>OX327010.1:10000000-11471666 GCA_946800695.1 Geum urbanum
ATTTCTTTTCACGGACATCTTGCGAGTCTTTTATGTGATTTATGAACTTGAGCATGCAGCGTGATTATGGTTTTACGAGCATGAGATTTCATACGAGATTATGATTATATAAGCATGTGTTTACGATTATACGAATATGTTTATACGAATATACGTATACGAATATGCATACACTTTTATATTGTTTCATGCATTTGCATCGAATTGTTTGTGATTTGGTTTTCACAGAGTACAGTCTTGGTTACGTTGTTGTATCGATAAACTTTGCCTCTCGGCTGATCCCCGATGGTAGGCCGCCAGGAGGGACGTCGTTATCCCGACCTGACCGGTGAGGGGCGTTTCCCCGGAACCGAGGCCATTTCTGGCTTAGAGTCACGGGGATTAAGGACCTCGTGATTCGGACTGTATTAGCACGGTGTGTGTCCATGAGTGACCCCGTGAAATTTATATTTGCATGCTCAGTACGCTGGAGGATTATGGTTTTTCCTCGTGTACTTTATTATTTCTATCTACCTGGACTCGCATATGTTTTTATATCATACATAGTAACTGGTGAAAGACATTTATTTTTGTCCACTCACTCTAACGTGTTTATTGTCTTTCACCTGGGCTTTTCGGTTTCCGTGCCCAGTTTGCAGTTCAGGCTCTGGTGTCGCACGTCGTGGTCGGAGGCATAGTGCTCGAGCTACTTTGTTTCATCCAGTAGGTTTATTGTTCTACCTACTGCGGTATGCGTATACGATTATGTATTAGATGTCGCTCTGAGCTTCCTGTTGAATACGTTATACGATTTTACACTGGATTTCAGTAAAGTGCATATATATTTACTACTTTACTTTACTGTGGATATATTGAGAAATCCGGATGGGATTGGTGCCCACGGTTTGCTTTTTGTGGCATAGGATGAAGTGTATTTTTCGCGTGCAGGTTAAGGTAATTCCACGTTAGTAACGAAACTCTGCCCAAATTTCGAAAAGTTTTTGTTGGTTCGTGTTTTCGAAGGGGTTTGATTCCGATTTAGGAAGCTAAATCGGGGTTGGGTCCTTTCAATAATCCAATCCACATATAACCTAAAATTTCCGAGTACATCCCAATATATATCAATTCATGAATAAAATTCAAAAGAATCGAAATTTAATTATAACCTAAAATTCCATAAATTATAATCCTAATTTAACATAAAAAATTAGGATATAATCCAAATTATGTTATAACCTAACAATTTAACCTAAAATTTAACCTAATTTAACCTAAAATATAATCCAAATATAACCTAAATTATAATCCTAATTTAACCTAATTTAACCTAAATTATAATCCAAATTTAACTAAAAATATAATCCTAATTTAACATAAAAAATATATATAATCCAATTGAATTTAACCTAAAATTTCCTAATTCCTAATTATATAACTCAATATATGCATAATCCCCACAAAATCCACAACTATATCAATACATGCATCCACATTGACAATCAACACATTCCACAACGTAAAATCCAACCGAAATCAAAAAAATCTCAAAATTGAAATTAATTAGGGATTTCAAACCTGTTTGGGGCAAATCGACGAGGATTTTGCTTGAGGATCGATGGAATAGCTTGGTGACCTTCGATTGCTTGCTTCCAACACTAAAACTGGCCTGAAAATCGAGAGGAGGCGAGAGGAGGCGACTGTGTAGTGTTTGGGGCAGTTTCGTTTCTGCCCCAAATCGTACCCAGATCGGGATTTAAAACAGACTATATCCGACGAGTTAAGTGATCTCGTCGGATATAGTTGAACTCAAACTATAACCGACGATATTTCATATGAATGTCGTCGGATATAGTTTGGGTTCAACTATATCCGACGAGAGATCATATGCAACTCGTCGGATATAGTTCCTCTATTTATTTTTCATTTATGCCGGCCGGTAAAGTAATTAAATGTGTTGTGTTTTAATATATATATTTATTAATTGTTAATTAATACGAAATTATTAATACTTAATACGAAATTAGTAAATCAAGCAAAATTATTTAATAATACGATCGATCGATATTAATTATTAATCGATCCGTTGTATTTTTTTCCCGATCGATCGACACGTACCATTTAAAGTCGATCGATAATATGATCGAATAAAATTCATTTTACATTGCACGTTCTAAGTCAAACCATCTACAATTCTACATACATATAAATTATACACTAATTAATTAAGGTGCATAATCGGAATCATCGCTTGAGTCTGACTCTGTTTCCGAGTTAATTTCAGGTAATATGTGTATGTCCTCATCACTTGAGTCTTCATTGTCTTCATTTTGATTGACATCAAGAAGATTCGGTTGAGGAATTCGTACGACACTGCCCTGTCTCACATTATTAAGGCGAATTGTTGAGGTTTCAGGAATACCAGTTGCGTTCGGCTCTTGGTATGCACTGACTTCTTCATTATCCGAGGTCACACCAAGGGTTGAGGCACTGTATTGGCTTCGTGGAAGAACATGGTTAACCACTTTCCACGCGCCTTTATGCACAAGATCATCAAGATAGAACAATTGTTTCACCGCCGTGGCCAACACAAACGGATCATCTTCATACCAGCTTGTGGCAGTATTCACCGAAAAAATCCCGTATTGATCGGTCCTTGTGTTCTGAGGGTCGGTATCAAACCATCTACACTTAAACAAGTGCACGGTCATGCCTTCCCCATATATTAATTCGACAACTGAATGGAGAACACCGTAATAGTCAACTCCATTCTGCCCACCATGCACCATTACCCCAGAATTCTGTGTTTTTCGTCATACATCTCTATGTTCACAAATAAATAGCATGCCATTTACCTTACACATAGGATAAACTCTGGAAGTTACCGGTTTCTGCGCCAAGAGCCTCAATTCGTGTGACCACTGAGGGATACCATCATCTTGTACATGATTCATCTGAAAATAATCATTTATTAAGTACGTATAAATAGGATGCGAGACATGCACTTAACATCGATCATATACAGGTCAATTTAAGTATCAACTTACCAAGTTGCCAAAATAGTTTGCGAACGTCTTGTTGTGGTACTCAACATCACCGGAAATAGCAGGGCAGTAAAGGTGCAAATTTTTCCAATATTGAACTTCTGGACAGTTAATCAATACCGACCAATGGGCAATGACGAGCTCATAAGGTTCCAACTTGTACGAGTTGGGCAACTTTCCAGAAACTTCAACATCATCGGAGATGATCGAAAGGTTGAACTGCCCTCCATCTACGGGCATATGTTGTGGATGGTCCTCCAACGCTCCCAAATACAACTTGGTGTACGTTACGCACTCATGCGCAATATATGCTTCAGCGATACACCCTTCGGGTGCAGATTTGTTCATCACATAGTCTTTGTAGTACCCCAATTGTCTGTAAATGGGTAATTACAGATCGAGCATGTTATGCTTATTGCAACAATATATAAGTGAATAAATAATATTAAAGATCGACATATATATATATAGCCAGATTCAGAGATGCATTACGTACCTTTCCATAGGATACATCCATGTGTAGTGTACTGGACCAGTAAGCAACAATTGTTCCGGAAGATGGAGCATCAGGTGAGGCATGATGTCGAAAAAGTTTGGAGGAAATATCCTTTCGAATTTGCACATGATAAAAATGATGTCCTGTTGCATTTCCAACAAGTCCGATTTCTTCACTTCTCTCGTGCATAACTTCTGAAAGAATCTTGACAAAGCCACTAACGGCTCCACCACCTCTTTGGGCAGGTACCCTCGAATGAAAACAGGGAAGAGGCGTTGGAGCAGTATATGACAGTCATGACTCTTTAGTCTGTACATCTTGTTGTCTTTGAAGTTAACACATCGACTTATATTTCCGGCATAGCCTGAAGGATACCTGACATTACCCATCCAACCAAAGATTTCACTCTTCTGGGCAGGCTTCACGGTATAAGGAGCTTGTGGCATTTTTTTCTTCCCATCTCTCAACCACAAATGTTTTCGCAGTCCCATCCTTTTAAGATCAATGCGTGCCTTCGGGCCGTCTTTAGTTTTTCCCTCCCAATTCAACACTGTGCCGACCACACTCTCGCACACATTTTTCTCTATGTGCATGACATCTAAGTAGTGTCTGATCAGCAACTTTGACTAATAAGGAAGTTCCCAAAAAATACTTTTGTGTGTCCAGAATTTATACATGTCGGGTTTGTCAGGTATTGACGCCACTATCTGAGGATGATTGCTTAGCTGCCCAAAATCGTATTCATTTAGCACTTCTAAGATTTCATCCCCCGTCCATCTCCTCGGCTGCTCGCCTGTTTCCACAGTCCCATCAAATGCCTCCATATCCTCCCGAAATGGGTGATCATGTGGAAGCCAACAACGATGTCGCATCTGTACAATCTTCCTGCAATGAGGTCTGCAACACTCAACCGTCATGCACTCTGGACAAGCCCTGTATCCCCTGGTAACGTTGCCCGACAACATCCCGCGTGCAGGAAAATCGCTAATGGTGCCAACAAGCATGGCATGCATCTGGAACATCTCATTTTTGAACTTGTCATAAGTGGGATGACCATGCTCACTCAAGTACTTAAGCTCCTCAATCAAGGGTCTCAGATACACATCGAGACACTTTCCTGGATAACCCGGCCCTGGAATGATCATAGTGAGCATATTGTATTCTTTCTTCATGCACATCCATGGAGGAAGGTTGTACGGTACCAAAATAACTGGCCATATACTGTATTGAAGACTCATGTTCCCAAAAGGGTTGAATCCGTCAGATGAAAGCCCCAGCCAAACATTTCTCACATCTGATGCAAAATAAGAAAACTCATTCACCATATGCTTCCAAGCCTCTCCGTCAGCAGGGTGTATAAGCGTATCACCGTCGGGCAAATTCCTCTCGGCCCACCATCTCATAGCTTCAGCCGTGTGTGCAGACATGAACAACCGTTCTAGCCTATCTATCAGGGGAAAATACCGAAGTATCTTCAAAGCTTTCTTGTTTCCGGCAGGAGTCAACTTATACCTATATGTACCACATATCGGGCATTCATCAAGGGATTCAAGATCATTCCCATAAGCATCTTCACCCCAGAAGAGAACACAATCATATCTACAAGCATGGATTTTGATGTAGGAAAGGCCAAGATGTTTAAGGATCTGTTGCACCTTACGATGAGTGGTAGGAAGACGATGACCGGGGGGCAACAACGAACCAGACCACTTCAGCCAATCATCAACAGCCTTCACACTCATTTTGTTCTCCACTTTGAGCTTCATTACTCCCATAACACTTTCCAGAACAGTCTTATTACACCCGTTGTACAACGGGGTCTGTTGGAAGGCAATGAGGTTGTTGTACTTGTCCATTCCAGCAGTGTTGACAGCTGTAGGTAATTGCTGGACTGGCTCAATATGAGGGAAGTCTCCAACGGCGGGAGGGATATCGATATCCGGTGCTTGAGCAAATATACCGCTCTCATGAGGAAACATATCGTTGATCAACCTTGTTGTTGGATCATTGGATGTACTGCCACTCTCAAAAAATTGTCCGTGATCATGTTGACCAACTGTTGAGCTCTCACCGTGATAAATCCAACATGTGTACTTATCCCAAAACCCGTTTTTCTTCAAGTGCTCCAATACTTTATCGATGTGAAAACGATATCGCTCGCTGCGACACTGACATTTCGTACACGGACAATAATGAATTGTCATCCCTCCACAATTAACCTTCACATATTCTACAAAACTTCTAATTCCACGGTGATATCTTACATCCCATCTTGGAAGACATATCCAACTCTTGTCCATCCTCAAAATTATAACTGCATGTATATATACCCATGATATCTTATTAATTCAAATTTCATAGCTACATATAAATATTTATTATTTTAATTCCCATAATTTTAATATATATATATATACACACACGTACACGTACCCTAACTATATATATATATATAATCCATCACAAAAATCTAAATATATATATATAATTGCTATATATATATTCACAATAATCAAATTAAAATTAACAACAATATAATTAATATATATTTACGATCAATCACGCATACGTACGTACTCAAAATCAACCATCGATCAATTACTCAAATTAACTCAAGAATCAATTAATTAACTCGATCCATCGATCCATCTATTCGATCAACAAATTAAGCAATATATACATATATGCATGCACAACACATATATATATATATATATATTAATTAAGCACGTACCTAGCCTATATATAATGTGCATGCAGCTCGATCGATCACGAATTCGAACTCATTCTCGACATCACCCAAAGATCGATTTCAGAGCATTTGTTGAAAAAATGGAAAGTTTTTTGAATGACAGATCGAGCTGCTGCCCAGATCTGAAATAAGAAACTATAACCGACGATATGACAAAATCGTTGGTTATAGTCCAAAATTTTTGTCGGACATAGTCGTTCACTATATCCGACGAGATTCCGGCGACTATATCCGACGACATGATAATCTCGACGGTCATAAAACTATAACCGACGAGATAATCCTGTCGTCGGTTATAGTTAACTATAACCGACGAGATCCCTTCTCGTCGATCTGTTTTTCGGCAGCTTGTCGGATATAGTGGTTCTGCTGGTAGTGTTCCTCTTCAGTTTGATAGGTGGATCACTCATTTTGATTGCAGGATGAAGAAGATACGTCGCGGTTAAGTTTGGGGAATTCTGGCCAAATTCGCCGGTGACGGAAGCGACGGAGATGGCGTAGATGGAGGTCAACCTTATGGGGGTTTTGAAGCCCTAAGGATGGTGAGTCTATCCCAAGTGGTTTCAACCCTTGCCGTGGCCCGTGGTGGCCGATCAGAGGTAATGAATTCCGGCGAGGTTTTTGAACTTCATGGTGAGTTTTGGATGTTTTATGGTTAGAATTGGGCTTAAGATTGAACTACAAAGTTGTTGGAAATGTTGAGATCTTTAAATCCATATATAGGTCAAAGATTTCTGGGCTGGTCAGATTTCGGCGGCCGGCGGCGGTCCCACGCGCCACCGTGCGCAGCGGAGCTCCGGCGATATGAGATTTTTGACACATTTTATGTCGTTTCGCTTGTTTTTACGTGCCAAACGTAATGGTGAGGCTTTTGAGTCGAGTTGAGTGTTCTAATTTGGACGAGGGTTGTTTGGGTGTATTTTGGGAATTTTGTTATCATCGTCCATATTTCGAGCGATGCGTCTTTCGAGAACGCAGAGTTCTTGACGTATTTGCTCCATATGTTAGAATTCTTTATGTATTGGTCGTATCCCTGTTATTCAGGTGATCGTGCTCGAGTGTTTAGCGAGGGATCTTCCGCCAGACCTCAGAGTTAGCTTCATACTGTGAGTGGACACTTTATTTTTACAGTTGATTTGCGAGTTCTGATTATGCATTTATGATTATACACTTTATGATTATGCATTGTATTAGTATGCATTTACAATTATGCACATACAAGTATGCATTTTATGATTATGCATTTTACGATTATGCATATGCATGGAAAGTATTTATGATTTGGTTTACACAGAGTACAGTTTCAGATATAGAGGTAGCATCGATGCTTTGGCTTCTCGGCTGATATCCGAGATGCTCCAGGAAGGACAGATATCCTGACCCAAGGTTTTTCAGACTTATAATCATATGTGAGTCTGGGATCCCGTGATTAGACTGTACTATGCGGAGGAGTCTGTGAGTGACCTCCCATGATTTTATGTGCATCTTTATGTATCAGGGAAAATGTACCTGGTCGAGATTTTCATGTGCATTGACTCGCATTATGTTTTTATGAGCATATATATTGATACGTTGAGAAAGACATTATTATTTACGTCCACTCACTCTAACGATTTTATTTGTCTTCCCCTGGACTTTTCGGTTTCTTTTGCCCAATTTGCAATCTGGGTTCAAGAGTTGCACGTCGACGGTGGAGGTATAGAGTTCAAGTCACACTTATGTTCGTGTAGGTTCTCAGTTCGACTTTGTTGTCGTCGGGTATACTTTAGACTATAACCGACGACAGACACAATAAGTTGTCGGCTATTCTTTCACCGACGGCTTTTTCCTGATGAGTCTATAGCCGACGACTTCTTCTAACAGGCAGATGATTTTTGGTCATCGACTATAATCATTATTCCGATAATGTCACCAGCTCCTTGAAATGTGGATGAGAAATCCACATTACTTTAAATCCAAAAGGTTTAGGGAACCATTGCATTTTCTTACACAAAGAGTTCAAAATGGGGTGCCAGCCATGGTCAGAACCTACGATTAACGGGGAGATTTTCAACCTCCAATTCTGGGAATAAACTTAAAGCATTAGCATTAGCACAAGTCCTATCTAACCTTTCAAAAATTAGTGTATTATGCTCATGATTGTTTGTCCAAGTAAACGGCATTCATTTAATAGGGAGAGAAATCAAACCACAGTTGTTCAAAAAGTTTCCAAAGTTTCTCATATATATCCTATGAAGACATTATTCTCTCCCCATTTTTCTAAGAGAGAAAGAGTTGCATTAATACTGTCTCCCATTAATATCCAGGCTTTATTATTTGGAGGTCTTAATCTACTGATTGAATCCCACAGTTCTCTTTGATTCTGCTTTTGAGGATAAGCATAGAGGAATGTCATGTAACAACTATAGTTTGTAATTAAATTAGTGCAAAGATAATGAATATAACATTCAAGAGGATAAACAACATCGATATTGAATAAATTTGGGTTCCAACACAAAAGTAGACCACCGCATTCGCCTGACGCAGGTATGACATAATTACAACAAAAATTTAACCCCCTAGCAGTTTTATTTGCCGAATCCAAGTTATCCTTGTATCCAGGATACAAATGACATCTAAAGCTAGAATTTGGGTATAAAAAGAAGCATGCGCCTGGAAACCCTGCCACGTCAAAACCCGGCGATTCAATACTAAGATATTCATGGATAAATACTGTTGTTTGGAGAGGTGTGACCTTCCCCCTTCTGGGCCTTTTCCATGGCCATCTCCTCCTATTTATTAATTAGTTCCATGGTTCTCGTGAGTGACTGCAGTTAAATAGAACATAATACTTGAAAAGTTTTCAGATATATTGATCAATTTTAAATTGGATATATATAAGCATATTTATAGTCTTGAAATGAAACCTAATGAATTACCGAATTCTACTTGATTATAAAATATACACTTCTTAAATATACAATTAGTGTGACTCATTCCAACACTCATCATCAAGTTGGAGCATACAAGTCTTGAATGCCCAACTTGTCAAGTGAGTCACTGAAAGCTTTGGATGAAACAATTTTTGTAAGGATGTCAGTTAATTGCTCCTCTAAATGAACAAACGAGAATGAGATAATATGAGCATCTAACATTTCCTTGATGAAGTGTCTATCAATCTCTACATACTTTGTTCGATCATGCTGAACAGGATTATGTGCGATTTCAACTACAATAGTGTTGTCACAATAAATAAACATGGGTTGTCTCTGCTTGAAACCCAAGTCTGCAAACAAATACTTCAACCACAACAACTCACAAACCCCTTGAGCCATACCTCTGTACTCTGCATCTGCACTAGAACAGGCTACTACATTCTGCTTCTTACTCTTCCAAGTAAATAAATTTCCACCAACAAATATAAAGTAGTCAGAAGTGGAATGCATGTCAGTAATGTTACATGCCCAGTCTGCATCAGTGTACCCACTAGTCTCCAATTCTCCATACTTACAAAACACAAGACCTTTACCAGGAGCAGACTTCAAGTACCTCAAGATTCTTACCACAACATTCATATGATTCTCACTAGGATTGTGCACATATTCGCTCACCACACTAACAACATAAAGCAGATTAGGTCTAATGTGTGACAAGTAAATTAATCTTCCAACTAACCTCTAGTAGCGGGACTTGTCTGTACGAACTTGATCAGGATATTCTGCAAGCCGATGATTTTGCTCAATGGGTGTATCAACTGGTTTACAGTCAAGTATACCAGTTTCTGCCAACAGATCTAGAACATATTTTCTCTGACTCATCATAATGCAATCCTTATTCCGAGCTACCTCAATACCAAGGAAATACTTCAAGTTCCCAAGATCCTTCATCTCAAATTCAGAAGACAACTGAGCTTGTTACAGAAAAGACCCAACCCCGATTTAGTTTCCTAAACCAGAATCAAACCCCTTCTGAAAACACGAACCAACAAAAACCATAAAAATTTCGGCACAGTAACGCTACTAACGCGAAATTGCCATTAACCTGCACCCGGAAAATACACTTCATCCTATGCCACAAAAGCCAAACCGTGGGCACCAATCCCATCCGGATTTCTCAATATCATAACAGTAATCTAAAGTAATAAATAAATCTGTACTTTACAGAAATCCGGGGAAAATCATATGAAAGTATAACACCAGAATACTCAGAGCGACTTCTAGTATATATATACAAATAGTAGGCCAAACTAAGAACCCACCATAAAAGAAACATCGCTCGAATACTAAGCCTCCGACCGCGACATGCGACACCTGAATCCGAACTGCAAACTGGGCACGAAAACCGAAAAACCCAAGGGAAAGACATGAAAACTGTTAGAGTGAGTGGACGAAAATAAATGTCTTTCGCCGAATAATATATGTTATAAAAACATATGCGAGTCTAAATAAATGAATATAACATAGTACACGAAGGAGACTCAAATTCCTCACGCGTACGGAGCATGCAGCATAAAACTCTGTGGGGTCACTCATGGACACGTCCACGCTAGTACAGTCGAAATCACGGGATCCCAGACCCACACGTGATTCTAGCCAAAAAGGACTCAGGTCAGAGGTCTGCCCCCCCCCCCCCACCCCCCGGTAAAAGCCTCGGGTCAGGGGTCACAGCCTCCCCCGGTAAACATCCTCGGGGATCAGCCGGGATGCAAGTGTATCGATACAACAACATATACTGTGACTGTACTCTGTGCAAACCAAATCATAAATAGTTATATGCAAGTGTATAAAGCAATATGTAAATGCATATACATAATATATAATTGTATAGGCATATTCGTATAACACATGCTTATATAAATCATAATCTCATATGCATGCTCAAGCTCGAAAAACGTGTAATAAAGACTCGCGATTAATCATTGAAAATGAATTGTCCACTCACAGATGAGCGTAACGCGATACGCGTTAATCCCGTGATCCGGCCGAAAATCCTTCGCCAAACGAACGATCACGATCCCTTGGATAATCATAAAATCCACTGCTCAAAACACAACTCGAAACCTCGAATCATATCACGAGAAACAACCGTTCCCGGAAACATATAATTCAATATCGACGAAATCGTCAAAATCCGATTATCACACCACAAAACGTCGCTATAATTTTCGATGCTCAATTCGAAAAACAAAACTCATCAATGCGATCGGAGCGCGATTCCGAGCGAAACGACATATAACTCGTCGAAAATCACGTCGCCGGAAAAGTCGCCGTCGCCGTCACCGCTGCCGCCGGCCGACGGAAAAACAAACCGGCCCAGAAATTTGCAACCTACACATGGATTTGAATATCTCGACATTTCCAACAACTTTCCAGTTCAAAGTTAAGGCCAATTTTGATCGGAAAACCTCCAAAATTCAACTCAAAGTTCCAAACCCTTACCGGAATTTCAAACCGATCGATCTCCCTCCTCCGGCCACGGCAACCTTCAAGACCACTTCTAATAGCTTCCTCTCCTCATGGCTAACAAAACCCCTCAAGGTTCCACCACCATCTCGGCCTCCAAGCCGTCACCCGAAATCAAAGAAAACTTGCCGGAAAACCACGATCTTCACCGCACCGATTCTCCCTCCTCCGGCCACCTCACGGGTCGATCCACCTACCAAGTTGAAGAGCAGCTCGAGCCCAACAAGTCTCATGAAGAAACCTCGCCCAAACATGGCTGGAATCGGCCTCAACTCCGGCGAAACCATTTCGGCCAAAACGGGTTATTCTTGACCCGTGGTCAACGCGGGTCAACGCAGCTTTCTATTTCAGGAAACTTTCCCAAATCGGCATGTATCGCTTCCGTATTTATACCGTACGCGTATCGAATCCCAAGCGGATAAATACGACAATATTCGACGCCCGAAAATATTCATAACTTATTCCTCGTTACTCGGAATAATCCTCCGGAAGTTTCCACGAGCTAGAAATTAAATTCTCTACAACTTTTGTGAAGAATTCCAAATCAAATTATTGCCCGATAATTTAGTCGCTAACGAAGCCGCCATATTAACCGATTACGTCGATATCGCGACTAATCGCAAAACTCGCAAATCAAGTCGATAACCATGCATTCCAATTTCGGTTCAAGTCGATCGACGGTCCAAAACGATTTACAATCACGATTGGTATAGATTGAAATACGAACGGATAAACTTGACGATATTCCAAAATTTTAAATATTCATATTATATTCCTCGGTCGTCAAAATAATAATCCGGAACCGCCCACGAACTCAAAATCACGCATACAACAACTCTCGAGAAGAGACTCTACTCAAATTCTCGGCCAATAATTAAGTCGTGATCAAGACCGGTAATTCAATCAATTTACGGAAGACTGCTATTACGCGCAAGCTCGTGGATTAAGCCAATTAGACTACTGATTCTGTTTCGGGCCGTCACAAATCTAACCCCCTTAAAAGAAAATTCGACCTCGAAATTTCCAAATCTGCCAACTGAAAAGTAGGAACACTGCCTCTGCATACAGTTCAACTCCCAAGTGGCAACCTCAACTGAACGACTCTGTTAATAGAAAATATCTTTGTACCCTCAAATCCCGAATCTGAACTGGCTCCTCCACAATTGCCAAGTCTTCCTGTATAAGAAACTGATAGGGTACAAAATACGTAACAAATCTGAGATGTAATTCCACCACACAAAATACAACACACACAAAGGCCAATGGTATAGGCAATGCCAAACTATACGGCACAACACAAACTCGCCTCATGATCACATACGGACCAAAATAACGTGGCAAATTCATAACTCAACCTGCTCACACCAATATAACTCTAATGTTGAACTCGAGCAATTATCAACCTGTCCCTGCTAATCCGAATGTCAATCTCGAACAAATGAAACTGCGGGTCCCAAATCCCTCGAAACTGCAATACATAAGACCACAATATGCCCTCCAAGGTCTGAATAGTCCTCAAAGATCGCCCACCAATCTGAGGATAAGAATTGGTACTAACTTGTAATCTGGTCCCCAATGCTCACTGCAATGCTTGCCAATACTCTTTTGTAACTGATTATCTCGATCAGCAAACTGGGACACAGGCGCATCACAAAAATGGACAACCTCCGTCAAATACGGCTATGTAAGTCTGCCCACTGAAACCTTTTCCGGAAGTACAAGGAAAAGAACTAAGTTCATCAAATGGTCCACAAACACCCGACAACTAGTACCACTAACCAAAGTACGCGATAACTGATACACAAAATCCACAGTGACAAGCTCCAACTTCTAATCGAATATCTCCAATGGCTGTAACTTCCCAACAAGTTTCTGCCTCACTGCCCTAGCCTGCCGACAAATGTGGCATCTGCTCATATACACTGCTATATTCCTCTTCATGTTGCGTCATGAGTAGTAAACTCGAAGTATCTGATACATCTTCTTACCACTAGTGCTTAACGTACGCAAAACAATGAGCTTCAACATCATCACACTCTAATTCAGCTCTCGTAGCTCGCAGCTCGGCTAACACGAAAACTCGAGCCACACACACATGAAACAATGAAGCTTCCGATTTCCGATTGAATGCATCAGCAACGACATCCCAGAAAGATAATCAAAGTACAACCACTAGCCTTTCTCGAATAAACTCAAATGTGCAGTCATAGTCGTTAGTTGACCCCATCCATCTACACTGCCTCAAGCTCAAATCTGGCTGAAAATGCAAGTAGATGAAACTCAAGTGATTAGTGTACAACCTACACTGTGCTGCACGCCACAGCAGTAGTGTCTTGAACTCTCCGACGCTAACATAAAGACAGCTACACCCAAATCATACATAGGATACGTAACTTCATAAAGCTTCCACTGCCTGAAACCATGAGCCACCGCTCTGCTATGCTACATCAAGCATAACCAAATCCAAATCTCAATGCATCGCTATAAACCACGAACTCGTCACGGTCGACAGGTAGAGTCAAAACTGGTGCAACGGTCAACTTTTCCTTCAGGAGTAAGTAACTTTCCTCACACGCATCAGACAACTCGAACTTGACGCCTTTCTTCATCAATCTGGTCAGTGGAGTAGCAATCCGAGAAAAATCCTACACAAATCGCCGATAGTAGCCTGCCAAACCCAAGAAACTCCTGATCTCTGGTACGGTGGTAGGTCTACTCCAATTCAATCACGGCTTCTATCTGGTCAGGATCCACGCCGACTCCCTCGGTTGACATCACGTGGCCCAAAATCTTCATGCTAATCATCCAAAATTCACACTGGCTGAACTTCGAAAACAGCTGATTATCTCGCAAAGTCTGCAAAACCGCTCACTAATGCTTCTTGTGCTGGCCCACACTCCTGGAGTATATCAGGATGTTGTCGATGAACACGACCGCAAACTTGTCCAAAAATCGTCTGAACACCTGGTCCATCATGTTCATAAAAGCTGCGGGGGCATTGGTCAACCCAAACGGCATGACCAAGAACTCCTGATGCCCGCACCGTGATCCGAAAGCTGTCCTGGCCACATCTGACTCTCAGATCCTCAACCGATGGTATCCGAACCTAAAATCGATCTTCGAAAAGACTGAAACTCCTGTGAGCTGATCAAACAAGTCGTCAATCCGAAGTGGACGATACTTGCTCTTCTCTGAAGCCTGATTCAGCTTCCGGTAGTCGATGCACAACCTCGTCGAACCATACTTCTTCCGCACAAATAGTACAGGAGCACCCCACAGTGATACACTGGGTCGTATGAAACCTCCTCCAGCAACTCTCGAAGTTGAATCAGTAGCTCCTTCAACTCCGTTGGCGCCGAACAAAAAAATGTCTGTGATATGGGTCCAACGCCAGGTAAAATCTCAATGATGAAGTCGAGCTCCCGAACTGGAGGAATACCCGGTAACTCCTCCGGAAACATTTCTAGAAACTCGGAAACCACTGCAATATCACCAATAACTGGCACAGCAGCTGTAGTATCCACCACATGAGCTAAGTAAGCAACACAACCCTTTTCCACCATCCGCTCGACCATCATCGCTGAAATCACACATGGAAATAAAATATTCTTCTCACAGCGAAAAAATATCTTAGGGAAACTTGGTCGTCGAAACACAACCTCCTTCTTGTGACAAACGAACGTAGCTCAATGTGTCGTCAAAAGTCCATACTCATAATCACACCAAAATCGACGATATCCAGCTATAACAGATCCGCGGCTAACCCATAACCTCCAATAAAGATCTCCCAACCTCTCCGGATGGATACAATAAGCTCCATAACCCCGGAAGTGGAGATGCAGACATAATAACCATGGATGCCAAGCAACAGTAGCCTCGGAGAAACTCCGTCCTCACACAGGGTCGTGACTCCGGCATGCCCAACTAACCATCTACATCGATTGCGACTTTGCTTATTGACTCGTCTAGAAGTCTGCGTTAATCAAACTCCAGAAATAGCATCTTGACCTCCTCCTGAACTCTGAGCTACCGAACCACTAAAACAGCTAACTGAGGACGCTCCCTCGCAACGTGACCCTCCTGGCCACCAAAAAAGCAACTGAGAGTACTCCTCGGATACAAATCACAGCAACGCCTGCTGTGTGGAAGGATCACCAACGATCACCCAAACTCATGCCACAGGAACAGGTCCGCTACTCTGTGATCTTCATCACCACCAAACGGATCTTCTGCTTAATTCAGATGACCCACAACAAAATCGAAAAGGCCACAGCCTGATAAAGATACTATTCCCGGGGTGCCAGAACTCAACCTCATCAAATATCTCGACTAAGTTCACCTTCCTCAAACTGACATGTCGGAAACCGCGCATAACTTTCCTTCCCAATATCCTCGCCTCTGAGTGCAACACATCAAGTTCCTCACGGTTGTCTCGAGGCATAACAGTCAAAATCCCTCTGATGCTCAGGCTCAAACTCATCTCGAACCTCATGCACCGCTTCCTCTGAAGCCACATAACACGTACAAACCTGAATGTAAGTCATGGAGTCGCAAAAGGAACTCACACAGTACCAACCCATCAAATACAATTATTTGACTCAGGCACACCATCAATGGACACAATTCTCTGCTCAAAAGCAACATGTAGACGCCCATACACGCACAACCAGGCAAACCATGCCACACATATCTCTGAATCCAGAATGCTCGTCCAAACCCACAACTCACTGTCAAGTCGCGCGTCGACTGATTCTCAATAGGATCCACAACCGTACTGACACGGAAAGCACGTCAAGGAGGCATCCTAATGAATAAGACATCGTTCGCAACAAGTAGAACGCAATCATGGAACTTCAAATATTAGAAAGCAAACAACACCCGGAGTATTGATGAGTATCCGCTGGCCGGTTGGGTCATCGCTCTAGACATGCTGTACATTCTCAAATATCCTTAGTAAACACGACTATAGAAGTCTACAGAATCTAAAACCTAATGCTCTGATACCAAGCTGAAAGGACCCAACCCCGATTTAGTTTCCTAAACCGGAATCCAACCCTTTCTGAAAACACGAACCAACAAAAACCATAAAAATTTTAGCAGAGTAACGCTACTAACGCAGAATTTTCATTAACCTGCACCCGGAAAATACACTTCATCCTATGCCACAAAAGCCAAACTGTGGGCACCAATCCCATCCGGATTTCTCAATATCATAACAGTAATCTAAAGTAATAAATAAATCTGTACTTTACAGAAATCCGGGGAAAAATCGTATGAAAGTATAACACCAGAATACTCAGAGCGACTTCTAGTATATATATACAAATAGTAGGCCAAACTAAGAACCCACCATAAAAGAAACATCGCTCGAATACTAAGCCTCCGACCGCGACATGCGACACCTGAATCCAAACTGCAAACTGGGCACGAAAATCGAAAAGCCCAAGGGAAAGACATGAAAACTGTTAGAGTGAGTGGACGAAAATAAATGTCTTTCGCCGAATAATATATGTTATAAAAACATATGCGAGTCTAAATAAATGAATATAACATAGTACACGAAGGAGACTCAAATTCCTCACGCGTACGGAGCATGCAGCATAAAACTCTGTGGGGTCACTCATGGACACGTCCGCGCTAGTACAATCGGAATCACAGGATCCCAGACCCACACGTGATTCTAGCCAAAAAGGACTCAGGTCAAAGGTCTACCCCCCCCCCCCCCCCACCCCCCGGTAAAAGCCTCGGGTCAGGGGTCACAGCCTCCCCCGGTAAACATCCTCGGGGATCAGCCGGGATGCAAGTGTATCGATACAACAACATATACTGTGACTGTACTCTGTGTAAACCAAATCATAAATAGTTCTATGCAAGTGTATAAAGCAATATGTAAATGCATATACATAATATATAATTGTATAGGCATAATCGTATAACACATGCTCATATAAATCATAATCTCATATGCATGCTCAAGCTTGTAAAACGTGTAATAAAGACTCGCGATTAATCAGTGAAAATGAATTGGCCACTCACAGATGAGCGTAACGCGATATGCGTTAATCCCGTGATCCGGCGAAAAATCCCTCACCAAACGAACGATCACGATCCCCTGGATAATCATAAAATCCACTGCTCAAAACATAACTCGAAACCTCGAATCACATCACGAGAAACAACCGTTCCCGGAAACATATAATTCAATATCAACGAAATCGTCAAAATTCGATTATCACACTACAAAACCTCGCCATAATTTTCGATGTTCAATTCGAAAAACAAACCTCACAACTGCGATCGGAGCGCGATTCCAAGCGAAACGACATATAACTCGTCGAAAAACACGTCGCCGGAAAAGTCGCCGCCGGCCGTCGGAAAAACAAACCGGCCTAGAAATTTGCAACCTACACATGAACTTGAAGATCTCGACATTTCCAACAACTTTCCAGTTCAAAGTTAAGGCCAATTTTGATCGGAAAACCTCCAAAATTCAACTCAAAGTTCCAAACCCTTACCGGAATTTCAAACCGACCGATCTCCCTCATCCGGCCACGGCAACCTTCAAGACCACTTCCAATAGCTTCCTCTCCTCATGGCTAACAAAACCCCTCAAGGTTCCACCACCATCTCAGCTTCCAAGCCATCACCCGAAATCAAAGAAAACTCGCCGGAAAACCACGATCTTCACCGCACCGATTCTCCCTCCTCCGACCACATCACAGGTCGATCCACCTACCAAGTTGAAGAGCAGCTCGAGCCCAACAAGTCTCATGAAGAAACCTCTCCCAAACATGGCCGAAATCGGCCTCAACTCCGGCGAAACCATTTCGGTCAAAACAGGTTATTCTGACCGCGGGTCAACGCATCTCTCTATTTCTGGAAACTTTCCCAAATAGGCATGTATCTCTTCCGTATTTATATCATACGCGTATCGAATCCCAAACGGATAAATACGACAATATTAGACGCCCAAAAATATTCACAACTTATTCTTCGTAACTCGGAATAATCCTCCGTGATATTCCGAAATTTCAAATATTCATATTATATTCCTCGGTCGTCGAAATAATAATCCAGAACCGCCAACGAACTCGAAATCACGCATACAACAACTCTCGAGAAGAGACTCAACTCAAATTCTTGGCCAATAATTAAGTCGTGATCAAGACCGGCAATTCAATCAATTTACGGAAGACTGCGATTACACGCAACCTCGTGGATTAAGCCGATTACACTACTGATTCTGTTCCGAGTCGTCACAGTTACCTCTTGATCTCACCAAAGTCATCACTTGTTACGACCATGTTATCTACAAAAATAATTAAAGTTGTCAACTTTCCTTGTCGATACTTTAGGAACAGAGTGTGATCTGAATTGCTCTTCATATACTCAATCTTCTTTATGAAAGCTGTGAATCTTCCAAACCAAGCTCTTGGAGATTGTTTCAATCCGTATAAGGACTTCTTTAATCTGCACACCACCTTCTCACTTGTAGAAGTACCATATCCTGGAGAAAGATCCATGTAAATTTCTTCATTGAAATCTCTCTCAAGAAAGGCATTCTTCACATCAAACTGCTACAAGGGGCAGTCCAGATTAGCTGTCAAAGACAGGAGGACTCGAATACTATTGATCTTTGCTACTGGTGCAAATGTCTCATCATAATCCACTCCATACTTCTGGGTGTATCCCTTTGCAACTAACCTTGCCTTATATCTGTCAACTGATCCATCTATATTATGCTTCAGAGCATACACCCAACAGCCTTCTTTCCAGGTGACAATGGTACCAAGTCCCAAGTACCATTCTTGTTGAGAGCATCCATCTCAACTTCCATTACTTTGGCCCACTTCTCCTCCTTGATTGCATCCTACACTTTATTAGCAATAGATATAGCAGACAATTCATTCACAAAGGCTTCATAGAGTTCAGACAATATATAGGTTGATACCTAATTAGCTACAAGAGATATGGCTTTAGCATATAAGAGGGGTTCATATATTTTTGAAGGTTGGACTAACTTGTAAGACCCTTTTAGGAACACCAGAACTAGACAATGGAATATTACTACATACCTCAAGTGATGACAGGTCAGGAGAGATCGTTGATGGAGAGAGAGAGAAACTGAACTTGCATGTACATCGTCAACAATTGGTAGCTGATTACTTACTAATTCGCCTCCTTTCGACGTGTTGGAAACTTGCTCGACATGTTCAACACATTCAGAACTCGAAACAATCACACTTGTCCGGGAATTTTTGACGGGTCGAGGAATTTCCTCGACGGGTCGAAAATGACACTTTGTCCGATCCAGGTAACCATTTTCAACGGGTCGAGTTTCTACCTCGATGGGTTGAAAACCACACTCTCCCCGATCCAGAGACTATCTTCGATAGGTCGAGTGTCTGCCTCGATGGGTCAAAAAACCTCCTTGACCAGTCGAAAAAACTCCTCGACTTGTCAAAAGCAATCTTCTTCCCGGTTTGGCGTGCCATTTTTGACGGGTCGAGGGTTTTCCTTGACATGTCAAAAAATCATTCCGGATGGAACACTGTCAACTCAAATAAAATCTTCTGGTTCCCCAAGTTGGTCTTCATAAAACACATTCTTCTCCTCCTCAGTATGAGATGTCGTATGAGAGAAGTATCACAAGTCTTCACTAAAAGCGACGTCCATAGTGACATAAAACCTTTGAGAAGGTGGATAATAATGCTTATAACCTTTCTGATGGGTGCCATAGCCCACAAAAATATACTTCAGAGCACAAACCTCCAACTTAGACTTCTGACTCTTATAAAGATGAACATATGTCACACAACCAAATACCCGAGCAGGAAGTTTGTTTAGAGATGGAATGGCAACAAACTTAGACAATACCTCAAAGGGAATCTGATTTTGAACAGTTGTAGATGGTAGGCGGTTAATGAGGTGGGAGGAGCCCAAAGCAGCTTCTCCCCATAGATATTTGGGCATATTGGCACTAAGTAAGAGAGTATTCCTATGTCCAAGAGATGACGATTTTTCCTTTCAGAAACTTCATTCTGCTCCGGTGTCTAAGGACAAGTAGTCTGATGCATAATTTCATGCTACTGGAAATAGTCTTTGAAAGAATGGTTGACGAACTCTCCTCCATTGTCATATCAAAATATCTTCACACAAGCATTATACTGAGTTCGGCTAAGACTATGAAAAGCAGTGAAGGCAGAAAATACAGCATCCTTCTTTTTTAGCAATACAACCCATGTTAATCTTGTAAAATCATCAATAAACAAAACAAAGTATTTCATTCCAGACAGTGTCAAGTTCTTTGAAGGCCTCCATACATCAGAATGAATCAATTCAAATGGCACTGAACTAGAAGACAAACTAGGAAAATAACTAGACTTATGGCTCTTAGGAAAAACACAAGCTCCACAATGGAGAGTTGACTCATTTATTCCCAAAAACAACGATGGCATACATTTCTTCAAGACTCCAAAAGATGGATGACCCAATCATCGATATCATAGCCAAATTTCATTCATTCTATCAGAACTCAATGTCAGGGCAACCGGTGGTCATGGTGCTTTTGTCTCCCCGATGTACATGAAATCCATGTGAAACAGTCACCCCCTCGGATCTCCCTTGCCTATTATTGCCTGAGATGTCATATCCTAAAATATGGCATACATAAAAAATAAAAAAAGGTTACAGAGCATTTCTTTTGTGAGTTTAATCCAGAGACAGATAACAGGTGATGAGATAGAGAAGGCACATAAAGGACATTATGTAACACAGTGGTTGGAGTAACTTGGATTGACCATATACCTAGAACTGGGAAAGACACACAATTTGTATTAGATACTTCAGGTATGGGAGACGAAGACAGATTTGAAAACAGAGACTTATCAAATGTCATATGTTCAGACTCACCAGAATCAATTATCCATGTATCACCACCAGTAAAGGTAGAGGCTTTTAAAGCAATACCAATTTTACCTCTTCCTTCATGAGAACAAATACTTGTACTGGTATCTTGTCCTTCTATTCCACAGAAATCAGGTTCTTGAACCAATTTCACTGTGGCCTTGCTACTATGATTCTTGTCATAGGTGGCACCTTAATTTGGTTTCAGAGGGCATGAGATCTTGTAGTGTTCAAACTCCTTACAGTAGAAGCACTGCACCTTACTCAGATCTGGTCCACGAGCTGGCTGGATGCGAAGTTAATTGTCTTTGGGCTTCCAACCCTGTTGAGGTTTTGATTGAATAGAAAGACTCGAAACCTCAGCATGAAGCTCCTTGGGTTGGTTAGGCTCATCCTTACGAACATAGGCATATGCTTGCTCTAGAGTTAGTGACATGGCTTGTCATAGTAGCTCTCATTTAGTAGTAGAAAATCTTGAATCCAGCCCTTTCAGGAAGATATGGACATGCATCTTGTCAGTGGTCATGTTGTGTGTAGCAGTATCAAGATCACACACCAGGTCAGGTCAGATTTTCAGGATCATTTTAGGCTCTGATACCAAGTCAAATAGAACACAATACTTGGGGAATTTTCAGATATATTGATCAATCCCAAATTGGGTATATATACAAGCATATTTACTGTCCTAGAATGAAACCAAATCAATTACATAATCTTACTTAATTACAGAATATACACTTCCTAAATATACAAGGAGTATGAGTATGACTTACTTCAAAATCTGCAATAGCCTGAGCTGACATTCATGTCATCAGAGGCAATTTCCTTACCGTTTGTTTCATCCCTCAGACATTGCATCCTTCAAGAAATCATCGGCATCCACCTGAATATATCCACGTAGTTTTATTGCTTGTAATAGTTGGCATACTCATTAAATAAGCTACCAGGGGAGCATATAGGCATGTGATTGAAAATCTCAAACAAAATAAGTACAATCTAGAGGAACACATTTGTTCTTTTCTTTTTCTTTTTCTTTTTCTTTTTTTAAAATTCGTAACTGGAAAATCAAAAACAAAGCAAACAAAACTCGAAAAAGAAAAACTTCATGGAGAAGGGGACACTATATCAGAGCAAAGGATGTGCAAGGGGTGTCGGAGGATTCTTGTACCAGCTCGGAGAAGACACAAAGCTATAGGCTAAAGACACTGCACAGACATCAGCACTATTAGCCTCTCTACTAGCCCAGAGCCAGTTAATTGTAGAGAAAGAAGACGCAAGAGAACGAATGATGGGAAACCAATGGCACACCATCTAGTGCAGGGACATCTTTGGGGATTTTATAGCTGCTACCAGGGAGAGGCAGTCAACTTCAAGGGAGAGAGAAATCAAGCCAAGGTGAGAGACCGATTGTAACCCAAGAATTAGGGCTTGAGCATTAGCTACTTCGACTGAGAGGGCACTAGAGATTTTAACAGCTCCAAACAAGAGTGAACTTGACAAGTCATAAGCCAGAGCTGGAGAGCGTTACTCCATCTTAAGAGGATTCCAAGAAGCATCCTAATTAATTTTCACGTTGCCATCAGGAGGGGGGACCAGAAGTTGCCAACTTTCGGAAGAACAGTACAGGGTAACTGGGGGGTCTTAGCACCGAGGTAATCTTCAGCTGCTGAGAACGCCTGACAGGCGATGTCTAATGGATATGGGATGGAGTGCCGTAATTTGAACAAGCAACGAGCTTTTTAGATATACCAAAGCATAAAGGAAATATGGGTGAGCATCTGCTGCTCAAAATAAGATTCAGTGGTGATCATATCCTGGAGACTCTCGATCCATTTATACAAAGTGGTAAGAAAAATTGGGTTGATCCGAATGCAAAAAGGATGACCAAACCAAGCCTTGGTTACCCAAGGGCACGTTAAGAGATAATGTTCCAATGATTCAGAGGGGACCGAGCAAATGGGGCAAGATGAATCCTTCGAAAGGTGACGACGGTAGAGTTCAGCATTTATAGGGAGAATATTGTGGAAGCAATGCCACAAGAACATTTGAATTTTCGACAAAGAGTGAAGCTTCCATAACTAAGACCAATGACCGGCATTCAACGGAGAGGAAATAGATGCTTGCAAAGAATTAGGTTGACAGATCTTCTGATGAAGAAGAAATCAGTACCTTGATTTAACCGAGTAGTAACCAAAACACGTCAGATGCCAACGTAGATTGTCAGAAACAGGTGTGTCGGGGAGCGGAATGGATCGGATTGCATCATGTTCCTCTATAGACAAGGTATCCTCAATGGCTAAAAGGTCCTAACTGAAAGGACCCGACTCCGATTTAGTTGCCTAAACCGAAATCAAACCCCTTCGAAAACATGAACTTAAAATAAATTCTCAGATTTTACTTTGAGATACGTGAGCCAAAATTAGAACCTGCAAAGAGAATCACACTTCGAATATTCCACAAAAACCAAACCGTGAGGCTCCGTTCCCCATCTGGATTTCTCAACATCATATATAACAATAAACCACAAGGTTTATAAGAAATTTAGAAAACATTTAGGAGTAAACTCAACTGAAAATATAACATAAGTATTCAGAGCGACGCCTATACAATCAGTAGGTTGAACTGAGAACCTACACGAACTGAAGTATGACTTGAACTCTATGCCTCAACCGTCAACGTGCAATCCCGGAATTCAAACTACAAACTGGGCAAAAGAAACCGAAAAGTCTAGGGAAGGAAAATGAAATCGTTAGAGTGAGTGGATGAAAATAATAATATGTATTTCCCAACATATAAGTATATATGCACATAAAAACATAATGTGAGTCAATGCACATGAAAATCCCGACCAGGTACATTTTCCCTGATCCATAAAAATGCACATAAAATCAGGCGGGGTCACTCACGGACTCCTTCGCATAGTACAGTATAATCATGGGATCTCAGACCCACACATGATTATAAGTTTGAAAGACCTCGGGTCAGGATATCTGTCTTTCCCAGAGCATCTCAGGGATCAGCCGAGAAACCAAAGCATCGATGCTACCTCTATATCCGAGACTATACTCTGTGTAAACTAAATCATAAATATTTTCCATGCACATGCAAAATCGTAAAATGCATACTTGTATGTGCATAATTGTAAATGCACACTAATACAATACATAATCGTAAAGAATATAATCATAAATGCATAACGTAAATGCATAACCAGGACTCGCAAATCAACTGTAAAAATAAAGTGTCCATTCACAGGTTACCGAGATAAACATAAAGCTGAAACTCTGTTGATCGGCACAATTATTCATCTGATACACCCGCTAACTCATGATCCTGAAACCACGATTAATAATAATATCTTATCATCGGATTCATACTGCATAGCTAAGATCGTAATTTGTTAATTAACAACATCGAAAATCTCGAATACTCGAATAACGTAATTTCCTGTTCAATTACTGACTCAACCGAATACTAAATTCAATTCACTGTAATTCCTCACTTAAAAGAGTCGCAACAAATCTCGAATATCAAATAAGTCGCAAATAAACGAGTAATCAAAGTGTCCTTTAATATTGTCGCGAATTAAACTGATAATTGTCCGATTAAATACTCTCCCAAATTTAACAAACTCAAATCCAAATATAAACCTCACCGTTGCGTTCGGCACACAAAAACGAGCGAAACAACATAAAATTTTTCCAAAACTCCACCTCGCCGGAGATCCGCCGCGCATGGCAGAGCGTGAAGCCGCCGCCGGTCGCTGGAAATTTCACCAACCCAGAAATCTTCGACCTATACATCAGTTTGATGGTGTACGAAAATACAATTCGATGATCCACCTATCAAAAAAAAGAGGAGCTTGATCCCAACAACTTCCATGAAGGAACCACGGCCAAAAGAGGATGGAATAGAGCACACCGACGCCGAGAAGCTCACGGCCCAAACTGGTCAGTTTTGACCCGTGGGTCAACGCGGGTCAACCACCCACCATCCCAAAATAGAAACTTTCCCTTTATATCGTATTTATACAGTATACATACCGTACACATACAGCCCAAATTTACGGCTCGGATAAGTACGACTAATTCGATGGCAATTTCATATATGCATTTATATTCCCCGATTATCGAAAAAATCCTCCGAAATCCCCCACGAGTTCGAAATCAAATCCTCTACAATTCCCGCAAAGGAACTCAAACCAAATTCTTGCCCGATAATTTAGTCGTGAACAAATCCACGAGTATGATTTATTCACAATAATCACAGCTCGGACCAATATGTGCACATTCCACGGTTTGGGTCGTTACACCAACCAACTGGCTCCCGAGAGATTAGAGAACTAACCGTTAAAAAGGGGTTAGCTTGCGAATGGTGCCAAAGATTGTGGTTTGGTATGTTGGGGATCCAATTATCCGACCAGATCCTTGAAGTATCGCATTTGCCTATCTCATATAATGAACCCTCCCGGAAGGTTGACTGAACGCTCCACAAACTACACCATAACCAAGATGAGGAGGATCCTCTATAGGCTTCAAGAAAAGAGGATTAGGGATAGTATCTCGCCTTGAGGATGTAAGCTCAGAAAGCATATGGGAATTGAGTAAGTCTTCAAGTTTGCTTGAGGAGTAGGACCTCATTGAACGATTCCAGATCCCGGAAACCCAGCACTCCATCTCTTTTTGGCATCGACAATGATTCCCAGTTTTTCCAGTGGATGCCTTTTCCATTTGAATTTCCCCACCAAAAATTAGTAATGTCCACCAAGATTTGTCTACAAAGAGTTTTGGGAAACTCGAAACAGTGCATAGGATACGCTGGAAAGGCAGAAGCCACCGATTTAATTAGAGTTGCCTTTTCGACTAGAGAAAGGGGGGGATTGATTCCACCACCCCTGCAGCTTCATGTTGATCATTTCCTTGATGTAGGCTAAGGCTTTAACTTTCATCTTAGCCAAATTGTCGAAAGACCCAAGTACTTGCCCAGGTCATTCTTGATTGGCATCTCAAGAATGTAACTGAGTAAAGCCGCAATTTTCGGTCTAGTATTCGGGGAGAAGTAAAGAGACGACTTTTGTTTATTGATTAGTTGACCAGAGGCAGAGCAAAAGTGATGGAGGACGTTAGAAAGGATTTCACAGTTGTTGACTGTTGCTTATAGGAAGAAAAGTGAATCATCGGGAAAGAATAAATGGCTCACTGGGGGACCCAAGTCCTTGATACAGACTGCCTGCAGAATGCTAGCTTAAGAAATCTTTCACAGAATTTGTGACAATACATCATTGACTAAGAGGAACAGCAAAGGTGAGAGAGGATCCCCTTGGCGGAGGCTCCTAGTCGGACGAAAAGAACTTCCTAGAGTGCCATACAGGAGGACTACCATAGACACAGAGTTTAGACATTGCATTATAAGGTGGACCCATTGATGTGAAAACCCTATACGAAGCATAACTACTTGTAAGAAATCACATTCCACTCTATCATACTCCTTATTTATGTCCATTTTCAAGGCTAAAGCTTCATACAAGCCTTGATTTCTGGTTTAGAGGTCATGAAAATTTCATGGGCGACAATAATATTGTCCTGAATTTGCCAGCCTGGGATGAACGCTGACTGATTCTCGAAGATCAAGGAAGACATCAACGGCTTGAGACGATTAACCAAGACCCAAGCAAGAATCTTGTTGGAGAAGTTACATATGCCAATACGTATGAAGTGTGAAGCATCTTGAGGACTCCGAATCTTAGGGATAAGAGCTATAAAAGTTTTGTTCATTTTATGCAGAATTGTACCAGTATGCAGATAATCAGAGGCAGCTGTTGAGATGATCGGATTCACGATATTCCAGTAGGTTTGGTAAAAGATACCTAAGAAACCATCAGGCCCCGGGGCCTTTTGAGATCCCAGGTCAAAGACTACTTCTAGGACCTCATCAACTGAGAGAGGGAGAAGAAGAGCAGAATTCATTGCTGAAGTGACTACCGAATCCACAAATGCTAGAACTGCTTCCAAAGAAGATGTAGAACTTGCCGAAAAGAGGTTCTGGATATAGTTAGTTAAGTGACCTGAGATGTCCTTTGGATTGTCCAACCTAACCCCTGAGTCGTTTTTTAGATAGAGGATTTGGTTATATTGCTGACGTTCAAAAGTGGATTGGTGAAAGAATTTTGTGTTATCATCTCCCAATCTAACCCACTTGATACGGGAACGCTATTTCTAATAGAGTTCTTCTAATTTCCAGAGATCATCCAAGCTAGAAACTACGCTTTGGATTTGCGAGAGAAGAGCTGAGCTAATATAAAGGTCATCAAGATGCTTCAACAGTGCCGCGGTCCTTCCCTGGAATTGAGGAAAGGCCCTTCTACACCAATCCTTCAAGTGAATAGAGCATCTCTTAAGGTTAGCGGTCCAAGTATCTACAGGGGAAGACACTGGTATTGTCTTCCAAGCTTTCTGAATCACTGCTTCGCAATCAAAATTTTCCAACCAAATTTGCTTAAATCTGAAAATCGAGGGTCACTTGCCTGACGAAGGAAGAGTATCAATTAGAATAAGATGATGATCGGAGCCCACTTTGGGAAGATGGAAGACTTAGGTTTGATTTTGAACCAAACACCATGCATTATTTGTGAAACCTCTGTCAAGTCTTTCTTTAATATAAGGCACTCCACTTCTGTAGGCAAACCAAGCATAGGGAGGTCCTTTGAAATGATGATCTCTTAACTAGCATGAATTAATAAAGTTTCGAAACAAAGATATCCTCCATTGCGTTTGCAGCTGACCGTCCCACTTTTCTGAAGGTCACCGGATGTCGTTGAAATCACCGAGAACTAACCAAGGAAAAGAAGAAGCTTGAAAGTAAATACACATTGAATACCATAACGACATTTTATTTCCAATTGAGGGATTTCCATACATCTAAGAAATGTTACACCTAAAGTTTTTTTGAATAAACAGGATCTCACTAACTATAGAGTTGGCGCTATTGTCTATGGTACTAACATACACGTCATCTGAAAAAGAAAAAAATAAGGCAAGGCCACCACCTACCTTAGTTGGAACAAAAAATGATAATGAAGGCCATTATCCTCCTGCCAACAAGCTGAGATGTCGTCTTGCACACGAGTTTCCATAAGAAACAAAAGAGAGGGTCGTTGTTTCCTTAGAAGCCGCCTGAGCGCTTTCACTGTCAGAGGTGACCCTAGACCCTGACAGTTCCATGAGAGGATCTTCATGGTGACTTAAAGCAGCTACACCGGCAGCATCCTCACCGAGGACGTCCTCCGAAAAATGGTCGGGCCCACCAAAAAATAGGATGTCAGGGGCTGGGGGGCGTGCAGCAGGGAGAAAGGGAGGGGTTGACCGCTCGTGGACCACGAGGACGTCCTCCCAGCCGTGCCACAATCGATCGCCGGAGAGGAATTCCCCCTGGCGGATCCCACGCTCGTGGGTGAAGTCAGGCGGGAAAAAAAAAATTGAATCTGTAAAAATGTAATTTTTTTTTTTTACATTTTAACGGACCAATGACAGCCCGCCACGTAGCAGGTTGTCGGCCCACTAACCTGGCAACGGCCAGATCAATCTGGTTCGTCCATTTCAAATTTGATTGATGAATCCAACAGCTAGAATTTAAATCAAACGGCTACTGATTGTTCTGATTTTTTCAGAACAGCTATCACCAAAAATACCCCGAAAAAAAATCAAAAAAATCCCAAAAAATACCAAAAAATTTCTAAAAACCCCCTACTATTTTTCTATAAATACTACTTCATTTTCTCAAATACTTCACACCCCTTTTGTGCAAAACAAATTCTCTTCCTCCTCCCTCTCTACTCTCTCTATCTCACAATCTCTTTGTTTTTTTTGGCGAAAAATGTCCACCAATTGGCTCATGTCGGAAGATGTACAACTATGCATATCATATTGTCATCATAGTGTATGCCATATCTCCGGCAACAAACAAAAGGTTGACAAATTGTGGGAAAAAATTCACGGCGATTTCCAACAAAATTGGGTGATGGGTCAAGGTGAAGCGAGGGCGGAACCTAGGTCCCAAAATGCACTTGCCTCCCGTTTTGCTAAGTTGAAGCCAAATTTGTCACAATGGAAAGCGACTCTTGCATACGTGAGAAGGAATCCGGAATCTGGCGGAAATGTGTATGATGAGGTAATGATTTTTTTATGTTGGTCCTTTCAATTTTAATTAATATTAATTCGTAACTTGTAATTATAATTTTTTTTAACTTGTAATTATATTTTTTTGTTGGTCCTTTCAATTGATGCCAAAATGAAATATTAATTTCTATAACTTGTAATTTTTTTTTGTAACTTGTAATTATATTTTTTTGTAGTTAAGGAAAGCCCAAACGTTTTATGTGGGGAAAAAAAAGAAGGAGTTTGCACACTTTGTGTGTTGGGAAGTGGTCAAAAATCATCCTACCTTTAGAGTCGTCGAAACTACCACTCAACCTTCTTACAATTCATATTTTGAAGAAACACCTACCGTTAATGAAGTATCTCCTAGCGTCAACTTGGATGAAGATGAAGTGATGCCAACATCACAAATCAACCTTGGAAATACCTCAAGCCCGCCTAGACCTCAAGGAGTGAAGGCGGCCAAGGAAGCAAAAAGAAGAGAAAAGAATGCCATGACACCATCGAATGAAGTTAGAGATGAGACTTTGAAGAGCATTGCGGCTAATCAAAAAATGTTTGCCGATTGGACAAGGGCAAATGATGAAAATCAACGAATACTTGATGAGAAAAACTACAAATTAAGGGCACGAGAAGAAGAAACAAGAATCATGACAATGAATTTCGAGGCTATGACCCCAAATTCAAAGAAGTACTTCATGAAGCGGAAATCAGAGATCCTTCAGCAAGTAGATGACGATGAAGGAGAAGTCGGCGATGCTAGCTTTACCGATTGTTATCGTCCCCGCAACCTTGATTTTAGTGATTAGTTTAGTAATTTCAATTCATGTAATTTCAATTCATGTAATTTCAATTCAGGTAATTTCAATTCATGTAATTTCAATTCATGTAATTTCAATTTCAAGAAATAAAAACGCACTTTATTTATTGAGAGGGAAACACACATACAAAAGGGAAACACACATACAAAAGGGTAACACACAAATTGCAAACACACATATCTCGCGCACATTATTTAGAGACGTTCACCGGTTTCAAGAAACCAGTTGTGCTTCACTAAGTCTTTTTGAAGTTCACCAAGGAGATAAACTGATTGTAAATCGATGAGTCGGTCGCTAAACCGTTGATGATGTTGATCTCTTCCCACTGGCTCAAATGGAATTCGGTGACCATTTTCATCCACCGGCCCATTATATACTGTGGAAGCAGTCACTGGGTTTTGTAAATCTTCTTCCTCATTCTCCTCAAAATCGTCTTCCACAAATTCTTCCTCGACAATCATGTTATGCATTATGATGCAAGCCAACATAATCATTTTCAATGTCGATTTGTGATGACACATGGCTGAGTGACGAATGATAGCCCAACGAGTGCAAGATGCCAAAGCACATCTCCACATCTTTACGATATGACTCTTGTTTCCGTGCGAACAACTTCTGTGGTTGATCTTGCGGATTGAAAATTGTCTTGACAAACGAGGAATACCTCGGATATATTCCATCCGCTAGATAATAAGTGTGGTGGTAAGTCATACCGTGGACTTTATACGTCGAAGGCGGACTTCTTCCGGCAAGGAGCTGGTCGAAGACATCCGAGCTGTTCAGCACATTAATATCATTTTGTGCTCCAGGCGTCCCAAAAAAAGTTGTGCCATATCCACGTATCATATGACGCCACCGCCTCTAAGATTATGGTCGGACGAGCCTTTCGGCCCGAGTATGCCCCTTGCCAGGCTGTTGGGCAATTCTTCCATTCCCAGTGCATGCAGTCGATGCTTCCAATCATACCAGGAAATCCCCGTTGCCTAGCCCTTCTTAAAAGTCGAGTTATGTCACCTGAATTTGGAGCGCGGAGGTAAGGGTCCTTGTAGAGCAAGACCACTTGTGTGCATCACTTCTTCATGCATTCCAACGTCGTTGACTCCCCCATCCTTGTGTACTCAGTACACTGATCTGCAGCTGCGTCGTACGCCAACATTCGTATAGCACCGGTCATCTTTTGCTCGGGGAGGAGTCCTTGCAATCCAGTGGCATCTGCTCTTTGATGCCAAAATGGGTCGTGATTACAGAGGTCTGTCTTGATCCGGTTGAACAAGTGTGTGCTCATTCGGAACCTCCGGCGAAAATCTTGCTCGTGAAAAACAGGGCGTTCCACGAAGTAATCTTCAAACAGATTCTCACCCCTAGGTTCCCTTTGCCTTGGATGGTTTGGAAGGCGGCGGCGGGATGGCTCATCATCAAACGTGGTAACTACCATGGTTGCATCATTGATGAATGAATTCATCATTGTGGTAGCTTGCCAACATTGTTGGCGCCTCCTCCTGGAAGACTCTTCGCAATCGTTATGATTCATCTTCTGGATGAGAAAAACGGAAGAATTGTGTTTAGGTGTAGAATATCAAGTGACTTATGCGTGTTGTGAGGTTTCAATCTCTAGGAGCCAAAGATGATGATTTTATAGCTAAATTATGATAATTTAATGTTGAAGGATGAATACACGTGTCATATCCTCATTTGTCGAAAATCTCACTGAAAATCTTCAATCGATAACTTATCCGACATGTACACGTGGATGTGACACGTGTCGCATTATCACTGGTTAGAAATCTCACCGGAAATCTTCATCAATAATTTAGCCGACAGTGACACGTGGATGTGACACGTGTCGCATTATCACTGGTTAGAAATCTCACCGGAAATCTTCAATCGATAACTTATCCGACATGTACACGTGGATGTGACACGTGTCGCATTATTACTGGTTAGAAATCTCACCGGAAATCTTCATCAATAATTTAGCCGACAGTGACACGTGTCACAATATGACTCGTCGAAAATGTTATCGAAAATTTGATTCAATAATGTACACGATAATGACATGTGTCGCCTAGTTAATGGATAAACATATTACAAATAAAAAATCAAAATTTAAGTTTATGATTATGAATAGTAATGGGAATTCCTATTTGTTGCACTGCTGCGCAAAAAAACTGAATAGGAAGTCCTATTTGCTGAATAATAACAGAAAGTCCTGAAAATAGGAATTCCTCGTCAATAGGAAGTCCTCAACGAGTGCAGATGCTCTTAGGAGCTGCGGTTGGGCGGCTACCACCCCTCATGACATAGCTTGGAGCAGAGACAATTGACTGCAGCGTTCCTGTTTCAACTGTTAGAGTAACCTGTGTAGTAATGTCCTCAAAAACAGATACAGAGATAGAAGTACCAACCACAATATCATCAACGACACTAACACAACTTTCATTCACAAAAGCAGGCAGATATTCTAAGTTCACAGAGTTGTTATCAAGCCCGAACACTGTTTCCTCCTTAATCAGAATAATTACGAGAATGTCATTGACAGTTTCACCAATCGTAGCCACAACAGTATCGGGCTCAACAATATGTTCAGTTGTATCAGGAGTACTAACCTCAAGGGGTAGTAGAGGCACTCGGTTGACTCTAGAGGAAGAGCCTCTCCCAGATTTGTGAGGACGATCTCGTCGGCCATGGCCCCGAGCTACAGAAGGGGTGGACTAGTCCTTTTGGTCACCAGGGTTGGCACAGTAGAAGCCTCAGTCGCCACCGCTTGAGGTGGCATTGGCTCGACGGTAGGTTCCGGAGCATCCCTGCAGTGTCGCTTGGCAAGTTGGAGGGATTCCTCGATCACTTCATGAATTTTCCTCTGCAGGTTGAGATGTCGAATTGAAGAGCTAGCAGACCGAGAGAGCCGAGCGGAGGAGCCGGGATCGCCGCCTCAGAAAGAACCGGTGGCGGAATACGTGGCGAAGGAGAGCAGCGAGAAGCTTCAAGGGCTGCCGCGAAAAGATCGGCCTCGATTTGGGTTGAGAGTGATGGAAGATGATCGGAGGTTGTGAGAGCTGCTGGAGGGAGAGGATTGTGATGAGTTGCAATCGAGCTTGTCTCAAACATGGCAAGGTCTGGGGAATCAGTAAACCGATCTGGATCATTCAGTCTCTCACGTTGGGATAGGACCTGTTGGAGATGAACTGGGTCACGAAACAGGCCGAGACTACTGGCAGTTGGATCTGGGCCGAAATAATCCTTTTGGGCCTTGAGTTCTTACTCCAAGAGAAGGAGTGAGCTTGTGTCATGTTGTTTTAGTTTAGCATCGATCATGTCCGTAAGGGAGTTTGACAAGGCTATCTGAATTTCCATATCATTATTTAGGTCTGAGTGGGCCTTAATTTTGGCTAGATTTGGTTCTTCAATAAGTGGAGTCTTCCCTTTTGCTTTAGCCCGAGCAGATTGGGCTTCAAAGATGGAGGTGGGCTATTGTTTAGTGGAAGTACGTTGGGCTTGTAGATCTGAATACTTGGGCCACGCCTAAAGCCCCTGGGGTGATTCCATAAGCCCAAACTCATCCGAGTCACTGGAAAAGGAGTGGGCTAGGCCCCGAGTTGAAGATGAGCCCATATCTGTCACCTTTTCTTTACCCTTGCGTGAGATAGCCACAGACCGCGAGAACTCCACTTGTTGTAGGGCTGACACGACTTCTCCAGGTTGTGCAAGTGGCGAGGTAGTGTCAATGGTCGGCTCAGAAAGTGCCGAAGGTTTAGGAACCATCACCGGCTTCTTCTAGGCAATGTTAAGGGTGCAGTGATCGTATACCGGGAATTGGTTTGCCAGCTGAGATTTACTATCAGTGTTGGCAGTGTGATGAAAAGGAGTGTTCGTCCTAGTTCTCCAGCGATTCGAACGTCGACCCGCCACTGTTGCTTGTGAAATGACCCAACCCCGATTTAGCTCCCTAAATCGGAATCAAACCCCTTCGAAAACACGAACCAACAAAAACTTTTCAAAATTTGGGCAGAGTTTCGTTACTAGCGTGGAATTACCATTACCTGCACGCGGAAAATACACTTCATCCTATGCCACAAAAAGCAAACCGTGGGCACCAATCCCATCCGGATTTCTCAATATATCAACAGTAAAGTAAAGTAGTAAATATATATGCACTTTACCGAAATCCAGTGTAAAATTGTATAACGTATTCAATAGGAAGCTCAGAGCGACATCTAATACATAATCGTATACGCATACCACAGTAGGTAGAACAATAAACCTACTGGATGAAACAAAGTAGCTCGAGCACTATGCCTCCGACCACGACGTGCGACACCAGAGTCTGAACTGCAAACTGGGCACGGAAACCGAAAAACCCAGGGGAAAGACATGAAACACGTTAGAGTGAGTGGACGAAAATAAATGTCTTTCACCAGTTAATATATATGTTTAAAATAACATATGCGAGTCCAGGTAAATAAAATAACAAGTACACGAGGTAAACTCATACTCCTCCAGTGTACTGAGCATGCAAGTAAAATCCCACGGGGTCACTCATGGACACACACCGTGCTAGTACAGTCCGAATCACGAGGTCCTTAGTCCCCGTGACTCTAAGCCAGAAATGGCCTCGGTTCCGGGGAAACGCCCCTCACCGGTCAGGTCGGGATAACGACGTCCCTCCTGGCGGCCTACCATCGGGGATCAGCCGAGAGGCAATGTGTATCGATACAACAACGTAACCAAGACTGTACTCTGTGAAAACCAAATCACAAACAATTCGATGCAAATGCATGAAACAATATAAAAGTGTATGCATATTCGTATACGTATATTCGTATAAACATATTCGTATAATCGTAAACACATGCTTATATAATCATAATCTCGTATGAAATCTCATGCTCGTAAAACCATAATCACGCTGCATGCTCACGTTCATAAATCACATAAAAGACTCGCAAGATTTCCGTGAAAAGAAATTGTCCACTCACAGACTGGCGTAACGCGTATCGCGTTAACCCGTGATCCGGCGGAATGTCCCTCGCCAAACAAACGATCACGAACCCCTGAATATTCACAATGTCCAATATTCAAAGTCATAATCCGACAATACAAATCAAACCACGAGAAACCACCGTTCCCGGAAACACATAACTCAAAGTCGACGAATCGTCGAAAATCCGTATATGTACACCACAATACCTCGTTTTACGTTCGGACGCTCAACTCGAAAAACGAACCTCCCCACTGCGATCGGAGCGCGATTTCGAGTCAAATGACATGCAACTTGTCGAAAGTCCGAAAAAGTCAAACTTTGACCGTTGACCGCCGTTGACCGCCGCCCACGGCGGCGCCACTGTTGACCGGAGTATTTCACGGCGGGGAAACCTCTATTCCACTCCAAATCACCCACTGAGCAACTTTGTCAACTGAACCGAAGTCCAATTCCCACTCTAACATGGTCAATTTCAAGCAAAACCGAATGAACACACAAATTTCAAATCCAAAATTCTCCTTGCTCACATCGAATTGAAACACGAAACTTACAGGGAAGCATCAAGGGAATGAGAGCTTCAAAGCCCACTAAGAATTGCAGCTCGAATCGGCCGGAATCACAAACCACCATTAACACCAAAATTCACAAACTTTACTTCAAGTTTTCTCTCTCCACCGTGAGCTCCACCACGAAAGGAGGACGGCACGGGGTCGAGGGCAGCTCGGCGAGTCGGACGGGCCAAGGACCAAGCCTTGGGGTGGCCGGAATCATCGCGCCACCGTGGAGACCGTGGAGAACCACCGTGAGTTCATCTCCACCGAGTTGACTCGGTCAACTCGGTCAACCCTCAAAATGGAAAGTCTCCCCCTTGCCCAGAATAGCAGGTTACTATATATAGCCTTTCCCAAAACGGAAACTTCATGTTTATCCATTTCGACGAACTTGAAACGCGCGTAACTTTCTCGTCGTGATTCCGATTCCGATAATTCTCGCGGCCACGAACTCGTCTCAACATACTCTTCAATAATCACCCAAAGTCAAACATATCGGCCAATCGAATAAAAAGTCAATCCTTCAAAGCAACACACATTAAATCGACTAAATAATCAACAAACGGCAAAATTCGCAACTAATTCTTCGTAACTCCAAATCATGCTCCGGAAGTTCCCACAAACTCGAAATTAAATTCCGAACAACTTCCGTGAAGAAGCCGAGACCAAATTCTCGTCCGGTAATTTAGTCGCGAACAAACCTGCCATTTAAATCTGAACTTCAAATATTCATAATTAATTCCTCGGTCGTCCAAATAATGATCCGGAACCGCCCACAAACTCGTAATCACACGTACAAAGACTCTCGAGAAGAGACCCAGCTCCAATTCTCGGCCAATAATTAAGTCGTTAACAAGCTTGGCGATTCCAAACAACCGTCGGATACCAGTGACTACGCGGTAACTCACGTACATAGCTGGTCGTACTGCTGATACTGGTTCGGGTCGTCACAGCTTGCTCGACGGGCGAGGAGGGGTAGGATAGGTACGGCGGCGCAGGGATTGGATTCCCATCCAAGCTCCCATGCAGTGGGCAGAAGGGTGTCAAAGTAACTGGTAGTGAGATACGGTGTGTCCTAGCCTGCTGCAATGAAAGCACCAGCCTGAGAGTCTTTCATACCTGATTTGAGCCCAAGCAATCTCATCGGAAGTTTTGTTGAACCAAAACCCTGAAGTGAAAGGGGCACGAGAATCTATCTCAAGTCTAATTCGGATGAAGCTCTTCATCACTTGTTTTTCTTCCGGTGGTTCTATACATATCATTCGACCCACTTGCAACACAATCCACTTTCCATGCCTCGAGGTCATGAGCTGAGGGGTAAGACCATGAACTATTGTCCAAAAAATCACCAGGTGCAGAGGGATATTAGCTAATCTGCGATTTGAAAGCCAAACGTGGATAGAGAAGGAATATCCCCTCATCGATCACTTGGAGAGCGGCTACCTCTGATGGTTCTGCTATGGAGAAAAGAAAGTGGCCCTGAAGAGGAGCTATCTGAAACTCGTCCAAATGTGCCCAAGCATTCAGCAACATGTTCATCACGGCAGTAGGGTTTAGGATTCTTCGTGAAAAGATGAGACCCACCAAGCGTTTCTGGCTTTATCTGGTGGTGGGGGTAGTTGTTCAAAGTTGAGCATCAGCTCGCCTCGGCGAGGTTGGTATGGGTTGGGAGGGTATTTCTCGGATTCTTGATCAGACATTGTACTTGAATGGTGAAGTTCGATTGTGTGAAGGTGGAGTTAGTGTGCATAAGAGGGATTAAATACCTAGCAAGAAACTGATGACACGCGTCCAGGCAAGAGACGATCGAACAGATCTTCCCTTGCAGACCAGCACGAGAAGAATTGTAATAGCTCTATTACAGGTGTTTAGCAATGGTGTAAATACTCAGATCTGGACTCCTATAGTGAGGACAGGTGTTTTTGGAGTTCATAGAAAGATGCCAGATCGGTATTGATTAGACAAGAGTAAGAAATTATCTTACCGGGTGATAAATATCAAGAGAAACTCACACGGATCAATCCACCACCATAAACCGTAATATGGTGTGAAAGGAATGTTTTCTGGTTTTTTCAGTTGATAGCTCAAACTAGAACTAAAAAGACCAGTGGGGTCAGAAGCAATCCATTACAGGGAAGAAACTCAGTGTAGAGAGAGAGGTACCATACCTTATATGAGGAACACATAAGTTCGCCAACTCAGACATTGAGAATAGGACAGCACTGAACTAATATTTTCAGAAGAGTTTTCAATAGAAAAGTTTGGGTGTCTCACCATTTCCTGGGATGGTTATCCCATTCCATTCTCATAGGTTTAGGGCCCAGGTTTGTCACCATTCTCATGGTGCTCTGATTGTCTCTCATTGTAGGGCTCATTCCCCTTCCTGAGATTGAGCGCATGCCCACAGTTGCTCTTCCCCTTCGTCGACCTCTACCAAATATTTTTGCACCAGGCGAACCCTGCCTCTTAATTGGGACATCCTGCAAGCCTTGTGATTCATTCGTTTGTTGCTCGGGCTCCTTACCCTCATTTATGGAACCCTCAGGGCCATGACCAAAGATAAAGGCATAGGGATGGGGAAACACTACTATGACTTTGTTCAAGACTAGAGCTTGGATCTCTAGGGCTAGCTCTATTTCAGCGGGTTCAACCTCCTTATCATCCGATCAAGTTTCGATCAACTAAAATGTGATCTCCTTCCTTCACCTTGAAGGGGCAGTAGAAAAGTATAAGCAAAAGTGTTTATGGTAGAATGCAATACTTTCATTTATTCCTGAATTGGATATGTATACAGCTTTACAAGGCATATTCCTAATAGGAAGGGAATATCTAAAATAAAGAATAAACCAATTATAATTACAATAGGAATCTAGAATATCTAAAATATTAATACTTTCCAACACTCCCCCTCAAGTTGGCTCATAGATGTGAATCATGCCCAACTTAACTGACCATTTACTAAAGGCTTCATGTAATAATCCTTTAGTAAGAACATCGGCCAACTGTTCATCAGACAATACCAAAGGAAACTAAATAATCTTCTTGTCAAGGTTATCCCTCAAGAAATGTCTATCAACCTCCACATGATTGGTTTTATAATGTTGTACTTGGTTATGAGTAATCTCAACAGCAGTTGTATTATCACAATGCAAATCCATAGGTTTCTGAAGTCTGTAACCCAACTCTTTCAGCACATTCTTAATCCACAGTAATTCACACACCTCATTTTCCATTTCGCGGTATTCAGCCTCCGTGCTGGCGTCAAGTTACCAGACTTCCACCAATAACAGTAAATAGCCAGAAGTAGATGCCCTATTAATATGATCAACAGCCCAATTTGCATCACTATAACCTGAAACACACACCTCACCAGTGTAGCTAGAAACACACAATTCACTGTTTCTTGCAAATAATAAACTCTTACCAGGTGTGCCTTTCAGATTCCTGAAAATACGTAATACCGCATTCGTATGATCTACTCCAGGATTATGCATACACTGACTCACCATACTAACACTATTTGCAATATCAAGTCTAGCATGTGATAAATAAATGAGTCTCCCAAGTAAACGCTGATACATGCCCTTATTTGTTGGAACTTGATCTGGAAAAAGATCCAACATGTGATTCTGCTCAATAGGGGTGACACCAAGTTTACAGTCCAACAATCCAGTTTCAGCAAGAAGATCTAAACCATACTTTCTTTGTGACAATGTAATCCCTTGCTTGGATCCTGTGACTTCAATTCCTAAGAAGTACTTCAAATCACCCAAATCTTTCATGTCAAACTCATATAACAGCTGTTTCTGAAGGCTTGCCATCTCACACGAATCATCTCCTATAATCACTATCTCATCAACATCACACTTAAACTCATACTCATAAACAACCGAAAACAGATTGGGTTGTAACCTCCTAAGATAATCAAAATTAAGATGGCATAAACGATGATGCCATAACCAGATGGTTTCCTTGGCCTTATTCAAACTGCTAATATTGTTGGCTTGACTTAACGAACTAAGCTGATTCTCTCTTCTTGATGTCTAATCGAGATAGTACAAATTTCTCCGTCTAATACCATACCCAAGAATCTATCGAGTCAGAATGTCCTGAAAAACACATAAATTGGGATAAAATGTGACGAAGCAAGAAAGGGCCAAAGTGATTTGGCTAACAAACAAAAGATTATATGCAAGAGAGGGAACAACTAAGACAGAATCAATAGTTAAAGATAGAGAGAGAGAGAGAGTAACAGAGCCTTCACCAACAACAGAAAAAAAGGAACCATCAGCAGTAAGTAAAGGAGATGGATGAATAGAATGAACTAAGCTAAGGGTATTAGTCATGTGATCTGATACATTGGTATCAATTATCCAAGTATTATTCCCACAAGATGTAGCAAGAGAGGCATTACTAGACATACATGATTGGACTATATTAGTAGAGGCAGTTGTGGGAGGAAAAGTCTTGCTTGGACGATTGCCCACCAATCTAGCTAGATATCCAATAGCAACAAAGCAATTATTCTTGGAGTGACCATTATCCTTTCGCAGTGGGCAAATAGAGTTGGCATACGGGTTGGGAGGACTGATAAATAGGGAGGACTCAGAAGAGTGAGAGGTAGAAGAGGACCACCGTTGAGCCACGGCGGCCTAAGCATTAGGAGCAGGGATTGGCAGCAGTGGTGGTGGTCATGACAGCAGGCTTACTAGGGCCAGCATAATGAGCAAGACAGTCACTGTGAGCTCGACGAACGTGGGCATAGGTCTTATCACGACTCAACAACTCCTCCTTACGAAGAAGCTCCCCCCGAATTTGATCAAACTCCGGATCTAAACCTCCCAACAACATGTGAACCCGAAGCATCGATTTGTAATTTTTGTCTTGGACAATCTCGGCCATGGTATTAGAAAAAGAGGTCACAAGATGATCTAGTTCCTCAAGTCAAGCAACCAACTCATTGTAGTAGACAAAGAGAGGTCACCCAACTTGTTTGGCGGTGAAGCAAAGGCAGTGCAACTCATAGATCCGGGTAAAATATTGATCATCATAGTAGGTCAGATGTAAGGCCTTCCAAATTTCAGCACCACTCTTGAGATGGAGATAGCGCTGAACGATACTAGGAGACATGTTATCGATCAGCCAACTCTTCACCTTCTCGTTGTCAATAGCCCAAGTAATATAGTCAGGGGTGCCGACAGGTGGAGCAATTGAAGCACCGGTAAGGAATCCAAGCTTGTTACGGCCTCCAATGCGTATCTACATAGTGGGAACCCAGGTAGAGTCATTGGTATCATTCAAGAAAACTTCAATAGGAAAAGAGGAGTTTTCTTGATGGTAGTGGATGGATGGAGGTGGAGGTAGTTGAGGTTGGGGAGAAGAAATCACAGTAAAGTCATATCCTTCCGCCATGACAGCGGAATTAAGGTGTAGTGGGTGACAAAAAAAATAAGGTTTTATCTATAAGTCTACAGAGTTGGCTCTGATGCCAAGTAGAAAAGTATAAGCAAAAGTATTTAGAGTAGAATGCAATACTTTCATTCATTCCCGAATTAGGTATATATACAGTTTTACAAGGCATATTCCTAATAGGAATGGAATATCTATAATAAAGAATAAACCAATTATAATTACAATAAGAATCTAGAATATCTACAGTAACAATACTTTCCAACAAGGGCAGGTAAGGATTCTATGTTTGTGGCTTCAAAATTGGAAACAAACAACAAACATTACTTCATATAAGACTTATGTTAGAATAGGTTCATCAGTGGTGTGGATTACCGGGACCCTGGTTAAGGGTTTCTTCAAATCGATGTCGACACAGGCTCTTGCAAAGATGCATTGGTTCGCCTTCGATGTGTTCTCATCAATTCTGACAAATTCTCCAATAGGAATTACTACATCCGCAATCAGATCCTCCTCCCAGTAATGAAGTGGGAGATTTGGAGTCGCACCCACGCTCGAATCTTCTAAATCTTTGCAAATAAGAGATTGAAGCTCGGTGTCCACCTCTATATGTAAAAATGTGACCCTTCATGAATCATGGACATTTCTTCATGACTGCAACGTCATCTTCATGAGTGAACTTCATCTGCACCAATAGTTGTCCATCTTATAATTAAAGACACCGATCTACATAGTCAACATAGGCGGTCATTTATTCGACTTTCCATGTTTTCATTGTAAACAAATCACATAAAATAATGATATTTGCACTGTCATTTTGGGAATATAAGTTCTTACTAAAGCATATAAAAGTACCCAGTGGCATATAAAAGTACCAAATCGGCTCAAATTTGTACACTACATATACAATACTATCTCCCCATCCTATTGTCCATTTTTTAATATTCAATTTGTTTATAATCTTTTTACTTTCAAATGACCATATTAGTTCAAAGCTTTCAACAAGTTACACAATATTAGTGGACATATCGTCAGTTCATTCATTCCGTTGAAACGAAATAATGAATTTCCTAATATAAGGCATTTTGAGTGAAAATCGGCACCACTAGATGACCGTGTATATTTTGAAATAATTTTTTCGGCGACCGAGTTATTTATTTTTTATGTTTGTGAGTATGAAATAGACAATTTCGTTCAAAAGTGACAGTCAAGTATATCGATCGAGCTCAAAATAGTCACCGAATTGGCTTAAATTGTTTGGATGTTTTGAAATAATCCATAGATCTAATGTTACGGCCGTTTTTCGAATTTTGTTTTTTAACTATTAGTAGATTTTTCATATTCAGCATTTTGCAGCGAGAGCAGTCCCTATCAAAGAAAAAAAAGTAACTAAAACCCTCGTTTCACATTATAAACTGGTTTTAAGTGTGAATAACCCGTGAATCGTGCAAAATATGAAAGCATCGACGACCACTTTGTGGGAACTCGGAAAATAACCATGCAATTCCATTCCAGTCCACTCCGTACAACCCCTAGCCTTGACCTGCAATAGCCGGTCAGGTCAATCTTTGAGGCCGCTCTTCTCATCTCTTCTCTCAAACCTTCATAATTAAACCTCTCTCTCTCTCTCTCTCTCTCTCTCTCTCTCTAGACTTTAACAAGAGTGAGCTGAGCTATGGAGAAGAAGGATCATTTGACAAAGATGGAGGACAACACTGGAGATTATAGCTACCCATTTTCAGGCATGGTTGATTTTTCTCAAGGTAATGAGAAGGACTGCTCGCTAGGGTTTATTCAGCTTTTGGGTATGCACAACATTTCTTCCAACAATTCCCTGCTGTTTGATATACCAAGGATCACTATACCGCAGTTTCTGCCCACTACGTCGACTACCTCTTTCAATCCTGCGACGCCAAACTCATCGTCGTTCTCATCCGCATCAAGTGAAGCAGCTGTGAACGAGGAGCCGCAAACCAATGACAAAGCTGTGGAAAATGAAGAAGAAGATGGAGAAGATGAGGGGGACGAGCCAGAGCCCAAGAAAGAGTGAGTCTTTAATTAGTTCATTAATTTCTTGCTTTCATTTTCACTTTTCACTTTTCACTTTTCACTGAGACCCATCTCATCAAAGATCAAGAAAAAGATCTTGGTTTTCTTAATTCTCATTTTGGGCCAAAAATTGGGATTTTATTAGTATATATTGACGAGCTAGCCAGCTTAATTGAAATGAAATAAAAACTAGCTATCTAGGCTGATCGATCATTTGATACGACTATGTGAAAGGTCGTCGAAAGTGAAACCAAAAAAGAAGAAGACAAGTGAGAAGAAACCAAGAGAGCCAAGAATTGCCTTCATGACAAAGAGCGAGGTTGATCATCTGGAAGATGGATACAGATGGAGAAAGTACGGCCAAAAGGCTGTCAAAAACACACCCTATCCCAGGTAAACCGTAAATCCCAACAGCCCCTTACACACAAACTGCCACTTACTTTACTTGCTAGAACAAGCGATAATACTAGGATTATATATTTATATAATAGATGAAGTTTCACTAATTAATTGAATCTGTCAATTTTGTTAGGAGCTATTTTCGGTGCACCACCCCTTCATGTAATGTGAAGAAGCGAGTGGAGCGATGTGCCGACGATCCAGGCGTCGTTGTGACAACCTATGAAGGCAAGCATACTCATCAAAGTCCTCATCTCATGCCTCATCCTCCTCATAATAGCATTCTCAGGCCAACCACCCTATTTCCTAACTATCAACAGCAGCTAGTAGTACCGCCATTTGCGCATAACCAAGTCTATAATCTCGGCTTCCCAGCATCAGATGACAACAAGAATTTTCTTAACGAGAGGAGGTTTTGCAGTTCGGCCGCAAGTTCTGCTTCATTGATAGACCATGGCCTTCTACAAGACATAGTCCCTTCCAATATGTTGAAGCAAGGCCAGTAGATAAATTGTTATTGAGATTATAATCAGTGATATTCCCATTGCAGTTTAGCTACTTCGTTAATGTACTAATTTAGCTTCCTGACTCTTCAATTCCATGAACTGGTACAGTGGTACTGCTATCTTCTTGCTAAGCTTAGTATATAACTATATATAGATGGACTTTTTAATACAAAGTAAGTAGTACTTATACTAGGTTAGCAGCGTTAGCTAGCTTTGTTCTTTTTCTTTTCCTATTTCGATTTGGTGTTGGGTGGGTGTAACATTGAAGAGAAATAAGTTATAAGTGGAGTGCTGGGTATGTAAAGAAAGATGGGAAAGGTGATGCGCAAAAATGGCTTCCTTAATTCTTCTGAGTTTTTTATTTTCTGACCTCTAGTTTGTCTTATGTCTTTGTCATTTGTAGTAGAGTATGCATTCACTTCATATCGTGTGTGTATGTGGTACTGGTCAGACGCTCAGTCATAATTTTCTGAGGCTTTGGGTGGCAACATCTTATGCTCTCTTAAATATGTGCATGCATGCGTCTGCTACAAGAAAGATATCGCCAATATCAGAATCACTGCCAACCCATTTTAAGCCATGTTGAGTAAATGCTTTGCTTTCTATTTGATGCCAACTGAAATGATTCACTGAAGTTGAAAACTAGTTGAGATTTGAGAGAGTACTGATATTGGAATCTGTGACACGAAGCTAGCAACAAAGTTGGCACTGCCTTCAGACTGGACCTGTGCTATTCTTTGGTACAAATGCATAGTTGGAATGTGATCCTCAGATGAAAGAAATGGAATTTGATGCATGGTTGTCTATACTTTTGTGACTTACTAGTGATAGAGCAGTCATGAATCGAGTACACACATGGAAGAAAAGACTAAAGATGTAATGGTAGCTTAAGGCGACATTTTGGTTAAGGTGTAGAATGTCACTCGGTCATTAACGCCGCAAGAACAGCAACACAATTCTAACAGCTTTGCGCACACTATTCTAACAGTTCTCAGATGTGTTCTCCCCTACATCCATAATACAACAGAAGTAATAAGAGAGAAGTGCCATCACTATTCACCCTTTGTACCAGTAATCATTTTCAATGGAAGTACAATTGAGGTAAAAACGCAGAAGTGAACCCCAATGTCAGGATTTTGTAGCTAAAGCACCAGCCCACGGATGGCTCTAAGGACCGGAACAGGTTGGGAGTTCTTACAAACTTCAACCAATCTGCATACAGAAACGAAAAGAACAATGAATGAACTTGGTGAAACTACAAGGATGCTACTTCCAAGCAGATTCATTTTGGTGATTACCCAAGTAATTGTGAATTTTAAACAATACAATTGATACCTTTTAAACACAAGTTGGGCCAACAACAGGACTTGTTTCAGACTGCAACTGCACCTGATTCAGTTCCTGCAATTGCAATTGACATGTGAGTAACACAATACCATGGCATTATCGAACAGCAATATTATTGAAATCAAAAGAAAACCTTGAACAAGAAGTCAACTGGAAAATGACAGAAATAGCCAAGAACTGCCAGGCTGCTACACCCAGAAAATGAGACCTCACATCAGCATTCCAATTCGATGAGACTAAGGGAGAAGAATACTCCATAAAAAGAGACAAAGTGGAAGCCCATAGCTATACCAATAACTGAACCCACTAAAGATACTCTGCAGCCCCAAAACTTTCACTTCTCTCCATCCTCAAACACCAAATGGCTGACATTTAGCACCACTCAAATATTACCCCTAAAAGCTATATTTTTCATATAATCATTCCTTGCAAAATTCAGGGTTACCCAACAATGAAGAACCCAATCTAAACGAGACTATAAAGCTATGTGGTGTAGGATGGATCTGGGATAGTTCACAATATGATTATGGTGGGATATGGTTTGTTGCAAGATTACAAAAACATGAGAGTTTCAGGACAAAGTGCATGGTTTTAAGTGCATGATATGATCCCAAGCCTTTCAATAAAAAAATTTCATTCCAATCTGATTTTGTTCTGTGTAACTCTTGTGGTTTGTTATCAATGAAGTATCATTCAGTCCAAACATCTGATTTTTATTACAAAAGGTAAAGACATATGTAGACTTTAGCCTTACAGAAGACTAAAATAGTTGTCAAAGGCTCCAATAGTAGCATGAGCCCCTTGGATTACTTTAAGGCAAGTTACTTGTCTTAGACTTGAATACTCATAAAAGCATAAGACTCACATAAAACAAAAAATGACTCTTGGTGTATTTATCTGCTACAATTATTAAACTACAATTGACTTCACTTTGGACGAAAAGGGGCTGGTCTTAGTCTTCGGTTTCTATGGATGGTCATTTTTTTCTATCCAACTAGTGGCGAGTGGACAGTGCAGTAGTGAGGAGAGCTACAGAGAATTGCAGCATCTCTTTAAAGATCCTATTTACAATTTGCAATATTAAGGTTTTCCCATAGTTACTAAGCAGGCATTTTCCATTCCTATGCATTAGTAAGTGAATTAAATAAAATTGGGACAAAGGCACACATAGAATCTCTGTATTCAAGGCTAGTGAAGTGGGTCATACAAGCTTCATTAGACAAATCTTAGTGGGCTTGATTTTCTCAAGACACAATATGATCACATCATATTATACAAAGTATAGTTGCCTAACATGGAAAAGGTGCCTAACTAGTCATAATCAACAACGCGTGACACCTCAACCAATACCTTACAAAACCATTATTAACTGAGAATGAATGTAAATGAAGATTAGGATAGTTTCTGAAGTTGGTGTGCCCAATGGATAAGTGTTTGAATCTGTACCTGCTGTTTTTGACAAACTAGTTGGGTAGAAGTAGCCAAAGACACAGGTTGGTGTGTTTGTGTCTGTTGTTGTTGTTGTTGCTCAAATAAAGCAAACTCTTCGGGCTTGTCCCACTGCAGACCAGAAAACAAAGCCAGTGACCAAATCTTCCATCTTATATAAAGGTACCAATCATATTTTCTGGTACTAAAACTCCATGCAGCATATGAGAAACATAATCATAGGATGAAAAACATACTCTGCTCTCATAAGTTTCACAATTATAATAATACTTGTCTCCATCAGGGCAAGTATGTTCGCTCCAATCAGACTCTTGAGGAGCAGTTGTCTCATTACTTGAAGGCAGTGCAGATGAGATAGAATGGCCAGAAACTGTCTGCTGTTTTCATAATGGTTTAGGAGACCGCAGAAAACATCGAACAACAGCATAATTGTATAGTCACCAATATCACAGCACGGAGAAAATAGATTTCACGAGTCACAAAATGCCAACATCATCGTTAGTTACATAGTCTGTGCTGAACAGTTAAGCATACAATCATTGCATTTTGCTATCCACCAATGCAGATGTTTCAGCAATGACAATGAGATTCCAATATGAAGGTCTAAGGGTAAGAAAAGACACCTTTGTTGCTCTCTTATGGAATAAACGTGATTTCTATACTCATTATGAAGCCATACACAAAAAAATAAACCAAATACAGAGTGATGCATGCAGTGGCCACATAACCTCATAACATGCTCAAACCATCGGCAGTTAAATAAATATATCATTGTAGCAACTAACCTGAGAATTCTGTTCCTGACCAAGAATTTTCCCACATGGTTGTGCCAGATTCTGTTCCTGACCAAGATTTTTTGCTACTTGAGAATACTGAGGATTTTGAGTAATCTGAGTTTGTTGTGGAGGCATCCAGGACAGTTGTAAAGGTGGTCCTAATGGAGGAAATGTTGGTTGCATCACAGTAGAAGATTGTGGTTCCTGGTTTGCCATATAGGGAATATGGGGCTGTAAAATTTGTTGAGCAGGATAACATGCATTTGCAAAATTCTGCCCTCCAATGGAATCACTATGATTAGATACTAGCCTGCAGAAGTCAAGGAATATCAGTTTATTACACTATTATAGTGATGAAAAACATGACTGGGGTAACAGGTTCTCAGACAGAATTGTACCTCATTGCTTCCTGAGGGTGTGGACCAATGGTTGCACTACTAAAGACATAGTTACCCCTGAAAATGTAAAAATGACTCATAAATATATAACTTCCCTTTACTGGATGTAACTACTCGAGTCAAACCAAAACTTTATCAGCTGTCAGCGTATGTCTTTTTCAGTCATGGATTTGTTAGGAAGAACCCATCTATGTAAAGGTTGCTATGAGGTGAGTGGTAATCAGGTGTATATATATGGTCAGCACAAAACCAACCACTGAACTAGAATCAGGTAAACCTGTTAACGAATTGATGTTTGTTTGGGTGTATGTTTGATATGTTAAACACACACACGTGTGCGCAGACAAACCCGCGTGTGCACACACAGAGACAGGGGAGAGATCTCATTCTCAAGATGCCATTCATCTTCCAAAGAAATTAACCCCATCTGACACACTCTGGAATCCGAACTATTCATCTTGAAGATTTAATTTCTTAAGTTTTCTTTAAGAATATAAGATCTTCTTTCAAGGATTATTATACAAAAAATTAAACTCATTTACAGATGCTAAGCCATTTCAATTATCATATTACAGTTAGATGACCAAAAAGATCCTACTTTAGCCTTATATCTGATAAGGATTATCCTCAAATGGGTGCCTATTATATAGATGTTCCGGATCGTTGGCATAAAGCTCAGATGGGCCTCACATGCATAATTCTATATTATAATCTATCATTACAACCTCTCTATACATATACACAAACCACAGCCAGGAAAAGTACAGTAATAACAACCTTCGTTCTATATCTCTTGGTTTCTTAGGCTCCGCAAAACGAACAATCAATGGCTGCGTACAACCCTGAAGTGATTTGGAAAGGAAAATCAAATATAGATACCTACCGAGTAAAATGAGATAACTGGTAAACATTAGAAAACAACTGAAAATTACTCTCATAACGAAGGTTCCATTTAATGCTTTCATTGCTGCAATAGCCATATCGCTACTGGAAAATTTGACAAATCCACATCCTTCAAAACCAAATAATAAACCACATCACGGAACTAACTAGATTTTTGAAATGTGTGATTTAAAGATGTTCGGTTAGTTCATGACATTGTTTGTAAAATGATAAAATGCACTGGAAATGTGAGACATCAGCTGATGTGCTGACATAGATACTGGATATACGATCCACTGCCATACAGATAGATTCTAGTATTATTTCAGAACGTAAATCCAACCAGTATCTTTGCCAACTTCAGATTGAAATTCCAATAGTGAAACAAGTATGATAATCCCCTAAATTGTAGATTTCCTCAATGTATTCATAGTATGGCATGAAACTCAAACTATAAAGATTAGAGAGCTCAACTGTTAAAGCAATGGACATACCACGATTATGCATCATGTAGATATCTTCAATATGACCAAAAGGTGAAAATATCTGTCATGGACAGCACCACAAGAATCTGAAATCTTGAAAAGTTTGACAGAGCATATAACTAAAATGGGGGTTAAGAACATCGTTTCCCTCGCGTAAGTAGTATCAATAAGGAAAAATACACATACATATATGAACTGTTTTGCTAAGCTACAGATAAACAAAAATTGAGACAAATGAAATATAGATCATACTTCCTCAACATCTTTATTTGAAGCTTCCATGTAAATACCACAGACATACAATTTGTCCAGCATCCCTACAAAATGAACATGGGAAACAAATGTCATTACATTTTACCTACTTATAGTTATCTAAATTCTTTAGACACCAATAAGAACCATCCCAATTACACCCTATATCCATCAACTATGCAATCATGCAATACACAAGTGCACAGGATTTCATGATTATTTGACACTATTTCTCTTTTTAGCCACGAAAAAAAAAACCAGAAACAGATCAATTATTATTTCTTTGGCCAAACAACTTGACAAAAGTCATAAGCATTGCAGAAACTTACCAAGGCGTTCCTTTTCACCGTCGGCAAATTTTACTATGATAGGATTTTGCTCCTGGAATAAGCCAATGAAAACAAGCAGCAGTCGTTGATCATATTAATATGACTACATGACATCAATAGAGCACAGGTTAATCAATCCTGCACAAAATGAACTCACCCCAGGAAAGTAATGTGGACCGTTTAAGGCTCTGATGGCCCTCTCTGCCGCATCTAATGTTGAATATTTCACAAAACAATTTCCTACAGGAGAGAAATATTTCATCAGTATCTTGTCTTATACAATTCGACATGCAATAAAATATTAAAGCATATATTCCAGGTAAGCTTAAGCTGAAACAGGAGCAAATGAGGTACCTTGTTGGAGGCCAGTCGACTTATCCTTCAACATAACAACCTCCACAATGTCCCCAAATTGTCCAAACAGCGAGCAAACCTGACATCAAAGACTTGTGGTTAAACAGATGAACATTATTATTAAAGACATATTCACATGTCCTAGGCAAACAAACACTCACAGTATCCTCCGTCGCCGTTCTCGAAAGTTGCGCAACATAAAGTTTAGCATGATTTGGGTTTTCAAAGTTACCTGAAACGTAAGTAGTATCATCAGTCCCAAACTGGTCAATTCCATTCAGTTCAATCAAAACAGACACACACAGAGAGAGAGAGAGAGAGAGAGAGAGAGAGAGAGAGAGAGAGAGCCGGGGGGGTTACCTCTGGGTAGCGGAGATTGGTGCCAGGGGAGTCTTTTGCGTTGAAAAAACGGCGGCGTATTGGAGAAGGCGTTGGGATCGTGGTGGTGGTTGTGGTTGTGGTGGTGGGGAGGAGGAGGAACATTGGGATCCACGGAGGGTAGCCAAGGAGTCCCGCCGTGGCGCTGGAACTGCTCTCCGTGCCACTCCAGCTTTGCAAACTCAAATTCTAAGCTTTAGGGGTGATGACTAAGTTCGCCGCTACCTGGCTATTTATTTTATTTTTTATTTTTAGAAATAACCATCGGGTAGCTTCTTCTTTTTTTAAGGAATGAAATTGTATTAATTAACGCAAATCTATACTTACTACAGTTATTAATGTATTAATTAATGAGTTATTGCAGGAGAAAATAAAATAGACAGAAAGTAGTTCTTCTTCTCATTGATAGAATGTCTTAAATATATGTTGATACAATCTGTTACAATAATTATCCCGATATAACAAGTATTCTCTGTATCTATCTAATTAATATCTGTATCTAATTAGAACAAAACACACACCGAGATTAATGGAGAATAAATCTCTTTAAATACTATTCCTTGTGTCGATGGTCATAAGAATGATGCATGACTTGTTATGCCAAGCAAACAAAAACCTCATGGGTAAAACAAAAGTTTGGTCTAAGGAAAAAAGAGTACAACGCACCAACTACTAAAGCTACTACATGTGATGTAGACTCCCCATGAAATCTACAGAAATAGAACTCCCCCTGACTATAAACTTAGTCTAGGAATTCAGATAATCTTAGCATACCAATGTCTCTCACACGTTTCACAAAAGTAGATTTAGGAAGTGACTTGTAATCAAGTCCACAACATTATCAACAGAACCAAACCGGTTCATATGAATAATCAATAACTACTATTATTACTGATTGTAGGAACATTTTAGCGAAAAAGAACTACGTTTAACACCCTTAATGAAACTATGCTTCATTGACTCAATGCAAAATGCATTATCCTCAAAGATGCAAGTTGGTGTTGTCATAGTAGATAATAATCCACTAGACCCTCGAATGTGGTGTATTATTGTCTTATACCAGACACACTCATCAACGGCTTTAAAAAAGTTTTAGTCTTTAGAATAATTCGAGGCAATAGCAACAAGGGTTTACTTTGTTGTTCTCTAAGGAACTGCCATGTTTCCCATGATTAACATGTATGAGAACATCCTATATATGAGTCAGAGAGGTACCCAATATCAGCAAATCCGACCAACAAATAAACTAGTGTCTCGAAATAGGAGATAGTATGAAAAACATTTGTACCCTGTATTTTTTCGATGGATCAAATGAAGGACTTGGCTCCGTCCAAGGAACATCCTTCGATAGGTAGAAGGTTTCCTTCGATGGATCAAAGGAACTGGAGCCAACAAAATTTTCTCAACTTTCCCTTGTCCAGGAATTTCATACTTTTCTCTATATTCTTTGTAAGGAAAGAATATGCCCAAATCAGTGGATCACTTCAAGTACCTGAAGATTTATTTTACTCAATTCCAATGACTTTGCGTTGGCGCACACTGAGAAGGCATGCATGTCTGGATATGTATACTGAGCTAAATTCAATCAAACTCTAATCGTACTAAGATATAGAATCTTAGGTCCAAAAGTTCCTCATCATCATCTTTTCAGATGAAATTGATCCTTTTGGTTTCCAGACTGCAAACTACCATTGGTGTATTAATAGGGTCTACTATGTTCATAACCTGATTTGACATAAGCAAACTGGTGAATAAGAATTCAACCAACTCGATGTACCATCTCTAAACCAAGACTAAATCGAGTCCTACCAAAGTCTGTCATCTCAAACAATTTGTTCATATATTGAACACACACAGGCATAACTTTTCATTCTTATATCCCTTTCCAATCAAGTAGTCACTAAGACGTGTATACCACATCCAACCAGATTATTCTAATCCTTATAGTGAGCATCTCAATCTAATCACATCAGAACTCTATGGTTCAGAGTTACTTGATTTGGATAGAACTATGTCATTCGGCACTGTCATGTATATCTCTGAATTAAGATCTCTAACAAGAGATACAGTAACCACATTTATAAGCTACATACTCAGTATTTTGGACACTACCAAACTGATAAGGTAGCGGAAAGTAATGATGTCCATGACCAAAGAATACATCTCCTCATAATCAATACTAGGGCATTGAGAGAATCCTTGCGCCACAAGTTCTTCTCATTATGCTCCCAAACAAGACTCATTTGTGTCTAACTGGCATATCATTCGATGGTTATATTACTAACATACCGAAAACTTGTCAGAGAGTCTAGTTCAGCCTAGATTGCAACTTTCCATATCGATCAATTTGCTCTACATTAACCGTTGACAATCTGCAACAAAGCAATGTTCCACTTCATCGTCGTCAATTACTAAGCAACGGAATAAGTAAACACATCATCAACGAACATGGAAGAACTATCCATAATAATGATAGCATTTGTTTCACTTTGTGAGATTTCTTTGTTTACTGACATCGTCATTGACTCTAAGGCGTCCCCCAGTGTATGTCAATGTCGACTATTAGACACAATTGCAGTCAGAAAAAATCTCATATGTTGATGATGAACGGTTGTGCCTTGATGGTTTGCCTTTTCACTGGCAACTCATCAGTGAATTTTGATCGACGCTACACCTCCACTATGGGTAGGAGAAAACACTACCTTGCCCGGGTGTTGTGTTTAACTTGCCCAATATCAGGAACTTTCAACCTTGCAGGATTTGCAACATGTATAAACGATCTTGTCACTCTCATGATATTAGTAAAGAAGTCAGACAGTACGTGAATCTGCTACTTTCTGAAGATCAAGAATACATTACACTTCAATCTCAAACTGAGATGTGCGAGGATCATGATGAGACATAGTGGGGATATACCATGTCAATTTCTGATGTTAATCCAGAATGGAACCATTCATATCTCTCCTTAACGGCGGGAATTATGTCTCATCACAATGACTATCTACAAAACTAGCAGTAAAGAGATCTCCTGTCAAAGGTTCATAATAGCGGACAAACGTTGGTGAAACAACATAAATGCTCAATCAACGTTGATGACCCATTGTCATACGCAGTGGAAGCGTATTAGGCACATGCATCGCGCAACTAGAGATGTGTAGATGTGAGATATCAAACTCATATCTAGTTACCAACTGGTACACACAAAATGGTTGGCGGTTTTATGGGTATCAAGAGAATGAGTATAGTTGCATATAACATTGCATATCCCCAAGCAGATACCGATAAATTAACATACATTACCATAGTTCTGGCCATAAGCTTAAACCGCTTGATTTATGCCTCTGCTTAACTCATTCTTATGAAAGAACATGGGGAACCAGGATATTTAACAACAATCCCAATCAATATGCAATAATCAACAATGTATGTCGATGTAAACTCTCCTATATTAAACCAATCTGAATGACCAGATTGAAACGTTCGGGTGGTGAGCCCGAAGCTGAATAATATGTGCTAGGAGTTTTGAAATGCAGCATAGCATGTGGATTGCAAAGACGTGTGACCGTCAATGTAGTAATCAAAACCATATATAAATAGTCCGCATATTGGTTTGATTGATCTACAAATAGATTCTTGGAATCTGTAGAGAAAGAAAGATGTGTCTGCAACAAAAGATTGTCATGCATGTAAGCAGCATTACAGCATTACAGACATAATTAAGCTTTGCAAAACGAGCAATGTGCATCAAGGATTACAACATATGAATCTTGTGGGATAACGCACAACGCGTCAGCGGTACTTTGTCGGGATGGTGCTGCATTCGTCTTGGAGACCGAGTCTGAACTGAGTAGAGTAAACTCAGTTCCCCCATCTAAACTGATGGTTTTAAACATTCCCACATGCTTCTTTGCTCTTAAGAACAGATAACCATGAGAATTTCTCGATATGTTAATCATCAAAGTGCAAAAGCTTATATGAGGCTAAGTCACGCATAATAATATGAGTGATTGCATTGGATTCAATGGTCTAAACCGTAGTAAGATATAAACAACTACAATGCCTCATAAACTTCTCCAGATTGCACCTTTAGCAGCAGTCTACGGAGATTAGACACAAAATTCTCTTTCATTCTCACAATGTTAAGTGAGGAACGTTGGCACAAAAGTTTTCAAATTTGAGTGAGGTTCGAATGGTAACACTCAATCTTGCCATCATATATCAACAAAACAATGTCGATCAAACAGTCTTTAAATCCAAGACATGGCGAACACTTTAAGCAAATACTTAAATAATTGAATAAAGGTGTGACCCTTGTTGAGTGCTGATATGGCATGACACAAACTGATGTATAACCACATCTGGTGTTGAAATCCAAGTTCAAAAAAAAATTCAATATTTTCCAAGAAAACCGATGTATAAAAAACATCATAAGCCAATGATACTGATGAAAAATTTATCTAAGTACATCACTCCCGGGTTACATCTTTGATGGGTCGAAGGAAAACTTTCGATGCATCGAAGAACCCAAAAAAATGTGATTTTCCGATACCATTTTCGATGGGTTGAAGCAAGGCTTCGATGGATCAAAAAATTGTCCAGAGCAATCTCTTCGATGGGTCGAATGGATTTTCGATGGGTCGAAGAGTTTACCAGAATGATGTCTTCGATGGGTCGAATTAATTCCTTCGATGGATCGAAGGAACCCAAAAACGAGATCAAATTTTCGACATCAATACTCCATGGGTCGAAGGGATTTTCGATGGGTCAAAAAATTGACCTGAGGCATCCTTTCGATGGGTCGAAAAAGTGCTCGATGGATCGAAATGTGCAACCAAAGGACCCGAGGATAAGCTTTGATGGATCGAAGTATTTTTTTTCGATGGATCGAAAAATGCCAGAAAACAACCCTAGAGATAGTTTCGATGGGTCGAAGTGAAATACTTCAATGGATCGAAAATTTCACCGAGTTCAAAATAACATCCTCTCATTTGTGTCAAGTTTGGACCGTATCATTGTCTCATATTGCCATATACTTATAACCATACATAAGAATTGTACGAAATAGAACATTCTCAAACACTTTCATATACTGAAAGATAGAGAAATATTCATTATACTGCCAACAAATAACAGTTACATCATGGATGTTCTTATCGACTAAAACAAAGTCTCAAAACATGACTAAAATCAAGCCAAAAATGAAACTGGATTACATAGCAAAGACATGAGCCTAATACATAGGCTACTAAAAAATCAAAGTCACCAGACTTGCTTTTGTATTGTTTGCTATAATAAGATTTGCTACAGGGCAATCTCCCATCTCATAAACTTCAGTGAAATGAAGTCTCGTGTCTAAGATATTTCTTGCACTTCTTGTAGGCATATTGAAGATCCTTGGGTGCACAACATTTTTTGTTTGTTTGTTTGTTTGTTTGTGTGCATGTGCTTGGTAAAACCACATCTATATCAAGATGACAAGCACTAATTAGAAGCAGAATAAAAAGAATTCCATCTATTCCTAAAAACCGGAATTGAGAGGATTCTTATTGGAGTAATTGCTATTGTCATGGTGAGTCCAAGTCAAGATTTGACTATATTCTCTACCACGGACATTGCCATGTCCTTCTCTTCCACCATGGTTATTGTAAGGTTCAGAACGATTGTTCATTTTTTTGAGGAAGTGTACTAAGAGACTTCTCGATTATAGCCTGATCAGTCTTTATAATGCCACAAATGCTCAACTCTGATTGAAGCTCTAACATTGCTTGATTAAAAGCATAAATATTTGGATAATCCAATAACCAGACGAAATCCCATCTTTTTCTTAGTTCATGAAGTTGTGTATTATACACATTATTGAACATGTCTTGTAAAGTCGCCCACAAAACCGCGGGGTCATTCTTTAGCAAATACTTTTCTTTAGAACTGGATGTATATCCTGCCTCAAAAACATGAGGACTTGATCTTTACGAGCTAGAGTTGGTGGCTCAGTACCAGGTGGTGGTGGTGGTGGTGGTGGTGGTTAGATTATATCCGTCAGATTCATACTGAGAACCTTGTTCTCAACGTCTGACACCCAACAATAATATTCTGCTCCTTGAGGATCAATGATATTAATTCAAGCCATTCCGACTCAATTGATGTCAACCACAAGAGAGATACGATATGTTGATTAGTAACGATCGAAAACTACGATCACTAATATCAAGTGTGAGGGATAAGAACGTGATCCAAGATGTATTGTCACAAAAATCGATTTATAAACGGTGGTTCAAAACCACACTTAGCAACAGTGACAAAACCGTCACATAGTATCGATTTTCCTTTATTTTTTTTTATTTTCTTTTCTAAACCGTAACTCCCCCAAGACCGTCACTTATAATCTATGGATATAGGTCTATAGGAACTAGGGCAAGCATGCAATATAAATACAACTCATATCGCAATTATCATCAATTTAGATCTAGGGTGTTGCGGTAAGTAAGTTTGCTAAATCTAGAGATTGATGATTTTATAAAAGTTTACCTCGATGGTGTTATGCTCGGTATGAAAACTTCGCTGTGAAAGAAGTTTGAAGAGAGGAAGTACGTCCACGAAGCTTTTAGCATGAGGAGGATTTCTTCTCCTTTTTTTTTCTTTCTTGGGCAGAATGATCTTTGTGCACTCAAATGGCTATAACTTTCTCTAGACACCTCCGAATTGAGATTTTCTGGATGTTCTGGGGGACATCTGGGGCATTCCGTGCATATAAAGATCGCCCTTTGGTTCATCCTGAACTGCTTGCAATCTTCTGTCGAAGTTGGCTGAACTGCACAGGCTCGATTTTGGCTGAAGAAGAGGGAAGAGGCCGATGGTGGTCGGCGGTGGAGTGAGTTGCCGGTGGCGGTGGTGGTCGGCGGTGATCTGACTTTTTTCAAGTTTTTGGGTTTTTCTATTAACTTTCGGGGTTGTGCTGATAACGTGTTGTAGGAGAAAGTAGAATAGACAGAAAGTAGTTACTCTTCTCATTGATAGAATGCCTTAAATATAAGCTGATACAATCTGTTACAATAACTATCCCGATATAACAGAGATTTTCTGTATCTATCTAATCAATATCTGTATCTAACTAGGACAAGACACACACCGAAATTAATGGAAAATAAATCTCCTTAAACATAAACATCTATAAATTAATAATCTCGAGACCGAAAAACTTTAGGAGAAATAAAAAAAATACTCAATTTAAATTTTTTTTCTTCAAAAATTCATCATAAATTTTCAATTTCAAAAATTTATTCTGTTTTTAAATTTGTAACAAACTAAAATTTGTCATTTATTTACGAAGAATACCAGTAACTTTTATCAGAGCCTCTCTGAATTAGACCTCCTCCATAAATCATCGTCTTCCTCTCGCTCCTCCCCCACTCCCCTCTCCTCTCCGTCAAAGTTTTTCTAATTATTCCTTTTTTCCTTCTCTCCTTTTCTTCTCCTTGGGATCGATGGATTCCGACGACCACGATTCGAGGCTAGAGGCTGCACAACAAATTCGACGCCTCAAAAAGACCCCTCGGCGTTGTCGTCGCCAATTGTCCAAGTCTGTCGGTCCACTCGTGTCTATGCTCTAACTTCACGACTCCCCCGAGTCTCAAGAATCTGCCCTCCTCGCCCACATCAATTTCACTGTCAAGGATGAGACGTATGTAAATTCTCTATTCAACCCTCTTTCTTTTTTTATATTCAATTGTCTTTGGAATTTGGTTCATTGGATCAATATTATTGTTTTGGTTCCTCCAGATTGTGTTTGGGGCAGTTCAAGAGTAAGGCGGACGTCGCGAAGCTGTGGTAATAAAGGTTGTAGACTATTCCGATCTTACATAACTAGAATGATCATGCTATATGGTCGAAGAGGTCTCACAGAGATTGCTCTTCAGCTCTTCATAGAGATGAAAAGTGATTGCAATCCATCTCGCAATACCTATAAGTATATGATCATATCTCTCTGTGGGAGAAAAGGTCGAAGGGTTGATGAAGCAGTATCAATATTCCAGGAGATGGTTCGCAGTGGAAAGGTTAAAGAAGCACTAGCCAAGATGGAGTCTATGAAGCAGGCAAGTGTGAAGCCAACCATGCATGTTTATACATCTTTAATAGTTCATTTCTGTAAGGAGAAGCATATTAAGAGGGCATTAGAAGTTCTCAATCAGATGCAAGAGGGGGGATGCGCATATACGAGGGTACTTGAGCATGGAGATGGTTGCTGAAGCTTGGGATGTCTTTCACAACATGAAACAGAAAGGGCCATTGCTTGATTTCAGAACATATTCAATGTTCCTTCATTGTCTGTGTAAGGCGGGGAGATCTGAAGAAGCCATGCAGCTCATATCTGAAATGTTGAACAATGGTAAGGTCCCTAGTGTTGTCAATTTTCGAACTGTATTTTACGGACTGAACCGAGAAGGGAAGCAAGATCTGGCTCGAACTGTAATGGAACAAAAGTCATCTTTGATTAGAAGGCGCAAGTTCATAGCATGAAATGCGCGTTCTTATGTTAGATCATATTGTTTTCTTATACTTGCATTGTACAGTTTATACCTTCAATATGTGGAGAATGATGGAGAACCTCACGAACTTACCAAAGTTAATATGTTGAAAAAATCTGTCAAAGAGACCCCATTAATCTTATGTGATTTTGGTGGAGATACTGATCTAAGAGACCCTTGTCTGTAAGTTTCCCACTGGCTCCCTTATCTGATAAACATCTCGGCAATTCATTCGAAACTCTGAGTAAGAAGTAAATTAATTTCTAGATTTATCTGTAAACAAATTACACTATCATTCAGTCTAGATACAATTGGTGCATCCACAATTCATCTCTGAACCATCATAAACATATTACGGAAAGCATGCAAGCCCAGTATTCTTAGACTTGTAGCTCTAATGCTTGTAACTCTCTACCTGCAAATTACACCAACATTTTACGGCTTCTTCCAAATTCCGGCTTTGAAAATCCTGTGCAAAAGAATTAGATTACTGCTTCAATTTCTCTTGCATCTGCACGAGTAAGGAAACAAATAAGATACAAATATTTGACCAAGCTGGTGACATAGAAAGGCAATTACGCTAGTGCTTCCTTCACAGAGTAAGTTGCACATATTAGTAACAATACAGTTCCTACCCAGCCGACAAAACAGAATAACTTATCTTAAGAGTCTAAGTAACTGAATTATAATTGGCATTGCCACACATGTGACGGCCTAACATAACAATTGTAATCCTGTACTGATTATTCTGTGTATTAGCAAAGGTCTTGGGTCAGACTAGAGACTGAATCTGCTTTAGAGTGAGAAAGTCAGGAGCTTCATAACAGCTTCCCTTATTTCCATAATCTGGAAATAACTGTAATCAGAAGGTTTGTTTACTGTGGTACATCAATATTGTTCTGCATTTTTTAATCTCACTCAATGCATTACTATTGTTAAACTTGACAACAGATAGATATTTAGACAGATACTTGAACATATACTTAAACATATATTTGGATAGATACTTAGACAAATATCCAAATTAAAGTTTTTTCCTATAGGTTTTTGATATTTTTGAAATTTGAACAAATACTTGGACAAATACTTAGACAGATATCTAAATGAAAGCTTTTTCCTTTGGGTTTTGATAATTCTGAAATTTGAACAGATACTTAGATAGATATTCAAATGAAAGTTTTTTCCTTTAGGTTCTAATTCATACTCTGATAATAACAAAACTAGTCTTTTCCTAAATGCATGTTAATTCAACAGACAAATGTGACAATATACATTTACTCTGTCTGCTTCATGGTATAATCATTTTGTCTATAATGATGATGATTTATTTAAAAAGTACAGCCATAGACTATATCTGCCCTCTGTTACAGCCTCTTTACAATTTCTTCATTTACACGCTCATAATACTTCATATGCCGGATAGCTTTTACGGCTTCTTCAAACTTCTGGCTTTTGAAATTCCTGTGCAAAAGAATTAGACCACTGCTTCAATTTCTCTTGCAAATGACAGTGTGGCAAGGTAAATCATATTGTTCGTAGATTGCTTCATAATTGATTACATACATTAGACAAACATTTTCGTGATCACAGTTTATCATATTTGTTTCAGCAAAGAATCTTTATCATTTGAACTGGATAGTTGATTTTGAGTCTACCAACATACATCGTAAACTACTTGGACCGTGTGTCTACCAAGTTTACTTGGACTGTAATGTATCTATGTATGTAAAACTTAAAACAGTATTAGGAAATCAGCATGGAAAATGATTGTTTGGCTACACATAGCTAATATATTTCTTAATAATCTCTACTTTAGTGTTGTTCCTAAATAGATTAAACATGATAGTTTTAGTTCATCTCGTGTTCAAGATATTCAAATTGCATGCCTTCAAGTTCTTGATCACTATATTTTCACATTTCAATTATATTCTCAAAACATTATGCTATAGTTGTTGCTCTGCAGCTAAGGTAAGCACCAGTATTATTCCTCAAAATGTACAAGCTTTCCTTGTTCAGGGGGCTATTAGCATTTAGAAATTTCATCTTCTTACTAGGTCTCTAAAGAAAGCATGTGATTTGGAATCCTAGTCTTTCGTTTGTAGCCATCCCATCTGTATCAAAATAGAAATCATGTCAGCACAAACAAGAGCAACACATTGTTAAAGGAAATGTGAAGTTTATGAATCTGATTACACTATTGTTAAACTTGACGAAAGATAGATACTTAGACATGTACTTGGACAGATATTTAGACAGATACTTGAATACATAGTTGAACAGATATTCAGACTTTTGATACTTCCAACAACTAGGTTATGATTAAGCTCTTACTTTTCATTCATTCTTCCAATCTTATTCTTTTTTTTAAAGGAAAATAGAGATTTTCAAACTTTTTGGTATTTCCAAAAGCTATGTTATTGCTTGCTACTGACCTGCTACTGAAGCAATAAGGCCTCCCTTTGAAACAACACATACTTTTTGCTCATAGTTTGCACTGCATTGACGAATGCGAGGAAGGCACTGATATGAATTAATCAACGGATGCTTCACATCAGAAAATGCTGAAAAGAAGCCACCAAGTGGAACAAATGACTCCATCGAGCTATAAGTACATCATAAAAAAAGAAACCTGTAAGATCAACTAGACTATATTTTAAGCGATCAAACCAAAAATGTAGATTGCAACAGACAGCTCCAAACACATGAAAAATAAAAACCGAATTCCAAACACCAACCCATAACAAAACGATCTCACCCTCAACTCTCAAGCATGTAATTAATAAAAAAAATACAACTGAAAGCAAAGAGACTCTCAAATTTTAGTTTATAGTACAAAAACACACCTACACCTTGGTCTTGATTCAGCTCCAAGAGAAGTTATAGGGAAAAGCTGCAAGTCCCAATCAAAATCTTTCTGCATGCAATGAACCCCGAGACCAACAAGAATCAAGGCAGCTTCCGTCCCACCAGCACTCATCAAATCAGCCTTACTCCGACGAATATGATTTGCCACAGCTTCAAAAAATTAATTCAAAGTAGCACAAGCCGTCGAAATCGAATAATTCGATCCCATGAAACGGAGATCAATTGCGAGCAACACAGATCCATGTTTGTAATAGCAAAGGGAATAAAAGAAATGGTGCTATTTCCTGTGTCCTTTCTCCATGAGTGCATGAACACCATCGGAAAACTCAGTTAAAACCTCCCATTCCCAATCCTACTAGCACACCAGGTCACGATTTATCGAGCTATATGTGAAGTAAGTTCCACACTCAAATTCAAATTCACAGCTAAAATCGATAGTAAATTTCAACAATTCAATCCATTAATGTCAAATGAACATGAACAGAGAATTAGAAACCATAAGAAACTTTATACTATTGTTAAATTTGATGAAAGATAGATATTAAACAGATACTTGAACAAATACTTAGACAGATACTTGGAGAGCTGTCTGGAGAGCTGTCTAAGTAGTTATTTGGATAACTGTCGATTTGTTCATCCATTTTCCCGTGACCTGAGACTTATTATGCTCAAAATCAAACAACAAACAACTTTCTCTTCTACGACATCCTCCAATTCTAACTACAAAACATCTAATTTACCTTTGAATATCAAAATCTCAAAATCTTCAATACTTCGATTCGGCGAACACCGATTGAATTAGGAAACAACCAAGCTATGGTTAGCTTCGTGGAGGTAAGGACTACAAAGTCTAGTGAATCTTGCCGTTCGATTCGGCTTGAAATCAATCAACCCCTAATTTATAGGATTTTGGATTTTTTTTTGGAGACTTTCTCTTCATTTTTCTACATAATTCGGCCAATGATAAGTGTAAGAGTTGAGGGGAAAAGAAAGAAGAATTCGAGGTGGTCATTCAGGTACCTTACTCGAAGGTTTTGGTGGCAGATAGCCTTGCTCCATCACCGGCGATTTTGTCGTGGGAGAGAAAGAGTCGAGGAAGAGAGAGAAGGTCAGGAAAGATAGAGAGACTAAAATGGAAGGGGATGAGCTAACTAACCAGTAACCCCTTCTTTAGGAGAAAAATTGGCATAAACAATTAGGTTTTATAACTTATTCGGCCTTTTTGGGATAAAATGATGTCAGTTGGGTTTTTTCGGAAAAAAATATGTCATAAGTTAGGTCTTTTTTACCTTGGTGTCATAAGTTGTTTTTTTTTTGAAAACTTATCTGTTTTTGGGCTTTTAAATAAATTTCCCTAAAATTTATTAATTTTGCGAGATATTAATTAATCGATCAAATAATAATGTATTAGTGAATTAATAATTTATTAATTTAAAAAATTATTATTGTTATACCTTGTTAAATGTACATCATTTTTTAATTTATTGTTTTACAACAAAAACCTCTATAAATGAATAACTTTGGGACCGAAGAAAATTATTATTTTAATGAGGTTATTATTTTATCAATAAATGAATAATTTATTTTATCGATAAATGAATAATTTATTATTTTATCGATAAATTAATAATTTATTATTTTATCGGTAAATTAATGACTTATTAATTTATCGAACTTTTTTAGATATTTCGAAGTTAAATTATATTTAGTAATAAGATTTATATATATATCAATCACAGTTCGTTTATGTTTTTTTTTTACTTAAACTCCAAGTTTACTACAATATAAGGCCTATAAATACATCTTTCATAGAGATAATCAAGTAAGATAGATCACACTTCTATTGAGATACGAGTATCTAATTTTAGTCTAGCTAGTCTTTCAAAGAGTCTCATTTGAAAGGACTAAAAAATTTACGAGCATAACACATCATCTTTCTACTTAAAATTAAAAAAAGTTGTTAAATGTGATGCACGCATTACAAAAGATTAAAGCCGAAGTTAAATTTGGTCTACATGCGATGAAAAAATAAATGTACAATAGTCTTTTTTGCAAGCAACAACCCAAAAAGATAAAAATAAAAATCAGCTGAAAATTTCTATTTTATGTATTTTTTTTATAAATTTTAATTTTTTATATTAAATTATCATTTTATATATTCGTAGGGACCTAAAGGAATTAGAGAAAAGTTATTATTTTATGTATTTAGCGAGGTTGCAGGTAATATGAACTGGTCCCAAGTCTGGACCAGAAAAAAATATTACTTTAGCAAAATTTGTAATAACCCGAACCAAAATTCACGTATAAATCAGTACGAAACAATATTATCGCGAATTAGTTGTATCGCATGAGTTATTAACGAATTTTTCATCGGGCGAGAATTTAACTTAATTTTCTTCACGAGGCTTGTAGAATATTTAATTTCGAGCTCGTAGGAATTTTTGGGGAATTTTTTAGATTTGCAAGCTATTTGTTATGATTTTTGGAAGTTTTTTTTTTCGGATAGAAATTTTCGTAACGGATAAATCGAAAAGAAACTTGTTTTTATCTATTAATTATTGACCGTACAATCGCGATATAGTTTAATAGCCGTAGATCGATTGAGGACTTTCCGCCTATAAAGAGCAAGTTTCCGAAATTAGTCGGTTTACCGATTTAGAAGTCAAACAGTGGTGTTGACCAGGTGTTGACCAGAGCTGGCTGAACTGTTGACCCGACCTGGATTTCAGACCCGTTTTCGCGACCCGCCAGAAACTTCACCGTTCGGCCACCGTTTCAGGCGATTGAGGAGATCGTGATCGAGAATTTGGCGAGGGAACTTCCGCCGGACCATGGAGCTAGTCTCTGTATTGTGAGTAGACATTTTATTTTCACTGTCGGTTTGCGAGTCTACGTTATGCATTTTCATTTGGAGGCATATGCATGATTTGGTTTACATTGAGCATAATCATAGTGTTGCATCGATGCACTAGCCTCTCGGCTGATCCCCGAGACACTCCCAGGAGGGATAGCACAAACTCCTGACCCGCGGATTTCACAGTACCCAGGAGGGTTAGGAAAAACACCTGACCTGGGCTTTATTGTAACTTTGAGGAAAACGTACTCAAGTTACTGCCTCCACACACAGTACCCAGAAGAGTTAGGACAAACACCTGACCTAGGCTTGTTTATTTTTAGACTCGCATTATTTTGATGTACATTATTTATGAAAGGCATATATTATTTATAGTTTCAGTTAAAAAGTGAAATATTATTTTCGTCCACTCACTCTAACAGTTTTATTATTTTATATGTTTTTCCTGGGCTTTTCGGTTTCCTTCGCTCTGTTTACAGTTGTTATCCTATTATTACACGACGGAGACAGAGGCATATAGTTTGTGTTACTGTACTCATCTAGTAGGTTCCTAGCTTAACCTGCTAATCTTGTATAATATGTATATTAGAAGTCGCTCTGAATACTGTATAGAGTTTGACTCTGGTGTGTTTTATTTTCCACACAGTTTTCGGATTTCTTATCACCTTCTGTAAACAGTTCATATATCTAGTGGATTTAGTGTTTGACTGATTTGAGAAATCCGGATGGGATTTGGCGTCCACGGTGAAAAGACCCGACTCTGATTTAGTTGCCTAAACCGAAATCAAACCCCTTTGAAAACATGACTTTAAATTTTTTTGCCAAAGTTTGCTTAGAAGTACGTGAACCATTATTAGAACCTGCAAAGAAACACACTTTGAATATTCCACAAAAGCCAAACCGTGGGGGCCCGTTCCCCATCCAGATTTCTCAACATCATATATAATATAAACCAGAAGGTTTACAAGAAATCCAAAAACATTCAGGAATAAACTCAATTGAAAACAACATAAGTAATCAGAGCGACGCCTAAATACATTATTTACAGAAACTGAAATGTGATCCGAGTTTCTGTAGGTTTCTTGGTCAAGTAGGTCGACCAAGAAACCTACAGAAACTGAAATGTGATCCGAACTCTATGCCCCCACAGTCGATGCGCAACACTGGATCCCAAACTGCAAACTGGGCAAAGGAAACCGAAAATCCAAGGGGAAAGGTAAATAAAATCGTTAGAGTGAGTGGACGAAAATAATCATATGCCTTTCATCGATTATATTCATAAAATAATGCAAGTTCTTAAATGCATAAAAGTCGCCACTCCGGCGGATTTTCCTGCCAGAGTAGCAGGTCAGGCGAATCTCCCAAACCCAACGGTGATAAACTAGGCGAATCTCTCAAGCATAGTCGGCATATCAAGCGAATCTCTCAAACCTGATAAATGGGCTATCAGTGATCAGCCGCATAGCCAATGCATCGATGCTAAATAAATACATGTCATCACCAATAAGATATACAATATTTTCAAAACGATAAATAATTTGAATATTATACTGGAAACAAATACTGAAACCAAGAACTCGCAACGACAGTGTAAATAAAGGTCCACTTACAGAGCGAAGCTAGCTCTGAGGTCCGGCGGAAGATCCCTCGCCAAACGCTCGATCACGATCACCTGAATAACAGTGATACGATCAATACATATTGAAACACAATATACGGAGCTAATACGTCGAGAACCCCGCGTTCTCGAAAGACGTATCGCCCGAAATACCCACGAGGATTACAAAATTCTCGAAATATACCCCATTAACCCTCATCCCAAAATAGAATACTCAATTCAATTCAAAAACCTCACGGCTACGACCGGGACGCGATTACAAACAAAACGGTATAAAAATTTCTAAAATCCAAAAAATCAACCCTCGCCGGAGCTCCGCCGTTGACCGTCACCGCCGGCGCGACATCAACGGTGACATTCTCTAGCGACCCTTACATCAAACTCTTCCTCACCTCAAGCCCAACATCATTTCCTTCTACCATCAAGGCCAATTCCAACCACACCGGCCGGAATTGGACCCGAAACCTCGCCGGAATTCTCCTCTCCGGTCACCACCACGGCGACCATCAGACCTCAACCTTAACGAAAATTAAATACCCAGAACTGATCTATGGGTTGAGGGGAAGCAAAACCCCCACAAACCTGACACCAAATCTCGCCGGAGCACCGCCCTCGACGGCGGCGAAATCCCAAAATTTTGCCGAGATCGTTCTCCCTCAAAACTCAATCAATTCACACAAAGTAAAGTCCAGACCAATAGAAAATCACGAGAGGATTCTAAAAATGCCCAAATCGTAGCCGGAGATGGCTGGAATTTTCGGGTCGGATAGCGACAGCTCGCGGTTCGCGGTGGAGCTTCGGTCAACGCATTGTCAATGCGGTCAAACCTGGTCAACGCCGATCAAACTGCCCAAATGTGACTTTTCTATAATTTTACAACTATTCCGATATTTATACACGCGACCCAAGACGATCAACGGTCCAAAACAAATCGAAACCAAAACGAATAAACACGACTAAATCCAACGGCCAGAAATATTCATAATTTATTCCACGTAACTCGAAATAATCCTCCGGAAACTCCCACGAGCTTGAAATCATGTACACTACAACTCTCGTGAAGGAACTCATATCAAATTCTAGCCCAATAATTTAGTCGTAAACAAACCCGCCATATCGACTAATTACGACAAACTGCGATTAATCGTGAAACTCGCGAATCATGCCAATTAACATACCATTCCAATTTGGGTCGTTACAATGGTTTGTTTTTGTGGACAAATTAGAAGTGTGTTTGCCTTGCAGGATTTTGGGTTTCTTATTTGTAGACTCAAGTGTCGTTAGGGCCTAATTCCAGTTTAGGCAACTAAATCGGGATCGGGTCCTTTTAGTTGGTATCATAGCATTAGGTTTAGGTTTTGTAGACTTCTACAATTGTGTTACTAAGGACATTTAGGAATACACAACACTTCTAGAGCGATGGCCTAACCGGCCGGCAGATCCTCATTAATTCTCATGGTGTTGTGTGTTTTTAAATGTTTAAGGTTTCATGTCTGTATCCTTCATGGCTGTTGAATAATGTGTTTTCTCATCCATAGGAGATGCCTCCTAGACATGGAGCCCACGCTAATAGGGCTGAGGATCAGCGAACGTGTGACTTGCTTATGTGAATTTTACAATTAGAGGAGCATTTTGATCCTGTAGCAAAGGCAAGTATAGCTGGAGCAACTACTTTCTCCGGTTCCACAAATCCTGAAATTTGTGAGGCATAGATAGTCCATTTGGAGCGAGTATGTGAACGACTTCACTTCACTCTAGAGTAGAAGACTGTAGCAGTTGTTGGGTTACTTGAGTCACATGCTTACTTCTGGTGGGCTAGCACTGGGAGGATTTATGTTGACACCCCATGGCCTACATTCAGGGAATTATTCATGCGCCGATATTTTAATCAGGCTACCCAACAATGGAAATATGAAGAGTTCACCAATCTGAGACAAGGTAGTATGTCAGTGCTTGAGTATCGAGATATATTTTCTCATTTGTCTCGATTTACGCGTGATATTGTGGCGAGTGAGGAAGCCAAATGTAGGAGGTTTGAGCTGGGCTTGAATTTGAATATTAAGGGGACATTGACAGCTATGCCTCGAGATAACTTTGATGAGTTTGTTAGTGCAGCCATTAGAGGCGAGGATGTGGAAAGGGATAAACAAATGCAGTTTCGACCTCGCTGCTTTGATGAGGGTGAACCCAGCCAGGGTCCTCCAAAGAGAGTTATCTCAGGTACTTCGGGGTCAGCTTCTTCTTCTAACAGTACACCTTATAGATTTCCAGCCAGCACATCTTGTCAGAGTTCTAGTGGAACGAGTTCAGAGATGAAGGAGGAATCGACCTCCGAGGCAGCAATCTAGTGCTAGTTCTAGTGGATCAAGTTACCCTCGATGCTTATATGATACACCTACTGCACCAAGAGATTTTTCATTACGCAACATATGTAACAAACGACATTGCAGCTTGTGTCAGCGGGGCACCACAACTTGTTATCGATGTGGCCAGGAGGGCCATTTTGTTAGGGAGTGTCCGCAGAAGGGCACTTATGGTGGTTCAGCAATCCAGAGATCAGGTGGAGATTGAGGTACCACATCTAGAGTTCGGCCAGGGTAGCCCACAGGACAAGCAAATCAACAGAACCGCAATCAGCGTGGACGACGCGCTGAGCAGGCCCGAGTGCATGCCATGACCCTATGAGAGGGTAGAGCTAGCTTCCCTTGAGGTTATCATTGATATGTTATATGTTTTTGGTTATCCACTCATTATTTTATTAGACCCGAGGGCTACACATTCTTTTATGTCGTATAGATTGGCATCTTTGGCCATTATACCTGCCTTTCCACTTCCAGGTATGTGGTGAGTGTTATATTCGTCCGGTGAGGTTTTGTGCGTCGGCTGGGTGTATAGGGACTGTGGATTTTCGTAGGAGATTATGGGTTAGCTGCGGATTTTATGTTGTTAGACATTGTAGATTTTGATGTAATTCTGGTGATGGACTTCTTAGAGGCTCATTGGGCAGTCTTTGATTGTGATAAAAAAGAGGTAGTCTTTAGAAGTCAAGGTATACCAGAAATCTTATTTCGCGGTGAAAGAAATACTTCTCCACCTTATATGATTTTGGCAATTAATGAAAGGACCCAACCCCGATTTAGTTTTCTAAACCGGAATCAAACCCTTCTGAAAACACGAACCAACAAAAACCATCAAAATTTCGGCAGAGTAACGCTACTAACGCGGAATTACCATACCTGCACCCGGAAAATACACTTCATCCTATGCCACAAAAGCCAAACCGTGGACACCAATCCCATCCGGATTTCTCAATATATCAACAGGAATGTAAAGTAATAAATATAACTATACTTTACAGAAATCCGGGGAAAATCGTATAGAAGTATACATCAGAATACTCAGAGCGACTTCTAATATAGATATACAAATAGTAGGCCAAACTAAGAACCTACCATAAAAGAAACATCGCTCGAATACTATGCCTCCAACCACGACGTGCGACACCAGAACCTGAACTGCAAACTGGGCACGAAAACCGAAAAGAGCTGGGAAAGGACATGAAAACTGTTAGAGTGAGTGGACGAAAATAAATGTCTTTCGCCGAATAATATATGTTATAAAAAGATATGCGAGTCAAATGCATAAAAATCAAATGGTACACGAGGGAGACTCTAACTCCTCACGCGTACAGAGCATGCATGGAAAATCTCACGGGGTCGCTCGTAGACACATCCGTGCTAGTACAGTCCGAATCACAGGATCCCAGACCCACACGTGATTCTAGCCAGAAAGGCCTCGGTTCCGGGGTACTGCCCCTCACCGGTCAGGTCGGGGTACAGCCCCTCCTAGTAGGCATCCATCGGGGATCAGCCGAGATGCAAGTGTATCGATACAACAATGTATACTGAGACTGTACTCTGTGTAAACCAAATCATAAATAGTTCGATGCAAATGCATAAAGCGATATTTAAATGTATATACGTAATGTATAATGGTATAAGCATAATCGTATAACACATGCTCATATAAAACATAATCTCGTATGCATGCTCATGCTCGTAAAACGTGTATAAAGACTTGCGATTATCAGTGAAAAGAAATTGTCCACTCACAGACTAGCGTAACGCAGTTCGCGTTAATCCCGTGATCCGGCGGAAAATCCCTCACCAAACGAACGATCACGAACCCCTGAATAATCATAAAATCCATTTCTCAAAATCATAACTCGGATCCCCAAATCAAATCACGAGAAACAACCGTTCTCGGAAACATATAATCCAATAACAACGAAATCGTGAAAATCCGATAATCACACCACAAAACCTCGCTATAATTTCCGATGCTCAAATCGAAAAAAAACCTCACCACTGCGATCGGGGCGCGATTCTGAGCGAAACGACATACAACTTGTCGAAAACTCCAAAAAGTCAACCTTGGCCACCGTTGACCGCCGCCGCCGCCGGCGGCGCCACCCAAACTTGAATTTTCCCGGCAGACAAAAGCCTATTCCACCCAAAATCATCCAACAAGCAACTTCCATAACTACACCAAAGATCAATTTTGACTCCAACTAGCTCAATTTCAAGTAAAACCGAAATCCCACACAAATTTCAATCCAACAATTCTCCATGTACAAAATGAATTGGAACTCCATACTTATATGGTTAGACTCATGGTGATGAGAGCTTCAAAGCCCAGTGCTTCATGCCCCTCAATTTGGCCGGAATCGGATCGACCCAAAAACCCCAAAAATCACAAACTTTGGCCGAAAAATCATTCCCCTCCAGCGTCCCACGCCGTGAAAGGTGGCCGGCATCACCTTGGGAAGGCCAAGGCGAGTTGAAAGAGACCAAGGCCGAGCCCTGGGGTGGCCGGACGGCGTGCCACTGCCGTGAAAGGTGGCCGGCATCACCTTGGGAAGGCCAAGGCGAGTTGAAAGAGACCAAGGCCGAGCCCTGGGGTGGCCGGACGGCGTGCCACTGCTGGCGAGCCGTGGCTCTGTCGCGCCTCTCCCTCCAAGCCGAGTTGACTCGGTCAACCCACCATCAATGCATGTTTGACTTCCCAAAATAGAAACCTCATTAAATACTTACCCTTTTAGGAAACTTCCAAAATTCACTTTTCGACAAACTTCAAATACCCGTAACTTTCGTGTCGTAAATCCGTTTTCAACAATTCTCGCGGCAACAAACTCATCTCGACATGTTCTTCAATTCCACCCGAAGTCAAACACTTTGACAAATCCGATAAAAAGTCAACGGTTCAAACCATCATAAGCTTACCCGATTAAATAATCAACGATCGAAAATATTCGTAACTTAATCCTCGCAACTCGGAAAAATCCTCCAGAAGTTCCCACAAGCTCGAAATTAAATTCTCTACAACTTTCATGAAGGATCCGAAATCAGATTTGTGACGACCCGAAACAGAATCAGCAGTGTGATCAACCTACTTCATGAGTTACTGCGTAATCGCGGATTTCCGATAATTGTTTGAATCGCTAGACTTGATCACGACTAAATCATTGGCCAAGAATTGGAGTTAGGTCTCTTCTCGAGAGTCGTTGTACGTGTGATTTCGAGTTCGTGGCCGGTTCCGGATCGTTATTTGGACGACCGAGGAATAAATTATGAATATTTGAAGTTTTGACATAATCGGATTTAAATGGTGGTGCTCTTAGCGACTAAATTACCGGACGAGAATTTGGTTTCGGCTTCTTCATGGAAGATGTTGAGAATTTAATTTCGAGCTCGTGGGAACTTCTGGAGCATTATTCTGAGTTACGAGGATTATGTTGTGAATATTTCTGATTGTTGATTATTTAATCGGGTAAGTTTGTGTTTGGGTTGAACCGTTGACTTTTTATCGGTTTGGTTGATGTGTTTGACTTCGGGTGATAATTGAAGAACATGTTGAGTTGAGTTTGTTGCCGCGAGAATTATTAGAATCGGAATTACGACGCGAAAGTGACGTGTGTTTGAAGTTTGTCGAAAAACTAATTTTGGAAGTTTCCTATTTTGGAAAGTATTTAATGAGGTTTCTATTTTGGGAAGGGAAAACTATTCATGGTTGGCGTTGACTTGGTCAACGCGGGGAGAGAGAGAGAAACGCGACGGGCTTCACGGCTGCCGGCGGTGGCTCGCCGTCCGGCCACCTCCGGGCATGGTTTTGGTACCTTCCGACTCGCCTAGACTTCCTCTTCACCTTCGGCCTCCTTTCACGGCAAGGTTGCCGGAGGAGAGAGCAAAATCTGGCCAAAGTTTGAAGATTTTGGGGTTAATGGTGGATTTCGATTTCGGCCGAGTTGAGCTTAAACAAGTACTGGGTTTTGAAGCCCTCATCTCCATGATTCTAACCATGTATGTATGAAGTTCTAATGTTGCTTATGCTTGGAGAATTTTGGATTTGAAATTTGTGAGACAATTCAGTTTATCACGAAATTGGACTAGTTAAAGTGTGAATTGGCCTTTGTTGCAGTTATGAAAGTTGCTCAGTGGGTGATTTTGAGTGGAATAGGGGTTGGTCCGTCGAGGAATGTTCAGTTTGGTGGCGGCGCCGCCAGCGGTCAAACTTTGACTTTTGGGATTTTTGACAAGTTGCATGTCATTTCACTCGAAATCGCGCCCCGATCGCTGTGGGGAGGTTCGTTTTTCGAATTGAGCGTCCGAAAGTACAGCGAGGTATTGAGGTGTGATTTTCGGATTTTCGGCAGTTTGTCGTAATCGGATTAAGTGTTTCCGAGAACGGTTGTTTCTCGTGATTTGATTTAAATTGTCGAATTATGATTTTGAGGAATGGATTTTATAATTATTCAGGGGTTCGTGATCATTCGTTTGGCGAGGGATTTTCCGCCGGATCACGGGTTAACGCGAACTGCGTTACGCAAGTCTGTGAGTGGACAATTTCTTTTCACGGATTTATTGCGAGTCTTATACACGTTTTACAAACTTGAGCATGCATACGAGATTTCGATTTACATAAGCATGAGTTATACGATTATGCCTATACCAGTATATAATACGTATATAAACTTATATGTTATTTCATGCATTTGCATCAAACTATTTACGATTTGATTTACACAGAGTACAGTCCTTATATATGTTGTTGTATCGATACACTTGCATCATGGCTGATCCCCGAGGATGTTTACCGGGGGAGGCTGTGACTCCTGACCCGAGGCCTTTACCGGGGGGAGGCAGACCTCTGACCTGAGGCCTTTCTGGCTAGAACCACGTGTGGGCTAGGGATCCCGTGGTTCTGACTGTACTAGCACGGATGTGTCGACGAGTGACCCCGTGAGATTTTTATGCATGCTCTGTACGCGTGAGGAGTTAGAGTCTCCCTCGTGTACCATTTGATTATTTATGCATTCCGACTCGCATATGTTTTTATAACTTATATTAATTGGCGAAAGACATTTATTTTCGTCCACTCACTCTAATAGTTTTCATGTCTTTCCCCTGGGCTTTTCGGTTTCCGTGCCCAGTTTGCAGTTCGGACTCTGGTGTCGCACGTCGTGGTCGGAGGCATAGTGCTCGAGTTACCTTGTTTCTTCCAGTAGGTTTATTGTTCTACCTACTGTGGTATACTTATATGATTATACGTTAGAGGTCGCTCTGAGTATTCTGTTGTATATTTTATACGATTTTACTCCGGATTTCAGTAAAGTACAGTTATATTTATTACTTTACATTACTGTTGATATATTGAGAAATCCAGATGGGATTGGTGCCCACGGTTTGATTTTTGTGGCATAGGATGAAGTGTTATTTTCCGGGTGCAGGTAATGGCAATTCCGCGTTAGTAGCGTTACTCTGCCGAAATTTTGTTGGTTTTTGTTGGTTCGTGTTTCCAGAAGGGGTTTGATTCCGGTTTAGGAAACTAAATCGGGGTTGGGTCCTTTCAGATTTTCGTCCGGTAATTTAGTCGCTAATAAGGCCACCATATTAGCAGATTATGTCGAAATCACGACAAATCACAAAACTCGTAAATCAAGTCAATAATCATTCCATCTACGGTTCGGGTCGATCAACGGTCCAAAACGGATCACAATCACGATTCGGATAGACTCGAACACGAACGGATAAACTCGACAATATACCGAAATTTCAAATATTCATATTATATTCCTCGGTCGCCCAAATAATGATCCGGAACCGCCCACGAACTCGAAATCACGTGTACAACAACTCTCGAGAAGAGACTCAACTCAGATTCTCGGTCAATAATTAAGTCGTCATCAAAGCTGGCGATTCAATCAACTATCGGAAATCTGCGATTACGCATAACCTCATGGACTAAGCTGATTACACTGCTAATTCTGTTCCAGGTCGTCACAAATCTACCCCCCTTAAAAAAATTTCGACCTCGAAATCTCCAAGTCTGCCGACTAAAAGTATGAGCACTGCCTCTGCATACAACTCAACTTTCCAGTGGCAACTTCATCTGAACGACTCTGATAACAGACTCCACAGTAGGAGATATCTCTATACTGTAATCCATGTACCCTCAAATCCCGAATCTGAACAAGTTCCTCACAAATGCCAAGTCTTCCTACATAAGGAACTGATAGGGTACACAACATACAATAAATCTGAAATGTAGTTCCACCACACGGAACATAACACACACAAAAGCCAACGCTATGGGCGATGCCGAACTATATGGCACAACACAAATTCGCCTATGATCACATACGGATCAAAATAACGTGGCAATTCACAACTCAACCTACTCACATCAACATAACTCAAACATCGAACTCGGGCAATTATCATGCTGTTTCTGCTAATCTGACAGTCTGTGGTAGCACATTCCACTAACTCAGGATCAAACATCAGCTCAAATCAAACTCGCTCCAACACAATGGAGTACAACATCGTTCCTCAAAACGACATCATGCAACGTCAAAATCATAGTGGTTTACAAACTAGTACTGCATGCAATCTCGAACAGTTGAAACTGATGGTTCCAAATCCCTCGGAACTGCAATACATAAAATCACAACATGCCCTCCAAAGTCTGAATAGTCCTCAAAGATCGCCCACCAATCTGAGGATAAGAAGCAGTACTAAACTGTAAGCTGGTCCCCAATGCTCACTGCAACGCTTGCCAACACTCCGTTGTAGCTGATTATCTTGATCAGCAAACTGGGACGCAGGTACACCACGAAAATGGACAATCTCCACCAAACATAGCTATGCCAGCCTGCCACCGAAATCTTTTCCGAAAGTACAAGGAAAGAGCTAAGTTCATCAAATGGTCCACAAAGACCCGATAACTGGTACCACAAACCGAAGTGCGTACTGACACACCAAAATCCATAGTGACAAGCTCCAACCTCTAATCAAAAATCTTCAATGGCTAAAACTTCCCGGCAAGTCTCTGCATCGCTGCCATCATCTGCCGACAAATGTGGCATCAGCTCACACAAGCTGCTACACTCTTCTTCATTTTGCGTCACGAGTAGTAAACTCGAAGTATTAGATACATCTTCGTACCAATAGTGCACAACGCACGCAAAACAATGAGCTTCAACATCAACTCACTCAAATTCAGCTCCCGTAGCACGCAACTCGGCTAATACGGAAACTCGAGTCACACACATGAAACACTGCAGCTCCCGACTTCTGATTGAATGTATCAGCAACAACAGTAGCCTCTCTCGAATAAACTCAAATGTACAACCATCGTCGTTAGTCGACCCCATACATCTACATTCCCTCAAGCTCGAATCTGGCCGAAAATGCAAGTAGATGAAACTCAAGTAATCAGTGTACGTCTTACACTACGCTACACGCCGTAACAGTAGTGTCTCGAACTCTTCGATGCTACCATAAAAATAGCTACCCCCAAATCACACATAGGACACGTAGCTTCATAAAGTTCCACTGCCTGAACCCATGAGCCACCGCTCTGCAATGCTGCATCAAGCATAACCAAATTGAAACCTCGATGCATCCCATAACCCACAAACTCACCATGATCATCAGGTAACATCATAACCGAAGCAACGGTCAACCTTCCTTCAGGAATAAATAACTCTCCTCGCGTGCATCGGACCACTCGAACTTGACGCTCTTCTCCGTCAATCCGGAAAGTGGAGTGACAATCCGAGAAAATCCTGTACAAAGCACTGATAGTAGCCTACTAAACCCAAGAGACTCGTGATCTCTGGTACAATGGTAGGTCAACCCCAAATCAACACGGCTTCTATTTGGTCAGGATCCACGCCAACTCCCTCGGCTGACATCGCGTGGCCCAAAATCTTCACGCTAATCAACTAAAATTCACACTGGCTGAACTTCACAAACAAATGATCATCTCGTGAAGTCCGCAAAACCGCTCGCAATTGCTTCAAGTGCTGGCCCACATCCTGGAGTAAATCAGGATGTTGCCAACGAATATGACCACAAACTCGTCCAGAAACCGTCTGAACACTCGGTCCATCAAGTCCGTAAAAGCTGCGGGGCATTGGTCAACCAACCAAACGGCGTGACCAAGAACTTCTGATGCCCGCACCGTGATCCGAAAGTCATCCTAGCCACATCTGACTCCCTGATCATCTACTGATCGTATCCGAACCCGAAATCAATCTTCGAAAAGACTGAAGCTCTCGTGGGCTGATCAAACCAATCGTCAATCCGAAGCGGAGGATACTTGCTCTTTTCTGAAGCCTGATTCAGCTTCCGGTAGTCGATGCACCACCTCATCGAACCATCCAACATTCACACAAATAATGCAAGAGCACACCACGCAGGTACGCTGGGTCGCATGAAATCTCCTCTAGCAACTCCTGAAGTTGAACCTGTAGCTCCAACATCTCTGCTGGCACCGAACGACAAGATGCCGGTGATATGAGTCCAGCACCCGGTAAAAGCTCAATGGTGTAGTCGGTCTCCCGAACTGGAGGAATACCCGATAACTCCTCCGGAACACACCTGGAAACTCGGGAACCACCTCAATGTCGCCAATGTCGGGCAGAGCAACCGTAATATCCACAACATAAGCTAAGCAGCAACACAACCCGTTTCCACCATCCATTCGACCATCACCGCTGAAATCACACATGGCAATAACATTTTCTTCTCACCGCGAGACAATATCTCGGAAAAACTTGGTCGTTGAAACACAACCACCTTCTCAAAATGCTCGAACATAACCAAATGCGTCGCCAAAAGTCCATACTCAACGTCACAAAAAAATCGTCGTTATCCTACAATAATAGATCCGCGGCTAACCCATATCCTCCAATAAGGAGCTCGCAACCTCCGGATGGATACAACACTTTCCAAAACCTCGGAATTGGAGATGCAGGTAATATAGCCATGGATATAAAACAACAGTAACCTCAGAGAAAATTCTGTCCTCATACAAGGTCGTGGCACGAACTCTAACATGCCCAACTAGCCATCCATGTTAATTGCGACTTACTGAATGACTCGTCCAGAAGGCTGCGTTGGTAAACTCCAGAAACAGCATCATGACCTCCTCGTGAACTCTGAGCTACCGAACCGCTAAAACAGCTGACTGAGGATGCTCCCTCGCAACGTGACCCTCCTGGCCACCACAATAGCAACTAAGAGTGCTCCACGATCACAAGTCACAGCGACACCTGCTGTGTGGAAGAATCACCAACGATCACCCAAACTCATGCCACAAGAACAAGTCCGCTACACCGTGATCTCCACCATCACCAAACGGATCCTCTGGTTTGATCTGATGACCCCCAACATAATCGAAAAGATCACAGCCTGATGAAGTCACTGATTCTGAGGTACCTGAACTCAACCTCATCAAATATCTCGACTAAGTCCACTTTCCTCAAACCAACACATCAGAAACCTCGTACGCCTTTCCTTCTCAATAGCCTCGCCTCTGAGTGCAGCACATCAAGCTTCTTACAGTTATCTCGAGGCATAACAGTCAGAATCCCTCTGATACTCAGGTTCAAACTCATCTCGAACCTCATGCACTGCTTCCTCTGAAGCCACATAACACATGCAAACAGAAACAAACATATGAACGATACATCTCTGCCTCAGGTGGGTAAACACTCTATATATTCCGCTGTTGGGTAGCCTGATTGAACCATTACCGTATAAACAACACCCTGAATGTAGGCCATGGAGTCACAATAGGAACTCACACAATACTAGCCCACCAAGTGCAATAATCTGTCTCAGACAAACATCAACTGCCACAATTCTTTGTTCTGAGGCAACATGTAGACGACCATACACGCACAACCAGGCAAACATGCCACACATATTTCTAATTCAAATTTCTCAACCAAACCCACAATTCACTGGCAAATCGCGCGTCGATTGATCCTCAATAGGATCCACAACCGTACCGACACAGAAAGCACGTCAAGGAGGCATCCTAATGAATAAAACATTGTTTGCAACAAGTAGAACGTAATCATGGAACTTCAAATATTTGAAAGGATACAACACCCGGAGTATTGATAAGTATCCGCTGGCCGGTCGGGTCACCACTCCAGACATGCTGTACATTCTCAAATATCCTTAGTAAACACGACTACAGAAGTCTACAGAACCTAAAACCTAATGCTCTGATACCAAGCTGAAAGGACCCAACCCCGATTTAGTTTCCTAAACCGGAATCAAACCCCTTCTGAAAAGACGAACCAACAAAAATCATCAAAATTTCGGCAGAGTAACGCTACTAACGTGGAATTACCATACCTGCACCCGGAAAATACACTTCATCCTATGCCACAACAGCCAAACCATGGGCACCAATCCCATCCGGATTTCTCAATATATCAACAGTAATGTAAAGTAATAAATATAACTATACTTTACAGAAATCTGGGGAAAATCATATAGAAGTATACATCAGAATACTCAGAGCAACTTCTAATATAGATATAAAAATAGTAGGCCAAACTAAGAACCTACCATAAAAGAAACATCACTCGAATACTATGCCTCCGACCACGACGTGCGACACTTGAATCTGAACTGCAAAATGGGCACGGAAACCGAAAAGCCCAGGGGAAAGACAGGAAAACTGTTAGAGTGAGTGGACGAAAATAAATGTCTTTCGCCGAATAATATATGTTATAAAAACATATGCGAGTCAAATGCATAAAAATCAAATGGTACACGAGGGAGACTCTAACTCCTCACGCGTACAGAGCATGCATGGAAAATCTCACGGGGTCGCTCGTAGACACATCCGTGCTAGTACAGTCTGAATCACGGGATCCCAGACCCACACGTGATTCTAGCCAGAAAGGCCTCGGTTCCGGGGTACTGCTCCTCACCGGTCAGGTCGGGGTACTGCCCCTCCTGGTAGGCATCCATCGGGGATCAGCCGAGATGCAAGTGTATCGATACAACAATATATACTGAGACTGTACTCTGTGTAAACCAAATCATAAATAGTTCGATGCAAATGCATAAAGCGATATTTAAATGTACATACGTAATGTATAATGGTATAAGCATAATCGTATAACACATGCTCATATAAAACATAATCTCGTATGCATGCTCATGCTCGTAAAACGTGTATAAAGACTCGCGATTATCAGTGAAAAGAAATTGTCCACTCACAGACTAGCGTAACGCAGTTCGCGTTAATCCCGTGATCCGGCGGAAAATCCCTCATCAAACGAACGATCACGAACCCCTGAATAATCATAAAATCCATTTCTCAAAATCATAACTCGGATCCCCAAATCAAATAACGAGAAACAACCGTTCTCGGAAACATATAATCCAATAACAACGAAATCGTGAAAATCCGATAATCACACTACAAAACCTCGCTATAATTTCTGATGCTCAAATCGAAAAAACAAACCTCACCACTGCGATCGGGGCGCGATTCCGAGCAAAACGACATACAACTTGTCGAAAACTCCAAAAAGTCAACATTGACCACCGTTGACCGCCGCCGCCGGCGGCGGCGCCACCCAAACTTGAATTTTCCCGGCGGACCAAAGCCTATTCCACCCAAAATCATCCAACAAGCAACTTCCATAACTACACCAAAGATCAATTTTGACTCCAACTAGCTCAATTTCAAGCAAAACCGAAATCCCACACAAATTTCAATCCAACAATTCTCCATGTACAAAATGAATTGGAACTCCATACTTACATGGTTAGACTCATGGTGATGAGAGCTTCAAAGCCCAGTGCTTCATGCCCCTCAATTTGGCCAGAATCGGATCGACCCAAAAACCCCAAAATCACAAACTTTGGCCGAAAAATCACTCCCCTCCGGCGTCCCACGCCGTGAAAGGTGGCCGGCATCATCTTGGGAAGGCCAAGGCGAGTTGAAAGAGACCAAGGCCGAGCCCTAGGGTGGCCGGACGGCGTGCCACCACCGGCGAGCCGTGGCTCGGTCGCGCCTCTCCCTCCAAGCCGAGTTGACTCGGTTAACCCACCATCAATGCATGTTTGACTTTCCAAAATAGAAACCTCATTAAATACTTACCCTTTTAGGAAACTTCCAAAATTCACTTTTCGACAAACTTCAAATACCCGTAACTTTCGCGTCGTAAATCCGTTTTCAACAATTCTCGTGGCAACAAACTCATCTCGACATGTTCTTCAATTTCCACCCGAAGTCGAACACTTCGACAAATCCGATAAAAAGTCAACGGTTCAAACCATCACAAGCTTACCCGATTAAATATCAACGATCGAAAATATTCGTAACTTAATCCTCGCAACTCGGAAAAATCCTCCAGAAGTTCCCACAAGCTCGAAATTAAATTCTCAACAACTTTCACGGAGGATCCGAAATTAGATTCTCGTCCGGTAATTTAGTCGCTAACAAGGCCGCCATATTAGCAGATTATGTCAAAATCACGATAAATCACGAAAGTCGCAAATCAAGTCAATAATCATTCCATCTACGGTTTGGGTCGATCAACGGTCCAAAACGGATCACAATCACGATTCGGATAGACTCGAACACGAAAGGATAAACTCGACAATATACCAAAATTTCAAATATTCATATTATATTTCTCGATCGCCCAAATAATGATCCGGAACCGCCCACGAACTCAAAATCACGCGTACAACAACTCTCGAGAAGAGACTCAACTCAGATTCTCGGCCAATAATTAAGTCGTGATCAAAGCTGGCGATTCAATCAACTATCAAAAATCTACGATGACGCATAACCTCATGGACTAAGCTGATTACACTGCTAATTCTGTTCCGGGTCGTCACAATTAAAGCGGAAATATGTTAAAAAAAGCTGTGAGACATACTTGGCACATGTGATTAATACTAAAGATTGTGTGCCGAGTATCAGAGATATTCCAGTGGTTTGTGAGTATCCGGATGTTTTCTAGAGGACTTACCTGGTCTTCCTCCAATGGGGGACATTGATTTTACTATTGACTTACTTTCAGGTACTGGTCCTATTTCTCAGGCACCATATCGAATGACCATAGCAAAGTTGAAGGAGTTGTAGGTTCAACTAAAGGAGTTGATCGATAAGAGTTTTATTCGACCCAGTGTTTCACCTTGGGGTGCTCCAGTGTTGTTCGTGAGGAAGAATAATGGTTCAATGAGGTTGTGCATTGACTATAGGAAATTGAATCAAGTCACGGTGAAGAATAAGTATCCTTTACCGCGGATTGATGATTTGTTCGATCAACTCAAAGGAGCTACAGTTTTCTCAAAAATTAATCTCAGGTCAGGATACCACCAACTTCAGATTCGAGAATTAGATATTTCTAAGACAACTTTTCGATCACGCATTGGACATTATGAGTTTCTTGTTATGCCTTTTGGCTTGACAAATGCCCCAGCTGCTTTTATGGACCTCATGAATCGAGTCTTCAGAGGATTCTTAGATAAATGTGTCATTGTATTTATCAATAACATCTTAATATATTCCAAGGATGAGAAGCAACACCAGAAGCATCTATGTGCTGTTTTGCAAACTTTGCAGGATTCTCAGTTGTATGTAAAGTTTAGCAAGTGTGAATTTTGGCTGGATAATGTGAAATTTCTGGGTCATGTAATTTCAACTGAGGGAGTTAGCATTGATCCAGATAAAATTTAAGCGGTGTTGAATTAGAGTAGGACTACCAGTGTAACTGAGATAAGAAGTTTCTTGGGTTTCACAGGTTATTATCACCATTTTGTATAAGATTTCTTACGGATTGCGACTCTGCTTACCCGATTAACGAAGAAGAGAGTCAAATTTGAGTGGTCCGATGCCTGTGAAGAAAGTTATCTAACGTTGAACGAAAAATTGACCATGGCACCGGTGTTGACATTGCCTGACGAAAGTGGGGAATATGTCGTTTATACTGACGCTTCGAAAGATTTGAGTGGTCCGATGCCTGTGAAGAAAGTTATCTAACGTTGAACGAAAAATTGACCATGGCACCAGTGTTGACATTGCTTGACGAAAGTGGGGAATATGTCGTTTATAGTGACGCTTCGAAATTGGGCTTGGGCTGTGTTTTGATGCAGCATGGCAAGGTCGTTGCGTATGGTTCCAGACAACTGAAAACCCACGAAGTTAATTATCCCACACATGATCTGGAGCTTGGTGCCATTGTGTTAGCATTGAAGAGTTGGAGACACTACTTATATGGAGCGCAGTGTAAGATTTATACTGATCACAAGAGTCTCACTTACTTGCGTACTCAACCAGATTTGAACATGAGGCAATAAAGATGAATGAAGTTAAATAATGATTATGACTGTACTTTCGCGTACCATCCAGAGAAAGCCAATGTTGTGGCTGATGCTCTTAGTAGGAAATCTGGAGCCTCTTTATTTCATGTACAAGTCGCACGAGTATCGATGTTAGCTGAGTTGCGAGCTATAGGAGAAGAACTGGAATGGTGTGAAAATGGAGCACTGTTAGCCAGTTTTCAAGTCCGACCAATGTTCTTTGTGAAGGTGCGAAAGACTCAAGATGCGGATCCTTATTTGTTGAGTAAAAAGAATATGATTCAAAATGGCCAACCAACAGAGTTTCGGCTAAGGAATGACGACACCTTAATGTTTGGTGGAAGATTGTGTGTTCCCCAGAATGATGAATTAAAGAAGGAGATACTTGATGCGGCTCATTGTTCAGCCTATGCTATGCATCTGGGCAGTACAAAGATGTTTCGAACACTTAAAACTTACTACTAGTGGCGTAACATGAAAATATAAATAGCAATGTACGTGAGCAAGTGCCTTATTTGTCAATAAGTGAAGGCAGAGCGGCAGAAACCTGCTGGAAAGTTGCAACCATTAGAGATTCTGATTTGGAAGTGGGAGCATATTACCATGGACTTTGTATATCAGCTACCTCATACATCCAATGGTAATACTGGCATTTGGGTAATTGTTGACCGCCTTACGAAATCATCTCATTTTCTAGCTCTTCCAAGAAAGATCTCTGTGAGCAAATTAGCAAAGTTATATATGGCGGAGATTGTGAGGTTGCACGGAGTGCCTATGTCTATAGTTTCTGATCGGGATACTCAGTTCACATCAAAATTTTGGCGAGCGTTGCAAAAGGCATTGGGGACCAAATTACACTTTAGTATAGCTTTTCACCCTCAGACTGATGACCAATCAAAGAGAACCATTCAGACTTTGGAGGATATGTTGCATTCCTGTGTATTGCAGTTCAAAGGAAATTGAGATCAACAACTTCATCTAATTGAATTTGCGTACAATAACAGTTATCAGGAAAGCATCGGGATGGCTCCATATTAAGCTTTATATGGAAAACAATGTTGAACTCTGTTGTGTTGGAGTGAAGTAGGAGAAAGGTGGCTTATTGGTCCTGACATAGTGAAGGACACTGCTGATGACATTCAGATTATTCAGGACAGATTGAAAGCTGCACAAGACCAATAGAAAAGTTATGCTGATGTGAGGAGGAAAGACCTCGAGTTTGTGATTGGTGATTAATTAGGTATTTTGGAAATTATCTCCTTGGAAAGGTGTTGTGCGTTTAGAGAAACGTAGAAAACTCCATCCACGTTATATCAGTCTGTATGAGGTTATTGGACGTGTGGGTGTAGTGGCGTATAGGTTGGCACTACCTTATGAGATGGCCAGAGTACATGATGTGTTCCATGTGCTATTTTACGGAAATACATTTCTGATCCAACTTGTGTTCTGACACCTTATCAGCTTCATATATGGGAGGATTTGACTTATGTGGAAGAGCTAGTTCAAATTCTTGATCGGAGAGTCCAGGAACTACGTCACAAGACCATTCCACTTGTGAAGATCCTGTGGAGGAACTATGCAGTTGAGGAGGCCACTTGGGAACCTGAGTTGCAGATCTGAGAGCAGTACCCTTATCTCTTCGTTTAGCAAGTATGTAAATTTTGAGGACAAAATTTTAATTAGGGAGGTAGATTATAAGAACCCGAACCAAAATTCACGTATAAATCAGTACGAAACAGTATTATCGCGAATTAGTTGTATCGCATGAGTTATTAAAGAATTTTTTATCGGCTGAGAATTTGACTTAATTTTCTTCACGAGAGTTGTAGAATATTTAATTTCGACCTCGTAGGAATTTTCAGGGAATTTTTCAGATTTGTTAGCTATTTGTTATGATTTTTGGAAGTTTTTGTTTTTAGATAACTATCGCGATGTTTATCAGAAATTGTCATAGCGGATAAATCGAAAAGAAACTTGTTTTTATCTATAAATTATTGACCATATGATCGTGATATAGTCGATTAATAGTCGTAGATCGATTGAGGACTTTCCCCCTATAAAGAGCAAGTTTCCGAATTACTCGGTTTATTGATTTAGAAGTCAAACAGTGGTGTTGACCAGAGCTGGCTAAACTGTTGACCCGACCCAGATTTCCGACCCGTTTTTGTGATCCGCCGGAAACTTCACCGTCCTGCCACCGTTTCAAGCGATTGAGGAGATCGTGATTGAGAGTTTGGTGAGGGAACTTCCGTCGGATTATGGAGCTAGTCTCTGTACTGTGAGTGGACGTTTTATTTTCACTGTCGGTTTGCGAGTCTATGTTATGAATTTTACGGTTATGCATTTATAGTTATGCATTTTCATTTGGAGGCATATGCATGATTTGGTTTACATTGAGCATAGTCACAGTGTTGCATCGATGCACTAGCCTCTCAGCTGATCCCCGAGACACTCCCGGGAAAGATAGGACAAACTTCTGACCCGTGAATTTCACAGTACCCAAGAGGGTTAGGATAAACACTTGACTTGAGATTTATTATAACTTTGAGGAAAACGTACTCAAGTTACTGCCTCCACACATAGTACCCAGGAGGGTTAGGACAAACACTTGACCTAGGCTTGTTTATTTTCAGACTCGCATTATTTTTATGTATATTATTTATGAAAGGCATATATTATTTACAGCTTTAGTTAAAAAGTGAAATATTATTTTCGTCCACTCACTCTAACAGTTTTATTATTTTATATATTTTTCCTGGGGTTTTCGGTTTCCTCCGCCCTGTTTGCAGCTGTTATCCTGTTATTGCACGACGAAGACGGAGGCGTAGAGTTTGTGTTACTGTACCCATCTAGTAGGTTCCTAGCTTAACCTGCTAGTCTTGTATAATATGTATATTAGAAGTCGCTTTGAATACTGTATAGAGTTTGACTCTGTTGTGTTTTATTTTCTACACAGTTTTCGGATTTCTTATCACGGGTGCCAATGATATTTATTTCATCGGTCTTTTGTAGGTCTAATTCATTTGCTTGATAAATTATTTGACTGTGGTAATTCATAAATGATTTTCTCAGTTAAGATTTGGATGCACTTATAAGCAGCGATCTACTTAGTAGCACTGCCTACGAGTTTGACATCCATCAATTCCACTATCCAGTGCAATCGAGCAATCATCTAGCCTGTATGGTATTCAATCTATGGTGAGTTTATTCGAGTTCAAATTTCAGATGGATTTTGTTATTGATTGCTTTTGTGATTTGTTGATTGATTGTGAATTTTGTTGGGTTTGAAGGTAATAGTTTCACTTATGGAAGAAGAAGATGATGATCATTGTTGTTGATTTAGGGTTGATTACTCACATGGGAAAGTCACCAGCTTGTTTTGGTTTGGTTTTAGTTTGAAGAATGAGCAGGGTTGGAGTGCACTACAAGAAGCAAAGGTTTGGGTCAGAAATTTAATCACCTGTTCTTTGAGTGATCTTTCTTTTTGCCTATAGGGTTTTCTTCTAATGGTGCTCTTTTATTACTGCTATTTGAAATGAAAATGAGAAATAGGAAATTGGAGTTTGAGAATTGTTCTACTTGTTTCTTTGAGAATCTAAGAAGAGCGATAGGAATGTGTAGCTTATTTGCTTACTTGCCTAGCTAATATAACACTAACTCTTCCTAGTTTTTTTGAGAGTGCGAGAGAATGTGTAGCGCGTTTGCTTTCTTTCTATAATGCTAATTTCTGAAGCTACTTCTTGATACAACAACCTTGTGTTTGATACCTTGATGAGTACATATGGGTGGGTTTGACCCAGAAAAGCCAGAGAAGCCCTTAAAAATATCGATAGTTTCAATCTCGCTATCAAAAGTCAGTCCACCTTGGATTGAAGAAACATGGTACTCTTTCTATCTCTCATCAGTTCTAGGGTTTCAATATAATTGTCATAACATGATCTCAACAGTCTCAATAGCCAAGCAATCATTATCATTATCTTTTTCTCTAGCTATGATTGATATAATGTGCATTAGATGTTGATTTCTATTTGTATACAATATTACTAGTATGTAATACTCGACATTGAATACACAGTTTATTATCTTTTCATAGGTTTCCAAATTGAAGTAGTTCACTTTACAATCCCTTACATTAATAGATTGGGTGGTGATGCCGAAGTAAAAGGCTGGATTACTTAGTATTTCTTGTCATGGCTTTTGAGTTGTGATATAGTGCACATCTGATGTCGAGATTCTTTGTTTTAGGTAGAAGCAACTAGATTGTTTTGGCAGCTAGTGAAGTATGAGTTCTCGCTTTATGCATGAATTATGGTAATGTCAAGTCTGAGTACTTGATTGTTTTGTGGAATATACAGATAAGGAGATTGATCAAGTTTAAGGTGGATCATATAAGTGTATCACGAAGATCAACACATAATGTGTGAAGTTGACATAGCTGCTGGATTCCTATTTTGTATGGGTTTGTAAGAAATCATTTTTTCTTTTTTTGCAGTACTAGCTTTTACGCTCATACCTATAGTGCCTTTTTAGGCACTTAGTTAGATTTCTATTGGTATGGTTATTGTGTTTATGCATCGATGTATCAAATATTTTTGAGTTATATATAAATGGAATGGTTTCAGCTTACATATGAATGGTGTATTATAGGTTTAAATCATACAACATATCACTTTTACAATTTGTTATCTGAGATGCATAATCAAGCTTTCACACAGCTTAGAGATTAATATAGGCATTGTTCATTACAAATTATATATCTTTGAATTACAACTCATATAACAGAAAACTCAAACAATTGTTATTTTGTACAATATCACACAATGCTTTCATGGAATATTTTGTTGTAGGTTAGACCCATATACACATAAATAAAAACATAACCAATAATGGTGATTATAAATATAATGATGTCTGAACAATTAACAAACAAAATGACACAACTATAGAAAGAATAAAAACGTTGTGTTATGCCATTTTTTTCAGAAAATTTCGTTGTCTAATTACAATGCCATGCCATACGCACTTGTTGAATGTTGTGTCAAATGCCAAGTTCACATTGCATCGTAAGCGAATTGGCATGTCTCATTACACAACGAGTTCTAAATAAAAATCATTATAGGAGTTTTTTCACACAACAGTTAAATACCCATTGTCCGATGATATCAATCACACAACATGTAGTAACACAACAGTTTTCAACCCTTGTTCACAACAGTTTTTCTCAGTTATGTGATGCATCCTGTGTAGTAGAGTCAAATGCAAATGCAAATTCAAGTGAGATGAAGAGCACATGTAAGTTACATAAGTTTATGACCATTTCGCAACTCATTTAAGGACCACTTAAGCCTAACTTTTAGGATCATATTTCTAGAATTTTAATTTGAATTTCAAAGCTAAAATATCTCTCTTGGCCATATAATTTCGAACTCCCCTTAACACTACAAGAAAACAGCACTTAGACCACGGAAACGTAATTGTTCCGTGGTCCAAGTGACACCTAGACCACGGAAAATACTCCGTGGTCCAAGTACCACCTGGACGACGGAGAATATCATCTCCGTCGTCCAGGTGGTCACCTAGACCACGGAGTCTTTTCCGAGGTCCAGGTGATAACCTGGACGACGGAGATGATATTCTCCGTCGTCCAGGTGATCACCTGGACCTCGGAGTCTTCTCCGTCCTCCAGGTGATCACCTGGACGACGGAGATGGTATTCTCCGTCGTCCAGGTGATTACCTGGAGGACGGACCGACACGCCGTCGTCCGAGTATACGAAACGTACTTCCACTTAGACGACGTACCGACACCTCCGTCGTCTAAGTGAAGCATTATATAATTCATTCCTAGCCTCGATCTCTTCATTCCATTTGAAGAATAATTGAAGGAGAAGGGAGCTAGGTAGCTAGAAGGCCGAGAAGAATCAGGATCGATAAGGGATCTCCGCTGACTAGCTAGTTAGCTTAATTAACGTAAAGATATCAAGAAGGCCAGCAGGTACGTACGTACGCAGTTAAAATTTACTTAATTAATATATATTTAGTGAAAACGTACGTACATATATATATACATGCAAGGATGTTAGCTGATGTTAGCTATATATATATATGTACAGATCGATTAAATTACGTACGTACGTACGTAATTGATGGATCGATATGTAGATCGAGTACGTATAATTAAGCGTAAATTAATGGACAAATATATATATATATGTAATAATTAACTAATTATAATATTTTGTAGCAGTATGGACAAGAGTTGGATGAAGTTGAAGAATAGATGTGATGTCCGGTATATGGACGGAATTAGCGAATTTGTGAATTTTGCGATAGAACATGGTCAGGGAAAGAAACGTTTCAGGTGTCCGTGTCAGAAATGTCTTAATTGTCAGTATGCGGAGGTTAATGTAATGGTGCAACACTTGTACGAAAATGGTATGATGTGGAGTTACACTACATGGAGCGAGCATGGTGAAGCAGTAGAGTTCAGCGCTGTAGACTTCAGCTTAGGGTACAGTTACCATGGTGCATCATCCAGCGGCAGTGGTGCCGGACCCCCAGCTTGCAACCCAACTGCAGATTTGGTCCATGATGCGTTTCCAGGATGTAGTCATAGTGGACACCAACACCAAGACGGAGGTTACAGTACCACTAATGAGCATGATGACACATTCCCCGCAGCTAGCTTGGCCACTGACACCAGTGAGATGGAAAAGTACAACCGGATACTACTTGAAGCGCAGACCCCGGTGTTCCCTGGATGTCGAGAGAATGTGTTGCAATATGTGATGGAGCAAATGAAGATAAAAGTGAAGCACAAAATGTCAGTGAGTGCTTTTGACGAAATTCAGGAGCAAATATGTAAGTTGCTCCCAGATGATCACAATCTTCCTAAATCTCATTATAAGGTTAGAAATATCCTGAGCAGCCTCGGCCTAAAGTACAGGATAATTGACGCATGTCCGAATGATTGTGTGCTATTTTACAAAGAGTACAAAGAGTTGGACTATTGTCCCGTATGTGGCCAGTGCAGATTCCAGTTGAATAGGAAGAGTTCGAAAAAGAGAATTCCTGTGAAAGTTGTTCGATATTTTCCCTTGATTCCCAGATTGCAGCGCCTGTACATGTCTCTACACACAGCAGAGGCGATGCGATGGTACGCAGAAAAGCGAATAGATGACGATGTCCTGCGACACGCCGTTGATGGGGAGGGTTTCAAACATTTCGACAGAGAATTTGGAAACTTTGCTTCAGAGGTTAGAAATGTTAGACTCGGCCTATCTACAGACGGATTCAATCATTGGGGAAGTAATAGCTCCGCCGTCAGCACTTGGCCAGTTATTCTGATGCCGTACAACTTGCCTCCGTGGATGTGCATGAACAAGGAATTTAATTTTCTTACCGTACTAATTCTAGGTCCTAAATCTCCATCGAAGTGCTTAGATGTCTACCTCAGACCTTTGATCGACGAGCTGAAATTGTTGTGGGAAAATGGAGTCCCAACTTATGACAAATTCACTGACACGATGTTCACGATGAGGGCTACCGTAATGTGGAAGATCAGCGATTTTCCAGCTTATGGGATGTTAGCAGCCTGCAGGACAAAAGGATATAATTGATGTCCTATATGTTTGGACGACGTGAACTCTAGTTGGCACGCGGGGAAGGTGTGTTACTTGGGTCACCGTAGATGGCTTCCTCACGACCACCCGTGGCGACAGGATGAAGCTCATTTCGACGGTACGGTAGAGAACAATCCTAAACCCCGTAGTTGGTCGGGCGAAGAGATTTTAGAGAGGTTGAGCTATTTCGACTTTGGTGTGTTGAGCAATGACGCGGATGTAAAGAAATGCAATCCAATTCCTCCACATGATCTGAGCTATTGGGATCACAAGAGTATATTCTTTGAACTCCCTTACTGGTCGAAGTTGAAGCTGAGGAACAACTTGGACGCGATGCACATAGAAAAGAATGTGTGCGACAACGTGGTGGGAACAATTCTCGGTATTAAGTTCAAGACTAAAGATACTCCCAAAGCGCGCAAAGATTTGGAATCAATGAATCTACGTCGTCCCTTGTGGTTGAGGAGGGATAGGAAAGGAGTGTACAACAAGATGCCAGATGCACCATACACAGTGAAGCCGACGCTTAGATGTTCTGTATTTCACTGGTTTAAGGGCGTTCGTTATCCGGCTACGTATGCAGCTACTATAACTGGAGCAGTGGACGAGGTGCAACACAAGTTTGTTGGTCTAAAGACACATGACTATCACGTTATGCTGCAACGTCTGATTCCAGTGGTAATTCGACCATACTTGCCTCGGGACGTCGTAGAACCAATAGTGGCATTGTGCAGGTGGTGGCAGAGGTTATGCGCCAGAGAATTAAAGAAGTCAGATGTGGTGGAATTGCAACAACAAATTGTGCACATCATTTGCAAAATAGAGAGGATTTTCCCCCCTGCTTTCTTTGACATCATGATTCACCTAATGATCCACCTGCCCGAGCAGGTGCTTATTTCTGGTCCGGTCCAGTACACTTGGATGTATCCTCAAGAAAGGTACGTACAACTAATTAATTAATTTGTTCCACTGGAGATTATATATATACTAGCTAGCTAGCTATATGTACTTATGTAATGTGTACGTTTGATTTTGTAGACAGCTTGGACAGTATAAGTCATTCGTCAAAAACAGGTCGGCCTCGGATGGCTCCATAGCAGAGTCATACCTAATGCATGAGTGTGTTACTTACTGCAACAGGTACCTCAAAGATCCACCCCCTCCCACTGCCTCCGATCGCAGTGCCCGCATCAATCTTTCTGTCGTCACTAATGTCGTCCGACCGTTTAGAGGAGTATTAAAGGAATCGTTAACACGGGAAGAACTTATTGAGGCACATTGGGTAGTGTTGCGAGACTGTGACGAAGTTGAGCCGTATATGTTGTCATACAGGGAGAGGCTTCAGGTGTTAAATCAAAACAAGAGTTCGGCGTGGATTGAGAAAATGGTTAAGAAGAAGTTTCCTGATTATTTCTTCCAATGGGTACGTACGTACGACTCGGTATTAATTATTTAAATACATATCGCTCATGTTTGTAGAAAGTAAACCCTTATATTAATTTGCCCATTTTCGCAGATGATTGATCTGCAAAAATCTGATAACCACGGAGGGTGGTGGTCATGGCCAAAGCACTTGCTAGCAGGGAAGCCGGTTAAACACTATATTTATCCCGGATGTTTTGTGAACGGTGTAAAGTTCCATTCATTGGCCCGAGACGAAGGAAGAAGAACACAAAACAGTGGGGTATCGGTTGGGAAAGACAATGATCTATATTACGGGGCTATTGTATACGTGGTTCAGCTATGTTACGGGAATGATGTCAACGTTTTCCTATTCAAGTGCAGATGGTTCAAGCGTACAAAGGAAGACCTGGGACTATTATCAGTCGATACAAACTCGCACTGGTATGAGGATGAGCCTTTCGCTCTCGCCACCTTAGTTCGGCAGGTGTTCTATCTCGACGATCCGAAAGCCGGTGAAGGGTGGAAAATAGTGAACCATATCTCTCAATGAGGAATATGGAATACAGAGACAATTGAAGGGACACCGGCGACGACTGAAGATGCTGCTGAACCAGAAAGAGACATTCCTGCCTATCAAGAGCCTAATATTTCTATGGTCCGCTCCGATATAATGGACCTGGTTCAAGATGGTGAACGGTTACCCATGCCTGATGGTTGTACAGATCTAACTGAAGATGAGATTATCGATGAGGTAGATGAAGAAGACGAGCAGGAAGAGGACGCAGACGAGGACTCAGGTTATTCGTCGGACGATGTTGAGTACGATGACGAGGATGAGCCGTCGTCTAACGGGGATGAGGACGATGATGATTATGACAAAGAGTACGGTCATACGACGAGGGAGATTAATTGGTAATTAATTATTGTAATTATTGTAATATATATATGATCGATGCAGGTTAATTTACGGTAATTAATTAATCCGAATTATATATCCTGGACAACGGAGAAATTAATTGCAGGTTGTCGCCTTTGGGTATTTTGGCTATCTCCCTAAATCCTCGACCCTAAATCTAGCAAATCGGATCGATCGATCATTTATTTAATTTTTTTATGGTCATTCAAAATAATTGAACGGACACCTGAATTCCGTCCACGTTTATATTAGGTCCCCCGCCATTTTCACCTTTGGCGCCACGCCAAATCTCAATCTCATATAAAACCCTAAATCCTGGACCCTAAATCTAGCAGATCGGATCGATCGATCAATTTTTTAATTATATTTTTGAATCAGAATAATTGAACGGACACACAAATGACCGGGGACGACCTAAACCGTAAACCCTAAGGCCCTAACCCCTGAATTCGGGGTTTAGAACTTGGACGACGGAGAATGGTCATTATCCATCGTCCAGGTACACACTAGGACGACGGATATGGTAATTCTCCGTCGTCCAAGTTCACAAACCCTAAACCCTAAACAGTAAGGCCCTAACCCCTGAATTCAGGGTCTATATGAAAGGACCCAATCCCGATTCAGTTACCTAAACCGGAATCAAACCCTTTCGAAAAAACGAACCAACAAAAAATTTTCAAAATTTCGGCAGAGTTTCGTTACTAACGTTGAATTACCATAACCTGCACCCAGAAATTAACACTTCGTCCTATGCCACAAAAAACAAACTGTGGGCACCAATCCCAACCGGATTTCTCAACATCAATATGACCAACAACAGTAAATAAACTGTACTATGTATATATGTATATCCATGAAAATCCGCACAACATGTATCAGTATGTACCAGAGCGACCTCTAAAGTAAAACATATACAATATGTACATCAGTAGGCGAAACAAGAACCTACTGGAAAACACAGGTGACTCTGATCACTAGCCTCCAAACCGCGACGTGAAAACACCAAACCTGAACTGCAAACTGGGCACGGAAACCGAAAAGCCCAGGGGAAAGACAATAAACACGTTAGAGTGAGTAGACGAAAATAAATGTCTTTCACCAGGTATATATACATATAAAATCATATGCGAGTCAAATAAACGAAAATCAATTGAAACGTGAAGAGACTCCAGCTACCACTCACGTACAGAGCATGCAACGTAAACATATCGCGGAATCACTCATGGACTACCACGCGATAGCACAGTTTGAACCACGGGATCCCAGACCCACACGTGATTCCTAGCCAGAAAGGCCTCGGGTCAGGATATCTGTCCTTCCCGGAGTGTACTCGGGGATCAGCCGAGAAGCCAGGGTGTATCGATACAACAACATATACTGAGACTGTACTCTATGTAAACCAAATCATAAATCTTTTCTATGCACATGCTTAAAACATAATATGTACGTATATGTATATATTCGTATACGTATATTCGTATAAGCATAATCATAAAACACATGCTCGTAAAATCATAATCAATCTGCATGCTCAAGTTCGTAAATCATAAATAAGGACTCGCAATCAATCCGTGAAAATAAAGTGTCCACTCACAGACTCTCGAAACGCGCACACACGCTACACTCGTGGTCCGGCGGAAGATCCCTCGCCTGAAGCACGATCACGATCCAGATCACGATCTCGATCTCCTGAATATATTCACAAAACATAACTGATCAATATCGTAATCCACAACACTGTACGGATGCACGGAAACCAACCGTTCCCGAAAATATGCAATGCGGTACAAAATGAATTACGGAAATCCCGAAATCCCCACTCGAAACCTCGACTGAAAATCGGCTACTCAAATCAATCCGAAAACCTCTGGACGACGATCAGGGCGCGATTACGAGAAAAATGATATTAAAATCGTCGAAATCTGAAAAGTCAACTTTTCTCGCCGGAGCGCCACCGTTGACCACCGTTGACCGCCGCCGCCGCCGGCGGCGCGCCATCAACGGTGGAATTTCTCGGTGAAATTTTCCAGATCGGACCTTCTCGACCAGACGAACCTCTTTCCCTTCTAACACTAAGCCCAATTCCAACCGCAACCCTTCCAAAATCACACAAAACCAAACAAAATCCCTCACCGGAAAACCCAATCGGGTTCGGTCCCAAACTCCATCTCGTTCAAATCCAACTACCTAGGGAGCATCTACGAGGTGTGGGGAGTAAAACCCCCAACATCTCGCCCCACGAAACTCGTCGGAAACACCTCCACCGTCACCGGCGAACTCCGGCACCGCAACCCGATTCGGGTTCCCATCAAACTCCATCAAATCTCATAATTTCAAATACAGACCTACTCGAAATCAAGGGGGGAAGGAGACCTTACCCACGCCGACACCTGAAGTGGCCGGAAAATGGTCGCCGGACGGTGACTTCCCAAACGGGAAACTTTCCCCTTACGGTCCCTTGGTCAGCTTTCCAATTTTGGAAAGTCAACGAATTTCAAAGATGGTCAACGCCAAAGTAAAGTTTTCGACTAATTCTCGGCTATTTTCGATATTTATACTCGAGCCTCGGGTCAATCAACGGTCCGGAATGAATATACGATGTGATTCGGATAAGCTCGAAACAATCGGATAAACTCGTCGGAACTCGAAACTTCAAATAATCATAAAATATTCCTCGGTTATCGGAAAAATCTTCCGGAACCACCCACGAGCTCGAAATCCCGTACTCTACCATTTCCGTGAAGACACTCAACCCAAATTCTCGACCGAAAATAAAGTCGCGAATTGAATCGGCAAACCACATAATATCGCAAAACTGCGACTAAACTCAAATCTCGAGAATCGTGCCAAACACACATCTGATTCTGGTTCGGATCGTCACACTATACACCTGGACGACGAAGAACGTCATTCTCCGTCGTTCAGGTTAGAACCTGGACGACGGATAACTTCATATCCGTCGTCCAGGTGATTACCTGAACGACAGAAACACTCATTTCCGTCGTCCAGGTGCAGATATCGTAATTTTTTCTAAGACAACGACCATCTAGACCTTCTTCCAATGCAAAGTCTTTTCATCAAGACTTTAGAGTAAACAATTCTTGGTGTGTGAGCTTCGACGGTTCGAAAATCGGAGTTGCGAAATGCCTTGTATCCACGTTTCCGGTTTGTGAAATTATTGGTTTTGCGGTTGACTGTGCCGATCAAACCCTTCCCGAACTTATTATTTTATGGTCCTTTGAAGACAATTATATATTATGTTACGACGAACATATCCAACGGTTGTTTTGTCCAAATTCAATTTCGTTAATACTCTGCTGCAAATGAGCGTCTACTCATGAACACTTAAGTCGTAAAGATTAGTCGATACTTAACATGTTTCAATACGTAAAATTAATCGGCGGTTCAAATTTAACTGTTCATATATACGATGTGTTCATCGATATTGTACGACTATTTCACTCGAATGACAGATCGCTAAATTCCTAGCGAATTATTTTTAAAATTTTTTTTTACGTAATTTGAACCTGGACGACAGAGATGGTCATTTTCCGTCGTCCAGGTGTTCACCTGAACGACGGAAAATGACCATCTCCGTCGTCCAGGTTCAAAAATCATGGCGGTTCAAATTTTTTTTTGTTTATTTTTTTCATGTAATTTTCACTTGGACGACGGAAACTGACCATCTCCGTCGTCCAAGTCCAATTTTTATGGCGGTTCAATTTACCGCTTCCGTTTTTGGGACCGCTTGAATTTTCACTTAGACGACGGAGAATTCATTCTCCGTCGTCTAAGTCAAAAATCATGGCGGTTCAGAGCGTCCCGCCGATTAATTGGCGCCGATTGAAATTTTTTGAAACCGCCACCTAGACGACGGAAAACACTGTTTCCGTCGTCCAGGTGGACTTAGACGACGGAGAATAGTGCTCCGTCGTCTAAGTGCAACTCTATAAATAGAGTTGCACCCCCCCTCATTTTCTCATCATTCCATCTCCTCCTCTCCCTCTCCTCTCCTCTCCTCTCCTTCGGCGATCCTCCTCCGGCGACGCTCCGACGACATTTTTTCCGGCGTGGTTCCTCCTCTCCGACGACTCAACTCTTCCGATATTCCGGCGACATTCCGACGAGGTAATAATTCTATTTTTTTACCTCTTTTACATTTTTGTTAATTAATTAATTATTTAATTAATAAATAGTTTTAATTTATTAATTAGTTTAAAATAATTAATAGTTATAATTATAATCATTAATGAGTTGTTATTATTAATATTGGGATAATTATTATTAGTTGTTAATTATTTGGTAATAATTTTATATTTGTTAGTTAAAATTAAATAATAGCAATAATTATTATTGTTAATAATAATTAATTATATTGGTAAATGAATAATTATTATTATATGCATGATAAATAATAATTCATGTGGTGTAATTATTTATTGTTTTAATTAATTGATAATTAATTACGTGTATTTTCGAGTAAATTGCATGGTAGTACGTGTTCGATTTAAATTTAGTACATAGGCTTGGTTTATTAAGTCGCACTCTTTGGAATAGATGGCGCATCTTTTCCTAGCTTATCTCCTTAACCCCTCGTGATGTGTGGATTTCATCACCGCACACCATAACCTAAGTGAAGTTATGGACACGAGGTTGAGGGCGGAGTTTGCAAAGGACTTGAGGGAGTGTAAATTTTCAAAAAATTGGCCGATTGTCGGACATGGTGTCTAGAAACGGGTTATGACTGGTGACAGGATTTGGACTAAGAAAGACTTTTGTCGAAATTAGTCCTGCCTCTCGCGTTATCTATATCCCTAACTGGCCATGTTTTTCGATTTAACCAAGGCTGATTAATTGAAAATTTACACTTTATCGCGCGGGTCGCACGTCCATTGAACGACCGAAAATGCCAAGCTAGTGTACTCTATTTAAATCTTAAACGTACTTAATTAATTAGCGTAAATTTTTAAGTTGTAATTATTATGGTAAGTAGGTATTTTAACACCGTACTCTTAGGTTTAAATGGCTCCGCCAAAGACCACATCCGGCAAGAAGAAAGCCCAACAGGAGGCAGAAGATGAGATGCTCCGAATGTTGGCGGCCCAAGTCGGTTGGGTTCAACAGGAGGGCAACGACGCTCTCAATCCGGACGGATCATCTGGTCCGTCCGTAGCTCCCTCTGGGGAAATTCCCGCTCCCCCATTCATCTCGAGCGGTGATGACGTCGACCCCTTCCAATCTCCGACGCCCGGTACCCGTTCAACGGGAAGTACTCAGGCGTCCTCGACCGCCGAATCAATCATGTACAGCGCCCGCCGTAGGCAAAGGAGGGCCCCCACTGACCCGGAACCGAAAAGGACTCGGGGTCTCGTTAAAGGGGGCAAAGCGGAGCGTATTTGCAAGGCGACCGGTAAAAAGATCGACTTGTCGTACGACGAATTCACCGGTGGCCCTCCCACAGCTCAGCTAGCAAGTCTCTCGGCGCATGGGATATGGTCAATCATCCGTAACCGGGTTCGTATCACTGCCCCTACTTGGAAGGAGGCGCCGGATCATGAGAAGGCGAAAGTCTTCAAAGATCTTTCGGTACGTAATACGTCCAATTTAGTTATTATATAATATTGTTAATATTAGTTAAAATTTCATAATATATACGATTATAATTTTCTATTTATTTTTGATAGGAACAATTTGACGTGGATCCGACACCGGCTATGTTGAGGCATATCAACCAAACCGCCAACTCCATCTACAAAGATTGGAAGTACAAGCTCCATAAGTACTTCAAAGATGTCGGTCCCGTACCTCCCCCGGTAGAGCTGCAAGGGGAGAGAGAAGATGAGTGGGAGTGGTTGTGTAACCACTTTGCCGATGAACAATTTAAGGTATTAATTTTTTTTTATTTCAATTAAGATAATTGAATTATTTAAATTGTAGTTATTCATTTTTTAATGATTTAATTATGTTGTGTAACAGAAATTCTCCGGTGTCAACAAAGCCAACCGGGGGAAGAAGGAGAAACACCATACTACCGGCGCCAAGCAGTTCATTCAAATAGCCAAGGAGCACAAGGATAAGGGCTCCAAACACCCTTATCTTGATGCAAGCGTAAGCGCGTACGTGACGCCAGGGCTCGATAATGAAGCGAGTCAATGCGGCGTAAGTGATATATATATGTGCTTTTAATTATAGTAATTATTATTTAAATATGATTTCATTATAATAAATTAATTATTCTTTTGTAGGCAAGGGCGATAGAGCGTGCGCATGAAGAGTTGGCTAACACTCAGTTTGCGTTCCCAGATGTGCCGCCGGAAGACCTGCCTCCTCTATCCTTAGAGAGCCAAATTGCAATCGCGGATGAGGTCTACGGTCGTAGAGCTGGCAAGGAGGTTAGGCACTTTGGGCCTAGGGTGGTACGAGATTTGTCGACGACCTCCGGCTCATCATCTACGGGAGGTTCGGGGCAGCGGAGAAGGAGTCAGGCTGCGGCCGTCGAAGCAGCCATTCAAGAGGCTCGACTGGCACGAGAGGAGAATGAGTCAATGCGGCAAAGACTTGACGAACAAAAAGCACAAATAACCCAACTCATCGCCCTCATGCAACAAAATCGAGAAGTATGTCAACCTCCTCCGAACCCACACCCCGACGACAACGACCCGGCTGGAGGCGGAGGACTCGGCGGCGCATCTGCTCCTCCAGTGTATTAGCTAGCTAGTAGTTTATTATCTCGTTTCTTTCCGCATTCCGAACAATATTTTAATTTTTAATTTATGGGTTTTTTCGATTATTCATGTATGTACAAATTAATTTAATTTAATTATTTAATAATTAAGTAATATTCAAAATTTAGTTTAATTAATTAATTTTAGCATTTTTCATTATTTAAATTAAATTAATAATAAATTAAATTAATAATATTTAATTTCAATTTTTTTAAAATTAAATATTCACTTGGACGACGGAGATTATGTTCTCCGTCGTCCAGGTGCACAAACCCTAAACCTAACCCTAAACCCCTAACCCCTAAACCCTAAACCATGTCGTTCTCCGTGGCCCAGGTGTTCACCTGGACGACGGAGAATTATATTTTCCGTCGTCCAGGTGAACACCTGGGCCACGGAGAAGCTAGCATTATCCGTGGCCCAGGTGTTCACCTGGACGACGGAGAATTAGATTCTCCGTCGTCCAGGTGAACACCTGGGCCACGGAGAAACGAGCAATGTCCGTGGCCCAGGTAGACACCTAGACGACGGAGAATTAGATTTTCCGTCGTCCAGGTGTCTACCTGGGCCACGGATAATGTCCGCGGTCCAAGTGAACTTGGACGACGGATCACTAAATCTCCGTCGTCCAGGTGCTTGGACGACAGCACTTAGAGCACGGACCTTGGACGACGGAGATTCCGTCGACGACGGAAAACTGCACCTAGACGACGGAAATGGTCCGTGGTCTAGGTGCAATTTTCTTGTAGTGTAACCCTTGACCACAACTTATCTTATTTCACACTTTTTCATAGTTTTAGCATCTCTCCTTACCCCCTATTCTCTCCCAAACCCTCTAGCACTCTCTTCTCACATTTTCACCACCAAAAGACCTAGAAATCCTCCTTAACTACCATCCTAAACTCCAATCCATCCTTTTATTTAAGCCTAAAGTGGTCTTCATCCTCTTTGTTGGAGCTAGAAGTGAGAAAGGAGAAAGATGTGGAGAAAGAGCTTCAAGATCTTAGAGCTTCACTTTGGTGACTCTTGGGTTATTTCTATTCACTTATCTCTCTTTAATCATATATCTACTCTATTTTAGCTATGATTTGTGAGTAGTATCTTTATGGGAGGCTAGGGGTCAAAGCTTAGCCATTTGATGTAAAACAATAATGTTTGGTTTATGTTAATGAGTATGTTTTGGGTGTTTTGTGATATTGAATGAGTTGTTGTATATGTGATATGATTGTGGTATATTGTTATGTTTGTGCTTAATGATTAGCTCTACTTATGCATGTCTTAGCTTTGACTAAGTTAAGATTTGTCTAAGGGACTAAGAAATGACACTTCAGAGAACTAGCCATTCACTTAGGTAATAGATGAGCATGTAACATGACTTAGGTTTAGACTTAAAAGGTTACGCTTAGGATTTACCTTGTGCTTGAGCATGAATCAAAACAATTTTGAGGTCCAAGTGACTCAAGGGTTTTCGGTTAAGCTTATAATAGATCGAGAGACTTTGTAGCTAGTGGTGATTCTTTCGACTCATAACCCAATAGGTGCAAATTGGGGAAATTCATTAGAACTCATTCTCAAGTACTCCAATAGAGGCTTGGGAAGGGAAGTCATCCATAATCTTCACATGTGCTTGCAACTAAACTCATTAAGCATGAAATGTATTAGAAGCCTGGCACCAAAATTCTAGTTCATAATATTGGTTTACTTTATGCTTCATGGATGGACCGAAACCTTCTAGAATCCCAAAAAGCTTAGAAGTTTCGGCCTATACCCAAGCGTGACCTGAGATGGCATGATTTGGACAATGAAATAATTTGTTCTTGTGATCCAAAAGAAATGTGAGCATGTAAACTGGATTAAACAACTCATGACCTTAAATTGGACATTGTTTAAGCATCAAATGGTTAACGGGGGCATCCCTAGTCAATCATTATTTTATCTTGAATTTGTGATCATCTCTATTTACCATCTTTGCATTAGTTGTAATCAACCAATCGATCCCTCATTAAATCACTTATCATAGTCTAATCATCCCTTGCAATGATAAATCTCTAAAGGATTTAGCAATGTGAGATCCATATTACCATATTTTGTATTTTTTTGTCGTATCTCTTGTTTGTGTTTCACGCACTTAAATGACTTAATAAAAAAAAGCTATGAAATCGGGTTAGTCAATCCTCGTGGGTTCGACACTCGACTTCTATACAAATAATATTACTTGACCCCGTATACTTGTTGGTAAGGGAAATTCACTTAGCCTTAGACTAACTACTAGTTGAAAGGTTGAGGGGACATAAATTTCCTTAACAACAGCAACCAAGTACGATACACTCTTTGATTCCTATCTTCGTTGTGGTCAATTGGGCCTTTACACAGGTGGCCTACTCACATCATAATGGGCTATTGGGTATCCACCATTAGTTTGCCTCTTTATCGCGTCTGCTGGACGGCCACTTTGCCAGTTAGGGTTGAACATTTGGGGTCTGTGGATTTGGACCAGCTTAGGCTATTGGATTCTTTTGTCAAGGAGTAAGTACCGGATTTAGGACTTGGGGAAGTTAAATAATGTCACTCTAAATTGGATGACGAAATTCATGAAAAGTCATCACCCTTATCTGGTGGGATTTCTTACGGCTCATGGCAAGGTAATGGCGGCGATGGAGGTACGCTCCATACTCGATTACTGGGACTCACTAGCTCCCATAAATCAAGGATGCCGAACAACGACTAGTGTTCAACTAGTGATCCAAGGACCGAGTACTAGGACCATTCCCAACGAGTGAGGAAATCCAAATTTTATTTTTATTATTTTGTATTGTATTTCAATTCCGATTGTTCGTGAGTTTTCTCTTTATTAATTTCTTCTATCGTTTCACCTCAAAAAAAAAATACATGTGTCTTAATGTTTGATTAATATATATTTTCTTTTTATATAATGTAGATAATTGAACATATAAGTGATGTAACAACCTCAAAAAGTTTCAATAATTTTTTTTATGCCACTTAGTATGGTTTTGTCTGAAAGGACCCAACCCCGATTTAGTTTCCTAAACTGGAATCAAACCCTTTCAAAAAATGTGAACTTTCAAAAACCGAAAATTTCGACAGAGTTTCCTCTATAACGCGCGGTTGCCATTAACCTGCACCCGAAAAATAAACTTCATCCTATGCCACAAAAGCCAAACCGTAGGCACCAATCTCATTCGGATTTCTCAAATACATATCATAATGTAAAGTAATAAACAAAACTGTAACTTTACAGAAATCCGGGAAAAACATATGAAACTATAAACATCAGAGTATTCAGAGCGACCTCTAGTATATACATAAATATACAAAAATAGGCAAAACTAAAAACCTACTGAAAAAGGAAGAGTGGCTCGAATAGTATGCCTCCAACTGCGATGTGCGACACCAGAATCCAAACTGCAAACTAGGCACAGAAACCGAAAAGCCCAGGGGAAAGGCAAATAAAATCGTTAGAGTGAGTGGACGAAAATAAACATATGCCTTTCACCATTTATGTAATATAAAAGTAATGCGAGTTCTTAAAATAAATGGAGGTGTCAGGCGAATCTCTCAAGCCCGATGGTGATAGACTAGGCGAATCTCTCAAGCCTAGTAGGCACATCAGGGGAATCTCTCAACCCCGGAACTGGACTACCAGTGATCAGCCGAGTAGTCAATGCATCGATGCTGAGTAAATGCCATCACCAATAAAACATAAAACAATACCTCCAAAACAATAAATAATCTCAATACTGTACTGGAAATAAATACTGAAACCAAGAACTCGCTACGACAGTGTAAATAAATGTCCACTCACAGATAAGCATGACGCAAAACGCGTTAATCCTGTGATCCGACTGAAAATCCCTTGCCAAACAAATGATCACGATCTCCTGAATAATCACAAATTCCACTGTTCAAAATCACAATTCAAAACCCTGAACCACATCTCGAGTACCAACCATTCCCGAAAACATATAACCCGAATATCGACGAAATCGTCAAAAATCCAATAAACATACTATAAAACCTCACTACAATTTCCAATGCTCAATTCAAAATATAAACCTCACCACTGCGATCGGTGCGCGATTTCGAGCAAAACGACATAAAACTTGTCGAAAATCACATCGGCCGGAAAACCGCCGCCGCGCACGGTGGCGCGCCGGCCGCCAGAAAATCTCATCGGCCCAGAAAATTGCAACCTATACATGGATTTGAAGATTTCAACATTTCCAACAACTTTCTAATTCAAAGTTAAGCCCAATTTTGACCGAAAAAGGTCCAAATCTCACCTTGAAGTCGAAAACCCTCGCCGGAATTCTCCACCTCCGATCTCCTCCGTCCGACCATGGCAAGGTGCAAGACCACTTCTAAAAGCTTCCTCTCCTCAAGGGCAACAAAATCCCTAACAATTCGACCTCCATCTCGGCCTCCACCGTCGCCACCGTCGTCGCCAAAACTCGCCGGAATACCGCCGAAATTCCCAAACTTTGACAAGTCATCGACGGCTAAAAGATGCCGGAATAAGGCTCATCGACGACAAACAAAACTCGGCCTGAAATGGGTCAGTTTTGCCCCACGGGTCAACATGGTCAACATGCAAGATTTCCATTTTGGGAAACTTTCCAAAATCGTCACGTATTCCTTTCGTATATATATCGTACACGTATCGTCCAAATCGTATCGAAACCAAACGGATAAACACTACTAAATCCAACGGCCAAAAATATTCATAACTTATTCCTCGTAACTCGAAATAATCCTCCGGAAATTCCCACGAACTCGAAATTAAATTCTCTACAACTTTTGTGAAGGATTTCAAATTAAATTCTTGCCCGATAATTTAGTCGTTAACAAGCCCGCCATATTAACCAATTACGACAAAATCACGACTAATCACGAAACTCACAAATCAAGCCAACCATTTCCGGTTCGGGTTGTCACAAATCTACCCCCCTTACAAAAATTTCAACCTCGAAATTTCCAAGTCTGCCAACTGAAAAGTAGGGTTACTGCCTCTGCATACTGTTCAACCTCCCAAGTGACTACTTCAACTGCATGACTCTGCCATCAGACTTTCACAATAGGACATATTTTTGTAATGTAATCCCTGCACCCTCAAATCCAGAATCTGAACTGGATCTTCCACAGATGTCAAGTCTTCCTGTATAGGGGAAGAATAGGGTACTAAACATGCAATAAATCTGAAATGTAGTTCCATTACATGGAATACAACATACATACTGCACTACCACATTTTTAACCATTACCAGCGAAACGAAAACTAAGGCCGACGATTTTTTAAAAAATCGTCGGCAATAATTTTCATTATTGCCGGCGATTTTGGGACAAAAATCGCCGGCAATAATGAGTCGGAAATAGCCAAAAAAAAAAAAACTATTGCCGGCGACTTAATTAAAATCGCCGGCGATTTTAATTAAGTCGCCGGCAATAGTTTTTTTTTTTTGGCTATTTCCGACGCATTATTGCCGACGATTTTTTAAATTGTCGGCCTTAGTTTTCGTTTCGTTGGTAATGGTTAAAAATGTGGTAGTGCTGGCCAACGCTACAGACAATGGCAAACTATATGTCACAACACTAACTCGCCCCCTGATCACATACGAACCAATATAACGTGGCAAATTCATGACTCAACCTACTCACATCTACATAACTTCTCTGCCGATCACGAGCAATTATCAACCTGTCCTTACTAATCCGAAGGTTAACAGTAGCGCATTCCACTAAATCAGGACCAAAAGTCGTCTCATTCCTAACTCACTCCAACACAATAGAGTGCAATACTGTTCCTCATATACAACTTCATACAATGTTATAACAATACTGGTCTGCAAACTGATACTGCAAGCAATCTCGAACGAATGAAACTGCTGGTCCCAAATCCTTTTGAACTGCAATACACAGGACCACAACATGTCCTCCAAAGTCTGAATAGTAATCTGAGGATGAAAAACTGCACTAAATTGTAATCTGGTCCCCAATGCTCACTACAATACCTGCCAAAACTCTATTGTAACTGATTATCTCGATCAGAGACCAGGGACACAGGCACACCATGCAAATGGACAACCTCTGCCAAATATCACTCTGTCAGCCTGCCCACTGAAATATTTCCTAGAAGTACAAGGAAAAGAACTGATTTCGTCAAACGGTCCACAATGACCAAAATACCAGTATTACCATCCGAAGTACACGGTAACTAATACACGAAATCCATAGTGATATGCTCCCACTTCTAATCGGGAATCTCCAATGGCTGTAACTTCCCAGCAAGTTTCCGTCTCTCTGCCCTCACCTGCCAACAAATGAGGCATCTACTCACATAAGCTGCTATTTCTCTCTTTATGTTGCGCCACAAGTAGTAAAGTCTAAGTATCTGATACATCTTCGTACCACTAATGCATAACATACATAGAACAATGAGCTTCAATAAGCATCTTCATCTTCAGATCATTGTCTCTGGGCCCACATAGTCTCCTTCTGCACGATAAAGTGCCCACATTCCTCAACTGATACTTTGCTAGAACACCATTCTGAATCGCATTCTTCTTGTTTAACCGGTAGGAATCCGCATCCTGAGCCTCACAGACCTGATCAAGTAACACAGGTCGATCCTGGAACTAGCCAACAATGCTCCATCATCTCACTCTATCTCAGTTCCCGTAGCTCGCAACTCAGCTAACAGTGAGATTCTTGCAACACGTATATGAAACATAGAAACTCCAAATTTCCGACTAAGTGCATCAGCAACAACGTTGGTCTCCCCTGAATGATATTCAAAGTGCAACCACATTAGCCTTTCCTAGATGAACTCAAATGTGCAGCAGTAGTCATTAATCAACCCCATCCATCTACGCTGCCTCATGCTCAAATCTAGCTGAACATGCAAGTAGATTAAACTCAAGTAATCAGTGTACATCCTGCTCTGCGCTGCACGCCATACCAGTAGTGTCTCTAACTCTTTGATGCTAACACAAAGACAGCTACTCCCAATCATACATAGGATACATAACTTCATAAAGCTTCCACTGCCTGGAACCATATACCATCATATTGCCATGCTGCAGCCCAACTCGACCAAAATCTAGTTTCGAAACATCACTATACATAACATACACTTCACCGACATCACATAATGTGAACACCGGCGCAGTAATCAACCTCTCCTCTAACCACCACATGTAACTCTCCTCACAGGTACCTGACCATTTCAAACTCGACCCTCTGATCGAAACTGATGATACTCACATCTGAAATCAATCTCCGAAAACTGAAGCTCCAATAAGCTGATCAAACAAGCCATCAATCCTAAGTGGAGGATACTTGCTCTTCTCTGAAACCTGATTCAACTTCCGGTAGTCGATGCACAACTTCATCGAACCATCCTACATCCTCATAAAACATACTGGAACACCCCAAGGTAAAACACTAAATCAAATGAAGTCTTCCTTAAACAGTTCATGAAGTTGAATATACAACTCCCTCAACGCTGATAAATTCTCTGAAAAACATCTGAATACTCACAGATAACCTCAACATCGCGAACATCAGGTACAACAACCTCAACATCACGAACATGTGCCAAGTACAACATATATCCTTGCTTCATCATCAGCTCAGCCTCATTGTTGAAACCACGCGTAGTAGAAAAGCATTTCTTTCACCTCAAAACAAGATCTTTTGGCACGACTGAACGTCAAAGGACTACAACATTCTTGCGACGAACAATCACTCCGCAGCTAGTCCACAACCTCATGCAAACCTCATAGTCTCGATACCCCACCTGCTACACACAATCTCATCAAATGGATATATCATTTTCCAAAAACCTAGAAGTGAAGACACAAGCATAATTTCCATGGATGTCAAGCAACGGTAACCTCAAGGAAACTTTGCCCTCACACAGGGTTGTGGCACGAACTCTGGCATGTCCATCTAACAGTCCACGTTAGTTGCGACTTTGCTGATTGACTTGTCTAAAAGTCTGCCTTGGTCAAACTCCAAAAATGGTACCTTGACCTCCTCTTGAACTCTGAGCTGCAGGACCACGAAGAGCAGCTAATTGAGGACATTCCTTTGTAATGTGACCCTCTTGACCACCATAATAGCAACTGAGAGTGCTCCTCGGATGCAAACCATAGCACGCCTGCTGTGTGGAAGGATCACCAACGACCACCCTGACTCATGCCACATGAACTAGTCCACTACTTTGTGATCTCCTTTTCCACCAAACAGATCTTCCGCCTTGTCCAAATGACCATAAACATAATCGAAATGGCCACCGCCTGATGAAGCTACTGATCCTGAGGTGCCTGAACACCACCTCATCAAAGTATCTCGACTAAGTTCACCTTCCTCAAACCGACATGTCTGAAACCGCATATGCCTTTCCTTCTCAATGTCCTCGCCTCTGAGTGCAGCACATCAAACTCCTCACAGTTGTCTCGAGGCATAATAGTCAAAATCTCTTTGATGCTCAGGTTCAAACTCATCTCGAACCACCTGCATTGCTTCCTCTAAAGCCACATAACACGTGCAAACTAAAACAAACATGTGAACAACACATCCCTGCCTCAGGTCGGTAAACACTCCATATTTTCGTTGTTGGGTAGCCTGATTGAACCATTACCGTATAAACAATACCCTGAATTAATGTAGGTCATGGAGTCGTAACAGGAACTCACACAATACCAACCCACCAAATGCAATGATCTGACTCAAACAAACCATCAACTACCGCAATCCTCTGTTCAAAAGCAACATATAGACGCTCATACATGCACAACCGGGCAAACCATGCCACGCATATCTCTGAACCCAGAATGAATATCCAAACCCACAACTCATATTATCAAGTCACGCGTCGACTGATCCTCAACAGGATCCATAACCTTACTGACACGGAAAGCACGTCAAAGAGGCATCCTAATGAATAAGACATAATTCACAACAAAACATGACGTAATTATGGAATTTCAAACATTTGAAAGCATACAACACCCAGAGCATTGATGAGTATCCACCGGTCGGTCGGGTCATCGCTCCAGACATGCTACATTCTCAAATATCCTTAGTAAACACGACTACAGAAGTCTACAGAACCTAAAACCTAATGCCCTGATACCAAGCTGAAAGGACCCAACTCCGATTTAGTTTCCTAAACCGTAATCAAGCCCTTTAAAAAAACGTGAACTTTCAAAAACCAAAAATTTCGACAGAGTTTCCTCTATAACGCGTGGTTGCTATTAACCTGTACCCGAAAAATACACTTCATCCTATGCCACAAAAGCTAAACCGTGGGCACCAATCCCATCCGGATTTCTCAAATACATATCATAATGTAAAGTAATAAACAAAACTATAACTTTACAGAAATCCGGGAAAAACATATGAAAATATAAACATCAGAGTATTCAGAGCGACCTCTAGTATATACATAAATATACAACAGTAGGCAAAACTAGAAACCTACTGAAAAATGAAGAGTGGCTCGAATATTATGCCCCCAACTATGACGTGCGACACTAGAATCCGAACTGCAAACTGGGCACAGAAACCGAAAAGCCCAGGGGAAAGGCAAATAAAACCATTAGAGTGAGTGGATGAAAATAAACATATGTCTTTCACCATTTATGTAACATAAAAATAATGCGAGTTCTTAAAATAAATGGAGATGTCAGGCGAATCTCTCAAGCCCGGTGGTGATAGACTAGGCGAATCTCTCAAGCCTAGTGGGCACATCAGGGGAATCTCTCAGCCTTGGAACTGGACTACCGGTGATTAGCCGAGTAGTCAATGCATTGATGCTGAGTAAATGCCATCACCAGTAAAACATAAAACAATACCTCCAAAACAATAAATAATCTCAATATTGTACTGGAAATAAATACTGAAACCAAGAACTCGCTACGACAGTATAAATAAATGTCCACTCACAAATAAGCACGACGCAAAACCCATTAATCCTGTGATCCGGCAGAAAATCCCTCGCCAAACAAACGATCACGATCTCCTGAACAATCACAAATTCCACTGTTCAAAATCACAATTCAAAACCCTGAACCACATCTCGAGGACCAACCATTCCCGAAAACATATAACCCGAATATCGACGAAATCGTCACAAATCCAATAAACATACTATAAAACCTCGCTACAATTTCTGATGCTCAATTCAAAATATAAACCTCACCACTGCGATCGATGCGCGATTCCGAGCAAAACGACATAAAAGTTGTCGAAAATCACCTCGGCCGGAAAATCGCCGCCGCACACGGCGGCGCACCGGCCGCTGAAAAATCTAATTGGCCGAGAAAATTGCAACATATACATGGATTTAAAGATCTCGACATTTCCAACAACTTTCTAGTTCAAAGTTAAGCCCAATTTTGACCGGAAAAGGTCCAAATCTCACCTTGAAGTCGAAAACTCTCGCCGAAATTCTCCACTTCCGATCTCCTCCGTCCGGCCATGGCAAGGTGCAAGACCACTTCTAAAAGCTTCCTCTCCTCAAGGGCAACAAAACCCCTAACAAGTCGACCTCCATCTCGGCCTCCACCGTCGTCGCCAAAACTCGCCGGAATACCACAAAAATTCCCAAACTTTGACAAATCATAACTTCTTCATTCGACAACCAAATTGAGTGAATGACCTATCAAAAGAAAGAGGAGCTCAAGCCTAACAACTTTTATGAAGACACCACGACCAAAAGATGCCGGAATAAGGCTCATCAAAGGCAAACAAAACTCGGCCTGAAATGGGTCAATTTTGACCCACGGGTCAACATGGTCAACATGCCAGATTTCCATTTTGGGAAACTTTCCAAACTTGTCACGTATTCCTTCCGTATATATACAGTACACGTATCGTCCAAATCGTATCAAAACCAAACGGATAAACACGACTAAATCCAATGGCCGAAAATATTCATAACTTATTCCTCATAACTCGAAATAATCCTTCGAAAATTCCCACGAACTCGAAATTAAATTCTCTACAACTTTCGTGAAGGATTTCAAATCAAATTCTTACCCGATAATTTAGTCGTTAACAAGCCCGCCATATTAACCAATTACGACAAAATCACGACTAATCACGAAACTCGCAAATCAAGCCAATAAACATACCATTTTCGGTTCGGATTGTCATATCGTCTGATATGTACAAGAAACAAACACACTAATTAGGAAAATAAAAGGGTTTTCTCCCTTCTCTCCGTCTCTTCTCCTCTAGTGGTGATGTCCATCTGCTTTTTCTTTCTTCTATCTGTGGTGGCTTGGGTAGGGGCTGATCTTGGACTTGGCCCTTGTCTGTGGTTGCTGCCGGACGAGGATCCATGCCTCAACGGTTTTTTGGGGTTTCAACTCGATCCTCTTTAGTTCTTACATGTTTCTTTCTCTAGCTTTGGTGGTGCGGTAGTTTTGTCGGAGTGGCACGCTGTGAATCAGTGGCAGCTGGGTCTCTTTAACGACTTTGCTGGGTTGGGGGTTCTTCGTTGCTTCATATCATGTTTGTGGTTAATGGATGGTGTGTCGCTAGGGGTCGACGACTTTGGCAATGATTTATGATCATGAGGGTTGATGTGGGTTTTGGGTTGGATTTTGTGGATTTGGTGGCTTGTTCGGGCGATGTTGGATGCAAGGTTGCAGTGGAGGGTTACAACGGTGCACAAGGTTGCGGCTATGCCATTGTTTGCTGGGGATATCTGTTTTGGGCTAGAGGTTTTTGGGTCTCATCTCTATGGCCTGTTTTGCTAGACTTTTATTTGTTTTCTAGGTTTTAGTTTATCTAATTCAATAATGCCATATATTTTTAGGATCCTAACTAGGTAGTTTTGTATCGTGAGCTTATTTGCATCTTTTTTAGTTGGCGTGATTCATTAGGGTTTGAAATATATATCTACCATAATTGAGTGCTTAGGGGTATGTCCACTACGTACCTTGTTTTCATGTTTTTCAATTTCTTTTAATGATGCAAATAAACTTGACAATTGTTGAGCTTAATAAATGTAAAAAATATGGATAGGTTCTAGTTTTTGCCGGTTTTATTTGTATTATTCAAGTTGAATTTGGTTAGAAATCTAGTAATATGTCCGATCTTTTCAGGGGTGCCCCCGAAAAAATATAAATTTTCATGTATTTTTTTTAATTTTTATTGTCCCATAAAAAAATTCTTGGATAAATATTTTATTGATATTTTTATCAAATATGTGTATTTTAAATCGTCAATATATTATCGATATTTGATATTTTTATATCTTCACAGTGACATATCTATCGGGCAGAGTTTAGATTTAGTAAATTTTCAGAGAAAAAAAAAGGAGGGGTGGGGGGAGAAGGAAAGGAGAGAAAATTGAATAATATTAGACAGGAGTTTGAAACATAGTCCGTACTCTGACAAGGACCACTGAAGTATGGTGTCACATGGATGCTGTCTATGTCATTTCCGAAGTGAACGGTCCAGATGGACAAGTACGAATGAGTGGACGGTCGAGATGTGAGTTTTCCCATAACTCTCCCAGACTCTTTCTTATTGCCATGGAGGTCCAGCTCGGTCGGGACCCTTATAAGAGGGGAAAAGAGTAAAGAGACCCAAATCTTCACTCTCAGAAAATCAATTTCAACTTTCGAACCCAAATCTTCTTCTTTCTCTTTCTCTCTCTCTCTAACTTTGGGGGTTTCTGTATCCAATGGACAGCGATAGGGCTGAAAAGGAAGAGGAAGAAAAGCTTTTGATTTTAAGTAAGCAATCGCTTTGAGCTTATCTAGCTTACTTTCCTTCTTCTTCTTCTTCTTCTTCTTCACTTTATGGTGATCTCTTAGAGGAATGAAGATGATGATGATGGAGGAGCAGTAGTAGCTGTCCGTACTCAGTAGGGCTATCTATGTATGGTTTTAGTTGATGTTTAGAAATTAATTATTAAAGCTGAGAAAGGTGAAGAAGCTTCATATTGGAGTGATATGAAGCCTTCAACATCAGGGTTTGGTCAGCTAGACCATGAAGGCAAGTAACCCTCCTATTTTTTAATCAATTCATTCGTTATACTAATTAATTGGAAATTTATTAGTGTTCTTTTTTAATTTTGTTTATTTTTGTTGGCTATATATGATGATCAAAATGTTTTTGATTGAGTGATTATATTTTTGGAAAATGTCAGGAGGTGGAGGTGGAGGTGGAGGGGAGAAGAAATGCTTGAATTCGGAGCTGTGGCATGCATGCGCAGGGCCTCTGGTGTCGCTGCCGACATCTGGGACTCGTGTAGTTTACTTCCCTCAGGGCCACAGTGACCAGGTTGCTGCCACTACTAACAAGCAAGTTGATTCTCACATACCAAACTACCCAAGCTTGCCTCCCCAGTTGATCTGTCAGCTCCACAATGTCACAATGCATGTGGGTTTGGTTTTATCTTTTCCCGATTAGGCTACATTTACATGTTGCGCTGTTATCAAAGAAAGTAATTAGAAATTGGAACTGATTAAGAATTGGATTTCAGGCAGATGTGGAGACAGATGAGGTATATGCCCAGATGACGTTACAGCCTTTGACTCCGGTAATAATTCTACATCTTCATTTTCAGGTTCAATCTGTTAATTTGTTTTTTTATCACTTATCTACATTCTCACATGCTCAGCAAGAACAAAAAGAAACATTTCTTCCCATGGAGTTGGGAGCTCCGAGCAAGCAACCCACCAATTACTTTTGCAAGACACTCACGGCCAGCGATACCAGTACACATGGAGGCTTCTCTGTTCCTCGTCGTGCCGCTGAGAAAGTTTTTCCTCCACTGGTAATTTCTTTCAAATTTTTCTTTTGTTTTTTTCTGTATGATGCAGTAAGCTGCTAATGAATCTTATTTAATATGTATAATGGTGTCCTGCAGGATTTCTCCCTACAGCCACCAGCCCAGGAACTTATTGCTAGGGATCTCCATGATGTTGAGTGGAAGTTTAGGCATATTTTTCGAGGTCAGACTTGCAATGTGATTTGGAGCTTTTAAGTTATGAATCTCCATTTTGTTTGCTGGACACTGCTTGAATTGACATAACAAATTGCTAGTTTGGATACTACAACAAGTGAAAGCAAAAACAAATTAAAAAACTTTCACACCTGTCACATTGAATGATTCTCAGCACTGGTTTGTTATCAGTCGTTTGTACGAACCAAGGAGAAACTTATTCTTTCTTGCATTCCCTCATAAATTTTGCAATTTCTGGTAGCTGTAGGACTGAATGATATGTTGTATTTTGAGGGATTTGGAAGTGCTATTCATATACAATTTTTTGTGGGACTCGGTTGTTATTTAAAATCCCATTGGTTTTGGGGTGAATCTTTTCACTATTTTCTTCATAGAGTAGTGATTATCAAATTAGTATGTTGACAGTAGTGGAATTGGTAGTTGGAGAATAGAGATGCATTAGTTGCAGCAGGGGTGGATTGTTTACTTTCAATTGTTTGGCTAGAGCTTTGCTAGTGTTGACTCTACTTCAATGACTGGAGAGCTCATTTCTCGAGTTTTTTCGCATAGAATTTTAAATTCCATTCCTAGCACAAATGTGCAGTGCCAAAAATATCCTGTCATTATGCTAAAACTACTACTTATGTTCATACTGTCCAATAGACATATTTGTTTGAGGTCCCTCCTATTTTGGACTCGAATAATATTTAGTGGAGCTAATTCACCTACTTAGTTTTCCAGTTTTCTCATCCACTTTTCTTGTGTAGGAAGTAAAAACCAATGTCTAACACCTACATGGTAGATAATTATATATAGGGAAATCACCTGTTTGATAGGATACACTTAAATAGCTCTGCCTATTCAGTGTGCATTCTCAGAATTATTCTTCTTGGATTCTTATGGAGTTCTCTATACATAACACATCAATGTATTACATATGCATAATATATGATCAGAAATGCGCAAGTGTATCACACATGAGATTACTCTTCTCTAGTCGGATTAATATTTGTTCTATCTCTAGGGGACACCTGTTTTGGGTTCTGCCATTGGAATGGATTCACCATTTAAATGTGATTGTGCCTGCAGAATCTTGAACTTATATTGTGCTCAAGATGTTAGAGCAAGAATAATAAACACCATGGACAGGGCCCTATTCTAGCACATTGAATGTGGGAGATGATCAATTCTCACTTCTCAGTGTCATATGGATATGAATGGTCAATAGAGTCACTGTTGAAGAAAGCTTTTCTTGAGTCACCTTGAACATGTATCTTTTTGTCCTGGGTTCTGCAAAATTAGTCACCCATAGTGATGTTTAAAGGACATGCACAATTTCTGGAGGTGCTTTCACTTGTGAAGTTCGATATAGGAAGACATTTTCACTCTAGTTCTGAAGCACCAAGGCAATTTTTCATAACAACTGGATCTCTTTCTCTGAAAAAGCACTCTGATATAAATCATAAAATATGTCATCAAGAATCTGGAGGAGCTATCAATTTGCATGGTTTGTAGGATGTTGATGTTTCTGAGCTTTAAGTTGGCTGTATAGGGTGCAGTTGTTCCATATTGTTTGACGAGGTAAAGAAGAATTGAAGATTTATGAGATATGCACATTTGTCATAGTTGAAATATTCAGACATCAACGATTGGGCCTCTCTTTTGAAGCATTGTTGTTGTATCTGGCTGTTACAATAAACCTCAGAGTTTACTCATTTCTCTCTTGCTTGGACATCATCCTGCAGGCTTATCTGATACCTAAACCTCATCCACATATAATTCTTTTTCCAAACAAGCTTTAGATGTTTCTAGTAGTTCGGGTCCTTCCAAGTTGTCTCTTTTTAGTATCTCGATCAACTCTGATGTATCTTGCTTTCCTTACCTTTTATTTTTAGTGCTTGAACAATGGTGGAAAAAGTGAACAATTTGCAAGATGAAAGACTGCCTGTATAATGAAGACTCAGATGAAATGTTTTCTTTTGTCTCCGCAAGTACTAAGTCGAGATGATTCTTTTGTTGAATGATAGTGAATATCAATTCTTAGTGAAAAGGTGAATGTCTCGTGATTGTAAAAAGGTATATATGGCTCTGGAATGTCTTGTTTCATTGATTGAGCAATTAGACATACAATTCAAGCTCATATGGACGTATCAGTTTGAGCTATAGTGTCTGTAGTTATGCAAATGGAAGATTGGCACTCTTATGATCTAGATGATTCCCACTTGAAGTAGTCGCATAGTGTGTGCACTGCTTGAGGCCGTTTACAAGAACCTATACCAGTGAGGAATTGTATGCAGTTCCAGGACAAATGAGATTCACTTGCAATGTTCCTTACAATGATCCTTATTATTTTATGTCAACTAAAGATCAGATTATTGCATGGCATCTATGAACCACAATTTGTATTTAGCGGAGGTGCATGTAGTTTCCATGTGTGGTGAAAGTGAGTTGGAATCATAGCTAGAAGTTCTGTTGAATATATGATGATTGCAACAGGTGCAAATGTGCAATAAAGAGTTATATTCATACTTTCAAGAGCATGGAGAATGAGAAATCCACAACACTGCTGAAAGAGGAGAAACTTAAAAGAGCTTAAGACTTGAGAGAAAGAGGGGGGAAAGTGGGATAAGCTCAGTTTCTGTTTTGAATATACAAACGTAGTCTGCTTTCAAAATATGAAACCTAAATGATAAGTATTAGAGCACTACAATAATTAAATAAGAAACACTTTGAGTTTAGTTCCTATTGTTATAGTTGAACCAAATACTTAACCACTGATGAAAGAAACTGTTTTGAATGTATTTGAGATTGCAACATGACCATGATAGTGTATTTGAGAATTTACATCATAGTTTATAGGTTTAAGGTCTAGGGTAGCTTTTCTAGTTGTAGTGTTGTACTATAAATAAAATATACAAATATTTGTTTGTCTCGTCTCATTATTTTATTTAATACCTAGATTTATCAAATTAGAAACCTTTTAGAACTTTCAAAAATAGCAGTACTCTGTATAGCAGAAGAAACAGTACAACTCACATCTTGAGTGAGTGTAGCAGCAGGGATGATGATAATGGCGTGGATTAGAGAAAAAGTGAGCAATGATAGCATCACTATAAGTCTAGAAGTTATGTGAGAAATTTGATTCTACTCAAGTGTCTCTGTTTGCTAATAGGAGGACGAATTATATGTTGGTAAATATAGTGTTATGAATGAAGGATATAGTATTATAGACTTATACAATGAGAGTCCTTATAGTTGGTGCAATCGGTTTTGCCAGATTATATTTTGCTTATTACTTTGAACATGATTTTTAAATGGGATACATTATTGTAATTCTTTGTGAGTTGTCTTGATTAGATATACTTGGATTCACACGCTCAAACAGCCTATGAACCTAAGTTTTACCATTAAAAAGATGCTGCTCTTTGCTACTGATAGAAGCAAAAATTGGCTTGCAATGTTGCTTTTGAATTCTGATACTAGGAGTTGGTTACTATGTACAAGGAAATCCTATGAAAAATGACATGTTGTACTCGTTCCTAAATATGCAGGACAGCCAAAAAGGCATCTTCTTACTACAGGTTGGAGTGTGTTTGTTAGTGCCAAAAGGCTTGTTGCAGGAGATTCTGTTCTTTTTATTTGGTATTTCTTTTCATCAAATCTTTTACATGCTGATTTCTTTACAATGTATGTAAAATGATAAATTGATATAGCGGTTAATTATTTTACCAAAGGAATGAAAAGAATCAGCTTCTTTTGGGGATTCGCCGAGCCACTCGACCACAAACGGTGATGCCATCATCTGTTTTGTCAAGTGATAGCATGCATATTGGACTTCTTGCTGCAGCTGCCCATGCGTCTTCAACTAATAGCTGTTTTACTGTATTTTATAATCCAAGGTAAAAAAGATCCAGATTCTTCATTATTTCCGATTCTTTATTTTCTTCCTTTGCTTATATGTTTACAATGTCCAGGGCTAGTCCATCTGAGTTTGTCATACCCCTATCAAAATACATTAAAGCAGTATTTCACACACGTGTTTCAGTTGGGATGCGGTTCCGGATGCTTTTTGAGACTGAAGAGTCAAGTGTCAGAAGGTAACATAGCAATTTATGGTTAACGGAATCATATGTTTAGTCATATGCTTGCTTCTGTTTTGTTTTTCCTGATTTCTTGCAATCATAAGATCATTTATTACTTTGTATGCATAAGATAAAAGACTTCAATTATAATTGTACATGATCGGTATTTTTTATTGTGACAACTTCCGCCTTGATTTTACAGCTTTTTTGGCATGGGTTTATAACATGTTCGCCTTTCGTAGAATGTCACCAACATATTGATCATCTTATGTATGTTTTGTTGCTATAAATAAATGATAGATATACCAATTTGTTTCCAACAGATGCATGATAATGAGAATGCTTATCTTGTCTAGGTACATGGGTACGATAACTGGCATAAGTGATCTGGATCCTGTTCGGTGGCCAAATTCTCATTGGCGATCTGTAAAGGTAGCAAACTTAATTACAACAATAGTAGTTTCTTATTATTGTTCATTTGATTTTGGTTTATTCAGTAACCTTATGTAATCGAAAAGCATCATATACATCCCTCATCGTTCTTCTTGAAGAGAAACAACAATATCTCCATCTACTTACTATGTCTTCTATCATACAATAATGGCAAACCACAAACTTGTCTTACGATTGTTGTTACATGATATAGGTTGTTGAGTATAAGAGTCTTGTTACTTTTAAGAAAACAAGGTCAATGTTTTTTCTAATTCTGAATTATATATGGAATTTGTTGTAAAAGAATGAGCTTGTAGAATGGACTTGTACAATTTGAGGGTATCAAATTAGTAACATCCTAACTGAGTACATCAAAGAGGAGGCTACATAAGTAGCTATTGCAATAAGAACACTGCAACTGTTCATCTATAATTCTATAATTTGAGGGGCACCTACGGGGAAAGGGGTTGACAATATAAGCACTTGCCTCATGTATTTGAACAATACAGAACCGTTTCAAAGATTCATGTTGCCGTTTTGGACTTTGTAGTTACTATATAGTGGCAGTTCATGTGAGGTTTCAAAACCATAATTCTTTGTGCTTTCATTTCTCGGTATCTATTATGAAGGCCCTTAACATAGCTTCCTTCTTTCTCATTATGTTTAATTCTAGATTTGTAACAGACTGGTTAGGATCATGTTGCTTCTCTCTTTATTCCTTTTTGTTCAACTCTTGTTCTGTTTTTTGTATAGGTTGGCTGGGATGAGGCAACTGCAGGTGAGAGGCAGCCAAGGGTTTCTTTGTGGGAGATTGAACCTTTGACCACTTTCCCAATGTACTCATCACTATTTCCTCTACGACTGAAGCGTCCTTGGCATCCCGGGGCTTCATCAATGCATGGTATAAGCTATCTAGAGTGTTATTATTTTGTGCCTTTATCTTCACATCGGAAAGACTTGTGTATTCCTACACAGCATAGCTAAATTTCCATGTACCCTCAGTGTTTGTGTATTACAATTTTGGTGTATCACGCTCACATAAAATTGTATTCTTCAAGCTCCCTTGCCTTGGACATATTTGTTTCAGAAAGCAGTTGTTTCCCCCATCCCTCGTCTGTGTCGTTGCTAAAATGGCGGGAAGAGGAATACCTATTTATGTAAAAGTTTTATGAGCACATGGGTATTATAATAAACTGCATTAATGCACAGATTGTTTGGAATCTTACCATCACGCGGGCTTACTATGTTCCTTCAGCTTCTAATGCACCATGTTTGATGTCTTACTTTCTAGTCAACTTCTCCTGAAAACTTCCATTTGATTTGCTTACTTTCTTGTCAACTTCTCCTGAAAACTTCCATTTGATTTACTAATGATCTTTCACTACTCTTGCACGAAATAATAAATAAAAAGGTCAGAAAATTAGTGATAGATTCACAGCAGCTAGCATCTTATAATGTCACCTAGTTCATCAGGTTGTTGAAAGCTCACAATTAATCCATGACCAGCAGGACTACCCAGAAAAGCTGTCATCTGCAGTGGGACATTAGCTAAGCTGTTATTCGTGCTTTATTGTTGTTGCAGATAACAGAGATGAGGCAACTAGTAGCTTAATGTGGCTAAGGGGGGGAGCAGGAGACCAAGCTCTTCAATCTATGAACTTTCAAGCTGTTGGCATGTTTCCCTGGATGCAGCAGAGACTGGATTCAACAGTAATGACAAATGACCCAAATCAGCAGTACCAGGCAATGCTGGCAGCTGGTTTACAAAATATGGGAAGTGGCGATCAGCTGAGACAACCTGTAATGAACTTCCAGCAACCTCTGCCTTACCTTCAGCAGTCGGCTGCCCACAATCATCTGTTGCAGATGCAACAGCAAGTGATTCAGCAATCTGTCCCTCATAATATGCTGCAGGCGCAACCACGAGTTTCAGTGGAGAATCTGCCTCAGCACCTTCAACCACCACAGTTCAACAATCAAACACAGGAGGAGCCGCAACAACATCACAACTCATATCACGATACACTCAAGGTTCAAAGTGAACAAATCCATCAGAGTCAGCGAATGAATGTGCCATCTCCGTCATATTCTAAAACGGACTTCACTGATTCAAGCACAAAGCTGTCAGGGTCTTCTGCCTCTAGACAGAACATACTTGGTTCACTGTGTCCTGAAGGGAGTGACAATCTTTTAAACATCTCCAGAGTTGGTCATTCTTTGCAAGTTGAGCGGTCACCTCAACAATCTTGGGCTCCAAAGTTTGCACCTGCACAGGTCAATACCTTGGCCAACTCAATGTCATTCCCACCTTTTAATGAGAAAGACAACGAAGTTGAGCAAGAGAACATTTCGGGTTCCCAGAATCCTACTATTTTTGGTGTTAATATAGAATCATCTGGACTTCTATTCCCCAACACAGTACCCAACTTTACTACTTCTTCAAACGATGCTGCCATGCCAATGACATTAGGGGACTCTGGATTTCAGAGTTCAGTCTATGGTTGCATGCAAGATTCTTCTGAGTTGTTGCACGGTGCAGGTCAAGCTGAACCAGCTAGCCCAAACTGTACATATGTCAAGGTGTGCACTGACAATGTTTGGATATTAGAGTTTTATGTTTCTTCTTCTCTCTTCATATTGTGGAGAGATGATACCGTTTCATTAGTGCAGGTGTACAAGTCAGGGTCGGTGGGCCGCTCACTTGACATCTCCCGGTTCAGCAGCTATCATCAGCTGCGAGAAGAACTGGGCCAGATGTTTGGAATCGAGGGGAAGTTGGACGATTGTCTTAGATCAGGCTGGCAGCTTGTATTCGTTGACAGGGAGAACGATGTGCTTCTCCTTGGTGACGATCCATGGGAGTAAGTTCTTGATTCTGTTCCATATGGACTATCTGTCATTAGAATACCTTTAACCCTTAGTTTCTCGTAAATCCTAATCTAAATCTTGACCAGTTAAATGATGTTCCTATCCAATGAATCTTGTATCTTACTGAGTATGGTCATCATGTTATGTGTGGTTGGATTCATTATAATAGGACAGAGATTGACTAATTATGACTTCCAAGTTTCAGAAATATCGAACTTTTATTTTAGGTTTCTCAATTTCTGATTTATAATAAATGATGTGCAGGTCATTTGTCAACAATGTATGGTATATTAAGATACTTTCTCCCGAGGATGTGCACAAAATGGGAGACCAAGCTGTTGAATTTAACCCAAATGTAGGTCAACGGATGAATAGCAGTGGAAATGAAACTCAAGATCATGTTTCTGGGCTATCATCTCTTGGCTCACTTGAGTATTGAGATGTGTTACTCATATCATCTCTAGATCTCATATGATACAGAATTATGAGATCTGCTCAATCTGGCTTTTGACTCTCACTCATTTGTGTGCATAAGTATTATATGACACAACTTTCAGAGACTGTTTAGCTCTGTAGAACTTGATTTATACCATTGAAATACATTCGGTCTGTAACTTAGATGAGGAAACTCCCCAAAACTCTAACAGGCTGAAGATTCCGGCAAAAATATTACTTTGTTCCTCTGTTCTCTCTTTTTGGTTTATTGTCATAATATGAACTTGTTCGGATATTATTCCAATTACATGTCTCTGTTTGATTCCTTCATGGTTATGATGAATATTGCAGCACGTCAAAAATGCTTCTATTTTGTACTTTTTTTTTTTTACAAAAAAACTTTTATTTTGTGTTTTGTACTCCTACTCTTGAAGCTTCATTAATGAATCGTATTCGGCAGACCTACGATACGTATCGAAACTACATCAATTAAACTGTTGGATACGATATTCAATAGTGGTGATGTACCAGAAAGATGTGATGGCTAGACTAGCAGAGGGGAAGACGAATGACTAAACTCGAGACCTAGCCCCCCTTACAGACTCGGGCAATCTGGACAAGATCCTTTTTGTTATTCGTTTTACCTTCTTTTCTAGTTGATGCAATTGCATCTCAATTATGCACTCTGTAGGCTATTCGCTTGTTGAACGCAATTCTGACATCATTGCCTAAAAACTGAGTAGCTATCCCATTTTGGTTTTTTTATTTTATTATATAACACAAAAAGTTTTAAAGTAAAATTTGTTTTGTGCTTCAGTTAGCTCCTTGCTTTTCAGGCAAGTCATCATCCCACAATTTCCAACCGACGGTAACAATTTGACCAATCTAACAGGCTGAGGCCAATCCTGTCGATCAACTATTTAAAGAATCTATAACATCACCAATTTAAGTAATGATATGTGTAAAGGAAAGCTCTCTTGGCACAGAAAACCCCAGATGTACGGTGGTTTAGTGGCAAGAGTTTATATTGCCAGTACCTCATATTGACTTTTTAAGCAGTGCAAAGCAACGAGGTATTCAATCAAGTAAAGTTTATCTGTATGACCAGGTGTATCACGTACTGAGCTCACAAAATATCAGATTACAGCACCAAATAACCCCAAAAGACAGAAGGATCTCAAACATAAATCTAAGCAGAACAAACACTTCCAATAACAAGTGATTCTCATATCCTGTAGATTTCCAAGCCACTACACACTTCCCATACAGCTTTACTTAAACAAGTCTGAATGCTACATCAAACAAGCTATATTGTTGAATGTGATGATCGAATCATTTCCGATTAGGCTGATTTTTTTGTAAGTATGATCATCTAATAGTAATCTAAAGAATGAGTAGTTTCAATTGTCAAGCAACATTATCAATTTTGTGAAAATTGAAACTTCGCTCAGTTTTTTCAGAGTGGAGCCCTGCTCTATAAATAGAGACTGATATATATACGGAGTCTTGGATGCGGATGTCCGCACCAAGCTCATACGTACGGATTCCAACTTTTGGCCGGCGTTCCGGTCACCAAATCCCATCTCCACCGTTCAAAATATAGATATATATGTATAGATCAATCCTGTAAAGTTTCATCCAATTTGATGATCATTTGGGTATTCAAAATCGTGATTTACCACTTATAACACAAACGGTTCCGGTTTTGCTGATTTCTGTCCGTTCGTGTAAATGACCCAAATGAGCACCAAATTGAATGAAACTTTACAAAATTGATCTATACATATATATCTACATTCTGAACGGTGGAGATGAGATTTGGTGACCGGAACACCAGCCAAAGTTAGAATCCGTACGCATGAGCTTGGTGCGGACGTCCGCATCCAAGACTCTCTATATATATAGGTTTTATTCGCAGAAAATAGTAATTGATTTCTAAGAATCATACTACAAAATTGTACATATGTTTTTCCACATAGAACAGTAATATGTGATGAATAGATATGATGAGACATAATAGATGATATAACCACTGAATTTCAAGACAAAGGAATACAGAAGAAAGAAAGGAACAAAAACAGATAAATTATGTCAAAACAGCTTTTGGTTAGGTCTTTGACCTCGTTTTGTAACCAAAAAAATAAATAAACTATGTCAAACAAAGAGCCAGTAGTGCGGGAGGAGACACATTACAACATGGTACCAATCCCAAAAGTAAAACTGAAACATGATACTGAGTTAGAAAAGAACTTCACTTTTCTATAAGCTAACAATATTATCAAAACATATTTAGCTCTATATTCTTAAACTCCACTGTGTGCTGAGTATCTAACTATATGCATCACAGAACACAACATATAAGTAAACAGATCAACCACAAAAGCATGCAAACATATGAGAGAAAAAGTATTGAGCAATAAATTAAAAATAATAATTACACACACATAACAGAGTATATCACTTTGAATGTTTAGCAAATTCCGATAATATATATAAAAAGAAAGAACAAGAGGCAGAGCATTTGAACTCCTAAAGGACCAATATAGACCACAGCTTTCAATATATTGCTTATTTATCATGAAACACGTAGCACTGCACTGAGAAGTCCACTAAAAAGCCAGACAGGGGCATCATACCGCGGTGGCGGAGGCCTCCGGAATCTTGGCATACCCTATCTTCTTAAGGCTGCTGACGTCATCAAAGTCTTCATCCTCGTGGTTATAGTCGCGGGCGGCTAAGAGAGACCATGCCAAGTACATGGTGGCGGCGGTGAGAGCGCCGCAGCCGACGCCGAAGAGGAGAGCGATGACGACGCTGAGGATGTCCTTCGTGCGATCGCGGAGAGAGCTGAAGTCGGTTTGTTGCTGCGGCTGGCTGTGGCTCAGGCTCAGGCTCTGGGCGGCGTCGACGTTGTCGAGGTGAAAGTGGATGGGCTTGAGTTCCCTGATCTCGGTGAAGACGGTGACGAATCCGGAGGAGGCGGAGGAGGAAGGGATTTGGCGGAGGGTGAAGGAGTAGGAGGAGATGAAGAGTGTCTTGCAAGGCCTTGCGGTGGCAGAGATTGCAAAGATCGACAAGATGAGTAGGGTTACGAGGAGCGATGGCTGACTCGTTGACGCCATTTTTATGCCCTTGCTTTCTTTCTTTTCAATTCAATTTGGGGATTTCTGCATTTGGTCGAGTTATATAGTCCACCTTTTCTTAATCCCTCCGCGGTCAAAAGGGAGTATATATTTGCACATCGTTACTACGTTAATAGTGAAATTGTTGAAATAGTTCACTAATCTATTAATCAATTATCAGTTTGGGCATTAATGTATTGCATATATTTATTCCCGTCTATCAATTTGATCATTCTACTTATTATATTTTTAAGGATATTATTGTTACTTAACCCTCATTTCGTTACATTGCGTGGTTTAAAGTGATTTTGAAAAGAACAAACGAGTCGTGCTCCTCTTATGAAAACAATGGTAGATTGTCTTGCTAGATTTAGAGTCAATTATAGCCCTTGCTTACGTGGTGAAAGAGTTTATTCTAGACCAAGTATAGTCACCAGTTTGCATCGAAAAACTAGTGAAGCAGAGTTGACTCATGTAAATGCGGATATGATGCTAGTGGACGCGAGCCCAACTACCACAGTGTAAGAATTGATTGGATCACATATTAATTTTTCTTTTCTTTTGTGTTTGGGTAGAAACTCAGCCCCGACAACCAAATGTTAAAGTCCTATACCCACTTTTCAAAAAACACGGCCTATCGGCCTAGTGCTTGCTGTTCGACTTGATAGGGCACTGATTTTAGCTTGAATGGACACTTGAAGTAGGAGACCAAGTAAGCGCTGATTACTCGACCGGTTTGGTCAATTCGGATCGATTACTTGGTCAACTTGGTCATTATTTTTTATTTAATAAAATAAATACAAAAGTAAAACTGAATAAATGCCGAGAGAGAGAGAGAGAGAGAGAGAGAGAGAGAGAGAGAGAGAGAGAGAGAGAGAGAGAGAGAGAGAGAGAGAGAGAGAGAGACCTAAATGACTAAACACTCTACCTCATTTCTTTCGCACTCACCATCTTAAACACCGAAGTTGCTTTTATTTCTGAAGATGACACCGAAGTTGAAGAAAATGAGGATGTATTTGAAGGTTTTTGATGATATGGAGTGTTTTTTATTTTCGAAAGACAATTTCTTATTATTTTATTTGAGAATTAAATTATGTGTTTAATAATTTTGATCATTTTGATGATATTTTATTTTTATTTTAACTATTTTTTTTAATTAATGACATTTTATATTTTAGTTTAATATATTAATAATTATATTATTATTTAAAAATTATAAAATAGTGACTCCGAGTATTTCCTGAGTACTCAACTGAGTGATAATCAGTACTAAAACGATTCACAATTGATTACTGTTTTTTTTAACATTGTCTATACCCAACTCAAACTTGAAAATCCCTAGCCTTTGAAGCTTGAAACGAGCCACTTCCCTAAAAAAGGAAATAACACTCAAACACAAGAAATTATACATTGTTCCATATAGTGGTGTTCAGGTTCTTTTTCATGAGTAAAGTAGCATGTGCTTTGCGCATGGGAAAGATGGCCAGAGTAAATTCTAACATGCACAATGGTGTGCATGCACACCCAAGGTGCACTCCTCAAACATGCCATCGATCTCTTGGTGAAGTAGAACAGACGACGTCCCAAGTCACCAAGTCATAAACACGTCATAACTCACCAAGTCACAAACACGTCTATTCGTCGTGTTCTCTTGGTCAAGTCGATCACTCGATCTCTCGCCTCTTGGACCGAGTCTCCGATGCTTAATTCCCTCAACCTCAGATAACTTCTTCACTCTTCACTCTTCACTCACCTTAGTCATCTAGTCAAAATTTCAACTTATATTTTTAATTTTCAATTGAATGAAATCAATGAACCAATCAGGAAATCATGAATGTCGTGCAGACCAAGAAACTAGAAATAGATTAAAGCCTACCTTTTATAAGTTCTATGTCTTCTCAGTCATGAATTCAATTTTGGAAGTATTGTTTGTTTATATTCTTTTATTCCGAAACAAAGCACAAAGCTAACATATAAACTATGAGCTGAGTAGTGCTAACTAGCTTGATAGCTTAATGCTTGATCTATATCATGCCATATATTCAATGTGTATCTACTTGTCATGAGAGGTGTTTGAACTCTGAATACTAATAATTTTTTTAATTACTGAACTCTGTTATTGTTGTACTAAGTGCAAAATTGTTCATATATATATATATGTATGTGTGTTATATATATAGGATGTCTGATCATCCTCCTAAACTTAAACTCAACATCAGAGATGCCCATGCCATGTTCTAGTCTCTACTCCTGATGCTTCTCTTAGTTCTTTGCCTATGAATGAAATGAAAATTCCATCAAGAACCAATATGGTTTCTCCTCCAACCATAGCGCCAGCTCCAAAAGAGTCCTTTGTTCAAGTTGATTCTAGATTACGTCAATTGATATGTACATTTTCAATGAATGGACAAGATGTTATTCGAAGACAGTATCTTCTTATGGGACATTATCAACACAAGTTACAAAATGATGAACAAACTTTTGATGGACGCGATAATTGTCATTTTCAATATTAGATGATTTACACTATATCCTTGGTTTAGTATGCAAGAGCTATAGATAAACCATTCTACTTTCCTTGCTTCCTTTTTGAAAAAAATAAACAAAATCATCCAATATATCTTTTATTGACTATTGAAGGGTGCTGGAATTAGAGTGGAATGTTGGCCAGGAAGAAAGGAATGTGTGTACAACATCTGAGAAAAATAAATTCTGCTCATAATAAGAAGGGCAAATTACTGTATACCTACTAGTGGTTTAGTGTGGACATAAGTTTATTATCTCAGTTTTTGTACTTCATGAGTTTACTACCTATATTTCAATTTCTCATCACTTTGGATGAAAAGTTAACTTAAGGTGTTAAGTGGTCTACGTGACGCTAATATGGCCGACACATGTTTTTCACCTCACTCCAAGTGAGCCAGGTGCATTACGAAAATCCTAAAATACTCTTGTTAATTTTTTTTTTTCAATTAAATCTTGATTAAGTTTAGAGACTGAAAATTAAAAATAATATATTTGTTAATGGGCCAAAAAACCAAACAATTTAACTCAAATAATTTAATAAAATATAAAAATAAAATAATTTTTGTGATTTAGCTGAATAAAGGTCAATAATTAATTTTTTTTCTTCTATTTTTTAAAGTGATTTGAGTTTTATTTGAGATAAAAGGATAGAATTCGAATATCATTAAACTTGGTAATTTGCAAGGAATCGACCGATTATCGGTACGATAGAAATGACTCCCTAGAGTAAACTACACTATAAACATTTCCGCTCAACACAAGGAGCTTGACAAAGGGGAGTAAAGTGATCGAGAGTCCCAAACCTCTAGACTTAAAAACATAAATTTGGTGCCCTACTTCCTCAAGAAGAGTAAGGAGTTAAATTGTTTTAGGCTTTTGGCTCATTAACAAATAAAATTGTTTTTCTTTTCAGTCTCTAAACTTTTTTTTTTAAGGAAAGACGATCTATCAGTGTTTAAACTTAATCAAGGTTTAATTGAAAGAAAAAAAATTAACAAGGGTATTTTGAGAATTTCATAATGTACATGTCCCACTTGAAGTGAGGTGGCAAATATGTGTCGGTCACATCAGCGCCACGTAGACCACTTAACATCTTAAGTTAACTTTCCATCTAAAGTGATCACAAATTAAAAGTATAGTTAGTAAATTGATGGAGTACAAAAACTGAGGTAGTAAACTGATGTCTACACCAAACCATAAGTAGGTAAACAACAATTTGCTTATTAAGAGTGTTCAAAGTTGGAGTAACTTATCGAGAACTTCTCGACACATATATTGATAGAGTGACTGACAAACTACCACCAGAAATTATAAAGCAAAACAAGTTGCGTTTGAAGACAATAATAGCAGCTGTGAAATATCTTGGAAAAGAAGACTTGTCTTTTAGAGGCCATGATGAATAGGCTAATTCCACTAGTAGAGAGCCTTTCATTGAATTAATAAAGGGATATGCAGAGATGTTGTGATGAAATTGCAAAAGTTGTTCATGAAAATACTCCTAAACATGCCATGTAAATTGAAACATCAATTTAGAAGGAGAGATGCCAAGTTTTTCGTGGTTGATGAATCATGTGATGCATATCATAATGAGCAAATGGTTATTATCGCAGGTTAGTTGATAAAGATGAGTTTTGTCAAGAAAGGTACTTTGCAAATTGTAAGCGTGAAGAAACTACTTCTTCTAATCTCAAAAAACATATATGCTGTGTGTTTTCTAAAAAAAAACTTCATATTCCTAGTCAATGATGTATTGGGCAAGCAATATGCATGGTCATTCTCATGGATTGAAGACACTATTCTTTCAAGATAGTTCATATGTCTATTATGTTCACTGTTTCACCCATAAATTATAATTAGTTTTGAATGCATGTGCTAGAACTATTCTTCATATAATTTTTTTTTAGATGCTAAGTTCCATTGTTACTTTTGTTGGTTCTTCATCGAAGTGTACAAATTTGTTAAATGGCTAGCAGATAGAGATCTTGAAACTGGAAGAGGGCATAACCATATCCGTAGTTTGAAAAGAGAAGGAATGACTCAATGAGGTTCTCACTTTGCTTCAGTTAGTACATTACTCCACATGTTTAAAGAAACTACTCAATTTCTTCAAAGCATGATGATCGATAAAGAGCTCATATTAAGTGTAAGAGGTGATGCAAAGGGGTTCTTAAAGTATTGAGGACATTTGAATTTGTATTTTGTTTGTTTCTCACTAACAAAGTTATGTGGATTACTGATTTACTTTCTCAAGCCCCTTGCAGAAGAAATCACAAGACATTGTTAGTGCCAAAAATTTGGTTTCAAGTACAAAGATAATTCTTCAAAATTTGAGGGAAGATGGTTGAGATAGTTTTTTTTTTTAAAGTGTCCTTCAATTTGGTGAAGATCACGGTCTTGAAATACCTAATATGACCGTTGCTTATTCAATGGGTACTGGTCGTTGCTGTCAATTATTCAGCGAGCCTTAACTTCTTTGTTGACCTTACTGTGTCAACAACTCACTTAATGAGCTGGGAAAGATATTTATTGTAGCTAGCTAGTATGTTTTCTCTTATGTTCTAGCTCCTCATTCTCTATAGATAGATCGAGGTCCTCTTCTTTTTTATGTTTGAATTGTAATAGCGAAGCTCTGTCAATTTCTTTAGTCGATCAATACAAATATGAGATTTTCATCTCTCTGTTTTCTACTTGGTTTTATTCTGGCACACCTAGCTCCTGAGAACTGATAAACGCTTCTGCAACGATCGATTATGGTTCTTCAATCGTGACCTCAAACCCTAGGTCTAAGATCGTTGCTTGTGTTATGCCGTCTAGAACTTCAGAGCGTTTCTCTTATTTGATCTTCGACAATCTGAGCAGCGTTATGAGTTTTTCATGCTCTAATCATAATTAGTTGTGACTTCATCTCTCTATGTTGAGTATGGGTTTCAAAATAGCACAATGGTTCAGACGTGTTTTGATTAGGCGTATTGCTTTCATTCGCCTCGATTAAAGGCTTGTTATGAATTGATTGTTGAATGGACTGAATAGTAGTGGTTTGTGAAGAATTGGTGGTGTAGTGAAAAAAGAAAATATCGTGATAAGTAGTGAAATTGGTCAAAAATGGTGTTGTTGAAGATAAAATGGATTATAATTCGCCGTTGTCTTGCTACATTGGTGCAAAATTTTGTGATGTCTTGCTCAAAATATGGTGATATATAAATGTTCACTACAAAAAAAACCAACTTAGACGATGAACCATAAGGTTTCGTCGTCTAAGTAAATGTTATAACACGAAAAATTTAATCGTTGTCTAAGATAACAATTTCTTCGTCTAGACACGACTTAAATGACGAACCAAATATTCATTGACATTTCGTCATTTAAGTATAACCTTAAACGATGAAACATGCTTTCGTCAAAAATTTTGTTGTCTAGAAAAACTTTAGACGATGAACATTCTGTTTCGGCGTCTAAGATGTACAACTTAGATGATGAAGACATTGTTCATCATCTAAGAAGATGACCTAGATGACGAATTTAATGTTTGCCGACATATTCGTCGTCCAAGTAATAACTTAGACAATGAATCATAATTCATCGTTTCAGGTTGCACGCAGACGACAGAATATGTCACTTAGACAACGAAATATTTCATCGTCTAAGTGAACTCAATTATTTAGATATGTTTCCAGTTTTCAGATTGAATATATTTCAACCTTTCATCTTTCTATCCTCTTCCAACATCTCTCAAACACACATCCGGTCAAAATTATGAACTATAACGATGAAGCTTTGATTGAGGCCTCCTAAAGCTAGATTACCCACATCTCTTCTTATCCTTGAAGGTATAAATTATTTTTCGCAATTATTTTGTTCAATTTACGTACAATACGGTGAGTTTTCTAGCGAATGATTTCCACCAACCGACCTTGTTTGCTATAACATTGTTTGTTAACTATATTGTTGATATTGCTTGCATGGTAGCTAGCTAGATTGTGTTGATTATATATGGGGAAATTTTCTAATTAATAATTAATTAGTTGATAATTATTATGTTATATGATTTAATTATATATTAAGTATTAGATGAATATGGTAAGAATGATAAGATGATTTCTAAAGTTTAAGGATATATGGCATATGCACGAATACACGATGACTAGATAGCTAGGTTCTTGAATTGTCCAAAAATTAGGTAGAATTTGCTAATAATTCCTAAAATTAGCTAGGTTGTTAATTATTGTTTCGCTTACGCAGAATATGGAAAAGAGCTGGATGTAGTTGGATGATAGATGTGATGGAAGGTATCTAAACGAAATCAACGAGTTTGTGTCGTTTGTGAGGGAATACTGTGATGACCCGAACCAGAATCAGATGTGTGTTTGGCACGATTCTCGAGATTTGGTTATAGTCGCAGTTTTACGATATTGTGTGGTTTGTCGATTCGATTCGCGACTATGTTTTTAGTCGAGAATTTGAGTTGGGTGTCTTCACGGAAATTGTAGAGTACGTGATTTCGAGTTCGTAGGCGGTTCCGGAAGATTTTTCCGATAACCGAGGAATATTTTATGATTATTTGAAGTTTCGGGTTCCGACGAGTTTATCCGATTGTTTCGAGTTTATCCGAATCGTGATGGTTATCCATTTTGAATCGTCGATCGACCCGAGGGACGAGTATAAATATCGAAATAGTCATGAATTAGTCGTAAAAACACTGTTGAGGTTTGACTGTCTGTTGACTTACTATTTTTGGAAGGTTGACTTGTTGACCGAAAAAGGAAAGTTTCCTTTTTGAGTGTTGACCGTCCGACGACCAACTTTCCGGCCATCTCCGACCACGAGACAGGTATGGTTAGATTCCTTGCATGATTTTGAGTTGAATGATGTATAGTATGATGAGAATTGATGAGGATTTTGGGGTACCCGATTTGGACCGAGTCGGGCTACGTCGCCGGTAATGGTGACGGTGGTTCCGGTCAGTTTTGAGGGTGGATGTTAGAGGGGTTTGACTCCCCTTAACCTTGTGAAGCTTCCCACATGATTGGTTTTGGAATTGGTTAGGTTTTGGCTCGAACCCGAATGGGTTTTCCGATGGGTATTTCGAATAGATTTTGGTGAAATTGATGGTGTTAGAGAGGGAATTGGCCTTTGGGGTAGAAGAGAAAGTGGTTCGAAATGAGGAGAGCATGAAATCTAGAGATTTTGGCCGTGTGATTCCACCGTTGACGGCGCGCCGCCGCCGGCGGTCAACGGCCGGAAAGTTGACTTTTTCAGATTTCGATGTAATTAGTGTCGTTTTTCTCGAAATCGCGTCCTGGTTATCGTACGGAGGTTTTCGGGTTGATTTGGTTAGCCGATTTTCAGTCGAGATTTCGAGTGGGGATTTCGGGATTTCAGTAATTCATTTTGTACTGCATTTCGTATTTCCGGGAATGGTTGGTTTCCGTGCATCCGTACAGTGTTGTGGATTACGATATTGATCAATTGTGTTTTATGAATATATTCAGGGGATCGAGATCGAGATTGGGACCGAGATCGTGCTTCTGGCGAGGGATCTTCCGCCGGTCCTCGAGATTAGAGCGTGTGTGCTTTTTGCTCACCTGTGAGTGGACAATTTCTTTTCACGGAAATGATTGCGAGTCTTTTTATATGATTTTCGAACTTGAGCATGCGTATGAGATTTCGGATTACATGAGCATGTGTTTACAATTATATATATATACGGATATACGTATACGAATAAACAGATATGAGTATATTTACGAGATTACGATTAATATGAGCATGTGTTATATACGATTATGTTACGCATATGCATTTTTATGCTGTTTACTGTACATGCATCGAGATATTTGTGATTTGATTTTCACAGAGTACAGTCGTAGTTCATGTTGTTGTATTGATACACACGCATCCCCGGCTGATCACCGAGGGTGCCTACCAGGGGGGATGCTGTGCCTTGTGCCGATGTATTTCCGGGTAGGTACAGTTATCTGTTTCTTGTGCCGAGGTATTTCCGGGTGGAAACAGTTACCCTGACCTGAGGCCTTTTTGGCTCGAATTACATGTGGGTCTGGGATCTCGTGATTCGGACTGTACTAGCACGGACGTGTCCATGAGTGGCCCCGTGGGATTTTACTTGCATGCTCAGTACACTGGAGGAGTATGAGTTTTACCTCGTGTACATATGTTGTTTTATTTACCTGGACTCGCATATGTTTTTATAACATATATATTAATTGGTGAAAGACATTTATTTTCGTCCACTCACTCTAACGTGTTTATTGTCTTTCCCCTGGGTTTTTCGGTTTCCGTGCCCAGTTTGCAGTTCAGGTTTGGTGTTTCACGTCGCGGTTTGGAGGCTAGTGATCAGAGTCACCTGTGTTTTCCAGTAGGTTTTTGTTTCGCCTACTGATGTACATATTGTATATGTTTTACTCTAGAGGTCGCTCTGATACATTCTGATACATGTTTGTGCGGATTTTCACGGATATACATATATACATAGTACAGTTTATTTACTGTTGTTGATTATATTGATGTTGAGAAATCCGGATGGGATTGGTGCCCACGGTTTGGCTTTTGTGGCATAGAATGAAGTGTTATTTTCAGGGTGCAGGTTTAAGTAATTCTACGTTAGTAACGAAACTCTGCCGAAATTTTGAAAATTTTTTGTTTGTTCGTGTTTTCAAAAGGGTTTGATTCTGGTTTAGGTAACTGAATTTTCAAATACGGTCAAGGAAATAAGCATTTCAGGTGCCCATGTAGAAGATGCTATGATAATGAGTTTATGAAGATTAAAGATATGGGTCAACACTTGTACAAATACTGTATGATGTATACTTACACTGAGTGGATTGAGTATGGTGAAGTACTAGACTTCAGCTCAAGGTACAGTTACCAGGGTGCCTCATTCAGCGGTACCGCCGCCCCTCCTTGGAACCCCACCATGAAATTGGTACATGATACTTTTCCGACATGTAGTTGTCATAAACACCAACACGAAGAGAGAGGTTATGATATTCCTCATGATGACAATGTCCCTCTACCCTTGGCTATAGACATTATTGAGATGGATAAGTACTCTTGTATACCCCGAATGTTCAGAGAATGTCTTACATGACATAATGGAGGAAATAAAGATAAAAGTGAAGAAAAAAAATGTCAAATGATTGTTTTGACCAGGTCTAGGAACATATATGTACGTTGCTTCCTCCTCATCAAAATCTTCCTGATAACCATTATAAGGTAAGAAAGATCTTGGCCAAACTTGGTCTTTCTTACAAGAAAATTGACGCATGCAAAGATGATTGTGTCCTGTTTTACGAAGAGCATGCAAAATTGGACTATTGTCCTGTATGCAATGCATGCATGGAAGAACAAGAATAGGAAGCAGTCTCCAATCAAGGTGCTTCACTATTTTTCATTGATTCCTATACTACATTGTTTGTACATGTCTTTATATATAGCTGGGGCGATGAGATGGTACGCGAAACATAGGACAGATGACGATGTGCTTAGACATGTGGCTGATGGGGAGGCTTTTAAAGATTTTGATAGAGAATTTCTAGACATTGCAGCAGAGATTCGTAATGTTAGACTCAGACTTTCTACAGATGGATTTAATTCTTGGGGTAATAATAGCACTGGAGTCAGCACTTGGCCAGTTATCCTCATGTCGTACAACGTGCCTCCCTGAATGTGTATGAACAAGAAATTTAATTTCCTTACTCTGCTAATTCTAAGTCCAAAGTATCTTGAAAAGTGTTTAGATGTGTACCTGAGACCTTTGACCGACGAGCTAAAACAATTGTGGGAAAATGGGGTCCCAACTTATGACAGGTTCATTGGAACAATGTTTATGATCAAAGCAATAGTGATGTGGACCATCATTGATTTTCCTGCTTATAGGATGTTGGCATCTACCACAAATAAAGGGTACAAGGCTTGTCCTGTATGCTTAGACGATGTCAACTCTAGTTGGCACACGGGGAAGGTATGTTTCATGGGTCACCATAGATGGCTTCTTGAGGATCACGAATGGTGAAGAGATAAAGATAAGTTTGACGAGACAATAGAGAATGATCCAAAAACCTGACAATGGTCTGGTGATGAGATTCTTGAGAGGTTGTCTAGCTTCTATTTTGGTGTGTTGAGAAATGATGAATCTGTGACACCCTACAATCCATACCCTCTCAAACATCTTAGAAATTGGACTCACCAAAGTATTTTCTTCAAATTCCCTTACTGATCAAAATTGAAAATCAGGAACAACCTAGATGTCATGCACATAGAAAAGAATGTGTGTGACAACGTTGTGGGGACAATTCTTGGTATTAAGTTTAAGACTAAAGATACAGCCAAAGCGTGTAAAGACTTGGAAATTGTGCGTTTATGCCGTCACTTGTGGTTAAGAAACGGAGACAAGATGCGAGATGCACCTTACACAGTGAAAAAGACATTGAAGAGAGAAGAATTCAACTGGTTTAAAAGTATTCGGTATCTGTCTAATTATGCAAGGAATATATTTTAATGTGTAAATGTTAGCGAACACAAGTTCAATGCTCTAAAGACTCATGATTGTCATGTTATACTGCAACGTCTGATTTCAGTGGTTATTCGAGCATATTTGCCTCGTGACATCGTCGACCCAATAATAGCATTATGCAAATGGTGGCAAAAGTTATGCGCTAGAGAGTTGAAGAAGTCAGATGTGGTTGAATTGAAAGAAGAGATTGTCTACATTCTTTGCAAATTAGAGAAGATTTTATCCCCTGCTTTCTTTGATATTATGATTCACCTTATGATTCACCTTCCTAAACAAGTGTTGCTTACAGGTCCGGTATACTACACGTGGATGTTTCTTCATGAAAGGTACAATATTTCATGTAAAGTAAATTTTTGAACCATGTTTTTCATCATTTATATCTATTCTTGTCTTACCTATTAATTTAATAATTTTGCAGACAACTTGGATAATATAAAAGATTAGTCAAACATCGTTCTACCTCAAAGAGCTTTATAGCAGAAACATACCTAGCACATGAGTGTGTAACCTACTACTACATGTACTTTAAACCTCCAGTCCCTTCCATCGCCTCCAATACACTTGATCGCTACAATTTTTCTGTCATCACAAATGTTGTACGACTGTCTGGAGCAGAATTAAATGAAAACTTAAGTGAAGAGGAACTGATTGAGGCTCATTGGGTAGCATTACGGGACTGTGATCAAGTCGATGAGTTCTTTAAGTTTTATAGGGACAAAATTATGAGAGCCAATCTGAACAAGAGTCCTAGTTGGGTTGATAATCAGCATAAGAAGAATTTCAAGAAATGGGTATGTTAATTAATTATTAGTTTAATAATTCATTGTTTTGAAAATGAGAAATCCGGATGGGAAAAGGTGCCCACGGTTTGTTAATTTGGAATTTGGTTATTCGAAGTGTTTTTCGGCCTTAGTGCAGGTTTTTAGTTTTCTTTAGTTTCATGGAAAACTATGTCAAATTTTTGGTAGAAATTACCACTAATATTGTACTTGTTCACATTTTTGCAGATACTCGAACTAGAAAACTGACCTGATAGCGGGTGGTGGTCACATAGGTTGCACTTATTAGGCCATAAGCCGGTGGCACACAATATTTATAATGGTTGTGTAGTCAACGGGTTAGAGTTTCTCACATTGCATCAAGATGAAGGCAAAAGATCACAAACAGTGGAATTGTGGTAGGCCAAAAGCCTAATGTATACTATGGGGTTCTTGATAAAGTTGTTGAGCTATTCTATAGGAATATAATGCCTGTTGTGCTTTTCAAGTATAAATGATTCAAGTGTACAAAGGAAGATTTTGGCCTTTTATCAGTTGATAGAAATGCAAGCTGGTATAAAGATGAGCCATTCGCTCTTGCTACCTTGGTCAGGCAGGTGTTTTATCTGGATGATCTGAAGGAGGGTGAAGGTTGGAAAGTAGTTAACGATGTCTCTCATTGAAATATATGGAGTAACACAATACTTGAAGGGACGCCTAGTACTACCTAGAGTGACATTTGCGCAAATAATGTGGATGCATATCAAGAGCCTAATACTGATGTCATCGCCGACTTAAATCAACATAATCGCTTAAACGAAGACTTACCTAGTCCTCAAGGTCACACAAATCTTTCTCCAATTGAGATCGTACAGCTAGCATTTATCAATGCCTCTGATGAGAAGCTGGAGGATGACGATGAATACAAGGATTATGAGCAAGATAAGCTCGATGAGGAGGATTATTTAGATGATGTAGATTATGATGGCCATGATTGATGATTAATATTGTTTTATAATAAATAGTGCGTTTGTAATTAAATTAAGTGTTTCTGTATTAATATTTATGTTTTCTAAATATTAAAATCTTATGATTGAGTGTTAACTTTGAACTGGTAATATTTGTGTTATTTTACAGGAATTAAATGGGGTTTTAGATGTTTGTTGTCTTACAGGAATTATTTAAGAATAAATGTAGATGGTTTTATCTTCCTAAAGGACAACTTAGATGACAAAATGATGACATATTCGTCATTTAAGTAAAACTTAAACGACGAATACATACATGATTATTTCGTCGTCTAAGGGCAAACCCTAACCTTAAACCCTAAACTTGAACATTTAGATGACGAACAGTGGAATTGTCGTCGTCTAAAATCTTCCTAGATGATGAAACTTAATCATTTTTCATTGTCTAAGATGAGTTTTACGATCTGACCTTTATGACGACGAGACGTGTACTATGTTAGAATGCAAATTTTATTCATGGAGGACAGAGAGTAAACAATACCTAGACTGTGAGTGTCAATGGTTCAAGATTCATTTATGAACGTTTCTGTTTCGTTGAAATTTCAGTTTTATAGTTGACTATGTTGATCAAATACTTAGCGAACTTCATATGAATCAAAATTTCGTGTACTTACATATTATGTTGTGTTGAATTTATCTAACGGTTATTTTATCCAAATTCAATTTCCTTAATATTGATGTGTCATGAATATAGACATATGAACACTTAAGTTATACAACATTAATAGATGTATAAAAAGTACTTCGTATTTCATCAACTTTTCATGTCAAATTTTAATTAATTTATATCTAGTTGATGTGACATCTCGTGCCAAGAATTTAATTTTTAGGATTTATTTAGGGTTAATCAAGGAAGGTAACTAATTTTGTGTGACGACTCGAACCAGAATCAGCAATATGGTCAGCTTGATTGATGAGCTTGCTCGTTGTCGCGAAGTTGCGACAGTCGTTTTAATCGCCGAAGCTTCTTAACGACTTAATTATTGGCCGAGAATTGGAGCTGGGTCTCTTCTCGAGAATCGTTGTACGTGTGATTACGAGTTTGTGGGCGGTTCCGGATCGTTATTTGGACGACCGAGGAATTAGTTATGAATATTTGAAGTTTCGACGGAAACGGATTTAATGGCGAATTTGTTCGCGACTAAATTACCGGACGAGAATTTGGTCTCGGCTTCTTCACGGAAGTTGTTCAGAATTTTATTTCGAGTTCTTGGGAACTTTTGGAGCATGATTTGGAGTTACGAGGAATTAGTTGCGAATATTTCCATTTGTTGTTGGTTTAGTCGATTTATTATGTGTTTGGGCTGAAAAGTTGACTTTTTATCCGATTGGCTGATGTGTTTGACTTCGGGTGATTATTGAAGAATATGTCGAGACGAATTTGTGGCCGCGAGAATTATTGAAATCGGAATTACGACGAAGGAGTTATGAATATTCGAAGTTTGTCGCAATTAATTGGGGAAAGTTTCCTTATTTGGTAAGTCTATAAATAGTAGGTTGCTATTTGTGGAAAGTCAAAGATGAGTTAATGTGTTGACCATGGCTGACTCGGTTTGACCGAGTGGATGAGGTGAGTTGCGACGGTGGCTCACGGCTGCAATGGCGGCGAGGGGTTTCCGGCCACCTCCGAGGCCGAGATCGGACCCAGACGACTCGTCTCGGTGTTCCGAGCGTGTTTCCAGCCACCCCTCACGGCGAGGGTGGCTGTGGAGGTGATGTTTTCCGGTTAGAAACGGTGAGGTTTTGGTTGAATTCGGGTTTATTGATTTTGGATGAATTGAGCTATGAAATGGATTGGGCTTTGTAGCTCTTCCCTCCACGAATCTAACGAAGTTGGTTTGGAGTTTTAATTTGATGTGTGTAAGGAGAATTCTTGATTTGAAATTTGTGGAACAATTCGGGTTTTCATGAAATTGAGCTAGTTAGAGATTGAATTGGCATTTGTTGCAGTTATGAAAGTTGCTCAGTGGGTGAATTTGAGTGGAACAAGGGTAGCTCCGCCGTGAAATTCTACGGTCAACAGTGGCGCCGCCGTGGACGGCGGTCAACGGCGGCGGTCAACGGTCAAAGTTGACTTTTTGACTTTCGACAAGTCGCATGTCATTTGACTCGAAATCGCGCCCCGATCGCAGTGGGGAGGTTCATTTTTCGAGTTGAGCGTCTGAACGTAAAACGAGGTATTGAGGTGGTATATATGGATTTTCGACGATTCGTCGTATTCGAATTATGTGTTTCCGAGAACGGTGGTTTCTCGTGATTTGATTTGTATTGTCGGATTATGATTTTGAATATTGGACATTGTGAATATTCAGGGGTTCGTGATCGTTGTTTTGGCGAGGGACTTTCCGCCGGATCACGGGTTAACGCGATACGCGTTACGCCAGTCTGTGAGTGGACAGTTTATTTTCACGGAATTCTTGCGAGTCTTTTAGTTATGATTTACGAACTTGAGCATGCAGATTGATTATGGTTTTACGAGCATATGTTTTACGATTATACATATACGGATATGCGTATACGAGTATACATACATTGATATATTGTTTCATGCATTTGCACCGAACTGTTTATGATTTGGTTTTCACAGAGTACAGTCGTAGTTTATGAGGTTGTATCGATACACTGCATCCCGGCTGATCCCCGAGGATGTTACCAGCTAGGATCACGTGTGGGCTAAGGACCCCGTGGTTCTGGATCACGTGTGGGCTAGGGACCCCGTGGTTCCGACTGTGCTGCTGCAGCTAGGATCACGTGTGGGCTAGGGACCCCGTGGTTCTGACTGTGATATTTTACTTGCATGCTCTGTTTACGAGTTGGAGTCAGCGTCTCCTCGTATACTATTTGGTTTGATTTATTATATTTCGACTCGCATATGTTTTTATAACATATATTAATTGGTGAAAGACATTTATTTTTGTCCACTCACTCTAACGTGTTTATTGTCTTTCCCTGGGTTTTTCGGTTTCCGTGCCCAGTTTGCAGTTCAGGCTCTGGTGTCGCACGTCGTGGTCGGAGGCATAGTGCTCGAGCTACTTTGTTTCATCCAGTAGGTTTATTGTTCTACCTACTGTGGTATGCGTATACGATCATGTATTAGATGTCGCTCTGAGCTTCCTATTGAATACGTTATCCGATTTTTACACTGGATTTCAGTAAAGTATATATATATATTTACTACTTTACTTTACTGTTGATATATTGAGAAATCCGGATGGGATTGGTGCCCACGGTTTGCTTTTTGTGGCATAGGATGAAGTGTATTTTTCGCGTGCAGGTTAAGGTAATTCCACGCTAGTAACGAAACTCTGCCCAAATTTCGAAAAGTTTTTGTTGGTTCGTGTTTTCGAAGGGGTTCGATTTCGGTTTAGGGAGCTAAATCGGGGTTGGGTCCTTTCATTTTGTTACCGTCGGTAAATATTGAGAGCTTTTAGTTGACTTTTTATCAGATTGTTGAAGTTGGTTGACTTTAGATGGAAGTCGTAGGAATTGTCAATACGAGTCCGTAGACGCGAAGAATACAGAAATCGGAGTTGCGAAAGAAAGTTATGATAAGCGGAAGTTTATCTGAAATATAATAGTCGTAATGGAAAAGCATAATAGGACTTTCTATTTCGGGGAACTATATTGAGGAAAGTCGTAGAGTTTATTGAGACAAGTTCGTGGCCACGCCAAGTGTTAAAATCGGAGTTACAATAAAGAAATTGTGGTTAACAAAAGTTCACGAAAATGATTAGTCACAACTCACACCAATAAATAGGAATTTTCGAAAATGGAAAGTCATAGTTTCCATTTTGGGTCAACCAATGTTGACCCGTGTTGACCGAGCTTGCCGACCCGAATTCGCCAGCTGGCGGTCCAACAGCGTCGGTCGGCGGTGCAACAGCATCGGCCATCGTTTTGGGACGATAATGGTCAGCATTGAGAGAACTCATTGCCTAGATCCTTTCCATGCCTTCATTTTGAGGAATCGAAGCCGGAATTGGGAGAATCGATGGTGAGAAGTTTTTGGTAATCGGGTGGATTCGACACTGTTGCCGGTGAGGTCTCCGACAATGTTTTGGGTAATAATTGACTAGGTTTTGTGTGGTTATTGTATTGTGAGATGATTTTAGGTACAGGTTTAACCGGGGGGAATCGAAATCGATCCCAAATCGATTTTTGAATCAGCCGCCGCCGTGGTTAGCATTCCCAGTGATTTTGGCTTATCATAGGCTAGGGTTTTGTAGCCCACCCTCGTGGGAGTCGAACACGACCAGCCTCGAGCTGCGACGTGGCTCGACGGTGCTGGAATCAAGATTTGAACTTTTCTGGCGAGTTTGTTTTACGGCCAGTTTTGGACGGGTTGTCGGTCGAATTGGCCGTAGATGTAGTTGGACAATCAGTTGGGCTCATCGAGAGCTTGCATTTATGCTTCAAGTCGCCGGTAATTTCCACCGCTCCCTCCACGCTACTGGTGATCAATGGAGGGGCTCTGGCGAAGGGTATTTCAATCTTAACTTTATGTCATTTTGCTCGTAATCATGTACCGATTATAATGAAGAGTTTATTGAATTGATTTGGACATGAATGATTAAGACGTGTGATTAATCAGATATTAATTTAATGATTTTATGATTATATCGAAAGGTTGAGTCGATAATCGATTTGACCTCGAGTCACATAACGTTTGAGGAATGCGTTGCGACTTTGAAAAGGATTTAAGAATTAGAATTGGGAATTAGATTTAAAGCTTGTCAATTAATTTGGGAAGCACGTTATTTGAGAATACGAGATTCTCGACGATTTTGCTCGTTGGTTAACGAGCTTAGCTATTCATTATGAATTCTGGCAATTTGTTATTCAGTAATAATCGTTGTTTCATGACGATGTATTAGCAGCCAACAAATGATGCATAGTAGCGCCAACTGACGTGCTTTGTGTTTATGGAAATCATGGCACAATACTTTGAGTGGACCTTTTCTTTTCACAGTTGTAGCGAGTTCATATTTTTATTTAGTATGCTCTATAGTTTATTTAAGAGCTTTTAAATTTGGAGGTTTATTTTTGATGGTTTGTTTAGTTGCATCAATGCTCTAGCTATTCGGCTGTTCACCGGATAACTGGTCAGACTGGGTTAGGACAAACACCCTGCTCGACCTAGATCATCTCGAGTTAGGACAAACACTCTAGACGCTCCCATCATCTGTACTTTTCATACATACATTCGTTCTGGGTTAGGTTAAAGACCCTGAACGTCCACTTCCATTTGTAGTTCAGTTTATGATATTTGAACTTGCATTATTTCATAGAAATCCTAGGAAAGGCTTTATATATCAATTTTTTTAATTGATTTACACAGATTATCAGGTTTTGTCCACTCACACTACTTGTTTTTTTTTGTTTTTATGCGTTTCCTTGGGCCCTTTTGTTTTAAATTGCCTAGATTGCAGGTTAGCCGATTGAAGTTGTGACTGTCTAAAGTGCGAGGCATGATAGTCCTCAGCTTCTGTTCACTCAGGGTAGGTTCTCAGTTAAAAATCTGGGTTACTCGTGTTAGAGTAACTGGTACCCATTTGGCGGTGTTAGATAGTGTAATACGGGTCACGCAAGACTTATCATGGATTACTATGGTAATCTGGGACGGGTCTTGTCAGTTGATATATTTAGTTTCTACGTAAGTGGAAACGCTCGTGACTTCGGAAATGTATTTATGAATTATATTTTACTATCATTTTTGTCATTTGACTATTTGTTGATAATCACTAAATTAACTCAATCGAATCCTCAACTAATCCGATTTGTGACGATATTTTTTTTACAACATCGTATAAATATAATGGTTACATCTGACGGTTGATTTATGATGATTCTTAAACATGTAACCTAAACCTTTTTTCTTCAGACATCTCTAAAAAATACAACAATTAATTTTATTTTTAGGCGATGGTACTTGGAGTTTCGTCATCAAAGTATCTTACTTAAACGAAGAAACTTTGACTTTTTTTCGTTTAAGTCAAAAAATTTAGGGGAACTATTTCCGCCCTAAATTTTTAGGGAAATATCAAAATGTTAGCCGACAAAATATGGTGACTTAGACGACGAAATAATTTTTCGTCTAAGTGGTTTTAAAGAGATCGACTTCCCCAATTCAGTTTCGATTCAATCAATCCCTAATTTCTAAAACTGCCTCTCCTCCTCTTGCCTCCTCCTCCTTGCCTCTCCTCTTCGTCGCCGCCTCCCCTTTTCATGTCGACCAATCGGTACTGCCTCCTCGAACCTGGCGATGCTGTTGCCTTCTCTCTTCTCTCCGCCTCCCCCTAGTCTCTCCTCTCTGTCGCACCTCCTCCTCTCTGACTTAGTGAGTTTCTTCTACTTTCTTTTGTTTGTTTTGTTTTCTCTAATTTCTACTTGGTGCACCGTCATTGGATGTTGAATTTCGGTGAGCTTCTTCTAATTTTGTTTAGGGTTGGAAATTAGGGTTTTGACAGTGAATTTGTTGGGTTCTGTTAACACAATCATATTATGATAGATTGATATTGGGGATATAACATTTTGTAAAAGGAAAAGGCTAGATAGTATAGCTAAGGTTTTGTGACGACCCGAACCAGAATCGGTAGAGTAATCAGCGTAATTCGCGAGTTAGCGCGTAATCGTAGCTTTTCGATAATTGTGTGGTATGCCGGTTTTAATCACGACTTAATTATCGGTCAAGAATTTGAGTTAAGTCTCTTCGCGAGAGTTGTTGTACACGTGATTTCGAGTTCGTGGGCTGTTCCGGATGATTATTTCGACGATCGAGGAATATAATATGAATATTTGAAGTTTCAGAATATCGACGAGTTTATCCGTTCGTATCGAGTTTATCCGAATCGTAATGGTTATCCGTTTTGGACCGTCGATCGTCCCGAGACGCGAGAATAAATATCAGAAATAGTCAAAAAATTGTCGAAAACACTGTTTGGAAAGTTTGACCGGCGTTGACCGAGATGTGACAGTTGACTTTCCGTTGACCGGTTCTCCACCGCGCTGCCGCCGTCGGGTTTGATGATTCCGGCCACCTCCGGCTGAGATATTGGTATATTTCGATTCCTCTCTTCATTGGCTGTTGATTGGAACTTGGAATTGCTCGATTTGGTGTTGATTTGAGTTAGAACAAGTGGTTTGAAATTTGAGTTTTCCGGCCGGAATCGGCCTCGTTTGGGGGCGGCGTTCTAGCGACTTTCCGGTGAGGAATTGTGTTGGGTTTTGTTGGGTTTTAGATCAGGATCATTTCCCCTTTGGTTTGGAGGGACGAGGTGGCGCGACGGCGCCGGAATCGGGCCGGCAATTTTTCCGGCCGGTGGTGTTCATGGATGTTTCGAGTTGATTTCCGGCCAATCCCGCCCAAATTGGACTTAGCCACAGTTGAGAGATGTGTTGGGCTTGAGGAGGAGAAGCTATGGTGAGCTTGGTCGCCGGAAAATCTCTCTGGTTGACGGCCCGTCGCCAGCAGCGGCGGCGGTCAACGCCGGAGCTCCGGCGACACGTTGACTTTTTTAGAATTTGATGATTTTAATGTCGTTTTACTCGTATTCGCGCCCCTATCGTCGCCTTGAGGTTTTCGAGTTGATTTGGGTATCAGATTTTCAGTCGAGGGTTTTGAGTGGAGATTTCAGGAATTTCGTCGATTATTTTGCACTGTGTAATATATTTCCGGGAACGGTTGGTTTCCGCGGTGTGGTACAGTGTTGTGAATTGTGATTTTGATCAGATATATTTTATGACTATTCAGGGGATCGAGATTGTACTTCGGGCGAGAGATTTTTCGTCGGACCACGTGATTAGCGCGAGTGCGCGCTCTGCTCATCTGTGAGTGGACATTTTTATATTTTCACAGTTGTTGCAAGTTTGTGATTTTCCGTATTTATTTTATACGATGTTGAGTTTATTTATTATTTTTGGAGGTATTATTTTATATTTTATGGTGATGGCATTACTGCATCGATGCTTCGGCTACTCGGCTGATCACCGGTAGTCTGCCAGAGTTGAGAGATTCCTCTGGACCAGAGTTGAGAGATTCCTCTGGGCAAGGTTGAGAGATTCCCCTGTTATGCCGCCAGGGTTGAGAGATTCCCCTGGCCTATCACCGTCGGGCTTGAGAGATTCGCCTGGCATCTCCATATATATTTTCCGAACTCGCATTGTTTTACATTGATTATGTATATGAAATTGGTGAAAGGCATATATTTATTTTCGTCCACTCACTCTAACGTTTTATTGCTTTTCCCCTGGGCTTTTCGGTTTTCGTGCCCAGTTTGCAGTTCAGATTCTGGTGTCTCAGGTCGCGGTTGGAGGCTAGTTGTTCGAGTTACCTGTCTTTTCCAGTAGGTTCCTTGTTTCGCCTACTGTTGTATATTTTGTATTTATATACACTAGAGGTCGCTCTGATACATTACTAATTCATGTTTTTATACGGATTTTCCCGGATTTCCTATATATTAGAGTTATGTTTACTGTTTATTGCTATTGATATGATATTGAGAAATCCGGATGGGATTGGTGCCCACGGTTTGGCTTTTGTGGCATAGGATGAAGAGTATTTTCCGGGTGTAGGTTAATGGCAATTCCGCGTTAGTAGCGTTACTCTGCCAAATTTTTTTATGGTTTTTGTTGGTTCGTGTTTTTAGAAGGGGTTTGATTCCGGTTTAGGAATCTAAATCGGGGTTGGGTCCTTTCAGCTTTGTATCAGAGCATTAGGTTGTCAGATTCTGTAGACTCTTGTAGTTGTGACGCTTAGGGTATTTGAGTTTGTATAGCATGACTGGAGTGATGACCCGACTGGCCAGCGGTACTCTTCAATACTTCCGGTGTTGTGTGTTCTCAAATATCTGAGGTCTCATGATTATGTTCCTTCTTCTTGTACCTAATGCTTGTCTTGTATCGGTAGGATGCCTCCTTGACGTGGTCCCCATGTTGATCGGGAAGTGGATCCTGATGAGGATCGCCAGACGCACGACTTGTTGATGCGAGTGTTGCGTTTGGAGGAGCATTTTGACCCTGTGGTCAAAGCTCGTACTGCTGGTGCGACTGTCTTTTCGGGTTCAGCTGATCCAGAGATGTGTGAGGCATGGTTGGTTCAGGTTGAACAGGTTTGTGAACGTCTGCGTTTTACCCCTGAGCAGATGACAGTGGCAGCAGTTGGATTACTTGAGTCAGATGCATACTTCTGGTGGGTTAACACCGATCGGGTACCAGTTGATACTCCGTGGACTTTGTTCCGAGATCTGTTTATGCGGAGATACTTCAACTAGGATACCCAGCAGCGGAAGTATGAGGAGTTCACGAATTTGAGACAGGGCAATATGTCTGTGCTTGAGTACCGGGACAGGTTTACCCGCTTATCTCGGTTTGCGCGTGACATGGTGGCTACTGAGGAAGCCAAGTGCCGCAGATTTGAGCTGGGTTTGAACTTGAACATCAAGGGGACTCTGACTATGATGCCTCGGAACAACTTCGATGAGTTTGTCAGTGCAGCACTCCGAGGTGAGGATATCGAGAAGGAGAGGCAGATGAGATATTAGCCTAGACGGTTTGAGGAGGGTGGACCGAGTCAGGGGCCTTCCAAGAGGCAGAGTTATGATACTTCCGGTTCGGCTTCGTCCTCGGGCAGTGGACCATATCGACCACCAGCTGATGCACCGAGACAGAGGCAGAGATGGAGGAGAGATCGACCGCAGCGACCACAGTCTAGTGGGGGTTCTAGTGGTTCCAGTTATTCTCAGCGTACCGGTGGCTCTTTTGCCGTACCGAGGGAGTACCCGTTGTGTAGTCTCTACAGCAGACACCATGTTGGTCCGTGTCAGCGAGGCCCTGTCACTTGTTTTCGCTGTGGCCAGCTGGGTCACTATGCGAGGGAGTGTTTCTAGCTTGATAGTGCTGGTGGACAGGCGGCCCAGAGTTCCGAAAGAGGGTGAGGTGCCACTTCGGGGGCTCGACCAGTACAGTTTGAGGGCCAGGGCGGACAACAGGGACAGCCTCAGCGTGGACGACCAGCCGGGCATGCGAGGGTTCATGCCATGACTTTGCGAGAGGGCAGAGCTTCACCGGAGGTCGTTATCGGTACGTTGCATATATTTGATATTCCAGTACTTACATTGTTAGATCCAGGTGCCACGCATTCATTCATGTTGTATAGACTATCCTCTTTAGCTACTGTACCTGCGTTTCCACTTCCGGGGTTGTGGAGAGTGTTGTATCCATCCGATGAGATTGTGAGTATTGGCTGGGTATACAGAGATTGTGAGATTTTTATTGGAGGCCATGGCTTAGATGCAAATCTGTTGTTGCTTGATATCGTCGATTTTGACGTGATCTTAGGTATGGACTTCTTGGAGACGCATTGGGCCATGCTTGACTGTCACAAGAAGGAGGTTGCGTTTCGACGACCAGGCTTTCCCGAGATATTGTTTCGCGGCGAGAAGAATACGTCCTTGCCATGTGTGATTTCCGCGATGAAGGCGGATCGATTGATGAAGAAGGGCTATGTTGCTTATTTAGCTCATGTTGTGGACACTACGGCTGCTATGCCGGACCTTGGTGGTATTGAGATTGTTTATGAGTTTCCAGATGTGTTTCCGGAGGAGTTACCAGGTATACCTCCAGTTCGGGAGATTGATTTCACTATTGAGCTATTACCGGGTACATGACCTATTTCTCAGGCACCGTATCGTATGGCGCCAGTGGAGTTGAAAGAGCTACAGGTTCAACTGCAGGAGTTGCTGGAGAATGGTTTTATTCGACCCAGTGTTTCGCCGTGGGGTGCCCCGGTTTTGTTTGTACGGAAGAAAGATGGATCCATGCGTTTATGCATCGATTACCGGAAGCTGAATCATGTTACAGTAAAGAACAAGTATCCGTTGCCACAGATTGATGACTTGTTTGATCAGCTCAAGGGAGCTTTAGTCTTTTCGAAAATTGATCTCAGGTCCGGATATCACCAGTTGAGGATCCGAGAGTCTGATATGGCCAGGACAGCTTTAAGATCGCGGTATGGGCACTACGAGTTTTTGGTTATGCCGTTTGGGTTGACCAACGCCCCCGCAGCCTTTATGGACTTGATGAACCGGGTGTTCAGACGATTTCTGGACAAGTTCGTGATTGTGTTCATCGATGATATTTTGATCTATTCCAGGAGTGTGGGCTAGCATAAGAAGCATTTGCGAGCGGTGTTGCAGACTTTGCGGGACCATTAGTTGTTTGCGAAGTTCAGCAAGTGCGAGTTTTGACTGGACAACGTGAAGTTTCTGGGGCACGTGATATCGGCTGAGGGAGTCAGCGTTGATCCTGACAAGATCGAGGCCGTGTTGATTTGGAGTAGACCTACCACTGTACCGGAGATCCGGAGTTTCTTGGGTTTGGCAGGCTACTACCGGCGATTTGTACAGGATTTTTCTCGGATTGCTACGCCACTGACCAGACTGACGAAGAAAGGCTTCAAGTTTGAGTGGTCCGATGCATGTGAGGAGAGTTACTTACTCCTGAAGGAAAAGTTGACTACTGTACCGGTTCTGACATTACCAGACGACTGCGGTGATTTCGTGGTTTATAGTGATGCGTCAAAGATGGGACTTGGTTGTGTGTTGATGCAGCATGGCAGAGTTGTAGCCTACGGTTCCAGGCAGCTGAAACCACACGAAGTCAACTATCCGGTCCATGATTTGGAGTTGGCCGCTATTGTGCTAGCGTTGAAGAGTTGGAGACATTACTTGTACGGAGCCCAGTGTAAGATCTACACTGATCACAAGAGTCTCACCTACTTACGGACGCAGCCAGACTTGAACATGAGGCAGCGCAGGTGGATGGAATTGATTAACGACTATGATTGCACTTTCGAGTACCATCCAGGGAAAGCCAATGTTGTTGCCGATGCACTTGGACGGAAATCTGGAGCTTCGTTGTTTCACGTGTGTGTGGCCAGAGTGTCTATGTTAGCCGAGCTTCGGGCTACGGGAGCCGAGTTCGAGTGGGATAACGAGGGAGCTTTGTTAGCCAGTTTCCAGGTTCGACCCGTATTGGTTGATCAGGTTCGGGAAGCTTAGGATTCAGATTCCTACATGTTGGACAAGAAGACCATGATACGAAATGGTGTGCCAACAGAGTTTCGGTTGAATGACGACGGTACGTTGCTTTTTAGAGGCAGGTTGTGCGTACCTAGAGACGAGAGTCTGAAGAAGGAGATTCTGGATGAGGCCCATTGTTCGGCGTATGCGATGCATCCCGGAGGTACGAAGATGTTTCGTACACTTCGAGCGTATTATTGGTGGTGCAACATGAAGCGGGAGATTGCCGCATATGTGAACCGATGTTTGATCTGTCAGCAGGTTAAAACGGAGAGGCAGAAACCTGCGGGAAAGTTACAGCCACTGGAGATTCTGGTTTGGAAGTGGGAGCACATTACCATGGATTTTGTTTATCAGTTGCCGCGTACTTCGGCTGGCAACACTGGTATTTGGGTTATTGTAGATCGACTGACGAAATTCGCTCATTTTCTTGCACTTCCAGGGAAGATTTCAGTGGGCAGATTGGCCAAGCTGTATTTGTCGGAAATCGTTCGACTGCACGGTGTGCCTGTATCTATTGTTTGTGACCAAGACAGTCAATTTACTTTTGAGTTCTGGCAGGCACTGCAGCGAGCTATGGGCACGAGATTGCGTTTTAGTACAGCTTTTCATCCTCAGACTGATGGGCAGTCTAAGCGGACTATACAGACTCTTGAGGATATGTTGCGGTCTTGCGTTTTGCAGTTTCGAGGAAATTGGGACCAGCAACTACATTTGATTGAGTTCGCCTACAATAACAGCTATCAGGCCAGTATTGAGATGGCATCGTACGAGGCAGTGCCGCTCCGTTGTGTTGGAGTGAGGTGGTTCGCTCTGATTTGGTAAAGAGCACCATGGAGGACATCCAGGTTATTCGGAATAGATTGAAGATTGCCCAGGATCGCCAGAAGAGTTATGCGGACGTGATGAGGAAGAGTCTCGAGTTTGATGTGGGCGATTGGGTCTTCCTGAAACTATCTCCGTGGAGGGGAGTTGTGCGTTTCGGGAAGCGTGGCAAGCTTCAACCACGGTACATTGGTCCGTATGAGATCACCGAGAGAGTTGGAGCTGTGGTTTACAGACTTGAGTTGCCAGTTGAGATGGCTCGTGTTCATGATGTTTTCCACGTTTCGATGTTGTGGAAGTATATTTCAGATCCGTCACATGTGTTAGCGCCATAGTAGCTACCGATTCGAGAGGATTTGACGTATGTTAAGGAGCTGGTACACATTCTCGATCATCGTGAGCAGGAGTTGAGGCACTGTGTTATATCGCTGGTGAAGGTCTTGTGGCAGAATCACTCGGTTGAGGAGGTCACCTGGGAGACTGAGCAGCGTACGTATGCGGGAGCAGTATCCTCATTTGTTCACCTGACTGGTATGTAAATTTTGAGGTCGAAATTTTTTTAAGGGGGGTAGATTTGTGACGACTCGAACCAGAATCGGAAGAGTAATCAGCATAATTCGCGAGTTAGCGCATAATCACAGCTTTTCGATAATTGTGTGGTTTGCCGGTTTTAATCACGACTTAATTATCGGTCGAGAATTTGAGTTGAGTCTCTTCTCGAGAGTTGTTGTACACGTGATTTCGAGTTCATGGGCAGTTTCGGATGATTATTTCGACGACCGAGGAATATAATATGAATATTTGAAGTTTCGGAATATCGACGAGTTTATCCGTTCGTTTCGAGTTTATCCGAATCGTAATGGTTATCCGTTTTGGACCATCGATCGTCCCGAGACGCGAGTATAAATATCGGAAATAGTCGAAAAATTGTCAAAAACACTGTTTGGGAAGTTTGACTGACGTTGACCGAGCTGTGACCGTTGACTTTCCCTTGACCGGTTCTCCACCGCGCTGCCGCCGTCGGGTTTGACGATTCCACCCTTAGAACAAGTGGTTTGAAATTTGAGTTTTCCGGTCGGAATTGGCCTCGTTGGGGGGCAGCATTCCGGTGACTTTCCGGCGAGGAATTGTGTTGGGTTTTGTTGGGTTTTAGCTCAGGATCATTTCTCCTTTGGTTTGGAGGGACGAGGTGGCGCGACGGCGTCGGAATCGGGCCGGCAAGTTTTTCGGCCAGTGGTGTTCATGGATGTTTCGAGCTGATTTCCGACCAATCCCGCCCGAATTGGACTTAGCCACAGTTGAGAGATGTGTTGGGCTTGAGGAGGAGAAGCTATGGTGAGCTTGGCTGCCGGAAAATCTCTACGGTTGACGGCGCGCCGCCGCCACCGGCGGCGGTTAACGCCGGAGCTCCGGCGACCCGTTGACTTTTTTAGAATTTGATGATTTTAATGTCGTTTTACTCGTATTCTCGTTCCGATCGTTGCCTTGAGGTTTTCGAGTTGATTTGGTTATCGGATTTTCAGTCGAGGGTTTTGAGTGGAGATTTCAGAATTTCGTCGATTATTTTGCACTGTGTTATATATTTTCGGGAACGGTTGGTTTCCGCGGTGTGGTACAGTGTTGTGAATTGTGATTTTGATCAGATATATTTTATGACTATTCAGAGGATCGAGATTGTGCTTTGGGCGAGGGATCTTCCGCCGGACCATGTGATTAGCGCGAGTGCATGCTCTGTTCATCTGTGAGTGGACATTTTTATATTTTCACAGTTGTTGCAAGTTCGTGATTTTTCGTATTTATTTTATACGATGTTGAGTTTATTTATTATTTTTGTAGGTATTATTTTATATTTTATGGTGATGGCATTACTGCATCGATGCTTCGGCTACTCGGCTGATCACTGGTAGTCTGCCAGAGTTGAGAGATTCCTCTGGACCATAGTTGAGAGATTCCTCTGGGCAGGGTTGAGAGATTCCCCTGTTATGCTGCGGGGTTGAGAGATTCCCCTGGCCTATCACCGTTGGGCTTGAGCGATTCGCCTGACCGTCGAGCTTGAGAGATTCGCCTAGCACCTCCATATATATTTTCTGAACTCGCATTGTTTTACATTGATTATGTATATGAAATTGGTGAAAGGCATATGTTTATTTTCTTCCACTCACTCTAATGTTTTATTGCCTTTCCCCTGGGCTTTTCGGTTTCCGTGCCCAGTTTGCAGTTCGGATTCTGGTGTCTCACGTCGCGGTTGGAGGATAGTTGTTCGAGCTACCTGTCTTTTCCAATAGGTTCCTTGTTTCGCCTACTGTTGTATATTTTGTTTTTATATACACTAGAGGTCGCTCTGATACATTATTGATTCATGTTTTTATACGGATTTTCCCGGATTTCCTATATATTAGAGTTATGTTTACTGTTTATTGCTATTGATATGATATTGAGAAATCCGGATGGGATTGGTGCCCACGGTTTGGCTTTTGTGGCATAGAATGAAGTGTATTTTCCGGGTGCAGGTTAATGGCAATTCCGCGTTAGTAGCGTTACTCTGCCAAATTTTTTTATGGTTTTTGTTGGTTCGTGTTTTCAGAAGGGGTTTGATTCCGGTCTAGGAAACTAAATCGGGGTTGGGTCCTTTCAGGTTTATCAATAACTGATCGAATTGTTGAGTTCTTGATCATTGTGTTTATTGATCCAGTGAATTTTGGACAGTAGGTAGCATATTCACTCGATGAGTGATTGTTGTTATTTATTAATGTTGTTATATGATTAGATAGTATATTAAGGTATGAATTTGATCGACGAATCTTTGATAGTAAGTAGGAATTTGTACAAATTGAGTGATAGAGTGAATTTTGGATAGTGATGAGTGATCAATGTTGTTATTGATGTTGTTGTATGGAAGATGACGTTGTTGTTTTTTTATTTTCTGTTCTAGCGATAAAGATGCTTGGTGGGAAGAAGAGGCAAACCGCAAAATAGGTATAGATGGAATAAGCCATAATGATGCGGTGTTTGCATGGGGTTTCCATGTCAGAGGACATCGTTACGCCTGCTCAGAGGGCAAGGATTCCTCCTCATGCTCCCTCTAAAGTGACGACAACCCCGACAGAAGTGCCAGTGACATCCCCGACTACCATGTCAGTGAATTAGTCATCGAAACATGGATCGTGACATCCTTTCCCATCTACCAAAGAATTAGTGTACACTAGCACACGATACAAACTTAGGAAGGACACCTTAGGACCGGCCATGAAACACAATCGAAGCTTGGTAAAGAATGCTAATGTCATCGGGGGGGGGGGGGGGGGAGTGGGGAGCTCAATGTGCAGTACGACGAATGGTTTAGAGGCCCATCAACATCTGATATGAACAATTTGTTTATGAAAATCATCGCGTCTATCGTACGGAACAAGAAACCTTTGAAGGCGGCCGTGACTTGGAGAGCTGAATGATAGGTTCCTATTATACCACGAACTCTCGATAAGTGTTTCAGTCTATTTAATTTAATTTCTAAATTTATTTTAATATTTGAAAGCTCGGTAAGAATTAATAATTTTTTTTTAATTTTTTTTTTCCGTAGAATGCATATGAGATTGGTAAAAAAAGGGAGCTTCATAACTTCATAGAGGATGAAGCACATAAGATTTACAAGCAGTGGAAGCACGTTCTAAATAAGTTCTACATTGACTATGGCTCTGGAACAGTCTCAACTGAGTTGAAGGAAAGGCTTGAACAGTGAGATTGGTTGGTGACACACTTTGACTCCGATACGTTTAAGGTAATAGTTATTTTGAAGGTAATCAATGACTAGTGTTAAGATAATATATTATTATTTAATTTCTTTTGTGGCGAAACAGAAAAAGTCGGACGCCAAAAAGCGTAACTGTGATTAGAAGGCGTTGCATCATCGAACAGGTCCGAAATCGTTCCCCTATGTGGCAAAGGCTCACATTGAGAAAGGTTCGTGTGAGAGTCAGTTTTGACCACCCTGAGTTGGGGGGAGATAGGCTTAACAGATCTGAGACTAGACGAGGTCTGATAAGGCAAATAATGAGCCTAGGCTTGGACGGTGAACGAATTATCTGGAGATTTCCGGAAGTCTCTGGAATTTTGTAGAGGCTTTTGGAATGTTCGATGGCATGACAATCCCCAGGTAAGATTAAACCTCGAGGAGCTATACGATCTGACCTCGAGGGATTACACATGCGGACCTTGAGGGATTGACAGAATCCATGAGGGAAAGGGTAAGAACTGAACATATTCTAGGTGGATTGTGCCAAAGGGATTTTGGTAATCATGAGACGTCATTAGCCCTGTTATACGAAGATCTATTCCTTAATGAATTCCCCCTCTCAGAATGTAAAGTAGTCCAATTCAATAAGAACTATACTTAGACCTAATACGATCTTTATATATATGCAATCTCGGCATGGTCGAAGGAAACATTATTCTGCCCTAATTACTTCTTGATTCTAGAAACAAGTTTTAACTTTAGTATCAGATGGTCTAAGCATGGTACCACATCGTGCCCTAACTTGTTTTGCAGGTTCACGAGGATATAAGCTTGAGGGGAGACGAAATATGCTCTCACAAATTGGTGCTCTCGTTAAGAGCAGAACCTTAGGCTAACTCTCGTGAACGGAAGGAAATGGAAGGCGTCACCGACATGAGTAATCAACATGATAAGGGAATAATCCCTCTTGGAGGGAGCGATCAAACCACCCCTAATACGAGGGCGTCGAAGTATGATATCAATGTCTCGTATCAGGTCCCGCCGTGGAACCTCACAGATGAGGGTCACCTGAGTGAGTAGGAAGACTCCAAACTGGGGAACGAAGGAGCCAGAGGATGGAGGGCCAAGGTTGATCATGACCTTCATTTGGCCGAAGAGTGGTATGTTAACCTGAGGCCCAACATTATTGAGCTGTAGCAGTCGAGGGAAGAGGTCACAAGAGCATGAATGAGTTGACCGGCACCGTCACGGCCTTCCAGTCTACCTTGGTGGATTTGGTGGGCCTTCTGAAGAAACAAGAGCTAGTCCTTCCCAACTCGCTCGCAGAGGTGAGACAAGGGACCCCGGTGATCGAGTTGAACGATTTAAAGGAGGCATGAGACCAGCATGACCAGGATAGACCAACCCCTCAACTGGCTGCGGATGTGGAGTCCCTTGAGGTGGCGGGTGTGATGGAACAATTAATGGAAACCCAACGCGCCCATAATATTAGGACAAAACAGGAGATGGATTGGTTGAGGAAAGAGAGGCTATCTAAGAAGGAGTCTGAGGCGGAGCAGAGGGCTCAGAGAATTTCTCAAAACCCCTAGCTCAGTTCATCCAGGATGCCGAGCCCCTCAGAAAGTGAACTTCCTCTAGATTTGGCAGATATTCACGGGACTCGGATCCATACCAACATGTGAGGAACTACCAATTGGCTATGGCTACCAACCAATCGAATGAAGCATGGATGTGTAAGATGTTCCAGGCGAGCTTGAAAGACCACACACTGCAGTGGTACGAGACCCTTCCTCTAGGGTCGATCTGAAGTTGGCATTCTTCAAAAGTTACGAAAGTAGGCAAATGAAGTCAAGGACGTGACATACCTCACATCCTTCAAGATGAAACGAGGGGAATCCCTAAGAGATTGGGTTATGAGGTTTATGAGGGAATACGCCATGGTCGATTGCAAGTATGATACCGTCGTTTCCATAACATTTATCAATGGGCTAGATATGGACTCGGAGCTAGCCCGTAAGCTGATCAGGAAGAAAACCAAAGACCTTACCACGGTCTACCATGAGGCACTGGACAATGCTCGCGTGGACAATGTAAGGACCTACAGAAGAGATTCTCCAATGGAGAAAGCATCGGGAGGTAACTCTAGTACAAGGAGGAACACGAACACCAGCAGCTCGAACCAGGGGAGGAGTAGTTACAACAACAAGAGGAAGGCCTAAGGATACCTACCCTCTAGTACAGAGGGAAAGTTATTCGTACCTCTTACAATGATACTGATCTTGACTATACTCCATCATATTAAAATGAGCCATGGTTCAAAAGACCACCACTAATATGTCATTTCAGACTCTAGACGACTTGAGCCCAACTTTGAAGCATTTAATGAATCGGGATCAAGACGTAAGCCATTTCGGACTTACATCTTGACCAAATGTCATGTGAGTGAAGTCAACAAGCATACAATGTGATACATGTGGAAGGTTCCCCTTCCTGAACCCCTATTGGAAGACCCGGGAGAAAGTTTAAGTGAATCCCTAACTCGCACTTATTGAGTTAGAAGTCAAGAGAATCTACTAGTAGCCACAATAACCTTTTCAATTTAATGTGTGCTTAACTAACACTCAACAAGTCTGTTAAGACTCTAGCCCTTGCTTAGTGCTAGGAAACAAAACCTTAATGTAAACCATCTTGGAATAGACCCTAATCAAGTTTAGATGCTCATCTAGCCTTAACTGAGTAGCTAATTCAAATAAGGTCACATTTTTAGTCTCTTAATACATATATTAACTTAGCTAAGGTCAAAACATGCATAAGTGAAACCAATCATGAAGTTCAAGCACATAAACATTCATAAACACAAAGTAGCTTATTCACAAACACAACTTTTTGTCCAGCGTTGACTTTCTGTCTTTTCCCCAGTTTTCTCCATCTTTTCTAAGAGCTTTAGAAATGCGCTTGGCTTCTCCAAAAAGCGATTAATTTCCATCTTTTAGAGTGTTTCCGTGCCAATTCCCACTTTTGTAGTATAACAAGGAAACATTATAAAAATGATGCTTTATTGATAAATGACAAGAAATAAGTATGGTGTTAGGGACATAATTAACACATAATTTTGGGCCTAACAAATTACCTCACACTTAGACTTTGCTTGTTCCCAAGCAAACAAATAAGAAAAGAAAGTAAGCTAAGCTAGACTCAAAGTACGAAAGAATTACAATACTAAACACAAAAGCATGTAAGTGTCCCAAATGGTGAATATTTTCTCTCAAAGTACCATGGCTAATGGATTGAACTTTTCTTAAGCACAATTAGAATATGGAATCAATGCATGTTTAACAATCCAAACATGCTACATGTAAAACCAAATGTAGGCATTGAGATGTATTCAAACTAACATATTCCTAACCATCTAACTCACAAGAAATCACTCAATGCACTCAAGTGTTTAGACGGTTAGTGTTTGCACTCAAAAATTAAATTGATCACATGTTTTCCCTAGGCTTGCTCTTCATCCAATTACTTCAACCATTTCACATACAAGGGTTTCAAATGAAGCAGACTTTTATTTAGGTTGTAATGGGGCCTTAAGGAAATGGGGTTTAATAAAAAGAAATGGATAGGATAACACTACCACATTAAGAGACATTGCCGGCGACTTGCCTTGTTTATTTTTTTTCGCTGGAATTGACATTACCGGCGACAAGTCGCCGGAAATTTCCCGCCGGAGATAGCATTGTCGGCGACGGGAAACGCCGTCGCCGGTAATGTCCGAGACATCACCGGCGACTTGAGTCGCCGGTAATGTCAAGTCGCCGGTAATGTCAAGGACATTACCGGCGACGGCGTTTCCCGTCACCGGCAATGCTATCTCCGCCGTGGCCGGAATGTGAGACATTGCCGGCGACTGAGGTCCATGTCGCCGGCAATGTCTGGAAAAATTTTGAAAAAAAACGCGGTTCTGGATTGGGCCCAATTCCAGAACCTGCATTGAAAGACATAAACCATTCAATCATACAAGTTCAATAGTACACATAAATGTCCAACGTACAGTACAAATAGCAACGACGATACGAAAATTAACTACAACTACACATCAAGGTCGAGGAACTTGCGGGTCAGGGTCGAAGTAATCCATGTACTCATTTGAATTCCGGTGGCTACCCTGGTCTTGCTCTGGCGTTGACTGGTGCGGTGGTGGTGGTGGATAACTAGGGAACACAGGGAACTGGTGCGGTGGTGGTGGTGGTGGAGGTGTGGCTAACGGTTGTCTGGTAGTCTGAGCCTCGTACATCGTCCGCATCCATGTGAACATCTGTGCCTGACTCTGGACCAGGTTTTGGTACTCGGCATCTCTAATTGCCTGCTGCCGGACCAAGTTTTGGTACTCGGCATCTCTGATTGCCTGCTGCTCGGCTGCTTGCCTCTTTTGGTCCTCCAACTCCATCCGCATCCTCTGAAGCTCCGCTACAACGTTATGACTAGAAGTTGAACTTCTTGACCCGGTAGAGTATTCTGAAGTGTTTTTCAATACTCCTTCGCCCACCTAGCCCATTCCCCTACAGTAATAGGTATTCTTTCCAGTCCCACACGCTTTTGCCATGATCTGAGCCACTATCGGGCGATCAAGCGGATCGATCTGAGAGGCATACTGGGTGACTTCTTTCTCGGAGCAGTCAGGATGGTTAGACCGAGCTATACTCATGGTCACTTCTGCGGTCGCGTCCTCCACTCTCGCCTAATTGAAAAGAGAAAATGAATAACGTATTAGCTAACAAAATCTATTAATATCGAAAAATAGTTTTATTAACACATGGAGAGGCGAAAGACTTACCACTTCTTCAGGGCACTGCGGATAGAACTTTTGATGAATATACACCAACGGGTTCACATCTTGTTGTTGCTGCGCCTTAGTCGACCAACCCATGTAGTTGAGTGAACCTGCATGATGGGCCCTGGTGTTTTTCAATCTATTCGCCCGGTTCGTCTTCGAAATCGCCTTGTTTGATAAACATATGAAAAAAAATTAGTAACTAACTATTTCAATCTGATACGATACATTAGGCTTGTAAGATATATTCAGGATGCATACCTTCACTTTGGGGTGCTCGAAGTGGGCTATCAGCCACAGCCACTCGTAGTCCCTAAACCGGAATTCGCTAGGGGTAGAACCTCGGCCTAGCTCCTTGTATACAGTGTAATGGGAAGAAAGCTCGTTCTTCCACTCTTTATACCTATATTAAAACAAGGAAAAAAAGTTAGAGATATTAAAACACTTGATAAACAAAAATCTAACTCGATATATATTCAAATAAGTCGAAGCACATCACCTCATATGTAGTTGACGCTCTACCCACGTGTGAATAAGAACTTCATCCACGTCAAACCACACCTGCAATATGAATATATAAAAGGTAAAATTATATATTTATTCGGACTTAATTAATAAATGTAAAATTTACGTAATGAAAATACGATTTTACTCACACTGAGTGCATTATGCACTTGCATCTTCATGTAGATAGGCACAGATTCCCAATCTGGCCAAAGCATTGGGACCTTGTCCCGCACGATCGCACCGGCCATGCTGACATTTTTGCACGTGGTGTCGAATGCCTCGATCACCTCGCCATCCTCATTGGCCCTTATGGGCGTTTTCCTTCCCCCGGTGGCCTGCTCAAGTCTCTTCCCGGTGCAGGTGCCTCTAGCCCCTTTCCGTTTTCCAGTCCCATTAACGAAATTGCCTAATAATACAATGTCAACAAATTGGTATCATTAATTGAACCTATCGTAAATCTTAAGTAATAATTAAGTCATCAATCTGATGTTAAATAAAATTTACCTGCATCGTCCATTTGTTGGTTGGTGCACCTCACACTCCAAAGATACACGGGGTCGAACGGGATGAAGTTGTACGCTTCCTCCACGCTCAGGAACTCCGGCCGTCCTTCAACATAAACAGGCATCCCCCTATCATCGAATTCAGGGATCACAGGAATCTCGTCGGGTAGGAAGAGACCAGACGGCGGAGATAGACGAGGCATGGATGATGAGGCGCCAGCACCACCATGTGCCTCAGATGATTCCCGTGAAACGGGAGTTGGCACCGGGCGAATATGGGGCATTCGGATTGAGGGAGTTTCTGATGCCCCCGTTGACTGTCGCTCGTCTGAGGCTCTGTCACTGGAGGGACGTCTGCTGATTGAGGCTCGAGCCTCGACTTCCAGTTGCACGGCTCTTGATCGTGCAGCTTCCTCCTCAGCTCGCACCTCTAGCAAGGCTCTCGTGCGAGCACTCATCATTGGCCCACTGGGCGTGTTGCTAACTGCGGGTGAGGAGGAAGCTTGACTACTGCTCCCTCCACTATTTCGGGAACCTCTCCGAAGCCAATTTGCTGCAAAACCTCTTAGACACGGTAATAGTCATAAGGATTCGGTTCTATAACAAATCGGAACCGGAACGGTTTGGAACCGGAACCGTTTGAACCTGGAACCGTTTGGAACTGGAACCGTTATGTTACAAACGGTTCCGGTTACAAACAGTTCTGGTTCCAAACCATTCCGGTTCCAAACCGTTCCGGTTCCAAACCATTTTGGTTCTATAACAAATCGGAACCGGAACGGTTTGGAACCTGAACCGTTTGAACCTGGAACCGTTCGGTTTCAAACGGTTCCGGTTACAAACAGTTCCGGTTACAAACAGTTCCGGTTCCAAACCGTTCCGGTTTAAAACCGTTCTGGTTCTAAACCGTTCCGATCCCGATTTCCACCTTAATTTATACGATTAATTAACAACTATATCACCTAAATTAACATATATACATTTTCGATGTATATATATACATCATGCATCTTAATTAAATTAAATTTTCACATATTCATCCAAATCACACACCCTAATTAATTTTCCACATTTTTCACACACATATATACATCATGCATCTTAATTAGGTTTAATTTTCACATATATATACATCACATATTCATCCAAACCACATATATACATAATTTTCACATATATATACATCACTTAATTTTCACATACCTATATATATATATATACATTGCATATAAATTTACAACTTATCACTCTAATTTCCAACTTAGCACCCTAATTAATTTACACATACACATACACATACACATACACATACACATACACAAAAATAATTAAAAATTGAGAGAGAGAGAGGGAGAGAGAGAGGATTGGACCTGCCATGGTGGAGTCCGTTCTGCTTTGCCGGCGACGGAGGTGAGGGGAGGAGAGGAGGAGAGGATCGGAGGAGGAGAGGAGATGAGAATCGGTGGAGAGGAGGAGAGGATCGGTTGAGGAGAGGATAAGGAGGAGTAGAGGATAAGGAGGAGGAGAGGGAGAGGAGGAGAAATGAAGCTCGGGCTCGAGCTGGGCAGTTCCTATCCAGACAACATTGCCGGCGAGTTGCTTATAACTCGTTGGTAATGACATTACCAACGACTTCAACTCGTTGGTAATGACATTACCAACGACGAGTTAACTCGTTGGTAATGTCATTACCAACGAGTTGCTTATAACTCGTTGGTAATGTTGACATTTCCCGAAAAATATCCGACAACAATTTCCGACTACAATTTCCGTCTACGATTTCCGTCTACATTTTCCGACTACATTTTCCGACTACAATTTCCATTATCAATTTCCGTCTACGATTTCCGACTACAATTTCCGACTACAATTTCCGTCTACGATTTCCTTCTACATTTTCCGACTACATTTTCCGACTACAATTTCCATTATCAATTTCCGTTTATGATTTCCGACTACAAATTCCGACAACAATTTCCGTCTACAATTTCCGTCTACGATTTCCGACTACATCATATTTCCGACTACATTTTCCGACTACAATTTCTGACTACATCATTAACGTACTAAGGATGATAATCGTAATCATCGTCATCACTTGAGTCTGACTCGGTTTCATAGGTAACCTCTGGCAATATGTGCCTCTCCTCGTCATCTGAATCAGCGTCAACTTCATATGGATTAACATCGAGAAGTTCTGCTCTAGTAATTCGAACCACACTCCCAGATCTCACATTATTAAGGCGAATCGTAGATGATTCCGGAATGTCAAAAGCGTTCGGCTCTTGGTATGCAGTAACTTCCTCATCATCTGCAGTATCACCAAGTGTGGCAGCACTGTATATGTTTCTATGAGCAATATGGTTAACCACCTTCCACGGGACTTTGTTAAGAAGATCGTCCAGGTAAAACACTTGTTTTACTGATGAGGCAAGAACGAAAGGGTCATCTTCATACCAGATAGTAGCAGTATTCACCGAAAATGTTCCGTACTGATCGGTCCTTGTGTTCTCCGGGCTAGTATCAAACCATCTACACTTGAACAAGTGCACTTTCATGCAGTTCCCATAAATTAGTTCAACTACTGAATGAAGGACACCATAATAGTTAACGCCATCCTGCCCACCATGGACCATCACCCCACAATTCTGTGTTTTCAGTCGGTCGTCTTGATTTTCACATATAAATTTAACGCCATTGACCTGACACATCGAGTAAACTTTTGAAGCTATCGGTTTCATCGCCAGGACCCTCAATTCGTTTGACCACTCTGGGCAACCATCATTTGCTACATGGTTCATCTGAAAACGATAAGAAACCACACAAGAAATTATGAACATAGAAACCATAAAACCACGTACACACATGCTATATAAGGAAAACGGCAATAAAAAAAAGACATATACACATATACCCTTACCCATTGACCAAAGTAGTTTGCAAATGTCCTGTTGTGGTAATCAACATTTCCGGCAATAGCAGGGCAGTGAAGATGATAGTTTTTCCAATATTGTACTTCTTCACAGTTAATCAGTACCGACCAGTGGGCAATGACTACCTCATTTCCATCCAACTTGTACGACTTTGGCAAGCTTCCCTGTACTACCACGTCATTGGAGATGATAGAAAGGTTGAACTGAGGTTCATCTATCGGCATCTGTTGTTGGGGGTCCTCAAGCGCTCCCAAATACACTTTGGTGTACGTTACACACTCGTGCACAACATATGCTTCAGCGATACACCCTTCAGGTGCATATTTATTCTTCACATAGTCCTTGTAGGCTCCCAATTGTCTACAAGTTAACAAGTGCATGTTAACTAAGGTAAAAATAAGACTTTACATATAAAAACAGAGGCAAACCAAATGTACCTTTCCATGGGATACATCCAAGTGTAGTGTACGGGACCGGTAAGCAACAATTGTTCAGGAAGATGGATCATTAAGTGAGGCATGATGTCGAAAAAATTTGGCGGAAATATCCTCTTAAGCTTGCACATGATAAAAATGATGTCATCTTGCATCTCCCTGAGATCTGATTTCTTAACTTCCCTGGTGCATAACTTCTGAAAGAATCTTGACAAGGCCACCAACGGCTCCACCACCTCTTTGGGCAGGTACCCTCGAATGAAAATAGGGAAAAGCCGTTGAAGCAGTACATGGCAGTCATGACTCTTTAATCCGTACATCTTATTGTCCCGGAAGTTAACACACCTGCTTATATTTCCTGCATAGCCATAAGGATACCTGCATATATATATATATATAGCCATATATAGGCAACAATTATATTTCTCGCATATCACCATAATCCGGTAAAAATTTAAGGCAAACCAATTTCCGTACTGCATAGTCATATATAAGAATATATACCTGACATTACTCAGCCACCGAAAAATTTCATGCTTATGCTTCGGCTTGACGGTGTAAGGAGCTTGCGACATTTTTCTCTTACCATCTCTTAACCACAAATGTTTCCGCAGTCCCATAGCTTTCAGATCAATATGTGCCTTAGGGATGTCTTTTGTTTTCCCCTCCAAGTTAAGAACTGTGCCCACCACACTTTCACACACATTCTTCTCTATGTGCATGACATCTAGGTAGTGTCTGATAGGCAACCTAGGCCAGTAGGGGAGTTCCCAGAATATGCTCTTGTGTGTCCAAAACTTATACCTTTCGGGCTTGTCTGGAATTGATGCCACTATGTCAGGATGATTGCTCAGCTGGCCAAAATCATATTCATTCAACACTTCCAAAATTTCTTCCCCTGTCCATCGCCTGGGTCCCACACCTGTTTCCACAGTCCCATCAAACACGTCTGGATCCTGCCTAAATGGGTGATCATATGGAAGCCAACAACGGTGACGCATCTGAACAATTTTACTACAATGAGGACTGCAACAATCAACCGTCATGCACTCTGAACAAGCCCTGTAACCCCTGGTAACGTTGCCCGACAACATACCGCTGGCAGGAAAATCACTGATGGTGCCAACAAGCATGACATGCATCTGGAACATCTCATTTTTGAACCTATCGTAAGTGGGGTGGCCACACTCACTGAGGTACTTAAGCTCCTCAATCAAAGGCCTCAAATACACATCGAGACACTTTCCTGAATAACCCGGGCCCGGAATTAACAGAGTGAGCATATTGTATTCCTTCTTCATGCACATCCATGGTGGAAGGTTGTACGGTACCAAAATAACTGGCCATATACTGTATTGAAGACTCATGTTGCCAAAAGGGTTGAATCCGTCAGATGAGAGCCCTAGCCAAACATTTCGGACCTCAGCTGCAAAATGATCAAACTCCCTGACCATGTGCTTCCAAGCCTCTCTGTCGGAAGGGTGTATAAGGGTGTCATCGTCAGGCAAATTCCTCTCAGCCCACCATCTCATTGCCTCGGCCATGAAAGCACACATGAAAAACCGCTCCAGCCTATCAATAAGCGGGAAATATCGAAGTATCTTCACAGCTTTCTTGTTGCCTGCAGGAGTCAACTTATACCTTTCTATAAAACATACCGGGCAGGCTTCAAGGTCTTCGAGATCTTTTCCCCAGAAGAGAATACAATCATATCTGCATACATGGATTTTGATGTAGGAAAGCCCAAGATCTTTCAGGATATGTCGCACCTTATGATGAGTGGTAGGAAGACGATGACCGGGTGGCAGTAGCGAAGCAGTCCACTTCAACCAAGATCATAGCGTGGACTGTCATTACCAAATTGTCCATGATCATGCGGACCCGCTAACGATGTTTCACCGTGATAAATCTAACAAGTGTACTTATCCCAAAACCCATATTTACTCAGGTGCTTCTGGACTTTATCAATGGGAAAACGAAATCGATCGCTGAAACACTTACATTCTTTACACGGGCAATAATGAAGTGTAGTGTCTCCACAATTAGCCTTCACAAAATTCACAAAACTCCTAATTCCCTGATGATATCTAACATCCCATCTTTCGAGGCTCATCCAACTCTTGTCCATCCTGAAAATTCTAACAAATTTACGTATTATATATACACACATTCACTACGTACTAATAATCGACGCGATATCTCAATTCAACTCTAATTAAATCAACACATGCATGCATATATATATATATATCGATCTAATCTCTGAATTCAATTCAGTACTCGATGATGGTATTCTTCTTTTTTCAGTTCAAAATGTATTTGACTAGGTAGGAGGCCCTCTTAAGCCTGACTCCGATAGCACTACGATAATACCAGTCATTGATTCAGACACAAGATAAGATTAACTACAAGCAGTTTTCTCTTTCGGTGACATCAACAACATTTCATATCTCACGAATTGGATTTGAACAACACACACACACACACACACACATATATATATATATACATATATACACATATACGTATATATACGTACCTATATATATATAGCTTCTCGAGTGATCGAGTTTTCGACGCGTGCCTTAATTTTGATAATACCGAAGGATCGATTTCAGAGTGTTTTCCTTCTTTCGATTTCACCGGATTTTTTTCGATCAAAATGAATGAGCTCCTGCGATTTACATCTAATATAAGAGGCATTGCCGGCGATTCATTAAATCACCGGAAATGGAGACATTACCGGCGACTTTACGCCGGAAAATCGCCGGTAATGTTTCAAAACATTACCGGCAACTCCAACCGTCGCCGGCAATGTCAAGCCTCACATTTCAGGCGAAATTCTTGCCGGAAAATCGCCAGAAATGTTCGGCTTGACATTGCCGGCGACGGTTGGAGTCGCCGGTAATGTTTTGAAACATTACCGGCGATTTTCCGGCGACATTACCGGCGACGGAGAAAGTCGCCGGTAATGATGAACATTACCGGCGACTTTTCCGGTCGCCGGCCTTGTCTCCAGTAATCTCGCCGGTAATGATGACAAATGTGGTAGTGTAATCAAAGACCAAGCAACCTAGCAAGCAATTCACAAGTTGAAGTACATCTAAACTACTCTTAGGTGCTACTATTTTCCTTTTTCAAATCAAACCACTTATTCTTTATGTACAACACACATTATTTTTGTGAAACTTTTTCTATTTTGTATTTTCCCTTTTCTTTTCTTTGGTATTTTGTTTTGTTTCTTTTGTTTTATTTTTTGACTACTCAACAACTCAATAAAAAATGACCACCAAAGACCTCTTCCACCTCACACTTCTCTCTTGACATTCTTTGTACTAAGCAAAACACTAAAATTGCATCATAATAGGACTTGTTCATCGCTTGCTAGTTTGCTGAGTTAGGGATAGTATAAGTGTTTAGGCTAGGTATGTATTTGTGTTGTTCATGAAAGAAATGGTTAAGCATTAAAAGGCTCAAATAGGCTCACTAAAGGATATATGCATTATAGGTTCAAAAGTTATTTGGCCATGGTGGTGATCCTAATGCCTCTATCATCTTTTAAAACTATTCATGTTTCGGAAAAAATGCTTTGCACGGTTTAAAGCAAGTTCTAGATCATACATAATCAATTGATATCACACATGAAAGAATGGGTGCATTCAATAAGTTAATCATGCACAATTTTGCTCAAAATCTCACATAGGCAATGATACATTTGAAACATGTTAATCCTTCTTTTTCTCACATGCACACATTTTAAGGGACATAGGCTTTTCAACTGATTCAAAATGCATTGTTTCCATTTTTGTTTCACACATGCTTAAAATCATGAAATCCACTAGCCATAAATTCAATTTCATCATTAAGAACCATTATTAGGACACAAACACACCAAAACACACATATTTTTGCATTACATTTTCTTAAATTTTTCAAATTTGTATGGATTTTAGGATAAAGAGTGATACGACTTAGCCTACTACCTCACACTTTAGAATAAAATTGTCCTCAATTTGCATCAAGCCACATAATAAACACAAGTGTACAAAAGATAGCAAATGCATCATCAAATCACATTTTATTCTCCTACACATGTTCTCCAAGGCATAACTGCTAGCATGCATTCACACTTAAGGGATCATATAGTCTCTAAGAAGTATTGAAGCTATTAGAGTCCTATCAACCACAGTAGGGGCATGCATACTAATCACATTTCAAAGGAAAACCATATTGTAATCTAGCATATAACACGAGGGGACCTCACACTTAGAACTTGAATACCTTAGCATGGAATGATCGAAAACTTATAAAGGCATTTAGTTCGTAGTAGCAAGTATCACAACATGTATCATACAAAGATTAACACATGCTATCACGACTCAAACTATATACTAAGCATCATTTTCAACATATACATGTCATGCTAAGAAGTAAAGAGAGTAAGGAGAAAGAAATGAAAACACTATGTAGACCACCTCCAAGCTCCATATGCGTTAGAATGTAAACCAACGAAGGCCAAGTTAGACCTCACCATCCAAGTTTGCATAGGCTTGATCATGATCCTCAAACGGTGCTCTCTGACTTGTCTTGACATCAATGGATCACTCTATGCTCCATGCCTCAAAGTCCTAAACTCTTGGTCTTCAATATAGGCTTAACACGCTTGAAATGAGAAAAGACCTTCGACGGATCAAAGGAATGCTTCGATCCATCAAGGCAGGGCCACAAATGCAAAACTGCAACCCTTCGATGCATCGGAGAAATCCCCAGGTTTGCACTTCTTCAGTATTTTTAAAAATTTGGCTCTTTTTCAAGTCCTTGATTGCCATTCCCATTCCACAATGTTCTATAGTCCTCCAACCTCACACTTATTCCTCTAACATAACAATGGTGTCCGACCATCATGTGTTATAGTTTAAGGCCATAGACAAGGTCTATAGCTCCACTATCTTGTTATGGTGGATAGTTCTTGAGGAGTACCACTCTACTACTTGGAGCTAGGGAGCTTCTTGACTTATCATAGAGGCAAACATCAAAGTGATCCATATAGTTGCTAATGTTAGACTGAAATGGACGCCTTCTTGATGTCTTCCTCTTCTTCTTGATCACTCTTCCAAGTAGCATTCCAAACTCTTCCTTCAATGTTGATATAGACTTGATGTCTGGAAAGGAAGTAGGTAGTTGTAGCATCTCAAAACAAAGTGGAAAGTCGACAACAAAGCTTCCTTTCCAATCATTTACTTCTTCATAGAAACATTGCTGGCTAAATGGAGGATCAAGAGGCAAGAATGCCTTGGTCTCAATCATATCGTTATAATCATAACTCAATGCCTCTTCTTGCTTCATGGGGAGTTCTTGGTGTTACTCTTTTAGTGGTGGGGGGGGGGGGGGGGGGGGGAAATGGTGGTGCTTCTTCAACTTGGTCTTCAATGCTTGGCACAAACACTTTTTATTCACTTTGGGCATCCCTTTTATCCAGCTCCTTCATCAATTCTTCATGATAGCCCATGATCGGTTGTGTAGATGAGTTCGCAAGTATATTTTTCTCAACACTCCAAGATTAATCATACACGCTTGAGATTTCATCATCGGATGAGGATCCATCATTAGACATGGCTCCTTGAGAAGTTGCCACTGAAGCTTCATAGTTTATGGAAGACTCTTGAGGTACCGGTTCTTCTTGAATAGACCTTTGTACTCTCTTGACTAATACACTCACTTGAGCTTCCAATCCTTTTATGTGGCTTGGAAATTCTGTTTGCACATATTGAAATTCATTCCTTATACATTGCCTTGAAGCTTCTTGTTGATCAAGCAAATTGACAAGCATTTCCTCCAAGCTCGGATTATGGCTTTCTTCTTGAGGTGGAAGAAAGGCCACTAATTGCATAAATTGTGCATGGGTCTCCTCTTGCCTGGCTAGGTGCTCCTCAATTCGGGCTAGGTGGGTGTGAATGAGTGCTTCCAAATTTGAACTAGGAGATTCTTCTTGAATAGGTACCAAGTGTACTTGATGCACCCTCATGTTGTACTCATACTCTTGCACATATTCGGGGTACTCAAATATCAAGTTTCACTAAAGAGGTGAATGCAATTAAGAACCACGTACATAGAGCACAAGCTTCAACATACAAGAACATCGGCTCCTAGGCTTGATAATTCCAATCTCGATAGCCTTAATTGTATGAATCTTGTTCCCCAAAACCACTTGAATTTTTCAACCATTATATCATCTGTCCATGGTTCACGATAATCAAACTAATGAACAAAAAAAGCTAAAACGTTAAATGCTCAAGGATTGTAGTTCCTCATAACAATGAATCATCAACAACCTTTGAAGTGATACTCTAAGATTCTAGAAAACATTAACTTAGATATGCTATCAAGAATATAAATACTCAAGATAAAAGAGGTAGAGATAAGTGAAACAACCTTAAGCAAAACACATTCTTCGATGGGTCAAAGAAAAGGCTTCAATGGTTCGAAGTAGTGCCCTTTTTTCTGAAATGCAAGTTACACTTCGAAGGATCGAAGGAATAGCCTTCGATGGTCAAAGCAACTCCTCTGGTCTCCACCTGTAGCAAGGCTTCGATGTATAGAAGTGTAATCCTTCAATGGATCAGAAATATGTCCTGCAAACAGATTAGAAGCATAAATTCTAGCAAAATTTTACCTCAAAGTACCTACCAAAGTATTCTAGAGATCAAAGACAAGGAAAACAAAGTTCTAAGTGATAAAATGAAGAAAACTACAAAGCTAAGAAATAATTATCAAGCAAAATGTCTGGATATTCCACAATCAAAGGCTAAGTGAAGCTAAGAAATCAAAGTGAAATCAATCCCTGGCAATGACGCCAAAAACTTGTTGGAAAATAATCCCCCACACACTTTACGCAGTAAGGACTAGCCCATAAATATATAAAGTTTTTCCACCCGCAAGTATACGGGGTCAAGTGATTGTATTTGTAAGAAGTCGAGTGTCGAACACATGAGGATTGATCACTATATCTCCTTAGCTCAACTCGATTAAGTACTTGAAATCACGGATTAACTAGACACTAACTCGACACTAAAGCTAAAGTGAATGTGGAGATGTAACTCACAAGACTAAGTCCTTTAGAGACCTAGCATTGTAAGGGGTGATTAGACTATGCTGAGTGATTAACGAAGTTGATTGATTGATTGTTTTAGACTAAAGCACAGAAACTAAAATAGCAATGAATTCACAATAAAGAAGAATGGTTGACTAGGAAAATCTCTGCTAACCATGTGGTGCTAAAACAATGTCCTGATTTATGAAGGTGGATTATTAAAGTCCATTTGAAATAAGTTTATGTCCAAATCGTGACCTTTTGAGTCACGCTTGGTTTTGAACTCAAGTGCCTAGGTCATTACGGACTCTAGATGACTTGAGCCTAACTTTGAAGCATTTACTGAATTGGGATCAAGACCTAAGCCATTTCGGACTTACATCTTGACCGGATGTCACATGAGTGAAGTCAACAAGCATACAATGTGATACATATGGAAGGTTCCCCTTCCTGAACCCCTATTGGAGGACCTGGGAGAAAGTCTAAGTGTATCCCTAACTCGCACCTATTAAGTTACGAGTCGAGAAAATCTACTATTAGCCACAATAACCTTTTCAAATCAATGTGTGCTTAACTAAAGCTCCACAAGTCTATTAAGACTGTAGACCTTGCTTAGTGCTAGGAAACCAAAGCTTAAGGTAAACCCTCTATTGAGTAGCTAATTCAAATAAGGTCCCATTTTTAGTCTCTTAATACATATATTAACTTAGCTATGGTCAACATACGCATAGGTGAAACCAATCATGAAGCTCAAGCACATAACCATCCACAAACACAAAATAGCTCATTCACAAACACAACTTCACAAAACATACACTAAAAACATAGACCATATAGATCAAGACATCATTTGTTCACATCACATGGCTATGGTTCTAACCCTAGCCTCCCAAATAGATTAATAACTACTCATAACTACAATCAAGTTTAGATGCAAAGATACGAGTCAACAAGTGCAAGAAATAACCGAAGAGTCCCTTAAGCAAAGCCCTTCCAGTTCATTCTTCACTTCTTGGCTCCAAATGCACCTAAGATTATAGAGAAGGTAAGGAATAGCTCTAGGACCCTAAGAGTCAAAGGAGAAGATGGATTACTACCCACCTCTTTAAGCTCTAGAAATCTCACCAAACCTTAGGAGACAAAGATGAGAGGAGGAAGTGAGAGATGGTGGTAAGGGAGAGTGGAAGAGGTTCATCCAAGACTTGCAAGGCTAGGTCTATAGGATTTGTAGAGGGTTAAAAAAGAAGAAGAGAGGAAGATAAATCTATCTTCTTTCTAGAGAACTCAACTACGAACCCTAGAGAGAAGCTAGAGAGAAAACTAGAGAGAAAAGAGCTCAAAAGTAGGAAAAATGAGTAAAATGAAGTATCTTGTGTATGAGTGAGGGGAGCTCGACCTTAGATATATAGGTGAGATATTTTGGTGTTTGAATCTCAAAATTAGATGCTTAGACATGATCCTAAAATTTAGGGTTTTAGATAGTTCAAATGTGTGATTCACCCCAAGTCATGAGACTTACATGTGCATCCATCTCTCAAAATATCTTCCTTGTGGGCTTGGACTCTTGGACCTTAGTCCAACTTAACTTGACCTTACCATTGGCCGGTGATGACTTGCCGGAGTTGACTGTTGACAGGCCGAAGTTGACCATTGACCGGTGTCCTTTTCCCAGTTTTGCTCTTTCTTCTCCAAGGACTTTGGAAATGCCCTCGGCTTCTCTAAAAAGTGATTAATTTTTATCTCTTAGAGCGTTTCCATGCCAATTCTCACTTTTCTAGCATAATAAGGAAACATTATAAAAACGATGCTTTATTGATAAAAGACAAGTAATAAGCATGACTTTAGAGACATAATTAACACATATTTATGGGCCTAGGTGCTTGGCGAAAGGTAACCAAGGGCATTTGGTAAAATTCATGGAGCGAGTGTAGAGAAAGAACAGCCCAAGGCGTTTGGAGAAAGAACATCCGAGGACACTTGCAGAAAGGACCGAGGGTGTTTGGTGAGATGCGCCAAGTGTAGACTTCATCACAAGGGTTTTTTGGGCTTAAGAAGGATGAATGCTTGCTAGAAGCCATTACACCTAGGATAAGTGCCGCACTAGGAAACGTCCAAACTAGGATGATCAATCACTAAAGAGTTTTGCAAGTAGTATACAGTGAAAGCTAACGACGCTAGATATATTTGCCATCGAGAATGGAAACAATTTTTCAAATGTCGTTCCTTTTAAGGTACCCATCCCGACAATCCATAGCGCCTACCTTCAAGTAGCATATGCTGGGTGATGGCGTTTAACCTGCACATGAAAATAATGCTTAGAGATTGATATATAAGGAAGGGATCGTTATATAATTGTGAAGCAGGGTGCTTCGAATGTTTAATGGCGTTGTGAAGGAGTTTTCTACATGGGCGAAAAAGAGTTCATCGAGGGATGCAAAAAGGCACTTGGTGAAGTAACCAGATGAAGTGTCCAAAACATTCGACCATCCTCGATTTTATGGATGATGCAAAATCGCAGATTTTGCCTGTGAAGAATCGACACGTGATTGGTGTTAAAGAGAAGTTAGGTGCATGTGGGACACGTGGTGGAGCGTTGCGGGTTTCGAAATGTCGAAATTGAACCGTTGTAGTGGTCATTATGATGTCGTGCTAAAGATGGTTCTTTAAGCAACATGCCATCTTTAATTGGAACGCGTCATCCACGTGATGAAGATCCACGTTAACGGTAAAGATCTATGCTAGGGTAGAAAGAGTAAATATAAGAAGGGTTTCACTTGCTGATTTTGCATTTTCGTACATTCTCAACTGAGCGTCTAGTTTGGTCACAGAGAGCTTGAGGGTTTTTTTATTTTTTTATTTTTTTTATAAAAAAGTGCTTTTTGGGGGTAGAGGTCCGATAATTTACTATATATCATAGATAGGTTTACTATAGCACTATTCATAAGGGGTATTTTCATCCAATTTTTTTGAAGTGCGTCTGGTACGTGCGCCATTACTCTAGATAGAAGAAGATATATCCCTCCAAGATCAGTTTTTCTCTCCACATCGATTGCTCTCAGCCTCTCAACTAATTTTGATAGACCTCTCTCTCTCTCTCTCTCTCTCTCTCTCTCTCTCTCTCTCTTCTGCTTTCCAAAAGCTTATTCGATCTCCATCTCGATCCCCCTCTCTCTCAGATCATCGTTTCTTTGTTTGGGTATCTAAGGTCTTGATTTGGGTTCGCTCTGATATGAGGAAGCAATGATTTGGGTTTGCTTTGTACTGATCCTATGTGTAATGATTCTGTGTTTGCAACTTTCTTTCCATGGCTTAGTACGAAACTTTTGTGAAGTGAGGTACGAAATTGTGTACTTTTTTCTTAGAGGATCCTATGTTTTATTTTTCATTGTTTATTTTGTGTATTCCTAGGTATAGGTACAAAACTGTGTACTTTTTGCTTTGATTAGTGTTGCATTGTGTTATATCTTTGCAGGTTGGTTTCGATATATCTCTGATCTCAATCTTGATCTCTCAGATTATCGTTTCTTCGTTTGCGTGTCTAAGGTCTGGACCTGGGTTTGCTTTGCCTCTCTAATTTGATCTTCTTTTGCTTACTATATTTTGATCTGTGGTTTCGGATATATTTCAAGGGTTTTTTCCATTGCGCCTTTCATCTCGATCTCATCAATACATATGTATTAGTTTTTAGGAGGTGGCTAAGGTCTGGGTTTTGTTGTTGAAAGCTTTGTCTAATGTTGAGGTGTTCCTATTTTGGTTTGAGATGTGGAGATGGACAATTTTTGTTTGTTATGACTTCTACCTTGACTTTTGGTCAATACTATTTTTATTTTTCAGCCTTTTGAGGTCTTATATTTTTTTATTTTTCAATCTAAAGTAGGTTTCTATTGATTTTTCGACGTCTAGGTGTATATTATTTGTATATCTAACTGTATGTCCATGATTTGTTCTTTTTTTGGTCTTTGTATTTTCGGATTTCTGTGGCTTCGCATGAAGCTTTAATAAATTGAGCTGCATTAAGGTGTTTTTTCCCATTGTTTTCAGTGCTTTCCTCCGTATATGTTTTCAGATTTTAATTGCTTTATATATTTAATGAAACTGTATGACTGTCTTGTTATGTGATATCTTTGCAAGTTGGTTTTGATATATTGATGGTTGGTTTTGATATATGATGTTTGTGTTTGGTGTCTATGCATGCAAATTTCTGTGGCTTCGTAAGAAGCTTTTGTAAAGCGAGGTATGATTGCCTTTTCTCTATTGTTTGTGGTGTTTTCCTTTGTATATCTTTTCAGACTTTGATTCCTTTATACAGTTACTGAAATTGTGTGATTGTCCTATTATGTGATATCTTTGCAGGATGGTTTTAATATATTAATGATTGGTTATTGATATATTGTGTCACTGTGTGAAATTTTCTTGTCGACTCTATAGGTTTTATTGCTATATGCATAAAATTCTCTTCTATTTTGCAGCGTTGCTGTTTCTCTGGCATTTGTCTCGGTCGTTTTCAGTTTCTCATCGTCTTTTTTTATCTAGGTTGTTTTATATGATGTATTGTGGATGATATTTATAATGATTGTGGTAATTGGTTTTGATTAGTTAAATTGCTTTTTTAGGTATGACGCTCAAAAGAAATTGTGACTATGTAACTGGAGGGGATGGTCCACGAGCAATGTTGGATTGTGTTTCAGTGAGTACACCGGGCAAACAATGTTCAACATCTAAGAGGCAATGCCTTGAGAGAGCAGCAACACAGAACAAAGCGGCTACGAGCGATGGAGGTATATTAAGTGATTTGGAGTTATTTTTAGTCCAATGGATATCTTCTGTTGATTGGTATGATTTATGGGATGCTATCGTTGATATGTGATGTAACGACCCGAACTAAATTAGTGCGTTAATCATCATTAGTCACACTTACTTAACGAGCTAAGCAACATACATTATGTGTATCGCGATTAATAATTGACATTTTATAAATTATAAATTTGAACTCGCTTTCCTCACGGGAGTTGTAGAGTAGATTATATTGAGCATGTAGATACTTTGATTATAATTTTCGGAGGTACGAGTAATTTTCTACGAATTTTAGAAGTTCATTAGTAAAAACTAAATAATTGAGAAATTTACCAATGGTTGAATTTTGAGCTCGGACCTCGGCATGCCTTGACGGAGCTGGCCAATCCACTCAAGATTCGGCGAATTCCCGAACAATTCAAGGTAATTTCGGGATTCTCCGGTCACTCTCTTGGATTGGTGTAGATATGAATGTCATTGGGAATGAAATGAGATTTGTGTTCATGTGTGAATTGCATGCATCAGAGCAGGCTAGATTCCAACTGCCGGCCGCCGGTGGTGACGCATGGTCCCACGCGTCGTCGTGCGCGGCTGAGCTGCGGTGACCAAAAACCTAGTTTTCTCACGGGAGGTTCCTAAGCCCATTTCTGATTGATTTATGCGTAGTTTTGTGCGATTCGACGATGTTAGTGATGTTCGGCTATTTTCAGGATTGGGATGCTACTCGACATGCTTAACATGATCTTTCGTTGTATATATGTCGAGTCGAGCTCACCTTTTTATGGACCTTAGATGTCAAGAAGCGATGAATGTATTGGGATTCATAATGTGGGTGAGTAGCGTCGCTTAATTATTGTAATAGGAAAGCGGATATTTAAGCTTTGAATCTTCTCAGCATCCTTATTTATTTTGTGACTAGAATGTCAAATTAATTTAAGTAGATCTTTGAATGGTCTAGGGACGCTAAGTATGTTTATCGAGTTAGTGGATCAACATAAGTTTCCGGTGATCCAGGTGAGTGGACAATTTGCTTTCCACTAAGTGTAGAGAGTCTAGGAACACGTTTATGCTTTTCTTTTCATAAAGATTTATGACATACGATATTATGATTTTACGTTTACGTTATGCATGGAGGCACTTATGTATGATTTTATGATTTTATGAGCACGTGATGATTATGATAATGCATTGATGCATAGGCCATCTGGCTGATCATCGAGAGCGGCCTCCGGCGGGACACTGGACGTCCTAGAATCGGCTATATTTACGAGTACGATATGTTAGCCTCCATACACTATGATATATTTTACAGTTTTACCTAGACTCACACAGTTTTATTTTATGCATTTCGGTGAAAGGCATAAACATACATTTTACGATTTCTTACGAATATTTATTTTTGTCCACTCACTCTAACGCTTTTCTTGTTTTATATGTCTTTCCCCAGGACCCTTCGGTTTTAAATGCTCAGGTTGCAGAGTTTCATCTGAGGTCGGGTGAGCATGCGTTTGGAGGCATAGCAATATCTACCGTAGGATCCAAGGTTGATCCTGTGAGATTTTAATTTAATTAGCTTAGTTTGTATAGTTTGTCTAGTTGCTCTGACAATGTAAGTTGTCGATCGTCCCTCATTATAATTATGAGTTGTCATGAGAAAGAGTTTCATTAATTTATGCTTTAAAGAACTATGGACCATTGGTTTGGTTTTGATTAGTATGCATAGTAACTAAGAGTCATCAGGACCTAATCCCGGTTTCGACAACTAAATCGGGGTTGAGTCCTCACATATGACTTTTTTGTTTTGGTATGAATTGCGGAAGGTATATGTTTTTGTAATAATATATGATGAATCTTTGAGTTTGTCGAACAATTGTGATCTAATTTGAGTCGAATATTGCTTGAAAAACTTTTTAATTTTCAGTTTAGTTACTAGATTTGTGTTCAGGTGTATTTAGTAAGTGTTTCTAGTTTTTTGGTCTTTTTTGTTAGAAGAATAGGTTATTTTTCTGCATTTATGATTGTTAGTATAAGATTGAGTCATGCTACAATGAGGACAGCTTATAGTAATTATTGCAGTGTATTTGATTATTGTTGTTGCTGAATTCATTCATTAATATTTGTATGCTCTGCTTGCTGCTGTAACGTGAATTCTTGGTTTTGGTTATATGTTAGTCTATTTTTGCATTGTAGATTTCAGTTTGCATGTCATCTATGCGTATATCAGTATGTAGATGCATTTTATATGCTATAAGATTTATATTTAGTTATGTTTCTGATTTCCTTTGGTCGTTGAGATTATAACTTAAAGCTATTGAGGTATAGAATATAAAATGGTTGCCAGCTGTTTTTCTAACTACATATGGTAATGATCCAATTTGGTTGCTTAGTTGCTGAATTAAATTTATGAGGTATAAATTATTGGTTTTGCTTACGTAATTGTATGATGTTTCCTTTTGGTGCTCTGTAGATTGATTTGATAAGTATAAAGTTGGTTGCAACATATTTACCATTGATTGATTGATTGTAGTCCATAAATAGTGAGGCAAATGTGCCCATGATTTTCAGTTTATTTACTAGATTTGTGTTCAAGTGTATTTAGTAAGTGTTTCCAATGTTTTGGTCCTTTTTGTTTGAAGAGTAGGTTGTTTTTCTGCATCTGTGATTGTTTGTATAAGATTGAGTCATGGTATGATGTGAGAGTTGGTACATATGCACGAATTTGATGAGCATAGCTGATTGCATTGATTGTAGTGTATTTGATTGTTGTTGTTGCTGAATTCATTTGTTAATATTTGTTTTCTCTGCTTGCTGTTGTTGTCACATGACTTCTTGGTTTTGGTTATATATTAGTCTATTTATGCATTATGTGATCTATGCATATATTAGTTTATACATGCATTTTTTATGGTATAAGGTTTTTATTTAGTTTTGTTTCTGATTTATTTTCGTTGTTGGGATTATATCTGAAAGCTATTGAGGCATAAAAGATGAGATGACTGCTGACTATTTTCTAACTACATATGGTAATGATCCAACACTACTACATTTTTAACCATTGCCGGCGATTTTAAATCGCCGGCAATAGTTTTTAATCGATCATGAGATTGCCGGCGATTTTCCCCAAAAATCGCCGGCAATGCTTTTTTTTTTTTATCATTGCCTGTGATTTTTCCAGCAAATTGTCGGCAATGGTCCGCCGGTAATTAAAAAAAAAAAAAAACCATTGCCGGCGACTTAAATGTAAGTTGCCGGCAATAGTTTTTTTTTTTAATCATTGCCGGCGACTTACATTTAAGTCGCCGGCAATGGTTTTTTTTTTTTTTAATTACCGGCGGACCATTGCCGGCGATTTGCCGGAAAAATCGTTGGCAATGATAAAAAAAAAAACATTGCCGACGATTTTTGGGGGAAAAATCGCCGGCAATGATTAAAAACTATTGCCGGCTATTTAAAATCGCCGGCAATGGTTAAAAATGTAGTAGTGCAATCTAGTTGCTTTGTTCCCATATTGATTTTTATGAAATATGAATTATTGGTTTTGGCTATGTAATTGTACAACGTTTCCTTTTGGTCCTTTGTTGGTTGCAATATATTTATTATATAACAAACACGAACTACTGTAGCTAATACATTGTTCACGTTCATTGTTCAATAATGCCCTTGTGGTCTTTTTCCTCTAGTCCATGCGAAGCGTGCGCGCTCCTGTTCTCTCTCTCAGTGACGATTACTGTTTTGGATACATAAAATCACGTTCTCGCTCTCGTTTGTGAAGCTATTGACACATGTTTTGTGGGAACATGTAAGATTGAACAGGTCAGACCTCGGGGGATTAGTGGAATCCACGAGGAAAGAGATAAGATTTACACGAATCCTATGGAGATTATGCCAAAGAGCGTGTGGTAATCATGAGACGTGATTTGCCCGAGATATGGAGATCCATTCCTTAATGGATTCCTCCTCTCTGAATGTAAAGTAGTCCAATTGGATAAGGACTATGCTTAGACCTGATACGATCTCTATATATAGACCACCCTAGTGTGGTCGAAGGTAACGTTATTCTTCCCTATTTACTTCTTGATTCTAGAGACAAGTTCTGACTTTAGCATCAGAGGGTCTAAGAACGATACCACACCGTGCCTTAACTTATTTTGTAGGTTCACGAGGATCCAAGCTTGAGGGGAGACGAAATTTTCTCTCACACATTGGTGCTTTCATTGAGAGTAGAACCCTAGGCTAACTCTCATGAACCGAAGGACATGAAAGGCATCACTGACATGAGAAATCAACATGATAAGGAAACAATCCATCCTAGGGGGAGCAATCAGACCACCCCTAATATAGGGGCATCGAAGCATTGTAGCATCGTCTCGCATCAAGTCCTGCCGTGGAACCTCGTGGACAAGGGTCATCTGAGTGAGGAGGAAGACTTCGAACTGGAGAACGAAAGAGCCAGGGGCTGGAGGGCGAAGGTCTATCAGGACCTCATCGGGCCGAAGAATAGTACGTGAACCTGAGGCTCAACATGACTACGTTGTAGTAGTCGACATAAGGGTTCGCAAAGAGCACGAATGAGTTGAATGACACCATCGCGGCCATCTAGTCTACCTTGGCAGATCTGGTGGGCATCCTGAAGAAATAAGCGCTAGTCCTGCCCAACTCACTCTCAGAGGCAAGATAAGAGATCCCAGTGATCGAGCTGAATGATTTGCAGAAGGCACGTGACTAAGACTACCAGGATGAACCAACCCCTCAACTGGCTACAGATGTGGAGGCCTCCGGGGTAGCGGCCCTCAGGGGCGTGACAGAACAATTCATGGAAACCCAACGCGCCCACAATATTAGGACAAATCAGGAAACAAAGAGGTTAAGGAAAGAGGGGCTATCCAAGAAGGAGTCTAAGGTAGAGCAGAGGGCTCATAGAATGTCTCAAAACCACTTGCTTTGTTCATCCAGGATGCTGAGCCCCCCAAGAAGTGGAGTCACGTCAGGTTTGACAGATATTCAGGGGACTCAGATCCATACCAGCACACAAGGAACTACCAATTTGCCATGGCCCCCAGCCAATCGAACGAAGCATGGATGTGTAAGATGTTCCAGGTGAGCTGTAAAGACCACGCACCGCAGTGGTACGACACCCTCCCTTCAGAGTTAATTGAGGATTGGAGAGGTCTGAAGTCGGCATTTTTCAAAAGGTACGAAAGTAACGCGGAAGAAGTCAAGGACGTGACATACCTCACATCCCTCAAGATGAAACAAAGGGAGTCCCTAAGAGATTAGGTTACGAGGTTTATGAAGGAATACGCCACAGTCGATTGCAAGGATGATACTGTAGCTGCCACGACATTCATCAATGGACTAGATATAGACTCAGAGCTAGCCAGCAAGCTGATCGGGAAGAAAACCAAGGACATGTCCACGGTCTACTATGAGGCATTGGACTATGTTCGCGTGGAAGATGTAAGGACCTACACCACAGATTCTCTAATGGAGTACCATCAGAAGATCACACCAATACGAGGAGGAACAGGAACATGAACCGTCAAGAGGTCACACCAGCAGCTCGAACCAGGGGAGGAGCAGCTATGACAACAAGAGGAAGGACTCAAGGCACATACCCTCTAGTATAGGGGGGAATTATTTATACCTCCTACAACAATACCGATCTCGATTATAGTCCACCATATCAAAAATGAGCCATGGCTAAAAAGACCACCACCCATGACCAGCAAGAATGATTCAAGGGACTTATGTGCCTACCACAAGGCCAATGTACACAAGATAATCAGCTGCGGGATTCTCAAGTGACACTTTGCAGAGTTAGTGGACCAGGGGTACTACTGAGAATACCTGACCAAGGAATACAGGAAAAAGAGTCGTTGAAGTCGCAAGGTAATGGTAAACGTCAGGGGAATAGTAAGACCTTAGCACCACCACCTAAGAGCCAAGAGGAGAAGTACCCAATGTTGAACTGCATCCTACAGGCCCCAGAGTATCCGGAGGACACCACCCTCCCCAGAATGAACTGTATCATAGTAGAAGTAGAAGAGCTAGGGGCAACCCTAAAAGAGAAGGAATATGCAGCAAAAAGGTTAGAGGTGGAGGCGAGCCAAGAACTAGGCTAAGGACAAATATGCTTGAGTTCTCGGATGTAGATCTCCTTAAGGAGGAGGAGAACCATGACGACGCCTTGGTAGTCAATATTCGGATGGCCCACATGATGGTTGCCAGGGTCCTTGTGGACAATGGGGCTGCCGTGAATGTCATCTTCAAGGATGCGGTGGATTGAATGGGTCTGATGGGTGTCATCTAAGATCATCGTACGACGCTTATGGGATTCGAGGGATCGAGAGTAAAGAGCCTGGGGATCATCCCCCTCCAGGTCGGAACACCACTCACCAACCTGACCATGTGGTTTATGGTGGTGACGCACCTTCCCCCCCTACAATGCCATTCTGGGGAGACCGTTGCTTCACCAGATGAGGGTAGTGGCATCCACCTACCACCAGGACTTGAAGTACCTGACCCTCGAAGGCCAGATCATCATTAAGGGAGACAGAGCTGCAACAAGATTGTGTACAGTCCTTGCTACCAAAGGAATGAAAAAAGGAACAACTGAAGGGACTGGGGGCATGAATGGCCCAGCCCCTCTAGCGTAGAAATCACAGGATGGGGGTCGGGGAGAGGTGACTGATGAGTTAGACATAGAACTCGACCCCCAAGAGCTGCCTTTCAAAGAGAAGGCAGAGGAGGATGTGGTCCTAGAACCGTTCGATCATGAGAAACTTGATCAAGGTGCAAGGATCAGATCCAGATTGAGTGGAGTTGAACGGAAAAGCCTGATGGACCTGTTGAGGGAGTACAAGGATGTGTTTGCATGGTTAGATGGAGATATGTTAGGAATAGAGAGAACAATCATCAAGCACCAGCTTCACGTGGATCCAACGGCGAACTCGTGGCTCTGAAGAAGAGGACTTTTTCTGCTGAGCGTAACAGGATAATCGAGCAGGAAGTGGAAAAACTACTTGCAGCAAGGTTCGTCATGGAGGTCCCATACTCAGAGTGGCTCTCCAATATGGTCCCTGTCAAAAAAAAAAAGAATGGGAAACCTAGGGTCTGTGCCAATTTTACAAATCTTAATAAGGCATGCCTTAAGGACGACTTTCCTCTACCCAGGATAGACCAGTCAGTAGATTCAACGTCAAGACATGAGCTCCTCAGCTTCATAGATGCTTACATTGGCTGTAATCAAATCAAGATGGCCGAGCAAAGACGGTGTTTATAACGAAAAATGGAGTTTACGCCTATAAGGTGATGCCTTTCGGATTGAAGAATGCCGGGGAAACTTACTAAAGGCTGGTGTACAATGTGTTCAAGCCTTTGATTAGGGGCACCATGGAGGTGTACGTAGGTGATATGTCAGTCAAGAGACAAACAAGGAAGGACCATATGACAGACCTAAGAGGATGCTTTGACCTTCTATGAAAGCATGGAATGAAGCTAAACCTAGAAAAGTGCACTTTTGACGTGGGGTCAGGAAAGTTTCTGGGATACCTAGTGACTCAACGTGGGATTAAAGTGAACCCTGAGCAGATAGTAGCGATCATCAAGATGAATTCCCCGTTAACAGTCAAGGAAATCCAAAGCCTTAATGGAAAGCTCGCGACCTTGAGCATATTCATATTTCGATCAATAGACAAGTGTAAACCGTTCTTTGATGTCCTCAAGAAAACCAAGGGAGAACTTAAAAGGCATTCCAGGCCCTCAAACACTACCTTGTCTCTCCTCCCATCCTGAGCAAACCCGTGCTGGGGGAGGATTTATACTTGTACCTGGCTATTTCAGAGGTGGCGGTGAGGGGAGCTCAGATCCGAGAAGATAATGAGGGGAAACTACCCATGTACTATGTGTCTAAAGCTCTTCTCGACCCAGAGATCCGTTATCCTAAGCTGGAGAGGTTGATATTGGCTCTGGTCATGTCATCAAGCAAGCTCCAATTGTACTTTCAATCTTTCAAGATAGTCGTCATGACCGAGTACCCAATAAGAACAATCTTGCACACCCCAGACTCCTCCAGCAGGGTAACCAAGTGGGCTATCAAAATAGCACAGCATGATATCGAATCCCGACCCCAAATGACAATGAAGGGATAGGCTTTGGCAGACTTCATAGCTGAGTTCACAATGCTAGAACCAGAGGTACAAGAGAGAAGGGAAAGAGCTGAGGAAGCTGACGAGCAAGGGGTCAAGTCATCCATTAGACTTTATACATGGACAGATCTTCAAAGGACAAAGGGGCAAGGGAAGAGCTGGTGCTCAAGACCCCTTATGGGATGATTATGGAACAGACTCTAACCCTAGGTTGGAACGCTACCAATAACGGAGATAAGTATGAAGCACTCTTAGCAGGATTAAGAGTAGTCCGGGATTTGAATGTGAGGAAGATCAAGGTATTTTGCGACTGATCGTAAACCAGGTGCTTGGAGAATACGCAGCTCATCATGCATCCATGGAGGCATATCTTAGAATAGCAAAGAGGTTGGTTAGTCAGTTCGAAGAATTTTCAATCATGCAGCTCCCCAGCTCAGAAAACACACATACGGATGCTTTGGCAAATCTGGCCTCCAGCATTGATTACCAGCTCAAAAGAACGATCCCGGTGGAGCACCTCTCCAGCCCAAGCACAGACGAGGAAGAAGCAATGGTGGTGATGCCAGTATAGCTAGGGCTTTCTTGGATGGACGAAATAACAAACTACATAAAGATGGGGGCTCTACCTGAAGGGCGAGCATAGGCCAGAAGGATCGTTCAAGATGCAGCAAGGTACAACATCAGAGATGGGAAATTATATCATTGATCTTTTGGTGGACCAGATCAGCTAGCAGTCCACCCCACCCAAGTCAGAACAATAATGGAGGAGCTACACTCAAGGATATGTGGCATGCATGTGGGGGGTAGAAACCTCGTGGTCAGATGCTTAACTGAGGGGTACTACTGGCCTGCAATGAAGAACAACTTTATAGAGTACGCTGGAGCTTGCGAGGTCTATTAGAGACACGCTCCTCAACCACCTTTGCATCAAGAAGAGCAACACCCAATTTTGGTTCCATGTGCATTTACTTAGTGGGGGTTAGACATAATGAGAGAATTTCTTAGCGGAGCTAGGGGTGGGCAAAAGAAGTATCTCCTGGTTGCTATGGACTATCGCTCCAAATGGATCGAAGCTAAAGCTTTATCGAAAATAAGGGGAGCAGAAGTGGAAAGCTTCATATGGAAGTTCATCATATGCAGGTTTGGGATCCTACAAACCATCATAGCATATAACGGCCCCCAGTTTAACTTCCAGGAGGTTAAGGACTATTATGTTGAGCATGGGATCAAGATTAGGTTCTCTACCCCAAGGTACCCCAAGGGTAATGGACAAGCAGAAGATTCAAACAAGACAATCTTGCAAGGTTTGAGGAAAAGACTGGATTAGCAGACGAAAGGACAATGGGCCTCCCAACTACCGAATGTGCTTTCGACGTATAGAACGACTAAGAGGAATCCCATTGAGGAGACTCCTTTCACCCTGGTATATGGGACTGAAGCTGTCATCCCCATTAATCACAAGATTCCTAACTTCAAGCTTGTAGAATGAATGGTAGAAGAAATACAGAGAGCCTGAGGCACGAACTCGACTTGTTGGAAGAGCGTAGGGAGCATGCTCAGGTCAGAATGGCCTCTTACCAATAGAAGCTGAAAGCTTATTATGACAGAAAGGTCTTCCCTAGAGTTTTCCTCCCAGGCACCATGGTCCTGCGTAAAGTGTTCGAAAATACCAAGGTACCAAGGGAGGGGAAACTGGAGGCAAACTGGGAAGCACCTTACAGGATTGTTGGAGAAGCCTATAATGGATCATACGAGATGGAGAATCCAAGAACCGGAGCCTTGGTTGATAAACGATGGAATGCTCTTTACTTGAAGGAGTACCTCTCGGAGTAGAGGTAAAGGTTTGGAGATAAAAGCGGGCAAGTGTCTAGAAGGGACACACACTCCTCCTAACCAGCTTGGTTTTGATATGGTTGTTTTACAAGTTAGCAGGTTTAATGAGGTGTGTGAAATACTTCCTTATTTATTCGATGAACGTTGTATGATTATACGATTATTCGATAAAACACTTTTGTCTTCGGTAACATTGCTTTACATTGGGTTTCATTCGATTTGCCTTTACAAGTATTCGATCTATGTAAAGAATTTTATTGTTTAAGGTATTCAATTATGAGGAGCTTAACGCCCAGGAAAAGCACAAAGCTCGAGTAGGGCAGACGACGTTGGTTCCCATGGGAAGGACCTTCACCTTGCGAGGTAACTAACTCTCCCAAAGGTAAGATATCCTGAGGGAAAGATGTTAGGGCATCGAGGAGGACGCCCATGATAGACCAAAACACACTGAGAAAAATTCCACTAGAGTTCGAAGCAATCTTGGGTTAGTAGGTCCTCGAGGTTGGGCTTGATAAGGTCAGATTGTATGCCATATCTTGGCACTTTGGGCTTTATAAGTCCAAAGCGTATTTATCTAGTGACGCCTAGGGATATACCAAAGTCAATTATGGTAGGAAATGTGGCATATCCATGGCACTCAAGACAAGTTACTTGGGTAGAACTCAACCTGGAGGGCAACTTTGGCATGGTCTTTATGATAGTGCCAAAGGCCCTAGGAAAGTTGAAGGTCTTTTAGCCAGCAAGGGCTTGGTCGTGTAGGGAATCTAGAGAATGGTGGTCTTTGTATAGACCAGAGAACCTTAAGGTTACCAAGGTTCTTTTTAATCCTCTTCCGAGAGAAAATGCATGGAGGAGTTCGGGGGTTCGAAAGTCGAACTAAGGCCATAGACACTCAGAGGCAAACCCCTAGGTTGGATGATTGATGAAAGATATGAGACTACAATATCTTATACAAAGACAAAAGGCATACGTTATATAAGTTTGGCATCCGATCGCGATACTAACAATGATGATAACATTTTTCCTTAGCATAAGTTACTTGACTTAGGCTTAGAACGAAGCCAACAAAATAATAAGTTCTGAAATACGATATTGTATGAAAAAGGGGTCCTAAGCTATTACACATACACCCCAAAAGACAAGTAGGGGGATTTACTTTGACTCGATCTCAAAGGCTGCAGGAGGGTTATAGGCACTGATGAGCTCCTTATGTTCTTTCTCCCGATCTACCTTTTAAGATTCAAGCAAGAGTACTGCTTGAGCATCTTCCAAGGTGGAGATTTGAGCTTCACACTCGAAGTCCTTAGCCTTTAAAGCCTCCTTAATCTTCGACTCAGCTGCTTTGGTCGCCTCCTCCATCTTAGAATGAGCCTTCTCCAGGTCAGATTTGAGGGTATTCACCTTAGCTTCATGCAAGGAACGCTAGGTTTCGAGGGTTCTTTCATTCTGATCAAGGAGACGGCAGGCCAACACTTGGGCATCTCTAAGCTTATTTATCTCGCCCTCGAGCTCAGAAACCTTAGAGGTACTCCTTGGCTTGCTTATCGGCCTAGGTAGCCCCTTCATCTGCCTCCTGAGCAACTCGGTGGAGGCGACCCAGGGTGGTAGTAAGGGTAATGGAGGCCTAAAGAAAGGTAAAAAAGATGTGTTAAGCGAAAAGGGAATACGAAAAAAAGAAGGAACTATATGAAAATCATACAAGGTAGGGGAAACAAGATTACCCTATAGAGAGAAGTCCATGAGAAGGTCATCAGGTTGCTGGTCTCCAAAGACCCAAGATCTACAACATCCTGTTCGAACATCATCGAAGTCAGGGACAAGCAGGCTATGTCTAGATGAACCAAACTAGAGTAGAGATGAGAGGGGATATGCTTCCCCATGCGGGGGAGAGTAGCGCCCTCCTCAAGGGTCTCAACCTCCTCCTCGGTCAAGTCACGAAGAGGTTGGACAATGTAGCCCTGGCCTGGATGGGCTCGTTTGAAGTAGACTCGAGGGAGATCCAAGTCAGCACCCATGACTATCTCCCCGAGAGGCCTGGATAAGCACAGATATAACATTCACATATTCCCAATATGCACAGGCACAAGCACAATTCATATTGCAAGACAGCATGCCATATATATATATATTCAAGGCATGGCAGTAGCATCAAACAAGTTTATGAGTACGAAAATGTGAAACAAAAAAGGAATTACCTAGGGAGAAAGCAATAGACTTGGAAGACCCTGGTTTAGACAATTAAGACTGGGGTGGATCAGAGGTGGTTGACTTCAGTTTCTTCTTGGGTGGAGATGCTAGTGTAAGATCCTTGCTAGGAGGAGGAAAGAGAATCGGGGTGGTGGTAGACACGGTGGGCTGGTGGTCCTTCTCAGGCTCCTTAGTCCAGACCAGAGTTTTTTCCTTGTATTTCTTTTGCTTGGAGACCTTTACTAGCCTCCTCCTATTGGGTTTGGAAGCCTCCCCCCTTCTCGGTTAGAGCCTGAACGTTTGTGGGCTTGGGGTGGAGGTTCCTCCCTTGTGGACCTGATGGGCACGGGGGACCTCGTTCACCTCACGCAGGTCCTCATGGTGGATGGGTTCAATGCTGCTTAGACCCCTTGGGTTGAGATGCTCATGCCTCCACATCCACCTACATTTACGATACATAGGAGGAATGGCTAGAGCACTATCTACGAGGTCGCGACGAAAGTTGATGGCCCAGAAGAGCTCCTCTGGGAGATTGGAGATGCGGTTGACAGAGTTGGGAACTTTGAAGCATGCATCTCTGCTAAGTTTTTCCCAGTCTCTAAAGACGAGGATGAAAATATTTTTCCACTCCTTTAAAGAATAAGGGGAATCAATCAACAACGAGTCCTTGATGTACATGATCAGCTAAGAGAGGTAAAAGTGATTCGGTGGAGTGGGGTTGGCCTGGAAGAGCACCCGGAACTCCGGTAGCCCCATGTGGCAATCAAACCACTGGTTGAGCCGATTGAAGCAGGCGAGGCAACGAAAGTTGTCTAGGCACCATTGTTCAATGGCAAAGCTATAAAAATTTAGAGCAGAGAAGATGAAGGAATGAATGGGAAAGGTGAGACTGTAGACGATCTAGAACGAGTGGAAGAGAAGTCCCGAACCATGAGCTTTCTCAAGCTTTGATACTTTTGCCTCGTCCTTGGCGAGGGCGAATAAGAATTTCTCGTTATCTCCTTAGTGGAAGGATTAGGGTAAGGCCAGTAAAGCTTCGTCAGAGTCGACCTTCAGGGAAAATGGGTACGGTATAGCTCTTCTCAAGTTTTCTTTGGAGCGGCCCTAACAATGCATGGTTGGAGCTACATGTTGGTTGGATCTGCCTCGACATCTAGAATGGGTGGCGGAGTGATTTCAACCTCATCCACTTTAAAGGTAATGGGTGAGAGGGAGGGTCCTGGGCGGCCTCAGGGGATGGTTCTCGGTTTGGCTTGGTGGTTGTTGAGGCGGCAAGGGGATGGCGACACCTTATGAACTGGCTCAACGGTGGCTATTGGCTTGGATATGTCGATCTGATAGATGGTAAGGTTGATAATCTCATCTGGGTTAAGGGAAGAAGAGTTGTCGGGATGCCATTGTAGTTTTCTATGTTTTTTCTGGGTAAGTGAAATTATGGAGTTTTGGAGTTGCCGATGGTTTCTTGGTTCATTTGGGTGCTTAAGCAGATGAGAGGATGTGAAAAAAGGAGAGAGGTAAAGGGATTCGATTTATATAAGGTGAAGAGGTGTGATGCGATAGGGGGTGACCATTTGAGAAAGTGGGAAGTTTTGGATTTCAAAGGATGCAATTGGTTTTTAATTGGGATCAGAATGGAAGGAGGAGTGGCTATTGAGAGAGGCATGAGTGATGATGATGTTAGATGACGGAGAAGTTATGATAAGTTGGAATAGTTGAAATAGGTGCTTAGATTTTTGCGCGCTGCTTATGGGAAAGCTGAAGGGTTTTTAAATTTGGAATGGCAGAGCTTGGATGACAACAGCTCAAGATCGACACATGTCAAACCTCATGCTACTGTGGAGGTATTTTTGGGAGTTAGTTTTGGCCACCTGGAGTTGGGGGAAGATAGACTTAACGGATCTAGTCCTGGACGAGGTCCGATAAGGTAAATAATGAGCCTAGACTTGTACGGTTAGGTTTTTATATTATTAACGAATTATCTGGAGATTTCTAAAAGTCTCTAGAATGTTGGAGAGGGTTCTGGACTGTTCGATAGCATGGCAATGTCAAGTTAAGGTCAGACCTCGAGGGGCGGTATAATCTAACCTCGGGGGGTTGTACGGTCAGACCTCGAGGGATTGGTAGAATCCATGAGGAAAGAGGTAAGATTTGCATGAATCCTATGAGGATTATGCCAAATGGCCTGTGGTAATCATGAGACATGATTGACCCTGGATATGGAGATTCATTCCATAATGGACTCCTCCTCTCCAAATGTAAAGTAGTCCAATTAGATAAGAACTATGCTTAAACCTGATATGATCTCTATATATAGACCACCCCGGCATGGTCGAAGGTAACGTTATTCTGCCTTAATTACTTCTTGATTCTAGAGACATGTTCTAACTTAAGCATCGGAGGGTGTAAGCACGATACTACACTGTGCCCTAACTTGTTTTGCAATACACTAGGATCCAAGCTTGAGGGGAGAGGAAATATGCTCTCACACATTTGATCACTGTTTTGGATAACTATCTCAAAATCTGACGCTCTCTCATTTTGCTCTCAAGCCAATTTCTTTTAGCTCTCTGTCTCTCACCTGTTTCGCCTTAACTCCCTTACCCAAGATGATCATGTTGTAGATCCCTCACCCAGAAATCAAAAGGTACCTGGTTCGTTCCCAATGATTTTGATTTGCTTCAGATCTAATCCGATTTTGGTTCATTCCCGATTTTGTTGTTGATTTTGAATTGGATTTAATTTTTGTTGTTTTATATGAGAACTCTTCGCCCCAACATGATTTAGGGTCTTCTTCACCACTTTGGTCATGAACTTCTGATTTCCCAGCTTCACCTTCACGTACGGATTGATCTTCATTTCAGAGAGAGAAAAGTAAGCTTTACCTTCACGTACGGGTTCAACTTGTGGTTGTTTTACTAGTTTAGAGAAAAGCAAGCTTACAAGCTTCACCTTCACGTACGGGTTCTCTCTCTCACTTGATTTTCATTTACCTTTCTTTCTACAAATCTTATATATATATAATTTGAATTTGTTTCTCGGTATGGTGCTGGGATAAGAATGCATATTGGTGTCGGTGTTGGGTATTGATATGCAATTAGATATATGAGTGTTTCAAAGTGTTTCACAGTGTTTGAGTACAATTAGATTCGAATGCATATGATGTTCAATAGATGAATGGGTGTTGATATATGATTGATGATGTATAATCAAAATTAGACTCTAGGTTATTTTGATTGTTGCATTCTTATATTCCAGCCAAACTTTCGTTCTCGCTCCTCTTTCATCATTCAATTTTCTGATTCTCACTTCAATCTCATCTAGGTATGAGTAGAAGTTAAACACTAATAATGTGACGACCCGAAACAGATTGAGCAGTGTCATTAGCTGGGTCCAACAGATTATGAGTTAATAGCAGATTTCCGATAATGGATTTACTCGCTTGGTTTCTTAAGGACTTAAATACTGGCCGAGAATTGGAGCTGGGTCTCTTCTCGAGAGTCGTTGTACGTGTGATTACGAGTTCATGGGCGGTTTCGGATCGTTATTTGGACGACCGAGGAATTAATTATGAATATTTGAAGTTTTGACGGAATTGGATTTTAATGGCGAGTTACTTAACGACAAAATTACCGGACGAGAATTTGGTTTCGGTTCCTTCATAGAAGTTGTTCAGTATTTAATTTCGAGTTCGTCGGAACTTCCGGAGCATGATTTTGAGTTACGAAGATTTAGTTGTGATTATTTCTGTTTGTGGATTGTTTAGTCGAATTAAATGTGTGTTTGGTTGAACAGTTGACTTTTTATCCGTTTGGCCGATGTGTTTGACTTCGGGTGATTATTGAAGATCATGTCGAGACATGTTTGTGGCCCCGAGAATTATCGGAATCGGAATTACGACGAGAGAGTTACGGGTGTTTAAAGTTCGTCGAAATGGATAAACATGAAGTTTCCTAATCGGGAAGGGCTATAAATAGAAGGTTGCCGAAAAGGGAAAGTCAAAGAGGTAGCTCCGCCGAGAAATTCTCCGGAGTTATGAAAGTTGCTCAGTGGGTGATTTTGAGTGGAATAGAGGTAGCTCCGCCGAGAAATTCTCCGGTTGGCGGCGGTCAACTTTCGACAAGTTGCATGTCATTTGACTCGAAATCGTGCCCCGATCGCAGTGGGGAGGTTTGTTTTTCGAATTGAGCATCCTAACGTAAAGCGAGGTATTGAGGTGTTATATATGGATTTTCGACGATTCGTCGACTTTGAATTACGTGTTTCCGAGAACGGTGGTTTCTCATGATTTGATTTGTATTGTTGAGTTATGACTTTGAGAAATGGATTTTGTGAATATTCAGGGGTTCGTGATCGTTCTTTTGGCGAGGGACTTTCCGCCGGATCATGGGTTAACGCGATACGCGTTACGCTAGTCTGTGAGTGGACAATTTCTTTTCACAGATTGATTGCGAGTCGTTTATAAATGATTTACGAACTTGAGCATGCGGTTTGATTATGATTTTACGAGCATGTGTTTTACGATTATGCTTATACGAATATATGTATACGAATATATACACATACGTACATATTATGTTTTATGCATGTGCATGGAAAGGATTTATGATTTGGTTTACACAGAGTACAGTCTCAGTATATGTTGTGGTATCGATACACATTGGCTTCTCGGCTGATCCCCGAGTACGCTCCAGGGGGGGACAGATATCCTGACCCGAGGCCTTTCTGGTTAGGAATCACGTGTGGGTCTGGGATCCCGTGATTCAGACTGTGCTATCGCGTGGAAGCCCACGAGAGTCTCCACGATATATTTTACGTTGCATGCTCTGTACGTGAGTGGTAGTCAGCGTCTCCTCACGTACCATTTGATTTACATGCATTTGACTCGCATATGATTTTATATGTACATATATACTTGGTGAAAGACATTTATTTTCGTCCACTCACTCTAACGGTTTTCATGTCTTTCCCCTGGGCTTTTCGGTTTTCGTACCCAGTTTGCAGTTCAGGCTCTGGTGTCGCACGTTGTGGTCGGAGGCATAGTGCTCGAGCTACCTTATTTCTTCCAGTAGGTTTATTGTTCTACCTACTGTGGTATACGTATATGATTATGTATTAGAAGTCGCTCTGAGCTCTCTATTGTTTATGTTACGCGATTTTACACTGGATTTCAGTAAAGTACAGCTATATTTACTATTTTACTTTACTGTTGATATATTGAGAAATCCGGATGGGATTGGTACCCACGGTTTGCTTTTTGTGGCATAGGATGAAGTGTATTTTCCGCGTGCAGGTAATGGTAATTCCACGTTAGTAACGAAACTCTGCCAAAATTTCGAAAGATTTTTGTTGGTTCGTGTTTTCGAAGGGGTTCGATTCCGGTTTAGGGAGCTAAATCGGGGTTGGGTCCTTTCAGCTTGGTATCAGAGCATTAGGTTATAGGTTCTGTAGACTTCTGTAGTCGTGTTTACTAAGGATATTGGAGAATGCACAGCATGTCTGGAATGGTGACCCGACCGGCCGGCGGATAATCATCAAATTCCGGGTGTTGTATACTTTCAAATATTTGAAGTTCCATGATTACGTTCCACTTGTTGTGAACGATATTTTATTCATTAGGATGCCTCCTGACGTGCTCTCCGTGTCGTTTCGGTTGTGGATCAAGTTGTGGATCAATCGACGCGTGATTTGCCAGTGAACTGCGGATTTGGATGAGTATTTTGAGTTCAGCGGTTTGTGTGGCACGATTTGCCTGGTTATGTGTGTATGAGCATCTATATGTTGCCTCAGAGCTGAGAATTGTGGCAGTGATGTTTGCCTGAGTCAGATTGTTGTATATGGTGGGCTGTTATTGTGTGAGTTCCGGTTGCGACTCCATGGCCTAAATTCAGGGTGTTGTGTATACGGTAATGGTGTTATCAGGCTACCCAGCATTAGAATGTGGAGTGTTTACCCACCTGAGGCAGAGATGCATTGTTCACATGTTTGTCCCTGTTTGCACGGGTTATGTGGCTACAGAGGAAGCAGTGTACGAGGTTCGAGATGAGTTTGAACCTGAACATCAGTGAGAGTCTGATTGATGTGCCTCGAGATAACCATTAGGAGCTTAGTGTGTTGCACTCCATGGCGAGGCTATTGAGAAGGAAAGATGTATGCGGTTTTCGATGTGATGGTTTGAGGAAAGTGGACTTAGTCGAGATGTTTTGATGAGGTCGAGTTCCGACACTTCGGGATCAGTGACTTCATCAGGCTGTGGTCTTTTTGATTATGTTGAGGGTTATCAGATCAGGCAGAGGATCCGTTTGGCGATGGCGGAGATCACAGTGTAGCGGACTTGCTCCTGTGGCATGAGTTTGGGTGATCGTTGGTGATCCTTTCACGCAGCAGGTGTTGCGGTGACTTGTGTTCGTAGAGCACTTTCAGTTGCTGTTTCGGTGGCCAGGAGGGTCACGTTACGAAGGAGCACCCCCAGTCAGCTGTTGTAGTGGTTCGGTAGCTTAGAGTTTACGAGGAGATTCTCATGTTGTTCCTGAAATCTGATCAATGTACCCTTTTGATGAGTTATTCAGCAAGTCGCAATTGACGTGGACGACTAGTTGGGCATGTTGGAGTTCGTGCCATGACCTTGTTTGAGGATAGACTTTTCTTCGAGGTTACAGTTGTTTGATATCCATGGCTATTGTACATGCATCTCCACTTCCGAGGTCTTGGAGAGTGTTGCATCCATCCGGAGGTCGCGAGATCCACGTTGGAGGATATGGTTTAGCCACAGATCTATTATAGCTAGACATCGTGGCTTTGGGTGTGTTTATGAGTACGGACTTTTGATGACGCATTTGGCTGTGTCTGGGTGCCTCGAGAAGGAGGTTGTGTTCGACGACCGGATTTCCTCGAAAAACTGCTTCGCGGTGATGGTCGAGCAGATAATGGAGACGGGTGGTGTTGTTTGATTAGCTCATGTTGTGAATACTGTGGTAACTGTGCCCGACATTGGTGACATTGAGGTGGTTCCCGAGTTTTCCAGGTGTGTTCCGGAGGAGTTGCCAGGTGTCCCTCCAGTTCGGGAGACTGACTACACCATTGAGCTTGTACCAGGCGCTGGACTCATTTTACCAGCATCTTGCCGTTCGGAACCAGCGGAGCTGATGGAGCTACGGTTTCGACTCCAGGAGTTGCTGGAGGAGGTTTCAGGAGATTTCATACGATTCCGCGTATTTGCGTGGTGTGCTCTTGCATTGTTTGTACGGACGTTGGCTGGTTTGACGAAGTGGTGTATTGATTACCGGAAGCTTGATTTGTTTCAGAGGAGAGTGAGTATCCTTCGCTTCGGATTGACGATTGGTTTGATCAGCTTGTGAGAGCTTCAGTCTTTTCGAAGATTGATTTCGGGTCCGGATACCATCAGTTGAGGATTGATGAGTCAAATGTGTCTATGTTAGCTTTCAGATCATGGTGCAGGCATTACGAGTTTTCGGTCACGTTGTTTGGTTGACCAATGCCCCGTTGATCATGTGGATTTGATGGACCAAGTGTTCAGACGGTTTCTGGACAAGTTTGTGGTCATGTTCGTTGGCGATATCCTGATGTACTCCAGGAGTGTGAGCCGGTACCTGAAGCAGTTGCAAGCGGTTTTGCGGACCTCGCGAGGTGATCAGTTGTTTGTGAAGTTCCGCCAGTGTGAGTTTTGGTTGATTAGCGTGAAGATTTTGGTTGTGTGATACTATCCGAGGGAGTTGGTGTGGATCCTGACCAGTTAGAAGCCGTGTTAATTTGGGGATTGCTCTACCATTGTACCAGAGATCAGGGGTCTCTTGGGTTCGGCAGGCTATTACCGACGACTTGTGCAGGATTTTCCCGGATTTCCACTTTACTTTCCGGATCGTCGAGGAAGATGTCAAGTTCGAGTGGTTCGATGCACGCGAGAAGAGTTACCTACTCCAGCAGGATGGTTGACCGTTGTTTCGGTTTTGACCTTACTTGAAAACCGCGATGAGTTCGCGGGTTATGGCGAGGCATCGAGGTATAGAATTGGGTTGTGTATTGATGATATGTAGCAGAGCGGCGGCTCATGTTTCAGACAGTGGAACTTTGTGTAATTATGTATCCTATGTATGATTTGGGTGTAGCTGTCCTTGTGATAGCATCGGAGAGTTCGAGACACTACTGTTATGGCGTGCAGCTTAGTGTAGGACGTGCACTGATCACTTGAGTTACATCCACTTGCATTTTTGGCCAGATTTGGGCTTGAGGCAGTGTGGATGGATATGGTCGACTAACGACTATGGCTGCACCTTTAAGTTTGTTCGAGAAAGGCTAGAGATCATACTTTGACCATCCATTTGGGATGTTGTTGTTGATGCATTCAGTTGAGAGTCAGGAGCTTCAGTATTGCATGTGTGTATGTGTGGCTCGAGTTTTCGTGTTAGCCGAGTTGCGAGCTTCGGAAGCTGAGTTCGAGTATGATGATGTTGAGGCTTGTGGTTTCACGCGCATTTGGCGCTAGTGATGCGGAGATGTATCAGATACTTCGAGTTTATTACTCGTGATGCAACATGAAGATCAAGGTAGCAACTTATGTGTGCAGATGTCGTATTTTTCGACTGGCGTCAGCTAGGAGGCAGTGACTTGCCGAGAAGCGGCAACCATTGGAGATTTCCAGTTAGACGTGGCGATTGTTGCTGTGATTGTGTGTGTGTGTACACATTGGTTTGTGATACCAGTTGTCCGGCCTTTGTGGACAGTTTGACGAACTCAGTACATTTTCTTGTACTTTCGGAGATGATTTCAGTGGCAGGCTGGTATAGCTGTGTTTGACGGAGATTGGCCATCTACGTGGTGTACTTGTGTCCCTGTTTGCTGATCGAGGTAATCAGCAACAACTGAGTATTGGCGAGCTTCGTAGCGAGTATTGGGGACCAGATTACAAGTTAGTACCGGTTCTTATCCTCAGATTGGTGAGCGATCTTTGAGGACTATTCAGACCTTGGAGGGCATGTTGTGGACCTCGGTATTGTAGTTCCGGAGGATTTGGGACCAGCAGTTTCACTTGTTTGAGATTGCATGCAGTACCAGTTTGTTGATCACTGTGATATTGATGTTGCTTGATGTCGTTTTGTGGACGATGTTGTACTCCATTGTGATGAAAAGAGTTTGGTTTGAGTTTGAGTTGATGTTTGATTCTGATTTTGTGGAATGTGTTATCACAGACTGTCAGATTAGCGGAAATGGGTTGATAATTGCCCGAATTCGATGTTTGAGCTGTGTTGTTATGAGTGTGAGTTGTATTGATGTAAGCAAACTGAGTAGTGATTTGCCATGTTATTTTGATCCATGTGTGATCTTAGGCGAGTTTGTGTTGTGCCGTATAGTTCGGCATCGCCTATAGTGTTGGCTTTTATGTGTGTTGTGTTCCATATGGCAGAACTGTGTTTCAGGTTTGCTACGTGTTGTGTACCCTACCTGTTCCTTATGCAGGAACGCTTGGCGATTGTGTTGAGCCAGTTCAGATTCGTGATTGAGGGTACAGGGATTACAGTACAGTGATATCTCCTATTGTGGAGTCGGTTATCAGAGTCGTTCAATTAAGATTACCACTGGGCAGTTGAGCAGTATGCAGAGGCAGTGCTCCTACTTTTAGCCAGCAGATTCGGAAATTTCGAGGTCGAAATTTTTCTAACGGGGGTGGATTTGTGACGACCCGAAACAGATTGAGCAGTGTCATTAGCTGGGTCCAACAGATTATGAGTTAATAGCAGATTTCCGATAATGGATTTACTCGCCTGGTTTCTTAACGACTTAATTACTGGCCGAGAATTAGAGTTGGGTCTCTTCTCGAGAGTCATTATACGTGTGATTACGAGTTCATGGGCAGTTCCGGATCGTTATTTGGACGACCGAAGAATTAATTATGAATATTTGAAGTTTCGACGGAATTGGATTTTAATGGCGAGTTACTTAACGACTAAATTACCGAACGAGAATTTGGTTTCGGTTCCTTCAGGGAAGTTGTTCAGTATTTAATTTCGAGTTCGTCGGAACTTCCGGAGCATGATTTTGAGTTACGAAGATTTAGTTGTGATTATTTCCGTTTGTGGATTGTTTAGTCGAATTAAATATGTGTTTGGTTGAACAGTTGACTTTTTATCCGTTTGGCCGATGTGTTTGATTTCGGGTGCTTATTAAAGATCATGTCGAGACGAGTTTGCGGCCCCGAGAATTATCGGAATCGGAATTACGACGAGAGAGTTACGGGTGTTTAAAGTTCGTCGAAATGGATAAACATGAAGTTTTCTAATCGGAAAGGGCTATAAATAGAAGGTTGCCGAAAAGGGAAAGTCAAAGGAAGCAATTACTAATGTTGACCGAGTTGACTGAGTCAACTCGGTGGAGAGAGAATGAGTTCGACGGCATCCTCCACGGCTCACGGCGGTGATGCTCGTCCGGCCTCCTCCGGGCTCGACCCCTGGTATCAACCGACTCGCCTTGGAGACCTCGACCCTGTGCCGGTCTCCTCTCACGGCGAGGTCGCCGGAGGTGGAAGATATTTCCGATCAAAGTTTGAGAATTTTTGGGGTTTTGGTTGCTTTTGATTCCGGCCGAATTGAGCTAAAACAAGTATTGGGTTTTGAAGCTCTCCTCTCAAGATTCTAACCATGTAAGTATGAAGCTTTAATTCGATTTGTGGAAGGAGAATTTTGGAATTGAAATTTGTGGAACAATTCGGTTTTTCGTGAAATTGGATGAGTTAGAGTTTGAATTGGACTTTGTTGCAGTTATGAAAGTTGCTCAGTGGGTGATTTTGAGTGGAATAGATGTAGCTCCGCCGTGAAATTCTCCGGTTGGCGGCGGCGCCGCCGTGGGCGGCGGTCAACTTTCGACAAGTTGCATGTCATTTGACTCGAAATCGTGCCCCGATCGCAGTGGGGAGGTTCGTTTTTCGAATTGAGCATCCGAACGTAAAGCGAGGTATTGAGGTGTTATATATGGATTTTCGACGATTCGTCGACTTTGAATTACGTGTTTCCGAGAACGGTGGTTTCTCATGATTTGATTTGTATTGTCGAGTTATGACTTTGAGAAATGGATTTTGTGAATATTCAGGGGTTCGTGATCGTTCTTTTGGCGAGGGACTTTCCGCCGGATCACGGGTTAACGCGATACGTGTTACGCTAGTCTGTGAGTGGACAATTTCTTTTCACAGATTGATTGCGAGTCGTTTATAAATGATTTACGAACTTGAGCATGCGGTTTGATTATGATTTTATGAGCATGTGTTTTACGATTATGCTTATACGAATATACGTATACGAATATATACACATACGTACATATTATGTTTTATGCATGTGCATGGAAAGGATTTATGATTTGGTTTACACAGAGTACAGTCTCAGTATATGTTGTGGTATCGATACACATTGGCTTCTCGGCTGATCCCCGAGTACGCTCCGGGGGGGGGGGGGGACAGATATCCTGACCCAAGGCCTTTCTGGTTAGGAATCACGTGTGGGTCTGGGATCCCGTGATTCAGACTATGCTATCGCGTGGAAGCCCACGAGAGTCTCCACGATATATTTTACGTTGCATGCTCTGTACGTGAGTGGTAGTCAGCGTCTCCTCACGTACCATTTGATTTTCATGCATTTGGCTCGCATATGATTTTATATGTACATATATACTTGGTGAAAGACATTTATTTTCGTCCACTCACTCTAACGGTTTTCATGTCTTTCCCCTGGGCTTTTCGGTTTTCGTACCCAGTTTGCAGTTCAGGCTCTGGTGTCGCACGTTATGGTCGGAGGCATAGTGCTCGAGCTACCTTGTTTCTTCCAGTAGGTTTATTGTTCTACCTACTGTGATATACGTATATGATTATGTATTAGAAGTCGCTCTGAGCTCTCTGTTGTTTATGTTACGCGATTTTACACCGGATTTCAGTAAAGTACAGCTATATTTACTATTTTACTTTACTGTTGATATATTGAGAAATCCGGATGGGATTGGTGCCCACGGTTTGCTTTTTGTGGCATAGGATGAAGTGTATTTTCCACGTGCAGGTAATGGTAATTCCACATTAGTAACGAAACTCTGCCAAAATTTCGAAAGATTTTTGTTGGTTCATGTTTTCGAAGGGGTTCGATTCCGGTTTAGGGAGCTAAATCGGGGTTGGGTCCTTTCAAATAAACACCCACACCTATTGGGTCCTACTCTATAACAAGATATGGTAGTTATATAATGTAGTTTGTGTTTTTTATGTGATTTAGAAGCGTACTTATCTTACGCTCTGTAAAAGTTAATATCCATTCTCCCTACCAAAATTAGACTCTGGGTTATTTTGATTGTTGCATTCAAACATTTCATTGTTATGGGTAGTGGCTTCATGGGTTTTATTTCTTTTGTTTGGGTTCATTTAGTCTAAAACTTATCTTTTGCATACATACAACTAACAGTACCTTGCTGAGCAAAGACAAAGCAAAGACAAAGATTCAAGGGCAAAGACGTAAACCCATATTTGAGCTTTCCCTGAGTTCTTCATCGTAGTGAGTAACATCTCAAGTACATCACTGCAAAGGTATGCATGATCGAGCCTTGATTATATGTATTGTCATTCAATTTGGAAAGTCATTGATTAAAAATTGGTTTATGGTTTATTGTAAAAGTGGGTTGATGATACTAAATGGATTTATGCCATATATGTGGGTTTATGATTTATGATTAAAAGTGGGTGCATGATAGTAAATGAATTTATGCAGTATATGCCATTTTTTATATCCGCTTGACTTTTATTGTATTTGTTTTAACTAAGTTTTAGTTTTTCTTGCCGTATTCGTTTGCTAAATTATTTCAACTATTTGGAAATGAGTGCTTTTATTAGTTGTCAAGTTTCAAAAGTTATTTTTCCGTACTAACTGATTTATATTTGTCCTTTAAAAATTTATTTGCAGGTTCCATTGAAGAAGAAATCTGGTCAAACAATATCAGTCCCTATTTTTCAATCAAGAAAACATATCTGGGAAGGTATAATCGATTGGTGTACCAAGAATTATTGTTCACGTATAATTCTTAATTGAGTTGTGATGGTTTACTTTACAAAATCTGTCTATCTACTTATTTACTAACATTTCCTTTCTCTGATGTCATTTTCAGATTTTTATAAAATCAATTCAAGCAAGAAGAAGGTTGGACATAGTGAACTGAAGTTCAAAAAGGTATCTATTTTTATTTTAGGCAAGCTATCTATAGATTATGTTAGTATTTTATTATGTTTTAAATTCAATTATATATTTTTTATGATTTTGGTATTGAATTTGAATTTGGATGGTTAAACCATGATTTGTGTAGGTAGAAATTGAGTTTTTTATTTGTTCATATTTTGAATTTGTCTTTGTTATCTATTTTTTTTAATGCCTTGGTTATTTGTTAAAAGACATCTTAGAACTGCATTGGATAATAATATAAATGAGATGGTTATGTGATAAGTTTGTGTGTAGTCATTTTTTCCAAAAATATTCATAATTTCTCTCTTAGTCTATCTGAGTGCAGTGAATTGGAAATACAATGGATTCTTTATATGGACATTGTTTTTATGTCGTGGTTGTATATATCTGAGTGCAGTTATTTGAAATTATGTTGTGGTTGTAGAAATTGGAATACCTGTTGGTATCATCTGCTTTGAAGTTGTGGCTCTGTCTGGCATATGCTGTTAAGTTTGGATGTACGTAATATAGATGTGTATGAGTGCATTTCTTTAAGTTTTGATTTTAGGTACTATTTCCATGAGAAAATTAGGATGCTTTTAAGGACTTTTCTATATCATAATACTTATTTTGGTTTGAATGCAACTATGATAAGGCCATGTTAGGTTTGGATAAAGGCCTTCTCTTTTGGGTGGTATTGTCTAGAAGTTTTTTATGCTTCAAGAGTTCTTTTTGCTATGTCAGTGAAGGTAAGGTTTCACTATGACATATCTATTTTTTGTAGCTTTTTTTTTGGTGTGTTTGAAATTGTAAGCTTTTGCTTCATATATGTGCAGGTCCTGCAGTAAAAATATTTGGATTTTCCAACATTACTGTTGGAACAAGCAAGAAAACGTATTCTATCCTGCTGACTTTTTAAGTCTCAAGATAGTATTTGACTTAAGCATGAGAGAGTCTAAGGACGGTACCACACCGTGCTCCGACTTATTTTGCAGGTTCATGAAGAAGCAAGCTTACGGGAGATCAGAATCTGCTCTCACAAATTGGTGCTCTCATTGAGAGTTGAACTCAAGACTAACTCTCGTGAATGGAATACAATGTTGGTTAAAAATAACGACAATCAGAATGTAGGCAACACAGCAAACTAGCACAATAAGAAAGTAACCTCTCATCAAGGGGAGAGATTCAACGACTCCTCAGAGAGGAGCCTCGAAGCATGGGAGCAATTGCATACATGGTGTGACATAAAGGAACCTTTCAGGAGAAATTCACATTATCGATGGATAAAACTCCAATCTTGAGAAAGAAGGAACCTGGGGGTAGAGGGCTATGGTCGATTAAGACCTCGACCGAGTGGAAGAACGATATACCACCTTGAGGATGGAGTTGACAGCCCTACTGAACACCACAAAGAGCATCGGGAAATCCACAGTAGAGCTAAAGGATTCTATGATAGTTGTACAAGCCACCTTAACCGAGCTATACAACTTGGTGTAGACCCACCGTTAGTCCAATATGATCAGGTGCCTTCTGTAATGTAGGCAGCAGCATCAACGGAAGGAGCGAACCCCCAAGCACTAGGAAGCTTGGCAGTAGCTCATGCATATGACAATCATGCCCACCTGCAATAAGAACCAACCCTAATGGTTGATCAAACTAATGAGGCCCTCGAAGTAGTAACCCTCATGAAGATAATGAAAGGATTTATAAAAGCCCAGCGCGCCCATAAGATCAAGGCAAATTCGGAAGCGAAGACACTGAGGAATGAGACCCTTTCTAAGAATGAGGTTGAGGCAGAACAACGAGCTTGAAGGATGTCCCAGAACCCTCTGGCGCATTTTATCCAAGAGGCCAATACCTCAAAGAAATGGAGTCACCCAAAGTTTGACAAGTACGCAGGAGACTCAAACCCATACCAGCATGTTTGGAACTATCAATCTGCAATGGCGATGAGTCAATCGAACGATGCATGGATATGTAAGATCTTATAGGTGAGGTTGATGGATCATGCCTTATAGTGGTATGAAACCTTACCTCCTGGGTCGATTGAGGGCTAGAGGAGCCTGAAGGCGGCATTCTTCAAGTGGTACGAAAGCAACCCAGAGGGGGTAAAGGATGTCAGCTACCTTACCTCCTTGTAGATGAGGCAAGGAAAATCCTTGAGGGATTGGGTTACCCAATTTAGGAAGGAATATGCTTCCATTGACTGTAAAGATGTCATTATCATGGCTACGACCTTCATCGACAGACTGGACATGGACTCAGAGTTAGCAAGAAGACTGATAAGAAAGAAAACTAAGGATCTAGTCATAGCACATCGCGAAGCCCTCGACTTCGCTCGTGTGGAGGATGCAATGGGGTATAATCGAGATTTCCTGAGGACTAAAACGATTGAGAATGTCCAGAGCTCTTGGAAGACTTCTTCTAGCAATAACCCCGGATTAGGTATAAACAATTACGACATCAAGTGAAGGGCTTCGGGCCATCAGGCCTCCAACTCCGGAGGAAAACTGTTTATTCCTCTAACTATGATTCCCATCTCGACCATACTACACCATATAAAGAATGAACTTAGGTTGATAAGGCCACCACCTATCACGACAAAAAGTGATTCTAAGGACTTTTGAGTCCATCACAGGGGAATAGACACAAGACGATCGATTGTAGGGTCTATCAGCAATACTTCACTGAGCTGGTTGACCAAGGGTACTGCTGGGAATACCTTACTGATGAGTTCAGGAAAAAGCTTGAATATTCATTGAGGCCATAAGGTAACACCAAGTGTTAACGAAACAGTGAGACCTTGTTGCCGCCACCTAAACGCAAGGAGGAGAAGTACCATGCGCTAAACTGTATCATCCAGACACAAGAATATCCTGAGGGGATTGTCTTCCCAAATATCAACTGTATCAAGGCTGAAGTGGACAAGCTTGGGGGGACCTCGAAAGAGAAAGAACGATGCATGAAAAACACCATAGTGAGGGAAGTGGCTAAAGTCTGACCTAGAACTAACATGCTTGAGTTCTTAGACGATGACCTCCCTGAGGAAGATGAGAGCCACGATGATGCACTAGTTGTCAATATATGAATGGCACAAATGACCATGGCTAGGGTCCAAGTGGACAACGGAGTAGCTGTAAACATTATATTCAAGGATGCGGTGGAACAAATGGGTCTAATGGGAATGATCCAAGACCACCGTACCACCCTCATAGGATTCGAAGGGTCGAGGGTGAGAACCTTAGGGATCATACCCCTATAGGTGGCCACACCTATAACTAATCCGACCACCTAGATCGCAATAATGGGTGCCCATTCCCCCTATAATGCCATCTTCAGGAGGCCATGACTCCATCAAATGAGGGCAATAGCCTCAACCTACCACCAGATGGTGAAGTATCCAACCCCTGACGAACTAGTCACCATTTGGGGACAGAGCAACGACAAGGCTATGTACTAGTAGCCTGGTCACTAAAGAAATGAAGAATATGTCAACAGAGGAGCCAGGGTGTAGTGAAAGGACCCAACCCCGATTCAGTTACCTAAACCGGAATCGAACCCCTTCTGAAAATACGAACCAACAAAAACTTTTCAAAATTTCGGCAGAGTTTCGTTACTAACGTGGAATTGCATAAACCTGCACCCTGAAAATAACACTTTGTCCTATGCCACAAAAACCAAACCGTGGGCACCAATCCCATCCGGATTTCTCAACATCATAATATAAACAATAAACAGTAAACATACTGTACTATATATAGTATATCCATGAAAATCCGTATAAACACGTATCAGAATGTATCAGAGCGACCTCTAGTGTAAATATATACAATATACACATCAGTAAGTGAAACAAGAACCTACTGGAAAACACAGGTAGCTCAGATCACTAGCCTCCAAACCGCGACGTGAAACACCAAAACCTGAACTGCAAACTGGGCACGGAAACCGAAAAGCCCAGGGGAAAGACATAAAACTCGTTAGAGTGAGTGGACGAAAATAAATGTCTTTCACCAGTTGATATATATGTTTAAAATAACATATGCGAGTCCAGGTAAATAAAAATAATAAAGTACACGAGGTAAAACCATACTCCTCCAGCATACTGAGCATGCAAGTAAAAATCCCACGGGGTCACTCATGGACACATCCGTGCTAGTACAGTCAGAATCACGGAGTCCCAGACTTCCACGCAATTCTAGCCAGAAAGGCCTCAGGTCAGAGGTCTGCCTCCCCCCGGTAAAGGCCTCGGGTCAGGAGTCACAGCCTCCCCCGGTACACATCCTCGGGGATCAGCCGGGATGCGAGTGTATCGATACAACAACATATAACGATTGTACTCTGTGTAAACCAAATCATAAACATTTCGATGCAAATGCAATAAACGACATATAAATGCATATACGTATTGTATAATGAAATAAGTATAATCGTCTAACACATGCTCGTATAAATCATAACTCGTATGCATGCTCAAGTTCGAAAATCATATAAAAAGACTCGCAATCATTTCCGTGAAAAGAAATTGTCCACTCACAGGTGAGCAAAACGCGCACTCGCGCTAATCTCGTGGTTCGGCGGAAGATCCCTCGCCTGAAGCACGATCACGATCCCGATCTCGATCTCGATCTCCTGAATATTCAATAAACACAACTGATCAAAACATAACCCACAACTCTGTACTTTACCACGGAAACCAACCGTTCCCGGAAATAAACAATGCAGTGCAAAATGAATAACGGAATTCCCGAAATCTCCACTCGAAACCCTCGACTGAAAATTGGCTACCCAAATCAATCCGAAAAATCTCTGGACGATAATCAGGGCGCAATTACGAGAAAAATGAAAGGACCCAACCCCGATTTAGCTTCCTAAATCGGAATTAAACCCCTTCGAAAACACGAACCAACAAAAACTTTTCGAAATTTGGGCAGAGTTTCGTTACTAGCGTGGAATTACCATTACCTGCACGCTGAAAACACACTTCATCCTATTCCACAAAAAGCAAACCGTGGGCACCAATCCCATCCGGATTTCTCAATATATCCATAGTAAAGTAAAGTAGTAAATATATATGTACTTTACGGAAAATCCGGAGTAAAATCGTATAACATATACAATAGGAAGCTTAGAGCGACTTCTAATACATAATCATATACGCATACCACAGTAGGTAGAACAATAAACCTACTGGATGAAACAAAGTAGCTCGAGCACTATGCCTCCGACCACAACGTGCGACACCAGAGCCTGAACTGCAAACTGGGCACGGAAACCGAAAAGCCCAGGGGAAAGACAATAAACACGTTAGAGTGAGTGGACGAAAATAAATGTCTTTCACCAAGTAATATATATAATAAAAACATATGCGAGTCGAATGCATAAATAATCAAATGGTACACAAGGGAGACTCTAACTCCTCACGTGTCCGAGTACACGAGGGAGACTCTAACTCCTCACGTATACGGAGCATGCATAAAATCCCACGGGGTCACTCGTGGACACACCCGTGCTAGTACAGTCCGAATCACGGGATCCCGGACCCACACGTGATTCTAGCCAGAAAGGCCTCAGTTCAAAGGTCTGTTTCCCCCCGGTAAAGACCTCGGGTCAGGAGTCACAGCCTCCCCTGGAATAAAGCCTACCATCGGGGATCAGCCGAGAGGCAAGTGTATCGATACAACAACGTAACCACGACTGTACTCTGTGTAAACCAAATCGTAAACATTTCGATGCAAATGCATGAACAACATATAAGTATATGTATACTCGTATACGTATATCCGTATAAGTATAATCGTATAATCGTAAAAACACATGCTCATGTAATCCGAAATCTCATATGCATGCTCAAGTTCATAAATCGTATATCAAGACTCGCAAATAATCCGTGAAAAGAAATGTCCACTCACAGACTGGCGTAACGCGTATCGCGTTAACCCGTGATCCGGCGGAAAGTCCCTCGCCAAAACAACGATCACGAACCCCTGAATATTCACAATGTCCAATATTCAAAATCATAATCCGACAATACAAATCAAACCACGAGAAACAACCGTTCTCGGAAACACGAAATCCAAAGTCGACGAATCGTCGAAAATCCGTATATGTATACCAAAATACCTCGCTTTACGTTCGGACGCTCAACTCGAAAAACGAACCTCCCCACTACAATCGGGGCGCGATTTCGAGTCAAATGACATGCAACTTGCCGAAAGTCCAAAAAAGTCAAACTTTGACCGTTGACCGCCGTCCACGGCGGCGCTACTGTTGACCAGAGAATTTCACGGCGGAGCTACCCTTGTTCCACTCAAAATCACCCACTGAGCAACTTTGTCAACTGCACCGAAGTCCAATTCTCACTCTAACATGGTCAATTTCATGAAAAACCGAATGAACACACAAATTTCCAATCCAAAATTCTCCTTGCACACATCGAATTGAAACACGAAACTTACAGGGGAGCATCAAGGGAATGAGAGCTTCAAAGCCCACTAAGAATTGTAGCTCGAATCGGCCAATTTCACAAACCACCATTAAACTTAAAAACCTCCATTTCGGCCGGAATAATCCTCTCTCCACCGCCACCCTCGCCGTGAGGGGTGGCCGGAAACGACTAGAGGGGGCCATGGCGAGTCGGTCCAGCCAAAGATTAGGCCGTGGGGTGGCCGGAAACCCCACGCCGCCGTGAGCCACCGAGTGCACCGTCGTGAGTTCTCCTCCTCCACGGTCAAACCCAATTGACCGGTCAATGCCAATTAATACCAGATTTTGACTTTCCCTTTTAGGCAGGTCACTATTTATAGCTTTCCCAAAATGGAAACTCAAACTTATCCATTTCGACGAACTTTAAACACGCATAACTTTCGCGTCGTAACTCCAATTCCGATAATTCTCGCGGCCACATACTCGTCTCGACATATTCTTCCAATATTACCCAAAGTCAAACATATCGGCCAACTGAATAAAAAGTCAACCCTTCAAAGCAACACACATTAAATCGACTAAATAATCAACAAACGGCAAAATTCGCAACTAATTCCTCATAACTCCAAATCATGCTCCGGAAGTTTCCATGAACTCGAAATTAAATTCTGAACAACTTCCGTGAAGAAGCCAAGACCAAATTCTCGTCCAGTAATTTAGTCGCGAACTAACCTGCCATTTAAATCCGTTTCCGTCGAAACTTCAAATATTCATAACTAATTCATCGGTTGTCCAAATAACGATCCGGAACCGCCCACGAACTCGTAATCACATATACTACGACTCTCGAGAAGAGACTCAGCTCCAATTCTCGGCCAATAATTTAGTCGTTAACAAGTTCGGCGATTCGAATAATCCGTCGGACAACTGCGACTACGCAGTAACTCATCGATCAAGCTGATCATACTGCTGATTCTGGTCCGGGTCGTCACAAATCCACCCCCCTTAGAAAAATTTCGACCTCGAAATTTCTGAGTCTGCCGACTACAAGGTAGGAGCACTGCCTCTGCATACTGCTCAACTCTCCAGCGACAATATCGACTGAACAACTCTAATAACAAACTCCCCAATAGAAGTTAGCTCCGAACTGAAATCCCTGTACCCACAAATCACAATTCTGAACTGGCTCCACACAAGCGCCAAGTGTTCCTGCATCAGGAACAGATAGGGTACACAACACGCAACAACCTGAAATATAGTTCCGCCACGCGGAACACAACACACATAAAGTCAACAATATAGGCGATGCCGAACTATACGGCACAACACAAACTCGCCTATGACCACATATGGATCAAAACATCAAGGCAAATCACAACTCAGTTCACACATCAATATATCTCACACATTCATATCAGCATAGCTCGAACATCGAACTCGGGCAATAATCAACCCATTTCCGCTAATCTGACAGTCTGTGGTAACACACTCCAAAAAATCAGAATCAAACGCCAACTCAAACCCAAACCAAACTCACTCCAACACAATGGAGTACAACAACATACCTCAACTCAACATCAAACAACCTCAAAACTATAGTGGTCCACAAACTGGTACTGCAAGCAAACTCAAACCGCCGAAACTGCTGGTCCCGGATCCTCCGGAACGGCAATACCAAGGTCCACAACATGCCCTCCAAGGTCTGAATAGTCCTCAAAGATCGCTCGCCAATCTGAGGATAAGATCCGGTACTAACTCGTAATCTGGTCCCCAATGCTCGCTGCAAAGCTCGCCAACACACAGTTGTAGCTGATTACCTCGACCAGCAAACTGGAACACAGGTACACCACGTAGATAACCAATCTCCGTCAAACACAGGTATACCAGCCTGCCACTGAAATCATCTCTGAATGTACAAGGAAACGCATCGAGTTCATCAAACGATCCACAAAGTCTAACAACTGGTATCACAAACCAAGGTGTACACATACACACACGATCACAGTAACAAACGCCACGTCCAACCGGAAATCTCAAATGGCTGATACTTCTCGGCAAGTCTCTGCCTCCTAGCCATCACCAGTCGACAAAAGTGGCAAATGTACACACAAACTGCTACATTCTACTTCATGCTGCATCACGAGTAATAACTCGAAGTATCTGATGCATCTCCGCACCACTAGCGCCAAATGCGCGCAAAACCATGAGCCTCAACATCATCACATACTAACTCAGCACCAGTAGCTCGCAACTCGACCAACACGGAAACGCGAGCCACACACACACATGAAACACTGGAATTCCGACTCTCGACTGAATGCATCAGCAACAACATCATCCCAAACGGATGGTCAAAGTACATCCTCTATCCTTTCCCGAACAAGCTCAAATGTACAGCCATAGTCGTGAGTCGACCCCATCCATCTACACTGCCTTAAGCCCAAATCTGGCCGAAAATGCAAGTGGAGGAAACTCAAATGATCAGTGTACATCCTACACCTCACTACACGCCATAGCTGTAGTGTCTCAAACTCTCTGATGCTAACACAAGAATAGCTACACCCAATATCATACACTGGATATATAGCTACACAAAGTTCCACTGCCTGGAATCATAAGCCACCGCTCTGCTACACAGCATCAAAACATTGCCAAACCCAAATCTCGATGCATCGCCATGTCCCACGAACTCGTCGCGATCATCAGGTAAGGTCAAAACCGAAGCAACGGTCAACCATCCTCAGGAGTAAGTAACTCTCCTCGCGTGCATCGAACCACATGAACTTGACGCCTTTTTCGTCAATCCGGAAAGTAGAGTGGCAATCCGGGAAAATCCTGCACAAAGCCATCGGCAAAAACTTGCCAAACCCAAGAGACGCCCGATCTCTGGTACAAGGGTAGATCAACCCCAAATCAACATGGCTTCAATCTGGTCAGGATCCACGTCACTCACTCGGAGAGCATCACACAGTCCAACATCTTCATGCTAACCAGTCAAAACTCACACTGGATGAACTTCAAAAATAGCTAATCATCTCGTGAAGTCCGCAAAACTGCTTGCTATTACTTCATATACTGGTCCACACTCTCGGAGTACATCAGGACATTGCCAACGAATATGACCGCAACTCGTCCAGAAACCGTCTGAACACCTGGTCCATCAAGTTCACACGATCTACGAGGCATTGGTCAACCAAATAGCGTGACCAAAACTCCTGATGCCCGTACCGAGATCCGAAAACTGTCCAAACCACAACTGACACATCGATCCTCAACTGATGGTATCCGGATCCGGAATCAATCCTCGAAAAGACTGAAGCTCTCACAAGCTGACCATACCACTCGTCAATTCGAAACGGAGGATACTCGCACTCCTCTGAAGCAAATCGAGCTTCCGGTAGTCAATGCACCACCACGTCGAACCATCCATCATCCATACACACGATGCAAGAATACACCACGCAAATACACGGGGTCGCATGAAATCTCTCGAAATCTCCTCCAGCAACTCCTGGAGTCAAAACTGTAGCTCCATCAGCTCCGCTGGCTCAGAACGACAAGGTGTCGGTAAAATGAGTCCAGCGCTCGGTACAAGCACAACAATGTAGTCGGTCTCCCGAACTGGGGGAACACCTGGTAACTCCTCCAAAGCACGACTGGAAACTCGAGAACCACCTCAATGTCACCAATGTCGGGTACACCAGCCGTAGTATCCACAGCATGGGCTAAACAAGCAACACAACTCGTCTGGAAATCTGGGTTGATCAAGCTCCAGAAACAGCATCTCGGGGAAATCTGGTCGTCGAAACACAACCTCCTCCTCGAGGTACTCGAACACAGCCAATTGCGTCGTCAGTAAGTCCATGCTCACAAACACACCAAAACCACAATATCCAGCTATAACAGATCCGCGGCTAACCCATATCCTTCAACAAGGATCTCATAACCTCCGGATGGATGCAACACTCTCCAAAACCTCGTAAGTGGAGATACAAGTACAATCACCATGGATGTCAAGCAACAGTAACCTCGGAGAAAAATCTGTCTTCAAACAAGGTCATGGCACAAACTCCAACATGCCCAACTAGTCGCCCATGTCAATTGCGACTTCCTGAATAACTCGTCAAAAGGGTACATTGATCAGACTGCAGGAACAGCATCATGATCCCTTCGTGAACTCTGAGCTGTCGAACCTCAAACACAATTGGCTGAGGGCGCTACCTCGCAACGTGACCCTCCTGGCCACCGAAACAGCAACTGAAAGTACTCCTCGAACACAAATCACTGCAACACCTGCTGCGTGATAGGATCACCAACGATCGCCCAAACTCGTGCCACAAGAGCAAGTCCGCTACTCCGTGATCTCTGCCATCATCAAACAGATTCTCTGCTTGATCTGATGACCCTCAACAATATCGAAAAGGTCACAGCCTAACGAAATCACTGATCCCGAAGTGTCGGAACTCAACCTCATCAAAATCTCGACTAAGTCCACTTTCCTCAAACCATCACATCAAAGACCGTGTACATCTTTCCCTCACAATAACCTCGCCGCTGAGTGCAACACACTAAGCTCCTCACGGATATCTCGAGGCACATCAATCAAACTCTCTCTGATACTCAGGTTCAAACTCATCTCGAACCTCATGCATAGCTCCCTCTGAAGCCACATAACACGTGCAAACAAGAACAAACACGTGGACAATGCATCTCTGCCTCAGGTGAGTAAACACTCCATAGTTGAATGTTGGGTCGCCTGATAAAACCATTACTGTATAAACAACATTCTGAATGTAGGCCATAGAGTCGCAACCGGAACTCACATAATATCAGCCCACCAAACACAACAATCTGACTCAGGCAAACATCAACTGCCACAATTCTCGGCTCTGAGGCAACATATAGACGCTCACATACACATCCCCAGGCAAACCGTGCCACACAATTCTCTGAACTCTGAATACTCATCCGAATCCACTGTTCTCTGGCAATTCACGCGTCGAATGATCCTCAATAGGATCCACAACCGAAACGACATGGAAAGCACGTCAAGAGGCATCCTAATGAATACAATATCGTTCACAACAAGTGGAACGTAATCATGGAACTTCAAATATTTGAAAGCATACAACACCCGGAATTTGATGATTATCCGCCGGCCGGTCGGGTCACCATTCCAGACATGCTATACATTCTCAAATATCCTTAGTAAACACGACTACAGAAGTCTACAGAACCTATAACCTAATGCTCTGATACCAAGCTGAAAGGACCCAACCCCGATTTAGCTTCCTAAATCGGAATTAAACCCCTTCGAAAACAAGAACCAACAAAAACTTTTCGAAATTTGGGCAGAGTTTCGTTACTAGCGTGGAATTACCATTACCTGCACGCTGAAAACACACTTCATCCTATGCCACAAAAAGCAAACCGTGGGCACCAATCCCATCCGGATTTCTCAATATATCCACAGTAAAGTAAAGTAGTAAATATATATGTACTTTACGGAAAATCCGGAGTAAAATCGTATAACATATACAATAGGAAGCTCAGAGCGACTTCTAATACATAATCATATACGCATACCACAGTAGGTAGAACAACAAACCTACTGGATGAAACAAAGTAGCTCGAGCACTATGCCTCCGACCACGACGTTCGACACCAGAGCCTGAACTGCAAACTGGGCACGGAAACCGATAATCATAAATCGTATATCAAGACTCGCAAATAATCCGTGAAAAGAAATGTCCACTCACAGACTGGCGTAACGCGTATCGTGTTAACCCGTGATCCGGCAGAAAGTCCCTCGCCAAAACAACGATCACGAACCCCTGAATATTCACAATGTCCAATATTCAAAATCATAATCCGACAATACAAATCAAACCACGAGAAACCACCGTTCTCGGAAACACGAAATCCAAAGTCGACGAATCGTCGAAAATCCGTATATGTATACCACAATACCTCGCTTTACGTTCGGACGCTCAACTCGAAAAACGAACCTCCCCACTGCGATCGGGGCGCGATTTCGAGTCAAATGACAAGCAACTTGCCGAAAGTCCAAAAAAGTCAAACTTTGACCGTTGACCACCGTCCACGGCGGCGCCACTGTTGACCGGAGAATTTCACGGCGGAGCTACCCTTGTTCCACTCAAAATCACCCACTCAGCAACTTTGTCAACTGCACCGAAGTCCAATTCTCACTCTAACATGGTCAATTTCATGAAAAACCGAATGAACACACAAATTTCCAATCCAAAATTCTCCTTGCACACATCGAATTGAAACACGAAACTTACAGGGGAGCATCAAGGGAATGAGAGCTTCAAAGCCCACAAAGAATTGTAGCTCGAATCGGCCAATTTCACAAACCACCATTAAACTTAAAAACCTCCATTTCGGCCGGAATAATCCTCTCTCCACCGCCACCCTCGCCGTGAGGGGTGGCCGGAAACGACTAGAGGGGGCCAAGGCGAGTCGGTCCAGCCAAAGATTAGGCCGTGGGGTGGCCGGAAACCCCACGCCGCCGTGAGCCACCGAGTGCACCGTCGTGAGTTCTCCTCCTCCACGGTCAAACCCAGTTGACCGGTCAATGCCAATTAATACCAGATTTTGACTTTCCCTTTTAGGCAGGTCACTATTTATAGCTTTCCCAAAATGGAAACTCAAACTTATCCATTTCGACGAACTTTAAACACGCATAACTTTCGCGTCGTAACTCCAATTCTGATAATTCTCGCGGCCACATACTCGTCTCGACATATTCTTCCAATATTACCCAAAGTCAAACATATCGGCCAACCGAATAAAAAGTCAACCCTTCAAAGCAACACACATTAAATCGACTAAATAATCAACAAACAGAAAAATTCGCAACTAATTCCTCGTAACTCGAAATCATGCTCCGAAAGTTCCCACGAACTCGAAATTAAATTCTGAACAACTTCCGTTAAGAAGCCGAGACCAAATTCTCGTCCGGTAATTTAGTCGCGAACTAACCTGCCATTTAAATTCGTTTCCGGCGAAACTTCAAATATTCATAACTAATTCATCGGTTGTCCAAATAACGATCCGGAACCGCCCACGAACTCGTAATCACATATACTACGACTCTCGAGAAGAGACTCAGCTCCAATTCTCGGCCAATAATTTAGTCGTTAACAAGTTCGGCGATTCGAATAATCCGTCGGACAACTGTGACTACGCAGTAACTCATCGATCAAGCTGATCATACTGCTGATTCTGGTCCGGGTCGTCACAAAAAACGACATTAAAAACACTAAAATCCAAAAAGTCAACTCCTCGCCGGAGCACCACTGTTGACCGCCGCCGCCACCGGCGGCGCGCCGTCAACCGTGACTTCCTCCGGCGAGGAAGCTCCAGAATTGTAGCTCTCCTCAAGCCGAGTCACTTCTTCAACTGTCACAAAGGCCAAATCTCATCGGAATATCCCCAAATCAGCTCGAATCCGAGCGAAAACTCAACTCCGGCAACCACATCGGGTTCGCCAGAAAACTCCATTTCAGTCCAATCCAACCATAGGGGAAGCTTCCCTGGGGCAAGGGGAGGCGAAACCCCCACCTCCCCACCACCGTGGCTCGCCGGAAAGCCACCCCCCATCACCGGCGAAACCCGGATACCCAACCCGATTCGTTCTCAACCAAAACTCAACCAATTCCTCCAATTCTAATTACAAATCAATTCAAAATCATGAGAGGAAGCTGTCCTTACCCTTCACGTGGCCTGAGGTGGCCGGAAATAGCAAATCGGCCGGCGAAGCTCAAAGGGGAAACTTTCCTCTTCGGTTAACAGGTCAAACTTCCAAAAATGGAAAGTCAACGGTGGTCAACGCCAAACAGTGTTTTTCGACGATTTTACGACTATTCCCGATATTTATACTCGCGCCTCGGGTCAATCGACGGTCCAAAATGAATATTCGAAATGATTCGGATAAACACGAAACAATCGGATAAACTCGTCGAAAACTGAAACTTCAAATAATCGTATTATATTCCTCGGTTATCGGAAAAATCTTCCGGAACCGCCCACGAGCTCGAAATCACGTACTCTACAACTTCCGTGAAGACACTCGACTCAAATTCTCGGCCAAAAACATAGTCGCGAATAGAGTCGACGAATCACACATATATCGTAAAACTGCGACTATACTCAATCTCGTGAATCGTGCCGAATATTCTACTGATTCTGGTTCGGGTCGTCACAAATGTATCCCCCTTAAAAAAAATTCGACCTCGAAATTTACGTACCTGTCAAGTGAACAGCTGAGGATACTGCTCCCGCATACGTTGCTCTGTCTCCCAAGTGACCTCCTCAACTGAGTGGTTCTGCCACAAGACCTTCACTAGCGGGATCACACGGTGCCTCAACTCCTGCTCAGGACAATCGAGAATCTGCACTGGTTCCTCTACGTACGATAAATCCTCTCTGATCGGCAACTGCTGTGGGATTAACACATGTGAAGGATCTGAGATGTACTTCCGCAACATCGAAACATGGAAGACATCATGAACACGAGCCATCTCAGCTGGTAACTCAAGTCTGTAAGCAACAGCTCCAACCCTCTCCGTAATCTCATACGGGCCAATGTATCGTGGTCGAAGCTTGCCACGCTTCCCGAAACACACAACTCCCCTCCACGGAGATAGTTTTAGGAAGACCCAATCACCAACCTCGAACTCTAAACTCTTCCTCCTCACGTCCGCGTAACTCTTCTGCCGATCCTGGGTGATCTTCAATCGATCCCGGATAACCTGTATGTCCTCCATCGTAGTTTTCACCAAATCAGGACCAATAAGCCAACGCTCGCCCACCTCACTCCAACACAACGGAGTGCGACACTGCTTCCCGTACAGAGCCTCGTATGGTGCCATCTCAATACTGGCCTGATAGCTGTTGTTGTAGGAGAACTCAATCAGGTGTAATTGCTGATCCCAGTTCCCACGAAACTGCAACACACATGATCTCAGAATATCCTCAAGAGTCTGAATGGTCCGCTCGGACTGCCCGTCAGTCAGAGGATGGAAAGTTGTACTAAATCGCAATCTCGTGCCCAAAGCTCGCTGTAACGCCTGCCAAAACTCAGAAGTGAACTGGCTATCTCGGTCCGAAACAATGGACACAGGCACACCATGCAAGCGAACAATCTCTGATAAGTATAACTTGGCCAATCTACTAACTGATATCTTCCCTGGAAGTGCAAGAAAGTGTGCGGATTTGGTCAGTCGATCTACAATAACCCAAATGCCAGTGTTGCCCGCCGAAGTACGCAGCAACTGATAGACAAAATCCATCGTAATGTGCTCCCATTTCCAGACCGGAATCTCAAGTGGCTGTAGTTTCCCTGCAGGTTTCTGCCTCTCCGCCTTCACCTGCTGACAGATCAAACATCGACTCACGTACGCGGTAATCTCCCGCTTCATGTTGCGCCACCAATAGTACTCTAGAAATGTACGAAACATTTTCGTACCTCCAGGATGCATCGCATACGCTGAACTATGGGCCTCGTCTAGAATCTCCTTCTTCAAGCTCTTGTCTCTGGGCACACATAGCCTGCCTCTGAACAACAACGTACCATCGTCGCTCAATCGGAACTCTGTAGGCACACCATTCTGTATCATGGTCTTCTTGCCCAACAAGTAGGAATCTGAATCCTGGGCCTCACGCACCTGATCAACCAATACGGGTCGAACATGAAAACTGGCCAACAAAGCTCCCTCATCATCATACCCGAACTCAGCACCCGTAGCCCGAAGCTCGGCTAACATCGATACTCTGGCCACACACATATAAAACAACGAGGCTCCAGACTTCCGACTAAGTGCATCTGCTATAACATTGGCCTTCCCTGGATGGTACTCAAACGTGCAATCGTAGTCGTTGATCAACTCCATCCATCGGCCTTGCCTCATGTTCAGATCTGGCTGCGTCTGCAAGTAGGTAAGACTCTTGTGGTCGGTGAAGATCTTACACTGAGCTTCATACAGGTAATGTCTCCAACTCTTCAACGCTAACACTATAGCGGCTAACTCCAAATCATGTGTCGGATAGTTGACCTCATGTGGTTTCGGCTGCCTGGAACCATAGGCGACGACTCTACCATGCTGCATCAACACATAGCCAAGCCCCAACTTCAACGCATCACTGTACACTACAAACTCACCACTGTTGTCTGGCAATGTCAGAACCGGTGCGGTAGTCAATCTCTCCTTCAGAAGCAAATAACTCTCCTCGCACGCATCAGACCACTCAAACTTGACGCCCTTCTTCGTCAATCTGGTCAGTGGTGTAGCAATTCGGGAGAAATCCTGTACAAACCGTCGGTAATAGCCTGCTAACCCCAAGAAACTCCAAATCTCCGGCACAGTAGTGGGTCTACTCCAGTTCAGCATGGCCTCGATCTTGTCAGGATCAACACTGACTCCCTCGGCCGAAATCACGTGGCCCAGAAACTTCACACTATCCAACCAGAACTTACACTTGCTAAACTTCGTGAACAACTGATGGTCCCGCAAAATCCACAACACTGCTCGCAAATGCTTCTTATGCTGGCCCACACTCCTGGAATAGATCAAAATATCGTCAATGAACACAATCACGAACTTGTCCAGGAACCGTCTGAACACCCAATTCATCAAGTCCATGAAAGCTGCGGGGGCATTGGTCAACCCAAATGGCATAACCAAAAACTTATAGTGCCCATACCGCGTCCTGAATGTCGTCCTGGCTACATCAGAGTCACGGATCCTCAACTGGTGATATCTGGATCGAATGTCAATCTTCGAAAAGACTGATGCTCCCTTGAGCTGATCGAACAAGTCATCAATCCGCGGCAACGGATACTTGTTCCTCACTGTAACCTGATTCAGCTTCCGATAGTCGATGCACAACCGCATGGACCCATCCTTCTTCCACACAAACAACACCGGAGCACCCCACGGAGAAACACTCGGTCGAATGAAACCCTTCTCTAGCAACTCCTGGAGTTGAATCTGCAACTCCTTCAACTCCGCAGGCGCCATATGATACGGTGTCTGGGAAATTGGTCCTGTACCCGGCAATAACTCAATAGTGAAGTCAATCTCCCGCACAGGGGGTATACCAGGTAACTCCGCTGGAAACACATCCGGAAACTCAGACACAACCTCAATACTACCAAGATCCGGCACTGTAGCTGTATCACTACCAGAATAACTGCTTTAGGCAACGATCTCAAATCGTTGCCTAAAGTTAGAAAATCGTTGCCTATAAGTATAGGCAACGAAAATTCGTTGCCTATACCGTCGTTGCCTTTTCATCGTTGACTATACTATAGGCAACGAAAAACCAAACCCATTCGTTGCCTATAGTTCGGGGTTTAGGGGTTAGGGTTTTCGAGTATACGCAACGACTAGGGGTAAATCGTTGCCTATAGTTTCACTATAGGCAACGATTTCTTCGTTGCCTAAAACCCACCGACAGGTCAACTTTGACCACCTTTCAAACTATAGGCAACGACGACCTCGTTGCCTATACTTAAGAATTTCGTTGCCTATAATTAAGAATTTCGTTGCCTATAGTCAAGAACGTCGTTGCCTATAGTTTGTAATGTTGTATTTCTGGCAAACTATAGGCAACGAAATTGGTCCATTTCGTTGCCTATAGTTTGTGTAATTTTTAAAAAAAATACTTGATTCTGGATTGGGCCCAATTCCAGAATCTGCAACATTTACATGAGTTCAAACCACAACAGCGTACACATTCCAACATAAATCAAAAACTAGCTACGTGCTACTGATCAAAGTTAACACAATTGAGGAACTCCTCGTGTGAACCCTCCTGGTGCTGCTGGTCGTCACCCCCGTAAAACTGATGAAGCTGCGGCTGCTCGTCACCCCCGTAAAACTGATGCTGCGGCGGCGGCTGCTCGGCACCCCCAAAAAACTGATGCTGCTGCGGCGGCTGCTGGTGGTCCCCATATAACGGCGGCTGCTGGTGACCCCCAAATACTGCGGCTGTGTTGTAGGCGTGAACAGATTTAGCTGAGTCTGTGGGTGCGGCTGCGAAGCCCCCCGAGGTTGCTGAGATTGATAGAATGCCCACATTTGGTCGTGCTGCTCCTTCTCATGGGCTCTTTCCTGCTCCATGGCTTCCCTGGCACGCCTCATCTCCTCCAACTCCTCCTCCTGCCTCCGAATCTGCTCTTGTAGGCCGGACGACCTAGAACTGCTGGACCCGCTGGAGAATTCTGGAGTCATCTTCAAGACTCCATTTCCTCTGTAACCCATCCCCTTGGCCCAAAACTTGTTCTTTCCAACGGGAATCGCATCTGACACGCACCTCGCCGCATTAATGGGCGTCATGTGGTCAACCTGAGATGCATACTGGGTCACCTCCTCCTCTGTGCACCCCTGATGCAGCTCTCGAGCTACTTTAGCACGCACCTTCGGGATCGACTCAACCAATCTCTCCTAATAGACAATGCAAAATCGGTGACGCATTAATAATTGAGTAAAATACAAGAATTAATTAAACATGAGATGTATCAAATATGGACAAATATTTATTAGATACTTACAACATATTCAGGGTTGTTCGGATACCCATGTCGGATGGAATACACGAGAGGATCGGTCTGTGGTTCCAACCTTGCCCCACGTCGAGTCCATCTCTCATACGTTCGGGAACCGCAATGATGTGGGTTCACGTTCTGCGCTCGGTTTTTAGCATTTTCTTTCGAAATGTGCTTGTAGAATAAGAAAATGTGCACAATTATTAGCCAATTATATATATAGCATAAATTAGAGAATATCCTCGCAACATTAATTTTTTTGATTAAAATCCAACCCATTTATTTTTCACATATTTAGTCCTCTGACCTAGAATTGTTTCCTTTAATTTCTAGGTTTTTTCATGTTATTCTGCAGGGAAATAATTTAATCTTTGTTATTTTTGGTTTTAATTTCTAGCCTCTCAATCACTAATACAGTTCACTATCTTTACTTCGTATAAACAATGTAAGTTGTATAATTTAATTTACCTACACAATATATTAGAGATTTACCTACATATTAAATTAATAACATAGATAGAGATTTACCTACTACCTCTTGCGTATATAAAATAATATATCATAAAATGTAGGTAAATTAATAATAATAATATTAGTTTAGATTTAGGTACGCAAATCAATTCATGTGCATACCACAAGCTTGGGATGCTTCCAGTGGGCTATAAGCCAGTTCCACTCGTACTCCCGGTATCTGAACTCACTTGGAGTGCCATTTCGGCCTTTATCTATGTTCTCCTGCCAGAACGTCTTCAAGTGGGACTTCCACTCTCGATACCTATATTGATGCAACAAAAATATCATATAACCAACACTTTATATTCACAAATCTAACGTATTCAGGATACTTAGCCTTATATAAATCCAAAATCACATCACCTAGACGCGAGCTTTCGTTCACACCACCCCCCGGGCTGCTTCAGCCGATCGTCAATAATAAACCATTGCTGCAATACACGTATACATAATTAGCCTCATAAATATGTATGTTTGGTGGCTTATAATAATAAGAACGTCTATTTTTATGACAAATTAATGTAAATTTAACTCACCGACAGTGCATTATGCACTCGGGCCTTCACTTGAGCATCAACTGAACCCCACGAGTCCCACAACATCGGGACGAAATCACGTATGACAAATCCTGCTTGGCTAGCATACATCCCTTTGTCAGAATACTCGATAGCCGAGCCATCGTCCTCATAATCAATATGAGCCCGATTGTCACCAACTCGATCTTCAATACCCTTCCCGGTTGTGGTACCTCTGCTCGCTTTAGCTTTAGGGTTGACGACGGTGCCTAAGACACGGTACAAAAGAAGGAAATTAAGAAATAGAACCTAATTTAATGTACTGTATCTACTAAAAGAACATAAACTTACCATTCTCGTAAGTGAGCTGGCCCTTAACCCTCACACTCAACAGAGGTTGAGAGAACGGCTCATATGTGTATGCTTCCTCAGGCGTCGTGAAAGGGTCCTCATCATATATGGCCACGTTGTTAGGGTCGAGCTGAGGTATCTTCGGAATAACCGTAGGGAAGAACAAGTCCCTGGGCGGGCATAAGTGCACAGAATCCGTGCGGGATGCACTGCCGGATGGCCCAGATGATCCGGAATTAGGTTGTGGCGTCGCCGGATTGGGGGGAAGAGGTGGCATACGCGGTGGGTCCTGCTGGTTTGGCCATAGTACCCTCGTACTATTTGGGCGTTCGCTGCTGACTGAGTGACGACCGGATTCCGTGGTGGAGTTTCGGCTGCTGTTGCGGGAGGGTCGTTCATGAGACACCGAGTGACGTGGACCTTGGGGATCCTGGGATGCTGTATATAGTTGGAGGTGACGATTGGAATGTACATAGACGGTCTCAAGACTGTCCGGTACGGTGCTTCCAGAACTCTGACCAACGGACCTAGACCCACTCCGGGGTCCTTGAGGGTTCAACCCGGAGGACATTTGAGGTGTCGCTCCTTGAGGTGACGAGGAGGAAGCTCCTTTCTGTTTCCCACTTTTCCCGGGAATCAATCTTTTGAACACGGACATTTTTATTAATGTCTGCAACAAAATAACATAATGAATAGCTTACAATTGAGGCAACACTAACCTAAATTTAAATTTTGTCTAACTAAAATGAACAACCCAAACTAAAATCACACTTATTCCCAATTCTAATTACCTAAACTAAATAACCAAACTAAAATCACACTTATTCCCAATTCTAATTACATAAACTAAATAACCAAACTAAATCCTCTAATCCACAATATAATCCCAACCTAATTAAATCAACAATCCAACATAACATAACCTTAATTACCAAAATCCAACCTAAATAAAACCTAAATTCAACAATACAAACTAAATCCATACACAAATCCAACTAAAATCAACCTAACCTAAATCCAACACAAATCCAACACAACCTAACCTAAATCACAACACAAATCCTACTAAAATCAACCTAACAAACAACCCAACAGAAATCCAACACAACCTAACCTAAATCACAACACAAATCCAACACAAATCCAACTAAAATCAACCTAAATCACGTTGTTTATATATTCAAGTAAGGAGAGAGGGAGAGAATGCAAATACTATTCGGGCGAGGGCAGAAATCCGGCGAGGTTGCGGCGGCGCTGTTGCGGAGAGAATAAGAACCGTACTGCTGTTGCGGCGGCGCTGGTCGCGACTGCGGGATTTATTCCACCTATTATAGGCAACGAATGGCAGAATCGTTGCCTATACTATAGGCAACGAGGAGGACTTATAGGCAACGAGTCTATCGTTGCTTTAACTTTAGGCAACGAGAGGTATACTTTAGGCAACGATTTGTGTCGTTGCCTATACTATAGGCAACGAAATCAATATTACAGGCAATGAAATTGTCGTTGCCTATACTATAGGCAACGATTAGTTCTAGCTTGGTTCAGCTTGGTTCACCCTGGTTCAGCTTGGTTCACCCTGGTTCAGCTTGGTTCACCCTGGTTCAGCCTGGTTCAGCAGGGTATCACAATTGAAAACTCATTATTATAGGCAACGAACTTCAATTTATAAGCAACGAAATTCACATGTTTTCCATAACATACATGAAAATAACCGTTAAACTAATCCAGAAAATTACACAAGTAAACTTCGATTCGATCAACACATATATATATATACATTTAGGAGTTAATCAACTCAGTACAAGCTCGAAGACTATACTCAATTACATCTCTAACTAAGGCTGATAATCAGAATCAGAATCATCGCTAGAGTCTGACGCGGTTTGATAGTTGAAGTCTGGTAATAGGTGTCGCTCCTCGTCCTCGTCACTCGAGTCTTCATCAAAGTCATTTGGATTAACATTTAGAAGTGCTGCTCCAGAATTTTGAACCACAATACCAGGTCGAACATTATTAAGGCGAATTGTATCGGATTCCGGAATGTCAATTCCATTTCCCTCTTGGTATGCTGTAACTTCTTCGTCATCTTCATTCTCACCAAGTGTGGCAGCACTGTACACATTCCTAGCTTGCATATGGTTTACTACTTTCCATGGGGGTCTGTTCATAAGATCGTCAAGGTAAAACACTTGTTTGACCGATGTGGCAAGAACGAAAGGATCCTCCTCATACCAGCTTGTGGCAGTATTCACGGAAATGTATCCATACTGATCGATGCGAACGTTCTCCGGACGAGTATCAAACCATCTGCACTTAAACAAGTAAACTTTCATGCGCTCACCATACATGAGTTCAACCACTGAATGGAGTACACCGTAGTAGTCAGGGTCGTTATCCCCACCATGCACCATTACCTCACAATTCTGTGTCTTCACCCTGTTGTCTCTTTCTTGACACATAAATTTCACGTCATTGACCCTACACATCGCGTAAACTTTTGACGATATAGGTTTCATAGCCAAGAGCCTCAATGCGTGTGACCATTGTGGGTAACCATCATCTTCTACATAGTTCATTTGAAACAAATAACCATCAACATTAGATACGACATTTCATATAAATAAGCGTCACAATTTGCTTTTACACGTCATATATATTATGACTAAATGAATATATACTCACCCATGTGCCAAAAAATTTTGCAAAGGTCCGGTTGTGGTACGCAACATCCCCGCGAACCTGTGGACTTCCAAGGTGTGTGTCTTTCCAATATTTAACTTCTTGACAATTAATGAGTACACACCAGTGTGCAATGTCTAACTCATATGGTGTCAACTCCCACTCCCCGTGCAACCTACTCTGTGGGTAAACATCATTAGAGACTACAGAAAGGTTGAACTGGGGTTCATCTACCGACATATTCGAATGTGGGTCCTCAAGCGCTCCCAAATACATTTTGACGTACGTTACGCACTCGTGCGCAAGATATGCTTCGGCGATACACCCTTCAGGTGCAGATGTATTATGTACATACCCTTTGTAGTCTCCCAGTTGTCTACAAAGATGAAAACAGCTTGTTATTATTGTTGTACGTAGAACAAGAATAAATTAATATATAAAGACTTAATTAGCAAACATCATACAAATGCAAGGTATATACCTCTCCATTGGATACATCCAAGTGTAGTGAACGGGACCGGTGAGCATTAATTGCTCGGGAAGATGCATCATCAAGTGAGGCATGATGTCGAAGAAATTTGGGGGGAAAATCCTCTCCAACTTGCACATGATAAAAATGATGTCCTTTCGCATTTCTTCGAGGTCTGACATTTTCACTTCTCTGGTGCATAACTTTTGAAAGAACCTTGACAACGCCACTAACGGCTCTACCACCTCATCATCAAAGTACCCTCGAATCATAATAGGGAAGAGGCGTTGAAGTAGTACATGGCAGTCATGACTCTTTAATCCATAAATCTTATTGTCCCTGTAGTTAACACACCGACTTATATTTCCAGCAAACCCATAAGGATACTGGACGTTAGCCATCCACACAAAAATTTCATGCTTCTCGTCACGCGTGACCGTGTAAGGAGCTTGGGGCATCTTTCTCCCCTTCTTTTTCAACCACAGATGTTCCCGCAGTTTCATTTTTTCCAAATCAACGCGAGCTTTAGGGCCATCTTTGGTTTTACCTTGCCAATTTAGAACGGTGCCCACCACACTTTCACACACATTCTTCTCTATGTGCATGACATCTAGATAGTTCCTGATAGGCAACATCCGCCAGTACGGGAGTTCCCAGAAGATGCTCTTGTGTGTCCAGAACTTATACCTGTCGGGTATCTTCGGTATAGTCGCAACAACCTCAGGATGATTGCTCAATGGCCCAAAATTATACTCATTCAGGACTTCTAAGATTTCATCTCCAGTCAATCCCATGGGTTGCAGACCTTCTTCTACAGTGCCGTCAAAAGCCTGGGCGTCCTGGCGAAATGGGTGATGTCGTGGAAGCCAGCATCGGTGACGCATATGGACAATCTTCGAGCAATGAGCTTGTCCAAACATGGCAGTCATGCACTCTGGACAGGCCCTGTACCCCTTGGTTGGGTTTCCCGACAACATCCCTCGACCTGGAAAATCACTGATTGTGCCCACAAGCATAGCACGCATTCGGAACATCTCATTTTTAAACCTGTCGTAAGTGGGATGACCAACTGTACTCAAGTGCTGAAGCTCCATAATCAATGGCCTCATGTACACATCCAGACACTTTCCTGGATAACCCGGCCCTGGAATCAACAGAGTCAGCATATTATATTCTTTCTTCATGCACATCCACGGAGGAAGGTTGTACGGTACCAATATAACGGGCCATATGCTGTACTTCTGACTCATGTTGCCGAAGGGGTTGAATCCGTCAGTCGATAGCCCCAGCCAAACATTTCGGACTTCAGCTGCAAAATCAGAAAACACATTCACCAGGTGCTTCCAAGCCTGACCATCAGCAGGGTGTCTAAGGATATCATCGTCAGGCGAAGTCCTCTCAGCCCACCATCTCATAGCTTTCGCCATGAATGCACACATGAACAACCTTTCCAGCCTATCAATAAGTGGGAAATACCGAAGTATCTTCACTGCTTTCTTGTTTCCTGCAGGAGTGTACTTCCACCTTTCCATACCACACACCGGACAGTAATCAAGCTTTGATAGATCCTTCCCGTCATCGTCTACACCCCAAAAGAGAACGCAATCATACATGCATGCGTGAATCTTGGTGTAGGAAAGTCCAAGATCTTTGAGGACATGTCGTATCTTACGATGAGTGGGGGGAAGACGATGACCGGGGGGCAGCAGATCACCAGTCAACTGAAGCCACCTATCGACCGCTGCCACGGTGCTCTTGGTCTCCACTTTTAGCTGCATCACTGCCATCACACTTTCAAGGACTGTCTTAGGACATCCGTGGTACAACGGAGTTTGATGCATCTGAATCAGGTTGTGGTACTTGTCCATACCACGTGTGTTGACATAAACTCTAGGTAATGGCTGGAGTGGCTCAATGTGAGGGAAATTCTCAACTTCTGGAGGAACATATACGGGTGCTTGAGAATCATGAAATACACCGCTCTCATGAGGAAACATATCGTCGATGAACCTCCTGGTGGGATCATAATTGGATGAACTCGCAGTATCAGCAAATTGTCCATGATCATGCGGATCGGCTGCTGATGCTTCACCGTGATAAATCCAACGGGTGTACTTATTCCAAAATCCGTTTCTATGAAGGTGTCGCTCAACTGTAGCAATGGGACAACGATTGCCGCGACACCGACATTGTTTACATGGACAATAATGCACTGGCAACTCTCCACAATTAGCCGCCACAAATTCCAGAAATCTCCTAATTCCCTGCCCATATCTTGCATCAGTTCTATCCAGCCTCATCCAACTCTTGTCCATCCTGAAATGAACTGGCGATTCCAGAACGTTTCAGATTTTTCCACCGATTTTGATTTGAATGGAGGAGCTGCTGGCTAGATCTGATATAATAATAATTATAGGCAACGAATTACTATTTCGTTGCCTATATTGTTTTTCGTTGCCTATTAAACTATAGGCAACGATTTTTTCGTTGCCTATGACCATACTTTAGGCAACGATTTGAATAGGCAACGATTTTTTTCGTTGCCTATAAACCAGACATTAGGCAACAATTTGACTTCAACAGGCAACGAACTCGTTGCCTATAGTTCACAATAGGCAACAAAAACCCTTGTCGTTGCCTATTGTGAACTATAGGCAACGAATTTACCATCTCGTTGCGCGTTGTTTTAAAATTCGTTGCCTAAAGTGTTTATGTTGGTAGTGGTAGTGTCCACAACATGGGCTAAGTAAGCGACACAACCCTTCTTCATCAACCGATCTGCCCTCATCGCGGAAATCAAACACGGTAGTGAAGTGTTCTTCTCGCCACGGAACAGTATCTCGGGTAACCCTGGTCGTCGAAATGCGACCTCCTTCCTGTGGTAGTCAAACATGGCCCAGTGCGACCCCAAGAAGTCCATACCCAAGATCAGATCAAAATCCACTATATCAAGCAGTAACAGATCTGCGGCTAATCCATGACCACCAATAAACACCTCACAATCTATGTACACCCAACCGATGCTCACAACCTCACCTGACGGATACAACACTCTCCACAACCACGAAAGTGGAGATGCAGGTACCGTAGCTAATGATGACAGTCTAAATGATATGAATGAATGTGTGGCACCTGGATCTAACAATGCAAGTACTGGAATACCAAAGACATGTAACGTACCGATAACGACCTCCGGTGAAGCTCTGCCTTCACGTAGAGTCATAGCATCAACCCTCGCCTGTCCAGCTGGTCGTCCTCGCTGGGGCTGTGCCTGCTGCCTACCCTGACCTCCAAACTGTGCTGGTCGAACTCCCGAAGTGGCACCTTGCTCAACTCCAGAACTCTGGGCCGCCTGCCCATCACCACCATACAACTGAGGACACTCACTCGCATAGTGACCCACCTGGCCACAGCGAAAACAAGTGACAGGGCCTCGCTGACACGGTCCAAGGTGATGCCTGTTGCAGAAACTGCACAATGGGTACTCCCGCGGTACACCAAACGTGCCACCGGTACGCCGCGGATAACTGGAACCGTTGGAACTCCCACTAGCCTGTGGTCTTTGCGGTCGATCTCTCCTCCATCTCGGTCTCTGCCTCGGTGCACCAACTGGTGGGCGATAAGATCCACCGCCTAAAGATGAAGCTGAACCGGAAGTATCAGAACTCTGCCTCTTTGAAGGCCCCTGACTCGGTCCACCTTCCTCAAACCGTCTCGGCTGGTACCTCTGCTGTCTCTCTTGCTCAATATCCTCGCCTCGAAGTGATGCACTAACAAACTCATCGAAGTTGTTCTGAGGCATCGTAGTCAAAGTCGCCTTGATATTCATATTCAATCCCAGCACAAACCTGCGACACTTGGCTTCCTCTGTAGCCACCATATCCCGCGCAAAACGAGACAAATGGGTAAACCGATCCCGGTACTCAAGTACAGACAAACTGCCCTGCCTCAAGTTTGTAAACTCCTCATACTTGTGATGCTGGGTAGCCTGATTAAAGTACCTCCGCATAGACAAATCACGAAACAATGTCCACGGAGTATCAGCTGGAACCCTGTCGGTGCTAACCCACCAAAAGTATGCATCACCCTCAAGTAATCCGACTGCGGCCACTGTCATCTGCTCAGGAGTATACTGCAGACGCTCACAAACACGTTCAATCTGAACCAACCATGCCTCGCATATCTCTGGATCAACTGAACCCAAAAACACAGTAGCACCAGCAGTACGAGCCTTGACCACAGGGTCAAAACGCTCTTCCAAACGCAGCACTCGCATCAGCAAGTCGCGCGTTCGGCGATCCTCATCAGGATCCTCTTCCCGATCAACACGGGGACCACGTCGAGGAGGCATCATACTGATACAAGACAAGTATTAGGCACAAGCAGAAAAAACGTAATCATGAAACCGCAAATATTTGAGAATACACAACACCCGAAGTATTGATGAGTACCGCTGGCCAGTCGGGTCATCACTCCAGTCATGCTGTATAAACTCAAATACCCTAAGCGTCACAACTACAAGAGTCTACAGAATCTGACAACCTAATACTCTGATACCAAGCTGAAAGGACCCAACCCCGATTCAGTTACCTAAACCGGAATCGAACCCCTTCTGAAAATACGAACCAACAAAAACTTTTCAAAATTTCGGCAGAGTTTCGTTACTAACGTGGAATTGCATAAACCTGCACCCTGAAAATAACACTTTGTCCTATACCACAAAAACCAAACCGTGGGCACCAATCCCATCCGGATTTCTCAACATCATAATATAAACAATAAACAGTAAACATATTGTACTATATATAGTATATCCATGAAAATACGTATAAACACGTATCAGAATGTATCAGAGCGACCTCTAGTGTAAATATATACAATATACACATCAGTAGGCGAAACAAGAACCTACTGGAAAACACAGGTAGCTCAGATCACTAGCCTCCAAACCGCGACGTGAAACACCAAAACCTGAACTGCAAACTGGGCACGGAAACCAAAAAGCCCAGGGAAAAGACATAAAACTCGTTAGAGTGAGTGGACGAAAATAAATGTCTTTCACCAGTTGATATATATTTTTATAATAACATATGCGAGTCAAGGTAAATAAAAATAATAAAGTACACGAGGTAAAACCATACTCCTCCAGCGTACTGAGCATGCAAGTAAAAATCCCACGGGGTCACTCATGGACACATCCATGCTAGTACAGTCAGAATCACGGAGTCCCAGACTTCCACGCAATTCTCGCCAGAAAGGCCTCAGGTCAAAGGTCTGCCTCCCCCCGGTAAAGGCCTCGGGTCAGGAGTCACAGCCTCCCCCGGTACACATCCTCGGGGATCAGCCGGGATGCGAGTGTATCGATACAACAACATATAACCATTGTACTCTGTGTAAACCAAATCATAAACATTTCGATGCAAATGCAATAAACGACATATAAATGCATATACGTATTTTATAATGAAATAAGTATAATCGTCTAACACATGCTCGTGTAAATCATAACTCGTATGCATGCTCAAGTTCGAAAATCATATAAAAAGACTCGCAATCATTTCCGTGAAAAGAAATTGTCCACTCACAAGTGAGCAAAACGCGCACTCGCGCTAATCTCGTGGTCCGGCGGAAGATCCCTCGCCTGAAGCACAATCACGATCCCGATCTCGATCTCGATCTCCTGAATATTCAATAAACACAACTGATCAAAACATAACCCACAACTCTGTACTTTACCACTGAAACCAACCGTTCCCGGAAATAAACAATGCAGTGCAAAATGAATAACGAAATTCCCGAAATCTCCACTCGAAACCCTCGACTGAAAATTGGCTACCCAAATCAATCCGAAAACCTCTGGACGATAATCAGGGCGCAATTACGAGAAAAACGACATTAAAAACACTAAAATCCAAAAAGTCAACTCCTCGCCGGAGCACCACCGTTGACCGCCGCCGCCGCCGGCGGCGCGCCGTCAACCGTGACTTCCTCCGGCGAGGAAGCTCCAGAATTGTAGCTCTCCTCAAGCCGAGTCACTTCTTCAACTGTCACAAAGGCCAAATCTCATCGGAATATCCCCAAATCAGCTCGAATCCGAGCGAAAACTCAACTCCGGCAACCACATCGGGTTCGCCAGAAAAGTCCGTTTCAGTCCAATCCAACCATAGGGGAAGCTTCCCTGGGGCAAGGGGAGCCGAAACCCCCACCTCCCCGCCACCGTGGCTCGCCGGAAAGCCACCCCCCATCACCGGCGAAACCCGGATACCCAACCCGATTCGTTCTCAATCAAAACTCAACCAATTCATCCAATTCCAATTACAAATCAATTCAAAATCATGAGAGGAAGCTGTCCTTACCCTTCACGTGGCCGGAGGTGGCCGGAAATAGCAAATCGGTCGGCGAAGCTCAAAGGGGAAACTTTCCTCTTCGGTCAACAGGTCAAACTTCCAAAAATGGAAAGTCAACGGTGGTCAACGCCAAACAGTGTTTTTCGACGATTTTACGATTATTCCCGATATTTATACTCGCGCCTCGGGTCAATCGACGGTCCGAAATGAATATTCGAAATGATTCGGATAAACACGAAACAATCGGATAAACTCGTCGAAAACTGAAACTTCAAATAATCGTATTATATTCCTCGGTTATCGGAAAAATCTTCTGGAACCGCCCACGAGCTCGAAATCACGTACTCTACAACTTCCGTGAAGACACTCGACTCAAATTCTCGGCCGAAAACATAGTCGCGAATATAGTCGACGAATCACACACATATCGTAAAACTGCGACTATACTCAATCTCGTGAATCGTGCCGAATATTCTACTGATTCTGGTTCGGGTCGTCACATGTAGGGTTACCCCGGCTCTGACAGTATAGCAACCAAAGGCTGGGGATCGAGACATTGAGCTCGATGAACTAAATGTGGAATTCGACTCCCAAGAGGGTCCTTTCAAGGAAAAGGCTGAGGAAGACATAGTCCTTGAGCAGTTCAACTCAGAAAGGCCAGACAGATGTGCGTGAATACGCTCGGGACTGAGCGAAGTAGAACGGAAAAAACTGATGGCGCTGCTGAATGAGTAAAAAGATGTGTTCTCTTAGTCAATTGAAGTCATGCCCAGAATAGATGCATCAATTATTGAGCACCAGCTGCAAGTAGACCCAAAGGCCAAACCAGTGACACAAAAGAAGAAGACCTTCGCTGCAGAACGGAACAAGATCATCGAGTAGTATATGGAAAAGCTGCTAGCCGTAGGATTCATAGAAGACGTACCACACTCAGAGTGTCTTTCCAACGTGGTGTTAGTCAAAAAGAAGAACAGTAAACCGAGGGTTTGTATAGATTTCACAGACCTGAATAAGACATGCCCCAAAGATGTCTTCCCCTACATCGAATTGACCAACTGGTGGACTCGATAAAAGGACACGAGCTCCTTAGCTTCATGGACGCGTATAGTGGGTATAACTAAATCAGAATGGAAGAGGAGGATAGAGCAAATATGACATTTGTCATGGATCTAAACCCTCTAGTAGGATAACGAAATGGGCTACAGAACTCGCTCAGCATGATATCGAGTACAAGCAAAGGACGGCGATAAAGAGTAGAGAATTGGCAGACTTTTTGGCCAAATTCACAACCACAGAACTGGATGTCCAAGAGAGGAGGCAGAAAGTCGAGGCAAGGGAGTTTAGGGCCGACCAGTAAAGCTTATACACCGATGGGTTGTCAAAAGACAAAGGAGACAGGGAAGGTCTAGTCCTCAAAACACCCAATGGTACGATCATGGAGCAAGTTCTCACTCTGGGATGGAAGGCTACAAATAATGGAGCAGAGTACGAGGCACTATTGGCAATATTACTACTATCATGAGAGCTAAACATGAAAAAGATCAAAGTATTTTGTGATTCCCAACTAATCGCAAACCAGGTACTTGGAGAATATGTTACCCACCATGCATCTATGGAGGCGTACCGCAAGGTAGCAAAAGGGTTGATTGACAAGTTTAAGGAGTTCTCAATCATGCAGCTCCCACAAACTAAGAACACACACGCAGACGCCCTGGCTAACCTCACCTCGTTCATAGACTACCAGATGAGACGCACGATCGTGATAGAGCATTTGCCTACCATAAGCACGTGCATAAAGGAATCGATGCCAACAATTCTAGTCAAGCTAGGTCTCTTATGGATGGATGGAATTATGAACTATATCGAGGATGGTGTCTTACCATAAAGAGGAACCCAAGCTAGAAAGATTGTCAGGCAGGCAGCTCAATTCAACATCAAGGACGACAAACTATATTGATGATCCTTCAGTGGACCTAACATGTCAGCAGTATACCCTACACAAGTAAGTATAATGATGGAGGAGCTGTACTTAAGAATATGCAGGATGTACATTGGGGGCGGGAACCTCTTAGTTTGATGTTTAACCGAAATATATTATTGGCCTACCATAAAGGCAGACTACCTGGAACATACCTGATCGAGCATGTGAAGCCTGCCAGAGACATGCCCTTCAACCTCCCATGCATCCAGGAGAGTTGCACCACATAACGGAGTCGTGTGCCTTTGCTCAATGGGGGTTGGATATCATGGGGAATTCCCAACAAGAACTGGGGGTGGGTAGAAAAAGTATCTCTTGGTCGCCACAGATCATCCTTCAAAGTGGATCGAGGCTAAGACTCTATAAAAAATCAGGGAACAGAGGTCAAAAGTTTCATATATATAGAAGATGATCATATGTCGCTTTGGGGTTCCTATGAAGATCGCTACTGATAACAGACCGCAATTCAACTATGTGGAGGTTAGGGAATATTGTTAGGAGCAAGGGATCAAACTAAAGTTCTTCACCCTGAGATATCTACAAGGGAACGGACAGGCAGAGGCATCTAACAAGATGATATTGTAGGGCTTAAGAAGACGACTAGATCAGATGGCAAACAAAAGCTTGGTTGCATAGCTGCCAAACGTGTTATGGACCTATCAAACAACCAAGAGGAAACCCACTAGGGAGACCCCATTTTCTATGGTTTATGGAACTAAAGCTGTAATTCCTATTAGCCATAGGGTGCCTAACTTGAAGACCACAGAATGACCAATCAAAATAAATGCAGAAAGCTTGAAGCATAAGCTCGATCTCCTCGAGGAACAAAGGGCAAACCCAGGTCAAGGTAGTAGCATACCAGTAGAAGCTAAAGGCTTACTACAACAGAAAAGTTAGACCTACAGTTTTCCTCCTCGACACCATGGTCATGTGAAAGTTCTTTGAGAATACCAAGGTACCAAGAGAGGGAAAATTGGAGGCAAACTAGAAAAAACCTTACAGGATTAGAGGAGAGGATCTGGCTTAGCCTAGATCCCAAAATCACGTCATTATGATCGAGCCTAGAATTGGTTAGTTCTAGCTGCATATTCAATCTATTGGAAAATAGGCCTATTGATACTTTCACCAATCATTCTATCATTACTCATTTCACCAGTCATATAAGCAAAGTAAATAGGTAGTGCAGACAACCCAAGTGAGTGACCAAGAGCCTAGATTTGGCTTGTTCTGGCTCAGATATGGCCGATTTAGAATTTGGAATAAAGATGCTATATAGAACCACCATTTTCTAGAATTTGATATGTCTCATCTCATCAATCACAGTGGTGTGTGTATCGTACATCTTTCCAAAATGCTCTCGAGTATCCTCTTTATGCAGTTGTAGGTCAAACTGTAAGGGATTTTTCTCGTACACAGGTGATAGAGTAGTGGAAACAAGTTGGGAATGAGGAGATGGTGAAGGAAACTCATCCATCTCCAAACAAAGGCTCTGATACCAATTATAGCGAAGTAGGGTTTTCTAGCTAAATGACAAGATTTAAAGGAGATGAAATGATGAAAATGATAGTAGATTTAAGAGAGAAAATAATAGGACGAGATAAGTTGTACCGGAAAACCTGTACCAATTATGTCCCCTTGCTTAAAATTTTGACACTCGTCCAGTTAACTTGTTAGACACTAACACTATCAATCTTCTATTTATTTATTTTTCTAATTAAATTAAACTATTACATAAATATTAGTTCCAATTTCTGGATAGTCATCTGCTCATCTTCATTAACATCTTCAAGTTAGCCCCTAGTGTTCTATGATAAGAAGTTCAAAACAAGACGAGGACTCGAAAAAGAACAAGTCGTCGAACTAATGATACCGCCGACAAAGAACATTAACCAAGATAGGAAAAAGACCAAGAAGAAACCGCTTGCTACTCATATCAAGCATCTAATTCATGTCGAACACTTTTCAATCCAAACCTAAATCAAACAACCAATTTTTCAGATCCATGTAAAAGAGACCAATCAATTATGATAACAAGTCCGAATCTAGGTTGCATGGAAGTGGGTGCGGGTGTGTGGAAGTGAAGTGTGAAGAAATGCAAAAGCGTTTTTTTTTCTTTTCAAAAATTAGTGGAAGGGGGTACACAAAGAGATCGTCTAATATGTAAGAAAATTTTAGTTATATATACATTAAAAAAAGAATTTGATAAGTAACTCAAAACATGAATAGAATTTAATTCCATTTGATTGTTTTCAAATAAGTACATGCATAATAATATGATCATATATAAATAGGAAAAATTTATTCTGTGGTACCTATCAGTTTGATACCTGAACTTTTAAACGGTTCACTGTGATACCTGGGCTTTAAAAACCGTATTTTGGTGGTACATGAAACCAATTTTACATCCATCTCTATCAATTGTGATGACGTGGTGAAAATTTCAAATACGAAGGGTAAACAAGTTATTTCAAAATTAGGTATCTTATTGATACTGTTTTTGAAATTGAGGTATCACTTTAATAATTTTTTTTTTATTAATATTTCATATTTCTTTATTATTATTTAATAATTTTTAATATTTTATTTTTCTTTATTTCTCACTTACCAAAGGTAAAAAAAGTTTGAATAACCTGAGATTCGAATCTCTGACCTAAAGAACGCATTAGGTTTTGAGATAATTAGGCTAAAATTGATGGCGAATACATATAAATCCCTTTTCACCATACCATGAAGACTTCATGTAATAACAACAAACATACATATACTTATTCAAAGAGTGACATGCCCATGCCTCACTGTCCCACTCCGATGACCCGAATATTCTCTCTCTGAAATGACGTCGCCTCAAGCCAACCTAGTACAACTGTTATGGACAACTAAGTTGCTAATTTGGCACCATGCTTCAGCTGCGCACAACGGTGAAGATGCTCGGCTTGTGTGTAGTAGATCGAGGTGCAACTCTAAGGCATTAACAGTAGACTAGCAATTCAAAGCCACCTTCAAAGTCTATTATTAATGACTCAGAGTTACCCCTCGATCTGTTGCATGCAAACCGAGCAGCTCAGCTGAAGCATGGGTGCTCAAATTAGCAACCTAGGTGACCATAGTAGTTATACTAGGCTGGTTTGCGGTGGCGTCATTTGCAGTTGAGAGAGAGAGAGAGAGAGAGAGAGAGAGAGTTGTTAGAGTAGGAGAGTGTGGGTGAGGCCTGAGCGGGTCACCATTCGTATAAGTATATGTATGTATGTTGTTTTATATGAAGTTCTCATTGTGGTGGTAGAGCAATTTATATGTATTCGCAAGATCAAATATTCGAACCTTCAGGTTATTCAATATATTTTATCTTTAAAAAGTGAGGCAATAATAATAAAAAAAAAATATAAACAATTATTAATTAAATCATAAAAAATATGAAATACTAATAACATAAAACTTATTAAAGTGATACCTAAAGTTCAAAAATAGTATCATTGGGGTACCTAGTATTTGAAATTACTTATTTACCCTTTGTATTTGAAATTTATGTTTACCACTTCATCACAATAGATGGAGATGGATGGAAAATTGGTTTCAGGTACCACTAAGATATGGTTTTTAAAGTCCAGGTATCATAATAATATGTTTGAAAGTTCATGTATCAAGTTGATAGGGCTGGGTAAGTCTAGGTACCATAGAAGAATTTTTTCCATATAAATAATACTAAATTTTTCTCATGAGTTTTTGTAAAATATGATTTAGCGCTTCTAATATGGAACTTGAAGTTTTCAAAAGAAATATATTTTTGGAATCGTGCTTTCAAAAAGAATATTTTTTAAATTATGCTTCTGAGAGTTTCCGAGAAACTTTCGACAAGTTTCCGCTTCTGAATTCGAAGTGAGAAACGCTTTCACTTTGAAAGTTCCATACAATCTAGTTTCGAATCCACTTAACATAGCAAATACCCACTTCTACTGTGTCAAAAAACGCATGAGCAAACATTTTAGAATCCCTCTCTCCCATGGCATTCTATCACCAAACAAAATACAACCCAACAAGCTATCATTTGATGCTTTGACTCTAGAATCTTAAAAATGAAAACTTGAGAGATCAGATATATACTCCTCTCTTGAAACCCAACAAAACCTGTCTACACCCAACCCTCCTCCGCCGCTACTACTTCGTGTAGCCCCAACAATGGCTTCGACATTACCCAGTACGACTTATCCACCGCCCCCGCTTCGAGTTCGAAGCTCAAACCACAAGTCTGGCCAAATGTTGAGACTTTTATGAGATCATAAATGAATATTTCTCGGTCTTGGTGGAGATAAAGAAGCGGAAGATGAAGATTCGATCAATAATGTGTTCTACTTCTACTAATTATGGGTTTGTATTTATCATTTGATTTTTTAAAAACAAAATAATAAATATACTTTAACAGGGTTAAATCAGTGTTAATAGAATAGACAGAAGTCAAAATTTTCGGGAGAGAATTGGTACAGAGTTTTCGGGACAGCCAATCTCGTCCCGAAAATATATTGCCATCGGCATCTCACCAAGTCCTCAAAGGGGTGTTTATACATAACGACTATTAACGGTAACCTGATAGTGATCTGTCTCCTGATGAATCTTGCAACACGACGGTTAGCTAAACTAATCCTCGAAACGACACTGCGCAATAAACTAAACGCAATCACGACCCAAGCATTCGGGTTGGCAGCAGACTTTGCGAACATTAGAAGAGGCGGGCACAACCGGGATTGAACGTACAGTAATCAAATTGGACGGTTGGTTTTCGCCGAAATAGAAAACAAAAACAAATTGTTCTTCTTATTTACTCGAATAATATTGTTAATTGGAAAGTAATTAATAAATGATGATAAATATTATGGCCCTAAATATTATATGGAAAAAAACAATAATAATAAATACAGAGGCCATCCAGCTAAAAATAACACAGGGCAGCTGTTGAGAATAGAATAGAGTCCAAGTTGGGATTTTGATTGGGAAGCCAAGTTGGTTGTTTGACAATTTGGCGATTTGGGGTTTGTCTGGTTCCTTGTCTCGTTGCTGTAATAATCGATTTTGATATTTTGATTTTGTCTCTGGGAATGGTTGTGTGTTTGTGAGAGAGAGAGCATATGCTTTGGTGGCGTGTGTTGTTATGATTGTGATGAAGCTTCTTCTTCCTTGTCATTCTTCTTTGAATCTCAGCCGCTTCATTGCTGGCCTTCTCATCTTCCTTCTTTACAACTCTTATCAATTAGTCGCCAAGGTTCCTATACACCCTTTTTCTTAAACAATCTAATTCAGTCAAATCAAACCCATATTGCCTTTCTCTCTTCTTCTTCTTCTTCTTCTTCTTGGTTCTTGGTTCTTGTTTGTTGTTACTGTTCCATCAATGGACCCCAAAGATCCATTATTTGGTGAGTTGATTCAAAATGCATCATCAAGGCCTTGTGTTATTGTCGTCGGCGGCGGTATATCTGGTGTTGCAGCTGCCCGTCTTCTTCATGACGCTTCTTTCAAGGTCAGTCAATGTCAATCTCCATCTATTTTTTTCGCTTTCTTTTCATGTAATGATTAGCAAGATTTGTGTTTTTGAATGAGTGAATTCTTTGGTCATTGATTGTTTGTTTGTTTTCAGGTGACATTGCTTGAATCACGCGATAGACTCGGTGGGAGAGTTCATACTGACTACTCATTTGGTTGTCCGGTAGATATGGGAGCATCATGGTAAAAACAAAAAGAAAAATCATGACTCTTTTACTTCTCTTAATCTGTTTAACATCTTATTACCATGTGAAAAAGCGGGATGCGATGAAGCCTATGTTGTCTCCGGAAATTGTTAGCTGTCATCTTTTGAATTAAAAAAAAAAGATGATGCTTGATACTTAAGTTGAAATCCTATTCATATAGGATGTTAATTGTAACCGAAGGTCATTCTTGTTATGTAAATTGTTTATTAACTAAATTTATATTGAATGTCTCCAGGCTACATGGGGTTTGTAATGAGAACCCCTTGGCTCCCCTCATACGTCGTCTAGGACTTACTTTATATCGTACTAGTGGAGACAACTCTGTGTTGTATGATCATGATTTGGAAAGGTAAATCATAATTGTTCTTTTTCTCTTTCTTTTCTGAATGATTATGAGATTTAAGCTCCAAGATATTGGGAAACTGAGAGAACTAGGCAGATTAATCGGAAGGGTAGTAGAATAATGGGAAGACATGAATTACTTCTGCTCCTACTTTAGATTAGTATAAAGGAGCACCTTAAGCATTGGTAGTTTCTTATAACATTTCAAACTGAACTTTGTGCTGAATCTCATTTCAGTTTTGCACTCTTCAATGTGGATGGCATTCAAGTTCCTCAGCAGATGGTTGTTGATGTTGGTGACATATTCAAGAGAATTCTCACAGAGGTAACCTTTCTGAGTACATTCTCAGTTGATTTTGTCTGTTTGGTTTTTTCCTTGAAGTTATCAAACCAGCTCAGTGCAAATCTTGTAATTTTGATTTCCTTGTTTGATTTTTCTAGACAGAGAAAATAAGGAATGAGCATACTGACGACATGTCTGTTCTCCAAGCAATTTCTATTGTATTGGATAGGCATCCAGAGTTAAGGTATTGAAAATTGAGTACATTAGTACACATTTTACTAGACAAGGCCACAATTGTTGAAGGTTTAACTCTTCCTGGTTGTCTTTTTAACTTCTGCAGACAAGAAGGACTTGCTCATGAAGTGTTGCAATGGTACATGTGCCGCATGGAAGCATGGTTTGCTGCAGATGCAGATATGATATCACTGAAAAACTGGGATCAGGTAGTGCAATATCTAAGCTGTTATCAAATTCTCTGGGTTGGCCTTACAATTTTTATCCCTTTATATCAGTGACATGCCTCTCTTTTTTTATTCATTTTTGTCCTTTTCTTATTTTTTCATGCACTCTGTTGGATGTTTACCACGAATATATTTAGCTTGACTTGGTTTACTAGAATAGATTGACTTGGCTTGAAATCATAATATAAAAGTAAGATTGTATTTTCTACTAGATCTTTTCCTCAAGGTTTACAAGACTAGACAAAGAGGCCCAGAAAACAATACAGCAAGAATACTGCTTGAAGATGAGAGGAATTTATGCAGATTAGTTACTAATGAATAATGAAAGTGTGTTGTTTGATATCATTCTTATTCTTGGGGGGAAAATGAAAACAATACTCCATCTCTGCTCCACTCTTAACTTTGCCACCTCACGTATGAAAACAGTACGATTCATACTTCAACTTCTTGGACCAACCCATATTTGGTACCTGCAGTTACTGTGTAATTACTGAATTTAATTCTCAATCATTTTTGCACCTCTGATGTTTTGAAGGAATGCATGTATAAATACTCATTTCCTCAAAATCTCAACCGTTTTGGAAATATTCAACCTTGATGTATGAAATTATGTGATATAACTTTGATGGGCAAGGCTAAGCAGATAACAATTTATTGTATCACATTTATATTCACATGATGTGGCAGTGCACATTGTGTAGCACCATATTGTTTCTTTAGCTTGTCCAGAGTTCAAATGCCACATGAATACGTGATGTGGTGTAAAGGTGGTACATGAAGGCTTTTCATCTGTTTATTGGAAATTTTCTGGTTGGTTGCAATATTGTCAGCTAGAACCTTTCAAGTTATCTGTTGGTGAAGGCTTATGCAGCTGTTGGTACTTCTTGTTCAGGAACATGTTCTCTCTGGTGGTCATGGATTAATGGTAGAAGGTTATGACCCCATAATAAAGACTCTTGCAAAAGATATTGATGTGCGTTTGAATCACAGGTATCGACACTTGTTCAGTACCTTAACATGCATTTATGTTAACTTTTGGTATTTGGGGGATGCAAATAGAAAATTGACAAGATGGCATTGGAGTTTACTGTAAACAAATGGAACTTCCATCTTTGCTACAATATTCTTAGTTACAGTTTTTTAATGTGTATCCTTTCTACCATTCGTGCACCCCCATTCAATTCTTGACTTTCGTCAACCTGACAGCTGTTTTTCCATTTGTGTGTAATCAATCAACCTTTCCTGATATGACAAACTTTTATTTACATAAACCCTAGTTCATAAAGGATGCAAGGTCCCTGCAGATAACTCCACCACTTGAGTTGAATGAGCTTTGTATGTTGAAAGATAAGGAAAAGGAAACCGGTTAACACTAAATGATACAATTATAAGAGATTTTGGACAAAATAACTCCTAAATTCAGAAGACCCCCCCTCCCCCCAAACAAGAATTCACCTCATTATCCATTGCTCTCGCTCCCTGGAAAATTCGCATGTTGCTCTCTATCTACAGCATCCAAAAACTTTAAATATATCACATCATCATAACTCTGGAACCGAATATGAGAATGTTGCTGCATTTAATCATTCAAACTATCTCTTTGACCATCTCACATTGTTCCTGAGTGACATATAATCTTCATCCACCAATTCTGTGAAATGTTTTATATTCGTTTGTTTTGGTATTGCAGCCCCTATTCCGGCGCCATCATGCTCATATAGAAATATTTTAATGATCCAAAATCCAAATAAGAGCATAAAACGCATCTTTAAAGATTCAAAATTTAGTTTGCTTTCTAGTTCATCGAACTATTTGTTTGATCTGTATTTTCTCATCTTTGATCCAAAATCCAAATAAGAGCATAAAACACATCTTTAAAGATTCAAAATTTAGTTTGCTTTCTAGTTCATCAAACTATTTGTTATCTGATCTGTATTTTCTTATCTTTGATTTCATTGTTCCTTAAATGGTTTTAATATTCATTTGGACTTCTAGTCCTTTTGGTAGTATGGCTGTTCCTGTTGCTAGTTTGTTCTACCAATTCTATAGTGAATATTTCATTTTTTTAGCTACATATAAGCAAGCATATAAATTCAGAGCAGCATACATTCCAATATGTATAAATGCTTTTCTGTTTGGTCTGAATTATTTTGTGAATTATGGTAAACAGGGCCATAAAGATATCAAATGGTTGTAACAAGGTGATGCTCACAACGGAAGATGGAAGAAACTTCATTGCGGACGCGGCTATCATAACAGTACCTCTCGGGGTCCTTAAAGCCAAATTGATTGAGTTTGAACCCACCTTACCTGAGTGGAAGGTCTCTGCCATTTCTGATCTTGGGGTTGGCAATGAAAATAAAATTGCCTTACGATTTGATAAAGTTTTCTGGCCAAATGTAGAGCTCTTAGGAGTTGTTGCACCAACTTCTTATGGATGTGCTTACTTTCTTAATCTTCACAAGACCACGGGGCATCCGGTCCTCATCTATATGTGTGCTGGAAGGTTTGCTGATGACCTTGAAAAGGAAAGTGATGATCATGCAGTTGATATTGTGATGACGCAGCTCGAGAAGATGTTACCCGAGACAACTAAGCCAGTAAGTTCATAGTATATGTTTAGATATTTTCTCACTTCAGTCAAAATTAATGATTTATTTTTATTGTTTTTCTTGTACCCTTTAAAGCTGTCCACAGGACTTGGATATTTAACTGTAAAAGGGACATATTTAATAATTAACATGGTATATAATGTAACTCACTGCAAAGTTTGGCAGTCTGTAGTTGATTGATTTCAAAGGATATGACTTATCTTTTGTTTTGGTGGTTTCATCTTAACAGGTTCAATATCTTGTATCACACTGGGGAACAGACTTGAATTCCCTTGGCTGCTACTCTTTGGATTTGGTTGGAAAGCCAGCAGATATATATGATAGGCTTCGAGCACCCTTGGGTAATCTTTTTTTCGGAGGGGAAGCTGTTAGCATGGACCATCAAGGATCTGTACATGGAGCTTATGCAGCAGGAGTCATGGCAGCTGAAAACTGTCAGAGTCATCTCTCGGAGAAACTTGGTAGATTAGAAAGCTTGCAGCATGCATATGTTCACGAGGAATTGCTCGAAGGAATAGTTCCGCTGCAAATCTCAAGGATTTGAGTCCTTGATATACCGAGGAAGAAAAAGCAGGCTTTACCATTTAAATTTAATTGGTGCATCAGGGAACCCTTTCACAATTTTCTGAAAATAGGGACTTGACTATGCAAGTATTCAGGCACTTGTTCAACATAGAAAAACAAAAAAATCATTCTCCTTTTCTTTTTGAAAGGAAAACCATTGTTCTCTATTTGCCCTTGGGCAACTCCAACCGTAGACTTGGAGTTGGATTTGATTACAAGACCAGCTTTTTCCATCTCTAATGGCCCAAATATGACCCCAAGATCCAGAACTAGAGCTGGATTCCGAGCTACTTTCTAACTCCCAATTAGACTCCAGTTCCCCCGGTGGGGCCCACCATGGAGCTAAAAGTGGGAAAAAAAAATAGAGAAGTCACGACCATTGGACGCACTAGAGGCGCGAATGGTGACAAGAAAGGGGAGCGTCTTGCTCCAACTCCCACGCACCTAAGACAAGTTTGATGGCTGGCGGCTCCCATAGGGTTGACGTGTTTTAGTTTACTTGAAAATCAACTTACTTTGCAATGAGATCAATAGCTCATAATAAGCCAGCTATTTTTACAAATGTTGACGGAAATAATATTCTTCATGTCTCGGTGTATCTTATATTAAGTATAATAGTATATATTCTCTTAATCATTAATTTATAGGAATATTGATTGTAATAAATTGTAATGCCTATTTAAGGTCATCTATCAATGAATAAAGTCTAGATTCAAATTATATATCTCTTGTGTAGCTATTTTCTCCTTCAGCACGTTATCAACAGTTCTTGAGTTGATAGCCAACACAAACCCTAAACAGAAAATTACCCTAAACACTACAACCTCCACCGTCGGATTCTTTATTACCCGGAACACTACCGTCGTCGAAAATTTATCCATCGCCTGATTTTGTTAAAGCTTCAAACTTCTTTCAGCGAAGTTTTCATACCGAGCCTAACATTCTCAAGATAGATCTTCTTGAAGACCGTCATGGTGAGCACACATGCCTTGACATCTACCTTTGTTCCAGCCGTAGCTATAAAGGCTCTTCCGAACATGATAGGGAGATCTTCATATCCTCTTGGCTCTTCCATGTCAAGTATCACGAAGTCAGCCGGTATCACAAGTTCACTAATCACCACTAACACATCATAGACTCTACCCCTCGGATGCACCACACTTTGAACGGCAAGTTGCAATGACATACTCACCGGTTTGATTCTCCCTAAACCAATCTCTTTATATACCAAGTATGGCATCAAATAAATTGAAGCTCCAAGGTCCATCAATGTCTTAGGAAAATTCCTCTTCCCAATTGTGCAAGGAACCATATATAGCACTTGCCAGATCCACCAGCTTCTTTGGAACCTTCCTTTGCAAGATTGTCAAGACCGTAGCATTCAGCTTAATCCTCTCGGATCCCTTCACATCCTCTTCAAGCTTGTTTTTATATCTCTGATTCGTGCAAAGGTCCTTGAGAAATTTGGAGTACATTAGAATGGTTTGTATAGCCTCAAGGAGAGGGAAATTGATTTCCACTTTCTTGAATACATCTAAGCACTCCTTGATCTTTCTATCCATAGTAACTTGGGCTCTCTCCTTATTCTTCACTTAAGAGAAAGGTAGAAATACATCATCACCTTGTTGAACCCCCTTCAGAATGCTCCTTTAACTTATCTTGATCTTTCTGTTCTACTGGTCAAAAGGTTTTATCGATGGGTCAACGATCTGTGTTTGTCCAGACAGTGGGCTCCCTTCGACGGGTCGACTCACATCGAGTTCTAGGCAGCTTCTTCTCCTCTTGCTTTCCCTAAATCAATCCCGGAATGCTCTAAATCCATGTCTCTACCCTCTAAACCTTTTTTGGCGGCAACAAGTCGACTCACTCCACGATCGAAGCTCGTATGTCCATCCTCCAACCCGTCTTCATCATCACCCGACTCATCAACGTCCTCATAAGAAATTAAAGCGGTCTTTTCTTGGAATCTCACCACCTTATCTCTACTTTTGGTGCCCTTCTAAAATCTGCAATGGTTCTTAGACACATGTGGTGTGTGTAAGTCCTTATAATCGTCACTCTCCACAATGGGAGTATCTCCATAGTTCTCAAATCTCTTTCCAGATATCAATACCGCATTCACCACATTCACTTAATGTTTGGGATTTTTCTCAGTAGTATAAGGGAACTCATGTGCCTTGTCACCCCCTAGTACGGTGAGTGCCTTCGCCAGTTGGCTTACTTGAGTCTCCAACTTGTAGATTGCACTTTGACTCTCATTGCAAAGTGCTTGATTCTCACTCTTCATACTCATGAAAATTTCAAGATACATCTTCTTGTCTTCCTCTTGATTCTTGACAAATTTGGCAAGCAAGTCAGTCGTGTTGGGTTTTGGCACCTCCAATTGAAGTGTCGGAATTGGTGCTTGAACTAATGGTGGTTGTTGAGCTCTAAGAAAAAAAGGTGCTCTCAGTTAGTAAGTGTTACCACCTGAAGCATTAGAAAATCCTCCATTTGGCCTTGAAAAACCTGAAGCTCCTTGGTTGCTTGAGAACCTCTTGCTTCCACAGCTCGAGGCACAAAAAATGCCTTGATTACCTCCTTGATTATATCTACCTCCTTGCTGGTTTTGAAAACCTCCCCCTTGATTGTATCTTCCTCTTTGACCTTGGAAACCTCCATTAGGTCTTTGCACACTTTCTTGTCCTCCTTGGTTGTTTTGGGATTGACCACCCCATGAGAAGTTAGGGTGGTTCCTCCAACTCGGGTAATAGGTATTAGAGTAAGGATCGTTCCTCAATTGATCATAATATAACCCCTTCCATTCCTCAATGATCTTTGGATAGTCTTCTTGATATGGGTAACTAAGAGTCTCATGCACCGTGCTCTCACATATCATGCATGTCATCGGTTCTACACTTATCTCTGAGACTTGGTTGACTTGGTCTCCACTTCTGTGTTGCTTCATCAAGAGGTCGAATTTCTTGTTCATTGACTCCTCAAGCCTCTTATTGGCTTCATCATGTGCATGTGTCTCCCCCTTAACTTCGTACATGCAGCCATAGTTAGCTTGGGTAGCCTCTCTCATAGAAACTGATGGCTTCCTCATACTCGACTTTACATTTCACAAGGCCGATCTTTCTGACAACTTTTCTAGCAAAATGTGTGCTTTCTCAGCGATCTTATCCATGAAGTTTTTGTCACAAGCACTATCCACCTTTCTCCTCATTTCTGAACTCAATCCTTAGTAGCATAAAGACATAAGCATGTCTTAGGTTTGCCCATGGTTTGGAAAACCAAGCTCTAGATCTTTGAAACATTCTCATGCTTCGTAAAAAAACTCTCCATCTTCCTCCCGGGAAGTCGTTAGACTTGTCCTTCTGTCATTGGTCTTCCCCAGTGGAAATTACTTTGTGATGAACTTTCTTTGTAAGGTCCCCCCAAAATTGATCGAATTGGGTGGAAGCTTGTTGAGCCACTCCTTGGCCTTGTCCCTAAAGCTTAATGGAAATATCCTTAGAGGTAGTTGCCCCTCAACCTTGCACATGCTTCCTCAAACTCCAAGAGGTGAGAGTATGGGTCAGAATTAGCATGCCCCAACAAAATGGGGAGGGTTTGAAGAAAACTCGGCTTAATTTCGAAAGACTCTCCCGCCAATGGTTGGAAAACTATGCACCCGGTGTGAGTTGCCAATGAGGGTAAGGCACATTTTTACAACTCGGAACATCATTATATTATATTTGAAACTTATGTGGTTAGTCGCTAATTAATTACGTTAATCGTCGATGGTAATTAGTTTCTACCGTTGGTAATTTTCATTGGCATTTCTTCGAGATTTTATTGACTATGTTTTTTCAAGAAATTTCTTTGGATAAAGTTGTAGAGTTTGTCAATATGAATTTGTTGTCACTTCAAGTGTTGAAATCGGAGTTACGATGAAGAAGTTATGGTCAACAAAATTTTTACAAAAACATCGAAAAACGTTTATCGCATAATCGTGTAATCATGGGTATAAATAGGGGTTTCTATTTTTGGAAAGTTAGAATTCTATTTGGGGTAGGTTGATCCCACGTTGACTTTTTCTTCCTCTCTCTCCAGACCCATTTTTTGCCGACGGTGAGCCTCTAGCCAGTCACTATTGGCTTTGATATTGGTCTGGTTATGTTGGGTTCGAGCTTCTCTATCTCTTTGTAGGTGTATCTCCGGCGTTGGTGGCTAGAGGATGAAAAATTAGGCAGAGAATATAATCTGGATTCGGGTGGAATTCCACGGCGACGATGGTGGCGGTTGCGACAGTGTATGACGTCAAAGTTCAGGGGGTTTTGAAGCCCAGGCGAAGATGAGTCGAACATAACACGTCTTGGCCCTTGCCGTGATCGGATGCCGGTGAACGGAGGAGATGAATTTTTCGGTGGGTTTTTGGTTTTCCGAGAAATTGAAGGCTTTCCAGTTAGAATTTGATGTCGTGTTCTTCATAAATGTTGTTGGGTTTGTTGAGTTGAAAATTTTGTTATGCAGGTTGCTTGATTTGGTGCCGGTGGGAATTTCGGCCGCTGCTGGCGGTGGTGCGTGGCCCACGCACCGCTGTTCGCGGTGGAGCTTGGTGAGGTGGAATTTTCGGCAAAATTTTATGACGTTCTGCTCGTAATTTTGTGATGAACACAATAGTGAGGTTCTTGTATGGATTTGGACTTGATTAATTTACACGTGTATTTAATCGGATAATAATTAATTGATTTCATGATATTATTAACGGACGATCCGACTACCGATTTAAGGTCAAGTCGCTCTATGTTTAAAATTTATGTTGCGATTCTAAAATTTATTTATAGTGAAGGAATGCAAGGAACTGAATTCGAAATTTGATTAAGTTCATTTTTAGTCGAAAAATACGTCATTCGAGAATGCGAGAGTCTTGACATTATTGCTCGTCAGATTACGAGCTTAATTAGTTGATATTAACGAGTAAATATTAATTTTAAGGGTGGTTTCAGGATTACGAGTTAGCGGGCCGTGTCGGATGATTATTGCGCTGATTAGCAAGTTTCAACTTTATGAATACCCCGACATTGAACGGTGAGTGGACCTTTATTTTCACAGTTATAGTGATTTCTTATTTTTTATACAACATGTTCTACAGTTTTTTTTACAGCTTTTAAAGTTTGGAGGTTTATGATGATGGTTTATTTTATTGCATCGATGCTTTAGCTATTCGGCTGATCACCAGATAGTTTAGTCAGGAGAGGTTATGTGATCTCGTCTGACCCAAATCGACTCAGGTACTGGGAACGATCCCGTCACGTTTATTTTATTTATTTTTCTTACAGCTATCCGACTCAGGTTAGGTAGCCTAGGCGAGCGCCTTCACTGTTTTTAGTTTACAGTTTTTGAACTTGCTGTATTTCTCAGAAATCTGCGGAAAGGCATAGATAGAATATTTTATTATTTTACACTGATTATGAGTTTTTGTCCACTCACGCTAACGTTTTTCTGTTTTTATCTGCCTTTTTCTGGGCCTTCTAGTTTTCCGTGCCCAGGTTGCAGTGCTTCTCTTGAGCTAAATTTTGATATTCTGAGGCTTTGAGTCCACAGGATTATCATACCTTCCTATAAGTTTCGGCCCATTAGCACTGTATTTTCTTCTGTTTTATTCTGCTCCTAGAAGTCGCTCTGGACACTAGTGTACTAAATATTTTTCAGTACTGGTTGTGAATTGTTAGTATTGTTGGATTATAAATTTTTAGTTTATGTATTATTATTCCAGCATTTTAATTAAATTGTACTTTATTGAGAAATCGGGATAGACATCGGTGGTCCACGGTATTGTTTGTGAGAAATCTGAAGTGTGAATTTTCTTGCAGGTTTCTGGTAGTCCACTTCGTAGAGGAAATTATGTCAAATTTTTTACAGAAATCAGAAGTTTAAGTCTTGTCGTTATGGTGTAATCCTAGATTACTAGTTAATCTAGGGTTGGGTCCTTTCACACATTCTCTCAATGGTCATCCTTTATTTACTTCATCCTCCATGACAAGTTGCTCTTGTACTATAGGCTCAACCTCTTGTTCAATTGGCGGATCCAACTCAATATGAAAGACACGATATCCAAGTAATGGATTCTCGCATCTAGCCTCTATAGTTATGTCAAAAAAAAATTCAAGTGCTTCTCGGTTCTATACCCTCAACAATAGAATACCACCCACTTTTTCACTACTACTGCTCGAACCTGCTTTACTCAGAGTCACTTTATCGAAACCTCAATTAGATCTCCACAAAATGGATGGCAAGCTTCAAGATGGAGTGCGTAGATTCGAATGATGGAATGGCATAAACCTGAAAAACACACTAAGAAACCACTTCAATTTAGTCTTCCAAACCCTTACAGTACTCAAAGTCTTGAGGGCACTACTAGAAAAAACAGTTTAGCCGACGAAAAAAATTCGTCGGCCTGTTAGACATTTCCGTCGGCTAAAGTAAAACCCGACCAACTTTCGTCGACTAAAGTGTCGTCAGCAATACTTTAGCCGACAACAAAAATGGCAGATGTCTGTTAAAGTCCATACTTTAACTGACGACAAAACAAATCGTCGGCATAAAGTTTAAGGTTTAGCCGAAAACTTTGTACACTTTTTCCGACGATAAAGTCATCGGCTAAACCTTCCCTGGTGTCAAAATTGTTGACCCGGATTGGACCATAGCCGACGACTGTGAAAGACTGTCATCGGCTATAGTTTGTGACTATCGTCGGCTATAGTATGTAACTCATCGGTTTATATGGGGACTCGTCAGCTATAGTTTGGGTAATGTGGTCAGCTAATGTTGCTGATTTCTGAAGAAAAAAAACTGCGGATTCTGGATTTCTATTTCCAGAACCTGCAATTCCACAATTTATTTCCACAATAGCCAACAACACATAAAATGAAAACAAAACACATATTCACCAACAAACACAAATTAATGAAACATAAGCATATATTAATGAAACACATAGTTACCAACATAACACATAAACTAAAGGTTATCCAAATCTATGTTCTGGAAAACAGATGGAGCATTATTACCATCTTCTTGCGGATCCTTCTGCTGATGTGGAGCATTGAAAGGGAGCTAGACAGGTGAAAACGGAGGTGGGGTCGGGATCTGGACTCCTTGCGATTGAAGTTGTGCATACTACGCCTGAAATCAAGAAGACATCTGAGCCTGCTGGGCAGCCAAAGCACGGGTCTGAGCCTCCAGATCCCTTCTCGCCTGCTCCATCCATCTTTGAGTCTCTTCCATCTGCTCCATTCTTGCCTACTCCATCTGCTTCCACTATAAGAAAAATGCACTTAGACCACGGAACCTTAAAGGTTCCGTCGTCTAAGTAACACTTAGACCACGGAAACTTCTCCGCGGTCTAAGTGAACACTTAGACGACGGAGATGTCTTTTTCCGTCGTCTAAGTGAAACTTAGACCGCGGAGAAAATTTCCGCGGTCTAAGTTTTCACTTAGACGACGGAAATGTCTTTTTCCGTCGTCTAAGTGAATTTTTTTAAATTTTTAATTTTTTTTTAAAAAATAAAAAAATATTTTTTAAAATTAAAAATTTAAAAATTCACTTAGACCACGGAGATGACCATCTCCGTGGTCTAAGTGAATTTTTAAATTTTTTTTTTTAAAAAAATTTATTTTAATTAAAAAAATTATTTGAAAAAAAAATTTAAAAATTCACTTAGACGACGGAAATACTCATCTCCGTCGTCTAAGTACTGTAACCCTAAACCCTAAGGCCCTATCTCCTAAACCATGTTTTTACTTAGACGACGGAAATGTGCATTTCCGTCGTCCAAGTAAGAACTTAGACGACGGAAATGTGCATTTCCGACGTCTAAGTGAAAATTTCGTAATTTCACCTAAGACAACGACCATCTAGACCATGTCCCAATGCATATTCTTTTCGTCGAGACCATAGAGTAAACAATGCTTGGAGTGTGAGCGTCGACGGTTTTAAAATAGGACTTACGAATTTTCGTGTATCCAGGTTTCCGTTTTGTAAAAATTTTGGATTTGCGGTTAACTGTGCCGATGAAACCCTGAACGAACTCAGTATTTAGTGGAAATTATTCTACTTATATATGGTGTTATGGTGAGTATATCCAACTGTCGTTTTTTCCAAATTCAATTTCGTTAATATCAATGTGCAATGAGCCTATACGTACCGACACTTAAGTTATACATAGTAGTAGATACTTAACAAGTTTGAATACGTAAATTAATTCATCGTCTTAAATCCCACTTTTTATATATACGATTCTTTAATCGATATTTTACGACAATTCCATTCAAATTACAGGTCCAAAAATTCATTACAAATTATTTTTAAAAAATAATTTTACGGAATTTTCACTTAGACCACGGAGATGACCATCTCCGTGGTCTAAGTGAATTTTTAAATTTTGAATTTTTTTAAAAAAAATAAAAAAAAATTTTAAAAAATTTTAAAAAAAATTTAAAAATTATTTTAATTAAAAAAAATTCACTTAGACGACGGAAAAAGACATTTCCGTCGTCTAAGTGAAATTTTGAATTTTTAATTTCTGGCGGTGTTTTTCCCACTAAAAATTTGGCAAAAATTTAAATCCACTTAGACGACGGAAATTTGTCATCTCCGTCGTCTAAGTAAAAATAATTGGCGGTATTCTTTTCCCGCTAAAATTTTGGCAAAAATTTAAATCACTTGGACGACGGAAATACTGATTTTCCGTCGTCTAAGTGAAAAATTGGCGGTATTGTTTGAAAATTTAAAGCACTTAGACGACGGAAATACTGATTTTCCGTCGTCTAAGTGTTTTAAAACTCTATAAATTCATCATTTTCTCAATCTCTCTTCATTTTTTCCTCTCCCTCAATCCACTCTCCCTCTCCCTCTCTCCCTCTCCATCTCTCCCCCCCCCCCCAATCAAACCACCCACCATATATCATCACCATCACCATCCACTATCATCATCACCACCACCACCGACATCACCACCGTTGCCGCCATCACCGGCATCACCACCGTCGCTGCCACCACCACACACCACCACCACCTACAACGTCGCCTCCACCACCACCACACACCACTAGCTACCGCCTACATTGTCACCTCCACCACCGGCCTCCACATTCCGGCCAACACCACCGGCGCCGCCACCACCACCGCCGCCTATAATTAGTTTAGTTTTAGCTTAATTTTGTTTATTTAGGCTAGATTAATTTACTTTATTATATTATGAATTTTGTATTCATTGTATTTAAATCCATAATAATTTAAATTATTTATTCATTATGAATTTTGTACGTATTATATATTATTAATAATTAACATTCAATAAATTTTGCAATATTATGAATATTGATATACAAAAAATTAAAAAAAAAATTCATTAAATGCTAATTATTAAATTATTAATTAGCATTTCATGAATTTTTAATTTACATTTTTTTAAAAAAAATAATTTTATTTTTTTTAAAAAAAATTAAAATTTAAAAATTCACTTGGACGACGGAGATGACAATCTCCGTCGTCTAAGTGAATTTTTACATTTTTTTTTTTTTTAAAATAAAATTATTATTTTTTGATAAAAAACGTAAAAATTCACTTAGACGACGGAGATGACAATCTCCGTCGTCTAAGTGGACACTTAGACCCCGGAGAATGTCCGCGGTCTAAGTCTCACTTAGACGACGGAATTCTCCATCTCCGTCGTCCAAGTGCTTGGACGACAGCACTTGGAGCACGGAGCTTGGACGACGGAAATTCCGTCGTCTAAATACTTAGACGACGGAAAATTGCACCTAGACGACGGAAATCGTCCGTGGTCTAGGTGCATTTTTCTTGTAGTGTTCATTCTCGCCTGCTCCATCGCCTGCCTTTGAAGCTGCTCCTGAAGCTAAGCAGCCTTAGAAGATGCCAACTTGTGTGAGAAACGGGGAGTGTTCTTCAAGACCCCATCACCCGTCTAGCCTATATCCCTACAGTAGAAATTATTCCCTCGTTGTGGGAAAACGTGACCCAGGATCCTCGCCCCTACCGTCACAGGTGGGCTCCCTACGGGTCAGTCATCTGAGTCAACACCTCCTCAGTTCCTTTCCTCACTCTCGCTTAATTGACAAGAAAAACAAAATAACATATTAGTAAACATATATATATAAATTAGAAAAAAATACATATATAAGCAATTATGTTAATTAAATTATAAGGGCATAAGACTTACAATATCTTCGAGGGACTGAGGATACGCTTTCTCATATGTATACACATACAGGTTGATTTCAGGGTGTTGAGTCACCTCCTCCATTAACTCGCAAATAATCTAGATCCGGCATGATGGTTACTCATGTTTTTTCCCTGGTTTGCCACATTTTTTTTAGAAATGGCCTTGTTGGATAAACATATATTAAAAAATATATTAGGAAACTAATTTTGCCAAATAGGATACAGTTAAACACAAATATGATGTTGCATACCTCAAATTTTGTGTTGTTGAAGTGGACTTGAAGCCACTTCCACTCGTACTGCCTATACATAAACTCGATACGGGTACCCGAACGCTGGTTGTCGTGCTTCTGCCAGTGCTTACAAAGCTCATTTTTCCACTCCTTGGACCTATATATGCAACACAAATGTTAAAAAGTGACAATAAATGATCAACAAAATATAACTCAATATATAAAATATTACTCCCACCACCTTTTTCCTTGCACGTAATTTGCCCACGTGCATTTAAGCTGCTCCGGAACACTGAACCACACCTGCAATGTACCTATTTATGGTAATATATATATATATTACCATATAATTAATAAGGGTAAACATACATAATGAATATCTAACTAACTCAACGACATAACATTGTTCACCATGTCCTTCACACACTATGGCACGAATGACCACTCTCCGCAAAGAATAGGGACTCTGTCCCGTATGATATTTCCTACTTGGCCGGAGTACTTCCATGCATTATCCCTTAACTTCACCGATCCATCCACCCCGGTCTCTATGACCACAGGCCCACTGGTCTTGACAAGACTGTCAAGACCCTTGTCGGTGACAAAGCCTTTAGTCTTTTTTTGTTGCCTCTGACATCTGTCACATAAGACAAAGTAAAAATATTAAAACATATGGCCCCAATTTAATATAAAAATTATTAAAACGTTTGCCACGTCGAAGTGTTTGTTACCCTCACACTATAAAGAGGTATATCAAACAACACATAGATGTATGCTTGTTGCGGGGTAAGGTAACTGAGATGTCCTGAAAATGGCACTCCTCACTCATCGACAGCAGGTATGGTAGGCACACTCAAGGGCATGAAGAGGTGAGGCAGCGACATTGCTACCCTCTATGACGAGCTACCTGAAGCACAAACTAGAGAGGTAGAAGGAGCTAGAGTCGTAGAGGGAGAAGATGCTATCTGGTTAATGGGAGGCATATAGACACCCAAAGGACCCGGAGTCGTAGAGCCGCTCGGTGAGGGCATGGGGGAATCGTCTTCCCTAAAAAGCTGCCTCGTGCTCTGTGGTATGCGTTGGCGGGCCACAATAGTTTGCGATGGTGGCTGATCAAGTAGTTGAGATCGTTGAGAGTTCAAAGGGACTTGGTATACAGTGCGAGGGTTGTTGTGGATAGAGGTGGCCTCACATTTGTTGGCGTTAGACCCTTGTTCCTTAGATCCCCTTTTTTTCTTCAAGAGAGGCATGATGCCTACTATAAAAACCACCATAAAAAATTATAAACATTCATTCCACAACCAAAATCTAATCCATACAAATCAATTACCATAATCATTCAACATAAACATAAACAATTACCATGTACCATTCAACATAAACATAAGCTAAACCATCCCAACAATCCATTACAAATAACCATTAATCAACAATAATCATTCCCAACAATCGGAAACCACAACCTAATCTGAAATTTCCAACAATAATCAAAACACACACATATATGCAATTTCACCTTATTCAAAATCATGCAATTTCACCGAATCATAACCATATTCACAATTTCAATCAATCCAAAAATACATATAATCTACAACACATAAACAATAAACATTACCAAAATAATTACATATAAACAATTACCCAAAAAAAATCATATGCCATAATATGAAATTGAAATTGTAGGTGAGAGAGAGAGAGAGAGAGAGAGAGAGAGAGAGAGAGAGAGAGAGAGAGAGAGAGAGAGAGAGAGAGAGAGAGATTAACGTTTTTAGCGAGGTATGGGAGAAAAGCGAAAAGCGGAGAGAGATTAAGGTTTTTAGGGTTTTCTGTCGAGAGGAGGCCTCTCGTCTGGGAGAACTAGATATAAACTTGATGACTTTAGCCGATGACTTAAAAATGTCGTCGGCTAAAGTATGAAACTCGTCAGCTAAAGTATGAAACTCGTCGGCTAAATTAGCTTTAGCCGACAACTTTGGTCTATTTCATCGGGTAAAATGTGAAAATACTTGAAAAAATTAGGGTCATGTGAAAATACGTTTCAAACAAATTTCTGTTTAATAAAAAGGTGCTCATAATCAAAATCATAACAATCATGTGAAGTGTGAAAATACTTTAAAATCCTGTTTAACTAAGGCTCATATTGAGAATCATCGTTTGAGTCTTCCTCGATGTCCGAGTTAATTTCTAGTAATATGTGCCACTCCTCGTCACCGGAGTCTTCATTTGGATTAATGTCAATAAGCTTTACATCTTCCTCATGAATTCGAACCACACGACCCGGTCTCACATTGTTAACGCAAATTGTAAAGGATTCAGCAATACCAATTGCGTTTGGCTCTTGGTATGCAATATCTTCTTCATTATCTACAGCCTCTCCAAGTGTAGCAGCACTGCATATGTTTCTAGGAACAACATGGTTGACTACTTTCACGCATCTTTATGCACTAGATCATCAAGATAAAACACTTGTTTGGCTGATGTGGCAAAAATAAAAGGGTCATCTTCGTACTAGCTTGAAGCAGTATTTGCCGAAAATATTCCGTACTGATCAGTCCTTGTGTTCTAAGGGTTAGTATCAAACCATCTACTCTTAAACAAGTGCACAATCATGCATTCCCATAAATTAGTTCAACTATTGAATAGAGAACACCGTAATTAGTGAATGCCATTCTGCCACCATGCACCATTACCCTAGTATTATGTGTTCTCTGTCTGCCATCTCTATGTTCACATATAATTTGTACACCATTGACCTTACACATTGGATAAATTCTTGAAGTTATCGGTTTCATCGCCAAAAGCCTCAATTGGTGTGACCACAATGGGTGACCATCAAATTGTATATGGTTCACCTGAAAAAATAATCATAACCATTAACTTTAAATATGAACATAGTGAATTATATATAGATATATATATATATATATAGCAGTAAATTTATATATAGACGTACCCAGTCGCCAAAATAGTTTGCAAACTCCCTATTGTGGTACTCAAGATCACCTGAAACTTCTGGACAGTAAAGATGCATGTCTTTCCAGTATTGAACTTTTTGATAGTGAATCAATACCCACCATTGGGAAATAACTAGTTCATATGGTTCCAACTGGTACGAGTTAGGCCATCGTCCATAAACTTCAATATCATAGGAGAGGATAGCAAGATTGAATTGTGGTTTATCTACCGACATATGTAGTGGAAGGGTCCTCCAACGCCCCCAAATAAAACTTGATGTACGTTACGCACTTGTACGCAAGATATACATGAGCTATACATTCTTCAAGTGCGGATTTATTACCCACATAGTCTTTTTAGTCTCCCAGTTGTCTATCAAGTTTCAAAATACATATTATGATTATTGAAAAATAATTTTATATAAAAGCATATTGATCTTCAGATGTTGAATTGTACTTTTCCATGGGATACATCCAAGTGTGGTGTATTGGACCAGTAACCAACAATTGTTCGGGAAGATGAATCATCAAGTGAGGCATGATGACAAAAAGATTTGGGAGAAATATCCTCTCAAATTTGCACATGATAAAAATGATGTCCTCTTGTATTTCTCTTAGGTCTGATTTTTTTCACTTATGTAGTGCATAACTTCTGAAAGAATCTTGACAACGCAACTAACGGCTCCACTACCTGAGTGGGCAAGTATGATCGAATGAAAATAGGGAAGCGACGTTAAAGCATTATATGGAAGTCATGACTCTTTAATCCGTACATCTTATTGTCCTGGAAGTTAACACACCAATCTATATTTCCTGCATAGGCTGAAGGATACCTAACATTACTCATCCAACTAAAAATTTCATTCTTCTGCTCAGGTTTGACAGTGTAAGGAGTTTAATGCATTTTTTTCTTCCCTTCTTTCAACCACAAATATTTTCGTAAACCCATTTTTTTCATATTAATGTGTGCCTTAGCGCCGTCTTTAGTTTTCCCCTCCAAATTCAGCACTGTGCCCACCATACTTTCGCACATGTTCTTTTCTATATGCATGACATCTAGGTAACTTACTCTAGCACGGGAGTTCCCAGAATATACTTTTGTGTGTCCAGAACTTATACATGTCGGATCTATCAGGTATTGCTGCCACTATATTAGGATGATTGCTGAGCTATCCAAAATCGTATTCATTCAACACTTCCAAAATTTCATCTCCCGTCCATCTCTTAGGTTGCACATCCTTTTCTACAGCCCCATCAAATGCCTTGTCATCCTCCCACCATGGGTGATCAAGTCTAAGTCAACAACAGTGATGCATCTGGACAATCTTCCTATAATGAAGTCTGCCACACTCATCAGTCATGCACTCTGGACAGGCCCTATATCCTCTGGTAACGTTGCCCGACAATATCCAGCGGGCAGAAAAATCACTGATGGTGCCAACAAGCATGGCATGCATCTGGAACATCACGTGCTTGTACTTGTCATAAGTGGGATGGCCCACGTTACTCAGGTACTAAAGCTCCTTAATTAAAGGTCTCAAATACACATCGAGATACTTTCCTAGATAACCCGACCCTTGAATTAACAGAGTCAGCATATTGTATTCCTTCTTCATGCATATCAATGGAGGAAGGTTGTATGGTACCAAAATAGCCGACCATATACTATATTAAAGACTCATGTTGCCAAAAGGTTTGAATCCGTCATATGAGAGCCCAAACCAAACATTTCGGACCTCTGATGCAAAATTAGGATACACCCTAACGACGTGTTTCTAAGCTTCTCCATCAGCAGGGTGTATAAGGGTATCATCGTCAAGCAAATCCCTCTCAGTGTGCCATCTCATTGCTTTGGCCATGTGTGAAGATATGTACAACTGTTCCAACCTATCCCTCAACGAAAAATACCGAAGTATCTTAACAGTTTTCTTATTCCCTGCAGGAGTCAACTTATACCTATTCGTGTGATATACCGGACAAGCATCAAGGTTTTTAAGATCATTCCCTTCAAGATCTTTATTCTAGAAGATAACGCAATCATATCTGCATGCATGGATTTTGATGTATGTAAGGCCAAGATCTTTCAGGATATGTCGCACCTTACGATGAGTGGTAGGAAGGCAATGACTGAGGGGCAGTGCCGAAGAAGTCAACTCCAGATAATCATCAACAACCTTAACACTCAATTTGTACTCCACTTTGACCTTCATTACTCCCATGATCATTTCAAGAACAATCTTATTACACCCATTGTACAAAGGGGTTTGTTGGAAGGCAATCAGCTTGTTATACTTATCAGTATTGGCAGTGTTGACAACTCTAGGGAATTGCTGGACTGACTCAATAATAGGGAAGTCCTCAATGACGGTAGAGATATCTTGTACTTAAGCAAATACACCGCTCTCATAAGATAACACATCGTTGATCAACCTCGTTGTTGGATCATTGGATGTACTGGCCCTCTCAAAAAATTGCCCATGATCATGCTGACCCGCTGATGATGTTTCACCGTGATAAATCCAACATGTGTATTTATCCCAAAATCTGTTATTCTTCAGATGCTCCCATACTATATCAATGGAAAAATAATATAAATCGCTGCGACACTGACACTTTGTTCACAGACAATAATGAATTGTATTCCCGTTAGCATTACTCTTCACATATTACTCTGAACTCCAACGTCATATCTTCGATCCCATTTTGGAAGGCAAATCCCAAAGTCAAACTTTAGTCGACGATTTTTTTCGACCAAAGCTGACGATTTTTTTCCCATCGGCTAAAATGCTTAAGCTGACGAGTAAAAACTTTAGCCAACGACCCAAAGTTGTCGTCGGCTAATGTATAGTATAGCTGACAAAAAAAAGTCGTCGGCTGTAGTATTTGTTCTGGTAGTGGGGTATTTGTTATGTGAATGTTTTGACATAATTTCCCTTATTAAAGAGACACCAAAAAAAAACGTGCAGGAAAAACTAACACTCTGCATGGAAACCCACAAACAATACCGTAGACCACCGATGTCCATCCGAATTTCTCAACACAAAATTTAAATCAAACCTTATACATTATTCAAAATTTGAAAAACATACTTCTAGTATATACTGATTCACATACAAAGAAACTCAACTCGACTACTATACGAGTAACAACCTATTCACAAGAGTCTCACTAAGACAATACTATTGAATCAATATCCAGAGTTACTTCTATAACACAAGAGACATACTGACAGTGAGTTGGAACATATTGTTGAAGGAATTGACTGGTAGACTCGACGCCCTCGACGACGTCCAACACTCCCATCATACACACTACAACCCGGGCATCGATAAACCGAAGGGCCCAGGGAAAGGCAAATAAAACGTTAAAACGTTAGCGTGAGTGGACGAAAATAATATACTGAACTGCATAATTTGCTAAACAGAAACTTATTGTCTTTCCACTAATTTCTGTGAAATAAAGCGAGTTCTAAACTGAAATACTGAAATAATCATGGAGGTGCCCTCCCAGGCCACCTAACTTGAGGTATCCAACTGAACTAAAAAAAACAAATATGTGACGGGATCGTTCTCAGTCGATCTGGGTTAGACGAGGCCACCTAAGCTCCCCTAATCGGTTATCCAGTGATTCGCCGAATAGCTATAGCATTAATGCAATATACAAACCATCACAAAGCAAACCTCAAGAACCTACCTTAAAAGAAATATCAGAATGCTGAGAGCGACTTCTAGTGTGTGTATATATATATATATACACACACAAATAGTAGGCCAAACTAAGAACCTACCTTAAAAGAAATATCGCTCGAATACTAAGCCTCCGACCGTGACGTGCAACACCAGAGTCCGAACTGCAAACTCGGCACGGAAACCAAAAAGCCCAGGGGAAAGACAAATAAAATGTTAGAGTGAGTGGACTAAAATAAACATATGCCTTTCACCAATTTCATATACATAAAACAATGTAAAGCAGAGCGAGTTTGGAAAATATATGGAGGTGCCAGGCGAATCTCTCAAGCCCAACGGTCAGGCGAATCTCTCAAGCTCGACGGTGATCAGTCGAGTAGCCGAAACATCGATGCAAGTAATGCCATCACCATATAAAATATAAAATAATGCCTCCAAAAGTAATAAATAATTTCAATATCGTATATAAATAAATACGAAAAATCATGAACTCGCAACGATAGTGAAAATAGAAAAGTCCACTCACAGATGAGCATAACGCAATACTCGTTAATCCAGTGGTCCGGTGGAAAATCCCTCGCCAAACGAACGATCACGATCCCCTGGATAATCATAAAATTCACTCCTCAAAATCATAACTCAAAACCTCGAATCATATCACGAGAAACAACCGTTCCCGGAAACATATAATTCAATATTGAAAAAATCGTCAAAATCCGATAATCACACCATTAAACCTCGCTATAATTTCCGATGCTCAATTCGAAATATAAACCTCACCACTGCGATCGGTGCGCTATTCCGAGTGAAACGACATAAAACACGTCGAAAAACATCCCGGCCGGAAAGTCGCCGCTAGCCTCCGGAAAACCACACCGGCCTACAAAAATGTAACCTACACATAGATTTGAAGATCTCGACATTTCGAACAACTTTCCAGTTCAAAGTTAAGGCCAACTTTAACCAGAAAAGGTCCAAAACTCACCTCAAAGGTGCAAACCCTCGCTGGAATTTCAACTTCGCTGGAATTTCAACTTCTCTGAAACCACGTCTAAAAACTTCCTCTCTCCAAGGCTAACAAAACCCCTCAAACCCCGAGCTCCATCTCGGCCGCCTCCGCCGCCACCAACGACGCCAAAACTCGCCGGAATACCACCCAAAATTCCCAAACTTTGACAAGCCATAACTTCTTCATCCGACAACCAAATTGAACGAATGATCTATCAAAAGAAAGCGGAGCTCAATACCAACACCTTTCATGAAGACACCATGGCCAAAAGAGGCCGTAATCGAGCTCAACGAAGGCAAACAAAACTTGGCCTGGAATGGGTTAGTTTTGACCCACGGGTCAAACTGGTCAACGAGCCAGATTTCCCAAAATGGAAAGTTTCCCAATTCGTCACGTATTCACCCGTATTTATACCGTACACGTATCGAATCCCAAACGGATAAATACGACAAAATCCAACGGCCCAAAATATTCACAACTTATTCCTCGTAACTCGGAATAATCCTCCGGAAGTTCCTACGAACTCGAAATTAAATTCTCTACAACTTTTGTGAAGAATCCCAAATCAAATTCTTGCTCAAATATTTAGTCGTTAATGAAGCCGCCATATTAACCGATTACGACAAAATCGCGACTAATCGTGAAACTCGCAAATCAAGTCGATAATCATTCCATTTTCGGTTCGGGTCGATCAACGGTCCAAAACGGATCACAATCACGATTCGGATAACTCGAATATGAACGGATAAACTCGACGATATTCTGAAATTTCAAATATTCATATTATATTCCTCGGTCGTCGAATAATAATCCGAAACCGCCCACAAACTCGAAATCACGTGTACAACAACTCTCGAGAAGAGACTCAACTCAAATTTTCGGCCAATAATTAAGTCGTGATCAAAACTGGCAAATCAATCAATTTACGGAAAACTGTGATTACGTGCAAGCTGGTGGATTAAGCCGATTACTCTACTGATTTTGTTCCGGGTCGTCACATACATACTCTAATTCAAATCAATGGTTGAGACTAATCCTGATTAAGATCTACCGGCCACGAATAAACTGACAATTAAAATTAATTCTTATTATTATTTTCGCTGACCAACTTCAGAAATTCATTAAAACATAGTGCGCTTATCCGAAATATTCCCCAAAAATTTCCACGAGCTCGAAATTAAATACTCTAATTTTCGTGAAGGAAGTCAACACAAATTCTCGCCCAATGAAAAAAGTTGTTAACAACCCTAATTACACGACTAATCCGCGATAACGTGTAACACGATCTGATAAACGCGCGATTTCGGTTCGGGTTGTAACAGGCACCCCCCTAAAGGAAACATCATGAAAGGACCCAACCCTGATTTAGCTCTCTAAACCGGAATCAAACCCTTTCGAAAACACGAACCAACAAAAACCAACAAAATTTCGGCAGAGTTTCGTTACTAACGTGGAATTACCATTACCTGCACGTGGAAAATACACTTCATCCTATGCCACAAAAATCAAACCGTGGGCACCAATCCCATCCGGTTTTCTCAACATATCAACAGTAAAGTAAAACAATAAATATATCTATGCTTTACTGAAATCCGGAGTAAAATCGTATAATATATACACCAGAATTCTCAGAGCGACCTCTAACGTATAATCATATAAGTATACCACAGTAGGTAGAATAATAAACCTACTGGAAGAAGCAAGGTAGCTCGAGCACTATGCCTCCGACCACGACGTGCGACACCAGAGTCCGAACTGCAAGCTGGGCACGGAAACCGAAAAGCCCAGGGGAAAGACATGAAAATCGTTAGAGTGAGTGGACGAAAATAAATGTCTTTCACCAGTTAATATATATGTTTAAAATATCATATGCGAGTCCAGGTAAATAAAAATAACAAAGTACACGAGGTAAAATCATACTCCTCCAGCGTACTGAGCATGCAAGTAAAAATCCCACGGGGTCACTCATGGACACATCCGTGCTAGTACAGTCCGAATCACGGGATCTCAGACCCACACGTGATTCTAAACCAGAAAGGCCTCGGTTCCGGGGAAACGCCCCTCGCCGGTCAGGTCGGGGTAATGCCCCTCCTGGTAGGCCTACCATCGGGGATCAGCCGAGAGGCAAGTGTATCGATACAACAACGTAACTGAGACTGTACTCTGTGTAAACCAAATCATAAACAGTTCGATGCAGATGCATGTAACAATATACAAGTGTATATACGTAATATATATACTAGTATAAGTATAATCGTATAACACATGCTCAGCTCATAATAAACATAATCTCGTATGAAATCTCATGCTCGTAAAACCATGATCAAGCTGCATGCTCAAGTTCGTAAAACGTATATAAAAGACTCGCAAACAATCCGTGAAAAGAAGTTGTCCACTCACAGACTAGCGTAACGCAGTTCGCGTTAACCCGTGATCCGGCGGAAAATCCCTCGCCATACAAATGATCACGAACACCTGAATATTCACAAAGTTCATTTCTCAAAATCATAACTCGACAATTCAAAACAAATCACGAGAAACCACCGTTCTCGGAAACACGTAATCCGATTACGATAAACTGTCGGAAATCCGGAAATCACATCTCAATACCTCACTGTACTTTTGGTCGCTCAATTCGAAAAACGAACCTCCCCACTGTGATCGGGGCGCGATTTCGAGTGAAATGACATGCAACTTGTCGAAAACCCAAAAAAGTCAAAGTTGACCGTTGACCGCCGCCGCCGGCGGCGCCACCACCAACTTGAACATTCCTCGGCGGAGCAACCTCTATTCCACTCAAAATCATCCACTGAGCAACTTTGTCAACTGCATCGAAGGCCAATTCTCACTCTAACTAGTCCAATTTCAAGCAAAACCGAATTGATACACAAATTTCAAATCCAAAATTCTGCATCCACAAATCAAATTGGAACACCATACATATATGGTTAGAATCATGGAGATGAGGGCTTCAAAACCCAGTCCTTGGTTTAGCTTGAATCGGCCGGAAATGAATTCCACCATTAACCCCAAATTTTGCAAACTTTGAACCGGAAACCTCTCTTCTCCGGCAACCTCGCCGTGAAAGGAGGCCGGAAAGAGGAAGAGGAAGTCGAGGCGATGAGAACGGGCCTAAGCCCGAGGCCGGAGGTGGCCAGATTAAGCTCGCCGCCGGCGAAGCTGTGGCCACCGTCGCCACCCTCTTCAACCTGCGTTGACCGAGTCAACAGCTCACCATAAATGCTGACTTTCCTGAAATAGCAACTCCACTATTTATAGTCTTCCCAAAATGGAAACTTCGTAATTATCCTTTTCGACGAACTTTAAACACACGTAACTTCCTCGTCGTAATTCCGATCCCGATAATTCTCACGGCAACAAACTCGTCTTGACATGTTCTTCAATTATCACCCGAAGTCAAACACATCGACCAAACCGATAAAAAGTCAACTGTTCAAACCAACACATACATAATCCGATTAAATAATCCACGATCGTAAATATTCGTAACTAAATCCTCGCAACTCGGAATAATCCTCTGAAAGATCCCACGAGCTCGAAATTAAATTCTCAACATCTTCCGTGAAGAAGCCGAAACCAAATTCTCGTCCGGTAATTTAGTCGCTAAGAGCATCAACATTTAAACTCGATTACGTCGAAAATTCAAATATTCATAACTTATTCATCGATCGTCCAAATAACGATCCGGAACCGCCCACGAACTTGAAATCACACGTACAACGACTCTGGAGAAGAGACCTAGCTCCAATTCTCGGCCAATAATTTAGTCGTTAACAAATCTGGCGAGTAAATCCATTATCGGAAATCCCCGATGATACGCTAACTCGCGAATTAAGCTGATTCCACTGCTCATTTTGTTCTGGGTCGTCACACATCAATAGCAATCTCAGAGTTCGAATGAGATTTTGGCACGTGGTGTAGTGGCGTTCACTATACAATGAACACGGAAGTGAACCGAGATAAAGGCGTACGTTATCTGATATACCAAATTCATAGAATAAGATCCTAATGTGACGACCCGGACCAGAATCAGAAGTATAATCAGCTCAATTCGCGAGTTAGCGTATCGACGTGGATTTCCGATAATGGATTTACTCGCCAGGGTTCTGTTAACGACTAAATTATTGGCCGAGAATTGGAGCTGAGTCTCTTCTCGAGAGTTGTAGTACATGTGATTTCGAGTTTGTGGGCGGTTTTGGATCTTTATTTGGACGACCGAGGAATTAGTTATGAATATTTGAAGATTCGATGGAAATGGATTTAAATGGCAGGTTTGTTAGCGACTAAATTACCGGTCGAGAATTTGGTTTCGGCTTCTTCACGGAAGTTGTTCGGAATTTAATTTCGATTTCGTGAGAACTTCTGGAGCATGATTTGGAGTTATGAGGAATTAGTTGCGAATTTTGCCGATTGTTGATTGTTTGATTGATTTAATTGTGTGTTGGTTCGAAGGGTTGACTTTTTATTCGTTTGGCCGATGTGTTTGACTTCGGGTGATTATTGAAGAGTACGTCGATATGAGTTTGTGGCCGCGAGAATTATCGGGATCGGAGTTACGATGGAAAAATTACGGGTATTTAAAGTTCGTCGAAATGGATAATTATGAAGTTTCCGAATTGGGAAGGCTATAAATAGTGCAGTTTCCATTTATGGCAAGTCAACACATGGCATTTATTGGCTTTGACCCGGTCAACTCGGTTTGACCGAGTGGTATGCGATGGTGGCGACACCTCCACGGCTCGCCGGCGGTGAGGCCTTGTCCGGCCACCTCACGGCGTGGGAAGGGTCTCATTCTCCTCGCCTTGGTGTCACGAGTCTATCCCCTGTCTTATTTTCCGGCGAGGCTCACGGAGGAGGGAGGATTTCCGGCGAGAAAGTGGAGAGATTTTGAGTTAATGGTGGATTTTGATTCCGGCCGAGTTGAGCTCAAACATGGACTGGGTTTTGTAGCCCTCTTCAAGGTGATTCTAACCATATAAACATGGTGTTCTAATTTGATTTGTGGATTGAGAATTTTGGGTTTGAAATTTGTGAATCAATTCGGTTTTACATGAAATTGAGCTAGTTAGAGTGAGAATTGGACTTTGGTGCAGTTGACAAAGTTGCTCAGTGGGTGATTTGGAGTGGAATAGGGGTGGCTCCGCCGTGAAATTTCACGTCCGGCGGCAGCGCCGCCGTGGACGGCGGTCAACGGTCAACATGTTGACTTTTTGGGATTTTCGACAAGTTGCATGTCATTTCACTCGAAATCGTGCCCCGATCGCAGTGGGGAGGTTCGTTTTTCGAGTTGAGCGTCCGAACGTAAAGCGAGGTATTGAGGTGGTATATACGGATTTTCGACGATTCGTCGTATTTGAATTACCTGTTTCCGAGAACGGTGGTTTCTCGTGGTTTGATTTGTATTGTCGGATTATGACTTTGAATATTGGACATTGTGGATATTCAGGTGTTCGTGATCTTTCGTTTGGCGAGAGATTTTCCGCCGGATCACGGGTTAACGCGAACTGCGTTACGCAAGCGTGTGAGTGGACAAGTTTCTATTTTCACTGTTGATTTTGCGAGTTCGTGGATTTATTGATTTCCGTATTTAATTATACGATGATTGTGATATATGTTATTTTCGGAGGTATGTTATTATGTGTTATTGGTGATTGGCATTTATTGCATCGATGCTACCAGAGTTGAGAGATTCCTCTGGCCCAGAGTTGAGAGATTCCTCTGAAGCAGGGTTGAGAGATTCCCCTGAGTGCCGCCGGGGTTGAGAAATTCCCCTGGCATTTCACCGTCAGGTTTGAGCGATTCACCTGATGTCGGGCTTGAGAGATTCGCCCGACAACCTCCATATATATATGTGTGTTGTGTTTTCCGAACTCACATTGTTTTATATTGAGTATGTTTATAAACTGGTGAAAGGCATATGTTATTTTCGTCCACTCACTCTAACGTTTATCGTTTTATTTGCCTTTCCCCTGGGCTTTTCGGTTTCCGTGCCCAGTTTGCAGTTCGGACTCTGGTGTTGCACGTCGTGGTCGGAGGCATAGTGCTCGAGCTACTTTGTTTCTTCCAGTAGGTTTATTGTTCTACCTACTGTGGTATACGTATATGATTATGTATTAGAAGTCGCTCTGAGCTTCCTATTGTATATCTTATACGATTTTACACCGGATTTCAGTAAAGTACTATTATATGTATTGTTTACTTTACTGTTGTGATATTGAGAAATCCGGATGGGATTGGTGCCCACGGTTTGTTTTTTTGTGGCATAGGATGAAGTGTATTTTCCGCGTGCAGGTAATGGTAATTCCACGCTAGTAACGAAACTCTGCCCAAATTTCGAAAAGTTTTTGTTGGTTCGTGTTTTCGAAGGGGTTTGATTCCGATTTAGGAAGCTAAATCGGGGTTGGGTCCTTTCAGCTTGGTATCAGAGCATTAGGTTGTCAGATTCTGTAGACTCTTGTAGTTGTGACGCTTAGGGTATTTGATTTGATACAACATGACTGGAGTGATGACCCGACTGGCCAGCGGTACTCATCAATACTTCGGGTGTTGTGTGTCCTAAAATATCTGCGGTTTCATGATTACGTTCCACTTGTTGTGAACGATGTTTTATTCATTAGGATGCCTCCTGACGTGCTTTCCGTGTCGGTTTGTTTGTGGATCCTATTGAGGATCAATCGACGCGCGATTTGCCAGAGAATAGTGGTTTGGGATGAGTATTCAGAGTTCAGTGAATTGTGTGGCACGGTTTGCCTGGTTGTGTGTGTATGGGCGTCTACATGTTGCCTCAGAGCTGAGAATTTTGACAGTTGATGTTTGCCTGAGTTAAATCATTGTGTTTGGTGGGCTGTTATTGTGTGAGTTCCAGTTGCGACTCCATGGCCTACATTCAGAGTGTTGTGTAAATGGTGATGGTGTTATTAGGCTATCCAGCAATTGAATGTGGAGTGTTTACCCACCTGAGGCAGAGATGCATTGTCCACATGTTTGTTTCCGTTTGCACGTGTTATGTGGCTTCAGAGGAAGCAGTGTACGAGGTTCGAGATGAGTTTGAACCTGAGCATCAGAGAGAGTCTAATTGATATGCCTCGAGATATCCATGAGGAGCTTAGTGTGTTGCACTCAGTGGCGAGGCTATTGTGAGGGAAAGATGTACCCGGTTTCCGATGTGATGGTTTGAGGAAAGTGGAATTAGTCGTGATTTTGATGAGGTTGAGTTCTGAAACTTCGGGATCAGTGACATCATCATCAGACTGTGGCCTTTTCGATTATGTTGAGATCCTCTGCTGATCCGTTTGACGATGGCGGAGATCACAGAGTAGCGGACTTGCTCCTGTAGCATGAGTTTGAGCGATCGTTTGTGATTCTTTCACGCAGCGGGTGTTGCGGTGACCTGTGTTCGTGGAACACTCTCAGTTGCTATTTCGGTGGCCAGGAGGGTCACGTTACGAGGGGGTGTCCTCAGCTAGCTGTGTTAGCAGTTTGACAGCTCAGAGATCAGGAGGAGATCATGATGCTGTTCCTGCAGTTTGATCATTGTACCCTTTTGACGAGTTATTCAGCAAGTCGCAATTGATGTGGGCGGCTAGTTGGGCATGTTGGAGTTCGTGCCATGACCTTGTTTGAGGACAGACTTTCCTCCGAGGTTGCTGTTGTTTGATATCCATGGCTATTGTACTTGCATCTCCACTTCCGAGGTTTTGGAGAGTATTGTATCCATCCGGAGGTTGTGAGATCCTTGTTGGAGGTTATGACTTAGCCGCGGATCTGTTATAGCTGGATGTTGTGATTTTGGTGTGTTTATGAGTACGGACTTACTGACGACGCATTTGGCAATGTTCGAGTACCTCAAGGAGGAGGTTGTGATTCGACGACCAGATTTTCCTGAGATGCTGTTTCGCGGTGATGGTTGAGTAGATGATGGAGACGAGTTGTGTTATTTGCCTAACTCATGTTGTGGATACTGTGGTTGTTGTATTTGACATTGTTGAGGTTGAGGTGATTCCCGAGTTTCCAGGTGTGTTTCGGAGGAGTTATCAGGTGTTCCTCCAGTTCGGGAGACTGACTACACTATTGAGTTTGTACCAGGCGCTGGACTCATTTTACCGACACCTTGTCGTTCTGAGCCAACGGAGCTGATGGAGCTACAGTTCGAGTCCAGGAGATGCTGGAGGAGATTTCAGGAGACTTCGTGCGACCCCACGTATTTGCGGGGTGTGCTCTTACATCAGTTGTGTGACTGTTTGTATGGTTCGATGAGGTGGCGCATTGACTACTGGAAGCCTGATTCGCTTCAGAGGAGAGTGAGTATCCTCCGCTTCAGATTGACGATTGGTTTGATCAGCTCAATGGAGCTTCGGTCTTTTCGAAGATTGATTTCAGATCCGGATACTATCAGTTGAGGTCGATGAGTCAGATGTGGTTTGGACGGTTTTCAGATCTCGGTACGGGCATCAGGAGTTTTTGGTCACGCTGTTTGGTTGACCAATGCCCCGTAGATCGTGTGGACTTGATGGACCATGTGTTCAGACGATTCTGGACGTGTTGCAGTCATGTTCGTCTGCAACGTCCTGATGTACTTCAGGAGTGTGAGCCAGTACCTGAAGCAGTTGCGAGCGGTTTCGCGGACCTTGCGAGACGACCAGGTGTTTGCGAAGTTCAGCCAGTGTGAGTTTTGGCTGATTAGCGTGAAGATTTTGGCCTGTGTGAGGTTATCCGAGGGAGTTGGCGTGGGTCCTGACCAGTTAGAAGTCGTGTTGATTTGGGGTTGACCTACCATTGTACCAGAGATCGGTAGTCTCTTGGGTTTGGCAAGCTATTACTGACGGCTTGTGCAGGATTTTCCCGGATTGTCATTCTACTTTCTGGATTGACGAAGAAGGCGTCAAGTTCGAGTGGTTCGATGCACGCGAGGAGAGTTACTTACTCCTGCAGGATGGTTGACCGTTGCTTCGGTTTTGATCTTACCTGACGACTGCGATGAGTTCGTGGGTTATGACGGTGCATCGAGGGTTTGGATTTGGCTATGTTTTGGTGATGTGTAGCAAAGCGGTGGCTCGTGGTTACGGGCAGTGGAAACCTTATGTAGCTACGTACCTTATGTTTGATTTGGGGTAGCTGTCTTATGTTAGCATTGAGGAGTTCGAGACACTACAGCTATGATGTGCAGCGCGGTGTAGGACGTACACTGATCATTTGAGTTTCCTCCACTTGCATTTTCGGCCAGATTTGGGCTTGAGGCAGTGTAGATGGATGAGGTCGACTAACGACTATGGCTGCACCTTTGAATTTGTTCAGGAAAGGCTAGAGGTTATACTTTGACTATTCATTTGGGATGTTGTTGCTAATGTGTTCAGTCGAGAGTCAGGAGCTTCAGTGTTTCATGTGTGTGTGGCTCGAGTTTCCATGTTAGCCGAGTTGTGGGCTACGAGAGCTGAGTTCGAGTATGATGGTGTTGAGGCTCGTGATTTTGCGCGCGGTTGGCGCTAGTGGCACGGAGATGTGTCAGATACTTCAAGTTTATTACTCGTGACGCAACATGAAGAGTAATGTAGCAGCTTGTGTGTTCAGATGCCACATTTGTCAACTGGCGATGGCTAGGAGGCAGAGACTTGCCGAGAAGTATCAGCCATTTGAGATTTCCGGTTAGACGGGGCGGTTGCTGCTGTGTTTGTGTGTGTTTGTATGCACTTTGGTTTGTGATACTAGTTGTCAGGCCATTGTGGACATTTGACGAACTTAGTACATTTCCTTGTACTTTCGGTGGTGATTTCAGTGGCAGACTGGCATAGCTGTGTTTGACAGAGGTTGGCCATTCACGTGATGTGCCTGTGTCCCAATTCGCTGATCGGGGTAATCAGCTACGATTGTGTGTTGGTAAGCTTTACAGCGAGCATTGTGGACCAGACTACGAGTTAGTACCGGTCCTGATCCTCAGATTGGTGGGCGATCTTTGAGGACTATTCAGACCTTGGAGGGCATGTTGTGGACCTTGGTATTGCAGTTCCGGAGGATTCGGGACCAGCAGTTTCAGCTGTTCGGGATTGTTTGCAGTACCAGTTTGTTGACTACTATGATTTTGAGGTTGTTTGGTGTTGTCGTTTGTGGACAATGTTGTACTTCATTGTGTTGGAGTGAGTTTGGTTTGAATTTGAGTAGATGTTGATTTTGATTTTGTGGAATGTGTTACAACAGATTGTCAGATTAGCAGGATGGGGTTGATAATTGCCCGGGTCTGATGTTTGAACTATGTTGATATGAGTGTGTGAGTTATGTTAATGTGTGTGGACTGAGTCGTGTTTGGCCACATTGTTTTGATCCATGTGTGATCATAGGCGAGTTTGTGTTATGCCGTATGGTTCGGCATCGCCTATATTGTTGACTTTATGTGTGTTGTATTCCGCGTGGTTGAACTGTGTTTCAGGTTTGCTATGTGTTGTGTACCCTATCTGTTCCTTATGTAGGAACACTTGGCGATTATGTGAGCCAGTTCAGATTTGTGATTTGAGGGTACAGGGGTTCCAGCACGGAATTATGTCCTATTGTGGAGTTTGTGATCAGAGTTGTTCAGTTGAGATTGTCGTTGGTGAGTTGAGCAGTATGCAGAGGCAGTGCTCCTACCTTGTAGTCGGCAGACTCGGAAATTTCGAGGTCGAAATTTTTCTAAGGGGGGGTGGATTTGTGACGACCCGGACCAGAATCAGAAGTATAATCAGCTCAATTCGCGAGTTAGCGTATCGACGTGGATTTCCGATAATGGATTTACTCGCCAGGGTTCTGTTAACGACTAAATTATTGGCCGAGAATTGGAGCTGAGTCTCTTCTCGAGAGTCGTAGTACATGTGATTTCGAGTTTGTGGGCGGTTCGGGATCGTTATTTGGACGACCGAGGAATTAGTTATGAATATTTGAAGATTCGATGGAAATGGATTTAAATGGCAGGTTTGTTAGCGACTAAATTACCGGTCGAGAATTTGGTTTCGGCTTCTTCACGGAAGTTGTTTGGAATTTAATTTCGAGTTCGTGGGAACTTCCGGAGCATGATTTGGAGTTATGAGGAATTAGTTGCGAATTTTGCCGATTGTTGATTGTTTGATTGATTTAATTGTGTGTTGGTTCGAAGGGTTGACTTTTTATTCATTTGGCCGATGTGTTTGACTTCGGGTGATTATTGAAGAGTACGTCGATACGAGTTTATGGCCGCGAGAATTATCGGGATCAGAGTTACGATGGAAAAATTACGGGTATTTAAAGTTCGTCGAAATGGATAATTATGAAGTTTCCGAATTGGGAAGGCTATAAATAGTGAAGTTTCCATTTATGGCAAGTCAACACATGGCATTTATTGGCTTTGACCCGGTCAACTCGGTTTGACCGAGTGGTATGCGATGGGGGCGACACCTCCACGGCTCGCCGGCGGTGAGGCCTTGTCCGGCCACCTCACGGCGTGGGAAGGGTCTCATTCTCCTCGCCTTGGTGTCACGAGTCTATCCCCTGTCTTATTTTCCGGCGAGGCTCACGGAGGAGGGAGGATTTCCGGCGAGAAAGTGGAGAGATTTTGAGTTAATGGTGGATTTTGATTCCGGCCGAGTTGAGCTCAAACATGGACTGAGTTTTGTAGCCCTCTTCAAGGTGATTCTAACCATATAAACATGGTGTTCTAATTTGATTTGTGGATTGAGAATTTTGGGTTTGAAATTTGTGAATCAATTCGGTTTTACATGAAATTGAGCTAGTTAGAGTGAGAATTGGACTTTGGTGCAGTTGACAAAGTTGCTCAGTGGGTGATTTGGAGTGGAATAGGGGTGGCTCCGCCGTGAAATTTCACGTCCGGCGGCAGCGCCGCCGTGGACGGCGGTCAACGGCGGCGGTTAACGGTCAACGGGTTGACTTTTTGGGATTTTCGACAAGTTGCATGTCATTTCACTCGAAATCGTGCCCCGATCGCAGTGGGGAGGTTCGTTTTTCGAGTTGAGCGTCCGAACGTAAAGCGAGGTATTGAGGTGGTATATACGGATTTTCGACGATTCGTCGTATTTGAATTACCTGTTTCCGAGAACGGTGGTTTCTCGTGGTTTGATTTGTATTGTCGGATTATGACTTTGAATATTGACATTGTGGATATTCAGGTGTTCGTGATCGTTCGTTTGGCGAGAGATTTTCCGCCGGATCACGGGTTAACGCGAACTGCGTTACGCAAGCGTGTGAGTGGACAAGTTTCTATTTTCACTGTTGATTTTGCGAGTTCGTGGATTTATTGATTTCCGTATTTAATTATACGATGATTGTGATATATGTTATTTTCGGAGGTATGTTATTATGTGTTATTGGTGATTGGCATTTATTGCATCGATGCTACCAGAGTTGAGAGATTCCTCTGGCCCAGAGTTGAGAGATTCCTCTGAAGCAGGGTTGAGAGATTCCCCTGAGTGCCGCCGGGGTTGAGAGATTCCCCTGGCCTTTCACCGTCAGGTTTGAGCGATTCACCTGATGTCGGGCTTGAGAGATTCGCCCGACAACCTCCATATATATATGTGTGTTGTGTTTTCCGAACTCACATTGTTTTATATTGAGTATGTTTATAAACTGGTGAAAGGCATATGTTATTTTCGTCCACTCACTCTAACGTTTATCGTTTTATTTGCCTTTCCCCTGGGCTTTTCGGTTTCCGTGCCCAGTTTGCAGTTCGGACTCTGGTGTTGCACGTCGTGGTCGGAGGCATAGTGCTCGAGCTACTTTGTTTCTTCCAGTAGGTTTATTGTTCTACCTACTGTGGTATACGTATATGATTATGTATTAGAAGTCGCTCTGAGCTTCCTATTGTATATCTTATACGATTTTACACCGGATTTCAGTAAAGTACTATTATATGTATTGTTTACTTTACTGTTGTGATATTGAGAAATCCGGATGGGATTGGTGCCCACGGTTTGTTTTTTTGTGGCATAGGATGAAGTGTATTTTCCGCGTGCAGGTAACGGTAATTCCACGCTAGTAACGAAACTCTGCCCGAATTTCGAAAAGTTTTTGTTGGTTCGTGTTTTCGAAGGGGTTTGATTCCGATTTAGGAAGCTAAATCGGGGTTGGGTCCTTTCACCTAATGATCTAGGGTGTAGCGGGAAGTAAGACTGTTAGATATAGACTCTCTAACTTTAATACTTTTAAAAAAATAAGACATTACTTTAGATATGCTCTCAATAATTTAGATAACTTAAAGTAAGTGAATAAGAGACAAGTGAAACAACCTTCAAGCACAACAGATTCTCGATGGGTCGAGATTATGTCTCGACGGATCGAATGTAATGTCTTGTGTTTCCTCCGCACAAATCTCGACGGGTTGAGAACAAATCTTGACGGGTCAAGAAGAATAACCTGCAAAAACGTTAGAAGCACAAGTTTCTTTCCCAAAGTATATACCAAAGCTCTTGGTTGAGATGTTTTTCCATGGGTCAAAAATTGGAAAATTTTGTCACAGTGGCTGACCTTTGATTGGTCGAGGAAAACCTTCGACGGGTAAAAAAAACCCTAAAACCATAATTAATTTCCGATATATTTTCCGACTGGTCGAAGAAAATTTTCAACGAGTCAAAACTGTGACATTTTGGAGATAGCAACTTGCATTCGACGGGTCAAGGGAATCTCTCGATGGGTGAAAGGTGCTATTTAGTGAACCAGATGACTGCATTCGATGAGTCAAATGAAAACCGGGTAAAAATTTTGATGGGTCACAAAAGTGCCAAAACCATTTCAGGGTGTGACATTCGACGAGTCTAGAAAAAATCCCAATGAGTTGAAATTTTTTAAAATCAAACCATCCTGTTTTTTGTCTCATTTTTTATGGTATTTTGGTGTCATAATGTTATATAATTTTGTAAAATTTGAACTATTCAAACAATATGTATAAACATAACCATTCTTAACACTTTCAAATACCAAAAGGAAGAAATTTATTTATTAGTTTCTCAACATCAAAACTTATATCAATAGATTGTTCTTATTCAATAATCATGACTACAACTAGAGTCAAATACAAAACTAAACTTGATTACATAGCAGAATCATAAGTATAATAGACTAATCAAAATTCGTAGTCTTTAAGCTTGCTTTGGGGATATCTACTATAGTCCGATTGGCTTCACTGTCATCTTCCACTGTCATCTTCCATCTCATAGTCAGCATACTGTGTCAATTAGATTGACACATCTTGTAGGCATTATGGATATCCTTTGGTGCTCTGCTTTATTTATGCATATGATTAGTCACACCACACCTATAGTAAGGTGCCAAGTAGGAAGCAAAAGTTGAAGAATTCCCACCATTCCTAGAACCAAGCTTGGATTGATTCTTGTTGGAGATGTTGTGGTTGTTGTCATGGTGAGTCCAAGTCAAATTCCAATTATTTCCTCATCTACCATGACCTCTACCACATCTTCCTCTACCACCACAAGTTTGATAAGGTTTAGAACATTGTTTCCCCTTATCCTTTCGTGCCTTTTCACTAGTGTTGTAAGTTTTATGGACTTTCTTTATACCGGCTGGTCTAGCATTATTGTGGAGAAGGATCTCGCGATGCCTCTCTTTCTTGGACAACACACTAATAAGATCATTGAATGATCTAAGTCTTTCTTTCTCATAATCAATGTGATACTGATGTGCAAGGGTGCCCATAAAAGTAGGGAAGGTGCTCAAAGACTTCTCGACCATATCTTGGTCAGTCTTTACAACACCACAAATGGCAAGCTCTGACTATAACTCTAGCATATCTTGATAAAAATAATCTTTCTTAGGATAATCCAAAAACTAGATTTTGTCCCATTTTCCTTGTAGCTCTGGAAGTTGTGCGTCATGCACATTGTTGAACCATTCTTGCAAAGTCACCCACAAATCCGCGGGGTCATCCTTTAACAAGTACTGTTTCCTCAGAGTAGGATGAATATGTCTCCAAGGAAACATGAGAGCTTGGACTTTTCGATCTAGGGTGTTCTCGTTGGCTTCAGTGCAAGATGGTAGTGGTTGGATGGTATCAGTGAGACGTTTACCAAAAAGAGTATTCTTAATGTCTGATACCTATCTATGGTATTCTTCTCCTAGAATGTCAAGGATATCAAATTCTGGCATTGCCAGCTTAATCATATACAAAAGACAAGAGATATAATTAGTATCTGGTCGAATGAATCACGATCACATATATCAAGTTTAGAGAATAAGAACCATGATTAATGATGTTTGGTCACAAAAATTGATGCAAAACTGGTGGCTTCATACCACTCCCTAGAGAATCGTGACTGTCAAATAGTCACAAAGATCGATTTCCCTTTTTCAATGTGAAATCAGAATAAACTATAAAATTCACTAATAACCTTGACTCCCCCAGGACCGTCACTAATTTTAAACCTTGAGGAATAGGTGATTAAATCTCATTCACTCATACATGCATTAATCCTTAAGAACTAGAGGCATATATTAATTCATGGTAATTAAACCTAAATCTAGACCTAGATCGAGGGTGTTGTGTGTTAAGTCTATTATTATGTGCTAATTATATCCCTAACTCCATGCTTATTACTTGACTTTTATGAATAAAGTATTATTTTATAATGTTTCCTTTTTATGCTAGGATATTGGGAGTTGGCATGGAAACACTCTTAAAGATGGTAATTGATCACTTTTTGGAGAAGCCGAGCACATTTCCAGAGTCATTGGAGAGGATAGAGCAATATCGAGAAAAAGACAAAAATTATCAATGCTGGTCAACTCCATCCACTCACAGTCAACTCAAGTAAGTCAATTTTGGTCAATGGTGAGGTCAACTTTGGGTCATGGTCAAGCTTGGGTCAGAACCTCAAGAGTTCAAGTCATAGAGATATTCTGAGAAGAAGACACATGACATGCACATGACAATGTGAGTCACCCAATTTGGTCCACATTAAAGCCAAAACTTATGGATCATGTCTTTTGCTTTCTTTTTTTTGAATTTTTCAAACCAGAAAATATCTCCCTATACATATTATCGAGCTCCCCATAACCCTAACATGCACACAACTTATCTCATTTTACACTTTTTCATGGTTTTAGCATCTCTCATTTGCCCTCATTCTCTCCCAAACCTTCTAGCACTCTTTTCTCACCTTTTCATCACCAAAAGACCTAAAAAAATCTTTCATAACCACCACCATAAATTCACATCCATCCTCTCACCTAAGCCTAAGATGGTGTTCATCCTCTTTGTTGGAGCTAGAAGCTAGAAAAGAGAAAGAAGTGGAGAAAGAGCTTGAAGATCTTAGAGCTTGACTTTTGGGACTCTTGGGTTAATTCTATTCACTTATCTCTCTCTAATCATATATCTAGACTCTATTTTAGCTCTAATTTGTGAGTAGCCTCTTTATGGGAGGCTAGGGGTCAAACCCTAGCCATTTGATCTAAAACAGTTATGTTTGATTTATGCTAATGAGTATGTTTTGGGGTGTTTTATGTTATTGAATGAGTTTGTTGTTTATGTGATTTTATTGTGGCATGTTGATGTGTTTGCACTCAATGACTAGTTTCACTTACACATGTCTTAGCTCTAGCTAAGTTAGGATTTGTCTAAGAAACTAAGAAATGACACCCAAGGGAATTAGCTACTCACTTAGGTAAAGATGAGCATACAATATGACTTAGGCTTAAACTTAAAAGGTTAAGCTTAGGATTTGAGGTCCAAGTGACTAAAGGATTTTCGGTTAAGCTTACAATAGACCGACAGGCTTTGTAGCTAATATTGATTCTTTCGACTCGTAACCCAATATGTGCGAGTTGAGAACATTCATTAGAGCTCATTCCCAAGTACTCCAATTGAGGCTTGGGAATGGAAGCCATCCACAATCTTCACATGTGTTTGTAACCAAACTCATTACACGTGAAACACATTAGGAGTCTAGCTCCTAATCTTGGTTTACTTTGTGCTTCATAAGTGGACTGAAACCTTCTAGAGTCCCAAAAGGCCTAAGAGTTTTGGTTCATAACCAAGTATGACCCGAGAGGGCTTGATTTGGACAATGAAAGGATTCGTTCTTATGATCCAAAAGATATTTGAGCATGTAAACCGGTCTAAACGACTCATGATCTAAAATTAGACATTGTTTGAGCATCAAATGGTCAACGAGGGCATCCTTACCCAACCATTCTTCTTTCTTCAATTTGTGATCATCAATATTTGCCAACTTGAACTAGTAGTAAACAATCAATTAACATTTCATTAAATCACTCATATTAGTCTAATCATCCATTACGATGTTGAAAGGACCCAACCCCGATTTAGCTTCCTAAATCGGAATCAAACCTCTTCGAAAACACGAACTAACAAAAACTTTTCGAATTTTGGGCAGAGTTTCGTTACTAGCATGGAATTACCATTACCTGCACGCGGAAAATACACTTCATCCTATGCCACAAAAAGCAAACCGTGGGCACCAATCCCATCCGGATTTCTCAATATCTCAACAGTAAAGTAAACAATACATATAATATATACTTTACTGAAATCCGGGTAAAATCGTATAACATAACAATAGATTTTTCAGAGCGACCTCTAACACATAAACATATACGTATACCACAGTAGGTAGAACAATAAACCTACTGGAAGAATCAAGGCAGCTCGAGAACTATGCCTCCGACCACGACGTGCGACACCAGAGCCTGAACTGCAAACTGGGCACGGAAACCGAAAAGCCCAGGTGAAAGACAATAAACACGTTAGAGTGAGTGGATGAAAATAAATGTCTTTCACCATTTAATATATATGTTTAAAATAACATATGCGAGTTCAGGTAAATAAAATAACAAGTACACGAGGTAAAACTCACACTCCTCCAGTGTACTGAGCATGCAAGTAAAAATCCCACGGGGTCACTCATGGACACACACCGTGCTAGTACAGTCCGAATCACTGGATCCCGGACCCACACGTGATTCTAAGCCAGAAAGGCCTCGGTTCCGGGGATACGCCCCTCGCCGGTCAGGTCGGGGTAACACCCCGCCTGGGATGCCTACCATCGGGGATCAGCCGAGAGGCTAAGTGTATCGATACAACAACGTAACCACGACTGTACTCTGTGTAAACCAAATCACAAACAATTCGATGCAAATGCATGAAACAGCATATAAGTATATGTATACTCGTATACGTATAACCGTATAAGTATAATCGTATAATCGTATAATCGTAAAACACATGCTCATGTAATCCGAAATCTCATACGCATGCTCAAGTTCATAAATCATATAAAAGACTCGCAAGATTTCTGTAAAAAGAAATTGTCCACTCACAGACTGGCGTAACGCGATATGCATTAACCCGTGATCCGGCGGAAAGTCCCTCGCCAAACAAACGATCACGAACACCTGAATATTCACAAAATCCATATCTCAAAATCATATCTCGACAATGCAAGAAAAATCACGAGAAACCACCGTTTCCGGAAACACATAACTCAAAGCCGACGAATCGTCGAAAATCCATATATAACATCTCAATACCTCGCTTTACTTTCGGATGCTCAAATCGAGAAACGAACCTCCCCACAGCGATCGGAGCGCGATTTCGAGTCAAATGACATGCAACTTGCCGAAAGTCCAAAAAGTCAAACTTTGACCGTTGACCGCCGTTGACCGCTACCCACGGCGGCGCCACCGCTGACCAGAAAATTTCACGGCGGAGCTGCACCTATTCCACTCAAAATCATGCACTGAGCAACTTTGTCAACTGCACCGAAGTCCAATTCTCACTCTAACACATCCAATTTCATGTAAAACCGAATTGAAACACAAATTTCAAATCCAAAATTCTCAATCCACAAATCGAATTAGAACACCATGTTTATATGGTTAGAATCACATGAAAGAGGGCTACAAAACCCAGTACCTCTTGAAGTTCAATTCGGTCCGAATCCAAGAACCCGAATAACAAAGTTTTCCTCCATTTTCTCGCCGGAAATTCTTCCTCCACCATCCACCTCGCCGTGAACGGTGGCCGGCACGAGGTCGAGGACTCCAAGACGAATCGAACAAGACCGGTGCCGCACCGTGGGGTGGCCGGAAACCTCCAAGCCGTCGTGGAGCACGAGCTAGCCGTCGGCTTCCTCCTCTTCCCACCGAGTTGACTCAGTCAACTCAGTCAAACCAATTAATGAGGTGGTTGACTTTCCCAAACAGGTAAGTGCACTATTTATACTTTCCCAAAAAGGAAACTTCATGTTTATCCATTTCGACGAACTTTAAACAAGCGTAATTTCCACGTCGCAATTCCGATTCCGATAATTCTCGCAACCACAAACTCGTCTCGACGTACTCTTCAATAATCACCCGAAGTCAAACACATCGGCCAAATGGATAAAAAGTCAACCCTTCAAAGCAACACACATTAAATCGACTAAATAGTCAACAAACGGAAATAATCACAACTAAATCATCGTAGCTCAAAATCATGCTCCGGAAGTTCCCACGAACTTGAAATTAAATTCTGAACAACTTCCGTGAAGAAATCGAAACCAAATTCTCGTCCGGTAATTTAGTCGTTAAGTAGCCCACCATTTAAATCCGAACTTAAAATATTCATAATTAATTCCTCGGTCGTCCAAATAACGATCCGGAACCGCCCATGAACTCGTAATCACACGTACAACGACTCTCGAGAAGAGACCCAGCTCCAATTCTCGGCCAATAATTAAGTCGTTAACAATCCCTGGCGGTTCAAATCGTGTCGTCAATCTGCGGCTACGCAGTAACTCATGTGTACAACTGATCATACTGCTGATTCCGGTCTGGGTCGTCACAGATGTTGAGTCTCTAATGGACTTGATGTACTGAGATATATTTCCATCTTTTTTGTTTATATGTTGCATCAATTGTTTGTATATCACGAATACAAAGGACATAACCGAAAAAAGTTATGGAATCAAGTTAGTCAATCCTCATGGGTTCGACACTTGACTTCGATATAAATTATATCACTTGACCCCATATACTTGCGGGTAAGGGAAATGCACTTAGCCTTAGACTAATTCATAGTCAAAAGGTTGAGAGTATAAATCGCTTAACAAGTTTTTGACGCCGTTGCCAGGGATTGAGTTCAATTCTGATTCCTTAGCTTCGATTAGCATTCAATTACGGAGAATCTGAACATTTTGTGTGATATTTGTGTCTTATCTTTGTAGTTTAAAATTCCTGGAAAAAGGGATACTTGAATCACAGCATGCAAGTCCTAAGATTTTCGACCTGTCGAAGAATGCAGCTTGCATCTATTCAATGTGATCCCCTATTCAGAGACACCTTGTGATGTTTTGGTTAGTTTTGTTAATGTTGGGTATCTCTCTGACCCATATAAAAAACGTTCCCAAAAAAGTCATGTATTCACCATGGGGAATACAGCAATTTCTTTGAGATCAACAAAGCAAACTACTGTTGCTACTTCCTTGAATCATTCTGAGATCATAACTTTACATGAAGCGGTTAAGGAGTGTGTTTGGCCTGTCAATCATACATCACATTCGAGGATCTAGTGGATTACCTTCCACTACAATAGCACCAACTTGTATTTTTGAGGACAATGCGGATTGCATTAAACAAATGAAGTTGGGATACATCAAAGGTGATCACACGAAATACATTTCGCCAAAGTTTCTTTTCAATCAGCAACAACAGCAACTATTGAACATTCATGTGAATTAGGTTTGTTAAGTGGATAATGCTACAAACTTGTTTACCAAGTCATTGCCCAAATCTATATTTGTAAAGCATGTGAGACGCATTAGAATGCGAAGATTTTCTGAACTCCAAAGTTGAGTTACTAATCAGGGAAAATTCATTTCGTAGACATCAATGGGAGCCTACATCACATATGATCGCTTATGTAGTTGATGCGTTGTACTCCTTTTCCCTTAGACCAAACTTTTGTTTTTACTCGAGGTTTTTTGTTTGCTTGGCAAGTTTTTAGTGAGGCAACAACCAATAGTTTATGCATCATTCATTAGAATCACGACACAATAAGGAGAGTTTAAGGAAATAATATTCCTGGTATCCCGATGTGTGTCTTGTCCTAATTAGAATAGAAGTAGATATTCTTTCAATCCCTGATTTATAGGGATATTGACTATCACAGATTGTAATGCTTATTTAAGGTCATATATTAATGAATAAAGTACAATTCCAGATCATATCTCTTGTGTATCTATTTTCTCCTTGAACAAAAAACATGAATATATATTGTATCCAATGGCTAGGATATATTCACATAAACAAACCAACGCCCATTAAAATTTCAAAAAAAAAACTTAATAAATAGCTTAAAGATCAATTTAAACCCTTAAACTAAAAACAAAATATTTAAAAATTTAATTATCATTGAACTAATTAAAAATGATTTAATAGTTTTGTTATTATAATTAGTGTAAAAAATTATAAATGAACTGTTGATTTATATCGAAGTATATTATTTATTTAAACAATTCAAATGAAATGACCCAACCCCGATTTAGTTTCCTAAACCGGAATCAAATCCTTTCTGAAAACACGAACCAACAAAAACCATTAAAATTTCGGCAGAGTAACGCTACTAACGTGGAATTGCCTTTACCTGCACCCGGAAAATAACACTTCATCCTATGCCACAAAAGCCAAACCGTTGGCACCAATCCCATCCGGATTTCTCAATATCATATCAATAGCAATAAACAGTAAACATAACTGTAATATATAGGAAATCTGAGAAAATTCATATAAAATATGTATCAGTAATGTATCAGAGCGACCTCTAGTGTATATATATACAAAATATACAACAGTAGGCGAAACAAGGAACCTACTCGAAAAGACAGGTAGCTCGAACAACTAACCTCCGACCGCGACGTGAGATACCAGAATCCGAACTGCAAACTGGGCACGAAAATCGAAAAGCCCAGGGGAAAGGCAATAAAACGTTAGAGTGAGTGGACCAAAATAAACATATGCCTTTCACCAGTTTCATAAACATAATCAATATAAAACAATGCGATTTTGGAAAGTATATATGGAGGTGCCAGGCGAATCTCTCAAGCCCGACGGTCAGGCGAATCGCTCAAGCCCGACGGTGATAAGCCAGGGGAATCTCTCAACCCTGGCGGCATAATAGGGGAATCTCTCAACCCTGCCCAGAGGAATCTCTCAACTATGGTCCAGAGGAATCTCTCAACTCTGGCAGACTACCAGTGATCAGCCGAGTAGCCGAAGCATCGATGCAGTAATGTCATCACCATAAAATATAAAATAATACCTCCGAAAATAATAAATAAACTCAACATCGTATAAAGTAAATATGGAAAATCACGAACTTGCAACAACTGTGAAAATATAAAAATGTCCACTAACAGATGAGCAAAGTGCGCACTCGCGCTAATCACGTGGTCCGGCGGAAGATCCCTCGCATGAAGCACGATCTCGATCCTTTGAATAATCATAAAATATATCTGATCAAAATCACAATTCACAACCCTGTACCACACCGCGGAAACCAACCGTTCCCGAAAATATATAACACAGTACAAAATAATCGACGAAATTCCCGAAATCACCACTCAAAACCCTCACTGAAAATTCGATACCCAAATCAACTCGAAAACCTCAAGGAGACGATCGGGGCGCGAATACGAGTAAAATGACATTAAAATCATCAAATTCTAAAAAGTCAACGGGTCGCCGGAGCTCCGGCGTTGACCGCCGCTGCCGCCATCCGCGCGCCGTCAATCTGAGAGATTTTTCGGCAATCAAGCTCACCGAAGCTTCATCTCGACGAGTGCAACACATCTCTCAACTGTGACAAGGATCATTTCAGGCGGAATTGGCCGGAAATCAGCTCGAAAGCCACGGATTCCTTCCACCGTCGGCGACCTCCGATCTCCTCCATTCTCCGTCCACGGCGCACGGCGGCCTTCGAGACCACTCCCAAAGGCACCGCCGTGGCCCCATAGTCCAAACCCCTCACATCTCCGGCCACCCCCGTGGCCGGAGTGCCATCGTCCACGAAACCCAAAATCGGCCAGAAAAACCATGAATTTCAACTCAACATTTCTCCCTCAATTCTCAACCAAATCAAGAAATTCCAAGTTCTAAACTGTTTAGAATCACGAGGAGAACATTTTACCTTCCAAAGTCGTGGCCTGAAACGGCTGGAATCAGCCAGTTCACCGGAGAAAGCCAAACGGTCCAATTTTCTCCACGGGTCAACGGTGGTCAACGGTCACAGCTCGGTCAACGCTGGTCAAACTTCTCAAACAATGTTTTCGACTATTTCCGATATTTATACTCGCGTCTCAGGACGATCGACGGTCCAAAATGGATAACCATTACGATTCGGATAAACTCGATACGAACGGATAAACTCGTCGTTATTCTGAAACTTCAAATATTCATATTATATTCCTCGGTAGTCGAAATAATCATCCGGAACCGCCCACGAACTCAAAATCACGTGCACAATAACTCTTGAGAAGAAACTCAACTCAAATTCTCGGCCGATAATTAGGTCGTAATCAAAACCGGCAAATCACACAATTATCGAAAAACTGCGATTACGCGCTAACTCGTGAATTAAGCCGATTACTCTACTGATTCTGTTCCGGGTCGTCACATCAAAATTATATTTTAATTCCCCACATAGATCTCATTATTAGAGATAAAGATTTTAGTGACATGAATAGTGATGAGGAGGAGCTAAAATGGCTTCAGACCCTCGTTACTGGAGTTGCCTTTAAATATGATGCACCTTTACTAGCTTCAAAGTTACAAAGCGTTTCACTTGTCAACATTCAGTTTTGTTGTTTATCCCAAGGTTACAAAGTTCAATCACACATTTGCTATAACGTTATCTAAAGTAAGGTTTGAATTTTATTAGGTGTTTGATCTAGGCATCTAGCCTAGTTAGTTTAATCTTTTATGATGTAAGCTTTTGGCTAGCAAGCTGAAAGTTGTTGGTATGTATGATAAAGAATTCATCCAAAATATTGATGTTTGTTACTCTAACAACTCTCTCATCCAAACATGAAAAGACTACTCTCCATCAATCATGGGTGTTATATTAGGATTCTATTCTATTTCAAAAAATAAAATCATATTAGGTACTATTTATTGAAGAAAAAAAAACAAGTTTTATAATTTGAGTAAAACGGGAATGGAGCTAGGAGAATAAAAATAGCCAAACAGAATCGTCTATCAATCTATGATTGACAAATACTGTATACATAGTCTTTCGCTATGATATTGATTACAATTTTATTTTTTGCATCTTTATCTACTAAGAGTGTTCGATGCAAAAATATCCCTTGGGAAGAGATCCTTCTCGCGAAGCAGTCTCTTTTATCTCGGATGTTTTAACCGCGTGGGCCGGTCTATCTTGTATGTGCTTCGTATGCTGGCGTGCCACCGTCTCTTGACGGAATATGGACTGATCACAGCCGCCTGACTTCTATATTAAGCGATTAGAACAGGGAGAGCACCAACCCTGCTCGAATAGGTCCTTTTTGCCTAGAAACCTAGGACTTTGATATGTGAATCTCTCGCTAAGTCTTGAAATCGATACTCCACACGTCCTTTCTCGTGCAAAGCAGAGCAATCTCTTAACAGAGTGTTGAGAACACTCGCTCCCTTTGAGTATTCAAGCTCCCAACTTACAAGTGAGCCGCTTTTCAACTTTCCGGTTGCAATTGCTTCCTTAGAGTCGTAATACTTTCACTCGATAGGTGACAAGCACTTAGACTTTCTGGTTGCAAGAAAGATAGAAATCTCGAGGACGAGATAACCGTTTAGGTTTGTTTGCGTATAGCAAGGTTGATTGACTGATTTTGGGAGGGGTTTCTCATAAGATCCTTGCTCTCCTTATATACTCGCTTAATAACAGTTATTCATTCAATGTCAAATTCTTCTGCTCTTGTAATCACAGTCTGAATCCAACACCAGCATGCGTGTCGTAATCACTCATAGATCTCCTAATCCCATCATAACTCTTCCAAGAGTTCTATATAAGATCAAACAGTTATGACAGAAACATAGCCGCATAGAACCAGCTAATAAAACATAGTTCTAATAGAACTCAAAGTCTTCTTCTAGCGAAGCTCGCTAGAAACTATATAACTTGACTCCTCATCAAGACCATTAATTATAATGGGCCGCTCGCATAGACCTCGGCCATCCAGGCCCAAAATGTAATTCTTTATTTAGGCCCAAACATTGCCCCTCAGGTCTTGAACTTGGAAACTTCCTGAATCAAGCGAAAAGACTTGAATATATCTTGACCAATGTGCCCATTGACTTTGAAACGCTATACCATCACTCGAACGCCACGTCAACCATCTCTTCGAAAAAGTATGACGCTCGACTGACACCTTTATAAGAGCACCAGTCCATATCCACAAATTTCCTCTTTCAACAAAACCCTTTCACCTACTCAGAACCCTACACTTTCTAACTCTCTCAGTCAAAAAGTTCAAATATTTCCTTCTCACCGCCGTCAATCCTTATTCCTCAGACAAAATGCCTCCTCGCAAAGACATTTCCATCCCTCATGAAACTCCTGACGCCAAGAAATTCTCTAAACAGCTCAAGGCAGTCGCTAAACGACACAACCCAGACGCCGTCTGCACTCTTACTGTAGACCCGATAGAAAACACAGGTCTGCTTGGTCCATTTCTGGACTCTCCATTAAATCCAGAGCTTTTCACATACCTCCGTAAACCCATATATATGCAGTTCATCCCTTATACTCCAGGCAGACCCTAGTGCAGACCCAAAGGAATGGACTCAAAAAGACACTCTCTGTCTTATTGGGAAGTGGCCACATTCAAGTCATGACGACCTCGCTTGGTACCGGCACCGCCGTAGGCAAGACATCGAACGGTGGGAAGTAGCCGGAATTGCCCAGCTTATAGATTTATGCTTCTCTCTTCCATCTGGAGGTAACAAAGCCCCATTTGCTACAGCCATGTGCTTCTGGGACTGCACAACAAACTGTTTCCGACTCCCTTGTGAGGATGTAAGCATCACAATGCTTGATCTTTATACTATCTTCGGAGTTCCTGCCTCTAGAAACAACTGGGCTCCTTAAGATTCTAACCAGACCTCCAACCAAGCCTCCACAAAACGTCCTCCATCCTACTCTTCCTGGGTGAAACACTTTGCACACGAGGAAAAGAAAACACCACAAGGAGGAATAGCCTTTCTGGAGTATTGGCTATCGAACTATGTGTTCAGTTCAACCTCTGCAAAGGTTATCAAGACATGGACCAACCTCGCTGAATGTCTTTACAACGGTGAACAACTAAGCTTGGTTGAGCCCATCCTCGCCTACATCTACTATGGTCTCAGGCGAGTATCCTTATCGAAGCTTGATTTGAACCAATCAGGACCACTGTGGATGGTTGAACTCTGGTTGCAAATCTACTTCCCCTTCTTCTGCCCCTCAGCAACCCCTCATTATGAAGAACAAGAGCTGTTGGGCAAATCATTGGTTTCCACAATGCCCAGGACTAAACAATGGTCCTATCTCGACTGCTTTAAGTATCTTTGTTTGCATAAGGATTTTCCTCATACTGTAGTTGAGAAAATTTTGAGTCGTCGCTATCCTGGCCTCCTCGCAAGTGGATTCATGCCCTCCCCTGAACAAGATGCTCACTCAAGGGTCTTATTCATTAAGTTCAACACTTGCCAGGACCTACAAATCCCAGACTCAACCAGCTCCGGATATGAGCTCTATGCCCCAAACCACTTCTGTAGATAGTTTGGGCTCAGCCAGGATGCTCCTATGCCCCTCGCCTGTTCTTTTAACAGGTATACTCTCTGGCGAGGAAACAACAAGCCTATTGCAGCAGAAGTACGCGACGAACACTTTGGCTTTCCACTGGTGCTGCTTCCAGCAATAACAAAGCCACTGTCGATATCAAGGTTGATCACCCCATCGTATCTCACATGGTATTCCCAATTCTGGGAAGAGAAACGAAACCAAGGACCAGACTTCTGCTTTGCTGCCATTTTTTATAAATTCAGCCAAAAATTCTCGCTTGAAAGAGACTTGGCTGCACTAGCCGAACCACACCCCAGCACAGGTTCTCCCCCATGGCCACAGGTATGTTCTTTCATATGGTATCAGAGCTTGAGGCCGCAAAGCCTTTGTATTCTTCCAAGTACTGAATGTAAAATTTTATATTTGAAGTGTAAAAGTTCTTTGTATTGATAAACTCATATATAGTTTGCTCAAATTTAGGCCACAAAAATTGGCTAATATGAACTTTGACTTTGGAAGAAAGACCATAAAAAATATAAAAATTTGGCCTCGAGTACAGGCCCTAACTTTTTAACTTCATAAATAGGCTATTATAATGTACCTGATCCTCGATATGTGTATGTGTTGCCCCTGTAGTTTACTTATGCGAGAGCCTAAATAAACTAGATTAAGCAATAGTAGGAGGATCCTCATACTCCCAAACAGGTTGTATGAATTTCTTTAGGTATCGACCATTTATTGGGTTCGCGTGTATAGTTCCATCTCGATCTCGCAAACGTACTGCTCCTTTGCCCAACAGTCGATCGATAATGTATGGTCCTTCCCATTTTTCTGACCATTTACCTCGTCCTTCAGTCTTCTCGCCAACAGGCAAAATGACTCTCCAAACAAGTTCTCCTTCTGCAAAACTCATGCCCCTTGTACGTTGGTCATAGGCACGAGCCACCTTTTGTTTCTCAGCACGGAGACTATCATAAGCTTGTATACATGTCTCATCTAAGTCCTCATGTTCTTGCCACATCGCTTGGACATAGTCTTCACCGATCAAATTGTGTTGTTCCATCACGCGTAAAGACTGAACGTTGATCTCCAAAGGCAAGACTGCATCATGCCCAAACATTAATGCATAAGGAGTTGTACCTGTGGGTATCCTCTTACTAGTCCTATAAGCCCACAAAGTATTAAAAAGTTCTTCATGCCACAGTCTGGCATTGTTTGCGAGCATCCGTTTTAGGATATGAATAATGATTTTATTGCTCGCTTCAGCTTGACCATTGGATTGGGCATAGTATGGAGAAGAGTGAAGAAAATGGATCCCAAGATCCTTCATTAGAGTATCTACTTCTCCAGACATGAATGCAGCCCCACGGTCTGAAACAAAACTCTCAGGAATACCAAATCTACAAATAATATCTTCAAATAGGAACTGGCGGATGGCCTTTGCAGAAGATACCCTGAGAGGTCGAGCTTCGACCCATTTTGTGAAGAAATCAGTAGCCACAATGATAAACTTGTGCCCTTCAGATGAATGAGGATGAATCATTCCTATTAAGTCCAAAGCCCATCCTCGAGCTGGCCAAGGCTTGATTATTGGCTGTAGTGGTGTTCTGGGCATATGGTTGACTGGACCATGTTTCTGGCATTCTTCACAACCTTTGGCGAACGTGATGCAGTCTCTGAGCATTCCTGGCCAATAAAAGCCATGTCTTCTTAATAACCATCTCATCTTGGGACCAGCCTGGTGTGCCCCTGCAATCCCAAGATGGACCTCTCTCATTAACCGCTTAGCGTCACGTCTAAAGACACACCTTAACAGTATGCCTTCCTCTCCCCTTCGATATAACTCAGCATCCTTGAGTACATAATTGGGAGCTAAAAATTGAATCCGCTTGTCAACCGGATTATTAGGATCCTGGAGATAAGAGATGAGTTCCTGTCTCCAGTCCTTGTCGATGTGATCAAGTGTAGCAACGTACCATTCGTTTTTATCTTCTTGTCGTGCAATGAAAGATGGAAGGGTTCTTCTTTCAACCTTTAATATTCGTTCGCGTACTCCATCTTGCAAATTGATAGCCGTTGCTAGTTGAGCCAACTCATTAGCTGCATAGTTCTTCTCACGAGGAACATGACTCAACTCCACTTCTGTAAACAACTTTAATAAGTCACAGGCCCTCCTCGCATAAGGTTCTAATATTGGACCTGCCTTGTATTTTGTTTCGAGTTGTCTGATCACCAGTTAGGAATCTCCAAAGACATGCACATCATTGATCTCCATATCTATTAGAAGTTCTAACCCAATGATTAAAGCTTCATACTCTGCTTGATTGTTTGTGCACTTGAAGTCCAACCTGAAAGAATAAGAATAAGTTTGGCCGCGTGGGGAGATCAAAGCTACCCCTGCTCCAGCCATGGTACTCGTACTGGACCCATCAAAATATAAATACCAGGGGGCCAAGTCAATACGAGCAAGATCCAGTTCTGGCCCCTCAACCACCTCTTCCATGGGATGATGAGCCAAAAAATCAGCCACTGCTTGGCCTTTTACCGCCCTCTGAGGGACATATTGCAAAGAAAATTCTGACAAAGCTAGAATCCACTTTCCAATGCGTCCACGGAGAATCGGTCAAGACAACATATACTTTACTAAATCTGTTTGTGCAATAACACACGTAGTGAAGGAAAGCATATAGTGCCTCAACTTACACCCTGAAAAGTATAAGGCTAGGCATAACCTTTCCATTGGAGAGTATCTCGTTTCACAATCGTTCAAGGTACGACTCAAATAGAAAATAGCACGTTCGACTTCGGCCGTGTCGTCCTGAGCTAATAGACTTCCAATGGAGAGTTTAGTAGCTGATATATACAGCTTAAGAGGAACCCCAGGTCTTGGAGGAACCAAGACAGGTGGGTTTGTTAAGTGGGCTTTAATGGTTTCAAAGGCCTCTTGATGCATAGGCTCCCATACAAAGTCTTTTTGATTTTGAAGCTTGAGCAAAGTGGAAAATGGTTGTGTTTTCCCAGCAGCATTGGCAATAAACCGTCGTAAGAAATTGATTTTTCCTAATAAACATTGTAGCTCCTTCTTACTCTTTGGTGGGACTGCATTGAGAACTGCTTGTTTCTTGTCATTCGGTATCTCAATCCCACGCTGATGAACCAAAAAGCCCAGGAAATCTCCCGCCTGGACGCCAAACACATATTTGCCTGGGTTCATCTTCAGTTGATGTTGCCTCATTCTGAGAAACACTTGCCTTAAGTCTTGAAAATGATCACTTCTGTGTTTCGTTTTAACCACCACATCATCAATATAGACCTCCATGGTCTTACCAATAAGATCATGAAAGATCAAGTTCATAGCTCGTTGGTAGGTTGCCCCTGCATTTTTAAGTCCAAATGGCATATCCACGTACTCAAAAACACCGGCAAAGCCTGGGCATCGAAATGCAGTTTTATGTCTATCCGCTTCAGCCACTAGGATTTGATGATAACCAGCAGTGCCATCCATGAATGTTAGCATCTCGTGGCGGGCAACTGAGTCGACCAGCAAATCAGCTACTGGCATAGGGTATGCATCCTTTGGGGTTGCATTGTTCAAGTCTCTGTAGTCAACGCATACTCGCATCTTTCCATTCTTTTTCTTGACTGGGACTATATTGGAAAGCCACTCATTATATTTGGCTACACGTATGATCCCTGACTTGAGCATTTTCTCGACCTCTTCCTTGACTAGAATTGCTGCTTCTGTGTTCATGCGACGCATTTCCTGTTTTACAGGCTTCTTCCCTTCGATGATGGGCAAATTATGACAAACCAAATCTGGTGACAGACCAGGCATGTCATCGTATTTTTCTGCAAAACAATCTGCATATTCTTTTAGCAATTCAATAAGCTTGAGTCTTTCCTCAGGCTCCAAGAAGGTACTAATAGCCACAGAGATTGGCGCTTCATGTGTCCCAATATTAATGTGTTTAATGGGATCCTTGACTTTGGGAGGTAAATTATCTAGAGCTGCTGGAGCTAATTTAATCTCGTCCTCTTCCTCAAAGTCTTGCAAAACGACTTCATCCACGTATTCCAAGGCTGCAATCAGTGGCACCCTCTCAAAGGCTTGGCTCTCTAATAGAAAATTATGAAAGCGTTCGTGTAGAGAGAGGCAAGCCTCGGTCTCTATATCTGATAGAGACCCAATCATGGAGAACGTTTGGATGGTAGCTCAATGGTGTAGGGTCTTTTACTATCTTGAGTTGCTTGAAGTATACCCCACTGAGCTAATTCAGAGGCCGTAACTCCAACTGGGCGGCCCTTACCGTCGACGCCACATACCTCCAATGGCCTAAGGTCATTGTGGTAATAGCTGGCTTCTAATGCATTAGCAGAAACAGAATATGGACGAGGGTCAGCATTGACGAGCTCTGCTTCGCCTGACTCCATGTTCCAGAGTAACATCTGCTGATGAAGTGAAGATGGTACACAGTAGCTTCGATGTATCCAGTCATGCCCCAAAATGGCACTATATGGAGATGTGCATTCTACCACAAAGAATGTATAAGTGCCTGAGGCTAGCCCTATGTGTACCTGCAAGAAGACAATTCCCAAAGTCTTAGTTATGCTACCCTGAAAGTTTCTGACACTAAGCGAGGTCTCTTGGATAGCAGACTTGGGAACACCTATTAAGGCCATTGCCTTAACAGTGATGATGTTAACCGCTGCCCCTGAGTCCACTAGGAGTTTATTCAATTGAATCCCTTGGACTTGTCCTATGACATATAACGGTCGCATGTGCATGGCCATGTCAATGGTAGGCTTGGAGAACATCATCTGTCCTTTTGTGTGTGATGAATCCAACTCTGGTACTTCAACCAGTGTTGAGTCATTTGGTAGCTCTGGTTCTTCATCTAGTAGTACCACACTGTTGACGTTCTTGGATTCACCTTTTGATGCTGACGGAGACAAAGCATATTTAGAAGATAAGACATACACCATGTTAATGGTGGAAATATCTTCCTCGATACAGGCAAGTGCTTCAAGATCTTTGTCCTCACCGTAGTCTACCAACTGCTCATCGTCGTCGTAGTTATCATCTTCAGCCAAATGTCCATCCTCGTTAGTCATTGTAGTTACCTCAAGATGGGCCACTTGCTGAATTGGATCCTCAGGAATAGGATCAATGGCTGCTAGTAGAAGTGGTGGTGGAGTTTTCTCCTTGGGAGCAGGGATTAATTTTTGGGTATTCGCTTGTTCTTCCATAACCAAAGGCCTGGGTTTCCATTGCAAGACTGGAGGCTTGCTTGGAGTGTCTTGTTTCTGCAGGCCCCCTGTTCCCTTAGGGGGTGTCTTTAGCCCTACTGTTTTCATCGTGTCTTCCTCAAAAGTGAGGCGTCTCCTTACTGGTTGTCGTTTTGTAGTCTTACGACGAATCTCCTGAGTAGATTCAGGCTCTTTACCTTTAGTCCCTAACTCTGGGTTTCGTTCAAAAACCCCTGGTCTTTGAGCCCTCACCTTAGGCTCGCGAGATTTCTTCCCAAAGACCACCAATGGGTTTGCTGCAAGGGTGTTCAATCTCCTTTGCAACACTTCTGGAGGAAACTCCAGGTCTTCTTCTTTGATGAGGCCAGCCTCATAAGCATCCAATGCTCTCTTGGCCCTACCAAAGCGTCGTTGAAGGTTTCTCCTCTTGCTCGGAGTTACCTCCATGGTTTTTCCTTTCTCCCTTATATACCAAACATCCTCCTTTGTAATATTTCTTGAAGTTGGAGGAATATATGGCTTCGCGAGCGTGCTTGCAACTTTAGACTCAGGTGTTTTAGCCAAACTGGCTTGGTCTGTTGCTCGCGAGCGTTTGGGAGCTGGAGTATCCCTTTGTCTTATTTGTGGGGGCTGATGATCTGTGTTCGAGAATAGTTCTGGGAAAGACTTGGCTGCCTGAGCCAGTTCTTCATAAGAGATCTTCAGTCCACTTCTGAGTTTACAATGTGCACAAAGGGCTACTGGCGATTCTGCGTTGGGATCCACCTTTTCTTTTCCTTTATTCCTTGGTGTGTAAGATGGATTCTCGCCAGTAGTTGGTTGGTCGTTGGACTGTTTGCTTTTATTTGTTTTGTCACATGTCAATTCCAACATTCCAACCATGGGCATGGGGTGGTCAAGTTTGACAAGGGCTTTTGTTCTATTTCTAGTACTCCCTCATCAATCAACTGCTGTATCTTGAATTTCAGATCTCGACAAGCACTCGTGGTGTGACGTCCCCATTTATGGTGGTATCGACAATAAGGCAAACCCTTAACATCCTCTGGATGTGGGTCAGGTGCTCCCCAATTGTCAGGAACCATAGCTATTCCTTCTAGGCATAGCTTATTGAATATCTCCTCTCGCCAAGACGCGTCATATGTTATATGTGTCCGCTTAGGTCGGACAAACGCTATATTTCGCTTAGCCCTTCGCCTGGACTTCTTCCTCGCGTGAGTCGGTTTATTTTGACTATTGCCTGAAGAAGTACCACTGGCAGGAGGAGCTGTAACTGGAGGAGATGGTGTTCTATGAAGATACTTTGGGTGAAAATCCATCTCGCCCCCGTCGTTGATCACAATCACTTCCCAATTAATCAAACCCTGGATTTCATTTCTCAAGGTTGAACACATTGCTGTTCGATGACCAAAGTGATTGTGGAACCTGCAAAAGTGCTGGGCTGGCTCTGTATACCGTAATTGTCTAAGCTCAGTAACTGGGTAAAAAGAGATCAGCCCCATGTCCCTTAGCCTATCGAAGAACTCCTCTATCATATCGATCCTGAATGAATAGGCTAATAAGGATGATTGATTCCATGCCTCTGCACCCTCAAGATGTCTGTTAGGTGATATCCATTCTATCTCAGCCATATTGACCTGTGGAGGAGGGAACGGCTCGGAATCCACTAGTGCAGCTGTTTTGGACGCCCCTTCCAATTCTAATTTTCCTTCATTGATCCACTTCTGGATCTGATCTTTAAGCTTAATGCAGTCCTTGGTAACGTGGTTCCATGCTCCATGGAACTTGCAATATTTTTTACCCTTTAACTGCTCAGTTGTGGGAAGTGGTCCAAAGTCTGCCTTAACGACACGCAGACTATACAACTCATCCAAAATTTCATGAGCCATGTTGGCGTCATAAGTGTACTTCTCAAATTCTGGCTTAGTGAAGGCCACTGTTGAGAGTTTGATTGGACCTCTACTCTTCTGGAGCTTGCGGGGTTTTAGAACCTTGTTTGTTGATAAGTCAACAGCACCCACATGATCACCCTCAGAGTCTGATTCCTGGTCGTCTAAACCTTCAATATAAGCCATTGTTTTTGGCTTCAACTTATCATAGGTTCGACTACTATATGTCCCTTTGGACGCGTTTCTTCTGTTATCTCTCTCTTGCATGTTGCTATGAGCTTTAGTCACAGCCGTGATGAACTCATTCAAAGAGTAATATTTGCTGTTTAAGAATAGCTGATGGAACGTGTCCTCCAGACCATTCTTGGCCATCTCGACCACCTCTTCCTTACTCAAAGGGGTCTTACATAGATTGTACTCTGACCGGAAACGGTGCAGGAAGGTGACTGGACTTTCTGTCACCGATTGGCTTAAGGAAGCTAGCTTTCCAACAGTAGTCTCTGGCCTTGCCGTTCCAAAGTGATCTATGAACAAGGCCTCCATATCCTTCCACTCACTGATCGAACCCTTCTCGATTCCAGTATACCACACAAGGGCTGATCCTGATAATGATGAACCAAAAACTCTCAGTTTGAGTATACCTTCATCTTCGGCAAATTGGCCTAACTGCAGAGTAAAATAGGCCAAGTGTGTTGCCGCATTTGCATCGTCATCACCAGAGAAAGTCTGGAAGGTTTGGTGTTTGTAAAATTTTGACCAACGCCACTCGTTGGGGTCATCTTTCATCGGAGGAAACGGTGTCTCGTAAGTTTCATGCATCTTAGATAGTTGTATGTTACAATCATCTAAGAACTTATTTAACCGCTGCTCCCAGGCAAGAGGAAAAGACTCTGCTTGCCTAGTTTTCTTGGCCAAGTCGGATACGGATTTGGTTAAGGATCCTATGTCATTGTCTACCCTTTGTGATAGAGTCGTCGCATATCGGCGGTATTCCTCCAATCTTTTTTCCATTTGGCGAAGGATATCTATCCGTAGTCTGTCTTGACCTTCTACCAAACTAATCACCTGGGCCCCCATGGCCTCTCTCTCCTCACGATCCTGATTTAACTCTGCCCGTAGTGCCTGGAATCCAACTGTTGCTGTATCAACTAATTGGGCCTGAGTGGTGAGAAGTTCTGCCTGTTGCTCAATTCTCTGTTCGAGCACCAACTGGTGATTAGCCTGGTGAACATCTCGCCTGGCTGCATAAGCCAGGTATTGTTCGAGCGTAAACCCTGTTATTTCCGCCTCACTCAAAAATTGGAAAGACATGATGTCTAAGTTGTTAGCGAAAATAACCTCAACCACTTGATTACTTAATGAACGACACTTCGTAGATGTGTGTTCACGGCAAATCGGTTTTGGATGTTTGCGACACTGGGGATAGATCCTTCGATAAGGATCTTCAATTGTCGCTTATAGATGCAAAGAGATATTGATGTCCCACTGGGCGTGCCAAAATGTTCGATTTTGACACAACAGTGGTATCTTGTTTAGAGACACGAGAATTGGGTGAAGTATATATTTTTTCTTTTTACTCTCCCACCGGGCCTGCCAAAATGTTCAATGCAAAAATATCCCTCGGGAAGAGATCGTTCTCGCGAAGCAGTCTCTTTTATCTCGGATGTTTTAACCGCGTGGGCCGGTCTGTCCTGTATGTGCTTCGTATGCTGGCGTGCCACCGTCTCTTGATGGAATATGGACTGATCACAGCCGCCTGACTTCTATATTAAGCGATTAGAACAGGGAGAGCACCAACCCTGCTCGAATAGGTCCTTTTTGCCTAGAAACCTAGGACTTTGATATGTGAATCTCTCGCTAAGTCTTGAAATCGATACTCCACACGTCCTTTCTCGTGCAAAGCAGAGCAATCTCTTAACAGAGTGTTGAGAACACTCGCTCCCTTTGAGTATTCAAGCTCCCAACTTACAAGTGAGCCGCTTTTCAACTTTCCGGTTGCAATTGCTTCCTTAGAGTCGTAATACTTTCACTCGATAGGTGACAAGCACTTAGACTTTCTGGTTGCAAGAAAGATAGAAATCTCGAGGACGAGATAACCGTCTAGGTTTGTTTGCGTATAGCAAGGTTGATTGACTGATTTGGGGAGGGGTTTCTCATAAGATCCTTGCTCTCCTTATATACTCGCTTAATAACAGTTATTCATTCAATGTCAAATTCTTTTGCTCTTGTAATCACAGTCTGAATCAAACACCAGCATGCGTGTCATAATCACTCATAGATCTCCTAATCCCATCATAACTCTTCCAAGAGTTCTATATAAGATCAAACAGTTATGACAGAAACATAGCCGCATAGAACCAGCTAATAAAACATAGTTCTAATAGAACTCAAAGTCTTCTTCTAGCGAAGCTCGCTAGAAACTATATAACTTGACTCCTCATCAAGACCATTAATTATAATGGGCCGCTTGCATAGACCTCGGCCATCCAGGCCCAAAATGTAATTCTTTATTTAGGCCCAAACAAAGAGCATTACTAATTGTAACTCACTTCATCCATGAAACTGGAATATAGATCATCTATAAGGTTATCGATATAATACTATGCTTCAAACCAGTTTTTCATCACAGTTAGTGGTGGATATTCAAACAAAATAGTTTGGCTAAGATGGCTGGGCTTCAACCGAGTCATTCTAAATGGTAGTTAAGAGCCAGACAGACTTCATTGGATATATCAATGTCAGCTTTTCAATTTTCATACCAAAAGTTAATGATTGGAAATGAAAAAGTAGCTGTGGTTGAATTATAGATTTCAAAACATAGTATAATTGTACAATCTCAATACACAAAGCGAAAATTTACACGCGCATGCTAGTCTCTATTGATCTCTATTAATTATAGGATCCAGACTTATGTCGGTTAAAGGGCATTGGATGGTAGAACATTCTCAATTCCAGAAAGTGACATTTTTTTTAATGTAAACACACAACAATCGAATTAAAAAAATAGGGACAAAATTGTAAAAAAGGAATAAAAGCTTGGGACGCGACATGTGCAAAGTACATCAGGGAAACTGCAATACCACTCTATCTATCATATCATTGGTAGTTAACTCTTTCTTCTGCGAAATTCAATTCAGTAATTTCCCTTCTCTCTCTCACCTCTTTCAGAAATAAACTCCATTGAGGTTTACCCATTTGTAAATTGAGGTTTCAATCTCTTCTCAGCAACGACGGATTGCAGAAAACTATGTGTGAGTTCAGTCTAATCTATTCTTCGTTCATTTACTCTATTGAGGTTTCATTCTATTCTCTCACCAATCCATTTCTTTTTCTTTTGAAGAACACTACTCCTTTAGGAACTGCTCTCAGTAGAATGCGTTGTTTGGTTCGGTGAGGAGGCAAACCAGTAAAAAGTTTGGTCCATTTGAGTTTGGTTGATCATTGGTCTTTGGTTACTGTGTCGATTGGTACGTGTTTCCATCTAGCCATCTTACTATCATGTATGTGTTTAAACTTTGATTAGCTAGCAAGGATAGTAATAAACCTGCTTAATTTCGTGTTCAATGTTTAGTAATATGCTTCATTACTAGAGAATTTGATCATGGTTTAGGACACTTCTAAAATTATTCTCTCCTCTTGCTTTTAATTGTTGGGTTCACAATTTTTAGAGAGAACCAGAATCACAAACATGGAAGGAGTTTTGTTGGCCGATGAATCTATGCATTTAGCAATGTTGTTTGACTTCCTAATGTATTTGATTTCCTGCGATTTTTTATTATTTTTATTTTCAACTTCAATTTCAACGTGACACTATCACTACCACATTTTTTATTATTGTCGGCGATTAGGTAAAAGAAAGGCCAACGAGATGGACCATCGCCGGCAATGGTGGGAAATTATTGCCGGCGACGGAGAATATCGCTAGCAATAATTTCATTGTATTGCCGGCGATATTGGCCGGAATATCGTCGGCAATAACTCCATTGCCGACGATTTAATGAATCGTGGGCAATAACTCTTATATCAGATCTACTCCGCAGCAGCTCATTCATTTTAAAAAAATCTGGTGAGAAAGAAGGAAAACGCTCTGAAATCCTTGCGTATTGTCAAAAGGGGACCAAAACCCGCTCGGGAAGCTATTGAAAGGACCCAACCCCGATTTAGCTTCCTAAATCGGAATCAAACCTTTCCGAAAACACGAACCAACAAAAACTTTTCGAAATTTGGGCAGAGTTTCGTTACTAGCGTAGAAATACCATTACCTGCACGCGGAAAATACACTTCATCGTATGCCACAAAAAGCAAACCGTGGGCACCAATCCCATCCGAATTTCTCAATATATCAGCAATAACGTAAAGTAGTAAATATATATGTACTTAACTGAAAATCCGAAGTAAAATCGTATAACATATACAATAGGAAGCTCAGAGCGACTTCTAATACATAACCATATACGTATATCACAGTAGGTAGAACAATAAACCAACTGGATAAAACAAAGTAGCTCGAGCACTATGCCTCCGACCACGACGTGCGACACCAGAGCCTGAACTGCAAACTGGGCACGAAAACCAAAAAGCCCAGGGGAAAGACAATAAACACGTTAGAGTGAGTGGACGAAAATAAATGTCTTTCACCGAATATATATAATATAAAACATATGCGAGTCCAAATGCATAAGTAAGAAATGGTACACGAGGGAGACTCTAACTCCTCACGCGTCCGAGTACACGAGGGAGACTCTAACTCCTCACGCGTACGGAGCATGCAACATAAAAGTCGCGGAATCACTCATGGACTACCACGCGATAGCACAGTCTGAATCACGGGATCCCAGACCCACACGTGATTCCTAGCCAGAAAGGCCTCGGGTCAGGATATCTGTCTTTCCCGGAGCGTACTCGGGGATCAGCCGAGAAGCCAAGGTGTATCGATACAACAACGTAACCAAAGACTGTACTATGTGTAAATCAAATCATAAATCCTTCTATGCACATGCTTAAAATATAATATATACACATGTATACTCGTATACGTATATTCGTATATGCATAATCGTGAAACACATGCTCGTAAAATCATAATCAATCTGCATGCTCAAGTTCGTAAATCATAAATAAAAGACTCGCAATCAATCCGTGAAAATAAATGTCCACTCACAGACTAGCGTAACGCGTATCGCGTTAACCCGTGATCCGGCGGAAAGTCCCTCGCCAAAAGAACGATCACGAACCCCTGAATAATCACAAAATCCATATCTCAAAATCATATCTCGACAATACAAGACAAATCACGAGAAACCACCATTCTCGGAAACACATAACTCAAAGTCGACGAATCGTCGAAAATCCGTATATACCACCTCAATACCTCGCTTTACGTTCGGACGCTCAACTCGAAAAACGAACCTCCCCACTGCGATCGGGGCGCGATTTCGAGTCAAATGACATGCAACTTGTTGAAAGTCCGAAAAAGTCAAACTTTGACCGTTGACCGCCGTCCACGGCGGCGCCACCGCCGACCGGAGAATTTCAAGGCGGAGCTGCACCTATTCCACTCAAAATCACCCACTGAGCCACTTTCATAACTGCACCGAAGTCCAATTCTCACTCTAACTAGGTCAATTTCATGAAAAACCGAATGTACACACAAATTTCAAATCCAAAATTCTCCTTCCACAATCAAAATTAGAACTCCAAACTTACATGGTAGCTTGTTAGTGATGAGAGCTTCAAAGCCCACCCAAAATTCCAGCTCAAATCGGTCTAAATCACCAAACCCGAATTACAAAGTTTCTCACTCTTTTCTTGCCAGAATTTCCATTCACTCCGGTGAGCCACGCTGGAAAATAAGGCCGGGGAAGGGTCGAGGAGGTTGAGGCGCACTGATTGCCACCTCCCCCGTGGCCGGAGACAGCCGGAAGGGCACCACCGCCGTCAACCACCGTGGAGCACGACGTGAAGCTCTTCTCTCCACCGAGTTTACTCAGTCAACTGAGTCAACTCGGTCAACTCCCAATATGGAAATGTTGACTTGCCCAAAACAGCAGGTTTCTATTTATAGCTCTTCCCAAAACGGAAACTTCATAATTATCCATTTCGACAAACTTCAAACGCGCGTAACTTTCTCGTCGTAATTCTGATTCTGATAATTCTCACGGCCTCAAACTCGTCTCGACGTACTCTTCAATAATCACCTGAAGTCAAACACATCGGCCAAATGGATAGAAAGTCAACCCTTCAAAGCAACACACATTAAATCGACTAAATAATCAACAAACGGAAATAATCACAACTAAATCTTCGTAACTCAAAATAATGCTCCGGAAGTTCCCACGAAGTAGAAATTAAATTCTGAACAACTTCCGCGAAGGATCCGAAGCCAAATTCTCGTCCAGTAATTTAGTCGCTAACAAACTTGCCATTTAAATCTGTTTCCGTCGAAACTTCAAATATTCATAATTAATTCCTCGATCGTCCAAATAACGATCCGGAACCGCCCACGAACTCGTAGTTACACGTACAACGACTCTCGAGTAGAGACCCAGCTCCAATTCTTGGCCAATAATTTAGTCGTTAAAAAAACTAACGGTTTCAACACTGTCGTAACTTTGCGACTATGCGACTTAACTGCTGATTCTGTTTCGGGTCGTCACAGCTATATAGCTAGGTACGTATGTGTATATATATATGTGGATCGATGTATATGTGTGTTGATTTAGATATATGCATGTGTTGATTTAGAGTTGAGATATCGATTAATGGTTTGATATGCAAATAGAGTGGATATATTGTTGATTTTGAGTGATCGACTGTTGATTTTAAGTTGATTTGAGATGATTTCGATGAAAATATGTTTGTGTATATATATATGTATATAAATTTATTTTGTGATTAATTGTTAATATGTGTGTTTATATATATACATGTTAATTTGTAATTGTGAATTGTTGGTATATATATATATATATTTATATGCATGGGTCAACTTTTGTTAATTAATCGGATGCATGTAATTAATGATGATTTTTTAATTAATTAGTAGTGAATGTATATATATATTTATAATACGTACTGTTAGAATTTTCAGGATGGACAAGAGTTGGATGAGCCTTGAAAGATGGGATGTGAAATATCACCATGGAATTAAGAGTTTTGTGAATTTTGTGAAGGCTAATTGTGGAGACACTACATTTCATTATTGCCCGTGTAAAGAATTTAAGTGTCGCAGTGATCGATTTCGTTTTCCCATTGATAAAGTCCAGAAGCACCTGAGTAAATACGAGTTTTGGGATAAGTACAGTTGTTGGATTTATCACGGTGAAACATCGTTAGCGGGTCCGCATGATCATGGACAATTTGCTGAGAGGGCAAGTCCATCCTATGATCATGGACATTTTGCTGAGAGGGCCAATCCATCCTATGATCCAACATCGATGTTGATCAATGATATGTTTCCTCATGAGAGCGGTGTATTTGCTGATCAAGCACCAAATTTCCCTCCCGTCATGCAGGGTTTCCCCGATATTGAGCCAATCGAGCCATTACCTGGAGCTCATGTCAACACAAGCGGTATAGACAAGTACAACAACCTGATTGCATTGCAACAAACTCCGTTGTACGACGGTTGTAGTAAGACTGTTCTTGGAAGTGTCATGGGAGTGATGCAGCTCAAAATGGAGAATAAAATGTCTGTCAAAGCTGTTGATTCTTAGCTGAAGTGGACTGCTTCGCTACTGCCACTCGGTCATCGTCTTCCTACCACTCATCATAAGGTGCGACATATCCTGAAAGATCTTGGGCTTTCCTACCTCAAAATCCATGCATGCAGATATGATTGTATTCTCTTCTGGGGGAAAGATCTTGAAGACCTTGAAGCCTGCGCGGTATGTTTTACAGAAAGGTATAAGTTGACTCCTGCAGGCAACAAGAAAGCTGTGAAGATACTTCGATATTTCCCGCTGATTGATAGGCTGGAGCGGTTGTTCATGTGTACTTTCACGGCCGAAGCTATGAGATGGTGGGCTGAGAGGAATTTGCCTGACGATGACACCCTTATACACCCTGCCGACGGAGAGGCTTGGAAGCACATGGTCAGGGAGTTTGATCATTTTACAGCAGAGGTCCGAAATGTTTGGCTAGGGCTCTCATCTGACGGATTCAACCCTTTTGGCAACATGAGTCTTCAATACAGTATATGGCCAGTTATTTTGGTACTGTACAACCTTCCACCATGGATGTGCATGAAGAAGGAATACAATACGCTCACTCTATTAATTTCGGGCCCGGGTTATCCAGGAAAGTGTCTCGATGTGTATTTGAGGCCTTTGATTGAGGAGCTTAAGTACCTGAGTGAGTGTGGCCACGCCACTCACGATAGGTTCAAAAATGAGATGTTCCAGATGCATGCCATGCTTGTTGGCACCATCAGTGATTTTCCTGCCCACGGTATGTTTTTGGGCAACGTTACCAGGGGTTACAGGGCTTGTTCAGAGTGCATGACTGTTGATTGTTACAGTCCTCATTGCAGTAAAATTGTTCAGATGCGTCACCGTTGTTGGCTTCCAGATGATCACCCATTTAGGCAGGATCAAGACGCTTTTGATGGGACTGTGGAAACGGGTGTGGCACCCAGGCGATGGACAGGGGATGAAATTTTGGAAGTGCTGAATGAATATGATTTTGGCCAGCTGAGCAATCATCCTGAGATAGTGTCGTCAATTCCAGACAAGACCGAAAGGTATAAGTTATGGACACATAAGAGCATATTCTGGGAACTCCCCTACTGGCCTAGGTTGCCTATCAGACACTACCTAGATGTCATGCACATAGAGAAGAATGTGTGTGAAAGTGTGGTGGGAACAGTTCTAAATTGGGAGGGGAAAACAAAAGACATCCCTAAGACATGCATTGATCTGAAAGCTATGGGACTGCAGAAACATTTGTGGTTAAGAGATGGTAAGAAAAAAATGCCTTAAGCTCCTTACATCGTCAAGCCGAAGCAGAAGCATGAAATTTTTGGGTGGATGAGTAATGTCAGGTATTCTTATGGCTATGCAGGAAATTAATATAATTTTTGCTTATAGTTATATGCAAGAAATATATTTGTTGCTTATGGCTATATATGCAGGTATCCTTATGGCTATGCAGGAAATATAAGCAGGTGTGTTAACTTCCGGGACAATAAGATGTACGGATTAAAGAGTCATGACTGCCATGTATTGCTTCAATGCCTTTTCCCTATTTTCATTCGAGGGTACCTGCCCAAAGAGGTGGTGGAGCCGTTGGTGGCCTTGTCAAGATTCTTTTAGAAGTTATGCACCAGAGAAGTTAAAAAATTAGATCTCAGGGAGATGCAAGATGACATCATTTTTATCATGTGCAAGCTTGAGAGGATATTTCCCCCAAATTTTTTCGACATCAGGCCTCACCTGATGATCCATCTTCCCGAACAATTGTTGCTTACCGGTCCGGTACACTACACTTAGATGTATCCCATAGAAAGGTACAAATGATTCATACATTTGTGTTTGCCTCTGTTTTTATATGTAAATTCTTATTTTTTAAGTATCATAACATGCACTTTTTAACTTGTAGATAATTGGGAGCCTACAAGGACTATGTGAAGAATAAATCTGCACCTGAAAGGTGTATCGCTGAAGCATATCTTGCGCACGAGTGTGTAACGTACACCACCTTGTATTTGGGAGCTCTAGAGGACCCCCAACAACATATGCCGATAGATGAACCCAAGTTCAACCTTTCTATCATCTCCAATGACGTCGTAGTACATGGAAGCTTGCCAAAGTCGTACAAGTTGGATGGAAATGAGGTAGCCATTGCCCACTGATCGGTACTGATTAACTGTCCAGAAGTTCAATATTGGAAAAACTATCATCTTCACTGCCCTGCTATTGTCGGAAATGTTGATTACCACAACAGGACGTTTGCAAACTACTTTAGTCAATGGGTAAGGGTATATGTGTATATACATATTTTTATATCCTTATATAGCATGTGTGTACGTGGTTTTATTTTGCTATATATGTTCATAATTTATTGTGTACGTGGTTTCTTATCTTTTTCAGATGAACCATGTAACAAATGATGGTTACCTAGAGTGGTCAAACGAATTGAGGCTCTTGGCGATGAAACTGATAGCTTCAAAAGTTTACTCGATGTGTCAGGTCAATGGCGTGAAATTTATATGTGAAAATAGAGACGACCGACTGAAAACACAGAATTGTGGGGTGATGGTCCATAGTGGGCAGGATGGCGCTGACTATTACGGTGTCCTTCATTCAGTTGTTGAACTAATTTATGGGAACCGCATGAAAGTGCACTTGTTCAAGTGTAAATGGTTTGATACTAGCCCGGAGAACACAAGGACCGATCAGTATGGAATATTTTCGGTGAATACTGCTACAAGCTGGTATAAAGAAGACCCTTTCGTTCTTGCCACATCAGTAAAACAAGTGTTTTACCTTGACGATCTTCTGAACAAAGTCCCGTGGAAGGTGGTTAACCATGTTGCTCATAGAAACATATACAGTGCTACCACACTTGGTAAGACCGCAGATGATGAAGAAGTTACTGCATACCAAGAGCCGAACGCTTTTGACATTCCGGAATCCTCTACGATTCACCTTAATAATGTGAGATATGGGAGTGTGGTTCGAATTACTGGAGCAGAACTTCTAGATGTTAATCCAAATGAAGTAGACGATGATTCAGATGACGAGGAGCGACACATATTGCCAGAGGTTACCTATGAAACCGAGTCAGACTCAAGTGATGAAGATGATTATGATTATCAACCTTAGTACGTTAATGATGTACGTATTTTAGTATATATAAACGTGCATGTATGTTTGTTATATAAACGTGCATGTACGTATTTATAGTCGTACGTAAATTATAAAAATTTGGCCAACGTCATATCGATCGGTGTTTATACTACGGAGCATATATGTGGAATATATATGGTGTTATACCACATTACACTTGAATGGAAAATGAATATAATGGTGTTATTTGCCGGAAAATGGGAATCACTATCACCAACGAGTTGCTTATTAACTCGTCGGTGATAGTATTACCGACGAGTTATTAAGCAACTCGTCGGTGATACTCCCTATTAATCCCAGCCAGTTCGGGCAGTGGCCATTTCTTCCCAAGCTCCCCCAAAAAGCCCTAAAATCCTCTCCGACGAGCTCACCGCCCACCCTGCCCGAATCCCTCCTAAAATCTCTCCTCCCCTCTCCCCTCTCCCCTCCCCTCTCCCCTCCTCCTCTACCTCCTCCCCTACCTCCACCACCGGAATCCGAGCTCATGACAGGTCCCCCCCCCTCTCTCTCTCTCTCTCTCAATTCGGTTTTTCATAATTATGTATATATGCATTTTAATTATATTTGTATGCATTTTAATTAAGTTGGTTAATTAAGATTTGGGTGATGTTGATATTTTTGATAATTATGTATATATTCATTTTAATTATATTTGTATGCATTTTAATTAAGATTTGGGTGATGTTGATATTTTTGATAATTATATTGGTATGTGTATGTATATATGTAGAATATATTTAGGTAAAATTATTTTTGTGTTGGGCAATAAGATTTGGATTAATTGATATTTTTGATAATTATATTGGTAATGATATTTTTGATAATATATTTGGTTAATTCATATTTTTGATAATGATATTGGTAATGATATGTAGGATATTTCGTGTATATATTTTTGACATATAGAATATATTTTTGGCTGTTCTGTTTAATTGTTGGATGTGCAGGAGGTTTTGCGGCAAATTGGCTTGGGGGCATCAAACGGAGAGGGACTAGATCCAGTGGAGGGAGCAGTAGTTAAGCATCCTCAGCCGCAATCAGCAACATGCGAAGCGGCCCTATTATGAATGCTCGCACACAAATTTTGCTACGTTCGCGAGAAGAGGAGGAAGCTGCACGATCTGGATCCGTGCAATCCTCAGTCCAGCCTCGACCCTTAGACAGCAGACACTCAGGCGAGCGACACTCAGCGGGCACATCAGAAACTCCCTCCATCTGAATGCCCCCTATTGGCCCAGTGCCGACTCCCCTTTCACGGGAATCATCTGAGGCAGATGGTGCAGGCGCCTCATCGTCCAGGCCTCGTCTATCTCCGCCGTCCGGTCTCTTCGTGCCCGACGAGATTCCTGTGATCCCTGAATTCGATGATAGGGGGAGGGCTATTTATATTGAAGGACGGCCGGAGTTCCTGACCGTCGAGGAAGTGTACAGGTTCTTCCCGTTCGACCTCGTGTATCTTTGGAGTGCGAGGTGCATGAACCAGCAAACGGACGATGCAGGTAAATTTTATTTAACAAAATTGATTAATTACTTAATTATTACTTAAGATTATAAATAGTGTCAATTAATAATTTTAATTTTTTGACATTGTATTATTAGGAAATATCGTTAATGGCAATGGAAAACGAAATACTAGAGGCCCTTGCACTAGGAAGAATCTTGAGCAGACCACCGGGGGAAGGAAAACGATCATTAAGGCTAATGAGCTTGGTAAGGTGATCGAGACAGAAAACACCACGCGAAAGTATGCCAGCATGGCCGGGGCCGTCGTGCGGAACAAGGTCCCAATGATGTGGCCAGATTGGGGATGTGTGCCTCGCTACGTGAAGTTGCAAGTGCATAATGCACTGAGTGTGAGTTAAATCGTATTTTCATTACGTAAATTTTACATTTATTAATTAAGTCCAAAAAAATATATAATTTTACCATTTATATATTCATCTTGTAGCTGTGGTGTGACGTGGATGAATGCCTTATTCGCACGTGGGCAGAGCGTAAACTACATATCAGGTGATGTGATTCGAGTTATTTGAGTATATATCGAGTTAGATTTTCACTTTAACAAGTGTTTTAATATCTCTAACATTTGTTTCTGGTGTTAATATAGGTATAAAGAGTGGAAGAACGAGCTTTCAAAACATTGGACACAGTACAAGGATCTAGCCCGAGGTTCTACCCCTAGCAAATTCCGGTTTAGGGAGTACGAGTGGCTGTGGCTGGTATCATACTTCGAGCACCCCAAAGTGAAGGTATGCATCCTGAATATATTTTACAACCCTAATGTATCGTATCACATTGAAATAGTTAGTTACTAATTTTTTGACATATGTTTATCAAACAAGGCGATTTCCAAGATGAACAGGGAGAACAGATTGAAAAACACCAAGTCCCATCATGCAGGTTCACTCAACTATTTGGGTTGGTCGGGTAGGGCGTAGAAACAACAAGAAGTCAACCCGTTGATGTTTGTTCATCAGAAGTTCTATCCGCAGTGCCCTGAAGAAGCGGTAAGTCTTTGGCCTCATTATTTTGTAGTTCACATATGAGTAGCTATATGCATGTGTTAATAAAACTATTTTTCTCTATTAATTTATTTTGTTTAATAATACGTTATTCATATTCGCTTTTCAATTAGGTGAGAGTGGAGGATGCGATCACAGAGGTCACCATGAATATAGCTCGAAACGACCATCCTGACTGCTCGGAGGAAGAAGTGACCCAGTATGCCTCTCAGATCGATACGCTTCATCGCCCTATAACGACTCAGATCATGGCAAAAGCGTGCCGGACTGGAAAGAATATCCACTACTGCAGGGGAATGGGCTCGGCGGGCGAAGGAGTATTGAAGAACACTTCGGAATACTCTAGCGGGTCAAGAACTTCTTCTAGGAACTCTAACCTAGCAGCAGAGCTTCAGAGGACGCAAAGGGAGTTGGAGGGGCAAAGGAGGGTGGTGGAGGAGATGCGGCAATTGGCCGAGCAGCAGGCAGTCAGAGATGCCGAGCACCGGACGAAGGTCGAGCAACACTGAATTATGGTTGAGCAGCAGACACAAATGTTCACATGGATGCAGACGATGTACGCGTGTCAGACTACCAGACAACCGCTCCCCACACCTCCACCGATACCTGTGTTCCACAACCGCAGCCGTCGCCGTCGCAGGAAGACCAGGGTAGCCGCCGCAGTTCAAATGATTTCATCAACATGGATTTCATCGACCCTTAGTGTAGTTGTATTTTATTTTCGTACTGTTTCTGTTTGTATTGTTGGACAATTATGTGTGTACTGTTGAATGTGTATTTGTACGGTTTCTGATTTTTAGTGCAGGTTCTGGAATTGGGCCCAAGCCCGGTATGCTTTTTTTTTTAAATGTCACCGGGTATTGCCGACAAGTTGGACCAATCTCGTCGGCAATAACTCCCACATTCCGGCCACGGCGGAGCATCATCACTGACGACTCACTCGTCGGTGATGATTGTTGCCAAAGTCGCCGGTGATGATGGTGCATTGCCGACGACTTCCACATTTTGTCGTCGGTGATAGTATCACCGACGGCTTACTTCCTACGACAGTATTACTGGCGACATGTCGCTGGTAATGACTATCACCTGCGATTAATAAAGAAAGGCCGACGACTTTATGTCGTCGGCAATAACCAAAAATGTGGTAGTGTATGATAATTAGTTAGAGATTTTCAAGGCCCAAATCTGAAATTCTTGCCTAAACTTAAGGTTGTGTTTGGATGGAGAAGTTTTGAATTCCGTAGTAAATCTTAAATTATGGGAATTACAATTTTAGTATTTAGATTTTCAAGAAATCAGTTTTTTGATGTTTGGATAGTCACATGACTTTTTTAAAATGAGGTTATTGAGATATGATAATGTAGTGATAAATAATAAAATTTGGAAATGACACCTATATAGTTGAAATTTAAAGTAAGGATTTTGAGTCGTTAAATTCCCTTTTATTTTTTCATAGAATTTCTTAATTTCTCAGAAGTTGTTTACCAAACGAAGAACATTGTTCATAGAATTTGTCAAATTCTTATTTTAAATAAAATCTCATAACTTTTTCCGTCATCTAAACACAGCCTAAGAGAACCATTTGTGGGTAGTGTTAATTTTTAAAACTAATGATTAGTTTGCAGAACAAAGATAACTGGTGCAGTTCTAAACAAAAACAAAGTCTGAAGGATACTAGCAAATTATTCACCAAACTGAGAAGAAGGGAATGGCTTTGCCTGACTCGGGACGCAAAACCGCCATGGAGCGCACAAACTGACCAGAGAATTTGATTGGAGTATATGCTTGGATAACTAATCATGGCTTCGCTAATTTGATGTGTTGAAACTGACCACCTAATTTGTTTGATTATTGAATGGAAAGAATGTTGCTCGATCGAAATGATTATATGGCATCAAAGTTCATACTCACGATGAAAATAGGAGCAAGATAAAAAAATTACTCAGAATTCTGATCGACCAAACGGGTAAAAAAAATTATATTGTTTTCAGTTTCCATCTTGAAACTTGGTTGGTTTTGATTTTGAATTCTCACATTTTGGTTTGAAAACTGAGACTAATGTGAATGCTGGTAATGATGGTATCTTTCTGGTTCCTTTCACCTTTGTGAATGTTGAGACTGATGAAAACAGGTGTTGGTTCTTGCTGGAATTGAAGCCTGGAGTCACATGATCACTCAATTATGTTTGTTTCAAATTCTCATAATTATTTGAATGTCATTGGTTGATGTACTTGATAAATATTACTACTGCTATTGAATGATTTATCTTACCAAAAGACTCTCAATAGGACTGAAGAGAAAAAAATTCATGAAGCAAATGGGTATCTGATTAATGATTTGTATACTACTACTTAACACCTAAACAGGAGGGTGACTCTGAGTTTATAATGATTTTTACTCTGCTAACTTCTAGGTTATTTATTTTCGATAATTGATATACAGAAGACCAGGCAAGCAAGATTCCAATAATCATACTGATGACCGGAGTTAATTGTGAAGAACAAAAGGACCGATTACGACAAAATAAAAGACTTGCTACTCAAGAAGAAAATAGATTTACACTGAAGAGAAGGAAGAATACAAACAGTAAAAGGAAAGAGAGGAGTTGAAACGAAGGAATAAGAGATGGCAAAAGCACTCGAAGGTGAAAGGGTCGGAAAAAAAACATATTATAGAAGAGAATGGAGCTAAGAGAATAAAAATAGCCAAACTAAATCGTCTGTGATTGACAAATACTGTATAGATAGCCTTTTTCTATGACATTGATTTTAATTTTATTTTCTGCAGCTTTATGAACTAAAAGCATTACTAATTATAACTCACTTCATCCATGAAACTAAAAATTTAGCTCAGCCATAAGCCCATCAACATAATACTATGCTTCAAAATTTTAAATTAGCCATGTTTAAACGAAGGAATAAGAGATGGCAAAAGCACTTGAAGGTGAAAGGGTCGGAAAAAAACATATTGTAGAAGGGCAAGGGCGGAGCTCGAATTTTATAATGACGGGGGTTAAAATTTTTTCGAAAGTTTACAAATGGTTTAGGAGATAGGTATACAAATCTAGGGGGGCTAAGTTTCAAAATTTTACACTAAAAATTAAGCTACAAATAATATTTTTTTTTTCAAAATTTATGGGTGGTTGTAACCTACTGCAACCCGTGTGTAGCTACGCTTTTGAATTTGACCATCTCCAATAATAAATATGCAAGTTAGAACAAATGTTGAAATTTCATGGTGCTCCACATGTGGGCTTCACATATTTTGAGTCGGATGAGTTACATAAAAGAGAAAATGAAAGAAATAAAAATAACCAAAATAATCATAAAAAATAACCAAAATGGGTCAAGCAAAGGTTGGTCTCTAGGGCTCAAAGAGATCGGGACGAACGGTCGGGCTGGGTTTCACTTACATAGCCCAAGTCCTACTTTATTTTTAGTGAGGCTAGGTCGCCAACCCTAACACGAGACCGAATGGACTTAAATGAGGCTTAAGGCTTTATTGTCAAATGGTGACTCTTAAGATAGTATAGAACCTATTATTAGAGATGACCTAAACTTATCTATATATTAGAGAAAATGAATGAGAGAGAATCAAAATCCCTAAATATAAAGAAACTAAATCTTTAAACGTAACACCTCGAACATTTTTTATTTTTTTTTGGAATTTAGAACCGATAATTACAAGCCGGGGGGGGGGGGGGGGGGGGAGGGGGACAAGGAAAAGAAAAAATGAACCTATCAACGACTCTCATGAGAGAGAAGAAAATGGCATCCGAGTTTAGGATGGGCAACAAAGAGATCGGAGAATTTTAGAACCAGCCTAGAGAACTTATCGGGCTGAAAGTTAAATTAGCTGCACAGTTGCATGCAAAAAAGCTAAATTAGTTGCACAGTTGCAAGCAACAGAAATGTGGTTCCAAGTTCCAGACAAAGGGATGCTTGACAAACTACCAAATGCTTTACGATGAATTGAACCATGACCTCTCAATCTATGGACTATGGAGCAGTTCTCAAGCATAGCCGCCCTACATTTTCTCCTTACGGCCCAGCAAGGGATGGAGTCAGGAATTGATATGAGGAATGGCCTAATTAAATTTTTATTTTTTATACAAACTTGAAGAAAATAAAACTCAAAAAAGAATATCATTATATTCGTCAAAAATTGAATGAACTAAAAATAATATGCAATTGTTTGTCAAAAAAATTGAGAAGAAAAAAAAACTGCATAAAAAAAATCATTCTTTGGTAATAAAAAATGAAAGTAAGGAAATACTAAAAATAGTATGTCAAATTTTTTTTATACAAACATGAAGGAAAAAAAACTCAAAAAAGAATGTCATTATCTTCGTCAAAAACTGAATGAACTGAAAATAATATGCAATTTTTTGTCAAAATAATTGAGAAGAAAAAAAAAACTGGATTAAAAAAACCATTCTTTAGTGATAGGAAATGAAAGTGAGGAAATACTAAAAATAGTATGCCATTTTTGGTCAAAAATTAATTAAAAAGAAAACAAAAAGTGAAAATATTTAACGGTGACAAGTTCAGAGGTCGAATTTGTGACCTCTCACCACACAAATCTCTAGCTTTCAACTACACCAACTTGCCATTCATTAACAATCTGGTAACAAATAATATACATTCAAAAATTCAGGGGGGGGGGGGCCTGGGCCCATGCTGGCCCCTATGTGGCTCTGCCCCTGAGCCCAGCCAACAACAAAGGACTAAATGATAGTTTTGGAAATTTGTTCCCATTAGCAGGGACAATAAGAGTAAAAATTTAAAATAAAGAGTTGTGACTAGATAGGTGGTCCTATCTCATTAGTCATTACCACGCTGCTTGACTGCACTTTGCGGTGGCCAACTATTATGGTAACTAGACTAGATTGCACTTTACAATTGCACATGTTCGGCTGTTCTTCCATAATCAAGAGTAAATTAGTTGGATAGTGTGATTTTTTTTTTCTCGAGCAACTTAGTATCTAAAATTTAAAAGTTATCAATGTGGTGTCTGAACTTTTATTTTGTTATAAAATTAAGGCCTTCATCAATTTTCTATTAAATCTCCGTTAAGAAAGTGAAGTGGCAAACGGGAGATTAAAAAGATAATAGCAACATTGTCATTTTCCCTCGAGTAAATTATTTAGACAGTGTCTGAACTTTCTAACACTTGGCAACATAGTGCCTAAACTTTAAAAGTTATAAATGTGATGTTTGCACTTTAATTTTTCTATAAAAATAAGGTACTTGTCAGGTTTTTGTCTGAAAAATATCGTCAAATTGATGACGTGGTATTCTCAAAATTCAGAAGAAAGGTATAATGACTATTATAGGCTCCATATTCCAAAAATGATCTATTTTTCTTTTTTGGTCTGATCCAAAAAGTTTGCCACTTCCCCTTGCACAATGCATGCGCAAGCCGACACTCTCTCTCCAACCAGTCACTCGCCGCCGCACTCTCAAGCTCCTCTCCTACCTGGCATCGCATCACCTCATCCCTCTTGCCACATCTTTGATTCCCTTAACCTCTGTATTCTCTCTCTTCAATCCTTCTCCGATCAATCATCGTTGTTCATTCCTGGCAACCCTTTTGTCAAATGGCTCTCATTCTCACCATTGTCGCCGCCTCCCTCTCTCCCACACCCAAACCCTACTACAAATCCAAACCCTTAACCTTAAATTCTCGCAAAACAACTTCTCCACGATCGGCGACTTGTTCGCCGATTCAGCCGCTTCCCCCGGTTCGTCTTTCCAGAGCGCATTGGACCACTTCGATTCGTCTCCCAAATTGCTCAATTCGTTGTTCCTCTAGGTCGAGAAGCAGCCCCAATTTTGATGTTTTGCGACGCTCTTCACCACTTTTCTTCTAAATTTTGAGAATGCCACATCATCGATTTGATATTTTTCAGAATGAAATCTGACGGAGACCCTATTTTTCTAACAAAATTAAAGTCCAGACACCATATCAATAACTTTTAAAGTTTAGGTACTAAGTTGTTCTGGGCAACAAAGTTCACACTGTCAAAGCTCTAATAAAAAAGTAATAAAAAGGAGATGTGAGTAGCTCCACGGGTTTAGGAATTTCACTAATTTCAGGTTTTCTAAGAACTTTTTGAAAGCTATTGGGCCTTGTTATAAAGTCCGTTGAAGACCGTTGAAGAAAACGTATGTTAAAATGGGCCTTGAAATAATTTGCATAAGAAAAATAAAAGACAATACTTAAGTCCAAACTCATTTGGATGTTAAGGTCCAAACTACTTCTATTGATACAAATTTTGATTTGCAATCTTACAATCGAAACCACCTATCTTATAGACCATGAGTTTAAGATCAACTCATTCAAAAATGAATCAAAATAAAAATCATTTGGATATATAATTCTATTGAATAAATAAACAGTTATTATGAAATTCAACATTACGTTAACCGCCTATTTGTTTTGTAAAATTTAATGAGCAAACAATCTTCGATTTAATAAAATATTTGCATACATAATCTTTACGAGGTAAATTATACATAAGGTGGTTTCAATTATTAAATCACAATTTGTATAAATGGAAATAATTTAGACTTTGATATCCAAATAAGTTTGGACCCAAATTTTGCCCAAAAATTAATATTATCCCATGAAAAGGTACAAAGTTCATATTACAAAGGACTTCGACCATGGTATGTGCTTCTGCTATATAGAAAAAAGACAATTTTTGACGGCAAAACTTCGTGAGACTGCTACTAAATCAGGAGGGGTGAAATAGTTTGATACGGTTCCTATTTCCTAAACCTCTTTCTATAAATAAGATGTAACACTTAAAATTTCAGAACCCCCTAAACCCTCTATCAGGGGAAAACAGATATTTAGTAACTCTTCTTTCTCAAAAGGGGCTTCCTCACTTCCTTCTTTGCAGTTGTAGTGAACCCTGGTGTTGGCGTTCCGACCATGGATTGATACAAGTCATTCAACCTTCAAAAGCATGAATAGCATAAGATGAGAGTTTATTCAATAGTTGCTAGTCTTCAAGATGCTAAGGCAAAGTATACCTTGGGATACAAATAAATAGAGTAATCACCGAGACTCCTACAATCAGAGGAAATACTGGCGCCGGAGCCAAATCCTGTATGCCACGGAAACAAGTGGAAAAAAAAAAGGAATCTTTAGCAAGTATTTTTCCTTCTAATAGGAGAAATGTGATTTTAGCAGGTGCCATAAATGATCAGCATCTAGACAATGTAACGACTAATTATGAACAATAACATTGAAGGCTTGAAGCCAGTGTGTATTTACATATCTATCATTCTAAATCATACATTCATACTCATGTAATGTGAGGTGGAAAAAACCTGCTTCTGGTGATCCTCGTCATAAACATATTTGAGCGGGCCAACATGTATACGAGCATTTCCTTCTAGATCGACCTCGATAATCTCAGATTCAAATTTGTGGCTGCTAGACTGAAGACTAGACCGCAGCTGCAGAAGGTGCTTACCCTTGGGTAAGTCCTTTACCTGGAAATAGTTGGAAAGCGGAAGAGGGAAGAGGGTCTCAATCCTCGAATCGTCACTGGATAATTTGATTTCCACCAGTACATGTGAGTGGAGTTCCTCATTTCTCTTTCCTTCAACATGGCAGCTTAATATAGTTGTATCTGGCCGTTCAAACACCAGAAAATCTAATCCCATGATTTCTTTGTAGCCAACCTGCAAAATTACCGAAGTTCTAAACACAAGATTCACATATTGTAAGCCACATAAAAACAAACATCATTGCAGCCTTCAATCTCAATCTCTCTCTCTCTCTCTCTCTCTTTGCTACGACTAACCTTGATCACAACAGAGTCTGGTGATGCTCTCTCAATATTGGTGCTGCCCAAACCATCCCTTTTCACTACTTTGATTACATAGGTTGTGTCAGGAAGAAGTCCTCTCAAACGATAACTTCCAGATGAGTCAGTCACAGTTTCCTCATAGAAGCGTTTTGATTCTGATCGGGCCTCAATTAAGAGACCTTCTTTTGGCTGACCAGACAACAAAGTGACCACACCCATGGCACTATAGAAAATGTAAACCAGATTAGTATCTATCAGAGAGAAGTATAAATTGAGACCACAATTGTACTTACTTTGATAGATATTCTAGAGTACTGATTACGATAATTGAAGTCACAACAGTACGATGATTCAAGCTCATCAAGATAAAGTGCAAAGTAACCCAGCAAATTCTGTTTACCCACAGAAGTTACAATAGCATATTGTATATAATCGGAATAAGTTATCACCAACATAACGATAAAAATTAAAAGGTGAAATTTGTCGCACTGTAATTTTAGTTTTTGCATCCTACTTCCATATATGGGTCCTTTAGATTTTGCTGTTTGACAGAATACAAAGCCCATGCTAAAAGTGAGCAAGTTTAGGAACAGTTTTCCACAGACTGGCCAAAGTTACTAACTAGGTTGAAAGCCTGCGCGCGAGGCGCGGTTATGTAATCACTAAACAATATATATTCTGTATGAACTGAAAATCAAAATAAAAACTCATGCAAATATCAAATCATAAGAGTAACATAACATCAACCATAGTACAAACCGATTGAAACATCAAAGCTTTCAAAGAACATAAATTCATACATAGTCTCATCTGAAATTTAAGTTACATAACCAAAAATTGATACATTGAAAAACTGATATGAAGAGTCTGATTTGGAGTTCACACACAAAAAACATATTAGTGCCACCAAAAACTCCAATGCAGACTCTATGAAGTGTCATTAGATCACAAAAATGACAACTCAAACAATAAAAGTTACTGGAATCACTTGTAACTGATTGAAGCTGAATCAATCTTTCTTTTTCTTTTGCTGGTCCCGCTTCTTGTAAACCTCCTGAAACTTCTCCTTTGTTGGTGGAGCTGCTGACGATGATTCTTCATCATCTGTTTGCCTATAGACAAAATTATTCAGGGTTAGTAACCATCACACTTTTTAATCAACGAACAACTTTAAGACGAAAACTTTTACAGCATATCATAACTTCAGATTTTATGGTATTTACCTCTTGCTTTTTTTCTCCGACTCAGAAATGAACAATGTCCTTGCACAGGTTTCACTCGGCCGCTTCTTTTCATGAGGTGGGTGGGCTGGTGTAAGGACATTTGGATGCACAGATGGGGCTGGATTTCCAAGAATGTGTTGAACTACTAATTCGCTTTTGAAGTTGACCTTGATCTCAAAGAGATTAGCCTCTCCAAGTTTGTCTGTTATCTCAGGTGCCAAAGTCTGCTCAGTTGGATAAGACCTCCTACTGAGCAGTTCTTCGCAGGTGGCTCTAAACAACTCCTCAGCCTGCTTTCCCATGAGGACCAACCTCACTTGGTCATCCTTATCTTTGATGATCATACCAACTCTATAACTATATAAAAATGAAAAAATAACATAAGCAATTGGATTGGTATTGAAATGATGAGTTGAAACCAAAATAATCAAACACACCCCAGAACTAATTGGTTACTGTCACTCTATTAGGTGAGCATATATAGTGCTTTTAAGGGGTCCAGAGTAGATGCTGTGCTACAACGACCAACAGATTTCTGATCAAAGTATTCGTTTCAGCTCAGCTAGTAGGAGCATAACCAACCAGTTAGTGGGGTTAATCAGTTTGTTTTTTGGGTCTGAAGGGGTTCATCAGTTGGATGCTGCTAAATGCTATATGACCCCACACCGACCTTAAATGAAGTAAGACCAATTATTAACATAACTCGACAACATATAAGCATAATAAGAGCAACAGTTACGAAGGAAAAATAAGTTTATCAGCTTTCAATTATCAGTTGGTGAAACGAAACTAATTCAGCAACCCACATGTGTAAGATGATTACCAAAGCAATCATGTGAGAAGGGATATATGTAGGAATTCCATCATCGCTAATTGGGTCTATAAGCAAGATGTTGACTGAAAATTAACATAGCAAATAACCAAAAGTATAAATCCATGTTTGATTTGCTTGCTGATATTTTTTTTTCATTGTTATTACTGGAATAAAAAAACTACACTATATTTTGCTACGTTATTTTCCATTCATGTATTTTCTGACCTTGGGTTGGGCTTTTGAAGACCGTGGAGTGCACATGAGTATTTACCCTCTGCTTCTTCTTGTTTTAGAAGCTGCTTGTAGCAGTTTTGGACTGGGCAGCTCCTATACCACCACCCACTATTTTCGGTGAATCTCACAATTCCAGCAAAGCAGCACACAGTTTTGTCCTGCAACATTTGGTTAATATGTTAGATGACAACTACTGTACAGTTTGTACACAAAAAAACAAAAGTCATTCTCATCCAGTTGGGAAACTTACACTATATTCTTGAGGGTCAAGCGTATTCAACTCACTCATAGATTTCTTTTCTTGAGAAACCTCTCCACTTGTCTGGTTGTAGGACGGAGTGCCATATAGCTTAACCTTGTCTCCTAGTCTCGAGAACCTACAAAGAGAGATTAGCATAATAAAAGAAAGTTCATTAATCACATTCATGCAAACAACATCAACTTTAAAATTCAAAACAGAATGAAGACAAATAAAAACTGCTTAGCCAATTAAGTGTGACATGTGTGTTATCACAGGAAATTCATAAATTTCCTTCAAGCTTTCAACAACACAGTACACAGTATTGACAACCAAGTAAAGCTATGTGTACAAGAATGTCGATCACTAAAATTGATATTATTAATAGCATACTACATTATCATTGAATATACGTAGGTTGACCAGTGTAATAACATAGCAGTCCTAAATATTTTAGGTGCAACCAGGTCTTTGCAAACAAACAAAATCGATTCAGGATTGCAGTTATCAGAAACAGTTAAGCGAAAGAGAAAGACTTGCCATTAACACAAATAAACACACACATCATCACAATTAAAAAGTTGACATGTATTTCTTGATCTCTCTAACATGAACACAGTTTAAATCAATGATCTGGAACTGAAGGAGAAAAGAGTCCATACAACCAAACTATACTCCAGCCATGGGATATCAGGAAAAGAAAGCAAACAGTGTTTCAGACAATAAATTACACAATATATCCAGGTCTAGCTCCCAATACATCATAAAACCCAAAACATGCATACACTAAACATCATAAAACAATACAAAATCTCAAAGCTATTCTCTGATTTCTCTCCCAAGTACAATTTCGCAGCTCATTCAGTAAAGCTTCTCTATTTCAGAGTCGCATTGAATAGAATATAAAAACCTCAAACTTCAAAACAACAACAAAAAAGCTGATAAATCAGTAAAGGTACTTACTCAGTCTCAAAATCCTTAGTCTGTGGAGTTATTGCATTGAGTATGACACAGGTATGGCTAGAGTTAGAAGCGCCCATACGGCATGTACAGTGTAGAAACGAACACTTAGTCGCAGGGAGAAAACTGAACTGACCAATGAAAGGGAAAATAGATGTATACCTTGATACTTGTTGAGTCTTAAGCTAGTGAAGATAGCAAGTGCCGGCGGAGGTAGGCTGAGCATGCTTTCCAGATTGAAAGTTCTTGCCATGTCGCCCCAGAGTGTTAATTTGAGCTCTTCCCTCCTGGACATTGAATTAGCAATCTTTAAATTCTAGCACTACTCATGATTATCTTCTATTTTACTATATAAAGGACTTTCATTTAAATATCTCAGCCATCTGTAATCTGTTGTACTGCTGTGAAGTTCATCATTAACTAAACCAATACTTAACTATATATAATATAGACTCTGTACATCCTTAAACATAGCACAGAAACAAAACCAAGTCTTCAACTTCAGCATTTAAAGATAGACTCTGTAATAAGATAGCATGATAAACTGAACTCATAAGCAAGTGCAAGTATATGTGTATAAGACAAAGGTTGCTTCATACAACTGTTTATATATAGTCTGTATAAGCATTGCTGTAATATATTAATATATTATTTCACATCTTGTTCCATACTGGTTAACCATATTAAAAGTCCCTCTAACAGCACAAATATCATACCAAAACAAAAACAGAAACAAAGATACACAAAGAACAGAAAGTTACTATCTTGAGCAATCCCAGATAACACTGATGAAGAAAAGGTCTGATCACAATCAGAACATGGTTTTTCCTGTTAAATATAATCAAACCCAATAGTCCCAACTCAAAACCAAACCAAACACAACAATATCAAGAACCCAAAAATCTACATACTCAAAACTAATCACCATCAAAAATCAAGAAAGTTTCAGACTTTTTAAATAGCTACGGAGTCTATGCAATATGATCAGGTCATGATCGACTGTATTGCATGGGTTATATATTTGAGCCAGGCAAACTCATGTGTATAATTATACATAGTTATGCTTTAAGATTGCTCACTCTTAATCTGGTACATAAGTAACATAGTATATAGGTATCACTTGTAGATTTAAAGTTCACAATAAACAGTACCTTAGATTTTCAATAATTATTTCCAGCTTAGTTTCTGTAGTCTTCTTGTTCTTGACAGGAGTCTCATGAGCAGGTTTAATTAACTTGACACAGCCATAGACATCTTCAATGGAAGCAAAAGAGTGTTAGTATGCTTTAAAAGGTTGAACACAGGTTTACTGATTTTAATAGTTTACTAATTTAAGATAAGACAATAAATAGTCAATGTTGCTTGCCTGTCAAAATGGTTTGCTGCTCAAATTCTCTTGCCAAGGCTTGAAATTCCATAAGTCGAAAGGAGTGTTTTGGAAACAATGGAATGACCTCCTCCACTTTGATGAACTCAGTTCTCTCCGTGAAATACAAAGCTGCTTCTGGAACAACAACTCTATATTTTGCATAGTCTTTCCTTGCAGCAAACTTAAAGATATCATAGATCTCGCCTTCCTCCATTTTATATGGCATGTGAGGGAAGTGGTTCTCATCTATGATACTATGAATGGCATCTCTCTGTATTTATTTGTTGCAAAAACATCAAACAGACCCTCAATCATTTGAATTATTGCTCAAATTAACTAAGCTCATATGAACTATGGACAGTGTTGTGAGAACTTACATTTTGGTCCACTAAAAGATAGTGCAGACCATCAAACAGGTCACTATTGAATTTCTGTGGCCTCCATATTCTAGATGCACAGACTCTTACGTTGAAGCTATGCTTAAATGCTTGTATGTCCTTGATCATTGTGGTAGTCATGTTTGTTGAATCTGAAAAGGACAGGAAAAATGCATAAGCTGATAAGAAAATAGAAACACTCATTAACATGTTCAAATTTTGACGACCCGGAACAGAATCAGCAGTTAAGTTGCACAGTCGCAGAGTTACGACAGTGTTGAAATCGCCGAAGCTTCTTAACGACTAAATTATTGGCCGAGAATTGGAGCTGGGTCTCTTCTCGAGAGTCGTTGTACGTGTGATTTCGAGTTCGTGGGCGGTTCCGGATCGTTATTTGGACGACCGAGGAATTAATTATGAATATTTGAAGTTTCGACGGAAACGGATTATTATGGCAGGTTTGTTCGCGACTAAATTACCGGACGAGAATTTGGTTTCGGCTTCTTCACGGAAGTTGTTCAGAATTTAATTTCGAGTTCGTGGGAACTTCTGGAGCATGATTTTGAGTTACGAAGATTTTGTTGCGAATATTTCCGATTGATTGGTTATTTTGTCGATTTAATATATGTTGGTTTGAAGGGTTGACTTTTTATCCATTTGGCCGATGTGTTTGACTTTGGGTGATTATTGAAGAATATGTCGAGATGAGTTTGTGGTCGCAAGAATTATCATAATCGGAGTTACGGCGAGAAAATTATGCGTGTTTAAAGTTCGTCGAAATGGATAAACATGAAGTTTCCTAATCGGGAAGGGCTATAAATAGAAAGTTGCCGAAAAGGGAAAGTCAAAGACTACCATTTAATGAGTTGACCGAGTTGACTGAGTCAACTCGGTGGAGAGTGAATGAGTTCGACGGTGGTTCGGCCGCCGGCGGCGACGGGATTCCGGCCACCTCACGGCCTAACCCGTGGCCCATTCGACTCGCCCCGATGTCCTCTACTCAACCCCGGCCTCATTTTCCGGCAAGCTTCACGGTGGAGAGAGAAACATTGATCCAAAGTTTGTAAATTTTGGGGTTAATGGTGGTTTTCGTTTCGGGCCGAATTGAGCTACATCAAGCACTGGGTTTTGTAGCCCTCATCTCCATGATTCTAACCATATAGGTATGGTGTTCCAATTTGATTTGTGTGTGGAGAATTTTGGGATTGAAATTTATGGAACAATTCGGTTTTTTGTGAAATTGGATGAGTTAGAGTTTGAATTGGACTTCGGTGCAGTTATGGAAGTTGCTCAGTGGACGATTTTGAGTGGAATTGGTGCAGCTCCGCCGTGAAATTCTTCGGCCGGCGGCGGTCAACGGTCAAAGTTTGACTTTTTGGACTTTCGACAAGTTGCATGTCATTTGACTCGAAATCGCGCTCTGATCGCAGTGGGGAGGTTCATTTTTTGAGTTGAGCGTCCGAACGTAAAGCGAGGTATTGAGGTGGTATATATGGATTTTCGACGATTCGTCGTATTCGAATTGTGTATTTCCGAGAACGGCGGTTTCTCGTGGTTTGATTTGTATTGTCGAGTTATGATTTTGAATATTGGACATTGTGAATATTCAGGTGTTCGTGATCGTTCGTTTGGCGAGGGACTTTCCGCTGGATCACGGGTTAACGCATATTGCGTTACGCCAGTCTGTGAGTGGACATTTCTTTTCACGGATTGATTGCGAGTCTTTTATTTATGATTTACGAACTTGAGCATGCAGATTGATTACGATTTTACGAGCATGTGTTTTACGATTATGCATATACGAATATACGTATACGAGTATACATGTATATATATATATTATGTTTTAAGCATGTGCATAGAAAAGATTTATGATTTGGTTTACACAGAGTACAGTCTCAGTATATGTTGTGGTATCGATACACATTGGCTTCTCGGCTGATCCCCGAGTATGCTCCGGGGGGGACAGATATCCTGACCCGAGGCCTTTCTGGCTAGAATCACATGTGGGTCTGGGATCCCGTGATTCAGACTGTTCTATCGCGTGGAAGCCCGCGAGAGTCTCTGCGATATGTTTTACGTTGCATGCTCTGTACGTGAGTGGTAGCCAGAGTCTCCTCACGTTTCATATGATTTTCATGCATTTGACTCGCATATGATTTTATATGTATATATATTACTTGGTGAAAGACATTTATTTTCGTCCACTCACTCTAACGTGTTTCATGTCTTTCCCCTGGGTTTTTCGGTTTCCGTGCCCAGTTTGCAGTTCAGGCTTTGGTGTCGCACGTCGTGGTCGGAGGCATAGTGCTTGAGCTACTTTGTTTCATCCAGTAGGTTTATTGTTCTACCTACTGTGGTATGCGTATATGGTTATGTATTAGAAGTCGCTCTGAGCGTCCTTTTGTATATGCTATATGATTTTACACCGGATTCCAGTAAAGTATAGATATATTTATTGATTTACTTTACTGTTGATATATTGAGAAATCCGGATGGGATTGGTGCCCACGGTTTGTTTTTTGTGGCATAGGATGAAGTGTATTTTCCGCGTACAGGTAATGGCAATCCCACGCTAGTAATGAAACTCTGCCCAAATTTCGAAAAGTTTTTGTTGGTTCGTGTTTTCGAAGGGGTTTGATTCCGATTTAGGAAGCTAAATCGGGGTTGGGTCCTTTCACAAATCTCTGATGATAACAAAATGGACAGAAAAATCATTGAAACACAAATAGAAAGTCCCAATTAGTACATGAGTTGCAGTCAACTACAGCACAGAAACCTCCATCTATTTAAACACCCATATTTACATACAGATTACCCAACACATCAAATCCATAACTAAATACAGCAAGCTGCACAAAGCAGTTATACAGAACCTTATTTACATACAGATTACCCAACATATGAGATCCATAACTAAACAAAGCAGGCTGCACAAACTACATCACACAAACCCATTAACTCTTATCACATACAGAACCTTAGCTGCAAAGTTACAATTTCGATTTTCTTGTGCTTGTCCAAAACCCTCTGTCTATTCAATAAACCCAGAACAAAACATTGCAAGTAAATATGTGAGCTTATATAGAGGCCTCACTTACCCAGGCATCGTAATCTTCATGACATCATCGAGATGGGTAACCGGGAAAGGTGTGGTTGATTTTGCTTCACTGACTAACTTAGCCATGGTCAGTGTCGATTAGGTGAGAAATCGTGCTCTAAGGTATGGATTTACTGACTTAGTCAGTGACTAAGCCAGCGGCATGGCTGTGACAAACCGGAAACCCGGTAAAGCATCCGTCACTTCGAACGATTCAATCACTATTCGGTATGGCGATGAATTTGGGCGTGATTTCTGTAATCTTTGATTTGACAATAAAAGAGATCCGTTTGGAGAGAGAGAGAGAGAGAGAGAGAGAGAGAGAGAGAGAGAGAGAGAGAGAGAGAGAGAGAGAGAGAGAGAGAGAGAGAGAGAGAGAGAGAACGGAGATGAAACAGAAGGAGAGAGGGAGGTGAATGATAGATAGGTCAATTGGTTCAGCGAAAATGGGCTGAAAAGATTATGGGTTGGGTCTGTGGATCACTGAGCATGCAATTGTCAACTGGGCCCAAAGCACATTTTCGACAAAATGATGGGTTGGGTCGACTAAAATTATCGCAAGAAACATAGTCCAAATTGATCCGATTCTTTGTTCCATTTCTTGCGAGAATTTCTTTTGGCTCGTGGAAATTCTATTATACTATTATGAATGTTATATCATGTATTCTGTAAACCAATTGATAGATAGGTCAATTGGTTCAGCGAAAATGGGCTGAAAAGATTATGGGTTGGGTCTGTGGATCACTGAGCATGCAATTGTCAACTGGGCCCAAAGCACATTTTCGACAAAATGATGGGTTGGGTCGACTAAAATTATCGCAAGAAACATAGTCCAAATTGATCCGATTCTTTGTTCCATTTCTTGCGAGAATTTCTTTTGGCTCGTGGAAATTCTATTATACTATTATGAATGTTATATCATGTATTCTGTAAAACATCTTTGTATACTATATTTTTTGTATAGTTATTTGGAATATCATCGCAATTAGTGATCTGAATTCTAAGACCTTTTTTTGACGTAACTCTAGATAACGCAACATATAATTGCCCATGAGTGAAAACAGGTTGTGACAAATATATTCCAACTTGATTTAACGATTGACCTTGGCTCTTGTTAATTGTCATCGCATAACATGCTTTGATAGGAAATTGACGTCTTTTAAATGTGAATGGCCATTTTGTTTCATTCGCAGTAAGCACAATCCTTGGAATAAATACTTTTTCACCAACGTTATTACCAGTCAATATTTTTGCTTCTATGAGTTTTTCGAATAATTTTGTGACGATTAATCTTGTTCCATTACATAAACCACATATTTGATTTAAATTTCTTAATAACATTATCGGCATACCGACTTTTAATATTAGTTCGTGTGTAGGCAATCCACTAAATTCAAGTTTATTTAAAAACTCAGTTGGATATAAAACATTAATATTATCACTGTTACCTGAATTAAAAAAAATCGTATCTGAACTGAAATATGTGGTTTTATCACCTGGCAATAAGCTAATGGCATATTTGTTGATGTCATGAACAGTTAAGTTTCGAGGTGTGACAATAGCACGCTCTTTTAAATATTCAGCATTATTGTAGTTAATGTTAAAGTTCGGATAAGTAGCCAAAAAAATAGATTCTATAGGATCTGTTGTTGAATTCGTAAGTAAATCTTTAGGAATACTAATTCAAGATGTTGTGACGACCCAGAACAGAATCAGAAGTATAATCAGCTTGATTCGTGAGTTACTGCGTAATCGCAGATTTCCGACTGATGATTGAATCGTCAGGCTTGTTAACGACTTAATCATTGGCCGAGAATTGGAGCTGAGTCACTTCTTGAGAGTCGTTGTATGTGTTATTTCGAGTTCGTGGGCGGTTCCGGATCATTATTTGGACGACCGAGGAATTAATTATGAATATTTGAAGTTCAGATTTAAATGGTGGTGCTCTTAACGACTAAATTACCAGACGAGAATTTGGTTTCAGTTCCTTCACGGAAGTTGTTGAGAATTTAATTTTGAGCTTGTATGAACTTCCGGAGCATTATTCCGAGTTACGGAGATTAAGTTATGAATATTTCCGATTGTTGATTATTTAGTCGGTTTAAATATGTGTTTGGGTTGAACAATTGACTTTTTATTGGTTTGGTCGATGTGTTTGACTTCTGGTGATAATTGAAGAACATGTCGAGTCGAGTTTGTTGCCGCGAGAATTATTGGAATCGGATTTACGGTGTGAAAGTTACGGGTATTTAAAGTTCATCGAAAAGGTTAATTATGGGAATTTCCATTTTGGGAAAGTATTTATGAGGGTTGCCATTTAGGGAAAGTCAAAGTTTGGTCATTAATTTCTGGTTGGTCAACGCGGGCTTGGAGGGTGGCGTGCGACGGCAGTGGCTCGCCGGCGGTGATCCCTTAACCGGCCACCTCCGGGCTTGACCCTTACCTCGTTCAACTCGGCTTGGCTGCCCCGTGTGGATGCCGGCCACCGTTCACGGCGAGGTGGACGGTGGAGAGAGAAATCTTGGGCCAAAGTTTGAGAAATTTTGGAGTTCTAGTTGCTTTTGATTCCGGTCGAATTGAGCTAAAACAAGTATTGGGCTTTGAAGCTCTCATCTCCATGATTCTAACCATGTAAGTATGGAGTTCTAATTCGATTTGTGCTTGGAGAATTTTGGAATTGAAATTTGTATGAACATTCGGTTTTTCGTGAAATTGACCTAGTTAGAGTGAGAATTGGCCTTCGTTGCAGTTGTGAAAGTTGCTCAGTGGGTGATTTTGCATGGAATAGAGGTTGTTCCGTCTGGAAAAGTTCAGTTTGGTGGTGGCGCCACCGTTGACGGCGGTCAACGGCGGCGGTCAACAGTCAACGGCGGTCAAAGTTTGACTTTTTGGGGTTTTCGACAAGTTGCATGTCATTTCACCCGAAATCGCGCCCCGATCGTAGTGGGGAGGTTCGTTTCTCGATTTGAGCATCTGAAAGTACAGCGAGGTATTGAGGTGTGATTTCCGAATTTCCGACAGTTTGTCGTAATCGGATTATGTGTTTCCGAGAACGGTGGTTTCTCGTGATTTGTTTTGAATTGCCGAGTTATGACTTTGAGTAATGGATATTGTGAATATTCAGGTGTTCGTGATCGTTCCTTTGGCGAGGGACTTTCCGCCGGATCACGGGTTAATGCAAACTGCGTTACGCTAGTCTGTGAGTGGACAAGTTTCTATTTTCACAGTTGATTTGCGAGTTCGTGGATTTTATGATTTTTGTGTTTACTTTTATACGATGATTGAGATATATGTTATTTTCGGAGGTGTTATTATATGTTTATTGGTGATGGCATTTATTGCATCGATGCTACCAGAGTTGAGAGATTCCTCTGGCCCAGAGTTGAGAGATTCCTCTGAAGCAGGGTTGAGAGTTTCCCTGAGTGCCGCCGGGGTTGAGAGATTCCCCTAGCCTATCACCGTCGGGTTGAGCGATTCACCTGACGTCGGGCTTGAGAGATTCGCCCGACAACCTCCATATATATATGTGTTGTGTTTTTCGAACTCGCAATGTTTTATATTGAGTATGTATATTAACTGGTGAAAGACATATGTTTATTTTCGTCCACTCACTCTAACGTTTTATTTGCCTTTCCCCTGGGCTTTTCGGTTTCCGTGCCCAATTTGCAGTTCGGACTCTGGTGTCGCACGTCGTGGTTGGAGGCATAGTGCTCGAGCTACCTTGTTTCTTCTAGTAGGTTTATTGTTCTACCTACTGTGGTATACGTATATGATTATATATTAGAGGTCGCTCTGAGTATTCTGTTGTATATTTTATACGATTTTATTCCGGATTTCAGTAAAGTGCATATATATTTACTATTTTACTTTACTGTTGATATATTGAGAAATTCGGTTGGGATTGGTGCCCACGGTTTGATTTTTGTGGTATAGGATGAAGTGTATTTTTCGTGTGCAGGTAATGGTAATTCCACGTTAGTAGCGAAACTCTGCCAAAATTTCTATGGTTTTTGTTGGTTTAACTCCGGTTTAAGGGGTTTAACTCCGGTTTAAGGAGCTAAATCGGGGTTGGGTCCTTTCAGATGTATCTTCATCGTTTGTGATATAATTTGATTGCAATTTACCTTCTCCAATTTGTAGCATCCAACTTGCAAAATCGACAATTTCTTTTTTTTCTTCATCCGATAAATCGGTTCTCGATAATCTCATATTTTCAGTTAAACGGAATATTATTAGAGAATGCCATAAATACGAATTATTTAACAAAGCTTGAATAATCTGTTCTTTAGTTCCTCCTTGTATGACTGGTAAAATTTGTCTAAAATCTCCACCCAATAAAATGGGTTTACCCCCAAATGGTCTGTCAATTTTTTCTTCGGAAGATGTTGATAAAATATCACGGAGTGCTCTATCCAATGCTTCAAAACAGTACTTATTACACATTGGAGCTTCATCCCATATAATTAGCTCTGCTTTTTGAAGTAAATTTCCAAGATGAGTGTTTTTAGTGATTGAACATATCGAAGTTTCTTTCAGTTCAAACGGTATTTTAAAACGTGAATGTGTTGTTCTCCCATTTGGAAGCAATAATGAAGCAATACCTGATGAGGCAACTGCCAAAACAATTTTTCCTTCTGATCTTAATTTTGCAATTATCGTATGCCACAAAAATGTCTTTCCAGTGCCTCTGCTTCCATAGACAAAAAATGATGTTGATATTTTTTGTTCAACCGCTTCAATTACGTTGTTGTATACAACTCTTTGACAACTATTTAATTTAGCGATAAGCTCAAAATGCTCATGCTTTAGTGCTTCACAATCGTAATCGAGTTCTTCTCTATTAGTTTATTATTCAGTTCTAATATCTTTTGTGCATCTGGCATCGACAAATGAAGATTTTTCAGCGAAGTCGCTGACATGTTGAATATTTTTTCAAGTTCATATAGAACACTATTTTTTAAGTCCTGTTCAGGGATTGTGAGATTAGGCATATTAAATTCTAATCGTATTTTGTGTAAAATATCATCATACATATTCCGCCAATGTGCATCAAGTAAATATTGTGGGTTTGAGACATTACAAAAGAGGATAAGTGTAACAAATAGTTGGCGAATTTGGTGAGATGTTGCGGCAAAGGAAGATTCAGTCAGAGCACTATCCCATTCTTTATCGTCATCTAATAATCCAAATGCTAAACATGATTCTCGATAAGTACTGTGTGTAATACCATGTACAGTTTTTATTGCATTGAAATTTAGACATCCTTTTTGAATTTTTAATAGAATTCTCATGTAATATAATTCGCCTACCATTGGTGGTACATGTGCAATTCTGCCTATAGTTTGATAACGTTTTCTTGGAGTCCACATTTTGCTTGATGTATCCCACACAAACTTTGTAGGAAATTCTTCATAAGTTAATTCAATTGCTTTTTTATAAGTAGCATTTGCATCAAACCAAGCAGTGAGCATTGTAGAGTCTATATTTGGATTATCCAAAACTTGTTCGAGTGATTTAGCTTTATTAAAAATAATATTTTGTTCTGAGGGCAAATTAATTTTTAAATATTGTACCGCAGGGTATCTAGAATGAATTGAAAATTTGAACAGTCTCCACACTGCTTCATGAGGAGTTAAATATCGGCAATTAAGGTAATTTTGGATTTCATCGTTTATATTATCACGAAACAAAACTCGAGCTCTATCAGGACCTTTATTTATGTATTTGAATAAATATTTAATAAGCATAGATTGAGAACATGATTCGACATTAATGTGAGCATTATACCTCAATAATAAATTATGATTGTATGGAACAACGAAATTGTTCCCAACATGAACTCCAACTTTTGTTACAAATTTCGAATCATCGTCACGTCGTCGATATACAGGAGCTCTCATCGTTTCAAAAATAGTCTCATCATTATATGATTTTGGAAAATATTTTGTACATTTTCCCTCTCGCATGAAGGGAGATTTTGAATTTATTTGTCCGCAAGGACCATGAATCATACACTGAGTCACAATTTGAAATAGTTTTGGATTAATCTTTTCATCTGGGAGTTCTGCTGAGATAATGGAATCAACATCATTTGATGTATAACATTTGTAGGTTTTGTGAAGCCAAAATAAAATATGAGCATGTGGTAATCCTCGTTTTTGAAATTCCACCGTACAAACATGAGCATCGATTTTACCAAATGGCACTCCAGATTTAATATAAGTAACCATATCATCTAATTTTATTTTAAAAATTCTGCAAATTATATCTGGTCGGTCTTCTGGTTTGTATCCGGGTTTCTTTTCAAAATATCTAACTATCTCTGGCCATTTTATATTGCAAGTGAAAGTTATGAACAAATCTGGATTTCCATAATGTCTACAAATTGCCATTGCATCTTGATAATTATTGATCATATCTCTAGGACTTCAAGTATGAGAACTCGGAAGAAATATTCGTTGTCCTACATTGCAAGACTCCGTAGTTCCGGCTGAAACAGAAGCAAAAAGTTCATTTCGTTTTTCAACTCTTAATTTGGCTTGGTTATTTCGAATATAGTCTAAACGGTTTTCTTTAACAGTTGCATAAGAATCGACTAAGTATTGTTGAAAAAGTCTTCCACCTTTTAACAAACTACTTTGGTCATGTTTCCTATCATGGAGTTGATGGCATATGTATTTAATCATTGTAAGTCTGATTTGTTTTTTCTCATATTTTTCTGTCGTTCGTCGTAATGACATATCAACTCGAAATCCATCTTCACCATAAGGAAAAAGTAATGGGTACTGTAATGACATTAACTTTGGATGAATTTTGGAAATACGCTTTAAATGTCCATCATTTGATTCAACAACGATATCTCTATTGGAATTAAATTCTCCGATGTCACCAACAATTAACCCACCAATTTCAGAAGTAGTCGGTAGTTCATATTGTTTACCATCAGTTGATTGTCGATCAAGCACTGTCATATTAAATGTAGGCAATGTACTATTTTCAAAATTGTTTCTGACAGTGCGAAATTTTGTAGTTAATTCATTTACTTCATCAAACATTTGAACTAATCCCTCCACAATGTTGGCTTTTATTTTTTGATTGAGATGATTCGGGTCAATAGCATTAATACGGTTGGATGTTTCATTTATAGTGTCATAGACATATAATTGAGCATATTTAGGACATTCTCCTGGAGGAGGTAATACAGAACCCATTAAATGATGCACTTGTCCACATATTTTAAAAACATAAGGAGCAGAGCCATTGTTTATACTCTTGTCAACTTTTGCACCCATCGAAATAAAAGAAAACATTGAATTATACACTCGAATATTTTCACGAAAGAGTATGCTTTCTCGACCATTAGTTGGATCTAAAAGATGCGCAAGAAATGTTGGTGGTGGATTAGATGATGGAAGTTTAACTTCTCCTTCATGACAACATGCTGTGTAAATTGAATTTTTTTAAACTTTTTTCTTGAGGGCTTCACCATGCCAAAAACAGGCTCCACAACCTTTGCATTCAAATGAATCATCACCAGAATCTTCATACTTGATAATCACATCTGTGATTACAAAAGTTAAAATTCAGTCACTCCTTTTGACGTATGTCTGAACGACAAGGAAGAAAAAAAAGATTACTAACCTTGATAATTTGTTTGATAGGATGCTTGACCAAATTGAGTTGAAGTAATAACTGGACCTAATATAAAAAATTACCCAATCTCATATTCAATGTTCAATTAAATCTTGCAATGAATAGGAAGCTCTATGACGGTAAAAGAAGGTTTGCTCGATATACGCTACATGACTGTGCTTACTTGAGACTCTTTCATCAACACCATACATGCCAAGAAAATGAAGACTTTTTGATTAATTCTTTTCTTCTTCGTACCAGGATTTGTCATAGTGCTGGCCTCAATTTGAATACAGCTCGATGGTGATGCTTCCTCATAGGGCGGTAACCCTTGGACAAAGTTGTCCGAGTTTGCAAAAAAAGCTTTCCTTTTTGTTAAAGGCCCTATCAATCAAAGCAAATGTCATCAATTGTTAAACATTATCAACTATTGCAGTAAATAAAAAAAATAATCACGGTAAAATAATTTTTTCATTATATGCTACATGACAGTTTACCAAAAACTCTTTGGCCAACATCATACATGGCAACAGATTGAAGACTTTCTTCACGGGTTCTCTTCTTTTTCTTAGATGATTTTGATCTACTTGTACTCGCATTTTGGATGCAGTTTGATGTCAATGTTTCCTTGTGGATTAACAACTCTTGGACAAAATTGTCCGAGTTTTCAAAGAAACCTTTCTTTTTCGTTAAAGACCCTATCAATGTAAACAAATGTTATCCTTGTTAAACATTTCATTATTTATTACATTGAACTACACATTTGATCATCACAACTTTGTTTTTCATTGAGCACCTTATGCCCTACCTACCTAATTGACATTCACTAACATCATGCATGTCTAAATACTGTAGGTTTTCTTCGTAGGCCATGCTTTGCCTTCTCTCATCCGGCATTGGCTTTGAGCTATTTTTGAAAATGAATTTTGACCTCGTGGCTGAAATTTGGAAAATGAAACCATTTGAATTAGGCATGTACAAAATTTGCTTAGTGAAGATGATCTTGACAAATTTAGTAATCAACATGCATTAATAATATACTATAATACTCAAGGCCAGAAACGACATCAGACCCTAATTTTTACACAAAAGCCCATATTCATTAGTTGAAATATCATATGAGATTAATCCATCTTAAATTGGGAAGAGATCTAGGAGACCTGGTCCTCACATTCACAGGCATTCGGTTCTCTACCGAAGAAGTTCACAAAAGTGAAATGGTAGTAGCAGAGTTACACATAGAATATGATGGACAAATATTATGGGTCTGCATAGAAAAGAATTCTACCAACGACTACATATAGACATATATGGAGTGAGCTTAATTAAAAAAATCAAACAGGCTATAGATGAGTCATCAGGTTTTTGGTTTTCAACCAGAAACACTGATGAAATTTCAGCAAGTTTTCATCAGAAAAGAATAACCACAAAACATAGAAACAATAACTCCATTACAAATGATGAACACAAACCAATCCATTACAGAGACTCATAGAAAAGAACACTATACCATGATCTCTCATATGATTATCATAAAATTCACAGAATAAAAAATACCAAACAATAAACCAAAGAAAGGAAGATTACATAATAAAAATGTAACGATTAGGAGTAAGGTGTACAATTGACTACCATAGACCCAAAGCATAATCAAACACACCCAAGCACACCATTACGAAACCCCTTCCATATATTCATTCACAGCAAACAACCCATTCACAGAACCTTGTCAACCCGCAATCACAAAAAAATAAAACACACACACAACTTATGCAAAACAGATGCAAACACAGTTCCAAAGCGATGAACTTTACATTAAATACATACCCGGTGATGAAAAAGCTGATGAATTTGAGAACCCAGATGCCTAATCCAATCCTTGCTAGAAAACAACATACAATTGGTTAAGAAAGGCAGAAGAAGCATATAACATAAGCTCAGCTTAAATCATAGAGATGCATTATCAGGCAACCGCGTACTTGTAAATTTTACATGCACAAACGAAACAGCATATACCATTTTAGAGCGGATGCGTTCAACCCCAACTAAATTGACTCTCCAACTGGTTTAACTCTTGCACGCCTAACACCGATAGCTCTGTTCCAGCTAAGTTCCTATACATAAATTAAGAGTCGTGCTTACTGATCAATATAATATATGTGGAAACCATATACTGATAGCTAGATCGATTGATGCAGTTGCTCATCATATATATATGTAACCTACTTGAGCCTTATTTCTAGGTTCTGTATCGACTTTCTCAATTCCTCAGTTTCATTTAGAAAAGAATAATAAAACTATATTCTTGCAAGATACAATAACTGATATTGGTTGTAGAGATCTGAAAATGACATCACAAAATAGATACGTGAAAATTCAATTAAACTGTACTTTTACAGTAGAATATAAAATAATGGCAGACACTACAGTAGGAAGCCATTCCAATCACCCGCTAGCAAAGGCTATACTCAACAAAAAAGAAATTTAATCAGCTTATAAGTTTCACTCGCTAGAAACACAAACTTTCAGCATCCTATACTTAGATCCTAGACTGCAAATACATAAACGGTCCAACAATCGAAACCAAAACGAAAATCAACAAAGCTTCTCAGAAAAGCAGAACTAAACATTTTCGATCTCAAAAAGCGTTCAATAGAGCAGCATACATAGTAGCTGGTACCTTAACATCTCAGTAAACATAAGTTTCCAACATGAATGCCATGCAAACTCATCAATCAAACCCTTCTCAAACTGTACTTTTACAGTAGAATCTACAATAATGGAAGACACTACAGTAGCAAGCCATTCCCATCACCCGCTAGCAAAGGCTATATATACTCAACAAAAAAGAAATTTAATCAGCTTATAAGTTTCACTCGCTGGAAACACAAACTTTCAGCATCCTATACTCATATCCTAGACTGCAAATACATAAAAGGTCCAACAATCGAAACCAAAACGAAAAATCAACGAAGCTTCTCAGAAAAGCAGAACTAAACATTTTCGATCTGAAAAAGCGTTCAATAGAGCAGCATACATAGCAGCTGGTACCTTAACATCTCAGTAAACATAAGTTTCCAACAGGAATGCCATGCAAACTCATCAATCAAACCCTTCTCAAAATGTACTTTTACAGCAGAATCTACAATAATGGTAGACACTACAGTAGCAAGCCATTCCCATCACCAGCTAGCAAAGGCTATACTCAACAAAAAAGAAATTTAATCAGCCTATAAGTTTCACTTGCTGGAAACACAAACTTTCGGCATCCTATACTCATGTCCTAGACTGCAAATACATAAAAGGTCCAACAATCGAAACCAAAACGAAAATCAACGAAGCTTCTTAGAAAAGCAAAACTAAACATTTTCGATCTGAAAAAGCGTTCAATAGAGCAGCATACATAGCAGCTGGTACCTTAACATCTCAGTAAACATAAGTTTCCAACAGGAATGCCATGCAAACTCATCAATCAAACCCTTCTCAAACTGTACTTTTACAGCAGAATCTACAATAATGGCAGACACTACAGTAGCAAGCCATTCCCATCACCCGCTAGCAAAGGCTATACTCAACAAAAAAGAAATTTAATCAGCCTACAAGTTTCACTCGCTGGAAACACAAACTTTCGGCATCCTATACTCATGTCCTAGACCGCAAATACATAAAAGGTCTAACAATCGAGACCAAAACGAAAATCAACAAAGCTTCTCAGAAAATCAGAACTAAACATTTTCGATCTCAAAAAGCGTTCAATAGAGCAGCATACATAGTAGCTGGTACCTTAACATCTCAGTAAACATAAGTTTCCAACATGAATGCCATGCACACTCATCAATCAAACCCTTCTCAAACTCAATCCACGCAGTTGGGTGCTTGGATTCTATCAATTCATTAAATGACACCCTGAACATAATCAAATGTTCTATGTTAACCACATCATGACATTACAGTAAATCAGCCTATAGATTACCCTGACAAATGTTCAATGATGTTAACCACATCACAGCAAAAAAAAAAACTTAAACCACAGCAAAACCTCAGATATAGATCTGATTAACAACTCTGACATCAAAAACACAAAATTAGAAACAATTGAGGATATAACAATCCATGGAGATTATACAAAATAATTCAAAAGGGAATTGATCGAAAAACCATAAACCCCCGGCCAGGATCAACTTGAAGAACCCACAATTCAGATTGGATTCAAAGAAGAGACAGAAGAAGAAGAAAAAAAAAAGAGGGATTGCGATGAAAGCAATGAATTACCAGACCAAAAAATCAGATCGAACCACCAAACCCAATTTTGAATTTCGAAAACAGATCACACCGGAATATCAACAAACAGAACCATATCACGTCACAAACAAAGACCCATTTGGCAACCGGGAAAAGAAACCCAGAATTCTCTATTTTGCTCGAATCCCACGTTGGAAAACAAAAACAAACAAATCCCATTGCTGGCAACGTCTTCTACAGACAACTTTACTCCATGTTTTTATCACATTACTCTGATTCCAGTAAAAGAAACAAAGCAACAACTTTGAACATTCAACTATATCTATGGAAATACAACACTAACAACACCTACATCCATAAATATGTTTGATTGAGCTTATTTATAACAACAAATAAACTTGAGCTAGCAGTCGATTTTCTCACGCATAAGAGGAACCAAATCCCACAATGCCCATATACATGGATTGCCTAAAGATTACATCTCTTGCTATTAAAATGAGAACATGAAATCAAAGCAACTAATACACACTACCCAGATACATATATCTAGGAAAAATTTCAAAACCTACCTCACTTGAGAATCCCAGTCAGTCAACAAATTGGTTCTTATGGGTTTGGGTTTAGGTCTCCTTTGGTGTGCCGAAAGCCAATATTGTGCTACCCTGGCCCTTGGTGGAGAGTGTTCAGATTCGCGGAGATGAACCAAAAATAAGAAATTGAAATTCGAGATCGATGCGGTCAGCAGCGAACGGATGAGGATCGACGAAGATGAGAGCAGAAATACTATGAGAGAGAGATGAGAGCAGCAATACTATGAGACAGAACAGAGAGAGAGGAGAGAGATGGAGGATTTCACTTTGGAGAGGAAAGGGCTTTGGAGAGGAGAGGGAGAGGGAGAATAGACGGACTATGGGAGAGAACATAGAGAGAGGAGAGAGATCGAGGATTCAACTTTGCAGAGGAAATAGCCTTGGAGAGGAAAGGGAGAGGGAAATAGACGGGAAACCCCTTTGAACAGGGAAATGTACAGTAACCCGCGAGGAATAGTGACTTGGGTGGGAGGAAGAATGTTATATAGGAAATACAGGAAATTGCTACCAGGCAGGTCCTTAGCTCTAGAGTAGAAGTCACATTCAAAAATTGAAATATGCGAACAGTTTGTATGTCAATATTTATATGTTTGCAAACGGTAAAACAATGTTATGTAAGATCACATTGAGAAAGTGAGTTTTAAATACATGACACATAAAGGAGAAGTTTGATGAAAAACCCGTAAGCAACGCGAGTGGCCTGGAATATAGCTTCCAGTGATTCCCTGGAACCAAGATCAATCGCCTGCGCTGGAGGTGAGAAAGCAAACTCCAATACAATGTCAAGATGACAATTCAGTAATACGATGGAGTGATTAATTATAATCTTCTCCTGTGCTGATCATTACCTATTTTTCTATTAAATAAAATACTCATACAGTGGCACACGATAAACCTAGACTAATACTAAATTGAGAGAGGGAGAGAGAGAGAGAGAGAGAGAGAGAGAGAGAGAGAGAGAGAGAGAGAGAGAGAGAGAGAGAGAGAGAGAGAGAGTTAATCGACTTGTTAATGCAAGTATCTAGAACAAACAACTGCAATTGCAGAAAAGAGATGCTAAGAAAACAAGCAGCCAAGTGATTTACGTCTTCACACTAATGGAAGTTTCATGTGAAGAGTTCAGGCCTACATCAGACCTGTTTTGGCTGATGAAAAAGTTGAACCAAAATTAGAGAAATCAAGCCAAGGATATGAATGCATAATATTAAGCAAGTCAAATCAAAGACCTTTTTGTCTTCTTGTTATGTGTTACTGATGGACATATTCTGGAGGGCACAACTGTTAGTTTGGCTATCGAAGATATCCAGTAGCAGACACCTATGTGAAAGTTTATGTAGACTTTACATAAAGAAGGAAGAAAAAACATCAGCATTTGTTTCCCCTCCATGCTTTCAACCTAAATAATTAATCCTAACCTCTGGAACACACAATAATCCATCTAAGACTTCTACAAACAAAATAGGTTCAAAAACCCTATTGAAGGTAGTAGTACACTACTGTTTTTGAAATAAACAGAAACACTTGAGCTTTCATTTTGAAAGAAACTATTGTTTCAGATTTTTTTTGTAAACAGTCGAAACCTCCATCATATGATAGTCATGTTCAATGTCAGCTCCAATGCAGTGGCCTTGGATCAGGACCTTTACACCAATTGGCATTTTATCAAACAAAAATAGACGATACATGGGCACAATGTGTGTGTATCTTGATATACAGCAACACACTAAGACCAAGACAATTGGTCAAAGGATCTGACCGTGAACAAAAATGTCTGTACTTTAAATTGAAAATTAGATATAAGTAGAGGCTAAATTGGTTTTGAAATAGAAATACACAAGTATACTCGAGACTAACAGTTTACTTTTCACTTTTTATACGATTTAACTTTACCTTTAGCAGAGGACGCAAATAGAAAGTCCCAGGAAATAAGTTACTAAACACTAATGCTCCACCTGCTCTTGATACCGAGTTGTTTCTGTAGCCATCATCGCCACTCAAAGATAATAAAACAGAAGGAATAGGCTCCTTAGTATCGTCTTTAGAATACATGTTTACAGATATTTGGCCAAGCTTTTGGCAAGAAAAGGAATGAGGGCCGACTTGTTTCAAATGGTAGCCGGGCTGCATAAAATCCAACAGAATGATGACATCAGTATTTGCAGTTTTATGTTCGCATTCAGCTTGAGAAAGATATAAGTAATTCCTCACTTTAATTAAAAGTCACAAACATAAAATGAAAATTAAGTCAACTATCTACTAAATTATATTATATGTAGTTTGACCATCTTAACTACCAATCTGTTAAAACTAAGCCAGTAACATTGGCTTGATTTACTTCACCCCTATGAAACATAACTATGTAAGATAAGCAGATAAATTAAGAAGATATAAAGTGACTTGGTCATGCAGGTTTAATTGGGGTAATCAAAGCAAGCTAAGTATACACACAAGAATAAAAAATGATGACCAACGTTTATGCATAATAATAATCCATGAAAGATGATATATCTTGAGATTCTAGTATCTGAATTCTGCAAGTCTCCAGAAGTTTATATATACTATCTCTTAAGTTAGTTTTGTACTTTCTTTGCTGGGTTCCACTACAGCATTTTTCTTAAAAAGAGCCATATGACATTATTAAATTAAAATTAAAGTACAGCGCAGAGAATAATGTGTCCTCTAAATCTGCTAGCTACATGTTCTAATCTAAATCTCAAACAGCACAACTAAACAATATAAAAATGCTAATATCATATATAATTAGATGGAACTTCAATACTGGTTTTCCCTTACACATAACTGCTTAATTTTAATTTTTCAGTATGTGAAAGTAGCAAGGTTTAGGATCCATAAAGCTCTCAAAGTATGCACAAAGCAGAACATGGAACCAAAACTTATTGCATAAGTAACATGAGGTAGAATAGAGTCGATTGATGTTCAGACCTTTAAAGCCTCAACGGTGTATGTAATATCATCATATAAAGGTAACATAAGGTAGAATAGAGTCGATTGATGTTTAGACCTTTAAAGCCTCAACGGTGTATGTAATATCATCATATAAAGGCCCCCCGACAAAGGAGCCATCGATTTCTGAGGTAGTTTCGTCAACTAATTCCCCTTCCTTAAGTTGCGCAATGTGGCTATCCCCAGCAGCAATAATTTTAATTTGAACATCGGAAATGGGGGGAGAGACTGATCCTTTAATATATATACCCAATCGACCAATGAATGTAGGAATTGGAGCTTGACAACCGTCATTTTTTACAAAGATCTGAGAAAAGCAAATGTTTATTAGACTCTTATAGTTAAATAAATATAATAGAGATGCTTACAGTGGTAAACAATCCTTACAAGTTGTTGTCTTGGATAAAACAAAATCTTCCCCATCTCATTGTTTCTGCAGACGTCAACAGCTCAACTCAGGGGCAGAAATTGTAAAGAAAACCCAAATAAAAATTTCGGCGACAACCAAGTCTGTTATGAATGAAGAAGAATTTTTTTATGAAAGATAAGAGGGTGACCAAATAATTAAAGGTAGAGATATACAGTAATATAGAATACAATAGCAGCATGAGTAGTACAAGAACGAGATGAGATTTCAATGCACCTTGAATCCTTGGGAACAAAGGTAAGTTTTTCTCCTAGATTTTGCCCAGAAGGAAAACTCATACACAGAACTCGTTTGCTCATCGCCAGGGGGAATAAGTACAGCTGTTGTAGTATCTATAACACTGCCCTCAGTATTCAATATGTCCACAATAAAATTCTCGGATAATTTACCCGCGCCAACAATTGAGCTTGATGCAACATCTATTTTTCCTTTAAGAAGGTACTTCTCTCCATTTAGATGAATAGGCTGTGATAGAGGTGATAGTAGCTAGACTATAAGCAGGTCAGAAAATTAAAATAAAATTAAAAAAAAATATTTTTCATCAGCACTATACCAGCGAGTTTGATGTATCAATCTTAATTGATGAGCATCAATCTTAATTGATGAGCTCCCAAAGAAAACACATGAGTTGACAAAGTGAAGTTCATGTACTCCAGGATGTTCTACACATATATTCTGAGAACCTTTCTGCAGATCACAAAGAGGAAAAAAGTTTATATCACATGACATTGCCTGTATCATTTGTTAGTCCATCTGAGCTTATTAAGGAGCAATCAAGCCAACCTTAATTTTTAAATTCATTGAAGAACCATCTGGATGAACCATTGAGGCATCTACATCATGGGTGGAAATGACATGAACCCAGTAACCTTTCTGAACAAATTCAATTCCTTTTACGTCATCAACACCAACATCCACATTAATGAAGCTTTGCTTCCAGCACCAGTTATCTTCTCCTGTAAAAACATACAGTAATAAGTGAACATAGCAATTGATTCTTAGCTCCAACATGTAACATTTCAGCTCATCCCATTACACCAATCCAGTACTAAACAAAATCAAAAGGAAAATTCAAAGGGAGTAACAAGAACTCTACCTCATTTTTGTATTTTCCAGGGATGACATTACAAAAGACAAATTCATTACTCTCATCAGTCAGACCCATTGTCTTCCTCTCTTTATTGTGCTTATCACCCAAACTGCCAAGGATAACAGAAACAGATGTGCCACACTTTTCCTTGCAGACTACAGTACCACGCACTGTAACTAGTGCCTAATTGGGAGGGGAAATAAAGGACAAATCAGAAAAAAGTATCTGTCATAAGAGCTTCAAATTCTATTTTACACAAATATAAGTGTCAAAACTGCTTCGGTCCTAACACAATGATGGTTTTCATCTGAGCAAACAAAAACTAACAGACCAACCAAACAAGCTGGGTTAGATTCCAAGATGTGGTCTTCATCTCGGAATGGAGCTTTACATGCATATTATATGAGTTTGAAGATTCAAAAATAGTAATAGTAAACATTCAACATGATGATTATGCATAATATATATATAATGGAAAGACACATGTCTACATAATTGTTTACCTGAGCAAATATGACATTTAGTAAAGGACTCTTGACCACAACATCAATATGAGATGGTGAAAAGAGAAGACCAGAAGCACCCTCAGGTGTTGCAGCTAAAGCAGATAAATGATATTCACCAGTTGGAACCTGACAGCAAAGAATATGAAGAAGATACAAAAGCATCAGAAATGGGGTTATTATGACCTCGATGCATATGGCAATGAATGAATAGTTGTTAATTAACAGACACAAATTCAAACAAAATATAGCAGAATAAAAAAGTACATGGAATTATTGAAATCTCGGATTTCACATTTGGCAAATACTTTTGCCATTCAAGATCAATACATACCTCAAAGCAAAAATTCCCATTTTCAGTCTGTTTCACTTGCGGCTTGACATTTTCAGGTCCATGAGTCAAAGCTACCTAAAATTCAAATGAGTCAAATGTTAATTCTACATTTAGCATAGAAAATTACAGAAAAGAAGAACTGTGATGATACCTTTGCCTTGTGACCAGGACTAACCATCTGAACCACACCACAGACATCATAGGAAATTGCTTTAATATCCACAACAGAAGCCATGTTCGGTAATACCTGGACCAGCAAGAAAAGTGAGACAACAAAAATTAAAGGGATAAATGTTTACAATTCACCTAGTTGAAACAATTGTACTTGATAACTTCTAATCACCACGACAGATGGCAATCGCGTGAATCCGCATAAATCAGTCTTACCAAGTAATCATTCAATTTGCTGAACTTGTAGTGCTCCTTTGTGGCTTCTATTGTATAGCGATTGGAAGTAACCTGAAACATTCAACCTCAGCAACCTATGACAAAAGCAAGAACAATAAAACAAGAATGTCATAAAATTTGGATGGGTGTTGGAATTTGGAATCAGCAGGGTTTATACATTTTGGAAGAGGTTGCTTGACAGCTAAATTTTATTATTTCCATCCTACTCTGATTGAAGTACTACCCAAGCTACATTTCCTAATTGGACAGATTATGGTAGCGTTATTAGTCTCATTATTTATGAGGTTTAAAGGGAAAAATCTACTTACTTTCCTCTTATTGGCGTACCATGTAGGGTGACTGCTGAGGCTAAAAGTGCAGATCATTTGTTGCATCATTGGCCAACAAAAGTGGAGTCATGATGAAGGTTTCAGTAGTTGGATCAACTTGGGGCAATTCCTCCATCTAGTATAACTACTCCTGGAAGACTAAGAACTGCTTTGGTGTTCAAAGGGCAATCACCCCTATGCTCTAGCTCCATAACTTAAATTCCTTCCCCAATATTAATATTATCCAAAACTTAGTTATTTAGTTATTGAGACCCCACATCCTTCTACCTGGTCAAGCTTGTAATATCCTTGTTTGTCAGTGATGGATCTTTCACGTCCATCTACTAAAATTTTAACACCTTCGACTCCCATGACGTTTCCATCCATTACACACCCTCCAACAGAAAATCCAGTGACCTGTACAACAAGAGTAGAAAGCTACAGTTAACTACTATAAACATAAAATAACTGACAACATTACTGCAACAGCTGTCAATGCCATAGCTGTCTAACCTAGATCCATTTGCAATACTATAGTTTGGCACTGATGGATGCACAAAAGGTGAATAGATTTGATCCAAATGAATTCATGTTACATGGCACACAGATATTTTCATTTGTGTTTACTTCTAGAACTGTAGAAACATATCTAGCAAAGTCAATATGGTGAAAAAAAAAATATTACCACAACACCAAGTTATTTAAGCTTTGACCCTGTAGGCTCATATACACTTTACCTGGAACTTTTGCATAATTGTCACATATCGATGCTCAACATTTACTGACATGACAGGAGGTGAAACATCAAAGACTGTGTTCTCTCCTTTGTAGTAAGGTATCAGCTCATAAGTTCCTGCCAGTCATTTAACAAAATTGAGCATTGTGTTCAAATTGAAAAGGATTAAAACCTTTGAGCTGCATAAGATGAACCCTTCCCATATAACTTAATCAAATGGGAATATAATTTGACCAGCATATTGAGGAGACAAGATAATAGGGATCTGCTAGGGTATGATAACATGTACAGAAAATCAAAACTGGATTCATATGGATCAACCACACACCCTTCTGTGAGCAGGAATTATCAGTTTTTCCAAAGACCACAATTGGTGATACCCATTGCATAACCAACCACGGTGGTAACATAAACACCAGACATCTATTTAGCTGACCTAGTATTTGCTTTATTTCAAAGAATAAAATGTTAGATGCAGATTCTCTATTGTTCTTTTCTTTTTCACCAAAATAGGGTATGCAAGTTCTTCATATGAAAACAACCAAAAAAGTAAAAAGAAATAGGAACATACCGGGGGAAAAAATGAAAATGAACAAAGATATGAAAAAAGATATAAAGTTACCACAAGGTAGCGATTTGAACAAGAAAATTCCATGAGCATCAGATACAGCGTGGCAAAGAGCCTTCTTCATTTCAGAGGTTGTACCAGAACCTTCGGGACATTCTACCTCTGAGACATCATCTGAGTGTAAATACACATGAACTCCTAATATTGGAGTCCCCTGAGCCAACAAAAAGAATCAACTAAAATGAGCTAAAGTTCAATTTTCCCTGATCATCATATTGGGGAGCTAACATCAATTAAGACAAAATCTGCTAAACTAAATGGATTTTGATTTTCATGATCTAATAGATAGAAGATCTAACACAGCTATATATCAACAAAGGGCACAATTATCTATCAAAATAACATTTTTACCTGAGAAACGACAAATCCACTTAAATCATAGCCAGGAACAAAAAAAATATCCTCAACTACGCCATTTCCAAACCCCACATTGACCTGCAAGAAGCACATAGACCCACATTTGTCAGTTCTGCATGATGTGGAGAGAAAAGACAAAAGAATGTCATACTAAAGAGAGCCTTGGAGAGAAAGGAAATGCAGAGAGCACAACACTAAATGCCAAACATAAACTAACAGAATGTGGGAGAAGAAGGTAGAACAATGAACCTTTGTTGAACCTCTTATTTCAACTTTCAAGTCGGGATGCGAAGCATGTATTTCATAATTCCCTGCACCCACAGAGGGATGTCAATAAGGAAGATAGTCGTGTTCAGCAAGCTAAACAATATAAAGATAGATGGTAAGATGGAAATGTAAAGAACTTGATGATAAATAAGTCCTAATTGAATTATTTCATAAGGAAATGTAAATGAGAACATTTAGCCAAGTGCAACATCTCAGGAAAATTTGATAATGATCTGCACATACAGAGGCCCAGCTTCTGTACCTGGAATAATATTCGTGAACACATAACTTCCATCTGATGATGTTGAAACGGAAGAAACAATATCACCACTATCTGACAAAAGTTCAACTTTGATGTCTGAAGGACCTCCATTCTGCAGGGAACAGCTCTTGCCACCAACAGGTCCCAGAACTCTTCCAGAAACGGAAAACCTGCCACACATAAAACAAATAAGCTAACTCAAACCAAAAATCCAAAGCAAGCACAAGGGCCTAATTGTAAACTGGCGTCAATAAAACGACAAGAAGACAGTTGAAACACACCCTGTAAACCGATAAATTAATATCCTCATTGCCATTGCATCCGGTATCATCAACAACAATAGGAACCTGTAAAGGCATTACAACAGTCAGACTGCATGACATTCCAGTCAAATAGTGAGTCTACAGGCAATAGTATTGAGAATATAGAGGCTGATAGGAGGATAATCAGAATGCAGAGCCTAAATAAACCTTATCCGGATCCAAAGACCATCCTTCCAGTCCATTGATTGTAATTACAAAAGAACCCTGTTTCTACCGAATTACGCGCGGGGACGTAATCTAGCGGAACAGTACGAATACTTGCTTCCTTCTCCTTCTTCTTCGTCCGAACGCTCGGGCTGTTCGGATGACGGGCGCTCTTCTCTCTCTTCGGGCATACGGGTTCTCTCCTTTCGGACGGTCGACTCTTCCTTCGGGCGATTCCTCTCCCTTCGGATGATCGGGTGTGCGTGTTCGCGTGTGGCTGTTTAGAAGAATACAACAACAAACGGGCGGTCAGGGGTCGAGACGGGGTGGCCCGCCTTCAACGCTCCGATGCCTAAGTCAGATGATGTATTGGATATAACAGTCAAGCGAACGTGCGTGTAGATAGTGTATAGTTGGAGTGAATTCGTCGAGATGGAACGAATGGGATGATCTTACCTGTAATAAATACCTTACATATATAGGTGGTTGAGTTTGGGGCTCACTTGTGTTCTTCGATGTGGGACTGGTGCACTTGCTGGTGTGTGATCCGCGTATTCGGGCGTGCGCCCCGTCTAAGGTGAGAACCTCCTGCCTGCCCCGGGGTTTCGTGGTTTCCTCGTGATTGTATCCTCGAACGTACCCGATTCCACGCTCGGTTGGGAATCGTCCCAAGAGCAAGTGCCCTGCGATGATCATCTTTAGTTTGCAAATCCCCGGCCTCCCGATTATGGCGTTGTAGGGGGAGGGGGTGTCCATGACAATGAAGTCTGTCTGTACCTCGCTGTGCGGGGAGTCGGGTGCGCCAATTTCGACCCGGAGGCTGTCACTCCCAATTGGGTACGATGTCTCGCCCGTGAAGCTGGCAACGCACTCATGATCCTGTGTCATCTTGTGTGCGGGTCTACCGAGCGCCTTGTACGCATCAAAGTAGATCACGTTCACGGACACCCCACTGTCGATCAGCACCCTCTTCACTAGGAATTGGTCGATGATCGCGTCGATTACGAACGGCAGGGTGCTGTCCTTCGGGCTTTTCTCCTCGTCCTCCGCCGTGAAGCTAACGGTGGGCGTCTCCTTCCTTCCTACCTTGGGTGCTCTCCCTGCCCCGATCATCAGTACTTCCCTGCTCGAGCGATCGGGCGCCAATATCCCCTCCTTGCGCTTACCCCCGGATATCGTGGTGATAGTCCCCCGGGTTCCGGCGTTCGCCTGGCGCTGTTGTCCTTCCGCCCTGGGAGGGGTGGCCCGATCGTCCTTCCTCATATCCTCGAGGGCCTTCTTGAGCATGATGCAGTGGTTGGTGTGGTGGGTGGCGGCATTGTGGAATTCACACCAGATGCTCGGCATTCGGCCGACCGGGGCCGCTGCCGCCGTCACGTTATTTGGAGGTGGAAGCCGACGTCGGTGTAGGTGGAGAAGCTGCTCAAGCGGCTGCTGATCGACCGTAAAAATCTCCTGTCCCGCCGGTCGATAACGCAGTACTGGTGGTAAGCGGGGGCCTTGCTGCGTTGGTTCCCTCGGTCGGTTGTAGTGGTTGTTGCGGAAGAACGGCCTTTGATGATTTTGTCTCTGCGCATCCCGGCTCCTCTTGTGCCCTCTGGTTGGTGCCCCTCCATCGTCCGAGGGTCGTCGAGGTTGAGCATTCTCCTCTGGTCTGTTGATGCTAGCCTCGGAGGCGGACCCGTACACCCGCGTCTCCACCAACGCTTTCTGTACGACCAGGTCCATTATCTCGTCGTAGTCGAGATGCTCCTTCCTCACTAGTTTCTTTACGAATGGGGTGGCAAGTAGGTTATCCATCAGGGGCACCTTGGCCACTCGCTTGTCAAGGTCCCTGCGCGTGCTTGCGAGCGTCCTCCATCGATTGATGTAGCTTGACAGGCTCTCGTCCATCCCCTGGCGGACTTTGAGGAGGATGTCCGTGGTGTTGTACTTGCCTTGGAGCCGGTAGCGCTTCTGAAAGCTCTCCGTCAGCTCGAGGAATGAATGGACGGACCCTGGCAGGATCTCGTAAAACTAGCTCCGTGCTTCTTCCGCCAGCGTTTCCTGGAATAGGAAACACAAGGTTGGGTCTGAGTATCTGGTTCCGTTCGTGGTGGATCGAAACTCGTTTACGTGCGCGCGTGGATCCCCTCTCCCGTCGAACCGAGCGATCTTCTTCGTCTTCGCATGGGGGTCCCTTCCTCTCTCCAATATATGCGCTGAGAACGGGCTGACCTGGGGGGCGAACGTTCCGCCCTGGCCGGCCAGCTTGTCCTTGCGCAAGCGTGAGACCTCTTCCGCCAACTCCTCCATCCTCCGGAGGATCAGAGCGCTGTTCGTCGGGGGCGCTGATTCTTCCATGGTTGAGGATGCTCGGGTCGCCCGTGCGCTGGTTCCGGCGAACTGGTACCGCTCTTCGCCGGTGGTCTCTTGGGTCCCTTCGTGCTGCTGGCTGACGAGCGCATCCAGCCGCTCCTCCAGGTTCTGGCGGATCTGGCGCTCCTCCGCTCTCTCGAGCGCCGCCTTCCGTAGTTCCTGAACCAGGCTGCTGATGCGTTCTTCGCTGCTGTTTTCTGTGGGCCCTAGTACCTGCTCCTCCTGTGTGTCTGGCGGCGTCTCCCCGACGGGCGTTGTGCTGTCGTTAGTCACCGGGTTGAGCATGTGGATTTTTGGTTTTTGTGGTGTTTATACGAGGTTTGCAAGTTGTAAGTTTCCCACAGACGGCGCCAACTGTTTCTACCGAATTACGCGCGGGGACGTAATCTGGCGGAACAGTACGAATACTTGCTTCCTTCTCCTTCTTCTTCGTCCGAACGCTCGGGCTGTTCGGATGACGGGCGCTCTTCTCTCTCTTCGGGCGTACGGGTTCTCTCCTTTCGGACGGTCGACTCTTCCTTCGGGCGATTCCTCTCCCTTCGGATGATCGGGTGTGCGTGTTCGCGTGTGGCTGTTTAGAAGAATACAACAACAAACGGGCGGTCAGGGGTCGAGACGGGGTGGCCCGCCTTCAACGCTCCGATGCCTAAGTCAGATGATGTATTGGATATAACAGTCAAGCGAACGTGCGTGTAGATAGTGTATAGTTGGAGTGAATTCGTCGAGATGGAACGAATGTAATGATCTTACCTGTAATAAATATCTTACATATATAGGTGGTTGAGTTTGGGGCTCACTTGTGTTCTTCGATGTGGGACTGGTGCACTTGCTGGTGTGTGATCCGCGTATTCGGGCGTGCGCCCCACGGGCGCGTGTGCGCTCAGATGAGGTCGGTCTGGTGAGTGAAGTTGAAGCCTCCTTGGTGGTCTTGCGGGTGGTCAGGTATGTGTTGCTTTCCTGCTTAAGCGGATAAGTATATTAATCAGACAACTAATGCTATACAAACAAACCCTGCATTCGATATAACAGTAATGAGAATCATTGACAGCAAACAACTCAAGAATGTGAGGTAAGAAAGTCATATGAATCCTGCAACTTTTTACTTTTTACTTATCAGCATATAACAAACAAGACCGAATCCGTGGCAGTGCTAATTACTAAGCTTTGTAGCAGTAAAAAATAACAGAAAAAGAAAAGCAGATTGGATCGGAAGCAAAGACCTTGTCATAGACAGGAATGAAGTAATAACCATTAGGAGCACATTGAGTACTATCCTTCAACAATCCATCAACTCTCCGAAGCTCAACCTAAAAATCACAACACAACCAAATTAATACAGAGCTCCATTCGATGAAGTCCCGAAACTTCAACCAGAAAGAAATAAATAAAAAATGGTTACCGTGATGTGAGAATAGTCCAATTTAGTATCGGACGATTTCCTGGCCTTGATCAACGAAGAGCTAGCCCGCAAAGTTTTGAATGAAGAATCAATTCGACTGTAAACCCCTAACTAATAAAAATTAACGAAGTAAGTGAGTAGTTGAGTTCACCTCGACGAAGCCGCCGCAGCCGTGGATTGAATCGGCGGCGGAAGTGGCGGAGATCAGTGATGTTACGGCGAGGAGTAGTAAGACCGAGCCGACTCGGAAGCTCATTTTTATTATTATTATTATTCAATGAAGGAAACAACAAGAATCCAGATACAAGATACGGAGGGACGTGTTATTGGTGATAAAAACAGATCTGGGTAATTCACATCAGCCCTCTGCTTCTGCTTCTGCTTCGCTTCCGCTGCTTCTGCTTCATTTTAAAAAGTCTCCTTAGGCCGAGTCTAATGGCTCTGTCCAATCACATGTGCAGAGCCCAACGGTAACAAAAAGGATAAGGAAGGCATTCCAATGGATCTGAATATGAATATATACATAGGTTGATAACATAGTAAAATTTTCCTGTCAAATTTGATAGCAACATTCTCATCTGCCATCCTTTTTCTTATTCTTCTTTCTCCTGTATCTCTCTTCCTTGCTCATCTCATCAACAGAGACTTGAATCAAACTTTCTCTCTGGTTTGTGATTATTCTTCCATTTCTCCTAATGAGATGGCATCAAAAGTTAGTTTCACAAAATGGGTCACTCAACGGTTTTACTCTTGCTTTCTTTTTTACTGTTGTGACATTTTGTTTAATAATGTTTCAAACATCATTATATTGATTGTTACACCCCCAAATTCAGCTACAATATTATATTTAAATAGAATTTGTAATATGAATAAGAAATCTAAATAATTTTAAAAGTTAAGATGTCTCAATAGTACATTTTATTGAAAAATAAAAATATTAATATTATAATACCAAAGTTTTTGAAAATAGTTAGTCATTATATTTATTCAATTCAAAATGCAAGTAGAAAATAATTCTTTTATTAAGTGAAAGACAATTCTCATTCCAAAACATCATACTCATCACCTGAAAAGACAGAGGTGTAGCATCATGAGTCACACCGACCCAAGAAGTATGGTTTACAAGCATATACTTAGATTATCTCCAAGAAACATCAAAACCGAACAACTAATTTAAAATGTTGGAATAATCAAAACCGGTTATATCCTTTCACGCTTATACTTGCGTATTTATAATATATACATATAGGTATATATAATATACGTTCTTGCACAAATACACATCTACTCACAAACAGGCCAATACTTTCAAAATGAATTCTTTTGCATTAACTAGTAATTACTCACAAAAAAAATTATGTGTTTAGTCTCACAATACCAACACACACGTAAAAGCCATAACATACTAAGACCACCTGCCAAAATATGTATACTTCTGGCTTGACAAAATTCATTCCTAAGAGTATAATAGTGCACTATCTGTAGGGACTCGGACTTTTGGCTAACACTCACAATCACAAAACACTTTACCAACAATTCACTTAAGCACGAGTTAATTTGTACTTTACACCTGACTTCACACCTCAATCATAATGACAACGTACAAGTCTTTAGTTAAGACTAAGTATATATATAACATAGAGCATATATATATATACATATATATATATCATAATCTTGTAATAAGTCTATACGTTATATAATTCGTAAAGAAAGAATGATTAAACTTAAACTTATTTAAATAATTAGCCATTTCGGTCAAAAAGTTTCATTTGGCAGTGGTCCGCCCGAAATCCTCCATTTGTTCCGATTTATAATAGATAGAGAGATTAAGTAAACAAACTTAAAATGAAAGTGCAAGAAATAAAATTAGTTATTATCGGTCCAAAAGTTTTATTCAGCGGTAGTCCATCTGAAATCCTCCTTCTCAAATCAAACTTAAGAAGTAAATAATGCGAGTAAGTAAATGAAATCGAAGTATAAATGCAGAAAACAAAATTATCAATTCTTGGACCAAAAGTATCATTCGGCGGTAGTCCGCCTAAAATCCTTCATTTGGCCCGTTTTATAATTAATCCAAATTTTGTCCAAATTTAATAAGTGTGTACACCATCTTAAAGGATTTTATTGATAGGAATCCAACGGTAATAGTCACAAAGTCCAGTATGAAGTTCTCAAGTCCAAAAATAATGATGCTCTAAAACTACCTAAAATTGTTATGTTACGACCTGAACCGAAATTACGTAGTTATCGAACCGTAATAAGCTTTATCGCAGATTAGTCGCACTACCGAGTTTATTATTAATTTTTTTACCGGACAAGAATTTGATTCAATTTTCTTCATAAAAGTTGTAGAATATTTAATTTTGAGCTTATAGGAATTTTTGGAGAATTTTTCGGATAAGCGAGTTATTTTTAGTGATTATCAGAAGTCGGTAGGAGAAAATATGAAAATTAATTCATTTTTTGGTCCGTTTAATCTGGGCCGTTTGATCTTGATCAGATTAAACCTGAGCTGCTAGATTTTAGAGGAGCTTGGGGAATAAATAGGGATTTTTTTAATTTTATTTGAGAAAAATCAGAAAAACATCACCAGCTCAACTCGTTTCCTCCTCCACCGACCCGAAATATTTGACCCGACCCGAATCGCTATTTTCGGCCACCTTTGGCGAGGAAACAGGTAGAGTTTCGAAGCTCTAATATTGGTGATGTCATTTGTGAGTTTGATTTTGTGATTGGTGGTGTAGTTTGAACCTCCCGATTCGGAATATTATCGTGGAGTCGTCGGCGGTGCTCCGACTAGATTTGGCGGTCGAGAGTTGAGAGGAATTCTGATCCTAAGATTTTATTGCCTTTCCCTGGGCTCTTCGATTTTTGTTGCCCAAGTTGCAATGTATACCCTGAGAGTGCTTGGTTTCGTTGAAGGTTTCGAGTCCACCAATCATCTCTTCAGCAGTATATTTTAGCTCACTGTTAGTTTGTATCATATATATCATATGTATGTAAAAGTCACTCTAGATACCAGTTGTAGTATGTTGCTTTCAGTGAGACTCTTGTGATTAGTCAGTTACTCAAGTAGTTGTTGAGTTTACTTTCCTTTGAATTCTGAACTAGTAATTTGTAAATATATTTCTAAATTCCTGAGGTGAGTTTCTGGTTTTATTTATGACATATGTTGAGAAGTCCGGATAGACATCAGTGGTGCATGGTTTGTTTGTAGGATTTAGTTTCTGAAGTGTTATCTTCATGTAGGTTTTTGGTTGTCTCAGTTTCAACCAAAAACCTATAAGGGAGGTTATGCCAAAAATTTTGTAGAATTTCCTAAAAAGTCAGTCGTTATGGCTTAATCTTAGTTTACTAGCTAAACTAGGGTTGGGTCATTTCATGTTATGCTTGGTTGTGACGACCCAGACCAGAATCAGCAGCATGTTCAGCTTGATCGATAAGTTACAGTGTAGTCGCGGGTTTTTCGACAGTTATTGGAATCGCCGAAGCTTCTTAACGACTAAATTATTGGCCGAGAATTGGAGCTGGGTCTCTTCTTGAGAGTCGTTGTACGTGTGATTACGAGTTCGTGGGCGGTTCCGGATCGTTATTTGGACAACCGAGGAATTAATTATGAATATTTAAAGTTCAGATTTAAATGGTGGGCTACTTAACGACTAAATTACCGGACGAGAATTTGGTTTCGGCTTCTTCACGGAAGTTGTTTGGAATTTAATTTCGAGTTCGTGGGAACTTCCGGAGTATGATTTGGAGTTACGAGGAATTAGTTGCGAATATTTCCGTTTATTGTTTGTTTAGTCGATTTATTATGTGTTTGGGCTGAACAGTTGAATTTTTATCCATTTGGCCAATGTGTTTGACTTTGGGTGATTATTGAAGAGTATGTCGAGATGATTTTGTGACCGCGAGAATTATTGGAATCGGAATTACGACGAGAAAGTTACGCGCGTTTGAAGTTCGTTTAAACGGATAATTACAAGTTTCCTAATCGGGAAAGGCTATAAATAGCAACTTGCCATAAAGGGAAAGTCAAAAACAGGAAATATTATGTTTGACCGAGTTGACTCGGTCAACTCGGTGGAGAGAGGAAGAGAACGATGGTGGCCGACGTGCTTACTTCCGGCGAGGGACTTCCGGCCACCTTATGGCTCGGGAAGGGGCTCTTTGGCCTCGTCTCGGTCCTCTGGTGGTGGTACCGTGCTTGGTTTCCGGTATAGCTCGCCGGAAAGAGAAGAAATTCCGATCAAAAGTTTGAAGAAATTGGGTGTTTTCGGGTTCCACAAATTAGACCGATTCGAGCTGAAATTTGGAGTAGGCTTTGTAGCTCTCATCACTAGCAAGCTACCATGTAAGTTTGAAGATCTAATTTTGCTTGAGCTTGGAGAATTTTGGGATTGAAATTTGTGTGTTCATTCAGTTTTTCATGAAATTGACCATGTTAGAGTGAGAATTGGACTTCGGTGCAATTGACAAAGTTGCTCAGTGGGTGATTTTGAGTGGAACAAGGGTTGCTCCGCCGTGAAATTCTTCGGCCGGCGGTGGCGCCGCCGTGGACGGCGGTCAACGGTGGCGGTCAACGGTCAGGGTTGACTTTTTGACTTTCGACAAGTCGCATGTCATTTGACTCGAAATCGCGCCCCGATCGCAGTAGGGAGGTTCGTTTTTCGAGTTGAGCGTCCGAACGTAAAGCGAGGTATTGAAGTGGTATATACGGATTTTCGACGATTCGTCGACTTTGAATTATCTGTTTCCGAGAACGGTGGCTTCTCGTGGTTTGATTTGTATTGTCGGATTATGATTTTGAATATTGGACATTGTGTATATTCAGGGTTCGTGATCATTCGTTTGGCGAGGGGCATTCCGCCGGATCACGGGTTAACGCGATACGCGTTGCGCCAGTCTGTGAGTGGACATATTATTTTCACAGATTGATTGCGAGTCTTTTATATACGTTTTATGAACTTGAGCATGCAGATTAATTATGATTTTACGAGCATGTGATGTACGATTATGCTTATACGAATATACGTATACGAATATATTCATACGTACATATTATGTTTAAAGCATGTGCATAGAAAAGATTTACGATTTGGTTTACACAGAGTACAGTCACAGTATATGTTGTGGTATCGATACACATTGGCTTCTCGGCTGATCCCCGAGTACGCTCCGGGAAGGACAGATATCCTGACCCGAGGCCTTTCTGGCTAGAATCACGTGTGGGTCTGGGATCCCGTGGTTCAGACTGTGCTATCGCGTGGAAGCCCACGAGAGTCTCCGCGATATGTTTTACGTGGCATGCTCAGTACGTGAGTGGTAGCCAGAGTCTCCTCACGTATTACTTGATTTTCATGCATTTGACTCGCATATGATTTTAAACGTATATATAAACTGGTGAAAGACATTTATTTTCGTCCACTCACTCTAACGTGTTTATTGTCTTTCACCTGGGCTTTTCGGTTTCCGTGCCCAGTTTGCAGTTCAGGCTCTGGTGTCGCACGTCGTGGTCGGAGGCATAGTGCTCGAGCTACTTTGTTTCATCCAGTAGGTTTATTGTTCTACCTACTGCGGTATGCGTATACGATTATGTATTAGATGTCGCTCTGAGCTTCCTATTGAATACGTTATACGATTTTACACTGGATTTCAGTAAAGTGCATATATATTTACTACTTTACTTTACTGTTGATATATTGAGAAATCCAGATGGGATTGGTGCCCACGGTTTGCTTTTTGTGGCATAGGATGAAGTGTATTTTCCGCGTGCAGGTTAAGGTAATTCCACGCTATTAACGAAACTCTGCCCAAAATTCGAAAAGTTTTTGTTGGTTCGTGTTTTCGAAGGGGTTTGATTTCGATTTAGAAAGTTAAATCGGGGTTGGGTCTTTTCAGCTTGGTATCAGAGCATTAGGTTATAGGTTCTGTAGACTCCTGTAGTCGTGTTTACTAAAGATATTTGAAAATGTACAGCATGTCTGGAATGGTGACCCGACCGGCCGGCGGATAATCATCAATATTCCGGGTGTTGTATACTTTCAAATATTTGAGGTTCCATGATTACGTTCCACTTGTTGTGAACGATATTGTATTCATTAGTATGCCTTCTGACGTGCTTTTGCGTGTCGTTTCGGTTGTGGATCCTGTTGAGGATCATTCGACGCGTGAATTGCCAGAGAACAGTGGATTCGAATGAGTATTCAGAGTTCAGAGAATTGTGTGGCACGGTTTGCCTGAGGATGTGTATATGAGCGTCTATATGTTGCCTCAGAGCTGAGATTTGTGGCAGTGATGTGTGCCTGAGTCAGTTTGTTGTATTTGGTGGGCTGATATTGTGTGAGTTCCGGTTGTGACTCCATGGCCTACATTCAGGGTGTTGTGTATACGGTAATGGTTCCATCAGGCTACCCAGCATTCGAATGTGGAGTATTTACCACCTGAGGCAGAGATGCATTGTCCACGTGTTTGTTCTCGTTTGCACGTGTTATGTGGCTTCAGAGGGAGCTATGCACGAGGTTCGAGATGAATTTGAACCTGAGTATCAGAGAGAGTCTGATTGATGTGCCTCGAAATATCTGTGAGGAGCTTAGTGTGTTGCACTCAGCGGCGAGGTTATTGTGAGGGAAAGATGTGTACAGTTTTCGATGTGATGGTTTGAGGAAAGTGGACTTAGTCGAGATTTTGATGAGGTTGAGTTCTGACACTTCGGGATCAGTGATTTTATCAGGCTGTGACCTTTATGATATTGTTGACAGCCATCAGTTCGAGAAGAGAATCCGTTTGACGATGGTGGAGATCACAGTGTAACAGACTTGTTCCTGTGGCATGAGTTTGGGTGATCGTTGGTGATCCTTTCACGCAGCAGGTGTTGCGGTGACATGTGGTTGTGGAGCACTTTCAGTTGCTGTTTCGGTGGCCAGGAGGGTCACGTTGCGAGGGAGCGCCTCAACCAACTGTGTTTGAGGTTCGACAGCTCAGAGTTCATGAAGGGATCATGATGCTGTTCCTGCAGTTTGATCAATGTACCCTTTTGACGAGTTATTTAGCAAGTCGCAATTGATGTGGGCGGCTAGTTGGGCATGTTGGAGTTCGTGCCATGACCTTGTTTGAGGACAGATTTTTCTCCGAGGTTGCTGTTGTTTGATATCCATGGCTATTGTACCTGTATCTCAACTTCCGAGGTCTTGGAGAGTGTTGCATCCATCCGGAGGTTGCGAGATCCTTGTTGGAGGTTATGTGTTAGCCGCGGACCTGTTATAGATGGACATTGTAGTTTTTGTGTGATTGTGAGTATGGACTTACTAACGACGCATTTGGCTGTGTTTGAGTGCCTCGAGGAGGAGGTTGTGTTTCGACGACCAGATTTCTCCGAGATACTATTTCGTGGTAATGGTTGAGCGGACGATGGAGACGGATTATGTTGCTTGCTTAGCCATGATGTGGATACTATGGTTGCTGTACCCGACATTGGTGACATTGTGGTGGTTCCCGAGTTTCCAGGTGTATTCCGGAGGAGTTACCAGGTGTTCCTCCAGTTCGGGAGACTGACTACACCATTGAGTTTGTACCAGGCGCTGGACTCATTTTGCCGACACCTTGTCGTTCTGAGCCAGCGGAGCTGATGGAGCTACAGTTTCGACTCCAGGAGTTGCTGGAGGAGGTTTCAGGAGATTTCATGTGACCCAGCGTATTTGCGTGGTGTACTTTTGCATTGTGTGTACGGATGATGGGTGGTTCGATGAGATGGTGCATTGACTACCGAAGCTCGATTTGCTTCAGAGGAGAGCGAGTATCCTCCGTTTTGGAGTGACGATTGGTTTGATCAGCTCGTGAGAGCTACAGTCTTGTTGAGGATTGATTTCCGGATTGGAGATTATCAGTTGAGGACCGATGAGTCAGATGTGATTTGGACAGCTTTTGGATCTCGGAGCGAGCATCTGGAGTTCTTGGTCACTTCATTGGTTGACCAATGCTCTGTAGATCCTGTGGACTTGATGGACCAGGTGTTCAGACGGTTTCTGGACGAGTTTGCAGTCTTGTACGTTGGCATTTTCCTGATGTATCCCAGGAGTGTGGGCCAGCACCTGAAGTAGTTGCAAGCGGTATTGCGGACTTCGCGACATGATCAGCTGTTTGCGAGATTCAGCCAGTGTGAGTTTTGGTTGATTAGCGTGAAGATTTTGGGTCATGTGATGTTATTCGAGGGAGTTGGCATAGGTCCTGATCAGATGGAAGCCGTGTCGATTTGGGGATTGCCCTACTATTGTACCAGAGATCGGGAGTCTCTTGGGTTTGGCTGGCTATCACTGACGGCTTGTACAGGATTTTTCCGGATTGCCACTCTACTTTCCGGATTGACGAAAAGGTGTCAAGTCGAGTGGTTCGATGCACGCGAGGAGAGTTACTTCCTCCTGCAGGATGGTTGACCGTTGCTTCGATTTTGACCTTACCTGACGATTGTGACGAGTTCGTGGGTTATGACGATGCATCGAGGTATAGATTTGGTTATGTTTTGATGCTGTATAGCAGAGCGATGGCTCATGGTTTCAGGCAGTGGAAACCTTGTGTGGCTACGTATCCTTTGTTTGATTTGGGTGTAGCTGTCCTATTGTTAGCATCGGAGAGTTCGAGATTCTATAGCTACGGCGTGCAGCGTGGTGTAGGATGTACACCGATCATTGAGTTTCATCCACTTGAATTTTCGGCCAGATTTGAGCTTGAGGCAGTGTCGATGGATGGAGTCGACTGACGACTATGGCTGCACCTTTGAGTTTGTTCGAGAAAGGCTGGTGGTTGTACTTTGATTATCCATTTGGGATGATGTTGTTGTTGATGCATTCAGCTGAGAGTTAGGAGCTTCAGTATTGCATGTATGTATGTGTGGCTCGAGTTTTCGTGTTAGCCGAGTTATGGGCTACGAGAGCTGAGTTCGAGTATGATGATGTTGAACCTCATTGTTTGACGCGCATTTGGCGCTAGTGGTGTGGAGATGTATCCGATACATCAAGTTTACTACTCGTGACGCAACATGGAAGAGCAATGTAGCAGCTTGTGTGTGCTGATGCCACATTCGTCGACTGGCGATGGCTAAGAGGCAGAGACTTGCCGAGAAGTGTTAGCCATTCGAGATTTCCGGTTAGACGTGGCGATTACTGCTGTATTTGTATATTGGCAGGCTGTTATGGCTGTGTTTGATGGAGGTTGTCCCTCTACGTGGTGTATTTTTGTCCCGGTTCGCTGACCGAGATAATCAGCTACGACGAGGTGTTGGCGAGCTTTACAGCGAGCATTGGGGACCAGATTACGAGTTAGTACCGGTTCTTATCCTCAGATTGACGAGCGATTTTCGAGGATTATTCAGGCCTTGGAGGGCATGTTGTGGACCTCGGATTGCAGTTCCGGAGGATTTGGGACCAGCAGTTTCACTTGTTCGAGATTACTTGCAGTATCAGTTTATTGACCATTATGATTTTGATGTTGTGTGATGTCGTTTTGAGGGATGTTGTGTACTTCACTGTGTTGGAGTGAGCTTGGTTGAGTTTGAGTTGATGTTTGATTCTGATTTTGTGGAGAGTGTTACCACAGACTGTCAGATTAGCGGAAATGGATTGGTTATTGCCCGAGTTTGATGTTCGAACTATGCTGATATGAATGTGTGAGATAAATTGATGTGTGAACTGAATCGTGATTTGCCTTGATGTTTTGATCCATATGTGGTCATAGGCAAGTTTGTGTTATGCCGTATGATTCGGCATCGCCTATAGCATTGGCTTTTGTGCGAGTTGTGTTCCGTGTGGCGGAACTGTGTTTCAGGGATTCCAGCACGGAATTGTCTCCTATTGTGGAGTTTGTGATTAGAGTTGTTCAGTCGAGATTGCAGTTGGTGAGTTGAACAGTATGCAGAGGCAGTGCTCCTACTTTTGTCGGCAGACTTGGAAATTTCGAGGTCGAAATTTTTCTAAGGGGGGTGGATTTGTGACGACCCGGACCAGAATCAGCAGCATGTTCAGCTTGATCGATAAGTTACAGTGTAGTCGCGGGTTTTTCGACAGTTATTGGAATCGCCGAAGCTTCTTAACGACTAAATTATTGGCCGAGAATTGGAGCTGGGTCTCTTCTTGAGAGTCGTTGTACGTGTGATTACGAGTTTGTGGGCGGTTCCGGATCGTTATTTGGACGACCGAGGAATTAATTATGAATATTTAAAGTTCAGATTTAAATGGTGGGCTACTTAACGACTAAATTACCGGACGAGAATTTGGTTTCGGCTTCTTCACAGAAGTTGTTCGGAATTTAATTTCGAGTTCGTGGGAACTTCCGGAGCATGATTTGGAGTTACGAGGAATTAGTTGCGAATATTTCCGTTTGTTGTTTGTTTAGTCGATTTATTATGTGTTTGGGCTGAACAGTTGACTTTTCATCCATTTGGCCGATGTGTTTGACTTTGGGTGATTATTGAAGAGTACGTCGAGACGAGTTTGTGACCGCGAGAATTATTGGAATCGGAATTACGACGAGAAAGTTACGCGCGTTTGAAGTTCGTTTAAACGGATAATTACAAGTTTCCTAATCGGGAAAGGCTATAAATAGCAACTTGCCATAAAGGGAAAGTCAAAAACAGGAAATATTATGTTTGACCGAGTTGACTCGGTCAACTCGGTGGAGAGAGGAAGAGAACGATGGTGGCCGACGTGCTTACTTCCGGCGAGGGACTTCCGGCCACCTTATGGCTCGGGAAGGGGCTCTTTGGCCTCGTCTCGGTCCTTTGGTGGTGGTACCGTGCTTGGTTTCCGGTATAGCTCGCCGGAAAGAGAAGAAATTCCGATCAAAAGTTTGAAGAAATTGGGTGTTTTCGGGTTCCACAAATTAGACCGATTCGAGCTGAAATTTGGAGTAGGCTTTGTAGCTCTCATCACTAGCAAGCTACCATGTAAGTTTGAAGATCTAATTTTGCTTGAGCTTGGAGAATTTTGGGATTGAAATTTGTGTGTTCATTCGGTTTTTCATGAAATTGACCATGTTAGAGTGAGAATTGGACTTCGTTGCAGTTGACAAAGTTGCTCAGTGGGTGATTTTGAGTGGAACAAGGGTTGCTCCGCCGTGAAATTCTTCTGCCGGCGGTGGCGCCGCCGTGGACGGCGGTCAACGGTCAGGGTTGACTTTTTGACTTTCGACAAGTCGCATGTCATTTGACTCGAAATCGCGCCCCGATCGCAGTAGGGAGGTTCGTTTTTCGAGTTGAGCGTCCGAACGTAAAGCGAGGTATTGAAGTGGTATATACGGATTTTCGACGATTCGTCGACTTTGAATTATCTGTTTCCGAGAACGGTGGTTTCTCGTGGTTTGATTTGTATTGTCGGATTATGATTTTGAATATTGGACATTGTGTATATTAAGGGTTCGTGATCATTCGTTTGGCAAGGGGCATTCCGCCGGATCACGGGTTAACGCGACACGCGTTACACCAGTCTGTGAGTGGACATATTATTTTCACAGATTGATTGCGAGTCTTTTATATACGTGTTATGAACTTGAGCATGCAGATTAATTATGATTTTACGAGCATGTGATTTACGATTATGCTTATACGAATATACGTATACGAATATATTCATACGTACATATTATGTTTAAAGCATGTGCATAGAAAAGATTTACGATTTGGTTTACACAGAGTACAGTCACAGTATATGTTGTGGTATCGATACACATTGGCTTCTCGGCTGATCCCCGAGTACGCTCCGGGAAGTACAGATATCCTGACCCGAGGCCTTTCTGGCTAGAATCACGTGTGGGTCTGGGATCCCGTGGTTCAGACTGTGCTATCGCGTGGAAGCCCACGAGAGTCTCCGCGATATGTTTTACGTGGCATGCTCAGTACGTGAGTGGTAGCCAGAGTCTCCTCACGTATTACTTGATTTTCATGCATTTGACTCGCATATGATTTTAAACGTATATATAAACTGGTGAAAGACATTTATTTTCGTCCACTCACTCTAACGTGTTTATTGTCTTTCACCTGGGCATTTCGGTTTCCGTGCCCAGTTTGCAGTTCAGGCTCTGGTGTCGCACGTCGTGGTCGGAGGCATAGTGCTCGAGCTACTTTGTTTCATCCAGTAGGTTTATTGTTCTACCTACTGTGGTATGCGTATACGATTATGTATTAGATGTCGCTCTGAGCTTCCTATTGAATACGTTATACGATTTTACACTGGATTTCAGTAAAGTGCATATATATTTACTACTTTACTTTACTGTTGATATATTGAGAAATCCGGATGGGATTGGTGCCCACGGTTTGCTTTTTGTGGCATAGGATGAAGTGTATTTTCCACGTGCAGGTTAAGGTAATTCCACGCTAGTAACGAAACTCTGCCCAAATTTCGAAAAGTTTTTGTTGGTTCGTGTTTTCGAAGGGGTTTGATTTCGATTTAGAAAGCTAAATCAGGGTTGGGTCCTTTCAGTTAAGCTCATTTGCACAGATTAATTAGTTACTAAACGTTAACCAATGTCTTTTAAACTTTCCAGATTGATAGTTTAACTCCTAAACTTCGTTTTGATATATAGAACACTGGGTTTGGTTAAGAAATGAGTGAGATGTGTATATTTCAAATTAATAGCTTCTTAAGAGTTTTCGAACATGATTAGGGGAAAGATTAACAAATTAAGCTTGTTTTAGTCATAACTTTCTCATTATTAAACCTTTTTAAGTGATGCAAAAGCCAAAATCGAATAACTTTTTACGTATAATCTAAATATGTAAAAACAATTACTAATTAAAAAGTTAATATAATCGAAAATATTAAACTTATACTATGGCTCATTATTTCGTTTTTTGCTTAGCTATGCACTTTGATGTAATCCTAAAGCTAAAGAAGTATAGGAATATACTCATGTACTTACTTAAAAATGCAGTAGGTAAATAAGGTATAAATCGTGGAGATAACTTGGTAGTCTTCTTCCCAAAATGAATAACTCCTTTCATGGGTGAGACTTTCAACAAGACTTGGTCTCCATTATTGACTTTGATATGTCTCCTATGTCGATCTGCATAGCTCTTTTGTCGACTCTGTGCTGTTTTCTGGCGCTCCTTAATTAGCTAGAGTGATAGTCTCTGCCGACTGCTTGATAATTTCAGATCCTGGAAAAACTTCTTCTCCAACTTCAGCCCAACATATTGGGGCACGACATGGTTTCCCGTAAAGATCTTCAAATGATGTCTTTCCTATGCTCAAGGAATAACTATTGTTGTACGCAAACTCGATCAAATACAGGTGATCCTCCCAACTTCCTCCGAAGTCTAAGATGCACGATCTAAGCATATCTTTGTTCACTTGATTGACTCTTTCGGTTTGTCCATCAGTCTGAGGGTAAAACACAGTGCTCACATCCAGCTTCGTTTCCATAGCTTCTTGTAGGCTAACTCAAAATCTAGAGGTAAATCGGGCATCGCGATCAGAGATAATTGAGATAAGAAACCCATGAAGACATACAATTTCTTCTAAGTACATCTTGCTTAAGACATCGATGCAATCTATTATTTCAATGGGTAAGAAATGTGTTGACTTTGTGAGGTGATCGACGATAACCTATATTGATTCATTTCCCTTTTGTGTCTTTCGCAATCCCGTGACGAAATCCATGGTGATGTTCTCCCACTTCCACTTTGGAACTTTGAGGGGTTGCAAGAGTCCTCATTTTCGCACGCACTCGACTTTCACTAGTTGGCATATAATGTAACGACCCGGACCAGAATCAGCAGTATGATCAGCCGTATACGTGAATTACTGCGTAATCGCAGATTTCCGACAGTTGTTTGAATCACCAGAATTGTTAACGACTTAATTATTGGCCGAGAATTGGAGCTGAGTTTCTTCTCGAGAGTCGTTGTACGTATGATTTCGAGTTCGTGGGCGGTTCCGGATCATTATTTGGACGACCGAGGAATTAATTATGAATATTTGAAGTTCGGATTTAAATGGTGGTGCTCTTAACGACTAAAGTACTGGACGAGAATTTGGTTTCGGCTTCTTCACGGAAGTTGTAGAGAATTTAATTTCGAGCTCGTGGGAACTTTCGGAGCATTTTTCCGAGTTATGAAGATTAAGTTGTGAATATTTCCGATTGTTGATTATTTAGTCGGATTATGTATGTGTTTGGGTGAACCGTTGACTTTTTATCCGTTTGGTCGATGTGTTTGACTTTGGGTGATAATTGAAGAACATGTCGAGTCGAGTTTGTTGCCGCGAGAATTATCGGAATCGGAATTACGACGAGAAAGTTACGGATATTCGAAGTTTGTCGAAGAGATAATTACGAAGTTTCCAAAAATGGAAGGCCTATAAATAGAAACCTGCTGTTTTGGGCAAGTCAAAACTTACCATTTTGGGAGTTGACCGAATCAACTCGGTGGAGGAGTGGCTTCTCGACGGTGATCGACGGCTTGCCAGGGACAGCGCTCGTCCGGCCACCTCCGGCCTTGGGGAAGGACCCCATCGAAGCGTCTCGGCGTCCCCATCACGTCTCCGGCCACCATGCACGGTGAGGTTCACCGGAGTGAGAGGAAATTCTGGCAAAAACATGGAGAAAACTTGGTGAATTCGGGTTCATTGATTTCGGCCAAATTGAGCTACAATTTGTAGTGGGCTTTGAAGCTCTCCTCTCCATGATTCTAACCATGTAAGTATAGAGTTCTAATTCGATTTGTGGAAGAAGAATTTTGGATTTGAAATTTTGGGAACAATTCGGTTTTACATGAAATTGGTCTAGTTCGAGTGAGAATTGGCCTTTGTTGCAGTTATGAAAGTTGCTCAGTGGATGATTTTGAGTGGAATAGGGGTTGCTCCGCCGAGAAATTTTACGGTTGGTGGCGACGCCGCCGTGGGCGGCGGTCAACGGCGGTCAAAGTTTGACTTTTTGGGATTTTCGACAAGTTGCATGTCATTTCACTCGAAATCGCTCCCCGATCGCAGTGGGGAGGTTCATTTTCCGAATTGAGCATCCGAACTTACAACAAGGTATTGAGGTGTGATTTCCGGATTTCCGACAGTTTGTCGTAATCGGATTATGTGTTTCCGAGAACGGTGGTTTCTCGTGATTTGTCTTGAATTGTCTAATTATGATTTTGAGAAATGAATTTTGTGATTATTCAGGGGTTCGTGATCGTTCGTTTGGCGAGGGACTTTCCGCCGGATCACGGGTTAACGCGAACTGCGTTACGCTAGTCTGTGAGTGGACAATTTATTTTCACGGATTGATTGCGAGTCTCTTATATACGTTTTACGAACTTGAGCATGCAGCATGATCATGGTTTTATGAGCATGAGATTTCATACGAGATTATGTTTATTATGAGCATGTGTTATACGATTATGCCTATACCAGTATAAAGTACGTATATACACTTATATATTGTTTTATGCATTTGCATCGAACTGTTTATGATTTGGTTTTCACAGAGTACAGTCTCAGTTACATTGTTGTATCGATACACTTGTCTCTCGGCTGATCCCCGATGGTAGGCCGCCAGGAGGGGCGTCGTTACCCCGACCTGACCGGTGAGGGGCGTTTCCCCGGAACCGAGGCCATTTCTGGCTTAGAATCACGTGGACTAAGGACCCCGTGATTCGGACTGTACTAGCACGAAGGTGTCCATGAGTGACCCCGTGGGATTTTTACTTGCATGCTCAGTACACTGGAGGAGTATGAGTTTTACCTCGTGTACTTGTTATTTTTATTTACCTGGACTCGCATATGTTATTTTATATATATATCAACTGGTGAAAGACATTTATTTTCGTCCACTCACTCTAACAGTTTTCATGTCTTTCCCCTGGGCTTTTCGGTTTTCATGCCCAGTTTGCAGTTCAGGCTCTGGTGTCACACGTCGTGGTCGGAGGCATAGTGCTCGAGCTACCTTATTTCTTCCAGTAGGTTTATTGTTCTACCTACTGTGGTATACTTATATGTTTATACATTAGAGGTCGCTCTGAGTAATCTGTTGTTTATGTTATACGATTTTACTCCGGATTTCAGTAAAGTAAAGATATATTTATTATTTTACATTACTGTTGATATATTGAGAAATCCGGATGGGATTGGTGCCCACGGTTTGCTTTTTGTGGCATAGGATGAAGTGTATTTTCCACGTGCAGGTAATGGTAATTCTACGTTAGTAACGAAACTCTGCCAAAATTTCTACGGTTTTTGTTGGTTCGTGTTTTCGAAGGGGTTTGATTCCGGTTTAGGCAACTAAATCGGGGTTGGGTCCTTTCATATAAGACATTAGAGACGTATTTTGAAATGGCCCTCTTCATGTTGCTCCACCAAATGTGTCTTCGTAGATCCTTGTACATTTTCAATCCTCTACGGTGAACTGTGAACTTCGAGCGATATGCGTCATTCAATACTTATTTCTTTAATGGTGCCAAGTTTGGCACACACAGTCTCCCTCTAAAGCGCATTCTTTCTCCATCTCGTATGCTCCAATCCTCAAGGTATTTTTCTTACATTTCTTGAACGTATTTCACAAGCTCTTCATCATCTCCTTATGCTTGGATGATTCGGGTAATAATAGTAGGTTGCACTACTATATTTCCAATGAAAGTTCTACCCAAACTTGGCGATGGACTAAGATTGTACTTAGTAAGAGTTTCTAGCATGCTCTAATTTTTCCTTAAAAGCAAGGCAAGGTGGCTATTAAGTTTTCTGGTTAGAGCATCCGCCACTACATTTGCTTTCCCTAGGTGGTATTGTCAGGTGAAATCATAGTCCTTAATCAACCTCATCGATCATCGTTGTCACATGTTCAAATCTTTTTGAGAGGAAATATATTTGAGGCTTTTGTGGTTAGAGAATAGATCAAAGCACTCTCCGTATAATTGATGCCTTTAAACTTTCAAGGCGAAGACCACGACAGCAAGCTCAAGATCATGTGTGGGATAATTCTTCTCGTGTAGCTTCAGCTGCCAAGAAGCATAGGCTACCACCTTTCCATTTTGCATAAAGACACAACCGAGCCTTCGATGTGATGCATCGCTATAGATTACAAAAGGGACTCCGTTTTTAGGAATTGTGAGAATTGGTGTCGTTGTTAGCTTCTCCTTCAGTTTCTGGAAGGCTCGTTCACAATTGTCATGTCATACGTACTTAACATTCTTTCACGTCAACCTCGTAAGTGGGAGAAAAAATTTTGAAAAACCTTTTATGAATCTCCTATAGTATCCAGCAAGCCCAAGAAAGCTTCATACTTCGGTTGGGGTGGTAGGAGCTTTCCATTTTAAGACTGATTCAATCTTAGAATTATCCATTGCTATGCCTGATTGAGAAACTACATGGCCTAAAAATTTTACTTCGTGCTACCAAAAGTCACATTTATCAAACTTAGCATATAGTTGGTGTGATCTAAGGAGAGTTAATGTCATCTTTAAGTGTTGTGCATGGTCTGATTCAGTTTTGGAATAGATCAAGATATCATCAATGAAGATGATAATAAATTGATCCGAAAATGGGCTAAAGACTCGATTCATCAGGTCCATGAATGTAGTAGGTGCATTGGTCAAGCCAAAGGACATTACCAATCACTCATATTGGTCATACCGTGTGTTAAATGAGGTTTTGTGGATGTCTTCATTTTTTACTAGAAGTTTATGGTACCCAGCGCGTAAGTCAATATTCGAGAATATTTGAGAACCTCATAGCTGATCAAACAAATCATTGATTCGAGGTAATGGATACTTGTTCTTAATAGTCACTTTATTGAGTTACCGATAGTCGATGCATAATCAAAGAGACCCATATTTCTTTTTCATGAATAAAACAGGTGCTCCCCAACTAGAAGAACTTGGGCAGATGAATCCAAGATCGAGTAATTCCTTAATTTGCACCTGCAACTCCTTTAACTCCTTTAGTGCCATTCTAAATGGTGTAATAGAAATTGGCTTGGCTTTAGGTATCAAATCGATACTAAACCTAAGTTCGTATTTTGGAGGTAAACGAGTTATCTCTTGAAAAATGTCTTTGAAAGAATTGACCACAGATATTTGGTCAATTAATTGCTTGGAGTTTTCTATCTCGAGATGGGAAAGAAACTTAGAAGGTATATGTTTCTACCATTTTTTTGTAAGAGTAATTAGTAGAAGCATGAATGAAGTAAAGTGCGATAAAGTAAAAGAGTCGACACGAGATGTATAGTGGTTCACCAAATTTAGCTAGTCCACTTGATTTTTCACTAGGGGTATCAAGCCTTGATGGAGGCCTAAGAAGTGATTACAATATAGTAGCATGTAATCGGATCTCTAATAAGTGGAAAGGAGGCCAAGTTATACAGCTAAAGGGATGGCTCTCCTTCCCTCATTCTTCAATGTGAGACAAGCTCTTCCCCTTCTTCTCTTCAGTTCTCTTTGTCTTTTGCCTTGATGTTGCTTGGAGCTTGCCAATTTCGGTAAGATTAGTGGCTAAGTGCACATAATTAGGCCATACATATATATGTACTAACAATAGAGATTCATGATGAGAATCACCCTAAATTTTTTGAATGGGTTGCCGGGAATTGAGAAAGTGATTATTTTCTCAAAGAAATCTACTAGGGCATGATATTTGACAAACCAATCAAATCCTAGGATTATGTCAAAATGTCACATGTTTAAAAAACTATCAAATTTGAGAAAAATCTGCATCTAACACATTTATGGGACATGATTTGTAAACTTTGGTCAGAATGGTTGATTTTTCTAACGGTGTAGTGACCATCAAAAATTTATCTAGTTCGGATGGTATCAAACCCAAACTAGCAACAAATGTGGAATATATGAAATAATCAGATGAGCCAGCATGAAATAGTATGCGAGTATGAGCACTGTATAATATAAGCGTACCTTCCATGACGGGTTTCTCAAAGGCTATAGCATTCAGCTGGACAGTGCCAGCTGGTGAATTATTTGCTTGTTTTGGAGCATCGCACTTGTTTGCGAAATGTCCCATCTTACCACAATTGTAGCAAGACCCTGGAAGAAGACGTGGCTTTGGACATGCATTAGACATGTGTCCAGTTTCTCCACAATTGTAACATCGTATTGGTGGTTTCGCCAACTTTTTTCCTTTGTCGGTCGTTGTTGTCGGTTTTTGGAATGCACATTTTCTTTTATGTTGCTTCCATGATAGATCACTTTTCTTTTTAGGCATTGGATGACTTTTTTTTCCATGCCTAATTTCTCATTCATTCTCCATGCGGTACTTCTAATTCTCCTCCTCTTGAGTTAGTACTTTGTCCACAGCTTCCTCATAGGTGATCCCACGTTGAGTGACCAATCTCCTTATGTTAGTGTTCAGCCCTCCAATGAAATGTCTTGCTTTCTTATCATCGGTGTCTACCATGTCTATGGCAAAACGAGAAAGTTTAGTGAACTTGATTTCATACTGAAGGACAGTCATTTTTCCTTGAGTAAGTTGTATGAACTCAAACTTTTCCTTGTCTTTCTCAACTTGCGGAAAATACTTTTTCAGAAATTTTTCCGACCAGTAATGTTACTTTTTCAGAAATTTTTCCCACTGATAGTGTTACATGTTTGATTGTGTCCCACCAGTAATGAACATCCCCTTCTAAAAGATAAGTAGTCACTTTCCATAACTCTACTTGTGTGCATTCTAACATTTCAAAATGGATTTCCAGGTTGTAAATTCATTCCTCAGCCTCGTGAGGTTTGCCTCCAATGAACCTTTTCATTCCTAGGTTCCTTAGGTGTGACACTAGTCATCCTAGTGTTCCACCCACTTGATTTGCCTGTATCCTTCTTGTGAATGCTTCGACAAAGTCCTCAGCATCGACAGGTGAGTTTCTCCTGTTAGTCATGATCCTCTTATAGAAGATGGATCTAAATGGTTAGAATTTATCGAAAATACTTTTACACAAAATACTTTGCATTTAACACTAACGTACATTTGAAGTACCAAATAATGTACTGCTAAAGATTTTCTTTAGCTACTATCCGACTTGGACCATATTAAGGACACAAATGTTGGATTTTTGAGTGCCAACACTTAAACAAAATTTAGGCGTAAATCCAAGAGAAATACACTTGTGGTCATAGTCTAGAGACAAAGCAAACAATAGTAGAACTCATCAACAAAGTTACTCAACGAACTTATAACCCTCCCTCGTTCTTAATAATCCAATTTTAGTTTTTGAAACAAAACTTGTCATTTTAGGAACTTTTAGCTCTGATACCAATCTGTCACACCTCAAAATCCAAGGTCAATATTATATTGCATGAAATATGATTTTAGGATTTGTGATGTAAATAAGAAACCCAAATAATTTCAAAAGTTAAGATGTCTTAATAGTACATTTTATTGAAAAGTGAAAATGTTAATATTACAATACCGAATTTTTTGAAAATAATTAGTCATTACATTTATTCAATTCAAAATTCAAGTAGAAATAAATTCTTTTATTAAGTGAACGATGATTCTCATCCCCCAAGCACTCATCACCTCAAAAGACGGAAGTGTAGCATCATGAGTCACACTGGCCAAAAAAGTTAGGTTTACAAGCATATACTTGATTATCTCTAAGAAACATCAAACCAACCAACTAATTCAAAAAGCTGGAAAATCAAAACTGGTTATGTTCTCTTATGCTTATACTTGTATCTTTATAATATATACATATAGGTATATATAATATATATTCTCGCACAAATGCACATCTACTCACAAACACGCCAATACTTTCGAAGTAAATTCTTTTGGATTAACTGGTAATTACTCAAAAAAATCATGTGTTTAGTCTCACAATACCAACACACATGTAAAGCCACAACATACTAAGACCACTTGCCAAAACATGTATACTCCCGATTTGACACAATTTATTCCTAAGAGTATAATATTGCACTATCTGTAGGGACTAGAACCTTTGGCTAACACTCACAATCACAAAACACTTTACCAACAATTCACTTAAGCACGAGTTAATTCATACTTTACACCTGACTTCACACCTCAATCATAATGACAACATAAAAGTCTTTATTTAAGACTAAGTGTGTGTATATATATATAACATAGAGCATATATATATTTATATCATAATCTTGTAATAAGTATATACATAATAGAATTCGTAAAGGAAGAATGATTACACTTAAACTTATTTAAATAATTAGCCATTTCGGTCCAAAATTTTTATTCCGTGGTAATCCACCCGAAATCCTTCATTTGTTCCCATTTGTAATAGATAGAACAATTAAGTAAATAAAAATTAAAATGAAAGTGCAAGAAATAAAATTAGTTATTATCGGTCTAAAAGTTTCATTCGGCGGTAGTCCATCTGTAATCCTCCATTAGTCAAATCAAACTAAAGAAGTAAATAATGCGAGTAAGTAAATGAAATCGAAGTATAAATGAAGAAAATAAAATTATTAATTCTTAGACCAAAAGTATCATTCAGCGGTAGTCCGCCCGAAATCCTCCATTTGGTCCGTTTTATAACTAATAAAAATTTTGTCCGAATTTGAGAAGTGAGTACACCATCTTGAAGGATTTTTTGATAGGAATCCAATGGTAATGGTCACAAACTCCAGTATGAAGTTCTCAAGTCCAAAAACAATGATGCTCCAAAATTGTCTTAAATTGTTATATTACGACCCAAACAGAAATTACGCACTAATCGAACCGTAATAAGCTTTAGTGCGGATTAGTCGCACTACCAAGGTTATTAATAATTTTCTCACCGGACAATAATTTGATTTGATTTTCTTCATGGAAGTACGTTGTAGATTATTTAATTTTAAGCTTGTAGAAATTTTCGGAGAATTTTTCGGATAAGCGAACTATATTTTGTGATTATCGAAAGTCGGTAGGAGAAAATATGAAAATTAATTCATTTTTAGGTCGGTTTAATATGGGCCATTTGATCTTGATCAGATTAAACCTGAGGTGTTAGATTTTAGAGGAGCTTGGGGAATAAATAGGGATTTTTTTGAATTTTATTTGAGAAAAATCAGAAAAACATCACCGGCTCAACCCGTTTCCCCCTCCGCCGGCCCGAATATTTGACCCGACCCGAATTGCTTTGTCCATCCACCTCCAGCGAGGAAACAAGTAGGGTTTTGAAAGGACCCTACTTTGATTTAGTTGCCTAAACCAAAATCAAACCCCTTCGAAAATATGACCTTAAATTTTTTTTTGCCAGAGTTTACTTTGAAATACATGAGCCAAAATTAGAACCTGCAAAGAGAATCACACTTTGAATATTCCACAAAAACCAAACCGTGGGGCTCCGTTCCCCATCCGGATTTCTCAACATCATATATATAATAAACCACAAGGTTTACAAGAAATCCAGAAAAACATTCAGGAGTAAACTCAACTGAAAATACAACATAAGTATTCAGAGCGACTCCTATATACATCATATACAATTAGTAGGTTGAACAAAGAACCTACTCGAACTGAAGTGTGACTTGAACTCTATGCCTCCACCGTCGAAGTGCAACCCTGGAATTCAAACTGCCAACTGGGCAAAAGAAACCGAAAAGCCCAGGGAAAGGAAAATAAAATTGTTAGAGTGAGTGGACGAAAATAATAATATGCCTTTCACCAATATAAACATGAAATCATGATGCGAGACTAAAATCATCAATCACAGGTAAGGTGGTTATCATAACCTTCCTGGATACCGTATAAAATATGGAGGCCGTAACTTGAGTACATTTTCCTCAAAGTTACAATCATGCTCAACCAGGTAAGGGGTTTGTCATAACCTTCCTAGGAGCCATATAATCACAGGTCAGGTGTTTGTCATAACCTTCCCGGAGCATCTCAGGGATCAGCTGAGAAGCTAGTGCATCGATGCATCCATATATCCAAAAGGCATATTATCACGGATGCATCGATGCACTAGCTTCTCAACATGGAATCGCCAAACACTCGATCACGATCACCTGAACAACAGGGATACGATCAATACATACAGAATCACAACATACGGAGTTAATACGTCAAGACCCCCGCGTTCTCAAAAGACGTATTGCTCAAAATATCAACGAGGATAGCAAAATTCCTAAAATACACCCAAACTACCCTCGACCCAAAATATAATACTAAAATCAACTCAAAAACCTCACGACTACGATCGGGACGCGATTACGAGAAAAATGGTATAAAAATCTCCAAAAATCCCAAAAAGTCAACCCTTGCCGGAGCTCCGCCATTGACCGCCGCCGCTACCGCGTCACGGTGACCAACTCCGGCGACCCATACCTCAAACTCTTCCTCTCCTCAAGCCCAACACATTTTCCTTCTGCCATCAAGGCCAAATCAAATCACACTGGCCGGAATTTCGGCCGAAAGCGTCGCCGGATTTTCCTCTCCGGTCACCACCACGTACCACCTCAAACCTCCACCAATTCCCAAACAAACCACCCAGAAATCTTCAAGGGGTTAAGGGGAAGCTAACCCCCCACCAACCCGACACCAAAACTAGCCGAAAAACCCCACCCGATTCCCACAAAATCCAAGGATTTCAACGAGCTCGTACTCCCTCAAATCTCAACCAAATCACACAATTAAATACACGAATCAATAGGAAATCAAGGGAGATTTCCAACCATACCAAGAACTCGGCCGGAGGTGGCCGGAAACGCCGGGTCCGACGACGGGAAGAAAACGGGTTGGTGGGCAAAATGGGTCAACCCAAGTCAACTCAGTCCAACTCAGTCAAACTCGGTCCAAATGTGACTTTTCGACAATTTTACGACTATTCGATATTTATACGTCGCGAACCGACTAAATTCACAATTCAAATAACTCAAACCCAAATGGATAAGTACGACTAACTCGACGATAATTTCAAATATCCATTTTATATTCTCCGATTATCCGAAAAATCTTCCGAAACCTCCTACAGACTCGAATCAAATACTCTACAATTTCTGCGAAGGAAGTCAAACCAAATTCTTTCCCAATAATTTAGTCGTGAACAGGCCCGCCATATCGACAAATTACGACAAAACCATGACTAATCGTGAAATGCGCAAATCAAGCCAATTAACATACAATTTCTGATTCGGGTCGTTACAGGTTTCGAAGCTCTAATCTTGGTGATGTTATTTATGAGTTTGATTTTTTGATTGGTGGTGTAGTTTGAGCCACCCGATTCGGGTTATTATCATGGAGTCGTCAGCGGCGGCGGCGGTGCTCCGACGAGATTTGGCGGTCGGGAGTTTAGGAGAATTCTAATCCTGAGATATTAATGCCTTTCCCTGGGCTCTTCTGTTTTCGTTACCCAGGTTGCAGTGTATATCCTGAGAGTGCTTGGTTTTGTTGAAGGCTTCGTGTCCACCAGTCATCAACTTATTGTTAGTTTGTATCATATGTATCATATGTATGTAGGAGTTACTCTGGATACCAGTTGTAGTATGTTGCTTTCAGTGAGACTCTTGTGATTAGTCAGTTATTCAAGTAGTCATTAAGTTTACTTTCCTTTGAATTCTGAACCAGTAATTTGTAAATATATTTCTATATTCCTGAGTTGAGTTTTTTTTTTATGACATATGTTGAGAAGTCCGGATGGACATCAGTGGTCTGTGGTTTGTTTGTGGAATTTAGTTTCAGAAGTGTTATCTTCATGCAGATTTTTGGTTGTCTCAGTTTCATGGGAGGTTATGTCAAAATTTTCGTAGAATTTCTTATATTATGGTTAGTCATGTGATATGTTATGTGATACGTTTCAATAAATATTCGCTATTAATTTATTTTAATTGTGTGAAACTTTATTATGCATATCTCACATAACAAATTATAAGAGTGGTATGTTGTGTGTTTTTATTTTGCAATAATAACAAATGAATAGTCATGAAATTATAACAGCTCTAAAATTGACCACATGAACAATACAATGCATTCGCATCTATACATTTCAAGAAATTAAAGGTTACATTACATTAACCAAACATTGAAAAATTCAAGTACCTTCATCACAAAGAAGTAAAACTATATTTAATGCTGTAAAATAAATCGAGCCACGGCTAAGAGCACTTCACTTTCGAAAGCATGTATATTAACAACAACCTTGTTCTTGTATAGCCTGCCTGTATCCAGCCAAATGCTCTGACAATCTTCGAACCTGAGAATGAGCATATATATAAAAAAAATGCTAAGACTAACAGTGAACGGACCCGACCCCAAGTTATCTAACTAAACTTGGTTAGGCCCTAATGACTATATTAACATAGTTATACACATAATCAAAGTGGAAATCCAAAACTCTAAAGTCTTAAAACAAATAAACTTATTCTGACATTAACTCACAATGATAAATATAAACAGAATACTTTTTTTGATATCAGAGCAGCTAGACATTCTAAACTAACTACACTGATGAAAATACTAACTCGTAGGATCGACCTTGTATCCTACGGTGAATACCGTTATGCCTCGATATGCATACACGTTCGACCTCAATTTAAAATCTGCAATCTGGCAATAGAAACCAAAGAGCCCAAGGGAAATGCATATAACACATAAAAACCATTAGTGTGAGTTGAAAAAAATAAAAGATTCGTAAGAAAATCGTAAAACCTACTCTATGCCTTTCCACCGTAATCATATAGTAAAAAAATTGCAAGTCTAAGTAAAACATATATATATATATAAATATATGAATCGTAAGTGTGTGGAGGCATGGACAACATGATCATGGGTCGGGTGTTTGTCATGATCTACTCGGAGGATCTCGGTGATCAGCTGACACGCCAAATGCATCGATGCAACATACATAGACATAACGTGCATAAAAACGTAAAATCCTACCATAGGTGTTTCCGCGCATAAACATAAACATATTTTAGTTTATATATGCATATACATACATATATATATATATATGCCTCTTCCACTCAGGTATTCCTTTTTTTGTCCATTTTTAAGTTCTCAGTCGTCGGATCAACTTAAGTGACTTTGGATGGTTAAGAGTAAAACAATATATATATATATATATCTCTTCCCAATGCTAGAGCGCAACACCCTCTTCGGATCTTTCCTAACCAACCTCCGTGAGTCTCACCTCCGTCCAAATAAAAAAAATCAATCACTCACCTATGTTCAAATGGGTACAATATGTATACATATATATTGGGCATCCTCTTTGTTTGATTTGTCAGTAAGTAGCAAGACATGTGAACAACCTGAAGAAATTTGCAATTTCTTCGTATGTCGACGACCGTGATCAAAAAATGAATATAAATGATTGATGAACATTGAAACCCAAAAAATATGAAATCAATTGAAACCCAGAAACAAATTGAATCCCATAAAAACCAGAAATCAATCAATTTGAAGAAATCGTGTATGTTGAGTTTATGTATAGACTACATAGATATGATTAGGAAGATGACAATGGGTGATTTGTATAGTTTCAATATAATGATCAATTGATTTTTTAGAACTAGGAAATTGAACAAGGCAAAGGCAATATAATGGATGATGTCATGATAGACAAAGCAGAGATCATTAGTGGTCTTGAAAATTGGAAGGGCTAGGGAAGATGCAATCTTGAAGGAGATGAGGTGTGTTCAATAATTTGATCGATGGATTTTGCAAAGAAGATAGTATAGTTGCTGGGTAGTCGACGATGTCTATATTTCATATTAGGTTAGAGTTCGACTATGGCAGAGCCCAAGATTCCAACATTATTTCTGGTGGGGAGAGAGAGAGAAAGAGATATTTTATTTTAATCTCAGCCATCTAAATTCACTTAAGTTGATCTAACGGCTGAGATGGTTATCCCTGAAAAGGGATAAAAAAAAAGGGATATATGAGTAGAAAGGGGATGCGTGTGTGTGTATATTCGTAAATAAAATCATGAACATAAAGAAGACTTGCTAAGGATAGTGAAAAATAAATGTCCACTTTCTTAGATCGCCAGAAAACTAATAGTCGATCCACTAACTCGGAAGTCATACTCAATGTTCCTAGGCCAAATCGAAATCTAAATCAATTGTTAAAATGTTTCAATCGTGCGGCTAAATGGAGGAAGGAAATCAAGACAAAATGCTTATCGAAAAATCACATTTATTTTAAATATTCGTGAATCTCTACTCTTACTTGTCCTCGTAATCGACAAAACTCGTCACCATCATATATTTGTCGTACTACTCAAACTCGATAAAAAGTCAACCTAGACTTGACATAGAACAATCGACAGTGTCGAATGTCAAGTCACCTCAAAACCTGAGCATAAGGTGAAACGTTAAGAAAATCTAACAATTTCCATGAACTACACCAAAAACCATCATAAACCGGCGTGATGAATTTCCATGAACTACACCGTGGGACTTCTCATGATCAATTTAGCTTTCTGGTTGTCGGAGCTCCGCCGCACACGACAACGCATAGGGCCCACACGCCACCACAGGCAGTGTCCAAGACTGACTAGTTATGAACCACTCAATCTGCATATCAAATTGAAGATCACATCAATCCTAACAACTTTCTAGAACAACACGAAGCCGAAAAGTGGCTAGAAAACAACAAAAATCACCTTGGAAGTTTGAAAATCTCGATGGATAATGGAGTCGACTGGCCAGCGTCGTCATGCCATGGCATGACCTACGACCGGTCGCGTTCAACTCCTTGGACGGTGGACTTCAAAAGCCATATGGTTGCGCCACCCATTGCCAATCAAAAATCCATCATCGACGACTATAGTGACCTCTCCAAGAAGCTTCTCACTTCGAATCTCGCTATTTTGTCCGTGCATGGCCAAAATAAAGGTGTGGGAGGAAGAGAGAGGAAGAACTTTTGTTAGAATAGAAATGAGTGGTGACTGGCCGGCAAAGTTCCCGACTGGTCGTCGTTTCAACTGGATTGTACGAAATTTGTTCTACCACTCTCCAGCATATATTTTTAATCTATACCCCTAGGGTTGAAATAAATCAACGGCCTACATCAAACTACCAATAATTGATTTCCCAATTTACTTTCATGCTACCATAAACTTAAAAAAAATCTTAACAATTAGTTCAAACTTACGAAAAATAAAATAAAATTACGCACGAGACCGCAATAATTTTCTCTACAGCTTCTGTGAAGAAAGTAAATCCCAAATCATAACATATAAAATATCGATTATTAGGTCGCGACAAATGACAGATCTCAATAAACGTGACGTAAGATGATTAGCTCGTTAATTAAACACGACTAATGATCATTAATTCGCTAATCTAGATCCGAGTTGTTATAAACAGTGAATAACTATCTTTCAAAGACATAGGCATATAACAATACATCATTCATTTAGGTATGAGGATTACACAGAGAGATCATCTTATAAACACAACAAATGGACATCTTTTATTTCTACTTACTGCTAGTAAAAAAGTACAGGGTTTCAACTAATATCTTAAACAAAAAAGTTTCATTTAGAACTTATTTCTGTAGTCTTCACTTCATCCCTATGGCAAAGCATTTTGTTACTATTAATAATAAGTGAAAATACTTTGTTTCTACTATCTTCACTGTTTTCCTACAACCTCAATCTCCAATACACACATTGAAAGAGAACAAATGCTTTCATAGATTACTAAAAAATTGATAGTCCTAAGACGGTTTGGGTATAGTTAAAAAAAATTAGGAACCAAAATGAACCGAGCAAACTTTATATCGGTTCGGTTCTACAAATTTAATCACTGGAACCAAACCAATTCGATTCGGGTCTATTCCACCAATTTTCTTGGTTATTTGCTGTATATTTTAAAATAAAAATCATAACTATTTTTCATGACTCTTATGACCAAAATTACGGCTGACCATAATCAAACTGTCCAAGCACAAAATATGATACCAAAATCAGAACTGTTTTCTCTTCTTTCCTCGAGATTTTGAAGTAGCACCAGCTTTGACATGGTTTATTGCAACACTTGTAGCTATAGCACTAGCTTCGACGAAGGGGGTACTATCACCTGGTATCATAACCCATTGATGAGTGAACTAGAGCTTTACTTATTATAGGGTTTTGATTTTTGGGGAAAAAGAAAATTGGGGTTTCATAGATTGATTTGGGGTTTGGGGTAGAGGGTTTTGATTCAGGGAAATGAAACTTGGGTTTAATCGATTGAAGAAGGTTGAAATTTGAAGCTTTGATTAGGGTTAAGAGATTGTTAGAGATGAGACTGTGAAAGAGACTAAGAGAGTTCAGACACTGAGAGAGAGAGAGAGAGAGAGAGAGAGAGAGAGAGATAATGAGAGAAGGCCAGAAAAGAGATTAGGTTTCGGTATGTGTGGAAAAATCACCTATATTTAATCTCATGTGAACTCAAATGGAAGCCAATGATATAGGGACACGTGTACAACATCACTTAAATTTAGTTATTCTTGGTTTTAGAGGATCAGAAAATGTACGAACCGAGATTTATTCATTCGGTCTGGTTCCTCCTTCAATACTCACTATTTTTTAAAAAAATCAAACTGAATCGGCCATTTCGGTTTGGTGTTGTTCTTCGATTTTTTAGTCAATATGTTCCATGCGTACAAAGTGATATATTTGAACTCTAGTAATGAGAACTTCAACAGAACATAAGACTTCAACTATCTTTTAAAACAACTTCATGAGCTAATGAAATGGCCAAACTGAAAATCATAAACTGCATATAGCAATTGAAACATCAAGCATTTCAGAATCTAACCACTAACATCAAACACTAGAAATAGCTTTGTTTAACAACAAAACCCAATTCCAAAACTAAAACAAAAGAGTGCAACATCCAATGCATACCAAAACCAAAGACTACAACTAAATTGATTAAGGCAAGCAACATTGGTAGCTACTAGCACACATGGACACACATTAACACAAACTTGAACCAATCGAGCACATAATATAGTGTTTAATTAGGTCAATTACCTTTCAAGAGGACTTCACATACTTCATCTAGTGTTGAACTCAAATTGTTTACCACAAGTGTCTCGATCTTTTAAGTATTTAATCTACAACACACAAAACTAGTAAACAAGATTCCATTGAACATCCAAAAGAAGCATTTCCTTCACTAAAACAACTTTAAACATGAGTATTAGATCAAGATTATGGAAACTCACCGAGTTTTACTCACAAATTCTTATCGAGGGAGAAGATTTGAAAAATGAGGGAAAGCCTTATTGTTGGTGTGAGTGGCATGAAAGACTAGCAAGACAGCAGCAAGGGCGACATGTAGCGGTGAGGCATTAAGACCGCGAACCTAGGATGAGGTGAGCTAGGGAAGGATGTTGCGAGGCATGAAGATTGCAAGCAACAGCATGCAATTTGAAGGCCAACGAGTTGTAGGCAGCACAGAGTCGAAGAGAGGATGAAGACTCCTCAAGGTGGTGAGCGACGATGGATGCGAGGTCGGAGGAGGCGTTGGCAAGTGAGTACTGGTGGACGCGAGATATGGATCCAATGTGAGCTTTGAACACTGACGGGAGGTAATGCTTAAAGAAAGGCAAAGCCAAGCTCACGACGGCGAGAAGCATGGGAGGTTGAGCCCAGGTGATCGATGTAGGTGGAGACTGTGGTCATCAAGAGAGAGACCACCGAGTTGATCCCGAGTCGACGTGCGAGGTTCTAGGCACTGGTAGAGGATGCGCTGAGGTCGAATGGGCAGTAATGAGGACGTGAGGAGGTACGTAGCGCTAAGAGATGGTGTCGATGGCGGCGGGGGGAGCCTCTGTAATTTCAATTGATCCGCAGAGGTCATGACAGTCATTGAGGCCAAAGGGAAAGCAGCTAAGGCTCAGAGGCGGCGTGGCAGTTCTTTAGTGGAGAACGAAAGTGCGTCTAAGTAGGTGGCTGACGACAGAGCGAGATATAATCTCGCGGAAGCTACTATAGCCTCTTGAGTGAGTGAGTGAGATGTGTATATATATATATATATATATATATTCATGCATATATATTTCATGATAGCAAGAAATCTAACAAAATAATCAATCTAGCTCCTCCTCCCATATAAAATGAGCAAAATACATTAAATGTGTATTTAAGTCATATCACACAAATTATTTGACTTCATTGACCCGGACCTAATTGGGCACCGACAAGGCTAAGGTTTTTCTATGATGCCTTTTACTATAAGTTTAATGCTTTTGTATGTGCTCATTCCTCGTTCGACCATATCAATTTCTCTTATTACTTAAATTCCCCTTATGACTACTAGTATTGACTTTGTTTGTTGGTTATATGGAAATGTAAATCTTTGTGATACTCAATCATGAATAAATAATAATTTTGTAAAACCGACAATTAGATGAGACAATCAAAATGATCTGAGAACACTGTAGAATTTGCCGACTTCAATACGACCTCGATCCGTGTGTCCAACAATTATAGTCATAGTGCCCTTACGACTAAAATATAATTTCTAACTCCGTAAAAAATAATTTGAGAGCAAACCTTGTGCACACATTCTCGTAGGATTCATTTATATCTCATTATGTTAAAAAAAATTGACAAAAAAATTATTTAGCAACTCTACCCATAGAAAAATGATCAAAATATAAAAAGGGTAAACAAATCTTTCACGAATATTATTTGACTTCATTGACTCACACCTGAAAGGACTCTTATGGGGCAAATTTTTTCCAACGTTACCTATTACTACAAGGTGAACGCATGTGTGTAATGACATTTCTTGTTTGACCATTTTGATATCTCGTATTGCTTAATTTCACTATATGTGAAAGGACCCAACCCCGATTTAGCTCCCTAAATCGGAATCAAACCCTCTCGAAAACACGAACAAACAAAAAACCGTAGAAATTTTGGCAGAGTTTCGTTACTAACGTGGAATTATCATTACCTGAACGCGGAAAATACAATTTGTCCTATGCCACAAAAAGCAAACCGTGGGCACCAATCTCATCCGGATTTCTCAATATATCAACAGTAAAGTAAAACAATAAGTATATTTATACTTTACTGAAATCCGGTGTAAAATCGTATATCATATACAACAGAATACTCAGAGCGACCTCTAATGTATAATCACATAAGTATACCACAGTAGGTAGAACAATAAACCTACTGGAAGAAACAAGGTAGCTCGAGCACTATGCCTCCAACCACGACGTGCGACACCAGAGTCCGAACTGCAAACTGGGCACGGAAACCGAAAAGCCCAGGGGAAAGGCAAATAAAAACGTTAGAGTGAGTGGACGAAAATAAACATATGTCTTTCACCAGTTTATATACATACTGAATGTAAAACAGTGCGAGTTCGAAAAACAACACAACACATATATATATACGGAGGTTGTCGGGCGACCTCTCAAGCCCGACGTCAGGTGAATTGCTCAAACCTGACAGTGATAGGCCAGGGGACCACTCAACCCTGGCGGCACGCAGGGGACCACTCAACCCTGCCCAGAGGAATCTCTCAACTCTGGTCCAGAGTAATCTCTCAACTCTGGTACATCGATGTAATAAATGCCATCACCAATAATCATATAACAATACCTCCGAAAATAACATATATCTCAATCATCATATAAAATAAATACGGAAATCATAAAATCCACGAACTCGCAAATCAACAGTGAAAATAGAAACTTGTCCACTCACAGACTAGCGTAACGCGATACGCGTTAACCCGTGATCCGGCGGAAAGTCCCTCGCCAAACGAACGATCACGAACACCTGAATATTCACAATGTCCATTACTCAAAATCATAACTCGACAATTCAAAATAAATCACGAGAAACCACCGTTCTCGGAAACACATAATCCGATTACGACGAATCGTCGAAAATCCGGAAATCACACCTCAATACCTCGCTGTACTTTCGGATGCTCAAATCGAGAAACGAACCTCCCCACTGCGATCGGGACGCGATTTCGAGTGAAATGACATGCAACTCGTCGAAAACCACGTCGGGCGAAAAGTCGCCGCTGCCCCCGTCGCCGGAGAATCAAAACCTGCCCAGAAAATTTCATGCTACACATGGTTTCAAAGATCTCGACGAGCCCATCAACTTTCCAGTTATAGGTTAAGGCCAATTTTGACCGGAAAACCTCCAAAAATCAACCCAAAGTTTCAAACCCTTACCGGAATTCAAACCGTTCGATCTCACTCCTCCGGCCATGGCGACCTTCAAAACCACTTGGAAAAGACTCCTTAGCACGAGGCTAACAAAAGCCCTCAAAGGAGCACCACCAAATCGGCCGGAATCAACGCCTCCGTCCGCCACCGTTTCTTGCCGGAAAACCACGTTCTTCACCACTGAAATTTTTCCTCCTCCGGCCACCATATAAGGGGATTCAACAACCAAGTTGAAGAGTATCCCAAGCCCAACAAAACTCAAGAAGAGACCTTGCACTATTATGGCCGGAATCGGTTCCAAATCCGGCAAACAAAGTCGGCAACCCAACGGCATCGAAATGGGTCGACCCACCTTGGTCAACCCAGTCAACTAAACAGAAATGGCAAGTTGACTTTCCCAAATGGGAAACTGCTATTTATAGACTTTCTATTTTGGGAAGCTTTCAAACACCATTTTCGGTAAACTTCGAATATCCGTAACTTCCTCGTCGTAATTCCGATCCCGATAATTCTCGCGGCCACAAACTCGACTCGACATGATCTTCAATTATCATCCGAAGTCAAACACATCGACCAATCGAATAAAAAGTCAACTGTTCAAACCAACACACACTTAATCGACTAAACAACCAACAATCGGAAATATTCACAACTAAATCTTCGTAACTCAGAATAATGCTCCGGAAGTTCCCACGAGCTCGAAATTAAATTCTGAACAACTTCCGTGAAGAAGCGGAAACCAAATTCTCGTCCGGTAATTTAGCCGTTAAGAAGGCCACAATTATAAACCGATCTTCAAATATTCATAATTAATTCCTCGGTCGTCCAAATAACGATCCGGAACCGCCCACGAACTCGAAATCACACGTACAACTACTCTCGAGAAGAGACTCAGCTCCAATTTTCGGCCAATAATTAAGTCGTTATCAAACCTGGCGGTTCAAATACTGTCTGAGCTCTGCGACTACGCAGTAACTCACGTATATAGCTGATCATACTGCTGATTCTGGTCTGGGTCGTCACAAATCCACCCCCCTTAAAAAAATTTCGACCTTGAAATTTCCGAGTCTGCCGACTAAACATAGGAGCACTGCCTCTGCATACTGCTCAACTCTCCAGTGATCACATCAACTGAACAACTCTTTAGTGGCTACGTCAACTGAACAACTCTGACAACTGACTCCACAATAGGAGATAGCTCCGTGCTGAAATCCCTGTATCCTCAAATCTCGAATCTGAACTGGCTCCATACAATAGCCAAGTGTTCCTGCATAAGGAACCGGTAGGGTACACAACACATAACAAACCTGAAACATAGTTCCGCCACACGGTACACAGCACACACAAAAGCCAATACTATAGGCGATGCCGAACTATACGGCATAACACAAACTCGCCTATGATCACATACGGATCAAAACAACATGGCAAATCACAACTCAGTCTACACACATCAACATAACTCACACACTCATATCAATCACAACTCAAACATCGAACTCGAGCAATTATCAGCTCATTTCCGCTAATCCGACAGTCAGTGGTAGAACATTCTACAAAATCAAAATCAAACGTCAACTCAAACTCAAACCAAACTCACTCCAGCACAATGGAGTACAACATCATTCCTCAAAACGACATCACGCAACATCAAAATCATAGTAATCAACAAACTGGTACTGCATGCAATCTCAAACAAGTGAAACTGCTGGTCCCAAATCCTCCGGAACTGCAATACCGAGGTCCACAACATGCCCTCCAAGGTCTGAATAGTCCTCAAAGATCGCCCGCCAATCTGAGGATAAGAACTGGTACTAACTCGTAATCTGGTCCCCAAAGCTCGCTGCAAAGCTCGCCAACACTTTGTTGTAGCTGATTATCTCGATCAGCGAACTGGGACACGGGTACACCGCGGAAATGACCAATCTCCGTCAAATACAGCTATACCAGCCTGCCACTGAAATCGTCTTCGAAAGTACAAGGAAATGTACTGAGTTCATCAAACGATCCACAAAGGCCTAACAACTGGTATCACAACCAAAGTGCATACAAACACACATAAACACAGCAACAATCGCCACGTCTAATTGGAAATCTCAAATGGTTGACACTTCTCGGCAAGTCTCTGCCTCCTAGCCATCGCCAGTCGACAAATGTGGCATCTGCATACTCAAGCTACTACATTGCTCTGCGGATTGCGTCACGAGTAGTAAACTCGTAGTATCAGACACATCTCCGCACCACAAGCGCCAAACGCACGCAAAACAATGAGCTTCAACATCATCACACTCGAACTCAGCTCTCGTAGCCCATAACTCGGCTAACACAGAAACTCGAGCCACACACACATAGGAAACACTGAAGCTTCTGACTCTCGACTGAATGCATCAGCAACAACATCCCAGATGAATGGTCAAAGTACAATCTCTAGCCTTTCCCGAACAAACTCAAAGGTGCAGCCATAGTCGTTAGTCGACCCCATCCAACTACACTGCCTCGAGCCCAAATCTGGCCAAAAATGCAAGTGGATAAAACTCAAGTGATCAGTGTACGTCCTACACCACGCTGCATGCCATAGCTGTAGTGTCTCGAACTCCTCAATGCTAACATAAGACAACTACCCCAAATCAAACACCGGATACGTAGCTTCATAAGGTCTCCAATGCCAGAAACCATGAGCCACCGCTCTGCTACACAACATCAAAACATAACCAAATCTATACCTCGATGCATCGCCATAACCCACGAACTCGTCACGATCGTCAGGTAAGGTCAAAACCGAAACAACAGTCAACCATCCTGCAGGATAAGTAACACTCCTCGCGTGCATCGTACCACTCGAACTTGACGCCTTCTTCGTCAGTCCAAAAAGTGCAGTGGTAATCCGAGAAAATCCTGCACCAGCCGTCGGTAATAGCCTGCCAAACCCAAGAGACCTCTGATCTCTAGTACAATGGTAGATCAATCCCCAAATCAACACGGCTTTTATCTGGTCAAGATCCACGCCGACTCCCTCGGCTGACATCACGTGGCCCAAAATCTTCATGCTAACCAGCCAAAACTCACACTGACTGAACTTCATAAACAGCTTATCATCTCGCGAAGTCCGCAAAACCGCTCGCAATTGCTTCAGGTGCTGGCCCACACTCCTGGAGTAAATCAGGATGTCGCCAATGAACATGACCGTAACTCGTCCAGAAATCGTCTGAACACCTGGTCCATCGGGTTCATAAGAACTACGGGGGCATTGGTCAACCAAACAGCGTGACCAAAAACTCATGATGCCCGCACCGAGATCCGAAAGCTAACATAGCCACATCTGACTCATCAAACCTCAACTGATGGTATCCGGACCCGAAATCAATCTTCGAAAAGACTGAAGCTCTCGCAAACTGATCAACCAATCGTCAATCCGAAACGGAGGATACTCACTCTCCTCTGAAATGAATCAGGTTTCCGGTAATCAACGCACCACCATGTCTAACCATCCAACATCCGCACAACAATGCAAGAGTACACCACGCAAACACGCGGGGTCGCATAAAATCTCCTCCAACAACTCCTGGAATCGAAACTATAGCTCCATCAGCTCCGCTGGCTCCGAACGACAAAATGCCGGTAAAATGAGTCCAGCGCCTGGTACAAACTCAATAGCGTAGTCGGTCTCCCGAACTGGAGGAACACCTGGTAACTCCTCCGAAACACACCGGGAACCTCTGGAAGACCTCAATGTCACCAATGCCAGGCAAAGCAACTGTAATATCCACATCATAAGCCAAGCAAGCAACACAACCCATCTCCATCATCCACTCGACCATCACCGCTAAACAGTATCTCGGGGAAACCTGGTCGTCGAACACAACCTCCTTCTCGAGGCACTCGCACATAGCCAAATGCGTCGTCAGTAAGTCCATACTCATAATCGAATCAAAACCACGATGTCAAGCTATAACAGATCCGCGGCTAAGCCATATCCTCCAACAAGGATCTCGCAACCTCCGGATGGATACAATACTCTCCAAAACCTCGGAAGTGGAGATGCAGGTACGATAGCCATGGATGTCCAACAACAGCAACCTCGGAGAAAAGTCTGTCCTCAAACAAGGTCATGGCACGAACTCCAACATGCCCAACTAGCCGCCCACGTCAAATGCGACTTGCTGAATAACTCATCAAAAGGGTATATTGGTCAAACTTCAGGAACAACATGAGGATCTCCTCGTAAACTCTGAGCTACCAAACCCACACAGCTGACTGAGAGCGCTCCCTCGTAACGTGACCCTCCTAGCCACCGCAATAGCAACTGAGAGTGCACTACGAACACAACTCACCGCAACACCTGCTGCGTGAAAGGATCACCAACGATCGCCCAAACTCATGCCACAGGAGCAGGTCCGCTACTTTATGATCTTCACCATCGTCAAACGGATCCTCTGCTTGATCTAATGACCCTCAACATAATCGAAAGGGCCACGGCCAGATGAAGTCACTGATCCCGAAGTGTCGGAACTCAACCTCATCAAAATCTCGACTAAATCCACTTTCCTCAAACCATCACATTGAAAACCGCATACGTCTTTCCTTCTCATAACCTCGCCACTGAGTGCAGCACACTAAGCTCCTCACGGCTAACTCGAGGCATAACAGTCAAAGTTCCTCTGATGCTCAGGTTCAAACTCATCTCGAACCTCATGCATAGCTCCCTCTGAAGCCACATAACTCGTGCAAATAGGGACAAACATGCGGACAATGCATCTCTGCCTCAGGTGAATAAACATTCCTCAGTCAATTGCTGGATAGCCTGATAAAACCATTACCGTATATACAACACCCTGAATGTAGGTCATGGAGTCGCAACAGGAACTCACACAATATCAGGCCACCGAATACAATGATCTAACTCAGGCACACATCAACTGCCACAATTCTCAGCTCTGAGGCAACATGTAAACACTCATATACACACAACCAGGCAAACTGTGCCACACAAATCTCTGAACTCAGAATGCTCATCCAAATCAACAGTTCACTGGCAAATCATGCGTCGATTAATCCTCAATAGGATCCACAACCGAAACGACACGGAAAGCACGTCAGGGAGGCATTCTAATGAATAAAACATCGTTCACAACAAGTGGAACGTAATCATGGAACTTCAAATATTTGAAAGTATACAACACCCTGAATATTGATGAGTATCCACCGGCCGGTCGGGTCACCAATCCAGACATGCCGTACATTCTCAAATATCCTTAGTAAACACGACTACAGAAGTCTACAGAACCTATAACCTAATGCTCTGATACCAAGCTGAAAGGACCCAACCCCGATTTAGCTCCCTAAATCGGAATCAAACCCTCTCGAAAACACGAACAAACAAAAAACCGTAGAAATTTTGGCAGAGTTTTGTTACTAACGTGGAATTACCATTACCTGCACGCGGAAAATACACTTCGTCCTATGCCACAAAAAGCAAACCGTGGGCACCAATCCCATCCGGATTTCTCAATATATCAACAGTAAAGTAAAACAATAAGTATATCTATACTTTACTGAAATCCGGTGTAAAATCGTATATCATATACAACAGAATACTCAGAGCGACCTCTAATCTATAATCACATAAGTATACCACAGTAGGTAGAACAATAAACCTACTGGAAGAAACAAGGTAGCTCGAGCACTATGCCTCCGACCACGACGTGCGACACCAGAGTCCGAACTGCAAACTGGGCAGGGAAACCGAAAAGCCCAGGGGAAAGGCAAATAAAAACATTAGAGTGAGTGGACGAAAATAAACATATGTCTTTCACCAGTTTATATACATACTCAGTGTAAAACAGTGCGAGTTCGGAAAACAACACAACACATATATATATACGGAGGTTGTCGGGCGACCTCTCAAGCCCGACGTCAGGTGAATCGCTCAAACCTGACAGTGATAGGCCAGGGGACCACTCAACCCTGGGGGCACGCAGGGGACCACTCAACCCCGCCCAGAGGAATCTCTCAACTCTGGTACATCGATGTAATAAATGTCAATACCAATAATCATATAACAATACCTCCAAAAAATAACATATATCTCAATCATCGTATAAAATAAATACGGAAATCATAAAATCCACGAACTCGCAAATCAACAGTGAAAATAGAAACTTGTCCACTCACAGACTAGCGTAACGTGATACGCGTTAACCCGTGATCCGGCGGAAAGTCCCTCGCCAAATGAACGATCATGAACACCTGAATATTCACAATGTCCATTACTCAAAATCATAACTCGACAATTCAAAATAAATCACGAGAAACCACCGTTCTCGGAAACACATAATCTGATTACGACGAATCGTCGAAAATCCAGAAATCACACCTCAATACCTCGATGTACTTTCGGATGCTCAAATCGAGAAACGAACCTCCCCACTGCGATCGGGGCGCGATTTCGAGTGAAATGACATGCAACTTGTCGAAAACCACGCCGGGCGAAAAGTCGCCGCTGCCCCCGTCGCCGGAAAATCAAAACCTGCCCAGAAAATTTTGTGCTACACATGGTTTCAAAGATCTCGACGAGCCCAACAACTTTCCAGTTATAGGTTAAGGCCAATTTTGACCGGAAAACCTCCAAAAATCAACCCAAAGTTTCAAACCCTTACCAGAATTCAAACCGTTCGATCTCACTCCTCCGGCCATGGCGACCTTCAAAACCACTTGGAAAAGACTCCTTAGCACGAGGCTAACAAAAGCCCTCAAAGGAGCACCACCAAATCGGCCGGAATCAACGCCTCCGTCCGCCACCCTTTCTTGCCGGAAAACCACGTTCTTCACCACTGAAATTTGTCCTCCTCCGGCCACCATATAAGGGGATTCAACAACCAAGTTGAAGAGTATCCCAAGCCCAACAAAACTCAAGAAGAGACCTTGCACTATTATGGCCGGAATCGGTTCCAAATCCGGCAAACAAAGTCGACAACCCAACGGCATCGAAATGGGTCGACCCACCTTGGTCAACCCAGTCAACTAAACAGAAATGGCAAGTTGACTTTCCCAAATGGGAAACTGCTATTTATAGACTTTCTATTTTGGGAAGCTTTCAAACACCATTTTCGGTAAACTTCGAATATCCGTAACTTCCTCGTCGTAATTCCGATCCCGATAATTCTCGCGGCCACAAACTCGACTCAACATGATCTTCACTTATCACCCGAAGTAAAACACATCGACCAATCGGATAAAAAGTCAACTGTTCAAACCAACACACACTTAATCGACTAAACAACCAACAATCGGAAATATTCACAACTAAATCGTCGTAACTCAGAATAATACTCCGAAAGTTCCCACGAGTTCGAAATTAAATTATGAACAACTTTCGTGAAGAAGCCGAAACCAAATTCTCGTCCGGTAATTTAGTCGTTAAGAAGGCCACAATTATAAACCGATCTTCAAATATTCATAATTAATTCCTCCGTCGTCCAAATAACGATCCGGAACCGCCCACGAACTCGAAATCACACGTACAACGACTCTTGAGCAGAGACTCAGCTCCAATTCTCGGCCAATAATTAAGTCGTTATCAAACCTGGCGGTTCAAATATTGTCGGAACTCTGCGACTGCGCAGTAACTCACGTATATAGCTGATCATACTGCTGATTCTGGTCCGGGTCGTCACAATATGACAACTAGGTTATATGGAAATGTAAATCTTTGTGATACTCAATCATGAATAAATAATCATTTTACAAAACCGACCGTTAGATGCGACAATTAAAATGATCTAAGCACACTGTAAAAAAATTAGAATTTGTCAACTTCAATACGACCTTGATCCGTGTGTCCAACAATTATGGCTATAATGCCCTTACGACTAAAATATAATTTACCACTCTGTCAAAAAATAATTTGAGCCCAAACTTGTGCACACATTCTCATGGGATTCATTTATATCTCATTATGTTAAAAAATTGATAAAAATAAAATTATCTAGCTACTCCACCCATAGAAAATGAGCTAAAAATATAAAAAAAGGGTATACAAGTCTTTCATGAATATTGTTTGACTTCATTGACCCACACCTGAAAGAACTCTGATGGGTCTATTTTTTTCTAAAGTTGCCTATTACTACAAGATGAATGCATGTGTATAATGTCATTTATCGTTTGACCATTTTGATATCTCGTATTGCTTAAATTCACTATATGACAACTAGTATTGTTGACTTTGTTTATATGTTATATGTTAATGTAAATCTTTGTGATACTCAATCATGAATAAATAATAATTTTGTAAAACCGATTGTTAGATGTGACAATAAAAATAATCTAACCACACTGTAAAAATTTATAATTTTTCGAATTTAATATGACCTCGATCCATGTGTCAAACAATTATGGCCGTAGTGCCCTTACGACTAAAACATAATTTACCACTCTGTTTAAAATAATTTGAGACCAAACCTTGTGCATGCATTCTCGTGAGATTTATTTCTATTTCATTATGTTAACAAAATTGACAAAAAATATTTATTTAGCTACTCCTCCCATAGGAAAATGAGCAAAATATATAAAAAAGTGTATAAGTCTTTTCATGTAATATTCAGTGAAATCTTATTGTTGAAAAAATAACCAATCAAATCTGCACCATCTAGCTAAATTTTTACCTTTTAATTTTTACATACTTAAATAGGTAAAACAAGAATGCCCAAATATTTTGAGGCAAGAATTTATCCTAAACCCTTTATCCCTAAACCCAAACCCAAACCCTAAACCCTAATTCCCTAAATCTCAAACCCTAATTCCCTAAATCCCAAACCTCAAACTTCAAACATTAAACCCTTAAAAAATAGTGCCTTAGATTTCATACAACGATACATTAGTTTTTCGTTGTGTGATAGTGTCGACACTTCATTAAGATTTGCATCATACAGCAGAATGTTATATGTTATGTTGTGTGAACTACTACGTGAAAAGTGCTTCAGACGACTCTTATGTCTGAGGATGTTCACAACTGTTGTGTACCACATAGTCGTCTGTTAAAGATGTCATCAGATGACAGTAAACTATATGCCATCTTTAAGAACAATTTGACGACTAAATGATATGTCGTCTTTAATATCAGGCGTCTTAATTATACAACGACACATGTATATCTCGTCTTTCAGAACTCAAATCTGATAATTGTATATATATATATTTGTCGTTTGTTAGTATCATTTATTGTTAATGTCATATTTATTGTCTCATTTTATATGTATTGAGAATTATAATTGCATTACATAAAATCTAAAAATCCAAAATACTTATATTCACATTGAAATTTTCATTTAATACACTAAAGTAGATTGCATTACAATTACCGTACCTCATGTTTCAATACATGAATATATACCTAAGCAATTGAACTAAGCAAAATCGATCAGTATTGAGTAACTAGACTATCCCATCACAACTTAGTTTCCTAAGCGTTGTCCTCCTCTGCTTCTGCTACTTGTGAGAGGTATATGTGACCTGCAGTCTTATTTGTTGATTTCATATCCCTTCCTAGTTTGCAGCTTTTTCAGCATCTGTCATTCTACTTTTTCATTGTACAAGCACACCATATATGTATTCTTCATTTTGATTACTGGGTAGAACCATGAGATATAGCAAGTCATCATTGTCCAACGTTGTATACTCAAACTTACAACATATAGCAACAAAGTAAATAACTAAATAAACAAAGACCAAAGAGAGGAGCACACATGAAGAGACAAAGTGGGATACATAAAGCAGTTGCTATATTCCTTAAGTACAAATATTTTCAGATTTGAGCATCCACACACATAGGGAGTAAGAGTAAAAAAGAACAAGAAGAGAAAAAGAGAGTTGTACTGCTTCGAAGGTAACCTCCATCTTCTCCTTCCATCTCTTGCATCTGCATTCATCAACCGCCCAATAAAAGAAGCCAAGATTTCTGTCAGATCATGTTATCAGATAACTACCCTCATGGTCTCTAACAGTAACACATTCAAGCAATTACCATATCACACCATCAATAATCCAATCACTTCCAGCATCATAATCTCTCCAATTAGTCAATAAATAACTTATTCTAATTACCGTAACTAATAAAAATATATCCATATAATTAGCACTAAGCAACTACACCAAGTGACCAATACAATGCAATCGTAGAGAAAGAAAAAAAAAACAAAAACTTCAACCTACAGATGCCAAATATCATCAATAATTTCCAATGCCACGTAATCGATTTGCAAAGCAAGGAAAAGTGAATATACTCCAATTTTCTGGAAACTAAAACTAGGACCATGCAAACTTTATCCAATTCACATCAGTTCATAGTAACCAGTATAACCCAGAATCCAATATATATGGGATTCCTTTCCACAACAGTAAACCATCATACTCAAGCTATATTTGAAGTTATTGTGGTAAAATTTAACAATGTAATGGTGGATTGATCTCAGCCGTTGACTTTAAGTGTGTTTGGGAGTATAAATAGAACACTTAGTTGAAGCCCAACCATTTTTGAAATAGGGTTCACCTGTTTCAGAGTGAGACCCACACAGTTAACCCGACCTGACTTGCGACCCGATCCGGCAGAAAATCGCGCCAGCCGACCACCTTTGTCAGAGATTCAAATATCAATCAAAAGCTCTCTTTCTTTTGGTTCTGTATTTGGTATTTTTTATGGCATGTAGGTACTAGTAGGAGGGAATTGAACGGATCCCTCTTTGAGGAGTGTTACCACTGTACTCGATGGTGCTCCGGCTGACTAGAGTCATCGATAGGGGGTGGAATCGGGTGAGCTCCACCCCAAGAGTCAAACCCTCAAGGTTTCGAAATCTATGGAGGGTCGCCGATATGGTTTCTGCTGGAGGAACTTGTCGAAGGGCGGGAGCTTTCGAAGCCCCTATCCGAGCGACGCCAGTGAGTTGTCATGAGTAGGGCTGACGATTAGGTTAAGCTCGGAGTGGGGAATTGTGACGACCCGGCCCTTTTTAAAGATCATAAAAATCGAGAAATATACATGTATATCAAGAAATTCACTCGATTCAAAAATCAACTTTGACCAATTTAGTCAAAGAACCTATCCAACAAACTGGTTACAACAAGACGGTCATAACGATATAAGATACATCTAATTTCTTCGTCAGCCGCACCGTCACTGGCGGAGACATGCGTCACCATTGCCCACCCACTAGATCGACGAAGCCTAAACGACAAACAAACCACACGACTATGTTCGTATCGTCGATATGAACCTAATGGTATATTATACAACCTGTTTCTATAAATAATTTTCTGGCTACGCACGGCAACAGGCGGCGACGCGTGAAGTCCACTCACCACCACCAACGACCATCGCCATTGGGTGAGATTAGTACCTCGTTGCAAATCTCATCTCAAGCCCAATACTTTGTGTCATAGGACCCTAAGCAGATTCCGGCTCGTTTGGCCGGAATTGGCCCCAAAAGAAATCTGGTCGAAAATCACCCCGGTGACCTAGCAATTCCATCGAACCATTTCGGAGCTCGAGGCATCACTACAAGAAAAACGCACTTAGACCACGGAGCGTTTCCGTCGTCTAAGTGCGTTTTTCCGTCGTCTAAGTACTTAGACGACGGAACCTCCGTCCTCCAAGTTCCGTGCTCCAAGTGCTGTCGTCCAAGCACTTAGACGACGGAGAATTTCATCTCCGTCGTCCAGGTCCACTTGGACCGCGGACCTTCTCCGTGGCCCAGGTTAGCACTTGGACGACGGAGAATTTAATCTCCGTCGTCCAGGTGCTTACCTGGGCCACGGAGAAGGTGACAATCTCCATGGCCCAGGTAAGCACCTGGACGACGGAGATTAAATTCTCCGTCGTCCAAGTGCTTATTTAATTTTAAAAAAAATAAATTGTAATGAAATATTAATAATTTAATTTATTATTAATTGAATTTAAATAATGAAAAATGTTAAAATTAATTAAATAAACTAAATTTGTAATATTACTTAATTAATTAAATAATTAAAATTAATTTGTACATACATAATCGAAAAATGAATAAAAATTAAAATATTGTTCGGAATGCGGAAAGAAACGAGATAATAAACTACTAGCTAATACACTGGAGGAGCAGATGCGCCGCCGAGTCCCCCGCCTCCAGCCGGGTCGTCGTCGTCGGGGTATGGGTTCGGAGGAGGTTGACATTCTCCTCGAGATTTTTGCATGAGGGCGATGAGTTGGGTTATTTGTGTTTGTTGCTCATCAAGTCTTTGACGCATGGATTGATTTTCCTCTCGTGCCAGTGGAGCCTCTTGAATGGCTGCTTCGACGGCCGCAGCCTGAGTCCTTCTCCGCCCCGAACCTCCCGTAGATGATGAGTCGGAGGTCGTCGACAAATCTCGAACCACCTTAGGTCCGAACCCCCTAACCTCCTTGCCAGCTCTATGACCGTAGACCTCATCCGCGATTGCAATTTGGCTCTCCATGGATAGAGGAGGCAAGTCTTCCGGCGGCAAATCTGGGAACGCAAGCTGAGTGTTAGCCAATTCTTCGTGCGCACGCTCTATCACCATTGCCTACAAAAGAATAATTAAAAAATTATAATGAAATAATATTTAAATAATAATTACTACAATTAAAAGCACATATATATATATATATATCACTTACGCCGTATTGACTCGCTTCATTATCGAGCCCAGGCGTCACGTACGCGCTTATGCTTGCATCGAGATAAGGGTGTTTGGAGCCCTTATTCTTGTGCTCCTTGGCTATTTCAATGAGTTGCTTGGCGCCGGAAGTATGGTGTTTGTCCTTCTTCCCCCGGTTGGCTTTGTTGATTTCGGAGAATTTCTGTTAGACAACATAATTAAATCATTAAAAAATTAATAAGTAACTAAAATTTAAATAATTCAATTATCTTACTTGAAATAAAAAAAAAGTAAACACCTTAAATTCTTCATCCTGAAAGTGGTTACACAACCACTGCCACTCATCTTCTCTATCCCCACGCGCGCAGCTCTACGGGGGCAGGCACGGGACCGATATTTTCGAAGTACTGATGGAGCCTATACTTCCAATCATGGTAGATGGAGTTGGCGGTTTGGTTGATATGCCTCAACATCGCCGGTGTCGGATCCACCTCAAATTGTTCCTATCAGAAATAAATAGAAAATTATAATCGTATATATTATGAAATTATAAATAATATTAACAATATTATATAATAACTAAAATTGTACGTATTACGTACCGAAAGTTCTTTAAATACTTTCGCATTCTCATCATCCGGCACCTCCTTCCAAGTAGAGGCAGTGAGACGAACCCGGCTACGAAGGATTGACCATATGCTATGCGCCGAGAGACTTGCTAGCTGAGCTGTGGGAGGGCCACCGGTGAATTCGTCGTAGGGCAAGTCGATCTTTTTCCCGGTCGCCTTGTAAATTTTCTCCGCTTTGCCCCTTTTAACGAGACCGCGAGTCCTTTTCGGTTCCTGTTCAGTCGGGGCCCTCCTTTGCTTACGCCGGACGCTGTACATGATAGATTCAGAGGTCGAGGACGCCTGAGTACTTGCTGTTGAACCGGTACCGGGCGTCGGAGTTGAATAGGGGTCGACGTCATCACCGTTGGAGATAAATGGGGCAGCGGAAATTTCCTCAGAAGGCGCTGCCGACGGACCAGATGAAGGGTCCGAATTGAGGGTGTCGTTGCCCTCCTGTTCAACCCAACCGACTTGGTTCGCCAAGCGGCGGAGCATAGCATCTTCTGCCTCCTGTTGGGCTTTTTTCTTGCCGGATGGAGCCATTTAAACCTAGAAGTACGTTGTTAAAATACCTACTTACCATAATAATTACAACTAAAAATTTACGCTAATTAAGTACGGTTAAGATTTAAATAGAGTACACTAGCTTGGCTTTTTGGGTCGTTCAATGGACGTGCGACCCGCGCGTTAAAGTGTAAATTTTCAATTAATCAGCCTTAGTTCAATCGAAAAACTTGGCCAATTATGGATAGAGATAACGCGAGAGGCAGGACTAATTTCGACAAAACACCCCGAGGCTAACCAAATGAATGGTATATACTCTATTGGTGTCGTCTTTCTTAGATCCAAAACCTGTCACCAGTCATAACCCGTTTCTAGACACCATGTCCGACATTCGGCCAATTTTTCGAAAATTTACACTCCCTCAAGTCCTTTGCAAACTCCGCCCTCAATCTCGTGTCCATAACTTCACTTAGGTTATGGTGTGCGGTGATGAAATCCACACATCACGAGGGGTTAGGGAGATAAGCTAGGAAAAGAGGCGCCATCTATTCCAAAGAGTGCGACTTAATAAACCAAGCTTATGTACTAAATTTAAATCAAAGACGTACTACCATGCAATTTATTTACTAGAAAATACACATAATTACCAATTAATTAAAACAATAAATAATGACAATAATGAAATATTATTTATCATGCATTTAATAATTATTATTCATTTACCAATATAATTAATTATTAACAATAATAATTATTACTATTATTTAATTACAATAATTATTATTTACCTAATAACAACTAATAATGATTACTAAATATTAATAATAACAACTAAATAATTATTATAATTACAACTATTAATTATTTAAAACTAATTATTTAAAACTATTTAGAAATTAAATAATTACTTAAATAAAAATAATGTAAATAAGGTAAAAATAGAATTATTACCTCGCCGGAATGTCGCCGGAATATCGGGAGAGTAGAGTCGTCAGAGAGGGGGAACCACGCCGGAATTTAAGTCGCCGGAGCGTCGCCGGAGGAGGAAGGCCGGAGGAGAGGAGAGGAGAGGAGAGGAGATGGAATGAGAAAAGGGGGGGGGGGGGGGGTTCCTGTTTTATATATAGGAGTTCACCTAAACGACGGAGAGCTGTTTTCCGTCGTCTAAGTGGACTTGTACGACGGAAACGCGCTTTTCCGTCGTCTAGGTGAAGCGTTAAAAATTTTCGAAGCGGCGTGTAATTAATGGGCGGGACGTTTCACCTGCCATAAATTTGGACTTAGACGACGGAGAATTGATTCTCCGTCGTCGAAGTGAAATTTCAAGCGATGCCGAAACTTGAGGCGGCACATTGAACCACCATAATTTTCAACTTGGACGACGGAGAATGACCATCTCCGTCGTCCAAGTGCAATTTACATTGAAAAAAAAAATTAAAATTAAAATAAACCGCCATGGTAATTTGAACCTGGACGACGGAGAATGACCATCTCCGTCGTCCAGGTTCAAATTACGTAAAAAACAATTTAAAAATTAATTCGCTAGGAATTTAGCGATCTGTCATTCGAGTGAAATAGTCGTACAATATCGATGAATGCATCGTATATATGAACAGTTAAATTTGAAACAACGAATAATTTTACATCTTTAAACTTGTTAAGTATCTACTAATATTTACGACTTAATGGTTCATAAGTATAGGCTCATTTGCACCAGAGTATTAACGAAATTGAATTTGGACAAAACAACCGTTGGATACGTTCGCCGTAACATAATATATAATTACAATAATTTTCAGAAAATAATAAGTTCGTGAAGTGTTTCATCGGCACAGTCAACTGCAAAACCGAGAATTTCACTAACCGGAAACGTGGATACAAGACATTTCGCAACTCCAATTTTCGAACCGTCGAAGCTCACACACCAAGAATTGCTTACTCTAAAGTCTTGACGAAAAGAATATGCATTGGAAGATGGTCTAGATGGTCGTTGTCTTAGAAAAAATTACGAAATGTACACCTGGACGATGGAGAAGCTCATCTCCGTCGTCCAGGTTCAGAGACCCTGAATGTAGGGGTTAGGGGCCTTACTATTTACGGCATATGGTCTCTGAACCTGGACGACAGAGATGGGCTTCTTCGTCGTCCAGGTTAGTACCTGGACGACGGAGAAGCTCATCTCCGTCGTCTAGGTTCAGAGACCCTGAATTCAGAGGTTAGGGGCCTTAGGGTTTAGGGTATAGGGTTTGTGAACTTGGACGATGGAGATGAGCGTCTCCGTCGTCCAAGTGAGTACCTGGACGACGGAGAATGACCATATCCGTCGTCCAAGTGTACAAACCCTGAATTCAGGGGTTAGGGCCTTAGGGTTTAGGTCGTCCCCGGTCATTTGTGTGTCCGTTCAATTATTCTGATTCAAAAATATAATTAAAAAAATGATCGATCGATCCGATTTGCTAGATTTAGGGTCGAGGATTTAGGGAGATAGCCAAAATACCCAAAAGGCGAAATCTGCAATTAATTTCTCCGTTGTCCAGGATATATAATTCGGATTAATTAATTAATTTAATTTAGTTTACGTACGTCGGTCGATCCGATCTGATCAAGCATGGACGCGTGTAATTAATTAATTAAGTACAAAAAGTCGAAGATCTACGTACATATATACATTCTCCTCCTTATAATATTTATATTAATTATTGAACGATGATGCATCATATATTACAATAATTACATAAATTAATTACCAATTAATTTTTCTCGTCTTAGTTAAGTAGTCATCATCATAATCGTCATCATCCTCGTCCCCGGTATCCGATTGCTCATCCTCTTCATCATACTCAACATCGTCCGACGAATAACCTGAGTCCTCGTCTGCGTCCTCATCCTGCTCGTCTTCTTCATCTTCTTCATTAATGGCATCGATAATCTCATCTTCAGTTAGATCTGTACAACCATCAGGCATGGGTAACTGTTCACTATCTTGAACCAGGTCCATTATATCGGAGCGGATGACAGAAATATTAGGCTCTTGATAGGCAGGAATGTCTCTTTCTGGTTCAGCAGCATCTTCAGTCGTCGCCGGTGTCCCTTCAATTGTCTCTGTATTCCATATTCTTAGATGAGAGATATGGTTGACTATTTTCCACCCTTCACCAGCTTTCGGATCGTCGAGATAGAACACCTGCCTAACTAAGGTGGCGAGAGCGAAAGGCTCATCCTCATACCAGCTTGAGTTTGTATCGACTGATAATAGTCCCAGGTCTTCCTTTGTACGCTTGAACCATCTGCACTAGAATAGGAAAATGTTGACATCATTTTCGTAACATAGCTGAACCACATATACAATAGCCCCGTAATATAGATCATTGTCTTTCCCAACCGCTACCCCACTGTTTTGTGTTCTTCTTCCTTCATCTCGGGCCAATGAATGGAACTTTACACCGTTTACAAAACATCCGGGATAAATATAGTGTTTAATCGGCTTCCCTGCTAGCAAGTGCTTTGGCCATGACCACCACCCCCCGTGGTTTTCAAATTTTTGCAGATCAATCATCTGCGAAAAAGGGCAAATTAATATAAGGGTTTACTTTCTACAAACATGATCGATATGTATATAAATTACCAATTAAATACTGAGACGTACGTACATACCCATTGGAAGAAATAATCGGGAAACTTCTTCTTAACCATTTTCTCAATCCACGCCGAACTCTTGTTTTGATTTAACGTCTGAAGCCTCTCCCTGTATGACATCATGTACGGCTCAACTTCGTCACAGTCTCGCAACACTACCCAATGTGCCTCAATAAGTTCTTCCCGTGTTAACGATTCCTTTAATACTCCTCTAAACGGTCGGACGACATTGGTGACGACAGAAAGATTGATGCGAGCACTGTGATCGGAGGCAGTGGGAGGTGGTGGATCTTTGAGGTACCTGTTGCAGTAAGTAACACACTCATGCATTAGGTATGTCTCTGCTATGGAGCCATCCGGGGCCGACCTGTTTTTGACGAATGACTTATACTGTCCAAGTTGTTTACAAATCAAACGTACAATAAGAATAAGTACATATAGCTAGCTAGTAATCTCCAGTGGAACAAATTATGAATCAAAAACCTGTATAATTAATTAGTTGTACGTATCTTTCTTGAGGATACATCCAAGTGTACTGGACCGAACCAGAAATGAGCACCTGCTCGGGCAGGTGGATCATTAGGTGAATCATTATGTCAAAGAAAGCAGGGGGGAAAATCCTCTCTAGTTTGCAAATGATGTGCATAATTTGTTGTTGCAATTCCACCACATCTGACTTCTTTAATTCTCTGGCGCATAACCTCTGCCACCATATGCACAATGTCACTATTGGTTCTACGACGCCACGAGGCAAATATGGTCGAATTACAACTGGAATCAGACGTTGCAGCATAACGTGATAGTCATGTGTCTTTAGACCAACAAACTTGTGTTGCACCTCGTCCACTGCTCCAGTTATAGTAGCTGCATACGTAGCTGGATAACGAACGCCCTTAAACTAGTGAAATACAGAACGTCTAAGTGTTGGCTTCACTGTGTAAGGTGCAGCTGGCATCTTGTTGTACACTCTTTTCCTATCCCTCCTCAACCACAAGGGACGACGTAGATTCATTGATTCCAAATCTTTGCGCGCTTTGGGAGTATCTTTAGTCTTGAACTTAATACCGAGAATTATTCCCACCACGCTGTCGCTCACATTCTTTTCTATGTGCATCGCGTCCAAGTTATTCCTCAGCTTCAACTTCGACCAGTAAGGGAGTTCAAAGAATATACTCTTGTGATCCCAATAGCTCAGATCATGTGGAGGAATTGGATTTCATTTCTTTACATCCGCGTCATTGGTCAACACACCAAAGTCGAAATAGCTCAACCTCTCTAAAATCTCTTCGCCCGACCAACTACGGGGTTTAGGATTGTTCTCTACCGTCCCGTCGAAATGAGCTTCATCCTGTCGCCATGGGTGGTCGTGAGGAAGCCATCTACGGTGACCCAAGTAACACACCTTCCCCGCATGCCAAATAGAGTTCACGTCGTCCAAACATATAGGACATCCATTATATCCTTTTGTCCTGCAGGCTGCCAACATCCCATACGCAGGAAAATCGCTAATCGTCCACATTACGGCAGCCCTCATCGTGAATATCGTGTCAGTGAATTTGTCATAATTTGGGACTCCATTTTCCCACAACAGTTTTAGCTCGTCGATCAAAGGTCTGAGGTAGACATCTAAGCACTTCCATGGAGATTTAGGACCTGGAATTAGTACAGTAAGGAAATTAAATTCCTTGTTTATACACATCCACGGAGGCAAGTTGTACGGCATTAGAATAACTGGCCAAGTGCTGACAGCGGAGCTATTACTTCCCCAAGGATTGAATCCGTCTGTAGATAGGCCGAGTCTAACATTTCTAACCACTGCAGCAAAGTCTCCAAATTCTCTGTCGAAATGTTTGAAACCCTCCCCATCCTTGGCGTGTCGTAGGACATCGTCATCTATTCGCTTTTCTGCGTACCATCGCATCGCCTCTGCTGTGTGTAGAGACATGTACAGGCGCTGCAATCTGGGAATCAAGGGAAAATATCGAACAACTTTCACAGGAATTCTCTTTTTCGAACTCTTCCTATTCACCTGGAATCTGCACTGGCCACATACGGGACAATAGTCCAAATCTTTATACTCTTTGTAAAATAGCACACAATCATTCAGACATGCGTCAATTATCCTGTACTTTAGGCCGAGGCTGCTCAAGATATTTCTAACCTTATAATGAGATTTAGGAAGATTGTGATCATCAGGAAGCAACTTATATATTTGCTCCTGAATTTCGTCAAAAGCACTCACTGACATTTTGTGCTTCACTTTTATCTTCATTTGCTCCATCACATATTGCAACACATTCTCTCGACATCCAGGGAACACCGGGGTCTACGCTTCAAGTAGCATCCGGTTGTACTTATCCCTCTCACTGGTGTCAGTGGCCAAGCTAGCAGCGGGGAATGTGTCATCATGCTCAGTAGTGGTACTGTAACCTCCGTCTTGGTGTTGGTGTCCACCATGACTAAATCCCGGAAACGCATCATGGACCAAATCTGCAGTTGGGTTGCAAGCTGGGGGTCCGGCACCACTACCGCTGGATGAGGCACCCTGGTAACTGTACCCTGAGCTGAAGTCTGCTGCGCTGAACTCTACTGCTTCACCATGCTCACTCCATGTAGTGTAACTCCACATCATACCATTTTCGTACAGGTGTTGCACCATAACAATAACCTCCACATACTGACAATTAAGACATTTCTGGCACGGACACCTGAAACGCTTCTTTCCCTGACCATGTTCTATCGCAAAATTCACAAATTCGCTAATTCCATCTATATACCGGACATCACATCTATTCTTCAACTTCATCCAACTCTTGTCCATACTGCTACAAAATATTATAATTAATTAATTATTACATATATATATTAGTCCATTAATTTACGCTTAATTATACGTACTCGATCTACATCGATCCATCAATTACGTACGTAAATATTTAATCTGTATATATAGCTAACATCCATGCATGTATGTACGTTTTCACTAAATATATATTAAGCAAATTTTAACTGTGTACGTACCTGCTGGCCTTCTCGATATCAGTTAAATAAGCTAGCTAGCTAGTCAGCGGAGATCCTGATCCTGATCCTTCTCCTTCTCCCTTCTCCTTCTTCTTCGATCTTTAAAATTTCCCGCGGGAAAGGATGGAAGAGAGTTTGGCATCGGGCTTATATAATGCTTCACTTAGACGACGGAGGTGTCGATACGTCGTCTAAGTGGAAGTTACTCGAACCACGGCGTGTCGGTCCGTCGTCCAGGTGATCACCTGGACAACGGAGAAGTCTCCGAGGTCCAGGTGATCACCTGGACGACGGAGATAGACTTATCCGTCGTCCAGGTGTTACTTGGACGACGGATAAGTCTCCGTCATCTAAGTGTCACTTGGACCACGGAATAATTACGTTTCCGTGGTCTAAGTGATGTTTTCTTGTAGTGCATACATCAATTGATTCATGAGGATGAGCAGAGCAAAACCCTTCTATTATCGACGACCAAAATTGATGGAAATTGCTGGCCATGACGGAGCCCGAACTAGGGTTTGACGGAATTCAATCGATTTCCGTCAAAAAACACCTGCAAATCTCAAAATCCCAACCATAATCACAATCTAGACATCAATCCGAATCTAACCAAACCTGAATCTGAATCTAACTTTTCTTCAAGTGGAATCTCTCTAATCATGCCTCTAAATCTTAAATAAATGATGGAATAAGGTTGAGGAGGGGGAGATAATCTAATTCTGACTAGAATCATGGCTGGAGATGGGCCGGACAGCATCACACAGCCGGTGATCGCCACACCGCTTAACCAACTCTCTCTCTCTCTCTCTCTCTCTCTCTCTCTCTCTCTCCCCCTCCGGCGGGGAGAGAAGGTTAACTCTAGGTCAACCCAGACTCCCTTAAAACATACTTTCCCAAAAAGGAAGTCCTATATAGTCCCCTTATTTATGGAAAGTTATTTACGACAAACTTTCGTTAATCATAATATCCACGTCGTAACTCCGTCTTCATCATTTCTCGCATCTACGAACTCGTCTCGACAAATTCTACGGCTTCTACCCAAAGTCAACCAACTTTAACAATTAATTAAAAAGTCAACCTGAGACCTCTCAATATTTATAGACGGTAAAAATCATTTACCGCGACCACTAAATTGAACTCGAATTATTCATAAATATTAACGATTATATAAAAAGTTCGGGGTATTATAATCTACCCCCGATAAAATAATTTTGTCCTCGAAATTACAAAATAAAGATCGCAGAATATTTCTGCGGAAAATTGGGCAATGTTTCTTCTAAAAATAAGCTGCCATAAACCTGCAAAATGTTCAAATACACTTCAATATTCACAAATCCCAACCTATACCGCGAGCCACCTGATGCTGGTCAGGATTTCTCAACTATTAATATAATTATTGTTAATCACGTTGCAATAAAGTTGCTAACCACTGGTCACATTGCAATAAAAATCGCTAAATCACAGCTTCGAATTTTTCAATCATCATATTACAGCGTAAACACGATATATTATATTCACACACTCGTGCTCGTTTCACAATTCATATTGTATCGTATTCTTATACTCATCAAATGAATTTAGATTATAGCATCATACTTGTATTTCAAGTTCAAATCATCTCATATTCGTATGCTCATCACGTGAGCGAATATTATATCTTCATGTCCGTCGCGCGGACAAATATCACATTGCAATGCTCGCATTGCGAGCTCAAATTATATAATATTGCTCAACTCATGAGTTTGAATCCCAAATCATAATGCTTGTCGCACGAGCTCAATTTATATTATAATAATCATCTCGTGATATCAATCATTTCGCATATTCCGTCCTACAACGACAATCAAATATTCTTAATTAATCGTTTCAAGATTCAAGTGATAGTTTTACGTTCCAAATCGTATCGTCATATATCATATACTCTCGAATTAAGGAAATCGGTAACACTCCATCCATGACAGTAATCATATAATCTCAAATCGTCAAATATCGCAGCTTGGCGGCTTCACCAGTCTGCGGCGCCTATCCATATATGTCATATATATAATCATATATATAATACAACCAACTTTATGTTCCTCGTATAGTAATTCTCGTTCATAGTCGTGATCGTTTCGTAATAGTTTCAATATCATAGTTTCCAATTAATCCCGTTGTATTCTAAACAAGGATTCTAAACAAGTCAAACTGATTGCCAATCACATATTTGCATCGATATGCAAATGTTCATTTCATATATTTGTACAAATTGTAGTAATATCATCTTGTTTCCATTTCATTTGACAACCAATATTATCGTTCTGTTACCACTTTGTAGCGATTTCGGTTTTCCTGTACGTTCGTTTCAGCAAAACATAACAATATAATATCAGAAATATATATATCGATAAACGTAAATCAAAATGTATTGATAATTGAATATCGAAAATGCATCAATAAATGAATATTATCGATATACGATACACATATGTACAATACAAAGTAAAGTATAGAAACGCATACCTCAAGTCCAGTATTGACAATGCATAACCACTTCTTGTCCATGACCACCATACTCCGTCATCGCCACAATCACAGGAACACAAATCCAGTGTAATTCCTTCCACCTCTACTATGAGCTTGGTTTAGTTTTAGCAATGCATACTGATTTTTGTGTTGTTATTCACATTGTACATATGGAGCTTTTCTGCTTGTCCTGGTATACATTTTGATTTTTTCTGTTCATGTTGCAAGAAGGCATCTGGAACGACCACAAACACTAACTGCAAGTCTGTGGTCATGAATGGTCAGCACCAACAACAGCTCAACCCAGATGCCCAGCATCCTCAAATGGATGCTAACAACCCAGCTGGGTAAGTTGGGATCTTAGATTAATAAGTTATAGATACTATGTTTAAATATTGTAAAATGATTAAACTTTTAATTCATTTTCATGTCAGTCTTCTAGCAATTGCGGAAGTGAAGAGTTCCTTTCCAAGGCTACTTGAACAGCTGTCAAGTGGGTGCAGACGATTGGGATAAAGGTGAGTTTTAATGAATCATTCAACATGCATGCATTACTGTTATGCTATGTTGGTTAATTCTTTTATGGAGTTCTAAATCTAACTGTTCTAGCAATAAATTTCAGCCTGGTCTGGATTCTATTTGCATCGTTGCTGTTTCACATTGTTGATCATGTTCATTTAGATTTGAGTGAATGTCTGATTAACTTCTATACCTCACACTTTAGTTTATGCAGTTGCCTTATAGATGCATTTTATGTGTTCAGGCCCGGAGTGTTTCCAGAAGTGCTCAGCTTACTATATAAATCGTCAGAAATAATTGCTCAGAAAATGACAGTTGCAGTAAGTTCTACTTACAAAAGTTATTAACTAGCTTACATTCTAGTCTCTTCTCTATGCTCCAGTCTATAAGACCTTTCGTTCTAAATTTATTCTTGAATTTTCTTATGCAGGCCCATGCGGCAGATAGAGGCCCTCAGGCCAGTAGAGAAATTCAGTATGCTGGGTCGCCAGCCTGCTGTTTTGAGAACTTTGAGTCAAAGGCTCTGCTGGTAATCCTTTCTGAAACTCAGTATCTTTTCTTCCCACATATGATTACTTTTACTCTACTTTTATAATAATGTTGCTAAGAATGTTTGGAATTGGGAGGCTACAAAGGTTTCAATGATGCTGTTAATGGGTTTGCGGATGATGGCTGGTCCCTTTTGGGTAGTGATGGTGCGGAGGATGTTACTATTGCCATTAACTTGTCTCTGAACAAGTTTCTTGGTTCTCAGTATAACACATCCATTTTCCCAACATTTGGAGGAGGGGTGCGGTGTGCCAAAACATCCATGTTGCTGCAGGTATGTCATATGAATGTTATTGCTTATAGTTTGTATCAGTTCAATATATGTACCTACTTTTATTTTGGCATTAGTAATTTATCATTGACTGGTAAATGTTCATTGGGGTTTGCAGAGTTTAATTTCCTCCTGCCTTGCTTGTTCGTTTTCTGAGGGAGCACCATTCAGAATGGCCTGATATGGGGCTGACTAAGCTTTTAGTAATGTCACTAATGTGCAGGGTGGTGGGTTGGCTTTTGGATATGTATGTCTACTTTTCTTGTTTCTGGTTTGAAGTTGTCACCAGAGATTTATTTTGGGTATGCAGCTCATATTGTACTTCATCTACCGTGATTACAGGGTAATGGTGTTGAAGACTCTGTGGAGATGGGCTTCAGAAGCCTGACCAAATGAGGCAATCAAATGGCATCAATGGTGTCTAGTAGCTAAGATGGGGACTGCAATGGTGGGGGCATCAGAAAACTGCTTGGTTTCCTACTTGGTGGTGTTAGCTAGCTAGGTTCGTTGTTTTGTAGTTAATGTTTCTCTTTACAGAGTACAGACTAATGAGTGAGTGAGTGAGTGAGTACAATCACTACAAGTGCATTTTGAATTTTGATTCTGATGGATATGAAAGTATAGGAACAAAATGTGCTAGGATTGTTTTGCATTATATTTCAGTGGAGAACTAAAACAGTGACTAATGTTATATGTTTTGTTTGGCTTTTGGAGGCAGCCGGTGCACTTTTGATTAATACTGGTGAGCTAATTGAGCTAAACTGTTCTAATATTTGTTTGTGAATGAAGGTTATCTGTTTGGCTTGTTAGCTACATGAAATCTTCTTGCTCTTGTTTGAAGATAATCATTGTTGTTTTCTTTGTAGGAAATTATAGCAAAGTTACTGTTATTTTCACTACTGAGGCCAATGACAAAGTTAAAGGTAAGCTTCTACTCTTGTTACAGAAAGATAATTATAGAATGAGAACTAATCATATAGAAAAGACACAGGTGCTTCAGTTGAGTACTGCTTGTTCTGGGAAATATATGGTTGTTTGTCTGGGGTGGTTTAATTTACTTCATTAACTTCAGTCCTGATATCAAATAAAATATGAGAAAGGATGAATAGATTTCACTAATACAATGGTAATGTTAATTTAGGTGAATTGATAAATATATTGTTGGGTAAGTTCAGAACTAACCATCCGTGCTCGAAGAGATTTCCACTCCAGTCGAACCATCCTCATTTCGGCCATTGATGGCGAAGGTAAGCCCCTGTTTATGTATTTCAATTCATCAAAGTTGGATATTCTACTGTATTTGAATTGGCTTGAGTTGGTCCCTGGGTTACGGATTTGACCATCACTTAACTGGTTCCAATTCATGTGGGAATCGACGGAGATCTGCGGCTTCCCAAATCGCAATCTAATATGTACCGCAAGAAAATCAATGGGCCGGAATTGAATAGGGGAAACAGTAGTGAGCGATGGCTGGAATTGAATAGGTGAGCTCCAACTGTGAGTCTTGCTCAATCTGCATTCCTTATGTTTATGCTCTACTATTATTACTTGAGGTTTGAACTTTTGTTCTTGATTATCTGATCAGAATTTAGACTTCAGTACCAGCATTGTTATCCAGAAAAAACAAGAGTAGTTATATTTATTGCTTACCGGAGATTTTGTAAAGATGTTGAACAGGACATGTGAGTTATTGCTTATCATTGTTACTTTATTGCATAACCATCGTTTTCCTTAGTCTTAGCTTAAATATTTCTGGCACAAATTCGTGGGCCTTTCGACAGAGATAATCTCTGCTAGTATGGCTTCATATTTCACCTCTTTTCTTATTAATAATTGTGACATTCCCAAAGCTTTGTGAAACTCTGCCTGGATGCCGTTAGGTCAATCACCTTTATCTTGAAAGTATAATATGTGAATTATATTCAACATAAAGGAAGTTTTGTTAGGATAAACCATCACTACTAACATCACCTTCATTTCTGTTTAAAGAGTATTTTATTAGTTTATGTAAGCCTACATTTATCTTATAAGTTTAGGGTAATGTATGCATGGATGATATCCATATGTACGGCTAATCAATTTCCATCATATCTTTATGTGCAGTTTTTATGAATATCTACTCAAGGCTTGGATACAAGGAAACAAGACAGAAGCTGTTAAAAACTACAGGTGAGAAGCTTAGGTATCAATTATTATAATGCTTAATACCCATTTGAGACGTCAGTGTTTCGTACTATGAACACAGTGACTAAATTGTTTGGATTGATTGCAAAATTAGCGAACCTTAACCTTGAATAGGCTAGTTGTTATATCAATACAGAAAAAATATTTGTTGGAAACAAAGATTGTTCCTTTCATCTAAAGTTTTTAATACTTCCAAGTTATTGTCACTATAGTGATTACTCCTTTCATGCAATATGAAACTTCCAGTTATGCTCTGATTTTACCAAGATTCCTGAATGGTTATATGCCACAGTCCAATCCAAATGTGTGTATTTGTAGTAATTAGTATTCGTTCACTTCAATGCCCTGATGTAAAATTGTACTCTCAATTTTTTTTCAAATTTGGTGAATGTTCGAGGTTTTCCGGTGAGTTTCCGATGAATGATTTCCGACGACCCTTGTTGCCATAACATTGTTTACTAACTATATTGCTTGCATGTGTTGATTACATATATGGTGAAATATTAGATTATTTGTACATACACGAAGACACTTATACGACGAAACTTAGACGACGAACGTTTCGCCGTCTAAGCTTTTAAATGGCCAATTTTGCCACTTAAACGACGAAATTCGTTCATCCTCTAACTTATGTATTCCAATAGTAGAACCTTATGCCCCAAACATAAGTAAATGTCTACTAATAAACTCTTAACCTAAATGAAATATTACTAAGACTTAAACCGTCATAGCTACTTTATTACAATACCATTAGATTAAATTTTACACCACCTATCGTGGGACACAGGATGCCTCTCATGACAAAATGAATGTGTTGATATGATCAATTAATTTTTTAACGAATACCTCTCATGAGTTCAATTCTCAATCAATTTTATTTTTTACTTGTATGTTTGTTTTTTTACTTTTGATTTTACATTAACTCATGGTCATCATTTTGTCTTACCAATACATGGCCAACAGTAAATTCGTGATAGTTATTATCCAATTTTGCCTTTTTCCAATGACATCACTTATTTATGGGACCCACAGCTTTATTCAGACTAAAACTCTAGCCGGTCCCTAGGTTTCCTTGAATGTAGGGTAGAGATCTATTGCATTCGATCTGATGGCCATTAAGTATTTTGAGAAAGCAGAGCATCAGTGCACGGAACATTAAAGAATCATCGATAAAAAAATACTGAAAAAACTCAAAAAGACATATAATATAATTAAATGTATGACTAAAAATGGGTGTGGCAAGCCATCACATGGGTCTCACCACTTTGATCGACTTTGTCTATGGGCAAGAAATGCCTGACCAATTGATCGACTTGGGGAATTTTTTTGAAAATTGCATTTGGTCTGGAAAATATTACTCGGTGCATTTGTTCTAAAGAGAGGTAAATGGCTGAATGTCTAATTTTAGCCAATAACGGTTTCCATCAAGAAATGGTTAAATGACTATAGTCACATATAGACGAAAATGGCTTAATATAGCTCTTTATTTAGCTGGAGGTAAATTTGAAGCAAATGGCAAATGTAGACCCAGTTAGAAATGAGGGTCAAACTACTATGCACCCAAGACTAAATATTATGTAGACAAAAAATTTCATATAACAAGTGTCAAAAAATGATAGGTTACTTATATATTATTAACTTTCTTCAAGTTTGATTGAGCTTATGATAAGCTCAGTCTATGTGAACCTTACTCTTCATCGCATAATACTGTCTCCGACCTCACCTCCAGTCTCCTCCGTGTCTTCCACCTTCACCACTCTTGCCCTGATGGCCTCCTCCTCTTTGGCTTCGATCTAATTTTATTGTCGGTTGCTCACATGCCCGACTCCATCTCGGTGACGGTGCAGTGGTGAGGACGGTGCAGTGGTGAGGACGGTACGGTGGAGAGAGAGATGGTTGACCTTGGATTTTCCAGAATGCGAATGAAATATGAAACCCAAAGCGCAATTGCTTTTCGACATTTAAGATAGAGAAAGAGTTAGGCCTACTCGAGTAAAAGGGGTTAAGGCCAAGTCTAATGGTATGGTTAATTGCCATGGTGGAGCAAAAGTGGTTAAGGCCAAGTCTAATGGTATGGTTAATTGCCATGGTGGAGCAACAACGGTAAATTTGATGTTGTTGTAGGAGTAGAACCGTAGAAGTTCACTACAAAGAAGTGTAGAAATAAAGATGATATTGAACTAAATAAATTACAAAATACTAATTATTTAATTAGTAAATATAAACAAATAATGAAGAACATGAAGAACGAATTCTAGAAATTGGAGAAAAACTAAGATGAGTCACGTGTATCACACGTTTTTCTTAAGAACTTTTACGCCACCTACATGCTTGTATGGCTTGTGGGATAAACTTATTTCCTTTGTTTCAAGTTGCCAACTTTTGGTGACAATTTCTCATTCACCTCTTAACCAATTTAAACAGATGAATACATAATCTCTATGTACTTTTGTAGGAGAATACAAATCCATGTTTCACTTTTATTAATGTTAAGTGAATTTTGCTTAATTATCTTGTTTAAATTGTCTTACTAAAATGGTGGAAAACCACCATTTTTCCAACAAGAACATCAATATCAATATAATAATAAAATAAGGCAAACTTTTGGCATATCCGTTGGAAGGAATTTGAGCCAAAATGTAAATTGCCACATCAGCCTTCAAAATTTAAATTTGATAATAAAAATTGACTACACCATTAGACTCTATATAAAGGAAGGGCTAACTGTCAAATTTTAGTCCTAAAATGATCTCTAGTAAGAAAAGGTGAAGATCAGGCTGTTAGACTAAGTGCCCTATATACTAATTTCATAAGTAACATGTGGCACGACATGATTGATTATTTTTGTCAACTTATTTCAAGTTTGACTAAGCTTATGATTGAAAGGATCCGACCTCGATTTAGCTACCTAAACCAGAATTAGGTCCTAACGACTCTACTAACATAGTTTTTTCCTACTAATTGAAAACCGAAGTGGAGATCCATAACTCAAATGCTACAAATCAAAGAAACTTTCCACAAATTAGTTCACTACTAAAAATATAGAAGGCATACAACTGTTTTAGACATCAGAGCAGCTAAACATTAAAACTAGCTATGCAAACTAAAATACTAACTCACATGATCAATCTTGGATCCTACAGCGGATACTGCTATGCCACGAACTACGTGCGCACCTGATCTTAGCTAAAATTTTGCAACATTGGTAGTTGAAAACGAAAGGCCCAGGGGAAAGGCACATAAAAACATGAAAACAATACCATTAGAGTGAGTGGACGAAAAGTATCTTATTAAAAATGAAAGACGTAACTGTGCTGCCTTTCACCGAGCATGTATCATAAAAATAATAGCGAGTCTAAAATCATAAATGTGTGGAGGCTGTGGCTAAATTCACCCAGGTAAGGTGTTTCTCCTAACCCTCCCGGGTATGATATGAATCATGGGTTAGGTGTTTATCATAACCCTCTCAGAGCACCTCGGGGATCAGCCTAGAAGCCAATGCATTGATATAACATTACATAGACTTACGTTCATAAAAACATAAATATAGGTGTCTCTATGCATATGCATAATCATAAAACTATATCATAGTAGTGTTGTGTAAATGAAATCATATGCATATAAGTAGACTCACAAATGACAGTATAAAACAAAATGTCCACTCACCTAGATCATTAGAAAAGTAGCCATCTATCCACAAACTCGAAAGTCGTACTTAGTGCTCCTAAGGCCAAATCGGAAATCTAAATCAAATAATAGTGCTAATAACGACCGACTATAGTAGAATAAGGAAACCGAGACAAAATATCCATCAAAAACTCATATTTCATTCTTGATAACCATGCCACTACAAGAAAACAGCACTTAGACCACGGAAACGTAATTGTTCCGTGGTCCAAGTGACACCTGGACCACGGAAAAGACTCCGTGGTTCAAGTACCACCTGGACGACGGAGAATACCATCTCCGTCGTCCAGGTGGTCACCTGGACCACGTAGTCTGTTCCGAGGTCCAGGTGATCACCTGGACGACGGATACGGTATTCTCCGTCGTCCATGTGATCACCTGGACCTCGGAGTCTTCTCCGTCGTCCAGGTGATCACCTGGATGACGGAGAATACCATCTCCGTCGTCCAGGTGATTACCTGGACAACGGACCGACACGCCGTCGTCCGAGTACGTAACGTACTTCCACTTAGACGACGTACCGACACCTCCGTCGTCTAAGTGAAGCATTATATAAGCCCGATGCCAAACTGAATTCATTCCTCGACCTCTTCATTCCATTTGAAGAAGAATTGAAGGAGAAGGGAGAAGGAGAAGGGAGCTAGCTAGCTAGAAGGCCGAGAAGAATCAGGATCGATAAGGGATCTCCGCTAACTAGCTAGATAGCTTAATTAACGTACAGATATCAAGAAGGTCAGCAGGTACGTACGTACGCAGTTAAAATTTGCTTAATTAATATATATTTAGTGAAAACGTACGTACATACATGCAAGGATGTTAGATATATATATATATATATGTACAGATCGATTAAATTACGTACGTACGTAATTGATGGATCGATGTAGATCGAGTACGTATAATTAAGCGTAAATTAATGGACAAATATATATATATGTAATAATTAAATAATTATAATATTTTGTAGCAGTATGGACAAGAGTTGGATGAAGTTGAAGAATAAATGTGATGTCCGGTATATGGATGGAATTAGCGAATTTGTGAATTTTGCGATAGAACATGGTCAGGAAAAGAAACGTTTCAGGTGTCCGTGTCAGAAATGTCTTAATTGTCAGTATGCGGAGGTTAATGTTATGGTGCAACACCTGTACGAAAATGGTATGATGTGGAGTTACACTATATGGAGCGAGCATGGTGAAGCAGTAGAGTTCAGCGCAGCAGACTTCAGCTCAGGGTACAGTTACCAGGGTGCCTCATCCAGCGGCAGTGGTGCCGGACCCCCAGCTTGCAACCCAAATGCAGATTTGGTCCATGATGCGTTTCCGGGATTTAGTCATGGTGGACACCAACACCAAGACGGAGGTTACAGTACCACTAATGAGCATGATGACACATTCCCCGCTGCTAGCTTGGCCACTGACACCAGTGAGAGGGATAAGTACAACCAGATGCTACTTGAAGCGCAGACCCCGGTGTTCCCTGGATGTCGAGAGAATGTTTTTCAATATGTGATGGAGCAAATGAAGATAAAAGTGAAGCACAAAATGTCAGTGAGTGCTTTTGACGAAATTCAGGAGCAAATATGTAAGTTGCTTCCTGATGATCACAATCTTCCTAAATCTCATTATAAGGTTAGAAATATCCTGAGCAGCCTCGGCCTAAAGTACAGGATAATTGACGCATGTCCGAATGATTGTGTGCTATTTTACAAAGAGTATAAAGAGTTGGACTATTGTCCCGTATGTGGCCAGTGCAGATTCCAGTTGAATAGGAAGAGTTCGAAAAAGAGAATTCCTGTGAAAGTTGTTCGATATTTTCCCTTGATTCCCAGATTGCAGCGCCTGTACATGTCTCTACACACAGCAGAGGCGATGCGATGGTACGCAGAAAAGCGAATAGATGACGATGTCCTGCGACACGTCGCGGATGGGGAGGGTTTTAAACATTTCGACAGAGAATTTGGAGACTTTGCTTCAGAGGTTAGAAATGTTAGACTCGGCCTATCTACAGACGGATTCAATCCTTGGGGAAGTAATAGCTCCGCCGTCAGCACTTGGCCAGTTATTCTGATGCCGTACAACTTGCCTCCGTGGATGTGCATGAACAATGAATTTAATTTCCTTACCGTACTAATTCCAGGTCCTAAATCTCCATCGAAGTGCTTAGATGTCTACCTCAGACCTTTGATCGACGAGCTGAAACTGTTGTGGGAAAATGGAGTCCCAACTTATGACAAATTCACTGACACGATGTTCACGATGAGGGCTGCCGTAATGTGGACGATCAGCGATTTTCCAGCTTATGGGATGTTGGCAGCCTGCAGGACAAAAGGATATAATGGATGTCCTATATGTTTGGACGACGTGAACTCTAGTTGGCACGCGGGGAAGGTGTGTTACTTGGGTCATCGTAGATGGCTTCCTCACGACCACCCGTGGCGACAGGATGAAGCTCATTTTGACGGTACGGTAGAGAACAATCCTAAACCCCGTAGTTGGTCGGGCGAAGAGATTTTAGAGAGGTTGAGCTATTTTGACTTTGGTGTGTTGAGCAATGACGCGGATGTAAAGAAATGCAATCCAATTCCTCCACATGATTTGAGTTATTGGGATCACAAGAGTATATTCTTTGAACTCCCTTACTGGTCGAAGTTGAAGCTGAGGAACAACTTGGATGCGATGCACATAGAAAAGAATGTGTGCGACAGCGTGGTGGGAACAATTCTCGGTATTAAGTTCAAGACTAAAGATACTCCCAAAGCGCGCAAAGATTTGGAATCAATGAATCTACGTCATCCCTTGTGGTTGAGGATGGATAGGAAAGGAGTGTACAACAAGATGTCAGATGCACCTTACACAGTGAAGCCGACGCTTAGACGTTCTGTATTTCACTGGTTTAAGGGTGTTCGTTATCCGGCTACGTATGCAGGTACTATAACTGGAGCAGTGGACGAGGTGCAACCCAAGTTTGTTGGTCTAAAGACACATGACTATCACGTTATGCTGCAACGTCTGATTCCAGTGGTAATTCGACCATACTTGCCTCGGGACGTCGTAGAACCAATAGTAGCATTGTGCAGGTGGTGGCAGCGGCTATGCGCCAGAGAATTAAAGAAGTCAGATGTGGTGGAATTGCAACAACAAATTGTGCACATCATTTGCAAACTAGAGAGGATTTTCCCCCATGCTTTCTTTGACATCATGATTCACCTAATGATCCACCTGCCCGAGAAGGTGCTCCTTTCTGGTCCGGTCTAGTACACTTGGATGTATCCTCAAGAAAGGTACGTACAACTACTTAATTAATTTGTTCCACTGGAGATTACTAGCTAGCTATATGTACTTATTCTTATTGTACGTTTGATTTTGTAGACAGCTTGGACAGTATAAGTCATTCGTCAAAAATAGGTCGGTCCCGGATGGCTCCATAGCAGAGACATACCTAATGCATGAGTGTGTTACTTACTGCAACAGGTACCTCAAAGATCCACCCCCTCCCACTGCCTCCGATAGCAGTGCCCGCATCAATCTTTCTGTCGTGAGAAATGTCGTCCGACCGTTTAGAGGAGTATTAAAGGAATCGTTAACACGGGAAGAACTTATTGAGGCACATTGGGTAGTGTTGCGAGACTATGACGAAGTTGAGCCGTACATGTTGTCATACAGGGAGAGGCTTCAGGCGTTAAATCAAAACAAGAGTTCGGCGTGGATTGAGAAAATGGTTAAGAAGAAGTTTCCCGATTATTTCTTCCAATGGGTACGTACGTACGTCTCGGTATTAATTATTTAAATACATATCGCTCATGTTTGTAGAAATTAAACCCTTATATTAATTTGCCCTTTTTCGCAGATGATTGATCTGCAAAAATCTGATAACCACGGAGGGTGTTGGTCATGGCCAAAGCACTTGCTAGCAGGGAAGCCGGTTAAACACTATATTTATCCCAGATGTTTTGTGAACGGTGTAAAGTTCAATTCATTGGCCCGAGACGAAGGAAGAAGAACACAAAACAGTGGGGTAGCAGTTGGGAAAGACAATGATCTATATTACGGGGCTATTGTATATGTGGTTCAGCTATGTTACGGGAATGATGTCAACGTTTTCCTATTCAAGTGCAGATGGTTCAAGCGTACAAAGGAAGACCTGGGACTATTATCAGTCGATACAAACTCGCACTGGTATGTGGATGAGCCTTTCGCTCTCGCCACCTTAGTTCGGCAGGTGTTCTATCTCGACGATCCGAAAGTCGGTGAAGGGTGGAAAATAGTGAACCATATCTCTCACCGAGGAATATGGAATACAGAGACAATTGAAGGGACACCGGCGATGACTGAAGATGCTGCTAAACCAGAAAGAGACATTCCTTCCTATCAAGAGCCTAATATTTCTGTCATCCGCTTCGATATAATGGACCTGGTTCAAGATGTGAACGGTTACCCATGCCTGATGGTTGTACAGATCTAACTGAAGATGAGATTATCGATGAGGTAGATGAAGAAGACGAGCAGGAAGAGGACGCGGACGAGGATTGAGGTCATTCGTCGGACGATGTTGAGTACGATGACGAGGATTGAGGTCATTCGTCGGACGATGTTGAGTACGATGACGATTATGACGAAGAGTACGGTCATACGACGAGGGAGATTAATTGGTAATTAATTACTGTAATTATTGTAATATATATATGATCGATGCCGGTTTACGGTAAGAAATTAATCCGAATTATATATCCTGGACAACGGAGAAATTAATTGCAGGTTGTCGCCAAATCTCAATCTCATATAAAACCCTAGCTAAATCCTGGACCCTAAATCTAGCAGTTCGGATCGATCGATCAATTTTTTAATTATATTTTTGAATCAGAATAATTGAACGGACACACAAATGACCGGGGACGACCTAAACCGTAAACCCTAAGGCCCTAACCCCTGAAATCGGGGTTTAGAACTTGGACGACGGAGAATGGTCATTATCCATCGTCCAGGTACATACTAGGAAGACGGATATGGTCATTATCCGTCGTCCAAGTTCACAAACCCTAAACCCTAAACAGTAAGGCCCTAACCCCTGAATTCAGGGTCTATACACCTGGACGACGGAGAACGTCATTCTCCGTCATCCAAGTTAGAACCTGGACGACGGATAACTTCATATACGTCGTCCAGGTGATTACCTGAACGACGGAAACGCTCATTTCCGTCGTCCAGGTGCAGATATCGTAATTTTTTCTAAGGCAATGACCATCTAGACCTTCTTCCAATGCAAAGTCTTTTCATCAAGACTTTAGAGTAAACAATTCTTGGTGTGTGAGTTTTGACGGTTCGAAAATCGGAGTTGTGAAATGCCTTGTATCCACGTTTCCGGTTTGTGAAATTATCGGTTTTGCGGTTGACTGTGCCGATCAAACCCTTCCCGAACTTATTATTTTATGGTCATTTGAAGACAATTATATATTATGTTACGACGAACATATCCAACGGTTGTTTTGTCCAAATTCAATTTCGTTAATACTCTGCTGCAAATGAGCGTCTACTCATGAACACTTAAGTCGTAAAGATTAGTCGATACTTAACATGTTTCAATACGTAAAATTAATCGTCGGTTCAAATTTAACTGTTCATATATACGATGCGTTCATCGATATTGTACGACTATTTCACTCGAATGACAGATCGCTAAATTCCTATCGAATTATTTTTTAAATTTTTTTTACGTAATTTGAACCTGGACGACGGAGATGGTCATTCTTCGTCGTCCAGGTTCAAAAACCATGGCGGTTCAAATTTATTTTTGTTTATTTTTTTCATGTAATTTTCACTTGGACGACGGAGACTGACCATCTCCGTCGTCCAAGTCCAATTTTTATGGCGGTTCAATTTACCGCTTCCGTTTTTGGGACCGCTTGAATTTTCACTTAGACGACGGAGAATTCATTCTTCGTCGTCTAAGTCCAAAATCATGGCGGTTCAAAACGTCCCGCCGATTAATTGGCGCCGCTTGAATTTTTTTGAAACCGCCACCTAGACGACGGAAAACACTGTTTCCGTCGTCCAAGTGGACTTAGACGACGGAGAATAGTTCTCCGTCGTCTAGGTGAAACTCTATAAATAGAGTTGCACCCCCCCTCATTTTGTCATCATTCCATCTCCTCCTCTCCTCTCCTCTCCTCTCCTCTCCTCCTCCGGCGATCCTCCTCTGGCGACGCTCCGACGACATTTTTTCCGGCGTGGTTCCTCCTCTCCGACGACTCAACTCCGGCGATATTCCCGAAAACTCCGATTCGGTAAATTTCTATTTTTCCCTTATTAAAATAATTTTCATTTAATTAATTAATGAAATTCTAAATATAATTTAGAAATAGAATTTAATTGATTAATTAGTTTAAATATTTAATAAATGATTAATTATTGTTATTAATTTATTAAATCATAATTATTGTAATTATTGTAATTATTTATTATTAGTTGCATGATTAAATGAATTTATTATTAAATTTATTAAATGAATAAATTATTATTCATAATTTATTAAATGAATCAATTTTTTATTAAATGCATGATAAATAAATATAAATTATTGCATCTAATTAAAAATTATTAATTAATATTTACGTTTATTTTCTAGTAAATTAATTAGTAGTACGTGTTCGATTTAAATTTAGTACATATGCTTGGTTTATTAAGTCGCACTCTTTGGAATAGATGACGCATCTTTTCCTTGCTTATCTCCTTAACCCCTCGTGATGTGTGGATTTCATCACCGCACACCATAACCTAAGTGAAGTTATGGACACGAGGTTGAGGGAGGAGTTTGCAAAGGACTTGAGGGAGTGTAAATTTTCGAAAAATTGGCCGAATGTCGGACATGGTGTCTAGAAACGGGTTATGACTGGTGACAGGATTTGGACTAAGAAAGACTTTTGTCGAAATTAGTCCTGCCTCTCGCGTTATCTCTATCCCTAACTGGCCATGTTTTTCGATTTAACCAAGGCTGATTAATTGAAAATTTACACTTTATCGCGCGAGTCGCACGTCCATTGAACGACCGAAAATGCCAAGCTAGTGTACTCTATTTAAATCGTAAACGTACTTAATTAATTAGCGTAAATTTTTAAGTTGTAATTATTATGGTAAGTAGGTATTTTAACACCGTACTCTTAGGTTTAAATGGCTCCGCCAAAGATGACATCCGGCAAGAAGAAATCCCAACAGGAGGCAGAAGATGCCATGCTCCGAATGTTGGCGGCCCAAGTCGGTTGGGTTCAACAGGAGGGCAACGACGCTCTCAATCCGGACGGATCATCTGGTCCGTCCGTAGCGCCCTCTGGGGAAATTCCCGCTCCCCCATTCATCTCGAGCGGTGATGACGTCGACCCCTTCCAATCTCCGACGCCCGGTACCGGTTCAATGGGAAGTACTCAGGCGTCCTCGACCACCGAATCAATCATGTACAGCGCCCGCTGTAGGCAAAGGAGGGCTCCCACTGACCCGGAACCGAAAAGGACTCGGGGTCTCGTTAAAGGGGGCAAAGCGGAGCGTATTTGCAAGGCGACTGGTAAAAAATCGACTTGCCGTACAACGAATTCACCGGTGGCCCTCCCACAGCTCAGCTAGCAAGTCTCTCGGCGCATGGGATAGAGTCAATCATCCGTAATCGGGTTCGTATCACTACCCCTACTTGGAAGGAGGCGCCAGATCATGAGAAGGCGAAAGTCTTCAAAGATCTTTCGGTACGTAATACGTACAATTTAGTTATTATATAATATTGTTAATATTAGTTAAAATTTCATAATATATACGATTATAATTTTCTATTTATTTTTGATAGGAACAATTTAACGTGAATCCGACACCGGCTATGTTGAGGCATATCAACCAAACCGCCAACTCCATCTACAAAGATTGGAAGTATAAGCTCCATAAGTACTTCCAAGATGTCGGTCTTGTGCCTCCCCCGGTAGAGCTGCAAGGGGAGAGAGAAGATGAGTGGGAGTGGTTGTGTAACCACTTTGCCGATGAACAATTTAAGGTATTAATTTATTTTTTTTATTTCAATTAAGATAATTGAATTATTTAAATTGTAGTTATTCATTTTTTAATGATTTAATTATGTTGTGTAACAGAAATTCTCCGGTGTCAACAAAGCCAACCGAGGGAAGAAGGAGAAACACCATACTACCGGCGCCAAGCAGCTCATTCAAATAGCCAAGGAGCACAAGGATAAGGGCTCCAAACACCCTTATCTTGATGCAAGCGTAAGCGCGTACGTGACGCCAGGGCTCAATAATGAAGCGAGTCAATGCGGCGTAAGTGATATATTAATTATGTGCTTTTAATTATAGTAATTATTATTTAAATATGATTTCATTATAATAAATTAATTATTCTTTTGTAGGCAAGGGTGATAGAGCGTGCGCATGAAGAGTTGGCTAACACTCAGCTTGCGTTCCTAGATGTGCCGTCGGAAGACCTGCCTCCTCTATCCTTAGAGAGCCAAATTGCAATCGCGGATGAGGTCTACGGTCGTAGAGCTGGCAAGGAGGTTAGGCACTTTGGGCCTAGGGTGGTACGAGATTTGTCGATGACCTCCGGCTCATCATCTACGGGAGGTTGGGGGCAGCGGAGAATGAGTCAGGCAGCGGCCGTCGAAGCAGTCATTCAAGAGGCTCGACTGGCACGAGAAGAGAATGAGTCAATGCGGCAAAGACTTGACGAACAACAAGCACAAATAGCCCAACTCATCGCGCTCATGAACCAAAATCGAGAAGTATGTCAACCTCCTCCGAACCCATACCCCGACGACAACGACCCGGCTGGAGGCGGAGGACCCGGCGGCGCATCTGCTCCTCCAGTGTATTAGCTAGCTAGTTAATTATCGCGTTTCTTTATTTTCCGAGTTCCGAACAATATTTTATAATTTTTGTGGGTTTTTAATTTGGATGTGTATGTACAAATTAATTCATTATTTAATTAATACATTAATTAATATTAAAAATTTAGTTTAATTAATTATTTTCGACTATTTTTCATTATTTAAATTAAATTAATAATAAATTAAATTAATAATAAATTAAATTAATAATATTTAATTTCAATTTATTTTAAAAAAAATAAAATAGTCACTTGGACGGCGGAGATTATGTCTTCCGTCGTCCAGGTGCAAAACCCTAAACCTAACCCTAAACCCCTAACCCCTAAACCCTAAACCCTGCCATTCTCCGTGGCCCACGTGTTCACCTGGACGACGGAGGATCAGTTCTCCGTCGTCCAGGTGAACACCTGGGCCACGGAGAAGCTAGCATTATCCGTGGCCCATGTATGCACCTGGACGACGGAAACGCTAATTCTCCGTCGTCCAGGTGAACACGTGGGCCACGGAGAAACGAGCAATGTCCGTGGCCCATGTTGTCACCTGGACGACGGAGAATTAGCGTTTCCGTCGTCCAGGTGCATACATGGGCCACGGATAATGTCCGCGGTCCAAGTTAACTTGGACGACGGAGAACTAATTCTCCGTCATCCAGGTGCTTGGACGACAGCACTTGGAGCACGGACCTTGGACGACGGAGATTCCGTCGTCCAAGTACTTAGACGACGGAAAACGTCACCTAGACGACGGAAATGGTCCGTGGTCTAGGTGCAGTTTTCTTGTAGTGTGCGTAGCTACCCTTACTCCTCATCGTATTTAATGAATCATGCATTCAATCCCATTCATCATGTCGTACTACTCAAGCTCCATGGCAAGTGAGCCTTGACTCGACACACTATGATCAATCATGTCCATGTGTCGAATCGCCTCAATTTCTATACAAAAGTTCATATCAATTCAACAACCTATTCATTACAATCGATGCACAATTATGAGTAAAACTACATAAAACTTCTGCTGAAAATCCTCTGCCGGAACCATCTCCAATTCAGGCGAACGAACTTGCATAGATTCAAAATCAACCCACCAATAACTTTCTCTTCTATAACAAAGTCCAAATGAACCTGTAATTAGTCAAATTTACCATGAGCTGAAATCTCCAACAAACTTCAATCATTCGATACTCCTTGCTTGGGTGAAATTGGAGTGAGTTCTTGGTGTGGTTAGCTTCGTAGAGATGAGGGCTTCAAATCCCAGTAGGTCTCGTTGATCAATTGAAGTCGAAATCCTCCGTCCTCATTGACTTTAATTTCTTCATTGAAACTCTAATTTCAACACTTTCCTCGATTAACTTTGTTGAAAAATAATTAACTCATTAATAAACTTGACAAACAAAGATGAACTCGCTAATCTGAGTATAGGTCATTACAATGATAGACTCATTTTATGTGATTTTACTCTCACACTTCATCTCCACTATCAGTGTCGGTAACTCGCCCTTGCAAAATGCTAGAAACTCCACCGCACATGCATCTCTCTCCTCCCTCATCAACTCTGGACACTGAGTATCTCATTTGGGCACTGTCGCCATTGGAGAAGTAAATCAGAAGCTTAGTGATTCTTAACGCCGATGAATAAGTTGTAAGCTGCTTATTTCCTTTCTTAAAAATGAAATTTCGCTTTTCACTCTCACTTTGTAAGTGAGAGTGCTCGATTTGCAATTGTTGCTTTGAATTTAATCTATGCCACAACTTCATCTATTTTTTCTGTTCTCACTCTCGTAGATCAAACTTAAACATTCGATGCATTTGGGTTTCTTCATTTTAGTCTTAAATGATTGTACATATATAATCTTACCATTAATTGAGCCAGGTTTGATTATCCACGAAACTAAGAATTAGATTATAATCATAAACAATATATTCCATGCACATTGTGAGGTACAGATTTGGTGGCGAGAGACGATTTCGAGGCTAAGCACATAGGCGCTAGTTGAAGGACCTCGATCGAGGGCGATGGCGAGGACGAGGTCGATAGTGAGCGCGGCGGTGAGATTACGAGGGAGGCAGAGGATGAGAGAAATCTGGGAGTCGAGTTGGAGGCAGTCGCGACATGAGAGAGGGTGGCACCAAAGCTAACATAGATGGAGGTTTGACGAACGACGATGAGGAGGTGTGGCTTCCACTTAATGCAATGAGAGAGCGGATATGATGTGATTATCTAGGCTGAGCATATAATAAGCTCAGTTAACCATTTAAAAACTCAACAAAAGGAACCAACATTTTACACGTGTCAAAATTGAAAATAGCTCATTGGGTAAATAGCTTTCGTGTGCATTCCAGCATTTTCCAAAAAGTTATAGGGTTGTAGGGCTAAATTAAGCGAAAAAGGCTAAACGGAAGGCTCTATTTAACCCTTCAAATAACCTGGTCTAAATTTCTTGCAAGTGACCCACTGCCTTGCATGTGGCTTTGTTCTACTGGCTGGAGAGAGAGGGAGTAACGAATGTGCAATGAGCTGTTGCAAATTAAACCCATGCAATAATTAAACTAGTATCACCCATGCAATAACGGCTTGTATATGTATCACCCATGCAATAATTAAATGTATAGCCGTTGCAAACCCAATGGCCAAAACAATTCAACGGAAACATTTTTTCCTTTTGCTATAAATATCAACATTTGTGTCAAGAATATTTACACCTTTTATATCTTTTCTAGCTAGCTTAAGTAGTTCATCTAGTGAAAAAAATGTCCACTTCAAGATGTACGTCCAAATTGGTTAAGGGAGGAAGCTGAAGCTCTTTCCATTGTGTATGTCAAAATCTTTGAAAACTAGATAAGTTCCAAATTATAAGGTTTTCCATTTACCTCGTAGTTGACTTATGGTGATTCACATGCTATGACAACATCAAAGAGAAGTGAACCACCAAGAACAATAATGTCATTCTGGGCTCTTGGGATTCCAAAGAAAGCATGCCATATATATTTGTCGGGGCCGACCATTGCTTCAAGAATAATTGTTGGTTTTTTTGATCTGTCACTAAAGTTACCTTGTCATTCCACTGGACAATTTTTTTCACTGTCAATGCATACAATCAAGTGAGCCTAGCATCCCAAAAAATCCTCACTACTCTGCTATGGGTAATAGTCTGTCCATATATTGCTCTATAGGTGGTGGAAGATAGCGTCCTTGGTATATTGTGATATTGGTGCGGTAAAATTGACCAAAATTGATGGCGGTTTATTTAGGCATACAAAATGTATCATCCAACGAATCAGCTAAACATGCAGTTGCAAGCATATGCAGTGTGCATGCTATCTTCTGTTGGGGTGAGGAGCCGACACGACCAACACAATCTGTTGATTGCCTAAAGTAAGGATCTTCCATTTGAATGTGGACGGACGAAGAGTTCATGTCTCATCCTAAAACGTAGTCTAAAAGTTTATGCCGACACATGATCATCTACAAAATAATCATCTAACAGTTTTGCATTAGCTACCTCACGTGATCGGTGACGACCCGTGTGACCTGGAAGAGAACCACCCCACTTAGGTTGTTGACGGAGCTGGATGGTAGCCAACCAATTAGTTGCCTCTATAACATACCAACAACTTATGTAGTATTTCTTTGCCTTTGCGCATCAGATGCCCAAGAAAAATCAAATTTGATATATGTCTGAACTAATTATATCATGACATGTGGCATCAACAAAATCTTATCCGAATTATTTTGTTATCTAAAAAGAAACAAAGAATATCTGAAATCTTATCATTGTCGTGTAGACAACATATCTAATCAAATATCTAGTAAAGTAATTACATCACAACACGTGACATCGACAAATTTTGTTCGGTTTATTCTGTTCTTGAAAAAGAAAAAAATATTTGAAAATCTTATCCTTGCCACTTAGACAAGATATCTAATTAAATATCCCGTAAAGTAATCATAACACAACACATGTCACTAAATAATCATATCTGATATTTGTTCGAATAACATAATGATTTGATTTAAAGTTGACTTTTGGTCAAACTATGTTTTAAATATTAAAATTAGTTGGTATGAATTAAACTATAATGATATGATAATATAATTTTAACAAAAAAATAACTTTATTTTGACTTTTGACCACATTTAGCCCCCTTGTATTGGAGACCATCAACATGAGCTCCTGATTTGTTGACTTTGTTATTCTTTTGTAGTCTACTGGTACCATTGTGGCAGTGAGATTAAAAGTGGAGGAACCACCAAAACCCACTTTAAAGCTCCTAACTTTATGTTTCCAATCTCACCACATTTTTCCTCAAATAATCTCTTTTGAAATCTCGCAAGTTCAAAGTTCACAGCTTTCATGGCCAAGACTAAACCCGACAAAAAGGACATCGACTCCTACAACATCAAGGGCACCGACAAAGCCATTCGAGGCATATGACCTTTATCTCTCTCAGAAACCCAGATTTCATATTTCCATTTTTAGATGCGAATACTAAATTTAAGTTGGAGAAAGTCTGCAACACAATGGAACAAAATGTTGAACCATAAGTAATAAAGATTACATAAAAAAGAGAAAGAGACCGTGGAGGATGCAGATATTAGTGCCATATTGCATGAAATAGAATAATCGATGCAAAGAGATTTTGCGGTGGAGGGAGGAGATTATGTGACGGACGATGGTTGATTTTCTAGGCAAAGAAAGACATCAATGTAGTGAGTGTATCTTAAGCTCAGTCAACATTGACAACAAGTTTAAAAATTGACCATTTAGATTGTGACACATGTCACTTTTAGTTTTAGACTTCATAGTGAATACTCCTGGGTTCATTCCAGAATTTTCCTTAAAATGAAAGCTAATTTTATTAAATTTAGGAAAAATTCTAGTATGCATCCCAATGTGTAATTTCTAGACGTGACACATGTCGAGTTATGATTGGTTTAACATGTCAACATTTGTTGTAGTTGACTGAGTTTATTATAAGCTCTGTGTATACTCTGTGTGTGTGTGTGTGTGTGTGTGTGTGTGTGTGTGTGTGTGTGTGTGTGTGTGTGTGTGTGTGTGTGTGTGTGTGTGTGTGTGTGTGTGTGTGTGTGTGTGTGTGTGTGTGTGTGTGTGTGTGTGTGTGTGTGTGTGTGTGTGTGTGTGTGTGTGTGTGTGTGTGTGTGTGTGTGTGTGTGTGTGTGTGTGTGTGTTTGAAACCCAAATTTATTTTGGGCAACCACTATCTCTACCACCGCCATACCCATATCGATCTTAGCAAGCCTCCTCTACTTATGAGCGATGATCGTCTCGTCTCGTCTCGCCTCGCGACCACTATCTCTACCACCGCCATACCCATATCGATCTTAGCAACAAGCCTCCTCTACTTATGACCGATGATCGTCTCGTCTCGTCTCGCCTCGCGATCGAGATCGACTTCCTTGGATGAGCACGTCAAACTCATCTTGCATCAGCTATATGTCTTGTTAACAACTCAAGCTTAGGCTTCTGTAGAGGACCAGACTCTTCTTCAAAGACTATGTCTTTCAAGACCAAATCACCATCTTCTTCATCATCAGTTGTTTTTGGACTTGGGTTTGTCATTAGTCAGCCCAACGGCCTCAAAATCTCCTATGACAAGTCATCCCAACTCTCTAGTCCCATGTTCACTTATTCATCTCCTGCACTTTAGCCTATTGTTGCTTGCAATTTTTCTACAATCTCAATGGTCTTGTTTTCGGATAACACTTTTGAAATTGTGGTGTATGATTGGGTTTCTGGGTAGTTGCTGAAATTATGCATTTTGTGAAGTACATTGAGAAAACTAGTAAGAAATGTGGTATGATGATTATAAATTAGAAATTTCATATGATCGATCTGGTCAAGTTGATAATGATGGTGATCATTGAAGCTCGCCTTCGTGAGCCACAAAAAATGGAGTGAAGCGTCTAGGTGCCCAGCGTGAGTTGAGGTGGAGAACGCGAGTGTAAGGAAGAGGGAGTTGGAGATCGGGAGAGTGGAGGATGGCTTTCACGGTGCGCGGAAGTGATGAACCCAATGACGGAGGTAGAGACGTGGTGGAGACTGGAGACAAGGTGTATTTGTGTTCGGTGTTGTGAACTTGTGATCCAGCACAAGCTACCCAGTATAAGCTCAGTCAATCTTAGAAAATTTTGACAAAAGTAACCATTCATAATGTGACACTTGTTGAATGTGTAAATTAGACTTTCGGGTGCTGAGACCTAGGGTGCATTCTAGCCTGATCCTAAATTTAGTCCTATCTTACAAATGGCTCGAGGCTAAAATTAAACAGCAATATATCAAATGCTAAATTTTAGTGCGGGCTCAATATATCCCTATCTTGTTGGAGTCGGCCTAACTTAATAAAAAATAGTCCTCTCTTACTTGAAACCATCAACAAATATCCCAAGGCTAAAATTAAATAAACAATATAATAAAAACTAAATTTTAGCTCCGAACCTAATACAACCATGACTACATTGTTATACAGTACATCTGTAGCTAGGGTGTTTGATGAGCTTCATTAGCAAAATTGAAAGGGTAACCTAAGTTATGTAAAAGCATCTGCAGTGGGGGAAGACTTTTCACCAATTCCTCTCTAAAATTCTTGGGGCCCTCTTCAAATAGAAAATCCTCCCCAAAAGTTTACATGCAATGGCATTAGTGGAGGGAGAGGACCGCAAGTTGACAGCCAGAAATTTCTCTCAGCCGATCATAAATCACACGTGAGAGAGGAATTTTGCTCTGATGGAGCTCACGCACGTGGGTGACCCTAGAGTGGGTTGATTTTTTTTATTAAACGTGCCAATAATTTATATTTTTTTTATATTTTATGCTGGAATTACAGCCAATGAATGACTTCCACGTGGCTAACGCGTGTATCAGACCAATTCCAACGGAAAAATTAATCTGGGCCACTAATTTCAATTCCAAAATTCAATCAAATGATCATTATTCAATTAAAACAGCTATATTCTATTTTAACAAACAAAAATAAATATTTTCAATATTTGGCAAAAAAACCGTAATAAATTGCAAAAAAATTCCAAAAAATTTGTAAATACCCCATACAATTTTCCTATAAATACTACTTTCATTTCATTCTCACCTTACTACAATCTGTGTACAAAAAATTCTTCATCTTCTTCCACATCTTCTCTCACTCCTACTAATTTTTATGCAAAAGATGTCTACCAATTGGCTTCTTTCCGAAAATGTACAATTGTGCAAATTTTATTTTCGTCAAAGCGTGTGCCCTATCTCCAGCAACAAACAAAAGGCTGACAAGTTGTGAGAAATTTTTTTATGCCGATTACCAATAAAATTGGGAGATGGCTCGTGGTGAATCGAGGGCGGAGGCTGGGACCCAAAGTGCACTTACCTCCCATTTTACTAAGTTGAAGCCAAACTTGACACAATGGAAAGCGGCGCTTGCATCGCAAAAAGGAATCCGGAATCCGGCGAAAATTTGCAAGATGAAGTAAGGATTTATTTATGTTAGTCCTCTAAATTTTATTTGATTTTATAAAATAAAAAATGTCAAATCCATTTTATTTGATATTATTGTGACATATCAATTCGTTATTTTTTTTTGTAGTTAATGAAAGCTCAAACATTTTATGTGGCAAAAAAGAATAAAGAGTTTACGAACTTTGAGTGTTGGGAAGTGGTCAAGAATCATCCTTATTTTAGACCTATCAAAATTAGTACTCCACCTTCTTATCATTCCAACTTTGAAGTTACTGCTCCCGTTAGTGAAGTGACTCCTACCATCAACTTGAGTGAGGAGGAAGTTATTCAAACACCATAAAGCAACCTTGAAGGTACCTCGAGTCTGGCTAGACCTCAAGGAGTGAAGGCAGCCAAGGAAGCAAAAAGAAGGGGAAAAAAGGCCATGACACCAACAAGAGGTTAGAGATGAGACTTTGAAGAACATTGCGGCTAATCAATTTTTTTTTCGATTGGCAAAAGGCAAGTGATGAAAATCAACGAATGCTTAATGAGAAAAACTACAAATTGAGGGCCTAAGAGGAAGAAATAGGATTATGACAATGAATCTGGAGGTTATGAGCCCAATGTTAAATAGGTATTTCATGAAGAGAAAAGCGAAAATCCTTTAGCAAATAGACGACGATGAAGAAAAAGGTGGCGATGCAAGCTCTACAAATTGTATCGCTCTCGCAACCTTGATTTTAATGATTAGTCTTGTTTGTCATAATAATACATCTATGTGAAAGGACCCAACCCCGATTTAGTTCCCTAAACCGGAATCAAACCCCTTCTGAAAACATGAACCAACAAAAACCATTAAAATTTCGGCAGAGTAACGCTACTAACGCGGAATTGCCTTAACCTGCACCCGGAAAATAACACTTCATCCTATGCCACAAAAGCCAAACCGTGGGCACCAATCTCATTCGGATTTCTCAATATCATATCAATAGCAATAAGCAGTAAACATAACTGTAATATATAGTAAATCCGGGAAAATCCGTATAAAACATGTATCAGTAACGTATCAGAGCGACCTCTAGTGTATACATATACAAAATATACAACAGTAGGCGAAACAAGAAACCTACTGGAAAACACAGGTAGCTCGAACAACTAGCCTCCGACCACGACGTGAGACACCAGAATCTGAACTGCAAACTGGGCACGGAAACCGAAAAGCCCAAGGGAAAGACATGAAAATCGTTACAGTGAGTGGATGAAAATAAATGGCTTTCGCCGAATAATATATATTATAATAAAATATGTGAGTCTAAATGAATGAGTATGATATACTACACGAGGTGAACTCAAACTTCTCCAGCGTACAGAGCATTGAAAGGACCCAACCCCGATTTAGTTGCCCAAATCGGAATCGAACCCCTTCTGAAAATACGAACCAACAAAAACCATTCAAAATTTCGGCAGAGTTTCGTTACTAACGTGGAATTGCATAAACCTGCACCCTGAAAATAACACTTCGTCCTATGCCACAAAAGCCAAACCGTGGGCACCAATCCCATCCGGATTTCTCAACATCATATCATAATCAATAAACAGTAAACATACTGTAGTATATATATATATATATCCGAGAAAATCCGTATAAAACATGTATCAGAATGTATCAGAGCGACCTCTAGTGTAAAGATATACAATATACGTATCAGTAGGCGAAACAAGAACCTACTAGAAAATACAGGTAGCTCAGATCACTAGCCTCCAACCGCGACGTGAAATACCAGAACCTGAACTGCAAACTGGGCACGGAAACCGAAAAGCCCAGGGGAAAGACATGAAAACTGTTAGAGTGAGTGAACAAAAAGATAAATGTCTTTCACCGGATAATATATAAGTTATAAAAAATATATACGAGTCTGAATGCATAAATAAAGAAATGGTATACGAGGGAGACCCTAACTCCTCACGCGTATAGAGCATGCATAAAAATCTCACGGGGTCACTCGTGGACACATCCGTGTTAGTACAGTAAGAATCACGGGGTCCCTAGCCCACACGTGATTCTAGCCAAAAAGGCCTCGGTTCCGGGGAAACGCCCCTCGCCGGTCAGGTCGGGGTACCGCCCCTCCTGGTAGGCCTCCATCAGGGATCAGCTGAGAGGCAAGTGTATCGATACAACAACGTAACTGAGACTGTACTCTGTGTAAATCAAATCATAAATAGTTCGATGCAAATGTATGAATCAATATATAAGTGCATATACGTAATATATACTGGTATAGGCATAATCGTATAACACATGCTCATGTAAACCGAAATCTCATATGCATGCTCAAGTTCATAAAACGTATATAAAAGACTCGCAACCAATCCGTGAAAAGAAGTGTCCACTCACAGGTGAGCAAAACGCGCACTCGCGCTAATCTCGAGGCCCGACGGAAGATCCCTCGCCAGAAGTACGATCACGATCTCGATCCCTTGAATTCACAAAAACACAACTGATCAAAACACAACCCACAACTCTGTACTTAACCACGGAAACCAACCGTTCCCGGAAATATGCAATGCAGTACAAAATGATTAACGGAATTCCCGAAATCTCCACTCAAAACCCTCGACTGAAAATTCGATACCCAAATCAATCCGAAAACCTCTGGACGATAATCAGGGTGCGAATACGAGAAAAATGACATTAAAAACACTAAAATCCAAAAAGTCAACCCCTTGCCGAAGCTCCGCCGTTGACCGCCGGCGCGCCGTCAACGGTGGAATTCCACGGCGAGATTCTCCAGAATTCAAGGTCTCCTCGAGCCCAAGCCTTTCCTCTTCTACCACGAAGTCCAATTCAAACCACAACCCTCTCAATTCTAACCAAAACCGAACGGAAAATTTCCTCCGGTGACCTATTCGGGTATCAACCAAACCTTAACCATACCACAATTAAAACACATGGTTAGCATCCCTAAGCCAAGGGGAGTCGAACCCCTAACCTCACAGCCACCGTGCCTCGCCGGAGAACCACCCCCCGTCACCGGCGATATCCACGAACTCGGCTCGATTCGAACCCACACATTTCCACAAAATCAACCACCAATCTACTCGAAATGACAAGGAGAAGCGAACCATACCTTCAACAAGGTCGGAGGTGGCCGGAAAATGAACGTCTGACGGCAAAGCCAAAACGGGAAACTTCTCCCCTCGGTCAACGGTCAACAGCTTTCCAAAATGGGAAAGTCAACGGTGGTCAACGCCAAACAGTGTTTTTCGACGATTTTACGACTATTCCCGATATTTATACTCGCGCCTCGGGTCAATCGACGGTCCGAAATGAATATTCAAAATGATTCGGATAAACACAAAACAAACGGATAAACTCGTCGAAAACCGAAACTTCAAATAATCACAATATATTCCTTGGTTATCGGAAAAATCATCCGGAACTGCCCACGAGCTCGAAATCACGTACTCTACAACTTCCATGAAGAAACTCAACTCAAATTCTCGGTCGAAAATATAGTCGCGAATAGAATCGACAAACTACACATATATCGTAAAAGCCGCGACTACGCCCAATCTCGTGAATCGTGCCAAATACACTATTGACTCTGGTTCGGGTCGTCACAAATCTACCCCCCTTAAAAAAAATTTCGACCTCGAAATTTACGTACCTGTCAAGTGAATAGATGAGGATACTGTTCCCGCACACGCTGCTCAGTCTCCCAGGTGGCCTCCTCTACCGAGTGATTCTGCCACAAGACCTTCACTAGCGGTATAACGCGGTGCTTCAAGTCCTGCTCACGACGATCGAGAATCTGCACAGGCTCCTCCACGTACGTCAAATCCTCTCTGATCGGCAACTGCTGTGGAGCTAACACATGTGAAGGATGGAAGACATCATGAACATGGAAGACATCATGAACACGAGCCATCTCAGCTGGCAACTTAAGTCTGTAAGCAACAGCTCCAACCCTCTCTGTAATCTCGTACGGACCAATGTACCGTGGTCGAAACTTGCCACGCTTCCCGAAACGCACAACTCCCCTCTATGGAGATAGTTTCAGGAAGACCCACTAGCCAACCTCGAACTCTAAACTCTTCATCCTCACATCCGCATAACTCTTCTGGCGATCCTGGGCAATCTTCAATCTATCCCGGATAATCTGTACATCCTCTATAGTGCTCTTCACCAGATCAGGGCCAATAAGCCAACGCTCGCCCATCTCACTCCAACACAATGGAGTGCGACATTGCTTCCCATACAAAGCCTCGTACGGTGCCATCTCGATACTGGCCTGATAGCTATTGTTGTAGGCGAACTCTATCAAATGTAACTGCTGATCCCAGTTCCTGCGGAACTACAACACACAAGATAGCAGCATATCCTCAAGGGTCTGAATGGTCTGCTCGGACTGCCCGTCAGTCTGAGGATGAAAGGCTGTACTGAATCGCAACCTCGTACCCAAGGCTCGCTGCAACGCCTGCCAGAACTCAGATGTGAACTGACTATCTCGGTCAGAAACAATCGATACAGGTACACCATGCAGGCGAACAATCTCTGACAAGTACAATTTGGCCAATCTGCCCACTTATATCTTCCCCGGAAGTGCAAGAAAGTGAGCGGATTTCGTCAGTCAATCCACAATAACCCAAATGCCAGTGTTGCCAGCCGAAGTACGCGGCAACTGATAGACGAAATCCATTGTAATGTGCTCCCATTTCCAAACCGGAATCTCAAGTGGCTGTAGTTTCCCTGCAGGTTTCTGTCTCTCCGCCTTAACCTGCTGACAGATCAAACATCGACTCACGTACGCGGCAATCTCCCGCTTCATGTTGCACCATCAGTAATACGCTTGAAGTGTACGAAACATCTTCGTACCTCCGGGATGCATCGCATACGCTGAACTATGGGCCTCATCCAGAATCTCCTTCTTCAGGCTCTCGTCTCTTGGCACACATAACCTGCCTCTGAACAACAACGTACCGTCATCACTCAAACGAAACTCTGTAGGCACACCATTCCGTATCATGGTCTTCTTGCCCAACAAGTAGGAATCTGAATCCTGAGTCTCTCGTACCTGATCAACCAATACGGGTCGAACTTGGAAACTGGCTAATAAAGCTCCATCATCATCATACTCAAACTCAGCACCTGTAGCCCGAAGCTCGGCTAACATCGATACTCTGGTCACACACATATGAAACAACAAGGCTCCAGACTTCCGGCTAAGTGCATCAGCCACAACGTTGGCCTTCCCTGGATGGTACTCAAACATGCAATCGTAATCGTTGATCAACTCCATCCACCGGCGCTGCCTCATGTTTAGATCCGGCTGCGTCTGCAAGTAAGTGAGACTTTTGTGATCAGTGTAGATCTTACACCGAGCTCCGTACAAGTAATGTCTCCAACTATTCAACGCTAACACGATAGCGACTAACTCCAAATCATGCGTCGGATAGTTGACCTCATGCGGTTTCAGCTGCCTGGAACAATAGGCCACAACTCTACCATGCTGCATCAACACACATCCAAGTCCCAATTTCGACGCATCACTGTACACAACAAACTCACCGCTGTCGTCTGGCAATGTCAAAACTGGTGCGGTAGTCAATCTCTCCTTCAGGAGTAAATACTCTCCTCGCACGCATCAAACCACTCGAACTTGACGCCCATCTTCGTCAATCTGGTCAGTGGTGAAGCAATCCGGGAGAAATCATGTACAAACTGCCGGTAATAGCCTGCTAACCCCAAGAAACTCTAGATCTCCGGTACAGTTGTGACGACCCAGAACAGAATCAGTAGTGGAATCAGCTTGATCTACGAGCTTGCGCGTAGTCGCAGAGTTACGACAGTTGTTTGAATCGTCAGGTTTGTTAACGACTAAATTATTGGCTGAGAACTGGAGCTGGATCTCTTCTCGAGAGTCGTTGTACGTGTGATTTTGAGTTCGTGGGCGTTTCTGGATTGTTATTTGGACGACCGAGCAATAAGTTATGAATATTTGAAGTTTTGACGTAATCGGATTTAAATGGAGGATTTCTTAGCGACTAAATTACCGGTCAAGAATTTGGTTTCGGCTTCTTCATGGAAGTTGTTGAGAATTTAATTTCGAGTTTGTGGGAACTTCCGGAGCATTATTCCGAGTTACGAAGATTAAGTTGCGAATATTTCCGATTGTTGATTATTTAGTCGGTTTAAATATGTTTGGGCTGAACCGTTGACTTTTTATCCGATTGGTCGATGTGTTTGACTTTGGGTGATAATTGAAGAAATGTCGAGTCGAGTTTGTTGCCGCGAGAATTATTGGAATCGGAATTACGACGAGAAAGTTACGGATATTTGAAGTTTGCCGAAAAGTGAATTATGTGGTTTCCATTTTAGGAAGGCCTATAAATAGAAGTTTCCTATTTGGGGAAGTCAACTTTCCATTTCTGTTTGGTTGACTGGGTTGACCATGGGTCATGGGTGACCCATTTTGCCATATTTTTCCGTTCGGTTTTGGTGATTTTTAGACCCTTTTCCGGCCACGATTGGCCGGGGTTCCTTCTTGAGAAATGTTGGGCTCGTGCTCCTCTTCGGATTGGTAGGTGGATCATCCCGTGGGGTGGCCGGAGGAGGAAGAATTCAATCGGCAAAGTTTGGCAAAATTCCGGCAAATCGGTGGTGGTCGAAGGAGATGATTCCGGCCTAGTTGGTGGCTCTACCTTGAGGGGTTTTGTTAGCCTCGAGCCAAGGAAACTTTTCCATGTGGTCTTGAGGGTTTCCGTGGCCGGAGGAGAGAGATCCGTTGAATTGAAATTTCGGTAAGGGTTTGGAACTTTGAGTTGATTTTTGGAGGTTTTCCGGTCAAAATAGGCCTTAACTTATAACTGGAAAGTTGTTGGAATCGTCGAGATCTTTGAAACCATGTGTAGCACGAAATTTTCTGGGCAGGTATGGATTTTCCGGCGACGGGGCAGCGGCGACTTTTCGCCCGGCATGGTTTTCGACGAGTTGCATGTCATTTCACTCGAAATCGCGCCCCGATCGCAGTGGGGAGGTTCGTTTTTCGAGTTGAGTGTCCGAACTTACAGTGAGGTATTGAGGTGTGATTTTTGGATTTTCGGCAGTTTGTCGTAATCGGATTACTTGTTTCCGAGAACGGTGGTTTCTCGTGATTTGTCTTGAATTGTCGAGTTATGATTTTGAGAAATGGATTTTGTGATTATTCAGGGGTTCGTGATCGTTCGTTTGGCGAGGCACTTTCCGCCGGATCACGGGTTAACGCGAACTGCGTTACGCTAGTCTTTGAGTATACAATTTCTTTTCACGGATTGTTTGCGAGTATTTTTATACGATTTTCGTACTTGAGCATGCGTACGAGATTACGATTTATACGAGCATGTGTTAGATGATTACGCTTATATCATTATACATTACGTATATGCATTTATATGCTGTTTATTGCATTTGCATCGAACTATTTATGATTTGATTTACACAGAGTACAGTCTCAGTTATGTTGTTGTATCGATACACTCGCATCCCGGCTGATCCCCGAGGATGTGTACCGGGGGAGGCTGTGACTCCTGACCCGAGGCCTTTACCGGGGGGAGGCAGACCTCTGACCTGAGGCCTTTCTGGCTAGAATCACGTGTGGGTCTGGGATCCCGTGATTCGGACTGTACTAGTACGGACGTGTCCATGAGTGACTCCGTGGGATTTTTACTTGCATGCTCTGTACGCTGGAGGAGTATGAGTTTACCTCGCGTATTTTATTATATTTATTCATTTGGACTCGCATATGTTTTTATAACGTATATTACTTGGTGAAAGACATTTATTTTTGTCCACTCACTCTAACGGGTTTTATGTCTTTCCCCTGGGCTTTTCGATTTCCGTGCCCAGTTTGCAGTTCAGATTCTGGTGTCGCACGTCGTGGTCGGAGGCATAGTGCTCGAGCTACCTTGTTTCTTCCAGTAGGTTTATTGTTCTACCTACTGTGGTTTACGTATATGATTATACATTAGAGGTCGCTCTGAGTATACTGTTGTATATATTATACGATTTTACTCCGGATTTCAGTAAAGTACAAATATATTTACTACTTTACATTACTGTTGATATATTGAGAAATCCGGATGGGATTGGTGCCCACGGTTTGATTTTTGTGGCATAGGATGAAGTGTATTTTCCGCGTGCAGGTAATGGTAATTCCACGTTAGTAACGAAACTCTGCCAAAATTTCTACGGTTTTTGTTGGTTCGTGTTTTCGAAGGGGTTTGATTCCGGTTTAGGAAGCTAAATCGGGGTTGGGTCCTTTCAACAGTAGTAGGTCTACTCTAGTTCAGCACAGCCTCGATCTTGTCCGGATCAACACTGACTCCCTCAGCCGAAATCACGTGGCCCAGAAACTTCACACTATCTAACCAGAACTCGCACTTGCTAAACTTCGCGAACAACTGATGGTCCCGCAAAGTCCGCAACACTGCTCGCAAATGCTTGTTATGCTGGCCCACACTCCTGGAATAGATCAAAATATCATCAATGAATACAATCATGATGAAAGGACCCAACCCCGGTTTAGTTGTCTAAACCGGAATTAAACCCTATCGAAAACACGAACCAACAAAAATTTTCCGAAATTTGGGCAGAGTTTCGTTACTAACGTAGAATTTCCATTACCTGCACGCGAAAAATACACTTCATCCTATGCCACAAAAAGCAAACCGTGGGCACCAATCCCATCCGGATTTCTCAATATATCAACAGTAAAGTAAAACAATAAATATAATAGTACTTTACTGAAATCCGGTGTAAAATCGTATAACATAAACAACAGATTTCTCAGAGCGACCTCTATTGTATAAACATATATGTATACCACAGTAGGTAGAACAATAAACCTACTGGAAGAAACAAGGTAGCTCGAGCATTATGCCTCCGACCACGACGTGCGACACCAGAGCCTGAACTGCAAACTGGGCACGGAAACCGAAAAACCCAGGGGAAAGACATGAAACACGTTAGAGTGAGTGGACGAAAATAAATGTCTTTCACCAAGTAATATATACGTATAAAATCATATGCGAGTCAAATGCATAAGTAAAGAAATGGTACACGAGGGAGACTCCAACTCCTCACGCGTACAGAGCATGCAATATAAAATCGCGGAATCACTCATGGACTACCACGCGATAGCACAGTCTGAATCACGTGATCCCAGACCCACACGTGATTCCTAGCCAGTCCCACACAAATTTCAAATCCAAAATTCTCCTTCCACAAATCGAATTAGAACTCCATACTTACATGGTTAGAATCATGGAGATGAGGGCTACAAAACCCAGTCCTTGTTTGAGCTCAACACGGCCTGAATTGAAAACCACCATTAAACCCAAAAATCACAAACTTTGCTTCAAGTTTTCTCTCTCCACCGTGAGCTCCACCACGTGAGGAGGACGGCACGGGGTCGAGGGCAGCTCGGCGAGTCGGACGGGCCAAGGACCAAGCCTTGGGGTGGCCGGAATCATCGCGCCACCGTGGAGACCGTGGAGAACCACCGTGAGTTTCATCTCCACCGAGTTGACTCGGTCAACTTGGTCAACCCTCAAAATGGAAAGTCTCTCACTTGCCCAGAATAGCAGGTTACTATATATAGCCTTTCCCAAAACGGAAAATTCATGTTTATCCATTTTGACGAACTTAAAACACGTTTAACTTTCTCGTCGTATATCCGATTCCGATAATTCTCGCGGCCACAAACTTGTCTCGACATGATCTTCAATAATCACCAGGAGTCAAACACATCGACCAAACGGATAAAAAGTCAACCCTTTGAACCAACACACATTTAAATCGACTAATTAATCAACGAACGGAAATATTCACAATTAAATCTTCGTAACTCAAAATCATGTTCCGGAAGTTCCTACGGACTTGAAATTAAATTCTGAACAACTTCTGTGAAGGAACCGAAACCAAATTCTCGTCCAGTAATTTAGTCGTTAAGTAGCTCGCCATTATAATCCGTTTCCGTCGAAACTTCAAATATTCATAACTAATTCCTCGGTCGTCCAAATAACGATCCGGAACCGCCCACGAACTCGTAATCACACGTACAACGACTCTCGAGAAGAGACCCAGCTCCAATTCTCGGCCAATAATTTAGTCGTTAACGAGCCTGGCGATTCAAATAACTGCCGACAAACTGCGACTATGCAGTAACTCATGTATACAGCTGATCATACTGCTGATTCTGGTTCGGGTCGTCACACACGAACCGTCCAAGAACAGTCTGAACACTCGATTCATCAAGTCCATGAAAGCTGTGGGGGCATTAGTCAACCCAAACGGCATAACCAGAAACTCATAATGCCCATACCGCGACCTAAAAGCTGTCCTGGGTACATCAGAGTCTCGAATCCTCAACTGGTGATATCCGGATCGAAGGTCAATCTTCAAAAAGACTGCTGCTCCCTTGAGCTGATCGAACAAATCATCAATCTGTGGCAACGGATACTTGTTCTTCATTGTAACCTGATTCAGCTTCCGGTAGTCGATGCACAAACGCATGGATCCGTCCTTTTTCCGCACAAAAAAAACCGGAGCACCCCATGGAGAGACACTCAGTCGAATGAAACCCTTCTCTAGCAACTCCTGGAGCTGAACCTGTAACTCTTTTAACTCCGCTGGCGCCATCCGATACGGTGTCTATGAAATCGGTCATGTACCCGGCAACAACTCAATAGTAAAGTCAATCTCCCGAACAGGGGGTATACCAGGTAACTCCACTGGAAACATATCCGGAAACTCAGAAACAACCTCAATACTGCCAAAATCTGGCACAACAGCTGTAGTGTCCACAACATGAGCTAAATAAGCAACACAACCCTTCATCATCAACCGATCCGCCCTCATCGCGGAAATCAAACACGATAGTGAAGTGTTCTTCTCGCCACGGAATAGTATCTCGGGTAAACCTGGTCGTCGAAACGCGACCTCCTTCTTGTGACAATCAAACATAACCCAATGCGTCTCCAAGAAGTCCATACCCAAGATCAGATAAAAATCCACAATATCAAGCAATAACAGATCTGCGGCTAATCCATGACTACCAATAAACACCTCATAGTCTCTGTACACCCAACCAATGCTCACAACCTCACCTGACGGATACAACACTCTCCACAACCCTGGAAGTGGAGATGCAGGTACCGTAGCTAATGATGACAGTCTATATGATATAAATGAATGTGTGGCACCTGGATCTAACAATGCAAGTACTGGAATACCAAAGACATGTATCGTACCGATAACGACCTCTGGTGAAGCTCTGCCCTCTCGTAGAGTCATGGCATGAACCCTTGCCTATCCGGTTGGTCGTCCTCGCTGGGGCTGTCCCTGCTGCCTACCCTGGCTCACAAATTGTGCTGGTCGAGCTCCCGAAGTGACACCTCGCTCAGCTCCGGAACTCTAGGCCGCCTGTCCCTCAGTACCATACGACTGAGGACACTCCCTCGAATAGTGACCCACCTGGCCACAACGATAACAAATGACAGTACTCCGCTGACATAGACCAAGGTGATGCTTGTTGCAGAAGCTACACAATGGATAGTCTCTCGGAACAGGAAATGTACCACCGATACGCCGAGGATAACTGGGACCGCTGGAACCCCCACTAGCATGTGGTCGCTGTGGTCGATCTCTCCTCCATCTCGGTCTCTGCCTCGGTACACTAGCTGGTGAGCGATAAGACCCACCACCTGAGGATGAAGCTGAACCAGAAGTATCAGAACTCTGCCTCTTTGAAGGTCCCTGACTCGGTCCGCCCTCTTCAAACCGTCTAGGCTGATACCTCTGCTGTCTCTCCTACTCAATATCCTCACCTCAGAGTGCTGCACTGACAAACTCATTAAAGTTGTTCCGAGGCATCGTAGTCAGAGTCCCCTTGATGTTCAGATTTAATCCCAACTCAAACCTACGACACTTGGCTTCCTCAGTAGCCACCATATCACGGGCAAATTGAGATAAACGGGTAAACCTGTCCCGATACTCAAGTACAGACAAACTGCCCTGCCTCAAGTTTGTAAACTCCTCATACTTGCGCTGCTCGGTAGCCTAATTAAAGTACCTCCGCATAAACAAATCACGGAACAAAGTCCACGGAGTATCAGTTGGAACTCTGTCGGTGCTAACCCACCAAAAATATGCATCGCCCTCAAGTAATCCGACTGCTGCCACTGTCATCTGCTCAGGAGTAAACTGCAGACGCCCACAAAAACGTTCAACCTGAACCACCCAAGCCTCACATATCTCTGGATCAACTGAACCCGAAAACACAGTAGCACCAGCAGCACGAGCCTTGACCACAGGGTCAAAACGCTCTTCCAAACGCAGCACTCGCATCAGCAAGTCGCGCATTCGGCGATCCTTATCAAGATCCTCTTCCCGATCAACACGGGGACCACGTCGAGGAGACATCCTACTGATACAAGACAAGCATTAGGTAAAAGCAGAAAGAACGTAATCATGAAACCACAGATATTTGAGAACACACAACACCCGAAGTACTGATGAGTACCGCTGGCCAGTCTGGTCATCACTCCAGTCATGCTGTACAAACTCAAATACCCTAAGCATCACAACTACAAGAGTCTACAGAATCTGACAACCTAATGCTCTGATACCAAGCTGAAATGACCCAACCCCGATTCAGTTGCCCAAATCGGAATCGAACCCCTTCTGAAAATACGAACCAAAAAAACCATTCAAAATTTTGGCAGAGTTTCGTTACTAACGTGGAATTGCATAAACCTGCACCCTGAAAATAACACTTCGTCCTATGCCACAAAAGCCAAACCGTGGGCACCAATCCCATCCGGATTTCTCAACATCATATCATAATCAATAAACAGTAAACATAATGTAGTATATATATATATCCGAGAAAATCCGTATAAAACATGTATCAGAATGTATCAGAGCGACCTCTAGTGTAAAGATATACAATATACGTATCGTAGGCGAAACAAGAACCTACTGGAAAACACAGGTACACTACCACATTTGTGAACATTACCGGCGAGATCACCGGAGACAAGGCCGGCGACCGGAAAAGTCGCCGGTAATGTTCATCATTATCGGCGACTTACTCCGTCGCCGGTAATGTCGCCGGAAAATCGCCGGTAATGTTTCAAAACATTACCGGCGACTCCAACCGTCGCAAGCAATGTCAAGCCGAACATTTCCGGCGATTTTCCGGCCGGAATTTCGCCGGAAATGTGTGGCTCAACTTTGCCGGCGACGGTTGGAGTCGCCGGTAATGTTTTGAAACATCAAAACATTACCGGCGATTTTCCGGCGTAAAGTCGCCGGTAATGTCTTCATTTCCGGCGACTTACTCCGTCGCCGGTAATGTCTCTTATATTAGTCGCAGCTTGATCATTCATTCATTTTGATCGAAAAAAATCCAGAGAAATCGAAAGAAGGAAAACGTACGCTCTGAAATCGATCCTTCGGTATATTGTCAAAATTAAGGCGCGTGTCGAAAACTCGATCAGTCGGGAAGCTATATATATAGGTATGTGTATATATATACGTATAAATGAAGGTATATATATGTGTGTGTTTATCAAATCCAATTCGTGAGATATATATGAAATGTTGTTGATGTTGTGTCTGAATCAACGACTGGTATTATCGTAGTGCTATCGGAGCCACGCTTAACAGAGCCTCCTACCTAGTCAAATACGTTTTGAATTGAAAAAAGAAGAATACCATCATCGAGTACTGAATCGAATTCAGAGATTAGATCGATATATATATATATATATATATATATATGCATGTGTTGATTTAAGGCGAGTTGAATTGAGATATCGCGTCGATTATTAGTAGTGAATGTGTGTATATATATATATATAATTAATACGTAAATTTGTTAGAATTTTCAGGATGGACAAGAGTTGGATGAGCCTCGAAAGATGGGATGTCAGATATCACCAGGGAATTAGGAGTTTTGTAGATTTTGTGAAGGCTAATTGTGGAGACAATACACTTCATTATTGCCCGTGTAAAGAATGTAAGTGTTTCAGCGATCGATTTCGTTTTCCTATTGATAAAATCCAGAGGCACCTGAGTAAATACGGGTTTTGGGATAAGTACACTTGTTGGATTTATCACGGTGAAACATCGTTAGCGGGTACGCATGATCATGGACAATTTGGTGAGAGGGCCAGTCCACGCTATGATCATGGAGATTTTGCTGAGAGGGGCAGTTCATCCTATGATCCAACAGCGATGTTAATCAATGATATGTTTCCTCATGAGAGCGGTGTATGTGCTGATGAAGCACCAAATGTCCCTCCCGTCGTTGAGGGTTTCCCCCATATCGAGCCAGTCGAGCCATTACTTGGAGCTCATGTCAACTCAAGCGGTATGGACAAGTACAACAACCTGATTGCATTGCAACAGATTCTGTTGTACGACGGTTGTAGTAAGACTGTTCTTGAAAGTGTGATGGGAGTGATGCAGCTCAAAATGGAGAACAAAATGTCTGTCAAAGCTGTTGATTCTTGGTTGAAGTGGACTGCTTCGCTACTGCCACCCGGTCATCGTCTTCCTACCACTCATCATAAGGTGCGACATATCCTGAAAGATCTTGGGCTTTCCTACATCAAAATCCATGCATGCAGATATGATTGTATTCTCTTCTGGGGAAAAGATCTGGAAGACCTTGAAGCCTGCCCGGTATGTTTTACAGAAAGGTATAAGTTGACTCTTGCAGGCAACAAGAAAGCTGTGAAGATACTTCGATATTTCCCGCTTATTGATAGGCTGGAGCGGTTGTTCATGTGTGCTTTCACGGCCGAGGCAATGAGATGGTGGGCTGAGAGGAATTTTCCTGACGATGACACCCTTATACACCCTTCCGACGGAGAGGCTTGGAAGCACATGGTCAAGGAGTTTGATCATTTTGCAGCAGAGGTCCGAAATGTTTGGCTAGGGCTCTCATCTGACGGATTCAACCCTTTTGGCAACATGAGTCTTCAATACAGTATATGGCCAGTTATTTTGGTACCGTACAACCTTCCACCATGGATGTGCATGAAGAAGGAATACAATATGCTGACTCTGTTAATTCCGGGCCCGGGTTATCCAGGAAAGTGTCTCGATGTGTATTTGAGGCCTTTGATTGAGGAGCTTAAGTACCTGAGTGAGTATGGCCACCCCACTTATGATAGGTTCAAAAACGAGATGTTCCAGATGCATGCCATGCTTGTTGGCACCATCAGTGATCTTCCTGCCCGCGGTATGTTGTCGGGCAACGTTACCAGGGGTTACAGGGCTTGTTCAGAGTACATGACGGTTGATTGTTGCAGTCCTCATTGCAGTAAAATTGTTCAGATGCGTCACCGTTGTTGGCTTCCATATGATCACCCATTTAGGCAGGATCTAGACGCGTTTGATGGGACTGTGGAAATAGGTGTAGCACCCAGGCGATGGACAGGGGAAGAAATTTTGGAAGTGTTGAATGAATATGATTTTGGCCAGCTGAGCAATCATCTTGACATAGTGGCGTCAATTCCAGACAAGCCCGAAAGGTATAAGTTTTGGACACACAAGAGCATATTCTGGGAACTCCCCTACTGGCCCAGGTTGCCTATCAGACATTACCTAGATGTCATGCACATAGAGAAGAATGTGTGTGAAAGTGTGGTGGGCACAGTTCTTAACTTGGAGGGGAAAACAAAAGACATCCCTAAGGCACGCATTGATCTGAAAGCTATGGGACTGCGGAAACATTTGTGGTTAAGAGATGGTAAGAGAAAAATGCCGCAAGCTCCTTACACCGTCAAACCGAAGCATAAGCATGAAATTTTTCGGTGGCTGAGTAATGTCAGGTAAATATTCTTATATATGACTATGCAGTACGAAAATTGGTTTGCCTTTAATTTTTACCGGATTATGGTGATATGCGAGAAATATAATTGTTGCCTATGGCTATATATATATATATATACATGCAGGTATCCTTATGGCTATGCAGGAAATATAAGCAGGTGTGTTAACTACCGGGACAATAAAATGTACGGATTAAAGAGTCATGACTGCCATGTACTGCTTCAACGCCTTTTCCCTATTTTCATTCGAGGGTACCTGCCTAAGGAGGTGGTGGAGCCATTGGTGGCCTTGTCAAGATTCTTTCAGAAGTTATGCACCAGGGAAGTTAAAAAATCAGATCTCAGGGAGATGCAAGATGACATAATTTTTATCATGTGCAAGCTTGAGAGGATATTTCCGCCAAATTTTTTCGACATCATGCCTCACCTAACGATCCATCTTCCCGAACAATTGTTGCTTACCGGTCCCGTACACTACACTTGGATGTATCCCATGGAAAGGTACATTTGGTTTGCCTCTGTTTTTATATGTAAAGTCTTATTTTTACCCCTTTTAACATGCACTTGTTAACTTGTAGACAATTGGGAGCCTATAAGGACTATGTGAAGAATAAATATGCACCTGAAGGGTGTATCGCTGAAGCATATGTTGCGCACGAGTGTGTAACGTACACCAAAGTGTATTTGGGAGCACTTGAGGACCCCCAACAACAGATGCCGATAGATGAACCTCAGTTCAACCTTTCTATCATCTCCAATGACGTTGTAATACAGGGAGGTTTGCCAAAGTCGTACAAGTTGGATGAAAATGAGGTAGTCATTGCCCACTGGTCGGTACTGATTAACTATGAAGAAGTACAATATTGGAAAAACTATCATCTTCACTGCCCTGCTATTGCCGGAAATGTTGAATACCACAACAGGACGTTTACAAACTACTTTGGTCCATGGGTAAGGGTATATGTGTATATGTCTTTATTTTTATTGCCATTTTCCTTATATAGCATGTGTGGACGTACGTGGTTTTGTGGTTTCTATGTTCATAATTTCTTGTGTGGTTTCTTATCGTTTTCAGATGAACCATGTAGCAGATGATGGTTACCCAGAGTGGTCAAACGAATTGAGGGTCCTTGCAATGAAACCGATAGCTTCAAAAGTTTACTCGATGTGTCAGGTCAATGGCGTGAAATTTATATGTCAAAATCGAGACGACCGACTGAAAACACAGAATTGTGGGGTGATGGTCCATGGTGGGCAGGATGGCGTTGACTATTATGGTATCCTTCATTCAGTTGTTGAACTGATTTATGGGAACCGCATGAAAGTGCACTTGTTCAAGTGTAGATGGTTTGATACTAGCCCGGAGAACACAAGGACCGATCAGCACGGAACATTTTCGGTGAATACTGCTACTACCTGGTATGAAGAAGACCCTTTCGTTCTTGCCTCATCAGTAAAACAAGTGTTTTACCTGGACGATCTTCTTAACAAAGTCCCGTGGAAGGTGGTTAACCATGTTGCTTATAGAAACATATACAGTGCTGCCACACTTGGTGATACCGCAAATGATGAGGAAGTTACTGCATACCAAGAGTCGAACGCTTTTGACATTCCGGAATCATCTACGATTCGCCTTAATAATGTGAGATCTGGGAGTGTGGTTCGAATTACTGGGGCAGAACTTCTCGATGTTAATCCATATGAAGTTGACGCTGATTCAGATGACGAGGAGAGGCACATATTGCCAGAGGTTACCTATGAAACTGTGACGACCCGAAACAGATTGAGCAGTGTCATCAGCTGGGTCCGTCAGATTATGAGTTAATAGCGGATTTCCGATAATGGATTTACTCGCTTGGTTTCTTAACGACTTAATTATTGGCCGAGAATTGGAGCTGGGTCTCTTCTCGAGAGTCGTTGTACGTGTGATTACGAGTTTGTGGGCAGTTCCGGATCATTATTTGGACAACCGATGAATTAGTTATGAATATTTGAAGTTTCGACGGAAACAGATTTAAATGGCAGGTTTGTTCGCGACTAAATTATCGGACGAGAATTTGGCTTCAGATCCTTCACGGAAGTTGTTCGGAATTTAATTTCGAGTTCGTGGGAACTTCCAGAGCATGACTTTGAGTTACGGAGTTTAAGTTGTGATTATTTCCGTTTGTTGGTTATTTAGTCGATTTAAATGTTTTGGTTCGAAGGGTTGACTTTTTATCTGTTTGGCCGATGTGTTTGACTTCGGGTGATATTGGAAGAATATGTCGAGACGAGTTCGTGGCCGTGAGATTTATCAGAATCGGAGTTACGACGAGGAAGTTTCGGATGTTTAAAGTTCGTCGAAATGGATAAACATGAAGTTTCCGTTTTGGGAAAGGCTATATATAGTAACCTACTATTTTGGGCAAGTGGAAGACTTTCCAGATTGGGTGTTGACCGAGTTGACTCGGTCAACTCGGTGGAGGAGGAGCTAGCTTGCGACGGCGATGGCATGCAGCACGGCGGCGAGCCGTCCGACCACCCCAGGCGACGGGGTTGGTTCCATTGCGTGCGCCTCGGTCCCCTCTACCCATCCCCGGCCACCGTTTGTGGCGTGGGTCGCCGGAAAAGAAGGAAAATCCGGCCAAAAATGGAGGAAAAACTTTGTGATTCGAGTTCCATGTTTCAGGCCAAATCGAGCTACAATTTTGAGTGGGCTTTGAAGCTCTCCTCACCTACAAGCTACCATGTAAGTTTGGTGATCTAATTTTGCTTGTGCTTGGAGAATTTTGGAATTGAAAATTGTGTGTTCATTCGGTTTTACATGAAATTGACCTAGTTAGAGAGAGAATTGGACTTCGGTGCAGTTATGGAAGTTGCTCAGTGGGTGATTTTGAGTGAAACAGGGGTAGCTCCGCCGTGAAATTCTCCGGTCAGCGGTGGCGCCGCCGTGGACGGCGGTCAACGGTCAAAGTTTGACTTTTTCGGACTTTCGACAAGTTGCATGTCATTTGACTCGAAATCGCGCCCCGATCGCAGTGGGGAGGTTCGTTTTTCGAATTGAACATCCGAACGTAAAGCGAGGTATTGAGGTGTTATATACGGATTTTCGACGATTCGTCGACATTGAATTGTGAATTTCCGAGAACAGCGGTTTCTCGTGGTTTGATTTGTATTGTCAGATTATGACTTTGAATATTGAACGTTGTGATTATTCAGGGGTTCGTGATCGTTTGTTTGGCGATGGACTTTCCGCCGGATCACGGGTTAACACAATACGCGTTACGCCAGTCTGTGAGTGGACAATTTCTTTTCACGGAAATCTTGCGAGTCTTTTATATATGATTTACAAACTTGAGCATGCAGCATGATTATGGTTTTACGAGCATGAGATTTCATACGAGATTATGTTTAATATGAGCATGTGTTTTACGATTATACGATTTATTTATACGGATATATGTATATGAATATGCATACATTTATATGTTGTTTCTTGCATTTGCATCGAATTGTTTATGATTTGGTTTACACAGAGTACAGTCTCAGTTACGTTGTTGTATCGATACACCTTGCCTCGTCGACTGATCCCCGACGGAGGGCTGCCTGGAGGGGCGTTTCCCCAACCAGACCGGTGAGGGGCGTATTCCCCGGAACCGAGGCCATTTCTGGCTTAGAATCACGTGGTAGTCAAGGACTCCGTGGTTCAGATTGTACTAGCACGGACGAGTCCATGAGTGACCCCGTGGGATTTTTACTTGCATGCTCAGTACACTGGAGGAGTATGAGTTTTACCTCGTGTACTATGTTGTTTTTATTTACCTGGACTCGCATATGTTATTTTACACATATATATTAACTGGTGAAAGACATTTATTTTCGTCCACTCACTCTAACGTGTTTATTGTCTTTCCCCTGGGCTTTTCGATTTCCGTGCCCAGTTTGCAGTTCAGGCTCTGGTGTCGCACGTCGTGGTTGGAGGCATAGTACTCGAGCTACCTTGATTCTTCCAGTAGGTTTATTGTTCTACCTACTGTGGTATATGTATATGTTTATGTATTAGAGGTCGCTCTGAGTTTTTTGTTGAATATGTTTATACGATTTTTCACCGGATTTCAGTAAAGTACTATTATGTTATTGTTTACTTTACTGTTGATATATTGAGAAATCCGGATGGGATTGGTGCCCACGGTTTGCTTTTTGTGGCATAGGATGAAGTGTATTTTCCGCGTGCAGGTAATGGTAATTCCACGATAGTAACGAAACTCTGCCAAAATTTCAAAAAGTTTTTGTTGGTTCGTGTTTTCGAAGGGGTTTGATTCCGATTTAGGAAGCTAAATCGGGGTTGGGTCCTTTCAGCTTGGTATCAGAGCATTAGGTTATAAGTTCTGTAGACTTTTGTAGTCGTGTCTACTAAGGATATTTGAGATTGTACAGCATGTCTGGAATGGTGACCCGACCGGCCGGCGGATAATCATCAAATTCCGGGTGTTGTATGCTTTCAAATATTTGAAGTTCCATGATTACGTTCCACTTGTTGTGAACGATGTTGTATTCATTAGAATGCCTCCTGACGTGCTTTCCGTGTCGTTTCGGTTGTGGATCCTGTAGAGGATCATTCGACGCGCGATTTTCCAGAGAACAGTGGATTCAGATGAGTATTCAGAGTTCAGAGATTTGTGTGGCACGATTTGCCTGGGGATGTATATATGAGTGTCTATACATTGCCTCAGAGCTGAGAATTTTGGCAGTGATGTTTTCCTAAGACAGATTGTTGTATTTGGTGGGCCGATATTGTGTGAGTTTCGGTTGCGACTCCACGGCCTACATTCAGGGTGTTGAGTATACGGTAATGGTTTTATCAGGCTACCCAGCATTCGAATGTGGAGTGTTTACCCACCTGAGGCAGAGATGCATTGTTCACATGGTTGGTCCTGTTTGCACGTGTTATGTGGCTTCAGAGGGAGCTATACACGAGGTTCGAGGTGAGTTTGAACCTGAGCATCAGAGAGAGTTGATTGTTGTGCCTCGAGACATCCGTGAGGAGCATAGTGTGCTGCACTCAGTGGCGAGGCTATTGAGAAGGAAGTGTACGCGGTTTTCGATGTGATGATTTGAGGAAAGTGGATTTAGTCGAGATTTTGATGAGGTTGAGTTCTGGCACTTCGGGATTAGTGACTTCATCAGGCTGTGGTTTTTCCGATATTGTTGAGGGCCATCAGATCAGGCAGAGGATCCGTTTGACAATGGCTGCGATCACGGAGTAGCGGATTTGCTCCTGTGGCATAAGTTTGGGCGATCGTTGGTGATCCTTTCTCGCAGCAGGTGTTGCGGTGACTTGTGTTTGTGGTACACTCTCAGTTGTTATTGTGGTGGCCAGGAGGGTCACGTTACGAGTGAGCGCTCTCAGCCAGCTGTGTTAGCGGTACGGTAGCTAAGAGTTTACGAGGAGATCCTCATGTTATTCCTGAAGTCTAATCAATGTATCCTTTTGATGAGTTATTCAGCAAGTCGCGATTGATGTGTGCGGCTACTTGGGCATGTTGGAGTTCGTGCCATGACCTTGTTTGAGGACAGACTTTTCTCCGAGGTTATTGTTGTTGGATATCCATGGCTATTGTACCTGCATCTCCACTTCCGAGGTCTTGGAGAGTGTTGCATCCATCTGGAGGTTGCGAGTACCTTGTTTGAGGTTATGGGTTAGCCGCGGATTTGTTATAACTGGACATTGTGGTTTTAGTGTGCTTGTGAGTATGGACTTACTGACGACGCATTTGGTTGTGTTCGAGTGCCTCGAGGAGGAGGTTGTGTTTCGACGACCAGATTTCCCGAGATGCTGTTTCTTGGTGATGGTCGAGCGGTTTGTGAGGATGAGTTGTGTGGTTTACTTAGCTCATATTGTGGATACTGTGGTTGCTGTGTCCGACATTGGTGACATTGTGGTGGTTCCCGAGTTTCCAGGCGTGTTTCGGAGGAGTTACCAGGTGTTCCTCCAGTTCGGGAGACTGATTACACCATTGAGCTTGTACCAGGCGCTGGACTCATTTTACCGGCATTTTGTCATTTGGAGTCAGCGGAGCTGATGGAGCTATAGTTTCGACTCCAGGAGTTGCTGGAGGGGATTTCATGTGACCCCGCGTGTTTGCGTGGTGTGCTTTTGCATGGTGTGTACGGAGGATGGATGGTTCGACGTGGTGGTACATTGACTACCGGAAGCCTGATTCGCTTCAGAGGAGAGTGAGTATCCTCCACTTCGGATTGATGATTGGTTTGATCAGCTTGCGAGAGCTTCAGTCTTTTCGAGGATTGATTTCGGGATTGGATATTATCAGTTGAGGTTTGATGAGTCAGATGTGGCTATGTTGGCTTTCGGATCTCAGTGCGATCATCTGGAGTTCTTGGTCACTTCATTGGTTGACCAATGCCCTGTAGATCGTGTGGACTTGATGAACCAGGTGTTCAGTCGGTTTTTGGACGAATTGCGACCATGTTCGTCGGCAATTTCCTGATGTACTTCAGGAATGTGGGCCGGCACCTGAGACGATTGTGAGTGGTTTTACGGACTTCGCGAGACGATCAGCTGTAGTGAAATTCAGCCAGTGTGAGTTTTGGTCGATTAGCGTGAAGATGTTGGGCTATGTGATGTTATCCGAGGGAGTTAGCGTAGATCCTGACCAGTTCGAAGCCGTGTTGATTTGGAGTTTGCCTTACTACTGTGCCAGAGATCGGGGGTCTCTTGTGTTTTGGCAGGCTTGTACCAACGGCTTTGTGCAGGATATTCCCGAATTGCCACTTCACTTTCCGGATTGACGGAAAAGGCGTAGAGTTCGAGTGGTTCGATGCATGCGAGGAGAGTTACTTACTCCTGCAGGATGGTTGACCGTTGCTTCGGTTTTGACCTTACATGACGATTACGACGAGTACGTGGGTTACGGCGATGCATCGAGATTTGGATTCGGTTGTGTTTTGATGCTGTATAGCAGAGCGGTGGCTCATGGTTACGGACAGTGGAAACCTTGTGTGGCTACGTATCCTGTGTTTGAGTTGGGGTAGCTGTCTTATGTTAGCATTGAGGAGTTGGAAATACTATTGTTATGGCGTGCAGCGCGGTGTAGTACGTACACTGATTACTTGAGTTTCATCCACTTGTATTTTCGGCCAGATTTGGGCTTGAGGCAGTGTCGATGGATGGAGTCGATTGACGACTTTGGCTGCACATTAGAGTTTGTTCGAGAAGGCTAGAGGTTGCACTTTGACCATCCGTCTGGGATGTTGTTGCTGATGCATTCAGTCGAGAATCGGGAGCTTCAGTGTTTCATGTGAGTATGGCTCGAGTCTCCGTGTTAGCCGAGTTATGGGCTACGAGAACTAAGTTCGTGTATGATGATGTTGAAGCTCATTATTTTGCGTGCGTTTGGCACTAGTGATGCGGAGATGTATCTGATATTTCGAGTTTACTACTCGTGACGCTACATGAAGAGCAATGTAGCAGCTTGTGTGTGATGATGCCCCACTTGTCGACTGGCGATGGCTATGAGGCAAAGATTTACCGAGATGTATCAGCCATTCGAGATTTCCGGTTGGACGTGGCGTTTGTTGCTGTGTTTGTGTGTGTTTGTACATTTTGGTTTGTGATACCAGTTGTTGGACCTTTGTGGACCGTTTGACGAATTTAGTACGTTCCCTTGTACTTTCGGAGACGATTTCAGTAGCAGGCTGTCATGGCTGTGTTTGATGGAGGTTGTCCATCTACGTGGTGTACCTATGTCCCAGTTCGTCGATTGAGGTAATCAGCTACAACAAGTGTAGACGAGCTTTGCAGCGAGCATTGGGGACCAGATTACAAGTTGGTACCAGTTCTTATCCTCGGATTGGCGGGCGATCTTTGAGGATTATTCAGGCCTTGGATGGCATATTGTGGACCTCAGTATTGCAGTTCCGAAGGATTCGGGACCAGCAGTTTCAGCTGTTCGAGATTGCATGCAGTACCGGTTTGTGGACCACTATGGTTTTGATGTTGCGTGACGTCGTTTTGAGGACGATGTTCTACTCCATAGTGCTAGAGTGAGTTTGGTTTGAGTTGAGTTGGTGTTTGATTCTGATTTTGTGGAATGTGTTACCACAGACTGTCAGGTTAGCGGAAATAAGTTGGTTATTGCTCGAGTCCGATGTATGAGTTATGTTGATGTAAGCAGACTGAGTGGTGACCTGCCATGTGGTTTTGATTTGTATGTGGCCATAGGCGAGTTTGTGTTATGCCGTATGGTTCGGCATCGCCTATAGTGTGGGCTTTTATGTGTGTTGTGTTCCGTGAGGCGGAACTGTGTTTCAGGTTGGTTTTGCATTGTGTACCCTGTATGTTCCTTATGCAGGAACACTTGGCGATTGTGTGAGCCAGTTCAGATTTGTGATTGAGGTTACAGGGATTCCAGCACGGAGTTATCTCCTATTGTTAAGTTTGTGATCAGAGTTGTTCAGTTGAGATTACCGTTGGTGAGTTGAGCAGTGTGCAGAGGCAGTGCTCCTACTTTTAGCCAGCAGACTTGGAAATTTCGAGGTCGAAATTTTTCTAAGGGGGGTAGATTTGTGACGACCCGAAACAGATTGAGCAGTGTCATCAGCTGGGTTCGTCAGATTATGAGTTAATAGCGGATTTCCGATAATGGATTTACTCGCCTGGTTTCTTAACGACTTAATTATTGGCCGAGAATTGGAGCTGGGTCTCTTCTCGAGAGTCGTTGTACGTGTGATTACGAGTTTGTGGGCGGTTCCGGATTGTTATTTGGACAACCGATGAATTAGTTATGAATATTTAAAGTTTCGACGGAAACAGATTTAAATGGCAGGTTTGTTCGCGACTAAATTATCGGACGAGAATTTGGCTTTGAATCCTTCACGGAAGTTGTTCGGAAATTAATTTCGAGTTCGTGGGAACTTCCGGAGCATGACTTTGAGTTACGAAGTTTAAGTTGTGATTATTTCCGTTTGTTGGTTATTTAGTCGATTTAAATGTTTTGGTTCGAAGGGTTGACTTTTTATCCGTTTGGCCGATGTGTTTGACTTCGGGTGATATTGGAAGAATATGTCGAGATGAGTTCGTGGCCATGAGATTTATCGGAATCGGAGTTACGACGAGGAAGTTTCGGATGTTTAAAGTTCGTCGAAATGGATAAACATGAAGTTTCCGTTTTGGGAAAGGCTATATATAGTAACCTGCTATTTTGGGCAAGTGGAAGAATTTCCAGATTGGGTGTTGAGTCAACTCGGTGGAGGAGGAGCTAGCTCATGACGGTGACGACATGCAGCACGGCGGCGAGCCGTCCGGCCACCCCAGGCGACGGGGTTGGTTCCATTGCGTGCGCCTCGGTCCCCTCTACCCATCCCCGGCCACCGTTTGTGGCGTGGGTCGCCGGAAAAGAAGGAAAATCCGGCCAAAAATGGAGGAAAAACTTTGTGATTCGGGTTCCATGTTTCAGGCCAAATCGAGCTACAATTTTGAGTGGGCTTTGAAGCTCTCCTCACCTACAAGCTACCATGTAAGTTTGGTGATCTAATTTTGCTTGTGCTTGGAGAATTTTGGAATTGAAAATTGTATGTTCATTCGGTTTTACATGAAATTCACCTAGTTAGAGTGAGAATTGGACTTCGGTGCAGTTATGGAAGTTGCTCAGTGGGTGATTTTGAGTGGAACAGGAGTAGCTCCGATGTGAAATTCTCCGGTCAGCGGTGGCGCCGCCGTGGACGGCGATCAACGGTCAAAGTTTGACTTTTTCGGACTTTCGACAAGTTGCATGTCATTTGACTCGAAATCGCGCCCCGATCACAGTGGGGAGGTTCGTTTTTCGAATTGAACATCCGAACGTAAAGCGAGGTATTGAGGTGTTATATACGGATTTTCGACGATTCGTCGACATTGAATTGTGAATTTCCGAGAACAGCGGTTTCTCGTGGTTTGATTTGTATTGTCAGATTATGACTTTGAATATTGGACGTTGTGATTATTCAGGGGTTCGTGATCGTTTGTTTGGCGATGGACTTTCCGCCGGATCACGGGTTAACGCAATACGCGTTACGCCAGTCTGTGAGTGGACAATTTCTTTTCACGGAAATCTTGCGAGTCTTTTATATATGATTTACGAACTTGAGCATGCAGCATGATTATGGTTTTACGAGCATGAGATTTCATACGAGATTATGTTTAATATGAGCATGTGTTTTACGATTATAAGATTTATTTATACGGATATACGTATATGAATATGCATACATTTATATGCTATTTCTTGCATTTGCATAAAATTGTTTATGATTTGGTTTACACAGAGTACAGTCTCAGTTACGTTGTTGTATTGATACACCTTGCCTCGTCGGCTGATCCCCGACGGAGGGCCGCCTGGAGGGGCGTTTCCCCAACCAGACCGGTGAGGGGCGTATTCCCCGGAACCGAGGCCATTTCTGGCTTAGAATCACGTGGTAGTCAAGGACTCCGTGGTTCAGACTGTATTAGCACGGAGGAGTCCATGAGTGACCCCGTGAGATTTTTACTTGCATGCTCAGTACACTGGAGGAGTATGAGTTTTACCTCGTGTACTATGTTGTTTTTATTTACCTGGACTCGCATATGTTATTTTACACATATATATTAACTGGTGAAAGACATTTATTTTCATCCACTCACTCTAACGTGTTTATTGTCTTTCCTCTGGGCTTTTCTGTTTCCGTGCCCAGTTTGCAGTTCAGGCTCTGGTGTCGCACGTCATGGTCAGAGGCATAGTACTCGAGCTACCTTGATTCTTCCAGTAGGTTTATTGTTCTACCTACTGTGGTATATGTATGTGTTTATGTATTAGAGGTCGCTCTGAGTTTTTTGTTGAATATGTTTATACGATTTTTCACCGGATTTCAGTAAAGTACTATTATGTTATTGTTCACTTTACTGTTGATATATTCAGAAATCCGGATGGGATTGGTGCCCACGGTTTGCTTTTTGTGGCATAGGATGAAGTGTATTTTCCGCGTGCAGGTAATGGTAATTCCACAATAGTAACGAAACTCTGCCAAAATTTCGAAAAGTTTTTGTTGGTTCATGTTTTCGAAGGTGTTTGATTCCGATTTAGGAAGCTAAATCGGGGTTGGGTCCTTTCAGAAACCGAGTCAGACTCAAGTGATGACGATGATTACGATTATCATCCTTAGTACGTTAATTATGTCGTCAGAAATTGTAGACGGAAAATTTCGTCAGAAAATGTAGTCGGAAAATGTAGTCGGAAAATGTAGTTGGAAAATGTAGACGGAAATCGTATACGGAGAATGTAGTCGCAAAATGTAGTCGCAAAATGTAGTCGAAAAATGTAGTCGGAAAATGTAGACAGAAATCGTATACGGAAAATGTAGTCGGAATATGTAGTCAGAAATCGTAGACGGAAAATGTAGTCAGAAAATGTAGACCGAAATCGTATACGGAAAATGTAGTCGGAAAATGTAGTCGAAAAATGTAGACGGAAATCGTATACGGAAAATGTAGTCGGAAAATGTAGTCGGAAATCGTAGACGGAAAATGTAGTCGGAAAATGTAGTCGGAAATTGTAGTCAGAAAATGTAGTCGGAAAATGTAGTTGGAAAATGTAGTCGGAAAATGTAGACGGAAATCGTATACGGAAAATGTAGTCGCAAAATGTAGTCGCAAAATGTAGACGGAAATCGTATACGAAAAATGTAGTCGGAAAATGTAGTCGGAAAATGTAGTCGGAAATTGTAGTCGGAAAATGTGGTCGGAAATTGTAGTCGGAAAATGTAGTCGGAAAATGTAGACGGAAATCGTATACGGAAAATGTAGTCGGAAAATGTAGTCGGAAAATGTAGTCGGAAATCGTAGACGGAAAATGTAGTCGGAAAATGTAGTCGGAAATTGTAGTCGCAAAATGTAGTCGCAAAATGTAGTCGCAAAATGTAGTCGCAAAATGTAGACGGAAATCGTATACGGAAAATGTAGTCGCAAAATGCAGTCGCAAAATGTAGACGGAAATCGTATACGGAAAATGTAGTCGGAAAATGTAGTCGGAAAATGTAGTCGGAAATTGTAGTCGGAAAATGTAGTCGGAAATTGTAGTCGGAAAATGTAGTCGGAAAATGTAGACGGAAATCGTATACGGAAAATGTAGTCGCAAAATGTAGTCGCAAAATGTAGACGGAAATCGTATACGGAAAATGTAGTCGGAAAATGTAGTCGGAAATTGTAGTCGGATAATGTAGTCGGAAAATGTAGACGGAAATCGTATACGGAAAATGTAGTCAGAAAATGTAGTCGGAAAATGTAGTCGGAAATTGTAGTCGGAAAATGTAGTCGGAAAATGTAGACGGAAATCGTATACGGAAAATGTAGTCGGAAAATATAGTCGGAAATTGTAGTCGGAAAATGTAGTCGGAAAATGTAGAAGGAAATCGTGGACGGAAAATGTAGTCGGAAAATGTTGTCGGATATTTTTCGGGAAATGTCAACATTACCAACGAGTAATAAGCAACTCGTTGGTAATGACATTATCAACGAGTTAACTCGTCGTTGGTAATGTCATTACCAACGAGTTGCTTATAACTCGTTGGTAATGTCATTATCAACGAGTTAACTCGTTGGTAATGTCATTGCCAACGAGTTGAAGTCGTTGGTAATGACATTACCAACGAGTTATAAGAAACTCGCCGGCAATGTTGTCTGGATAGAACCCCCCGTCGAGCCCGAGCTTCATTTCTCCTCCTCCTCCTCTCCCTCTCCTCCTCCTTATCCGAAAACTAGCTCACCTCCTCCTCCTCTCCCTCTCCTCCTCCTTCGTTTGCCTCTACTCCTCCTTATCCTCTCCTCCTCCTATTTCTCCTCCTCCTCCTCTCCACCGATTCTCATCACCTCTCCTCCTCCGATCCTCTCCTCCTCTCCTCCCGTCACCTCTGTCGCCGGCAAAGCAGATCGGACTCCACCATGGCAGGTCCGATCCTCTCTCTCTCCCTCTCTCTCTCTCTCAATTTTTAATTATTTTTGTGTATGTGTATGTGTATGTGTATGTGTATGTGTATGTGTATGTGTATGTGTATGTGTATGTGTATGTGTATGTGTAAATTAATTAGGGTGCTAAGTTGGAAATTAGGGTGATAAGTTGTAAATTTATATGCAATGTATATATATGTGATGTATATATATATATAGGTATGTGAAAATTATGTGATGTATATATATGTGAAAATTATGTATATATGTGGTTTGGATGAATATGTGATGTATATATATGTGAAAATTAAACCTAATTAAGATGCATGATTTATATATATGTGTGAAAAATGTGGAAAATTAATTAGGGTTTGTGGTTTGGATGAATATGTGAAAATTAAATTTAATTAAGATGCATGATGTATATATATATACATCGAAAATGTATATATGTTAATTTAGGTGATATAGTTGTTAATTAATCGTATAAATGAAGGTGGAAATCGGGATCGGAACGGTTTAGAACCAGAACGGTTATAAACCGGAACTGCGCGGAACCGGAACCCTTTGGAACCGGAACTGTTTGTAACCGGACCCGTTATGTTACAAACGTTTCCAGTTACAAACAGTTCCGGTTTCTAACGGTTCCGGTTCCAAACCGTTCCGGTTCCGATTTGTTATAGAACTGAAATGGTTTGGAACCGGAACTGTTTGTAACTGGAACCGTTATGTTACAAATGGTTCCGGTTACAAACAGTTCCGGTTTCAAACGGTTCTGATTCCACACCTTTCCGGTTCCGATTTGTTATTGAACCGAATCCATGACTATTACGGTGTCCAGGAGGTTTTGCGGCTAATTGGCTTCGGAGAGGTTCCCGAAATAGTTGAGGGAACAGTAGTCAAGCTTCCTCCTCGCCCGCAGTTAGCAACACGCCCAGTGTCCCAATGATGACTGCTCGCACGAGAGCCTTGCTAGAGGCGCGAGCTGAGGAGGAAGCTGCACGATCAAGAGCCGTGGAACCGGAAGTCGAGGCTCGAGCCTCAGTCTCCAGACGCTCAATCAGCAGACGTCCCTCCGGTGGCAGAGCCTCAGACGAGCGACAGTCAACGGGGGCATCAGAAACTCCCTCAGTCCGAATGCCCCATATTCGCCCGGTGCCTACTCCCGTTTCACGGGAATCATCTGAGACACATGGTGGTGCTGGCGCCTCATCGTCCAGGCCTCGTCTATCTCCGCCGTCCGGTCTCTTCCTACCCGACGAGATTCCTGTCATCCCTGAATTCGATGATAGGGGGATGCCTGTTTATGTTGAAGGACGGCCGGAGTTCCTGAGCGTGGAGGAAGCGTATAACTTCCTCCCGTTCGACCCCGTGTATCTTTGGAGTGTGAGGTGCACCAACCAACAAACGGATGATGCAGGTAAATTTTATTTAACATCAGATTGATTACTTAATTATTACTTAAGACTTGCGATAGGTTCAATTAATGATATCCATTTGTTGACATTGTATTATTAGGCAATTTCGTTAATGGGACTGGAAAACGGAAAGGGGCTAGAGGCACCTGCACCGGGAAGAGACTTGAGCAAGCCACCGGCGGAAGGAAAACGCCCATAAGGGCCAATGAGGATGGCGAGGTGATCGAGGCATTCGACACCACGCGCAAATTTGTCAGCATGGCCGGTGTGATCGTGCGGGACAAGGTCCCAATGCTTTGGCCAGATTGGGAATCTGTGCCTATCTACGTGAAGATGCAAGTGCATAATGCACTCAGTGTGAGTAAAATCGTATTTTCATTACATAAATTTTACATTTATTAATTAAGTCCGAATAAATATATAATTTTACCTTTTATATATTCATATTGCAGGTGTGGTTTGACGTGGATGAAGTTCTTATTCACACGTGGGTAGAGTGTCAACTACATATGAGGTGATGTGCTTCGACTTATTTGAATATATATCGGGTTAGATTTTTGTTTATCAAGTGTTTTAATATCTCTAACTTGATTTCCTTGTTTTAATATAGGTATAAAGAGTGGAAGAACGAGCTTTCTTCCCATTACACTGTATACAAGGAGCTAGGCCGAGGTTCTACCCCTAGCGAATTCCGGTTTAGGGAGTACGAGTGGCTGTGGCTGATAGCCCACTTCGAGCACCCCAAAGCTCAGGTATGCATCCTTAATATATCTTACAAGCCTAATGTATCGTATCAGATTGAAATAGTTAGTTACTAATTTTTTTTCCATATGTTTATCAAACAAGGCGATTTCGAAGACGAACCGGGCGAATAGATTGAAAAACACCAGGGCCCATCATGCAGGTTCACTCAACTACATGGGTTGGTCGACTAAGGCGCAGCAACAACAAGAAGTGAACCCCTTGGTGTATATTCATCAGAAGTTCTATCCGCAGTGCCCTGACGAAGCGGTAAGTCTTTCGCCTCTCCATGTGTTAATAAAACTATTTTTCGATATTAATAGATTTTGTTAGTTAATACGTTGTTCATTTTCGCTTTTCAATTAGGCGAGAGTGGAGGAGGCGACCGCAGAAGTGACCATGAGTATAGCTCGGACTAACCATCCTGGCTGCTCCGAGGAAGAAGTCACCCAGTATGCCTCTCAGATCGATCCGCTTGATCTCCCGATAGCGGCTCAGATCATGGCAAAAGCGTGCGGGACTGGAAAGAATACCTACTACTGTAGAGGAATGGGCTCGGCGGGTGAAGGAGTATTGAAAAACACTTCACAATACTTTACCGGGTCAAGAAGTTCAACTTCTAGTCGTAACCTCGCAGCGGAGCTTCAGAGGACGCAGAGGGAGTTGGAGGAGCAAAAGAGGCAGATGGCCGAGTACCAAAACATGGTCCAGCAGCAGACATAGATGCAGGCTCAGATGTACACATGGATGCGGACGATGTACGAGGCTCAGACTACCGGACAACTGTTCCCCACACCTCCCCCGGTCCCGGTCCCTCCGTTCCCTAGCTATCCACCACCATCACCGCACCAGTCAACGCCAGAGCAAGACCAAAGTAGCCACCGGAATTCAAATGAGTACATGGATTACTTCGACCCTGACCCGCAAGTTCCTCGACCCTGACCTGTAGTTGTAGTTAATTTTCGTATCGTCGTTGCTATTTGTACTGTACGTTGGACATTTATGTGTATAGTTGAACTTGTATGATTGTACGGTTTATGTCTTTCAATGCAGGTTCTGAAATTGGGCCCAATCCAGAACTGCGTTTTTTTTTCAAAATTTTTCCAGACATTGCCGGCGACATGGACCTCAGTCGCCGGCAATGTCTCACATTCCGGCCACGGCGGCGCTACCATTGCCGGCGACGCCGTCGCCGGCAATGTTAATACCGGCGGGGGATTTCCGGCGACGTCATTGCCGGCGACTTGTCACCGGTAATGACAATTCCGGCGAAAAAAAAAGACAAGGCCGGCGACGGCAAGTCGCCGGTAATGTCTCCATTTCTGGTAGTGGTAGCTCAGATCACTAGCCTCCAACCGCGACGTGAATTACCAGAACCTGAACTGCAAACTGGGCACGGAAACCGAAAAGCCCAGGGGAAAGACATGAAAACTGTTAGAGTGAGTGGACAAAAAGATAAATGTCGTTCACCGGATAATATATAAGTTATAAAAAATATATACGAGTCTGAATGCATAAATAAAGAAATGGTACACGAGGGAGACTCTAACTCCTCACGCGTATAGAGTATGCATAAAAATCTCACGAGGTCACTCGTGGACACATCCGTGCTAGTACAGTTAGAATCACGGGGTCCCTAGCCCACACGTGATTCTAGCCAGAAAGGCCTCGGTTCCGGGGAAACGCCCCTCGCCGGTCAGGTCGGGGTACCGCCCCTCCTGGTAGGCCTCCATCGGGGATCAGCCGAGAGGCAAGTGTATCGATACAACAACATAACTGAGACTGTACTCTGTGTAAATCAAATCATAAATAGTTCGATGCAAATGCATGAATCAATATATAAGTGCATATATGTAATATATACTGGTATAGGCATAATCGTATAACACATGCTCATGTAAACCGAAATCTCATATGCATGCTCAAGTTCGTAAAACGTATATAAAAGACTCGCAACCAATCCGTGAAAAGAAGTGTCCACTCACAGGTGAGCAAAACGCGCACTCACGCTAATCTCGAGGCCCGGCGGAAGATCCCTCACCAGAAGTACGATCACGATCTCGATCCCCTGAATTCACAAAAACACAACTGATCAAAACACAACCCATAACTCTGTACTTAACCACGGAAACCAACCGTTCCCGGAAATATGCAATGCAGTACAAAATGATTAACGGAATTCCCGAAATCTCCACTCGAAATCCTCGACTGAAAATCCGATACCCAAATCAATCTGAAAACCTCTAGACAATAATCAGGGCGCGAATACGAGAAAAATGACATTAAAAACACTAAAATCCAAAAAGTCAACCCCTCGCCGGAGCTCCGCCGTTGACAACCGCCGCCGGCAGCGGCGCGCCGTCAACGGTGGAATTCCACAGCGAGATTCTCCAGAATTCAAGGTCTCCTCGAGCCCAAGCCTTTCCTCTTCTACCACGAAGTCCAATTAAAACCACAACCCTCTCAATTCCAACTAAAACCGAACGGAAAATTTCCTCCGGTGACCTATTCGGGTATCAACCAAACCTCAACCATACCACAATTAAAACACATGGTTAGCATCCCTAAGCCAAGGGGAGTCGAACCCCTAACCTCACAGCCACTGTGGCTCGCCGGAGAACCACCCCCCGTCACCGGCGATATCCACGAACTCGGCTCGATTCGAACCCACACAAATCCTTATCAATTTCCACAAAATCAACCACCAATCTACACGAAATGACAAGGAGAAGCGAACCATACCTTCAACAAGGTCGGAGGTGGCCGGAAAATGAACGTCGGACGGCAAAGCCAAAACGGGAAACTTCTCCCCTCGATCAACGGTCAACAACTTTCCAAAATGGGAAAGTCAACGGTGGTCAACGCCAAACAGTGTTTTTCGACGATTTTACGACTATTCCCGATATTTATACTCGCGCCTCAGGTCAATCGACGGTCCGAAATGAAAATTCAAAATGATTCGGATAAACACGAAACAAACGGATAAACTCGTCGAAAACTGAAACTTCAAATAATCACAATATATTCCTTGGTTAGCGGAAAAATCATCCGGAACCGCTCACGAGCTCGAAATCACGTACTCTACAACTTCCGTGGAGAAACTCAACTCAAATTCTCGGCCAAAAATATAGTCGCGAATAGAATCGACAAACCACACATATATCGTAAAAGTCGCGACTACGCCCAATCTCGTGAATCGTGCCAAATACACTACTGACTCTGGTTCGGGTCGTCACAGCATACATGGAAAAATCCCACGGGGTCGCTCATGGACACATCCGTGCTAGTACAGTCTGAATCACGGGATCCCACACCCACACATGATTCTAGCCAGAAAGGCCTCAGGTCAGGGTATCTGTTCCCACCTGGAAATACATCGACACAAGGAACAGAAATTTGTACCCACCCGGAAATATATCGGCACAAGGTACAGTTCCCCCCTGGTAGACATCCTCGGGGATCAGCCAGGATGCAAGTGTATCGATACAACCACATATACTAAGACTGTACTCTGTGTAAATCAAATCATAAATAGTTTCATGCATATGTATAAAGCATAATCGTAAATCACATGCTCGTATAAGTCATAATCACAAACAGATGCTCATGCTCATAAAATGTAATATAAAGACTCGTAATCGATCAGTGAAAAGAAAGGTTCACTCACAGATGAGCAAAGCGCGCACTCGTGCTAATCACGTGGTCCGGTGGAAGATCCCTTGCCCGAAGCACGATCTCGATCCCCTGAATAATCATAAAATATATCTGATCAAAATCACAATTCACAACACTGTACCACACCTCGGAAATCAACCGTTCCCGGAAATATATAACACAGTGCAAAATAATCGACGAAATTCCCGAAATCTCTACTCAAAACCCTCGACTGAAAATCCGATACCCAAATCAACTCGAAAATCTCAAGGCGACAATCGGGGAGCGAATACGAGTAAAACGACATTAAAATCATCAAATTCTAAAAAGTCAACGGGTCGCCGGAGCTCCGGCGTTGACCGCCGCCGCCAACCAGAGAGATTTTCCGGCGACCAAGCTCCCAAATTGTTCTCCTCCTCAAGCCGAGCAACTTTCCCAAAAGGGTCATCACAATCCAGCCACCACCGTGGCCGGAAAACAGCTCGAAAGTTCAAACCCCAAACCGGCCGGAAAACTTCCCGGATCGATTCTGGTGCCGTCGCGTCTCCTCATCCCTCCAAACCAAAGGGGAAATGATCGCCATCCAAAACCCAAAAAAACCCACCAAACATCCACCCCGGAAAGTCACCGGAGCGCGGCCCCCGTTCAAGGCCGATTCCGGGGAAAATCTTCAAAGTTCAACCTCTCCGTTCTCCCTCAGATCAACATCAAATTCCAAAATTCCAAGTTCTAAACTCTAGGAAATTGAAAGATGAATCGATTCATACCAAGGTCTAGGCCGGAGGTGGCCGGAATCGTGAAATCCGACGGCAAACAGATCGTTGTCCGCGGTGGTTCTCCAATCGGCTCAAAGTCAACGATCAACAAAAAAGTCAACGCCAGTCAAACTCCCAACAGTGTTTTCGACTATTTTTCGACTATTTATGATATTTATACTCGCTTCTCGGGACGATCGACAGTCCAAAACGAATAACCATTACAATTCGGATAAACTCGATACGAACGGATAAACTTGTCGATATTCCGAAACTTCGAATAATCATATTATATTCCTCGGTCATCGGAAAAATCATCAGGAACCGCCCACGAACTCGAAATCACATGTACTACAACTCTTGAGAAGAGACTCAACTCAAATTCTTGGCCGATAATTAAGTCGTAACCGAAACCGGCAAACCACACAATTATCGAAAAACTGCGATTACGCGCTAACTCGTGAATTACGCTGATTACTCTACCGATTCTGGTTCGGGTCGTCACAAATCTACCCCCCTTAAAAAATTTTGACCTCGAAATTTACGTACTTGTCAAGTGAACAGATGAGGATACTCTCCCGCATACGCTGCTCAGTCTCCCAGGTGGCCTCCTCTACCGAGTGATTCTGCCACAAGACCTTCACTAGCGGTATAACGCGGTGCCTCAACTCCTGCTCACGACGATCGAGAATCTGTACCAGCTCCTCCACATATGTCAAATCCTCCCAGATCGGTAGCTGCTGTGGCGCTAACACATGTGATGGATCTGAGATGTACTTTCGCAACATCGAAACGTGGAAAACATCATGAACACGAGCCATCTCCGCCGGTAACTCAAGTCTGTAAGCCACGGCTCCAACCCTCTCGGTGATCTCGTATGGACCAATGTATCGTGGTCGAAGCTTGCCATGCTTCCCGAAACGCACAACTCCCCTCCACAGGGATAGTTTCAGGAAGACCCAATCGCCCACATCAAAGTCGAGACTCTTTCTCCTCACGTTCGCATAACTCTTCTGGCGATCTTGGGCAATCTTCAATCTATCCCGAATAATCTGGATGTCCTCCATGGTGCTCTTCACCAGATCAGAGCCAATAAGCCATCGCTCGCTAACCTCACTCCAACATAACGGAGTGCGGCACTGCCTCCCGTACAGGGCCTCGTACGGTGCCATCTCGATACTGGCCTGATAGCTGTTGTTGTAGGAGAACTCAATCAAATGTAGTTGCTGGTCCCAATTCTCTCGAAATTGAAAAATGCAAGACCGCAACATATCCTCAAGAGTCTGTATAGTCCGCTCAGACTGCCCATCAGTCTGAGGATGAAAGACTGTACTAAAACGCAATCTCGTGCCCATGGCTCACTGCAATGTCTGCCAGAACTCGGAAGTAAACTAACTGTCTCGGTCAGAAACAATAGACACAGGCACACCGTGCAGTCGAATAATCTCTGACAAATAGAGCTTGGCTAGTCTGCCCAATGATACCTTCCCCGGAAGTGCGAGAAACTGAGCGGATTTCGTCAGTCGATCCACAATGACCCAAATACCAGTGTTGCCAGCCGAAGTACGCGGCAACTGATAAACGAAATCCATGGTAATGTGCTCCCACTTCCAAACCGGAATCTCCAGTGGCTGTAATTTCCCGGAAAGCTTCTGCCTCTCTGCTTTAACCTGCTGACAGATCAAACATCGGCTCACATATGCGGCAATCTCCCGCTTCATGTTGCGTCACCAGTAATACGCTCGAAGTGTACGAAACATTTTCGTACCACCGGGATGCATCACATACGCCGAACAACGAGCCTCGTCTAGAATCTCCTTCTTCAGACTCTCGTCTCGGGGTACGCATAACCTGCCTCTGAAAAGCAACGTACCGTCGTCACTCAACCGAAACTCAGTTGGCACACCATTCTATACCATGGTCTTCTTGTCCAAAAGGTAGGAATCTGAATCCTGAGCTTCCTGAAACTGGTCAACAAACACGGGTCGAACCTGGAAACTGGCCAATAAAGCTCCATCGTCACCCCACTCGAACTCGGCTCCCGTAGCCCGAAGCTCGGCTAACATAGATACTCTAGCCACACACACATGGAACAACGAAGCTCTGGAATTCTGACTGAGTGCATCGACAACAACATTGGCCTTCCCTGGATGGTACTCGAAAGTGCAATCGTAGTCGTTGATCAACTCCATCCACCGGCGTTGCCTCATGTTCAAGTCTGGCTGCGTCCGCAAGTAAGTGAGACTTTTGTGGTCGGTGTAGATCTTGCACTGGGCTCCTTACAAGTAATGTCTCCAACTCTTCAACGCTAACACAATAGCGGCCAACTCTAAATTATGGGTCGGATAGTTGACTTCATGTGGTTTCAGCTATCTGGAACTGTAGGCTACAACTCTGCCATGCTGCATCAGCATACAACTAAGTCCTAACTTCGACGCGCCACTGTAAACCACAAACTCACCGCTGTCGTCTGGTAAAGTCAGGACCAGTGAAGTAGTCAACTTTTCCTTCAGAAGCAAATAACTCTCCTCACATGCATCAGACCACTCAAACTTGACGCCCTTCTTCGTCAACCTGGTCAGTGGAGTAGCAATCCGAGAAAAATCCTATACAAAGCACCTGTAGTAGCCTGCCAAACCCAAGAAACTCCGAATCTCCGGTACAGTGGTAGGTCTACTCAAATTCAGCACAGCCTCGATCTTGTCAGGATCAACACTGATTCCCTCAGCCGATATCACGTGGCCCAGAAACTTCACACTGTCCAGCCAAAACTCGCACTTGCTGAACTTCGCAAACAACTGATTGTCCCGCAAAGTCCGCAAAACTGTTCGCAAATGCTTCTTGTGCTGGCCCACACTCCTGGAATAGATCAAAATATCATCGAGGAATACAATCACAAACTTGTCCAGTAACCGTCTGAACACCCGGTTCATCAAGTCCATAAAGGCTGCGGGGGCGTTGGTCAACCCAAACGGCATAACCAAGAACTCGTAGTGCCCATACCGCGATCTGAAGGCTGTCCTGGCCACATCAGACTCTCGGATCCTCAACTGGTGATACCCGGACTTGACGTCAATCTTCGAAAAGACTGAAGCTCCCTTGAGCTGATCAAACAAGTCATCAATCTGCAGCAACGGATACTTGTTCTTTACTGTAACCTGATTTAGTTTTCGGTAATCGATGCACAACCGCATGGATCCATCATTCTTCCGTACAAACAAAACCGGGGCACCCCACGGCGAAATACTGGGTCGTATGAAACCCTTCTCTAGCAACTCCTGAAGTTGAACCTGCAACTCTTTCAACTCCGCTGGCGCCATACGATACGGTGCCTGAGAAATGGGTCCTGTACCCGATAATAGCTCAATAGTGAAATCAATCTCTCGAACTGGAGGTATACCTGGTAACTCCTCCGGAAACACATTCGGAAACTCAGAAACAACCTCGATATCACTGATGTTCAGCACAGCCGCCGTGGTGTCCACAACATGAGCTAAATAAGCAACACAACCCTTCTTCATCATCTGATCCGCCTTCATCGCGGAAATCACACATGGCAACAAAGTGTTCTTCTCGCCGCGAAATAATATCTCCGGAAAGCTTGGTAGTCGAAACGCAACCTCCTTCTTGTGACAGTCAAACATGGCCCAATGTGTCTCCAAGAAGTCCATACCCAAGATCAAATCAAAATCGACGATATCAAGCAACAACAAATCCGCGGCTAAGCCATGGCCTCCAATAAAAATCTCACAATCTCGGTATACCCAGCCAATACTCACAATCTCACCGGACGGATACAATACTCTCCACAACCCCGGAAGTGGAGACGCAGGTACGGTAGCTAAAGATGATAGTCTATACGACATGAATGAATGCGTGGCACCTGGATCTAATAATGTAAGTACTGGAATACCAAAGACATGTAACGTACTGATAACGACCTCCGGTGAAGCTCTGCCCTCTCGCAAAGTCATGGCATGAACTCCGGCCTGCCCGGCTGGTCGTCCACACTGAGGCTGTCCCTGCTGTCCTCCCTGGCCCGCAAACTGTACTGGTCGAGCTCCCGAAGTGGCACCTCGCTCTCCTCCGGAACTCTGGGCCGCCTGTCCACCAATAGGCTGAAGACAGTCCCTCGCAAAGTGACCCTCCTGGCCACAACGATAGCAAAGGGTAGGGCCTCGCTGACAAGAACCATAGTGATGCCTGTTGCAGAAGTTGCATAGTGGATACTCCCTCGGTATGGCAAACGTGCCTCCGGTAAGTCGAGGATAACTAGAACCGCTAGAACCCCTACTAGACTGTGGTCGCTGCGGTCGATCTCTCCTCCATCTCTGCCTCTGTCTCGATGCACTAGCTGGTGGTCTATATGGTCCACTACCCGAGGATGAAGCCGAACCGGAAGTATCAGAACTCTGCCTCTTAGAAGGCCATTGACTCGGTCCACCCTCCTCAAACCGTCTAGGCTAATATCTCATCTGCCTCTCCTCCTCGATATCCTCACCTCGAAGTGCTGCACTGACAAACTCATCGAAGTTGTTCCGAGGCATCGTAGTCAGAGTCCCCTTGATGTTCAAGTTCAAACCCAACTCAAATCTGAGGCACTTGGCTTCCTCAGTAGCCACCATATCACGCGCAAAACAAGATAAGCAGGTAAACCTGTCCCGGTACTCAAGCACAGACAAACTGCCCTGCCTCAAGTTCGTGAACTCCTCATACTTTCGTTGCTGGGTAGCCTGGTTGAAGTATCTCCGCATAAACAGATCTCGGAACAAAGTCCACGGAGTATCAACTGGAACCCGATCGGTGCTAACCCACCAGAAGTATGCATCTGACTCAAGTAATCCAACTGCTGCCACTGTCATCTGCTCAGGGGTAAAACGCAGACGCTCACATACACGTTCAAACTAAAACCAACCATACCTCGCAAATCTCTAGTTCAGCTAAACCCGAAAAGACAGTCGCACCAGCAGTACGAACTTTAACCACAGGGTCAAAACGCTCCTCCAAACGTAACACCCGCATCAACAAGTCGTGCGTCTAGCGATCCTCATCAGGATCCACTTCCCGATCAACATGGGGACCACGTCGAGGAGGCATCCTACTGATACAAGATAAGCATTGGGTACAAGCAGAAGGAACGTAATCATGAGACCTCAGATATTTGAGAACACACAACACCCGAAGCATTGATGAGTACCGCTGACCAGTCGGGTCATCACTCCAGACATGCTGTACAAACTCAAATATCCTAAGCGTCACAACTACAAGAGTCTACAGAATCTGACAACCTAATGCTCTGATACCAAGCTGAAAGGACCCAACCCCGATTTAGTTCCCTAAACCGGAATCAAACCCCTTCTGAAAACATGAACCAACAAAAACCATTAAAATTTCGGCAGAGTCACGCTATTAACGCGGAATTGCCTTAACCTGCACCCGGAAAATAACACTTAATCCTATGCCACAAAAGCCAAACCGTGGGCACCAATCCCATCCGGATTTCTCAATATCATATCAATAGCAATAAGCAGTAAACATAACTGTAATATATAGTAAATCCCGGAAAATCCGTATAAAACATGTATCAGTAACGTATCAGAGCGACCTCTAGTGTATACATATACAAAATATACAACAGTAGGCGAAACAAGAAACCTATTGGAAAACACAGGTAGCTCGAACAACTAGCCTCTGACCACGACGTGAAACACCAGAATTTAAACTGCAAACTGGGCACGGAAACCGAAAATCTCAGGGGAAAGGCATGAAAATCATTAGAGTGAGTGGATGAAAATAAATGTCTTTCGCCGAATAATATATATTATAATAAAATATGCGAGTCTAAATGAATGAGTATGATATAGTACACGAGGTGAACTCAAACTCCTCCAGTGTACAGAGCATACATGGAAAAATCCCACGGGGTCGCTCATGGACACATCCGTGCTAGTACAATCTGAATCACGGGATCCCACACCCACACGTGATTCTAGCAAGAAAGGCCTCAGGTCAGGGTATCTGTTCCCACCTGGAAATACATCGACACAAGGAACAGAAATTTGTACCCACCCAGAAATACATCGGCACAAGGTACAGTTCCCCCCTGGTAAACATCCTCGGGGATCAGCCAGGATGCAAGTGTATCGATACAACCACATATACTAAGACTGTACTCTGTGTAAATCAAATCATAAATAGTTTCATGCATATGTATAAAGCATAATCGTAAATCACATGCTCGTATAAGTCATAATCACAAACAGATGCTCATGCTCATAAAATGTAATATAAAGACTCGCAATCGATCAATGAAAAGAAAGGTTCACTCACAGATGAGCAAAGCGCGCACTCGCGCTAATCACGTGGTCCGGCGAAAGATCCCTTGCCCGAAGCACGATCTCGATCCCCTGAATAATCATAAAATATATATGATCAAAATCACAATTCACAACACTGTACCACACCTCGGAAATCAACCGTTCCTGGAAATATATAACACAGTGCAAAATAATCGACGAAATTCCCGAAATCTCTACTCAAAACCCTCGACTGAAAATCCGATACCCAAATCAACTCGAAAACCTCAAGGGGACGATCGGGGCACGAATACGAGTAAAACAACATTAAAATCATCAAATTCTAAAAAGTCAACGGGTCGCCGAAGCTCCAGCATTGACTGCCGGCGCCGCCCCTGTTCATGGCCGATTCCGGCGAAAATCTTCAAAGTTCAACCTCTCCGTTCTCCCTCAAATCAACATCAAATTCCAAAATTCCAAGTTCTAAACTGTAGGAAATTGAAAGAGGAATCGATTCATACCAAGGTCTAGGCCGGAGGTGGCCGGAATCGTGAAATCCGACGGCAAACAGATCGTTGCCCGCGGTGGTTCTCCGGTCAGCTCAAAGTCAACAGTCAACACCAAAAGTCAACGCCGGTCAAACTTCCAACAGTGTTTTCGATAATTTTTCGACTATTTCCGATATTTATACTCGCGTCTCGGGACGATCGACGGTGCAAAACAAATAACCATTACAATTCGGATAAACTCGATACGAACGGATAAACTCGTCGATATTCTGAAACTTCGAATAATCATATTATATTCCTTGGTCATCGGAAAAATCATCCGGAACCGCCCACGAACTCGAAATCACGTGTACTACAACTCTCGAGAAGAGATTCAACTCAAATTCTCGGCCGATAATTAAGTCGTAACCAAAACCGGCAAACCACACAATTATCGAAAAACTGCGATTACGCGCTAACTCGTGAATTACGCTGATTACTCTACCGATTCTGGTTTGGGTCGTCACACTATGCTTGGCATGTCATTATGTAATTTAATTTTTCAAGAAATAAAAACACACTTTATTTATTTAGATAAACTTCAAACACATTACATTAAAACATAATATATTGCACTTAAACAACACAAAATGCAAACACACAACACAAAAGGCAAACACACAAAATTAAAACATTTTATTTAGAGTTGTTCACCGGTTTCAAGAAACCAATTGTGTTTCACTAGGTCATTTTGAAGCTCTCCATGAAGATAAACTGATTGGAGATCGACAAGACGGTCGCTAAATGGTTGTCGATGTTGATCTCTTCCAATTGGCTCAAAAGGAATTCGGTTACCATTTTTATCTACCGGCCCATCATAAACTGTGAAAGCACTAGCTGAGCTTTGTAGATCTTCTTCTTTATTCTCCTCAAAATCGTCCTCCACAAATTCTTTCTCAACAATCATGTTATGCATTATGATGCAAGCCAACATGATCATTTTCATTGTTGATGTGTGATGACATCAACATTGAAAATGATCTTTGTGATATTCAAAATGCCAAAACACCTCTCCACATCTTTGCTATATGCCTCTTATTTCTTTGCAAACAACTTCTATTGTGGATTATGGGAATTGGAAATTGTTATGACAAACGAGGAGTACCTCAGATATATTCCATCAACTAGATAATAAGTGTTGTGGTATGTCATACCGTTGACTTTATAAGTCGATTGCAGGCTTCTTCCGGCAAGGAGAACATCGAAGATATCTAAGTTATTGAGCACATTAATATCTTTTTGTGCTTCAGGCACCCCGAAGAAGTTGTGCCATATTCAAGTGTCATATGATGCTACTGCCTCAAAGATTATGGTGGGACGAGCCTTCTGCCCTGAGTATAAACCTTGCCAAGTTGTTGGGCATTTCTTCCATTCCCAATGCATGCAGTCGATGCTTCCGATTATACCAGGACATCCCCGCTTCCTTGCTCTTTTTAGAAGTCGAGTGATGTCTGCTGCATCTGGAGCGTGAAGGTAATGGTTTTTATAAAACAAGTATACGTGTGTGCACCACTTCTTCAGGCATTCTAGTATTATTGATTTTCCCATTCTTGTGATTTCAGTACATTGATCTGCAGCTGCGCCGTACACCAACATTTGTAGAGCACCAGTCATCTTTTGTTAGGGAAGAAGTCCTTGCAATCCAGTGGCATCTGCTTTTTGATGACAAAATGGGTTGTGATTGTAGAGTTTTGTCATGATCTGGTTGAACAAGTTCGTGCTTATGTGAAACCTCTGACGAAAATCTTGCTCGTTGAAAACAGAGCATTCGATGAAGTAATCTTCCATCAGATTTCGTCCCTTTACTTCCCTCTACCATGGTTCGTTTGGATGGCGGCAGCGAGGTAGCTCATTGTCAAACGTTACAACTATCATGACCACATCAGTGACGAATGAACTAGCAATTGTGGCAGCTTGCCGACGTTGTTGTCACCTCCTCCTGGAACAGTCATCGAAATCGAAAAGATTCATCTTACTGATGAGGTAATGTGAAGAAATATTTGAAGAAATGTGTTTACGGTAGAATATCAAGTGAATTGTAGATGATGTGAGTATACAAGGAGCTGTAGATGATATTTTTATAGCAAGTTTCATGTAATCTGATGTTTGAAGATGAATACACGTGTTACATCCTCATTGGTCGAAAATCTTACCAGAAATCTTCATCAATAATTTAGACGACAACGACACGTAGATTGGACACGTGTCACAACCTCATTGGCCAGAAATCTTACCGAAAATCTTCATCAATAATTTAAACGATAACGACACGTTGAAGTGACATGTGTCACATTATGACTGGTCAAAAATTTTATCGAAAATTTGAATCAATAATGTAAACGATAATGACACATATCGTCTTGTTATCCGATAAAAATATTACCTCAAAATAAAAAACTATTTTTTAATAATTAATAAATAGTATATAAATTCCTATTTTTTGTACCGGTGTAGCAAAAACATAAATAGAACCTCACCTTCGATAAATAGTGATATAAATTGATCAAATAGAGATCCCAGGACCAATAACAACTAAACCAATAAGAAGTTTCAAATCGGTGCGCATGCTCTAAGGTTTATACTTCGACCGAAGCCCAACGATCCAAGGCAAAAATTCTTAAATGGTGATTTAAGTTTGAGTTTAACCAAAGGGCAATAGAAGATACAGTATGTCCGTAATTTTAACAGTGGATCATTACGGCAACTGCTAAGTAGGGTTTTCAAGAAGAAGAAGCAAATCAATCTGAGCCGAGTATGGAAGATTTTCCCGGAGCGTCGAAACGCAAACGCGAACGCGACGACGTCGTCAGCAACGGCAGCAATAGCAGCAGCTTGGACCTCTCCGTTTTGGAGGCAATAGAGAAATCCCAAGGCACATTAGACCCTCTGGACTCTCGAACCCTAAAGAAGCTAGTCCTATCCTTCGAGCGCCGCCTCAAGGACAACATCGCCGCTCGCCTCAAGTACCCTAACCAACCCGAACGCTTCGCCGACTCCGAAGTCGAACTCCACGACGAGATTCAGAAGCTCAAAGCCCTCGCCGGAGCTCCGGAGCTCTACCCTGACCTCGTCGCACTCAACGCCGTGCCTTCCATTCTCAACCTCCTCGGCCACGACAACACTGACATCGCCATCGACGTCGTTCAGCTGCTTCAGGATTTGACCGACGAGGACGTCTTGGACGACAACGATGACCCGGCGCGTGCGCTTGTGGACGCGCTTGTTGAGAATAATGTCCTTGAGTTACTTGTCCAGAATATGCTCCGGTTGTCCGATTTGGAGCCCGACGAGGCCGCCGCTGTCTACGGCAGTCTCGCTATTATCGAGAATCTCATTGAGGTGAAGCCGGCGGTGGTGGAATTGGTGTGCGAGAAGACCAAATTGCTCAAGTGGCTGATGAGTAAGATCAAGGTTAGGGAGTTTGACGGTAACAAACAGTACGCGTCGGAAATACTGGCCATACTTTTGCAGAGCAGTACGGCCAATCAGAAGAGGTTAGGGCAAATGAACGGTGCAGAAGTGTTGCTTCAGGCAGTGGCAATGTACAAGTCCAAGGACCCAAAGAGCCCCGACGAGGCCGAGATGCTGGAGAATCTGTTTGATTGTTTGTGCTGTTTGCTGATGCCAATGGAGAACAGGGACAAGTTTCTCAAGGCCGAAGGTGTGGAGTTGATGATCATTATAATGAAGCAGAAGAAGTCTGCTTATGGCTCCGCAATAAGGGCCCTTGATTTTGCAATGACTAATTACCCGCCTGCTTGTGAACGTTTCGTCGATGTTTTGGGCTTGAAGACTGCCTTTGCAGCTTTTATGGGTAAGGCAAGTGCTGCCTATCCCTTTTTTCATTGTTGGGAGTATTCGGTTTTATGGTGATTACTGCATTTTTATATTTTTATGTCGAGATAGAGGTCTAGTGTTGATATTGAAGCTTAGCAGTGGAATTGGTATTAGATACAGTTGCAAGAGCTCTAGAACCTGCTGTAGAACACTTGTTGCTATTTCACTCATGAGGCAATACAGCTAAACATGTTGCTAGGTGATTTAACTTTTGTTCTCTAATGCAGGTTCCCATTAATAAGAATGAAAAGAAAGAAAGGTATCAAGAGGAGTTGGAGGAGCGCATTGTGTCACTAATTGCATCGTTATTTGGTAAGAGCATCTCTAACAGTTGCTTTATATATTCTCTATTTTAGAGAAGCAAAAATCGAAATCTCTAAAATATTTTACCTCCAACTCCAACAGTTTCTCTATCTTATATGCTATAATTTAATGAGTTCTCTTATAATTTAAAGAATATAATGAAAATTTTATATAATCAAGATATTAATTAGGAAAGAGAAGATTAAATAGAGGAAATGTGGAGAGAGAGAAAGAGAGAGTTTGTGAAATTTTAGTAGTAGCATTAAAGTTTAGAGTTTTGTAGAAAGATTTAGAGTTTTATGTTTTTCTATAAATATAAAGTTTTTTCCTCTCTCATCTACAACTTTCTCTATTATAAAGAAGGGTTTAGAGAAACTGTTGGAGTAAAATTATGGTGTTTTTACTCTAAACTAGAGTTAATTTCAAGTTTAGAGTATCTGTTGGAGATGCTCTAAGTAGGCAAGTACTGTTGTAATGATTGTATGAATGCTCTTTGCTCTTATGTGCTTTTGCCCTTTGTTTTTTTCTTCTTCCAATTTTTGATGTGCTAGGTGTTTTTTTTTCTTCATAATGATATTATGGCCGCCCATGTCCGTGCCTCAATCAGGCTAGATGCATTGGGTAAAGTGATAGATTAATGAATTTCAATTTCAGTTAATTTTTCTCTAAAAAAAAATTTGGGTCCATTGGCTTGGTTGAACATGATTGAGTTTACTGGAAGGCTAACGTTTATCTACCATTGCACTAGTAGTTTATGATATATGTCCGTGTTTTTCTTCCATCCGTAAAATTAAACTACAGTAGTTTATGTTCATGGTTTGCACTCTGTATCGATTAGCAACTATGAAAATACTTATGATTCGTCATACCCACCATTTTGTTTTCAGGTGGAATTCTGAAGGGATCTAGAAGGGAAAGATTGTTGAGCAAGTTTGTGGAAAATGAGTGTGAAAAAATAGACCGACTTATGGAACTCTATATGAGGTTTGTTTCTTCTTATTCATTTCTTTGTTTATTGGCAAGGCAATTATTTCCAGCCATATGCTTTCTATCTCCATAGATGATTATCTAATCAGACATTCTCACTTATGCTTCAGATATTCAAATAGAGTTAAAGCCGAAACTGAGCACATTAACCAGCTCGAACTTGATGATTTAGAGGTCAATTTCTCTCATAGCTTTTGATACTCTGCAGCCTTCAACTTATTGTTTTCACCTGCAATTAATCTTTTACAACTGTGCAGGTGGATGTAGAGGAAATATACATTCGGAAGCTTGAAGCTGGACTTTATACGCTGCAGGTTTGTTTTTGCTGACTGTTGACATTTGAGATTTTCTGTGGAGTTGGCAATATAGGATTACTAACTTTAGTTTTCGTATCTCTGCTGACTAGAATTAGTAGTTTTAATTTTAATTTTCAACTCGAAAGTTATGGTCTTAAATTTATGTTTGTCACACCCTCTTAGACTCTTTGTATAAGAGTAAGTATGTTTTTCATGTTAAGTGTGTTATATAAGGAGAAAGTTTTTTGGCTCCTTTCATAAGGTTAAAATGGTGTTTTTTCCTTTTGAAGGGTTTACATAAGCTCATTTCAAATAGTGTCTTGTGACACCAAACATGGGACAAGGATTATTTTTGTTATAAGCTAAGAATTCTAATGCAAGAGGGTGTAACAAGCATACCCAAGTCTCTAGGCCTTAGTTCAAGTGATGGGATGGCTGCCCTGGTTCAACTATCCTGACAAACATACTATGAAAGTTTATAGGGGTGGGATCGATTCGGTATTAGGCTAAAACCCGTACCGTACCGTACCGTAATAAATCATTCGGTTTGGATCCTATTTGGTTCGGTTTCTCGGCAAGCCCATCCCACGAGTTTCGGTCCCAACGGGTTTCAGATCGGTTTTTCGATAAAATTTCTAACGGCTAAACAATTATTTGAGTTAACTATTGCTTGAGAAAAGCGAAACCGTAGAGAGATAAGATGAATTATAAGAGAATGAGAGTATTTTGTGTTGGTGTTTTCTATACATATGTCCAAAAAAAGATCAAATATGGGGGAGTGTATATTCATTTGAGTAAGGAAATAAGCACAATTTTGACACGTATTATCATTTCGGAACGGTTCGGTTTTATTCGGTACCGTAACATAAGAAGTCATTCGGTTCAGATTTAATTTGGTTCGGTTTCTTGATTAGTCTATCCCAGGAGTTTTGGGTCCAACGAGTTTCGGTTCGGTTTATTTCGGTTTTCGGTTCAGTTTTTCGGTAAAACATCCCACCCTAAAAGTTTATATTATCATCTTACAAGCTTGCTGTAGGAGTTATCAGTTTCTGTCAAAACTGACTGAAACTGGTTTAATGGATTTCATATGAAAGAAATTTCTTAAAGCTACACAGTTGGAGTATTGTTAGCATTGCATAAAAGTCATGTTCTGTATTATAACATTTGTCAAATGGGTCTTTAATTTTTCAAATATATGAGCCCCCATATTCTAAAGTCTTGAAAATGGTTTGATATAGAGTAAGCCATTTATATAACTATATTTTTTTCAATAGAATTAGTGTTTTCAATGCGGAACCTACAATCATGAATATGTTTTGAATATGCAGGAACTCAAGGTCAGTAGGATGGTTGGTGGGTACATATACTAGGTTCAGATTTCCTTGTAGCAAACAAATTTTGGAGAAACTTAATACGTTCACTTAATGTAGTTGTCTATTTCCTTTGTAAATGCTTTTCAGACATTTGAGGCATTTCATCTGAAGTTTTATTAGAGGAATATTTCCGTGAGCTACAATTTGAGAATTGGTTAAAGCGTTTACTGTGACCAGTGTTAATCTTTCTTTCTTTCTTTCATAAAACAACTATTAAATCTTTCACATTTGAACTTTTGCATAAATGCTAGAATTTGATCATTGAGTTGGACATAGATCTGTATGATATTGTCATATAGATTCAATTGTCAATGTTCTTTATCTTGGTTATTTTGTGACTTATGTTTGGATCTGAAAACTGTATTCACGATGTTGCAGCTGATTGCTATTATTCTGGGACATCTTTGGTGCTCTGAGTAAGTTGATCTTTCATAAATCGGCTGTTTTCTTTAAAGCTTTGGCTCGAGGTTTTGTTAGATAAATGTTTTGGGCCTGTCATCTTGTGTTGCAGGCATTCTCAAATGCGAGGAAGAATTGAACTACTTCTCAAGCAACAAAAGCTTACTAATAAAGATGTCAAGGATATACTTCAGGTACATATGTTTTTCGGCCGCATTCATTGTCAGATAGAGATTATATTTCTAAATATCTAATCAATTGATTTTTATTTTCTTCTGTTTGTTTTTGTTTTTTTATCTTTTATTCTATTATTTTTGTTAGCATTATTAATACTAATTAGCAGTTGTGTTGATGTCATAACTCATAACTGTTCATTTACAATGTTAACATTGTTTGATGTAGTAGCATTTAAATAGCCTTGGATCTATATTTTGATATTTTTGGGTTTTCAACCTACCAGGGGAGTTTGCAATTATCTCAAGTAAATTTTGCTGAGAAAAAATTAGCAGTGTGCAGTGGTCTTATAATAAAAAGTGGATTTTAATCGAGTGAAATGCCTGGAGTACCACAATTGAATGTTTAAATCTGTTTTAACGAACTTGGTTCCTGCATGCCTAGGATTTGAACTCCTGAGGGCTTTAACTTTCAGTTGCTGTTTCTAGATGAGGATACTTGAAACTAGAACTGCATTTGTTTGTACTGTCACTGAAACTTTTGACTGATTTATGGAGACATATAATACAGATCACATCTCTTGTTCAATTAAAATTGCAAACTCTAAACTCAGAAATTATGGCAAGTTGGAAGATTTATGGTTGATTAATTGATTGAGAATGAAGAGTTTTCCTGTGCGTTACCGACTTCTCTTTGTTTTTTTTGGCATCTTCTAGAATTTTTTGGGTCATTTATATACAAAGCGTAATTTGAGTTTTTCCCACTGCATCCCAGTTTTTGAACCTCAAGGCTCACTTCCCAACATATTTTAACTCTGAAATCCCCAAACCCCACCCCCCCCCCCCCCGTCCTCTATCTTGGACACACTAACCTCTCTTACATATTGCACTTGGGGTCGTGTGGTGGTTTTGTTAAATTATTATTATCATTCTTGAATGATAAAATATCTCCCAGATGCTGCTCTAAATAGGGTTCCTATAAATTTCCTGCACTTACTTGAGAGAGTACAATATCAGCCCAGTTTCTTTTTTAGTTTCAGCCATCAATATCGTATGGGGTTAGCATCTGTATTGGTTAAGGTGGTTATAATTGTCTGAAACTTTGAAGTTCCTATTACATCAGATGGCTTCAAATCTCTTTTAGAGATAAATCGTTTTGGTTCGGACTATCTATTAATTTTTAAGGAAATTGATGCTTACAGTTTACGGTTCATAATTTTAGTCCTTGAGCCTGTTTACCCTAATCCAATGTTCTTGCTGTTTGTGTTTTCTATTTGGCAATAATGTTTTTCCTTATTGAATAACAGGAGTATCATGACAACATTGGTGATATCGATGGACCTGAAGAAAAAGAGCGATCACGGTCGAAGATTCAAAAATTCATCTCCGCTTTTGATTAATTGAATGGTGCCCTCTTTAGTTGTGTGGGGAATTGTCAGTGCAAAGTCGAAGTGAAATGGCTGATGTATATTTTCTGGTGGAAAACAGTTTTAAGGTTTGATGAAGTGATTGGAGAATTTTAGCAGGTCACTGTGATGAAGTGAAGCACAAAAGCATATTGAGAAACACTTGTAAAACTTGTTGCGGATGTGAAATTTGACCATGGTCAATTCTTCGAGAGTGTACCATTACAGGAATGAAAGTTTTGCTCGAGTTGACATTGCTCTGCATCCAGATGTTATTTTGGGAGAATTATTTAAAAACCCAACATCAGATTTGATTTTCAAAAAAATTCACCTTAATACATCAAGATAAAAAATACCGAATTTATGATTTTTTTATCTTTCAAAAAAGTCCATTTGACATCATTCTCTCGTAAAAATTCAGTAAGTTATAAAACATGTCTTTTTTTTTTGCACATTTTGTCATTTTTTCTTAATTTGAATTTTTTTATGTCGTCTTTAAGTAATGGAATCTCTCTCTCTCTCTCTCTCTCTCTCTCTCTCTCTCTCTCTCTCTCTCTCTCTCTCTCTCTCTCTCTCTCTCTCTCTCTCTCTCGATTGTTGTATATAAATTGATAATTTCTTATGTTCAATTTTGTTGTACAATCAATTTCATTTTTTTTTGTATATGATACATGATTTGAATTGATGTTACACGAAACTCTATTTTCGTTCGTAGCTGTATTAATAGTATTGATTACTTTGCTCCTCAAACTATATATATTGCGAGATCGAAATCTACTTAATTAGGTCTGGATCTGATTTTGGTTCTGAAGATGTGTTTGGATAATGTATCTGTTTGACTATCTGTCTGAGTATCTGTTTGTTTATTTATTCTGTTAGCAGTATTAAACCTAACTGTTAGTTAATCAAAGCATTTACATGTGTTTCTTCAACTCCTTAATAACTTTTTAATGTTTTTTCTGCAGTATATTCAATGACAACAACACTATCTCCAATCATTGTGAAATATATTCATGGTCGAGAAGGTGTGATGAATATTTTAAGTGTTGATATCACACTTACTGACATAGTGGATATTGTCTGTCAAGGATTCAAATCATTTAACTCAATCTTGACATACAATCCTTCAATTTCTTCGCCAAATTTTTGAGATATTGCCTCCCCCACTGTCAAAATTTGATGGAGCAAGCAACAACAAGAAGATGAAGCATTGAAGAACTACAAAAGTAGAATTCTAGATTTGATTTTGTAGTTTATTATGTACTTTTATAATTTCTATTATTGTATTTTTTTTTCTATTATCAATGAATCTATCTTAGTTCAAAGAATCAATGATGTTGTTTAATTTTTGTACATCAACTCTATCATTTTCAAAGTATCTGTTCAAGTGTCTGTTTATGTATCTATTCAAGTATTTGTCATTTTATTCTATTCTTTATCTTTTTTTGAGTTGGTTTAGTGTTGTAAAATGCATCATAAAGTGCAAAAAAAAAGATTTCATTTCATAGGCTTAATACATTAATTCACTCATTCAAAATTGTAGAGCAACAGAAATAGTATTACACAGATAGATATTAAAACAGATAGTCATATGATTACATTCATAATGCTCACCAAATGTACTACTTACAAGACAGACCCCTAAAACTTATAACAATGTTCACAGAATGATCACTAAAACAAAATATACACATTGATTACTGTCCTATACTAGTTCATGAGATGATTCATTCATTCTACTTGTTCCACGATACCCATGATAGATCATGATCTATAACCGATTTCAACACTTTGGCCTTGAACCGAGCCACATCCTGACAATTTAGAGTTTTCTTTATTTCCTTGCCCAGAGCTAGGTGATACATGATGTAGCAAACAAAAGTTTCATAATCAAGGCTAGGAGGTTGTTGGTGAAAGGACCCAATTCCGATTCAGTTACCTAAACCGGAATCAAACCCTTTCGAAATTACGAACCAACAAAAATTTTTCCGAAATTTCGGCAGAGTTTCGTTACTAGCGTAGAATTACCATAACCTGCACGCGGAAAACACACTTCATCCTATGCCACAAAAAGCAAACCGTGGGCACCAATCCCATCCGGATTTCTCAACATCAATATAATCAACAAACAGTAAACATACTGTACTATATATATGTATATCCGAGAAAATCCATATAAACAAGTATCGGAATGTATCAGAGCGACCTCTAGTGTAAAATATATACAACATGTACATCAGTAGGTGAAACTGAAACCTACTGGAAAACACAGGTGACTCTGATCACTAGCCTCCAACCGCGACGTGAAAACACCAAACCTGAACTGCAACTGGGCACGGAAACCGAAAAGCCCAGGGGAAAGACAATAAACACGTTAGAGTGAGTGGATGAGAATAAATGTCTTTCACCAGTTTATATATATGTTAAAAATCACATATACGAGTCCAGGTAAATAAAAACAACATAGTACACGAGGTAAAACTCATACTCCTCCAGTGTACTGAGCATGCAAGTAAAATCCCACGGGGTCACTCATGGACTCCTCCGTGCTAGTACAGTCAGAATCACAGGATCCCAGACCCACACGTGATTCTAGCCGGAAATGGCCTCAGGTCAAAGGTCTGTCTCCCCCCGGTAAAGACCTCGGGTCAGGAGTCACAGCCACCCTTGACATATGCCTACCATCGGGGATCAGCCGAGAGGCGAGTGTATCGATACAACAACGTAACCACGACTGTACTCTGTGTAAACCAAATCATAAACATTTCGATGCAAATGCATGAAACATCATATAAGAATATGTATACTTGTATACGTATATTCGTATAAGTATAATCGTATAATCGTAAAACTCATGCTCATGTAATCCGTAATATCAATACGCATGCTCAAGTTCATAAATCATATAAAAGACTCGCAAGAACTCCGTGAAAAGAAATTGTCCACTCACAGATGAGCAAAATGCGCACACGCGCTAATCTCGAAGACCGGCGGAAGATCCCTCGCCAGAAGCTCGATCACGATCTCGATCCCGATCTCCTGAATATATTCATAAAATACAACTGATCAATATCGAAATTCACAACACTGTACTGATGCACGGAAACCAACCGTTCCCGGAAATACGAAATGCAGTACAAAATGTATAACTGAAATCCCGAAATTCCCACTCGAAATCTCGACTGACAAACAGCTAATCAAATCGACCCAAAAACCTCCGTACGATAACCAGGGCGTGATTACGAGAAAAATGACACTAATTACATCGAAATCTGAAAAAGTCAACCCTCGCCGGAAAATCACCGTTGACCGCCGCCGCCGGCAGCGGCGCGCCGTCAACCGTGAAATTTCACGGCGAGATTCTCCAGATTACAAGTTCTCAACCATCCGAGTCACTTTCCCTTCTACACCGACAACCAAATCTCAACGGAAATCCCTCAAATCGTCAAAACTCGATCGGAAAACCCAAACCCAATCCCTAATCGGGTTCACCCCAAAACCTCACCTCCGTCAAAACCAACCACCCCGTGAGCTTCTCCTAGGTATGGGGAGCAAAACCCCCAACAAATCCCCTCACCAAACTCGCCGGAACCACCTCCACCGTCGCCGACGAAATCCTCCAACTCGGTTCAGCTCGGGTTACCTCAAAACCAAACCATTTCAACCCAAACCAAGTTCTAACATACTCGAAATCAAGAGAGGAGTCTAGCTATACCTGTCCCGTGGCTGATGGTGGCCGGAATCCGGTCGCCGGAAGTGCAAGACCGAAACGGAAAGTTTTCCTCACGGGTCAACGGTCAAAGTTTTCCCAAAATGGAAAGTCAACGTCTGGTCAACCGAAAACAATGTTTTTCGACTAATTCTCGACTATTTCGCTATTTATACTCGAGCCTCGGGTCGATCGACGGTCCAAAATGAAAATACGAAATGATTCGGATAAGCTCGAAACAATCGGATAAACTCGTCGAAACCCAAAACTTCAAATAATCATAAAATATTCCTCGGTTATCGGAAAAATCTTCCGAAACCACCCACGAACTCGAAATCACGTACTCTACATTTTCCGTGAAGATACTCAACCCAAATTCTCGACCGAAAACCAAGTCGCGAATCGAATCGGCAAACCACAATATATCGCAAAACTGCGACTAAACTCAAATCTCGAGAATCGTGCCAAACGCACCTCTGATTCTGGTTCGGGTCGTCACAATTCTACCCCCCTTAAAGAAATTTCGACCTCGAAATTTACGTACCTGTCATGCGAACAGATGAGGATACTGCTCCCGCATACGCTGCTCGGTTTCCCAGGTGGCCTCCTCAATCGAGTGGTTCTGCCACAAGACCTTCACCAGCGGAATCACACGGTGTCTCAACTCCTGCTCACGTCGATCGAGAATCTGCACTGGCTCCTCAACATACGATAAATCCTCTCTGATCGGCAACTGCTGTGGGGCTATCACATGTGAAGGATCTGAGATGTACTTCCGCAACATCGAAACGTGGAAGACATCATGCACACGAGCCATCTCAGCCGGTAACTCAAGTCTATAAGCAACAGCTCCAACCCTCTCCGTAATCTCGTACGGACCAATGTACCGCGGTCGAAGCTTGCCACGCTTCCCGAAACGCACAACTCCCCTCCACGGAGATAGTTTCAGGAAGACCCAATCACCAACCTCAAACTCTAAATTCTTTCTCCTCACATCCGCGTAACTCTTCTGCCGATCCTGGGCGACCTTCAGTCGATCCCGAATAACCTGAATGTCCTCCATCGTGGTTTTCACCAAATCCGGACCAATGAGCCAACGCTCGCCCACCTCACTCCAACACAATGGAGTGCGACACTGCTTCCCGTACAGAGCCTCGTACGGTGCCATCTCAATACTGGCCTGATAACTGTTGTTGTAGGCGAACTCGATCAAGTGCAACTGCTGATCCCAGTATCCACGAAACTGCAACACACATGATCTCAACATATCCTCAAGTGTCTGAATAGTCCGCTCGGACTGCCCGTCAGTCTGAGGATGAAAAGCTGTACTAAATCGCAACCTCGTGCCCAAAGCTCGCTGTAAAGCCTGCCAAAACTCAGAAGTAAACTGACTATCACGGTCAGAAACAATCGATACAGGTACACCATGCAAGCGAACAATCTCTGATAAGTACAACTTGGCTAATCTGCCCACTGAAATCTTCCCTGGAAGTGCAAGAAAGTGTGCGGATTTCGTCAGTCGGTCAACAATAACCCAAATGCCAGTATTACCCGCCGAAGTACGTGGCAACTGATAGACGAAATCCATCGTAATGTGCTCCCACTTCCAAACTGGAATCTCAAGTGGCTGTAGTTTCCCTGCAGGTTTCTGCCTCTCCGCCTTCACCTGCTGACAAATCAAACACCGACTCACGTACGCGGCAATCTCCCGCTTCATGTTGCGCCACCAATAATACGCTCGAAGTGTACGAAACATCTTCGTACCTCTGGGATGCATCGCATACGCTGAACTGTGGGCCTCATCCAGAATCTCCTTTTTCAAATCCTCGTCCCTGGGTACACATAATCTGCCCCTGAACAACAACGTACCGTCGTCGCTCAATCGGAACTCTGTAGGCACACCATTCCGAATCATGGTCTTCTTGCCTAACAGGTAAGGATCTGAATCCTGTGCCTCCCGCACCTGATCAACCAATACGGGTCGTACCTGAAAGCTAGCTAACAAGACTCTATCATCATCATAACCAAACACAGCACCCGTAGCCGGTAGCTCGGCTAACATCGATACTCTGGCCACACACATGTGAAACAACGAGGCTCCCGATTTCCGGCTAAGTGCGTCCGCTACAACGTTGGCCTTCCCTGGATGGTACTCAAACGTACAATCATAATCATTGATCAACTCCATCCATCGGCGCTGCCTCATGTTCAGATCCGGCTGTGTCCGCAAGTAAGTGAGACTCTTGTGGTCAGTGAAAATCTTACACTGAGCACCATACAGGTAATGTCTCCAACTCTTCAACGCTAATACAATAGCGGCTAACTCCAAATCATGCGTCGGATAGTTGATCTCGTGCGGTTTCAGCTGTCTGGAACCATAAGCCACGACTCTGCCATGCTGCATCAATACACAGCCAAGGCCCAACTTCGACGCATCACTGTATACAACAAACTCACCACTGTCATCTGGAAATGTCAGAACCGGTGCGGTAGTCAGTCTCTCCTTCAGGAGCAAATAACTCTCCTCGCACGCATCAGACCACTCAAACTTGACGCCCTTCTTCGTCAATCTGGTCAGTGGTGTAGCTATCCGGGAGAAATCCTGTACAAACCGTCGATAATAGCCTGCTAACCCTAAGAAACTCCGGATCTCCGGCACAGTAGTGGGTCGACTCCAATTCAGCACGGCCTCGATCTTGTCAGGATCAACACTAACTCCCTCGGCCGAAATCACATGACCCAGAAACTTCACACTATCCAACCAGAACTCACACTTGCTAAACTTCGCGAACAACTGATGGTCCCGCAAAGTTCGCAACACTGCTCGCAAGTGCTTCCTGTGCTGGCCCACACTCCTCGAGTATATCAGGATATCGTCTATGAATACAATCACGAACTTGTCCAGGAATCGTCGAAACACCCGATTCATCAAGTCCATGAAAGCTGCGGGGGCGTTGGTAAACCCAAACGGCATAACCAGAAACTCATAATGCCCATACCGCGTCCTGAATGCTGTCTTGGCAACATCGGAGTCTCGGATCCTCAACTGGTGATATCCGGATCGAAGGTCAATCTTCGAAAAGACTGCTGCTCCCTTCAGCTGATCGAACAAGTCATCAATCCGTGGCAATGGATACTTGTTCCTCACTGTAATCTGATTCAGCTTCCGATAGTCGATGCACAACCGCATGGACCCGCCCTTCTTCCGCACAAACAATACTGGAGCACCCCACGGAGAAACACTCGGTCGAATGAATCCCTTCTCTAACAACTCCGGAAGCTGAATCTGCAACTCCCTCAACTCTGCAGGCGCCATCCGGTACGGTGTCTAGGAAATCGGTCCAGTACCCGGCAATAACTCAATGGTAAAATCAATCTCCCGCACAGGGGGTATACCAGGTAACTCCGCTGGAAACACATCCGGAAACTCAGACACAACCTCAATACTACCAAGATCCGGCACTGCAGCTGTAGTGTCCACAACATGGGCTAAGTAAGCAACACAACCCTTCTTCATCAACCGATCCGCCCTCATCGCGGAAATCAAACACGGTAGGGAAGTGTTCTTCTCGCCACGAAACAGTATCTCCGGTAACCCAGGTCGTCGAAATGCGACCTCCTTCCTGTGGCAATCAAACATGGCCCAGTGCGACTCCAAAAAGTCCATACCCAATATCAAATCAAAATCCACAATATCAAGCAACAATAGATCAGCGGCTAAACCATGGCCATCAACAAACACCTCACAATCTCGGTAAACCCAACCGATGCTCACAACCTCACCTGACGGATACAACACTCTCCACAACCCCGGAAGTGGAGATGCAGGTACCGTAGCCAATGATGACAGTCTAAATGATATGAATGAATGTGTGGCACCTGGATCTAACAATGCAACTACTGGAATACCAAAAACATGTAACGTACCGATAACGACCTCTGGTGATTCTCTGCCCTCACGCATGGTCATAGCATGAACTCTCGCCTGTCCGGCTGGTCGTCCTCGCTGGGCCTGACCCTGCTGCCTGCCCTGGCCTGCAAACTGTGCTGGTCGAGCTCCCGAAGTGGCACCTCGCTCAGCTCCGGAACTCTGAGCCGCCTGTCCATCACCACCATACAACTGGGGACACTCCCTCGCATAGTGACCCACCTGGCCACAGCGAAAACAAGCGACAGGACCTCGCCGACAAGTACCCAGGTGATACTTGTTGCAGTAACTACACAATGGGTAGTCTTTCGGTACAGCAAAAGTGTCACCAGTACGTCGAGGATAACTAGAACCACTGGAACCTGCACTAGCCTGTGGTCGCTGCGGTCGATCTCTCCTCCATCCCGACCTCCGTCTCGGTACACTAACTGGTGGTCGATATGATCCGCCGCCTGAGGATGTAGCTGAACCGGAAGTATCAGAACTCTGCCTCTTTGAAGGCCCCTGACTCGGTCCACCTTCCTCAAATCGTCTCGGCTGGTACCTCTGCTGTCTCTCCCGCTCGATATCCTCGCCTCGGAGTGCAGCACTAACAAACTCATCGAAGTTGTTCCGAGGCATCGTAGTCAGTGTCGCCTTGATGCTCAGATTCAACCCCAGCTCAAATCTACGACACTTGGCTTCCTATGTAGCCACCATATCCCGCGCAAAACGAGACAATCGAGTAAACCGATCCCGATACTCAAGTACAGACAAACTGCCCTGCCTCAAGTTCGTGAACTCCTCGTACTTGCGCTGCTGGGTAGCCTGATTAAAATACCTCCGCATAAACAGATCACGAAACAATGTCCACGGAGTATCCACAGGAACTCTGTCAGTACTGACCCACCAAAAGTATGCATCACCCTCAAGTAAACCAACTGCAGCTACTGTCATCTGCTCAGGTGTAAACTGCAGACGCTCACAAACACGCTCAATCTGAACCAACCATGCCTCGCATATCTCTGGATCAACTGAACCCGAAAACACAGTAGCACCCGCAGTGCGAGCCTTGACCACATGGTCAAAACGCTCTTCCAAACGCAGCACTCGCATCAGCAAGTCGCGCGTTCGGCGATCCTCATCAGGATCATCATCCCGATCAACACGGGGACCACGTCGAGGAGGCATCCTACTGATACAAGACAAGCATTAGGCACAAGCAGAAAGAACGTAATCATGAAACCGCAGATATTTGAGGACACACAACACCCGAAGTATTGATGAGTACCGCTGGCCAGTCGGGTCATCACTCCAGTCATGCTGTATCAACTCAAATACCCTAAGCGTCACAACTACAAGAGTCTACAGAATCTGACAACCTAATGCTCTGATACCAAGCTGAAAGGACCCAATTCCGATTCAGTTACCTAAACCGGAATCAAACCCTTTCGAAATTACGAACCAACAAAAATTTTTCCAAAATTTCGGCAGAGTTTCGTTACTAGCGTAGAATTACCATAACCTGCACGTGGAAAACACACTTCATCCTATGCCACAAAAAGCAAACCGTGGGAACCAATCCCATCCGGATTTCTCAACATCAATATAATCAACAAACAGTAAACATACTGTACTATATATATGTATATCCGAGAAAATCCGTATAAACAAGTATCAGAATGTATCAGAGCGACCTCTAGTGTAAAATATATACAACATGTACATCAGTAGGTGAAACTGAAACCTACTGGAAAACACAGGTGACTCTGATCACTAGCCTCCAACCGCGACGTGAAAACACCAAACCTGAACTGCAACTGGGCACGGAAACCGAAAAACCCAGGGGAAAGACAATAAACACGTTAGAGTGACTGGACGAGAATAAATGTCTTTCACCAGTTTATATATATGTTAAAAATCACATATACGAGTCCAGGTAAATAAAAACAACATAGTACACGAGGTAAAACTCATACTCCTCTAGTGTACTGAGCATGCAAGTAAAATCCCACGGGGTCACTCATGGACTCCTCCGTGCTAGTACAGTCAGAATCACGGGATCCCAGACCCACACGTGATTCTAGCCGGAAATGGCCTCAGGTCAAAGGTCTGTCTCCCCCCGGTAAAGACCTCGGGTCAGGAGTCACAGCCTCCCCTGACATATGCCTACCATCGGGGATCAGCCGAGAGGCGAGTGTATCGATACAACAACGTAACCACGACTGTACTCTGTGTAAACCAAATCATAAACATTTCGATGCAAATGCATGAAACATCATATAAGAATATGTATACTCGTATACGTATATTCGTATAAGTATAATCGTATAATCGTAAAACTCATGCTCATGTAATCCGTAATATCAATACGCATGCTCAAGTTCATAAATCATATAAAAGACTCGCAAGAACTCCGTGAAAAGAAATTGTCCACTCACAGATGAGCAAAATGCGCACACGCGCTAATCTCGAGGACCGGCGGAAGATCCCTCGCCAGAAGCTCGATCACGATCTCGATCCCGATCTCCTGAATATATTCATAAAATACAACTGATCAATATCGAAATTCACAACACTGTACTGATGCACGGAAACCAACCGTTCCCGGAAATACGAAATGCAGTACAAAATGTATAACTGAAATCCCGAAATTCCCACTCGAAATCTCGACTGACAAACAGCTAATCAAATCGACCCAAAAACCTCCGTACGATAACCAGGGCGTGATTACGAGAAAAATGACACTAATTACATCGAAATCTGAAAAAGTCAACCCTCGCCGGAAAATCACCGTTGACCGCCGCCGCCGGCAGCGGCGCGCCGTCAACCGTGAAATTTCACGGCGAGATTCTCCAGATTACAAGTTCTCAACCATCCGAGTCACTTTCCCTTCTACACCGACAGCCAAATCTCAACGGAAATCCCTCAAATCGTCAAAACCCGATCGGAAAACCCAAACCCAATCCCTAATCGGGTTCACCCCAAAACCTCACCTCCGTCAAAACCAACCACCCCGTGAGCTTCTCCTAGGTATGGGGAGCAAAACCCCCAACAAATCCCCTCACCAAACTCGCCGGAACCACCTCCACCGTCGCCGACGAAATCCTCCAACTCGGTTCAGCTCGGGTTACCTCAAAACCAAACCATTTCAACCCAAACCAAGTTCTAACATACTCGAAATCAAGAGAGGAGTCTAGCTATACCTGTCCCGTGGCTGATGGTGGCCGGAATCCGGTCGCCGGAAGTGCAAGACCGAAACGGAAAGTTTTCCTCACGGGTCAACGGTCAAAGTTTCCCAAAATGGAAAGTCAACGTCTGGTCAACCAAAAACAATGTTTTTCGACTAATTCTCGACTATTTCGCTATTTATACTCGAGCCTCGGGTCGATCGACGGTCCAAAATGAAAATACGAAATGATTCGGATAAGCTCGAAACAATCGGATAAACTCGTCGAAACCCGAAACTTCAAATAATCATAAAATATTCCTCGGTTATCGGAAAAATCTTCCGAAACCACCCACGAACTCGAAATCACGTACTCTACGTTTTCCGTGAAGATACTCAACCCAAATTCTCGACCGAAAACTAAGTCGCGAATCGAATCGGCAAACCACAATATATCGCAAAACTGCGACTAAACTCAAATCTCGAGAATCGTGCCAAACGCACCTCTGATTCTGGTTCGGGTCGTCACAGTTGGGGACTGTTGATGATGGACTGCACAAGTATTTTATCAAAATCAAGCTTCTGATCTTTGACCCGCTGATTGTTTTTGCGTTCATTTTCGTATATTGAGATTTCCTTGCTGGTACTCTGAGAGTCATCTATCAACATTCGAACATTTAGTGATAACATATCATCATGACGACGGCGATAACGAACACGATGACGACGATTTTCAAACTCAGAGAGAGAAAACACAGAAAGAAAAACGCGTAAAGGTAGTAGGTGGGATAAAGAGAGTAGCAAATAATGTAACTATGACGAAAACTATGGTCTGTTACATACTTAAAAACAAAATGAGTTTTTTTTTGGAATTGAAAACTTATGATGAATTTTTGAGAAAAGAAAAAGTCTAAAGTGAGTTTTATTTTATTTTCCCTATTTTTTTTTCCTTTCGATTGATACAAAGTCCTGGCCTCTAGTAGAACAATTTTTCAAAATAGGTGACATGGAAAGTAGGGGCAGGGAAAGAGGATTATGTCAAGATGTTGGATCTCTAGGATAACCCTTGTTTTTGGCCGTGCAGTTCTTAGAAGTTAAACCTGTTTTTTTTTTTGCGCCTGTCGAAAACTATCTATTCATTGGTCCTGGTTGAGAACTTCTCCTTGGGCCATCTCCAATGTTCTATACTATCTTTTTCTTATTTTTGGCAAAAATATTCTCTTACAGTACATATGCATACCCAATTTTTTTGGTTGGGTTGTATTAGTTGTAATATAGGTTTTATTCACCGAACTTATTTTACAAATCACATTTAATATATGTGGAGCTCACCGTGGAGTCCACGATGATATATTCTACTTTTTCATAAGGTTGCATCTTTACTATGAAGGGTTGTCAAATTATAGTCTGAATGAATAAGACCAATGATTTTAATTTTTGAAACAAAATTGTAATATAACATCCACCATCAACGATGACCCTATTATAAAGACCCTTAGAAGTTATTAACTAGAATTATATAGGAAAAAATTCCCCACAGTTCTACACACTTTTGATCGGGTCAATTTGATGCCCGATTATAATAGTTTTCAATAAGATGTCCAAACTCAAACTATATATTCATGGTGTCTTCGTCAATTTTCTGTTAGTCCTTCGTTATTTTTGTCGCCATGTTTTTTGTTTTGTTTTTGTTTGAAAACAAGAGTTAAAGACCTTAACTGCCCTTATAATTACTGACCATAACGTGCTTGGACTCGATCATAATCTTTGAGCCTTGATCTCGGCCTTCGGTGTGCCTAGAAGATGGTCTGAGTGCCTATAATAACTTTGGGTGCCCAGAGTAAATTATGGGTGCTCAATTTAAATTTGGGTGCAAATCAATGAGAACATGTGCATGCCATTGTCGAGCTTGCCCCACCTCCGCTCTCGACTGCATTCTAGCGTCGCCTCTTCAACTCACGTGTCTAACTCAAGAGTGGGAATGAACGATCTCTAAGACCGACAACGATCTTAGACCACTCCCTAATCTTGTGATCGTGAGTGCTCGAAGAAAATACTAGTAGACCAATAATGATTGCGGGTGCGTAGAGTAATTACATTGAGCCTTTGGTGTCTACATCTTTTGAATTTTGAAGTCAGGGTACCACTTTGATATTGCGACAAAAATTTGGGTAGCAATTTGATAGTCGATAGGTTAAAACATATAAAAATTGAATAAGATACCTATTAATTAAAAAAAAGTTATATGATCAAAAGAAATGGAGACATGACGGAAACAACACCAATATAAAGTTCTAGTTAGTGAAGTTAGCAAACAAAGTTACTGTTTAGAGCAATTCCAACAGATTTCCTATAAGTCATTTATAGTAAAAATATAAATTTTTTTCTTTAAAATCATCTCCAGCACATATATTATCTTATTAGCTATTTTAGAGAATCTCTATATTTCATATTTTCATCCCCTATTCATATACCAAAAATATTAGGTCTGTGATCGGGTCGGGTCTACCCTTAAAACAAGGAATCGAGACCGAATCGAATGAATAATTTTTGGGTCGGGTTTTGATGTAAAAAATAGAGAACCGAAGTGAAACCAAACTGACCAAGTTCGTATCAGTTCCTCCAGCTTTCTGTTTAAACCAATTTTTTTTATTTCAAATCTGAGCTCCGATGTCGCCCAAACGACGCCTTTATGAAACCATCAATTCCTCGGTTGAATTGGTCGATGAGAAGTGTGTGGATGAGAGAGTTGATGCTGTCGATGAGCATAGGAACCTTCTTCTAGGATGTAATGTCGGAGACGGCTCTCGAGGTCAAGAAACTTGGCCAAGGTGAGCTCACCGTCGAGATGGTCATCAAGGTCACCAAGGAGGTGGTAAGGGACACTTTTAAGACTATAATTATGTGCCTATTACGCTCATAACTTTATGCGTATGGCTTGTTTTCTATGAATAAAGCATTGTTCTTATGACGATTCTTGTTCTTGCTAAGAAACGTGGAGTTGGCTCTGAAATACATTAAATATGAATAATTAAATACTTATTGGAGAATATGTATACATTTATGAGGTCACGAGATAATTTGGAGCAAATTTGGGAAAATGACGAAATAACTTTATCGAAAGTCACTGGAAGTTGCCCGGAACCCGCCAGAATTTTCCACAGCCGGGTGGCCGGCCCAAGGACATGGAGTCCAGCCTAATGGAGGACCATTCAGCTCATTTATGCTTACCAATCTGATTTGGAGAGAAAGAGAAGAAGTTGGACCACATGATGTCACTAATTTGGAGCTTAGCCTTCCAAAGCCTAAAATAGTGGATCATGGTCTCCCTAATTAAAACTAATCCTTAGAGCTTCCACCTCCTCTTTTATTATCATCCTAGAAATGGAGCCTCCCAACTCAGCCAAATTCGAGCTCCCTTTTCCTAACTCGTATAACTCACCTCATTTTCAGATTTTCCATAGTTTTAAACTTTCTCTAGACCCCTTATCCTTATCCCAAATCTCTAGTAATCTCTTCTACATCTTCTCCTCCATTTCTAGGCCAAAACAACTCCAGAACTACTACCATCAGAAACCTAGCTCTTCCCTCTCTTGGGTATAGCCGAACCCCTTCACCACCACACCATCACTTTGGTCTATTTTGGGTGTTCCTCCTCTCATGTTTGCCTCTAGGATTTTGTTTGGTCTTTAGAGCTCAAAGAAGTGGGAAGTAATCCCTCTTCCCCTTGGCTCCTTGGAATCCTTAAGGACTACCCTTACCTCCTCTTGAAGACTTGTGCTAGCTTAGGGTGAAGAAGTTGAGCTAGAAGCCTTGGAGTCATTTGGTGGGGCTTTGGCTAGGGGACCCTTGGCTATTTCTACTCTCTTCTTGGTTTTAGCATGTATATAGTCTTCTATTTCATTATGCTTAGTGAGTAGTTGCCTTTTGGAAGGCTAAGGCTTAGCCCTATCCAATTTGATATACATACAACTATGTTTTAAGTTATGGAAATAAATTTGGTATAGTGTACTATATGTTGTGAATGAGTTTGATAGCTTATGATGTGATTGTGGTATGTTTGCATATTTTGGCTTGATTCAATGTTTTAATATTCATGTCTTATCCATGACTAAGTTGAGATATGTTTAGGGAAGCTAAAAATGAACCTAAGTGAGCTAGTCACTCACCTAAGGAAGATAAGCATGTAAACATGACTTAGGTTGCATTGAGAAGATGGGCCTAAGATTTGGTTTTCATTGGGTTTGAGCATGGACCGAAGCCTTCTTGAAGTCCAAATGACTCAAGGAGCTTCTGTTAAACTTACATTGACTTGAAGGGGCTTTGTAGCTAATCGTTAATTCTTCTAATTCATGTTCTAAAAGGTGTGGATTAGGAAAGTCATTAGAACATACTTTCATGTCCCCTAATAGGGACTTAGGAAGGAAAGCCATTCACATTCATTATAAGTGAACACATATTGAAGTCATTAGGCATGTGGTATGATTAGGATACGATTCGTAATTGAGTCGCATTATACTTTAGGTTTGCTTTAAATTTGAATGTTGGACTGCCCTAATGGCCTAGGAGATTCGGTTAATAACCAATGGTGACTCCAAAAGATCACGAATTGCACAATCACGTATGAATTCGACTAAACTCATAACTTAGACATGTATTGTTGGTACATTGAGTTAGCTAGTTGCAACATCTCTAGCCGACCAAACATTTACATTTTGTTTTGTTTTACTATATGTTTTCACTTAATTAGTTCGTAGTAAACATTCAATCAACCTTTCGTTTAACCACTCTTTGTAATTCAACCATCCCTTGCAATGTTAAGTCTCCAAAGGACTTAGTCTTGTGAGATACACTTCCACGTATTGCTTTAGTTTTAGTGTCATGTCTTGTGTCTAGTTAATCCATAATTTGAGTGCATAATCGAGTGAAGCTAAGGAGTTTAAGTGGTCAATCCTTGTGGGTTCGACGCTCGACTTCTTAATAAATACTATAACTTGACCCCATATACTTGTGGGTAAGAGCAATTCACTTAGTCTTAGATTAATCAATAGTCAAAAGGTTGAGGGGATAAATCTCTTGAACAAGTTTTTGGCGCCGTTGCCGGGGATTAATTAACGGCAAAGTATCTAAGACTATTTAAAAGTAAAACTAAAGCAATACGTGGAAGTGTATTAATTAACTAAAAGGTTGAAAGTTTGGATTAGATACTAAACGGTATAGGGCAAAGCTAAAAGGTTGTAAACATAAAATAAACGGTATAGGGGGGGGGGGGGTTGAAAGTTTGGATTAATTAACTACGAAAATAAACAAATGATGGTCAGCAAACAGATTTAGATTCCTAAATTCTAACATGCTTCACTCATAAAAAAATAGAAACAATTAAAGAACATAAAATCCTAAACATGCTCACTAGATTGAAAATAAAACACTAAGCTATATATACAAGTGATCGACTCATCCTGAGTACCTTTACTCATTCTTAACCTGCAAGTTAAACATTATTAATCGAAATCCTAACTTCTCAATTTTACAAAACACATGCTCATAATTTGTCGTGCTCGGGATCGCCCTATACACATACCATTGGTTTAGACTCAGCATCACCCTATATCTAAGCCAAAGCATTAAGAATAGACGAACATGTATAATAAAAACTAAGAAATTAGAACACATGAAAAACAGTTGAAAATGAAACAAGTAAAGAAAAACCGAAATACTATAAACTACTTCACTAAACCAATAGTTCAAACAAGGAGAAGCTACAAAGTAAAGAGGATTCATGTTATACTTTTTAGTTTTCGGGATCGCCCTATAGAGCTAAGGTATAACTGAATCTTCTTTGGCGGAGGAGACACTCGGGATTGCCCTATATGTCAATGGAGGTTGTTGTGGTGGCGAACGATGGCGTAGGCTGCTTCCTTGGAGGATTTCTTGGCTTCATGGAGGAGGAGATAGTGTTTAGGAAGAGATTTTGGCGTCTAAAATGAGTGATGATGATGAATGAGTCGAGCTCCTCAATTTATAGAAGAAGATTAGGTCTTTTCCTACCAAAACAAGACTTTCTTTATGTACTCGGGTAAATCTGACAGCCTGTCTTCAAACACGTTTTCTTAAAGCTGTAGAGATCAGAAAATTATGATTCTTGATTAGTTGGAAAGAATACTTCAAGGGATTTAAAATACCATATCTGATCATTAAATTCGGAGTTGATTTGCATATTCGGTGCCCTTTGAAGTTGGGTGACCTGGTAGCCCAGATTTTCTTCTTTTACAAGTAGGAAATCTTGATATCTTCAAATCTTGCATTCCTTATTCTCCAATTTTCCTTGGCCGAATATACCCATGTATTTGCACATATTTTGGCCTTCAAATCAGGTACAAATAATCTTAAAATATCTTCCATGACTTCGGCTCCAAGGATCTCCATAATTTCGGCAATATTGCTCTTTTCTGGTTCGCGCAGGAGAAATGTCTTCTTCCTCATTTTCACCATTTTTGTATCCATTTCATTTGTCAAATGGTTTCCAATTCTTGACACCATATGGGCATGCATTTTAGTAACCACTTAAAGACCATTTTTCGGACCATTTCTTCTCCAAAATTAGGAACTTCCTCCTTAATACATTTTCAGCTCCATTTTGCTCCTTTTGTCCATTCTCCTTTATTCTTCTACCTAAAAGCATAAAGTAAGTTAGAAACGTATTCACTAAGCTCATAACATAGCAAAATTTAGAGAGAATTACATTAATAATCAAGCATCAAATGCGTAGATCAAATTCCCCCACACTTAAATTTTGTTAGTCCCTAGCAAATACTAAACAAAAGAAAAACTCAAAAATCAAAACAAACAAAGGAAAACGTACAATTTAAAAACTAACACACTTAAATATTTCAACATTTCAAATATGCAAATCATCATGTTATTATGTTTAAAACGCTAAAAACTCTAAGTTGACAAAAACACATCTAAGCCCCTGTCTTCAGAATTTTACAAAGTATATGGCGATGCAATAACAAGATTTCAACGTGAATGCTCAATGATTTCAAGAGTTAATAGAGATATAATCATGTCATGAACAAGTAAGACTTGGAAGCAAACAATGGTGAAGTTAAGCTATGCATGTTTCGAACAAGTTCAAATCAATCTTACAAGGATGCACTCATCATCTTTTTCACTCATGAAAAGAAGGGTTCAATCAAGATATGCATGAACTCATTCGAAAACCTCATGAATATAATGAATTACTTGCACAAATGAACCAAAATCATATGCTTACTCATGCAATTTACTCAACCAATCGAAGGCTACTCATCTTAAGGATCAAAAAGGTCTTTAGAAAGGTTGTAATGGGGCTGAGGCTAAGGCATTCAAAATTTTGGTATGTGGTGATAAAAACATTCAAAAGACTTAGACAACACTTGGGCAATTCGAGCTCCATCATTTCTCATGTGTCAAACTTCAAAATGAGGCCAATTTTCATCTTTTTGGGCCATAAAATTATTTTTTCTTGAGCTTTACGGACATGACAAATGCCATATTTCTTCATTTTTAAGTCTTCAATTCGTGGTACACTCCAAATCCGCAAATATGGGGGATATTAATCCAAACTTTGACACATCTAAAACACATTGCTGGAGAGCTTTTTTTTTTTTTTTAGCTCTCGAATTTTTTTCTATATTTTCTTTTCTATTCTCAGCAATTTACACACATATTTAAGCTATTTGAATAAGTCTTTTCCCATAGATACATCGTTTTTTTTCAAAATCTTCATCTTCATGCCATTTCCATGTACTTGGCTTCAAAAATCCTCACCATGTCTTTAGAACAAGGGTATGGATATTCTACACTAGGTTAAAGTGTTTAGATATATAAGAAAATGAAAGAAAGGCTCAATGTAGGCTCAAAAGGTTTATCTATAGGTGTCGCATCTCGTGCGCACATATGGGACACATGGCTATTTGGTTTAGTGATGAAAAACCTAAGTGCCTTTAATCATATCCAAAATCAGAGCATTTATCAACTTAAAAGCTTTGCAAATCTACATGAGTAAGTTTTAGTATTCTCTAGTTCATTGAAATCTATGGCAAACAATTAGATGAGGCATTTTCTGTTTTTGAAACCATTATGAACGAAATTCACTCTCAAAAGAATAATGTAGGCTCAAAAACTCAGTTTTATGGTTTGTATGATTTAAAACTCATTGTAACATACGAAATCTATTGTGACGACCCGGAACAGAATTAGCAGTGTTAATCATCTTAAGCCATGAGATTATACGTAATCGTAGATTTCCGATTGTTAATTGAATCTCCAGCTTTGATCACGACTAAATTATTGGCCGAGAATTTGAGCTGAGTCTCTTCTCGAGAGTCGTTGTACGTGTGATTTCGAGTTCGTGGGCAGTTCCGGATCATTATTTGGATGACCGAGGAATAAAATAGGAATATTTGAAATTTCGACATAATCGGTTTTAAATGACAGCTTCGTTAACGACTAAATTACCAGGCGAGAATCTGATTTCGGATCCTTCGTGAAAGTTGTTGAGAATTAAATTTTGAGCTTGTGGGAACTTTCGGAGGTTTTTTCCGAGTTGTGAGGATTAAGTTACGAATATTTACGATCGTGGATTATTTGATCGGATAAGCATGTGTTGGGTTGAACCGTTGACTTTTTATCGGATTGGTTGATGTGTTTGACTTCGGGTGGTAATTGAAGAACATGTCGAGATGAGTTTGTTGCCGTGAGAATTGTTGAAATCGGATTTACGACGCGGAAGTTACGGGTGTTTAAAGTTTGTCGTAAAATTAAATATGGGGGTTTCCTTAAATGGCAAGTATTAATTGTGGGTTTCTACTTTTGGCAAGTCAAACTTGCATTGAAGGCTGTTGACTTGGTCAACGCGGGGAGAAGGAGAGCACGACGGTGCTCCACGGCCTGCCGGCGGCGAGCTCTGTCCGGCCACCTCCGGGCTTGGCCCTTGTCCCGTTCGACTCGTCTAGGTCCCCTCAAGCTGTTTCCGGCCTCCTTTCACGGCGAGGTTGCCGGAGGAGAGAGCAATTTCGGGTTGGAATTAGAGATTTTTGGGGTTATTGGTTGATTCCGATTCCGGCCAAATTGGGTGGCTTGAAGTAGTGGGCTTTGTAGCCCTCATCACCATGAAGCTACCATGTAAGTTTGGTGTTCCAATTTTGCTTGTGCTTGGAGAATTGTTGAATTGAAAAGTTTGTGTAATTTCGGTTTTGCTTGAAATTGACCTAGTTAGAGTGAGAATTGGACTTCGGTGCAGTTATAGAAGTTGCTTGTTGGGTGATTTTGAGTGGAATAGGTGTTGCTCCGCCGGGAAAATTTCATGTTGGTGGCGCCGCCGCCGGCGGCGGCGGTCAACGGTGATCAAGGTTGACTTTTCGGGGTTTTCGACAAGTTGCATGTCGTTTCACTCGAAATTGCGCCTCGATCGCAGTGGGGAGGTTTGTTTTTCGAATTGAACGTCCGAAATTATAGCGAGGTATTGAGGTGTGATTATCGGATTTTCGACAATTCGTTGTCATTGAATTATGTGTTTCCGAGAACGGTTGTTTCTCGTGATTTGATTCGAGGTACCGAATTATGATTTTGAGAAATGGATTTTGTGATTATTTAGGGGTTCGTGATCGTTCGTTTGGCGAGGGATTTTCCGCCGGATCACGGGATTAACGCGAACTGCGTTACGCTAGTTTGTGAGTGGACAACTTCTTTTCACTGTTGATTGCGAGTCCTTATACACGTTTAACGAACTTGAGCATGCATACGAGATTATGTTTTACATGAGCATGTGTTATACGATTATGCCTATACCAGTATATATTACATATATGCATTTATATATTGTTTCATGCATTTGCATCGAACTATTTATGATTTGGTTTACACAGAGTACAGTCTCAGTTACGTTGTTGTATTGATACACTTACCTCTCGGCTGATCCCCGATGGAGGCCTACCAGGAGGGGCAGTACCCCGACCTGACCGGCGATGGGCAGTACCCCGGAACCGAGGCCTTTCTGGCTAGAATCACGTGTGGGTCTGGGATCCCGTGATTCGGACTGTACTTCCACGGATGTGTCTACGAGTGACCCCGTGAGATTTTCTATGCATGCTCTGTACGCGTGAGGAGTTAGAGTCTCCCTCGTGTACCATTGATTATTTATGCATTCCGACTCGCATATGTTTTTATAACATATATTAATTGGCGGAAGGCATTTATTTTCGTCCACTCACTCTAACAGTTTTCATGTCTTTCCCCTGGGTTTTTCGATTTCCGTGCCCAGTTTGCAGTTCTGATTTTGGTGTCGCACGTCGTGGTCGGAGGCATAGTATTCGAGCGATGTTTCTTTTATGGTAGGTTCTTAGTTTGGCCTACTATTTGTATATCTATATTAGAAGTCGCTCTGAGTATTCTGATGTATATTTTTATACGATTTTCCCCGAATTTAGGTAAAGTATAGTTATATTTATTACTTTACATTACTGTTGATATATTGAGAAATCCGGATGGGATTGGTGCCCACGGTTTTATTTTTGTGGCATAGGATGAAGTGTATTTTCCGGGTGCAGGTAATGGTAATTCCGCGTTAGTAACGAAACTCTGCCGAAATTTTGATGGTTTTTGTTGGTTCGTGTTTTCAGAAGGGGTTCGATTCCGATTTAGGCAACTAAATCGGGGTTGAGTCATTTCATCTATACCATGTTGATGCATACCATATCTACTACATGTCATGACAATCAAAATATCTCAATTAACATAAGAAATCTTCAAGTAGTGATCATTGACAATGCCATGTAATTTTTCTTTGTTTCGCTTAATTTTCCATCATTGACTAGTTAAGGGCATCTTAAAGACTCTTTAAAATACTAAGTTAAACACAAAGACTAAAAATAATTTTTTTAGGGCATCATCCGCCGGAAAGTTTCATTGTCTGCCCAGTTTTTACAATTTATAAATCAAATAAGTTGTAAACCCCTCACCCACACTTAAACTCTACATTGTCCTCAATGTACTAAAGTAAAACATAGAATCAAGCATGAAGAATAGGATTTACGAAAAATCTAACTAAGAGAAAATAAAAGCTACGAAAATAAAAAAATAAGGGAAGAGAAAGTAAATCTTATTTGTAGACTCCTCCATTGGGTTGCCTCCCAACCAGTGCTTTTTTTTAACGTCTTACAGCCTAGACGTGTTGCTTTGCTCCTTCTTAACTTTTGACTCCCAACATTCTTGACATTTTCTTTGCATGTGCACTTGCATGTATATGTTGGTGCCATCTCCTCTAACTCCTATAGCTCGGCCTTCTTCTTTTCCCTTGCGAGCTTGTTAGGGTTCATGATCCAGTCAAAGATATATTAGTTAGTGATCAATTAACTAATTAATTATAAACGTACCTCATATAGCTTTTACAACAAGTAGGTTTGTCTTTCGTTACAAATTCATTACAACATTGTCCCAATTGATTTTTCGCCAAAGATATATGATTATCGCATGCAACTAGAATTTAAATTAAGACTTAGATGATTACATTGTGTAATGACTTGAAATCCGTTCCACTCCTTTGGGCAAGTCCAAAAATGGCCAGTTGGGATAGATGTAACGCAAGAGGTAAGACTAATTTCGAGAATATTCTCTTTCTTAGATCCAAATCCCGTCACGAGTCATAACCCTTCTAGTTACCATAACTGAAAATTTCTTACTAAGAGAAAAAGTTCAATACGATATTACATCAACTCTTTTCATCAAAATCAGTACTTAAAAACTAAATAACAAGTGATAAAAATATAGCTAAGACTTATCATTTAACATTATACAACAACATGCTCAAAATCGGAGGAACTGAACACAGCTACTTTCATAATTTATGCAGAATTAATCACAGGTAGGAATTTCACGAAAGTTTACAAGAAGACACTGGACACATATATACATAACTCTATAAATTTTCATAATTTTCCAAGACCTGCAACCATGTCAGATAAATCACACAAATATCACATACACAGTCCCGAATTGACATTAACACTAAATGTGACGACCCGGAATAGAATCCGTAGAGTAATCAGCTTAATTCACGAGTTAGGGCGTAATTACTATTTTCCGATAATTGATTGATTTGCCGGTTTTAAACACGACTTAATTATCGACCGAGAATTTGAGTTGAGTCTCTTCTCGAGAATTGTTGTACACGTGATTTCGAGTTCGTAGGGGGTTTCAGATGATTATTTCGACGACCGAGGAATATAATATGAATATTTGAAGTTTCAGAATATCGTCGAGTTTATCCGTTCGTATTGAGTTTATCCGAATCGTAATGGTTATCCGTTTTGGACCCTCGATCATCCCGAGACGCGAGTATAAATATCGGAAATAGTCGAAAAATTGTCGAAAACACTGTTCGGGAAGTTTGACCTGCGTTGACTGGCGTTGACCGTTGACTTTTCGCGTTGACCGGTTCTTCACCGCGTGAAACGTGCTGCCGCCGTCGGATTTTGCGATTCCGGCCACCTCCGGCTTGGACCTTGGTATGGATCGATTCCTCTTTCAATTTCCTACTGTTTAGAACTTGGAATTTTGGAATTTGATGTTGATTTGAGGGAGAACAGAGGAGTTGAAGTTTGTGATTTTTTCGCTGGAATCGGCTTAGTTGGGGGTGGTGCTTCGGTGACTTTTCGGGGTGGACTCTTGGTGGGTTTTGTTGGGTTTTGGATGGTGGTCATTTCCCCTTTGGTTTGGAGGGACGAGGTGGCGCGACGGCACTGGAATTGGTCCGAAAAATTTTCCGGCCGGTTTGGGGTTTTGGACTTTTGAGCTGTTTTTCGGCGTGTGTGGCCAGAATTGATGTGACGACCCGAACCAGAATCGGTAGAGTAATCAGCGGAATTCACGAGTTAGCGCGTAATTGCAGTTTTTCGATAATTGTGTGGTTTGCCGGTTTTGATTACGACTTAATTATCGGCCGAGAATTTGAGTTGAGTCTCTTCTCGAGAGTTTTTGTACACGTGATTTCGAGTTCGTGGGCGGTTCTAGATGATTATTTCGACGACCGAGGAATATAATATAAATATTTGAAGTTTCAGAATATCGACCAGTTTATCCGTTCGTATCGAGTTTGTCCGAATCGTAATGGTTATCCATTTTGGATCGTCAATAGTCCCGAGACGCGAGTATAAATATCGGAAATAGTCAAAAATTTGTCGAAAACACTGTTTTGGGAAGTTTGAGTGTCGTTTGACCAAGGCGGACCGTTGACTTTCATTGACCGGAGAACCACTGCGGGCATCGAACTGTTTGCCGTCGGGTTCGACGATTCCGGCCACCTCCGGCCGAGATATTGGTATATTTCGAATCCTTGTTAAATTTTCTATTGATTAGAACTTGGAATTGTTGAAATTGATGCCGGAATGAGGTAGAACGGAGAGGTTGAAGTTTTGGGTTTTCCGGTCGGAATCGGCCTTGTTTGGGGGTGGCGCCCCGGCGACTTTCCGAGGAGGAATTTAGGTGGAAATGGTTGGGTTTTGGATGGTGATCATTTTCCCTTTGGTTTGGAGGGACGAGGAGACGTGACGACGCTGGAATCGGCCGGAAAAGTTTTCCGGCGATTCTTGGCCGTGGCTCTTTCGAGCTGATTTCTGGCCACGGTGGTGGCTGGATGGTAGCGATCCCTTTGGGAAAGTTGCTCGGCTTGAGGAGGAGAACAATTTGGGAGCTTGGTCGCCAGGAAATCTCTTTGGTTGACGGTGCGCCGCCGCCGGTCGGCGACCCGTTGACTTTTTAGAATTTGATGATTGTAATGTCGTTTTACTCATATTCGCGCCCCGATCGTCGCCTTGGGGTTTTCGAGTTGATTTGGGTATCGGATTTTCAGTCGAGGGTTTTGAGTAGAGATTTCGGGAATTTCGTCGATTATTTTGCACTGTGTTATTTATATTTCCGGGAACGGTTGATTTCCGAGGTGTGGTACAGTGTTGTGAATTGTGATTTTGATCAGATATATTTTATGATTATTCAGGGGATCGAGATCGTGCTTCGGGCGAGGGATCTTCCGCCAGGCCACGTGATTAGCACGAGTGCACGTTTTGCTCACCTGTGAGTGGACAATTTCTTTTCACTGATAATCGCGAGTCTTTAATACACGTTTTACGAGCATGAGCATGCATTTGAGATTATGATTTATGAGCATGTGTTATACGAATATGCCTATATAATTATACATTACGTATATGCATTTATATGTTGCTTTATACACTTGCATCAAACTATTTATGATTTGGTTTACACAGAGTACAATCACGGTATATGTTGTTGTATCGATACACTTGCATCTCGGCTGATTCTCGAGGATGTTTACCGGGGGAGGCTGTGACCCCTGACCCGAGGCCTTTACCCGTGGGGGGGGGGGGGGTAGACCTCTGACCTGAGTCCTTTCTCGCTAGAATCACGTGTGGGTCTGGGATCCCGTGATTCGGACTGTACTAGCACGGATGTGTCCATGAGCGACTCCATGGGATTTTTCCATGCATGCTCTGTACGTTGGAGGAGTTTGAGTTTACCTCGTGTACTATATCATATTTATTCATTTTGACTCGCATATGTTATTATAACATATATCATTCGGCTAAAGACATTTATTTTCGTCCACTCACTCTAACGATTTTCATGTCTTTCCCCTGGGCTTTTCGGTTTCCGTGCCCAATTTGCAGTTCGGATTCTGGTGTCTCACGTCGTGGTCGGAGGCTAGTTGTTCGAGCTACCTGTGTTTTCCAGTAGGTTTCTTGTTTCGCCTACTGTTGTATATTTTGTATATGTATACACTAGAGGTCGCTTTGATACGATACTGATACATGTTTTATGTGGTTTTTCCCGAATTTTCCACATTATTCAGTTATGTTTTCTGTTTATTGATATTGTTATGATATTGAGAAATCTGGATGGGATTGGTGCCCATGGTTTGGCTTTTGTGGCATAGGATGAAGTGTTATTTTCCAGGTGCAGGTAATGGCAATTCTGCCTTAGTAGCATTACTCTGCCGAAATTTTTACGGTTTTTGTTGGTTCGTGTTTTCAGAAGGGGTTTGATTCCGGTTTAGAAAACTAAAACGGGGTTGAGTCCTTTCAGCTTGGTATCAGAGCATTAGGTTGTCAGATTCTGTAGACTTTTGTAGTCGTGACGCTTAGGGTATTTGAGTTTGTACAGCATGACTGGAGCGATGACCCGACTGGCCAGCGGTACTCATCAATTCTTCGGGTGTTGTGTTTTCTCAAATATCTAAGGTCTCATGATTACGTTTCTTCTGCTTGTACCTAATGCTTTTCTTGTATCATTAGGATGCCTCCTCGACGTGGTCCCCGTGTTGATCGGGAAGTGGATCCTGATGAGGATCGCCAAACGCATGACTTGCTGATGCGAGTGTTACGTTTGGATGAGCGTTTTGACCCTGTGGTCAAAGCTCGTACTGCTGGTGCGACTGTCTTTTCGGGTTCAGCTAATCCAGAGATTTGTGAGGCATGGTTGGTTCAGGTTGAACGTGTATATGAGCGTCTGCGATTTACCCCTGAGTAGATGACAGTGGCAGCAGTTGGATTACTTGAGTCAGATGCATACTTTTGGTGGGTTAGCACCGATCGGGTTCCAGTTGATACTCCGTGGACTTTGTTCCGAGATTTATTTATGCGGAGATACTTCAACCAGGCTACCCAGCAGTGGAAGTATGAGGAAGCCAAGTGCCACAGATTTGAGCTGGGTTTGAACTTGAACATCAAGGGGACTCTGACTACGATGCCTCAGAACAACTTTGATGAGTTTGTCAGTGCAGCACTCTGAGGTGAGGATATCGAGAAGGAAAGTCAGATGAGGTACCAGCCTAGACGGTTTGAGGAGGGTGGACCGAGTCAGGGGCCTTCTAAGAGGCAGAGTTCCGATACTTCCGGTTCGACTTCATCCTTGGGCAGTGGACCATATCGACCATTAGCTAGTGCACCGAGACAGAGACAGAGATGGAGGAGAGATCGACCGCAGCGACCACAGGCTGGTGGGAGTTTTAGCGGTTCCAGTTATCCTCGGCTTACCGGTGGCACGTTTGCCGTACCGAGAGAGTATCCATTATGCAACTTCTGCAATAGGCATCACTATGGTCATTGTCAGCGAGGCCCTGTCACTTGTTTTCGTTGTGGCCAGGTGTGTCAGTATGCGAGAGAGTGTTTCCAGCTTGATGGTGCTGATGGACAGGTGGCCCAAAGTTTCGGAGCTGGGCGTGGTGCAACTTCGGGAGCTCGACCAGTACAGTTTGTGGGCCAGGGCAGACAGCAGGGACAGTCTCAATGTGGACGACTGGTCGGGCAGGCTAGGGTTCATGCCATGACTCGTCGTGAAGGCAGAGCTTCACCAGAGGTTGTTATCAGTACGTTGCACATCTTTGGTATTCTAGTACTTACATTGTTAGATCTAGGTGCTACGCATTCATTCATGTCATATAGACTATCATCTTTAGCTACTGTACCTGCGTCTCCACTTCCGGGGTTGTGGAGAGTGTTGTATCCGTCCGGTGAGGTGGTGAGTATTGGCTGGGTGTATAGAGACTGTGAGATATTTAATGGAGGCCATGGCTTAGCCGCGGATCTGTTGTTGCTTGATATCGTCGATTTTGACGTGATCTTGGGTATGGACTTCTTGGAGACACATTGGGCCATGTTTGACTGTCACAAGAAGGAGGTTGCATTTCGACGACCAGGCTTTCCCTAGGTATTGTTTCGTGGCGAGAAGAATACGTCCTTGCCATGTGTGATTTCCGCGATGAAAGCGGATCAGATGATGAAGAAGGGCTGTGTTGCTTATTTAGCTCATGTGGTGGATACTACGGCTACTGTGCCGAACATTGGTAGTATTGAGGTTGTCTATGAGTTTCCGGATGTGTTTCCGGAGGAGTTACCGGGTATACTTCTATTTCGGGAGATTGATTTCACTATTGAGCTATTACCGGGTACTGGACCTATTTCTCAGACACCGTATCGTATGGCGCCAGCGGAGTTGAAAGAGTTACAGGTTCAACTTCAGGAGTTGCTGGAGAAGGGTTTTATTCGACCCAGTGTTTCGCCATGGGGTGCCCCGGTTTTGTTTGTACGGAAGAAAGATGGATCTATGCGATTGTGCATCGATTATTGGAAGCTGAATCAGGTTACAGTGAAGAACAAGTATCCGTTGTCGGGGATAGATGACTTGTTTGATCAGCTCAAGGGAGCTTCCATCTTTTCGAAGATTGGTCTCAGGTCCGGATATCACCAGTTGAGGATCCAAGAGTCTGATGTGGCCAGGACAGCTTTCAGATCGCGGTATGGGCACTATGAGTTCTTGCTTATGCCGTTTGGGTTGACCAACGCCCCCGCATCCTTTATGGAGTTGATGAACCGGGTGTTCATACGATTTCTGGACAAGTTCGTGATTGTATTCATTGATGATATTTTGATCTATTCCAGGAGTGTGGGCCAGCATAAGAAGCATTTGTGAGCGGTGTTGCGGACTTTGCGGGATAATCAGTTGTTTGTGAAGTTCAGCAAGTGCGAGTTTCGGTTGGACAATGTGAAGTTTATGGGAAATGTGATATCGGTTGAGGGAGTTAGCATTGACCCTGACAAGATCGAGGCCGTGCTGAATTGGAGTAGACCTACCACCGTACCGGAGATTTGGAGTTTCTAGGGTTTGGCAGGTTACTACCAGCGTTTTGTACAGGAATTTTCTCGGATTGCTACTCCACTGACCAGGTTGACGAAGAAGGGCATCAAGTTTGAGTGGTCTGATGCATGTGAGGAGAGTTATTTGTTCCTAAAGGAAAAGTTGACTACTGCACCGGTTCTGACATTACCAGACGACAGCGGTGAGTTCGTGGTTTACAGTGATGCGTCGAAGTTGGGACTTGGTTGCGTGCTGATGCAGCATGGCAGAGTTGTAGCCTACGGTTTCAGGCAGCTGAAACCACATGAGGTCAACTATCCGACGCATGATTGCATGGCAGAGTTGTAGCCTACGGTTTCAGGCAGCTGAAACCACATGAGGTCAACTATCCGACGCATGATTTGGAGTTAGCCGCTATTGTGTTAGCGTTGAAGAGTTGGAGACATTATTTGTACGGAGCCCAGTGCAAGATCTACACCGACCACAAAAGTCTCACTTACTTGCGGACGCAGTCAGACTTGAACACGAGGCAGCGCAGGTAGATGGAGTTGATTAACGACTACGATTGCACTTTCGAGTACCATCCAGGGAAGGCCAATGTTGTTGCCGATGCACTCAGTCGGAAATCCGGAGCTTCGTTATTCCACGTGTGTGTGGCTAGAGTATCTATGTTAGCCGAACTTCGGGCTACGGGAGCCGAGTTTGAGTGAGATGATGAGGTAGCTTTGTTAGCCAGTTTCCAGGTTCGACCCGTATTGGTTGATCAGGTTCGAGAAGCTCAGGATTCAGATTCCTATCTGTTGGACAAGAAGACCATGATATGGAATGGTGTGCCACCAGAGTTTCGGTTGAGTGACGACGGTACGTTGCTTTTCAGAGGTAGGTTATGCGTACCCCGAGACGAGAGTCTGAAGAAGGAGATTCTGGATGAAGCCCATAGTTCGGTGTATGCAATACAACTCGGTGGTACGAAGATGTTTCGTACACTTCGAGCGTATTACTGGTGGCGCAACATGAAGCGGGAGATTGCCGCATATGTGAGCCGATGTTTGATCTGTCAGCAGGTTAAAGTGGAGAGGCAGAAACCTGCGAGAAAATTACAGCCACTGGAGATTCCGGTTTGGAAGTGGGAGCACATTACCATGGATTTTGTTTATCAGTTGCCGTGTACTTCGACTGGCAACACTGGTATTTGGGTTATTGTGGATCGACTGACGAAATTCGCTCATTTTCTTACACTTCCGGGGAAGATATCAGTGGGCATATTGGCCAAGCTGTATTTGTCAGAGATCGTTCGTCTGCACGGTGTGCCTGTATCTATTGTTTCTGACCGAGACAGTCAGTTTACTTCTAAGTTCTGGCAGACATTGCATTGAGCTATGGGCACGAGGTTGCGTTTCAGTACAGCTTTTCATCCTCAGACTGACGGGCAGTCTGAGCGGACTATACAGACTCTTGAGGATATGTTGCGGTCTTGTGTTTTATAGTTTCGAGGGAATTGGGACCAGCAACTACATTTGATTGAGTTCGCCTACAACAATAGTTATCAGGCCAGCATTGAGATGGCACCGTACAAGGCCCTGTACGGGAGGCAGTGCCGCACTCCGTTGTGTTGGAGCGAGGTGGGCGAGCGATGGCTTATTGGCCCTGATCTGGTGAAGAGCACCATGGAGGACGTCCAGATTATCTGGGACCGATTGAAGATTGCCTAGGATCGCCCGAAGAGTTATGCGGACGTGAGGAGGAAAAGTCTCGAGTTTGATGTGGGCGATTGGGTCTTCCTGAAACTATCTCCGTGGAGGGGAGTTGTGCGTTTCGGAAAGCGTGGCAAGCTTCGACCACGGTACATTGGTCCGTACGAGATCACCGAGAGGGTTGGAGCCGTGGCTTACAGACTTGAGTTACCGACGGAGATGGCTCATGTTCATGATGTTTTCTACCTTTCGATGTTGCGGAAGTACATCTTAGATCCATCGCATGTGTTAGCGCCGCAGCAGCTACCGATCCGAAAGGATTTGACGTATGTGGAGGAGCCGGTACAGATTCTTGATCGGCGTGAGTAGGATTTGAGGCACCGTGTTATACCGCTTGTGAAGGTCTTGTGGCAGAATCACTCGGTTGAGGAGGCCACCTGGGAGACTGAGCTGTGTATGCGGGAGCAGTATCCTCATCTGTTCACTTGACAGGTACGAAAATTTCGAGGTCGAAATTTTTTTAAGGGGGGGTAGATTTTTGACGACCCAAACCAGAATCGGTAGAGTAATTAGCGTAATTCACGAGTTAGCACGTAATCACAATTTTTCGATAATTGTGTGGTTTGCTGGTTTTTATTACGACATACTTAATTATCGGCCGAGAATTTGAGTTGAGTCTCTTCTCGAGAGTTGTTGTACACGTGATTTCGAGTTCCTGGGCGGTTCCGGATGATTATTTCGACGACCGAGGAATATAATATGAATATTCGAAGTTTCGGAATATCGACGAGTTTATTCGTTCGTATCGAGTTTATCCGAATCGTAATAGTTATCCGTTTTGGACCATCGACCGTCCCGAGACGGGAGTATAAATATCGAAAAATAGTCAAAAATTTGTCGAAAACATTGTTTTGGGAAGTTTGACCGTCGTTTGACCAAGGCTGACCGTTGACTTTCGTTGACCGGAGAACCACCGCGGGCATCGAACTATTTGCCGTCGGGTTCGACGATTCCGGCCACCTCCGGCCGAGATATTGGTATATTTCAAATCCTTGTTAAATTTGCTGTTGATTAGAACTTGGAATTATTGAAATTGATGCCGGAATGAGGTAGAACGAAGAGGTTGAAGTTTTGGGTTTTCCGGTCGGAATCGGCCTCGTTTGGGGGTGGCGCTCCGGCGACTTTCCGGGGAGGAATTTAGGTGGAAACGGTTGGGTTTTGGATGGTGATCATTTCCCGTTTGTTTTGGAGGGATGACGAGACGTGACGGCGCCGGAATCGGCCGGGAAAGTTTTCAGGCGATTCTTGGTCGTGGCTCTTTCGGGCTGATTTCTGGCCACGGTGGTGGCTGGATGGTGGTGGTCCCTTTGGGAAAGTTGCTTGGCTTGAGGAGGAGAACAGTTTGGGAGCTTGGTCGCCGGGAAATCTCTCCGGTTGATGGTGCGCAGCCGGCGGCGGCGGCGGTCAACGCCGGAGCTCTGGCGACCCGTTGACTTTTTAGAATTTGATAATTTTAATGTCGTTTTACTTGTATTCACGCCTCGATCGTCGTCTTGAGGTTTTCGAGTTGATTTGGGTATCAGATATTCAGTCGAGGGTTTTGAGTGGAGATTTTTGGAATTTCGTCGATTATTTTGCACTCTGTTATATATTTCCGGGAACGGTTGATTTCCGAGGTGTGGTACAGTGTTGTGAATTGTGATTTTGATCAGATATATTTTATGATTATTCAGGGGATCGAGATCGTGCTTCGGACGAGGGATCTTCCGCCAGGCCATGTGATTAGCGCGAGTGCGCGTTTTGCTCACTTGTGAATGGACAATTTCTTTTCACTGATAATCGCGAGTCTTTAATACACATTTTACGGGCATGAGCATGCATTTGAGAATATGATTTATATGAGCCTGTGTTATACGAATATGCCTATATATATAATTATACATTACGTTATGCATTTATATGTTGCTTTATACACTTGGATCGAACTATTTATGATTTGGTTTACACAGAGTACAGTCACGGTATATGTTGTTGTATCGATACACTTGCATCCCGGCTGATCCCCGAGGATGTTTACCGGGGGAGGCTGTGACCCCTGACCCGAGGCCTTTACCAGGGGGGGGTAGACCTCTGACCTGAGGCCTTTCTGGCTAGAATCACGTGTGGGTCTGGGATCCCGTGATTCGGACTGTACTAGCACGGATGTGTCCATGACTCGTGTACTATATCATATTTATTCTTTTTGACTCGCATATGTTATTATAACATATATCATTCGGCGAAAAACATTTATTTTCGTCCACTCACTCTAACAATTTTCATGTCTTTCCCCTGGGCTTTTCCGTTTTCGTGCCAGTTTACAGTTCAGATTCTGGTGTCTCACGTCGTGGTCGGAGGCTAGTTGTTCGAGCTACCTGTGTTTTGCAGTAGGTTTCTTGTTTCACCTACTGTTGTATATTTTGTATATGTATACACTAGAGGTCGCTTTGATACGATACTAATACATGTTTTATGTGGTTTTTCCCGAATTTTCCACATTATACAGTTATGTTTTCTGTTTATTAATATTGTTATGATATTCAGAAATCCGGATGGGATTGGTGCCCACGGTTTGGCTTTTGTGGCATAAGATGAAGTGTTATTTTCCGGGTGCAGGTAATGGCAATTCTGCGTTAGTAGCGTTACTTTACCGAAATTTTTACGGTTTTTGTTGGTTCGTGTTTTCAGAAGGGGTTTGATTCCGGTTTAGAAAACTAAATCGGGGTTGGGTCCTTTCAATTGATCTTAGCCATAGAAGAGAGATGTGTTGGGCGTGTTGAGGAGAACCTTGTGGGAGATTGGCCGCCGGAAAGTCTCTCCGGTTGACGGCACGTCGCCGGCAGCGGCGGCAGTCAACGACGGAGCTCCGACGACGGTCGAATTTTTTGGAAATGTGTCGAGTTATATGTCGTTTCGCTCGTATTCGCGCCCCAATCGTCGCCTTGAGGTTTTCGAGTTGCTTTGGGTATCGGATTTTCAGTCGAGGGTTTGAGTGGAGATTTCGGGAATTTCGTTGATTATTTTTGTATCAGTTATACGTTTCCGGGAACGGTTGGTTTTCGTGTTGATTTGGGTATCGGATTTTCAGTCGAGGGTTTGAGTGGAGATTTCGGGAATTTCGTTGATTATTTTTGTATCAGTTATACGTTTCCGGGAACGGATGGTTTCCGAGGTGTGGTACAGTGTTGTGAGCTATGATTTTGATCAGTTATATTTTATGATTATTCAGGAGATCGAGATCGTGCTTCGGGCGAGGGATCTTCCGCCGGACCACGTGATTAGCGCGAGTGCGCTCTTTGCTCACCTGTGAGTGGACAGTTTTATATTTTCATAGTCTTTGCCCACAGTTTGGCTTTTGTGGCATAGGGTGAAGTGTTATTTTTCGGGTGCAGGTAAAGGCAATTCCGTGTTAGTAGCGTTACTCTGCCAAAATTTTAATGGATTTTGTTGGTTCGTGTTTTCAGTAGGGGTTTGATTCCGGTTTAGGAAACTAAATCGGGGTTGAGTCCTTTCACTAAAACTAAAAGAGTTATAATCATATTATACAATAACAATGACGAATCTCTTTACAACAAAAAATGACTCTTTGACCTTATACAATTGACTCTTTGATCTGCAAAAACAAAAACAAAGTTACAACATGCTTGGAACTCAAGAGCACATGCAAATTTCCAGATTCGCACAAAATTGAACATAACCGATTGTCAAACGAAATCACATAATAGATTTTTCAATCCCCGACAACGGTGCCAAAAATTGATAACGCGTAAAACATGCATCAAATATTAACACAAAGTAGACACTAAACACATATCTCACACGTATGCAATTTAAAACTCTTCTTTGTAGATGTAGCATTGATAAGTAGGGATTATTCTTAACCGGGGATTGAGGGTACTAGTGCATGACAACATTTGTAAACATAAAATAAAAGGTATGGGGGGGGGGGTTTGAAAGTTTGGATTAATTAACTACGAAAATAAACAAATGATGGCCAACAAACAGATTTAGAATCCTAAATTCTAACATGCTTCACTCATAGACAAGAAACAATTAAAGAACATAAAATCTTAAACATGCTCACTAGACCGAAAATACAACACTAAGCTATATATACAAGTGATAGACTCATCCTAAGTACCTTTACTCATTCTTAACCTGCAAGTTAAACAATATTAATCAAAATCCTAACTTCTCAATTTTACAAAACATGTATAATAAAAACTAAGAAACTAGAACACATGAAAAATAGTTGAAAGCGAAACAAGTAAAGAAAAACTGAAATACTATAAACTACTTCACTAAACTAATAGTTCAAACAAGGAGAAGCTACAAACTAAAGAGGACTCATGTTAAACGTTTTAGTCTTCTGGATCGCCCTATGGAGCTAAGGTATAACTGAATCTTCTTTGGCGGAGGAGACACTCGGGATCACCCTATATGTCAATGGAGGTTGTTGTGGTGGCGGACGACACGTAGGCTACTTCATTGGAGGATTTCTTGGCTTCATGGAGAGGAGATAGTGTTTAGGTAGAAATTTTGGTGTCTAAAATGAATGATGATGATGAATGAGTAGAGCTCTCCAATTTATAGAAGATGATTATGTCTTTTCCTACTAAAACAAGACTTTCCTTATGTACCCGGGTAAATATGACAGCCTATCTTCAAACACATTTTCCTGAAGCTGTAGAGATCAGAAAATTATGATTCTTGATTGGTTGGAAAGAATACTTCAAGGGATTTAAAATACCTTATCTGATCATTATATTCTAAGTTGATTTGCATATTTGGTGCTCTTTTGAATTTGGATGACCTGGCAGCCCATATTTTCTTCTTTTACGAGTAGGAAATCTTGATATCTTCAAATCTTGCATTCCTTATTCTCCAATTTTCCTTGGCCGAATCTACCATGTATTTGCATATATTTTGGCCTTCAAATCAGGTTCAAATAATCTTCAAATATCTTCCATGACTTCGGCTCCAATGATCTCCATAATTTCGGCAATATTACTTTTTTCTGATTCGCGCAGGAGAAATGTCTTCTTCCTCAATTTTACCATTTTGGTATCCATTTCATTTGTCAAATGGTTTCCATTTCTTGACACCATATGGGCATGCATTTTAGTAACCACTTAAAGATCCTTTTTCAGACCATTTCTTCTCCAGAATTAGGAACTTCCTCCTTAATACATTTTCAGCTCCATTTTTCTCCTTTTGTCCATTCTCCTTTATTCTTCTACCTAAAAACATAAAGTAAGTTAGACACGTATTCACTAAGCTCATAAAATAGCAAAATATAGAGAGAATGACATTAATAATCAAGCATAAAATGCGTAGATCACCTACCTAGAGCTTGGCTTCGATCCATCGAAGCCTATGTTTTGATCCTTCAAAAATTGTGATGTGCTTACAGTTGTTTCACTTACTCTGTACCTCTTTTAATTTGAGTATTTATATTCTTGGGATCATATTATTATAAAATGGCTAAAAAAGACTGATGTCTATGACTAACATATAAATCCATTTTATAAGAAAAAATTATGTCTTTTGCTTATGAGCCGATGTTTAAAATTATCAGACATTGGCTTTTTCTTACAAAATCGATGTCTAAGTGTTACATAGAAATCAATCAAAACTAATGTGTTTTTCTTAAGGACTGATGTCTAAGATCACCATAAACATCGGTTTTTGTTTACATTAGACAACACTCACTAAGACATCGTTATGATTTTTGTTATACATATCTAAGTAGTGTCTTTATTTCAAGCATAGTATTTAGAGAGTCTAGATCTAGCAAACTTAATGTCTTCTACACCCTATATTCTTAGGACTTTATTTGGCAATTTCGGTATATTGGATAACTCATGCCTTTACCTTGGTTCACCTTGGTGTCCATAGCACAGTAAATGCCACTGCGCCACATACCAGAGTCCCATTCTAACTCTTAGAGTGCTCATTGATGTTTCCTTGAGGGGGGTGTCAAACAAGCACCATGAAAGGCCCTCAAAGTTTTGAGTACTTTAAAAGTTTGGTGGACTAATATCTATCGGTTGCTTAGTGTGGTTTTAGCTGTCATACCTTCGAATCCTCTTTTCAAGGAAGAATTCATCATGGACGAGGACGTCATTGAAGCAAGACTTTTGATGGATAGTGCTTTACCATCTTTGTCAATGCATACCAGTTGCATCTTTCTTCAACCTTTAGCGGGAAAATCCTTTGAGATCAAATCTAGTTTTCTCCAAACCTTACCGATCTTCATGGGACATCCACATTTCGATTCCTATTCTTACTTGTTGGAGTTCGAGAAAGCATGTACAAGGTTTAATATTCGGAACATGAATCCGGGACAATTGAAGCTTCAGGTATTTTCTTCGAGTTTGCGGGATAAGGAAAACATGTGGTTCAACAAGCTTTCTCCTAAGTGGATTCACTCATGGGAGGCGATGCAATGAAAGTTCATCACCAAGTACTTTTCACTGGGGAAGTTCAATAAGCGAAGGACAAGGTTGATGACATTTTGTGAGGAAGATAGGGAGTTGTTCTATGAGACATAAGAGCGTTTCAAGGAGCTTGAGCTTGGGTGCCCTAACCACGGTCAAACCCAAGACATGTTATTGTCTCTTTTCTACCAACGATTGTGCATGGAGATGAGAAGGAATGGACTATAAACAAGAATTTTGACCTCTTCTTGAAGAAAACTCGGAATGGAGGCTATGTTAATCGAATTGCAGAGACTAATGTGGCACCTTGCATGATTTGTAAGAGTGTGATACGTGAGGCTCTATGTTGCCCATATCAAGGAGACCATCCAGAGACAATTGAGGAGTGGAAGCACATGTCATTGGGTGCACAAAGGAGTAATTTGGGTTGACATACCAATCTTATTTTCTCATAGGATAATCCTAGCCAAGCCAATCATTGTGGTTAACCAAATGGTCAAGATTTTAAGCATGGAGCTACTGGAGTTACAAGGGCTAGTGGAGAGTCTTTTAATGCTATGGGAGGCAACTCTTGCCAACCATAAGCATATTTCTCTCTAATACCACAAAAAGCTCCGATGCAACAAGCACCTCCACCTCGAGGGGAATTGTCAAAGTTTAACTTGGAAGAGTTGATGACCAAGCTATTTTCACAACATGAGATGCTTCTTCAAAGAAAATTAAAAGCTCAACGAGCAGAAGAAAAGAAGATGTACTTGGAAATCTTCAAGAGCTTAATGGAAGAGAACAAGGAGATCCGAAAGGAGAACAAATGTGCACTCCGGATGGAGGAACAATTAAGTCAATTTACAAAGGTATATCAAGTTCAACAAGATGGAAGGACCAATGAATTTTTGTCTTGCACCAAGAAGGATCAAGAGCATTAAGGTCAAGTGGTCAATGTGATGTTGGCTACCGTAAAAGGATGTGATGATTATGGTGATGCTCCCTTGGTAGAAAGCGATTGTGAAAGTGATGATGAGGAGGATGTAGGCACATCAGGTGCACCTAGCATACCTCCCGGATTTGAAAAAGAAGCGGAAACATTAGGATATCAAGACCTAAGCCAAGACTAAGGTGAATCCAGATGAATTTAGGTTCTTACCTTTTCCTCCAATCAATGCTAAAGGAAGGATGCAAGCTATCATGAGCCGTCACGAAAAAGCCTTCAAGTTATTCAATGAACCTCCTTCAATTCTGGCACTACAAGTCTATAATGTTGATATTGTGGAAAACAAGATCAAGGATGTTAAAGAAGTCAATGCACCGAATAGGGTATGAGTCGCGAAAAGAAAAAGAAATTAAAGCCAAACAAGTTTGAGAAACCGGCATTGGTAGTTGGTAGCAAGGTTACATTGAAAAACCTTAATCCTTTGAGGAGTGCTATTTACAAGTTGCATGAGCTATGTCTTCAAGGAGTTGTCCATTTGATGAATTTGAAGAATGGGAGAACTTTCAAGCTCAATGAGACACAAATTGAGAATTTTGAGCCAAACACAAATTGGAGTTCGGAGGTCTATTACTTTAAAGATCTAACCATGATGGTTTGACCTCATTCATGGACCATGTTTACGTCCTTAAATTATAATCCATGATGGTCAGACACCATTGATATGTAAGAGGAATAAATATGAACTCGGAGGAGCATATAACATAGTGGAATGGACATGGAAGTCATGAGTTTGAAGAAGGGCCAAATCTGGCAATTTTTAACCCATCAAAGGCAAATTTTTGACTCATTGAAACTTGTTGTCAGAATGGATCCAAGGCTTCTTCTTCGATGGATCGAAGGGTATACTTCGACCCATCGAAGGCAGTTCCTAATGTGCAAATTTTCAAGTCTCTTTTGGAGTCCAAATGCCATGGCTTTGCTTATATACCCCCTCGGGCTTCTTAATGCTATCAATTTCAATATGAGGGCACCGCTTGCCGGTCCTTCCTTCACTCGTGCAATCTCTGGATGGCGAGACCTAACTTGGTCGTTGTGGGTTAACATATACGTGCATATAGAGCTATGAGCCGGTCGACAAAGCATTTGCATCCTCTTTCTCTCTACTCTCTTTACCTATTTGCTTGACATGGATATGTTTAAGAATGATGCTATGTTAGGATGCTTAGGTTTAACTCTCATCCCCAAGAGTAGACATTTTCCAAGGGTTGTTAGCCCTACAATGTCTGGATGGCTCACCCTTTTTCGATGAGGGAGCTACATATTCATCATTAGTGTATTGTTTTGAGTCTTTGTTAGGTTGTGGTGATCTTGTGTGATACATATTGTGATACTTGTTGCTATGGACTAAATACCTTTATAAGTTTTCGATCATTCCTCACTAAAGTGTTAAAGTTCTAAGTGTGAGGTCCCCTCATGTTATATGCTAGATTACAATTTTGTTTTCCTTTGAAATGTGATTAGTATGCATGCTCCCATTGTGGTTGATAAAACTCTAATAGCTTCATTACTTCTTAGAAACTATACGACCCTTTAAGTGTGAATGCATGTTAGTTACTATGCCTAGGAGAACATATGTTAGGCGAATAAATTTGTGAAATGAAAATGCCTTGCTATCTTGTCTACACTTTTTGTTTACTTTGGGGTCTAATGCAAATTGAGGATAATTTGATTGTAAAGTGTGAGGTAGAAGGCTAAGTCATATCACTCATTATCCTAAAATTCATAAAAATTTGAAAAATGTGAGAAAATGTAATACAAAAGTATGTTTTGGTATGTTTTGTGTTCCAATAACCACTCCCAATGATGAGATTAAATTAATGGCTACTAGATTGCATAATTTTAAGAATGTTTAAAAAGAGAAAACAATGCATGTTTAATTGGTTTGAAACATGCACATGTCATTCAAAATGAGTTCACATGAGAAAAAGAAGGGTTGATATGTTTTCGAAGCTATTTGTGCCCATGTGAGATTTTTGAGCCTTATTGTGTATACATAGCTACATTATGCACATATTCCTTCATGAGTGACATCGATAAATCATAGTGTAATATTGAACTTGCTTAAAACCATGCAAAATGTTTTCCAAATCATGAGTTATTTTCAAAAATGATAGAGGCATTAAGATTACCACCATGGCCAAATTCTTTTGAACCCTATGTTGCATATATCCTTTAGTGAGCCAATTTGAGCCTTATGATATTTAGCCTTTTTGTTTCTTGAACACCACAAATCCTTACCAAGCCTAAACACTTACTCTTACTCTTAAGTAGGCAATTAAGCAAGTGATAATGAAGTCCTATTACGATATGCTTAGAGCTTGTACCTATTGTGAAGTTTAGCAAAAACTTAAGTGTAAGGTGGAGGAGGTCATTGTGATGTTCATTTGTGTTGTGTTTTGTTCAAAAATAAAAGAAATGAAAAGAAAAAAAACTATATGAGAAAAGAGTATCAAAGAAAAAAACAAAAAAATAGAAAGAAGAAAAGAGTTTCATAAAAAGAGTATGAGTTGTACATAAAGAATAAGAGTCTTGGAAAGTAGTTTTGTGTAAAAAAAAAAGTTAATGGCACCTAGATATTTAGTAAGGAACTTCGACATGTGAATTTTTCGCTAGGTTGCTTGGTTCTCGAATTCCTATACCCTTCTTTCATTAAGCCCATTCCTTAAGCCCATTTACAACCCGAATAAAATTCCTCTTGATTTGAAATGCTTGTGCTTTTGGATTTTTGGAGCATCTGGTTGAAAATCGAGCTTATGGAGAACATGTGATTGATGCGATTTTTGAGTGCAAACACTAACCCTCAAACACTTATGTGCATTGAGTGATATCTAGTGAATTTGATGGTTAGAAAACATATTAATTTGAATACATCTCATTGTGATGCATTTGGCCTAGCATAGTGCATAACCATTTTGGCTTATTATATATGCATTGATTTCATGTTTTAAAAGTATGACAACCCGAACCGGAAATGGTAGTTAATCGGCTTAATTCGCGAGTTTCACGTATAATCGAGATTTATCGTAATTAATCGAATTGGCGGTCTGGTTCACGACGTAATTATCGGGCTAGAATTTGGGATGAGTCTCTTCATGAGAATTGTAGTATGCGTGATTTTGAACTTGTAAGCGGTTTCAGATAATTGTTTCGATAACCGAGGAATATGTTATGAATATTTGAAGTCGCGTGATTTAGTCGTGTTTATTCGAATAACTTTGAGTTATCCGAAACGTGGATGTGATTCGATTTGGACCATCGATCGTATCGAGCTGCGAGTATAAATATCGGAATAGTCGTAAAATTGTCAAAAATCACTGTATGGAAGTTTGACCACCGTTGACTTTGGTTGACCCGCGTTGACTTTTGACTTGTCGGAGAGATTTTGCACCACCGATCGACGTTCCGTTTCCGGCCACTTCAGACCAAATTGTTGGTATGGTTAGCTTCCTCTCATGATTTCCTATTGTTTTGCAATTGGTTTAAATTGATTTGGTTGAGATTTGAGGGAGAACGAGCTCGGTGAAGTTCTTGGTTTTTGCCGGAATCGGGTGGCCATTTCTGGCCACTTTTGGGGTCGGAGGGGTTGGGGGTTTTGCTCCCCTCAACCCAAGGAAGCTATTGGGTGAAGAGTTTTTGAAATTGGTCACCGTTTGGAGTTCGCCGGAAACCTCGTCGGAATCCATGGATTCCGTGGGTTTCGAGGTGAATTCCGGCCACCGTGAGCCTTGAATGGTAGGGGTCCTTTGAGAGAAGTTGTTAGGCTTGAGGAGAGGATCATTTATGGAAATTTTGGCAGGAATCCGTCACTGTTGACGTCGCGCTGCAGGCGGCGGCGGCGGTCAACGGCGGCGCTCCGACGAAGGGTTGACTTTTTGGCTTTTTGTCAAGTTTTATGCCGTTTTACTCGTAATCGCGCCCCGATCGTAGCCTTGAGGTTTTCGAGTTGATTTGATTAGTGGATTTTTAAGTCGAGGATTTATGTGGAGTGTTTGGGGTTTTCAACGGGTTTTCTATTATCCGAGTTATATGTTTTCGGAAATGGTTGGTTTCCGAGTTGTAGTTCAGAGTAATGAATTGTGATTTTGATCAGTAATATTTTGTGATTATTTAGGGGATCGAGATCGTACGTTGGGCGAGGGATCTTCCGCCGGATCTGGGGATTAGTGCGTCTGCGCGCTGTGCTTATCTGGGATTAGCACGTCTGCGCGCACTCACTCTAACGATTTTATTTGCCTTTCCCCTGGGCTTTTCGGTTTCCGTGACCAGTTTGTAGTTCGGATTCTGGTGTCGCACGTTGCAGTCGGAGGTTTAGTGTTTGAGTTACCTTTCTTTTTCAGTAGGTTTCTGGTTTAGCCTACTGCTGTGTATTTATGTATATATAGACTAGAAGTCGCTCTGAATACTCCGATGTTCTTATTTTCAGATGATTTTCCTGGATTTCTGTAAAGATTACAGTTTTTGCTTATTACTTTACATTATGTTATGATTTTGAGAAATCCGGATGGGATTGGTGCCCACGGTTTGGCTTTTGTGGCATAGGATTAAGTGTGTTTTCGGGTGCAGGTTAATGGAAATTCCACGATGTAGTGAAACTCTGTTGAAATTTCTTTGGTCTTTGCAAGTTCGTGTTTTCAGAAAGGGTTTGATTCCGGTTTAGGAAACTAAATCGGGGTTGGGTCCTTTCTGCTTGGTATTAGAGCATTAATTTTTAGGTTATGTAGACTCTGTAGTTATGATACTAAGGGTATTTGAGATTATACAGCATGTCTAGAGCGATGACCCGACTGGCCAGCGGTAACTCATCAATGCTTTGGGTGTTGTATGTTTTCAAATGTCTGAGGTTTCATGATTACGTTCCTTGTGCCTTGTGACTAATACTTTTCTCTTATCATTAGGATGCCTCCTGGACGTGGTTCCTGTGTCAATAGGGATGTGGATCCTGATGAGGATCGCCAGACGCATGACTTGCTTATGCGAGTATTGGGTTTGGAGGAGCGTTTTGACCCTGTGGTCAAAGTTAGAACTGCTGGAGCAACAGTTTTCTCGGGTTCAGCTGATCCAGAGATATGTGAGGCATGGTTGGTTCAGGTTGAATGAGTTTGTGAGCGTTTGCGTTTCACTCCTGAGCAGATGACAGATGCAACAGTTGGTTTACTTGAGTCTGATGTTTACTTTTGGTGGGTTAGCACCGATAGAGTTCCGATTGATACTCCATGGACACTGTTTAGAGATTTTTTTATGCGGAGGTATTTCAACACGGCTACACAGCAGCGGAAGTATGAGGAGTTCACCAACTTAAGACAGGGTAGTATGTTAGTACTTGAGTACCGGGATAGATTTACTCGCTTATCTCGGTTTGCTCGTGACGTGGTGGCTACGGAGGAAGCCAAGTGCCGGAGATTTGAGTTGGGCTTGAACCTGAACATCAAGGGGACATTGACTACGATGCATCAGAACAACTTTGATGAGTTTGTGAGTGCTGCACTATGGGGCGAGGATATAGAGAAGGAAAGGCAGATGCGATTGCTGTCTCGATGATTTGAGGAGGGTGGACCGAATCAGGGACCTTTCAAGAGGCTGAGTTCAGGCACTTCCGGATCGGCATCATCATCTGGCGTGGACCATTTAGACCACCAATTAGTACGGTTAGACAAAGACAGACATGGAGGAGGGATCAGCCATAGAGACCACAGTCCAGTGGGAGTTCTAGCAGATCCAGCTATCCTCGACATACCGGTGGCACTTTTGCTGTACCGAGGGAGTATCTATTGTGCAATCTCTGCAATAGGCATCACTTTGGTCCTTGTCAGCGATGCCCTATCATTTTCTACCATTGTGGCCAAGAGGGTCACTATGCGAGGGAATGTTTCCAGTCTACTGGTGTTGGTGGACATGCAGCTCAGAGTTCATAAGGTAATTGAGGTACTACTTCTGGAGCTCGACCAGTACAGTCTTCTGGTCAGGGTGGATAGCAGAGTCACCATCAGCGTCAACGACCAGCCGGGCAGGCCAGGGTTCATGCTATGTCACTGCGTGAGGGCAGAGCTTCACCAGAGGTTGTTATTGGTACGTTGCATGTTTTTGGCGATCCAGTACTTTGCTAGATCCAGGTGCTACACATTCATTCATATCATATAGATTGTCATCTTTAGCTACTATACCTGCATCTCCACTTCCGGGGTTATGGAAGGTGTTGTATCCATCCGGAAGAAGGATGGTTCCATGCGGTTATGCATTGATTACCGGAAGCTGAATCAAGTCTCCGTGAAGAACAAGTGTCTGTTGCCGCGGATTGATGATTTGTTTGATCAGCTCAAGGGAGCTTCAGTCTTTTCGAAGATTGATCGCAGGTCTGGATACCATCAGTTGAGGATCAGAGAGTCAGATGTGCCCAGGACAGGTTTCAGATCACGGTACGGACATTATGAGTTCTTGGTTATGCCGTTTGGGTTAACCAATGCCCCTGCAGCTTTCATGTAGTTGATGAACAGAGTGTTCAGGCGGTTTCTGGACAAGTTTGTGATCGTGTTTATCGACGACATTCTGATTTACTCCAGGAGTGTGGGCCAGCATTAGAAGCATTTGTGAGCTGTTTTTCGGACTTTGCGAGATAATCAGCTGTTTGCGAAGTTCAGCAAGTGTGAGTTTTGGTTGAATATCGTGAAGTTCTTGGGTCACGTGATATCTGCTGAGGGAGTCAGCGTGGATCCTGATAAGATTGAAGCCGTGTTGAATTGGAGTAGATCTACCACCGTACCAGAGATCAGGAGTTTCTTGGGTTTGGCAGGTTACTATCGACGCTTTATGCAGGATTTTTCACGGATTGCCGCTCCACTTACCAGGTTGACGAAGAAAGGCATCAAGTTCGAGTGGTCCGATGCATGTGAGGAGAGTTACTTGCTCTTGAAGGAGAAGTTGACTACTGCACTGGTTCTGACTGTACCTGACGATAGTGGAGAGTTTGTGGTTTACAGAGATGCATCAAAATTGGGACTTGGTTATGTTTTGATGCAACATGGCAGAGAGGTGGCGTACAGTTCCAGGCAGTTGAAACCACATGAAGTCAATTATCCTACGCATGATTTGGAGTTAGCTGCTATTGTTGTAGCTTTGAAGAGTTGGAGACACTACTTGTACGGAGCCAGTGCAAGATATATACTGATCGCAAGAGTCTCACTTATTTGCGCACGCAGCCAGATCTGAATATGAGGCAGCACAAATTGATGGAGTTGATCAATGACTACGATTGCACCTTTCAGTACCATCCAGGGAAAGCCAATGTTGTTGCTGATGCACTCAGTCGGAAATCGGGAGCTTCATTGTTTCATGTGTGTGTGGTCAGAGTTTCCATGTTAGCAGAGTTGCGAGCTACGAGAGCTGAGTTAGAGTGGGATGATGATGGAGCCTTGTTGGCTAGCTTCCAGGTTCGACCGGTATTGGTTGATCAGGTTCGGGAAGCTCAGGATGCGGATTCCTATCTGTTGGACAAGAAGACCATGATTCAGAATGGTGTGCCAACAGAGTTTCGGTTGAGTGATGATGGTACATTGCTATTCAGAGGTAGATTATGTGTACCCTGGGACGAGGGTTTGAAGGAAGAGATTTTAGACGAAGCTCATTGTTCTGCATACGCGATGCATCCAGGTGGTACGAAGATGTTTCGTACACTTCGATCCTATTACAGATGGCAAAATATGAAACGGGAGATCGCAGCATATGTGAGCAGATGCCTCATTTGTCAACAAGTGAAGGCGGACAGAAACATGTGGGAAAGTTACAGCCCTTGGAGATTCCGGTTTGGAAGTGGGAGCACATTACCATGAATTTCGTGTATCAGTTACCACGTACTTCTGTGATATGACTAAAACATGCATCAAATTAAACACTTAACACATAAATCAATCATATAATTTAGAACCCTATAGATGTAGTATTTTAAGCAAGTAGGGATCGTTCTAACCGGGGATTGAAGGGTGCATGCAATTTTTGTGGTGTTAAAAAGGGGGGTTTTGAATTTGTGGGTTTTAATTGGCTAATTTATTTACTAAAAACATCAATCACATAGCAAGTATTCCTAGGACTTTAACATGCATCAACTCATAGACAAGCAAACACATAAGAAAATCCCAAAAACCCTTACCATATTTTCGACAAAAATAAATAAAAACCTAATTAATTATTTACATGTGATCATCCCATCCTACCCACATGCATATTATACGGCTCTAATTCTCCCATCATCTTCGAAATCTACAAACCCTAATTCCAATTACATGTTATGGTTTTCTTTATCTTTTAATTAAAGTGCAATGAACAGCATATAAACACCTTAACTAAATCACCAATATGACTAAAGGTAGGGTCTAACATGCGATGAACAACATACAAACATCCTAGTGATCCTAACCTCTACCCATACCGAAGCTTTATGCCCAACACATAACACATAAAAGGAACTAAGACTCATAAACACATGGAATACATATGGAATTCATAAAAGTGTATACAACCAAAATAAGCATTCATTCACCGGGTTTTTACACAAATAATTACAAAGACAAAGGAGACTACGGAGTAAAGAGTTCATGTTTACATTTTTAGTTCCGTGAACAACACTGCAAACTTCGAGAGCAAGAGGACCCTTTGATGGAGATGGCATCGGTTTTAGGAGGTGGTGATGGTGTAGTTGGCCTTGACTTCGGAGATCTTTGTGGTGGAGAGTATTTGAGTATTTTGGCAGCGTGAGAGCGTAAGATAGGTGATGCCCTCCTTTGAGGCCGAGCCTCTTGTATTTATAGACCTTACAAGAATCATTCTCCTCCTAAAATTAGGTTTTCCTTCTATTCCCGGGCAGATCTGACAGTCTGTAAAGATTTGCACTTTCCCGGAGTTGTAGATCTCCAAAAATTATGATTTTTGTGTCGTTGGAAAGAAGACTCAAATATCTTTCCAACCATAGGTTAATCGCCTCTTAACTTCTCCTGATTCGTTCCCAGTTGTCGTTCGAAGTTGGCCCATCTGCACAGGCAGATTCTGCTTTCCTTATTCTTCATGATTTCCTTCTTCTTTTGACTTTGGGAATCCTTTTCCTACCAAATCTTGATCTCCACGAAATTGGCTGATTGGATCTTCATATTTGGGCTATCTAAATGGTCTTCTAATTAATTGGACCCATTTTCATTTGTTCTTCTTCAAGATCCTTCCGGAAGCTTTCAAATCCTAGTCAACATAGAAAAGGTTTTCCTAGTCAACCAATGATTTCTTTTTCTCCTCAATTTTTCTCCTTTCTTCCTTGGAATTTCGAACCAATTTCTTTTCTCCATTATTTTGCTGTGTTTTGCATGCTTGTAGACTCCTTTGCTCCGTCTCTTTTGGTCAACACCTGAAATTAACAAAATAAGTTAAAACTAATAAAACTAAGCAATTATCAAAGTAAAAATGTAGAGAAAATATATTAATTAATACGCCTAAAATGCGTAGATCATTCTACTGGTAACACCGGCATTTGGGTTATTGTTGACCGTTGACGAAATCAGCCCATTTCCTTGCACTTCTAGGGAAGATTTCTGTGGGCAGGTTAGCAAAGCTGTATTTGGCGGAGATTGTTCGTGTTCATGGTGTGCCTGTATCCATTGTTTCTGACCGAGACAGTCAGTTTACTTCAGAGTTTTGGCAGGCATTGCAGCAAGCTTTGGGTACCAGATGGCATTGCAACAAGCTTTGGGTACCAGATGGCATTGCAGCAAGCTTTGGGTACCAGATTGCATTTCAGTACAGCTTTCCATCCTCAGACTAATGGGCAGTCTGAGAGGACTATTCGGACCCTCGAGGATATGTTGCGGTCATGTGTATTGAAGTTTAGAGGAAATTGGGACCAACAACTGCATTTGATTGAGTTTGCTTACAACAAAAGCTATCGGGCCAGTATTGATATGGCACCGTATAAGGCTCTATACGGGAGGCAGTGCCGTACTCCATTGTGTTGAAGTGAGGTGAGCGAGCGATGGCTTATTGGTCCTGATTTGGTAAAGAGCACCATATAGGACATTCAGATTATCCGAGACAGATTGAAGATTGCCCAGGATCGCCAAAAGAGTTATGCAGACGTGAGAAGAAAAAGTCTCGAGTTCGAGGTGGGCGATTGGGTCTTCCTAAAATTGTCTCCTTGGCGAGGAGTTGTTCATTTCGGGAAGGGTGACAAGCTTCGACCAAGATATATCGGTCTGTATGAGATCACGAAAAGGGTTGGTGCCGTGGCTTACAAGTTAGAGTTACCTCCGGAGATGGCGAGGGTACACGATATTTTTCATGTCTCGATGTTGCGAAAATACATTCCAGATCCATCACATGCTTTAGCTCCATATCAGCTTCCTATCCGGGAAGATTTGACATATATGGAGGAGCCAGTACAGATTCTCGATCGACGTGAGCAGGAATTGAGACACAGAGTCATACCGCTTGTGAAGGTCTTATGGCGGAATCATTCAGTTGAGGAAGTCACCTGGGAGACTGAGCAGCATATGCGGGAGCAGTATCCTCATCTGTTCACTTAGCAGGTACGTAAATTTTGAGGTCAAAATTTTTGTAAGGGGGGTAGATTTGTGACAACTCGAACCGGAAATGGTAGTTAATCGGCTTAATTCGCGAGTTTCACGTATAATCGAGATTTATCGTAATTAATCGAATTGGCGGTCTGATTCACGACTTAATTATCGGGCGAGAATTTGGGATGTGTCTTTTCATGAGAATTGTAGTATGCGTGATTTTGAACTTGTAGGCGGTTTCGGATAATTGTTTCTATAATCGAGGAATATGTTATGAATATTTGAAGTCGCGTGATTTAGTCGTGTTTATCCAAATAACTTTGAGTTATCTGAAACGTGGATGTGATTCGATTTGGACCGTCGATCGTATCGAGCTGCGAGTATAAATATCGGAATAGTCGTAAAATTGTCAAAAATCACTGTTTAGAAGTTTAACCGCCGTTGACTTTGGTTGACCCGCGTTGACTTTTAACTTGCATGAGAGATTTTGCACCACCGATCGACGTTCTGATTCCGGCCACTTCAGACCAAATTGTTGGTATGGTTAGCTTCCACTCATGATTTTCTATTGTTTTGCAATTGGTTTGAGTTGATTTGGTTGAGATTTGAGGGAGAACGAGCTCGGTGAAGTTCTTGGTGTTTGCCAGAATCAGGTGACCATTTCGGCAACTTTTGAGGTCGGAGGGGTTGGGCGTTTTCTCCCCTCAACCCAAGGAAGCTTTTGGGTGAAGATTTTTTGAAATTGGTCGCCGTTTGGAGCTCGCCGGAGACCTCGTCGGAATCCATGGATTCCGTGGGTTTCGAGGTGAATTTCGGCCACCGTGAGCCTTGGATGGTAGGGGTCCTTTTTAGAGAAGTAGTTGGGTTTGAGGAGAGGATCATTTATGGAAAATTTGGCCGAAATCCGTCACTGTTGACGCCGCGCCGCTGCTGGCGGCGGCGGTCAACGGCGACGCTCCGGCGAAGGGTTGACTTTTTGGATTTTTGTCAAGTTTTATGCCATTTTGGTCGTAAATCGCGCCCCGATCGTAGCCTTGAGGTTTTCGAGTTGATTTGAGTAGTGGATTTTTAAGTCGAGGATTTATGTAGAGTGTTTGGGGTTTTCGACGGGTTTTCTATTATCCGAGTTATATGTTTTCTGAAATGGTTGGTTTCCGAGTTGTAGTTCAAAGTAATGAATTGTGATTTTGATCAGTGATATTTTGTGATTATTCAGGGGATCGAGATCGTACGTTGGGCGAGGGATCTTCCGGCGGATCTGGGGATTAGCGCGTATGTGCGCTATGCTTATCTGTGAGTGGATATTTATTTTCACTGTCGTAGCGAGTTCTTGGTTTCATCATTTATTTTCATTACAGTATTGAGATTATTTATTGTTTTTGGAGGTATTGTTTTTTGTTTTATTGGTGATGGCATTTATTTAGCATCGATGCATTGGTTACTCGGCTGATCACCGGTAGTCCAGTTCCAGGGTTGAGAGATTCGCCTAGTCTATCACCATCGGGCTTGAGAGATTCGCCTGACACCTCCATTTATTTTAAGAACTCGCATTATCTTTATGATTATGTAAATGGTGAAAGGCATATGCTTATTTTCGTCCACTCACTCTAACGATTTTATTTGCCTTTCCCCTGGGCTTTTTGGTTTCCGTGCCCAGTTTGCAGTTCGGATTCTGGTGTCGCACGTCGCAGTCGGAGGCTTAGTGTTTGAGCTACCTTTCTTTTTCTGTAGGTTTCTTGTTTGGCCTACTGCTGTGTATTTATGTATATATGGACTAGAAGTCGCTCAGAATACTCCGATGTTCATATTTTCAGATGATTTTCCCGGATTTCTGTAAAGATTACAGTTTTTGCTTATTACTTTACATTATGTTATGATTTTGAGAAATCCGGATGCGATTGGTGCCCACGGTTTGGCTTTTGTGGCATAGGATGAAGTGTGTTTTCGGGTGCAGGTTAATGGAAATTCCACGATATAGTGAAGCTCTGCCGAAATTTCTTTGGTTTTTGCAAGTTTGTGTTTTCAGAAAGGGTTTGATTCCAGTTTAGGAAACTAAATCGGGGTTGGGTCCTTTCAAAAAGTGTTGCTCAAAAATTGTTCAATCCATCTAGCCATAGTTCTTTGAGGGATATCGATCATTAAGTCGAGACACTTGCATACTTCTACATGCTTTGTGTGTTTTTATGCTTTAAGTCTAGCTTAGCCTATTTCTTTTCGCCTTAGTTTGCTTGAGAACAAGCAAAACTTAAGTGTGAAGTAGATGTTAGGACAATAATTATGTGCCTATTACGCTCCTAACTTTATGCTTATAGATTGTTTTCTATGAATAAAATATTGTTCTTATGACGTTTCCTGTTCTTGCTAGGAAATGTGGATTTGGCTTGGAAATGCATTAAATATAAAGAATTAGATACTTATTGGAGAAGATCTATACATTTCCAAGGTCATGAGATAATTTGGAGTAACTTTGGAAAAATGACGAAATAGCTTCACCAGAAGTCAACGGAAGTTGTCCGGAACCCGCCAGAAATTTTCACAGCCGGTTGGCCCACCTTGGCTGACCCAATCACATGGTGTCCAGCCCAATGGAGGCCCATTCAACCCATTTATGCTTACCAGTCTGATTTGGAGAGAAAGAGAAGAAGTTGGACAACATGATGTCACTAATTTGGAGCTCAACCTTCCAAAGCCTAAAATATTGGATCATAGTCTTCCCAATTGAAAGCTAACCCTTAGATCTTTTACCTCCTCTTTTATTATCATCTTAGGGTCGAAATAGAGTCTCCAAACTCAGCCAAGTTCGAGCTCCCCTTTCCCCACTCACACAACTCACCTCATTTTCTGATTTTTCATAGTTTTACACTCTGTCTAGACCCCTTATCCTTATCCTAAACTTCTAGCACTCTCTTCTACCTCTTTACTTCCCTTTCTAAGACAAAACACCTCCATAGAGACAACCATTAGAGACCTAGCTCTTCCCTCTCTTGGGTAGAGCCGTACCTGTCCACCACCACATCATCACTTTGGTCTATTTTGGGCTTTCCTCCTCTCATCTTTGCCTCTAGGGTTTGGTTTGGTCCTTAGAGTTCAAAGGAGTTGGAAGTAATCCCTCTTCCCTTTGGCTCCTTAGAATTCTAAGGACTACACTTACCTTCTCTTGAAGACTTGGTGCTAGCTTGAAGTGAAGAAGTAGAGTTAGAAGCCTTGGAGTCATTTGGTGGAGCTTTGGCTAGGGGACCCTTGGTTATTTATACTCTGTTCTTGTTTTGAGCATGTATCTAGTCTTCTATTTCATTATGCTTAGTGAGTAGTTGCCTTTTGGAAGGCTAGGCTTTAGCCCTATCCAATTTGATGTACATAAAACTATGTTTTGAGTTATAGAATTGAATTTGGTTTAGTGTATTACATGTTGTGAATGAGTTTAATAGCTTGTGATGTGATTGTGGTATGTTTGCATATTTGGGCTTGATTTAATGTTTTCATGTTCATGTCTTATCCATGAATAAGTTGAGATATGTTTAGGGAAGCTAAAAATGAACCTAAGTGAACTAGTCACTCATCTAAGAAAGATAAGCTTGTAAGCATGACTTAGGTTGCATTTGAGAAGATTGGCCTAAGGTTTGGTTGTCATTGGGCTTGAGCATGGATCGAAGCCTTCTTAAAGTCCAAATGACTTAAGGAGCTTCGGTCAAGCTTACATTGAATCGAAGGGGCTTTGTAACTAATCGTTACTTCTTCTAATTCATGTTCTAAAAGATGTGGATGAGGAAAGTCATTAGAAGATACTTTCATGTCCTTTAATAAGGGCTTAGGAAGGAAAACCTGAAAAGACCCAATCCCGATTCAGTTACCTAAACCGGAATCAAACCCTCTCGAAAATACGAACCAACAAAAATTTTCAAAATTTCAGCAGAGTTTCGTCACTAGCGTAGAATTACCATAACCTGCACCCAGAAATTAACACTTCGTCCTATGCCACAAAAAGCAAACCGTGGGCACCAATCCCATCAGGATTTCTCAACATCAATATCATTAACAAACAGTAAACATACTGTATTATGTATATATGTATATCTGTGAAAATCCGCATAACATGTACCAGAATGTATCAGAGCGACCTCTAGAGTAAAACATATACAGTATGTACATCAGTAGGCGAAACAAGAACCTACTGGAAAACACAGGTGACTCTGATCACTAGCCTCCAAACCGCGACGTGAAAGACCAAACCTGAACTGCAAACTGGGCATGGAAACCGAAAAGCCCACGGGAAAGACAATAAACACGTTAGAGTGAGTGGACAAAAATAAATGTCTTTCACCAAGTATATATGTTATAAAAACATATGCGAGTCGAAAGTATAAACAATCAAATGGTACACGAGGGAGACTCTAACTCCTCACGCGTCCGCGTACACGAGGGAGACTCTAACTCCTCACGTATACGTACACGAGGGAGACTCTAACTCCTCACACGTACAGAGCATGTGTATACATCACACGGGGCCACACGTGGACACATAACAACGTATAAATAGTAATCACGTAACACATGCTCAATATAAACATAATCTCGTACGAAAACTCATATTCGTAAAACCATAATCATACTGCATATTCAAGCTCATAAAACGTATATAAAGGACTCGCAACAATTCTGTGAAAATAAACTGTCCACTCACAGATCAGCTAGCGCGAACTCGCTACACTCGTGGTCCGGCGGAAGTTCCCTCGCCTGAAGCACGATCACGATCCAAATCTCGATCTCGATCTCCTGAATATATATAAACATAACTGATCAATATCGTAATCCACAACACTGTACTGATGCACGAAAACCAACCGTTCCCGGAAATACGAAATGCAGTACAAAATGTATAACGGTAATCCCGAAATCCCCACTCTAAATCTCGACTGACAATCGGCCAACCAAATCAACCCGAAAACCTCCGTACGATAACCAGGGCGCGATTTCGAGAAAAACGACACTAAAATCGTCGAAATCTGAAAAGTCAACTTCTCCGCCGTTGACCATCGTTGACCGCCGCCGGCGGCGGCGGCGCGCCGTCAACGGCGAGATTCTCCGGCGGAGAACTTCCAGTTCTCAAGATCACGATCAGCCTGACACATTTCTTAACTAGCCCTCAGGCCAAAACCCATTCCATCCTCACCAAAACCCCTCGAAATCAAACGGAATCCCAGATTCCGGCCACCCTCGGGTTCTCTGAAAACTCGCACCATAATCAAATCAAGACACACGGTTAGACTCCCAAGGACAAGGGGAGTCGAACCCCCTTATCCTTCACCACCGTCGTCCACCGGAGGAGCTCCTCCCGATACCGGCGACAAACCCAAACCGGCCACCCATCGAAACCCACCAAGGTGAAAGAGGAGCTCAAGGTGAGTCGAGATATACCCTCGGCCTGGCCGGAGATGGCCGGAAATGTCGGGTCGTCCGGCGAGCTGAACCGGGTCTCCTCCTCCCTCACGGGTCAACAGAACTCTTTCCCAATTTAGAAAGTCAACAGGTGGTCAAAGCTTGGTCAAAGTTCAAACTGCCATTTTCCACTATTTTTCGACATTTCAATATTTATACTCGAGCTACAAGTCGATCGACGATTCGAAATGGATAACCATCGCGATTCGACACTTCTCCGCCGTTGACCGCCGCCGCCGGCGGCGGCGCGCCGTCAACAGCGAGATTCTCCGGCGGAGAACTTCCAGTTCTCAAGATCACGATCAGCCTGACACATTTCTTAACTAGCCCTCAGGCCAAAACCCATTCCATCCTCACCAAAACCCCTCGAAATCAAACGGATTCCCAGATTCCGGCCACCCTCAGGTTCTCTGAAAACTCGCACCATAATCAAATCAAGACACACGGTTAGACTCCCAAGGACAAGGGGAGTCGAACCCCCTTATCCTCCACCACTGTCGTCCACCGGAGGAGCTCCTCCCGATACCGGCGACAAACCCAAACCGGCCACCCATCGAAACCCACCAAAACATGCTAAATTCCCAACAAACCATACATAAAATGAAATAGGAGCTCAAGGTGAGTCGAGATATACCCTCGGCCTGGCCGGAGATGGCCGGAAATGTCGGGTCGTCCGGCGAGCTGAACCGGGTCTCCTCCTCCCTCACGGGTCAACAGAAATCTTTCCCAATTTAGAAAGTCAACAGGTGGTCAAAGCTTGGTCAAAGTTCAAACTGCCATTTTCCACTATTTTTCGACATTTCAATATTTATACTCGAGCTACAAGTCGATCGACGATTCGAAATGGATAACCATCGCGATTCGGATAAACTCAGAATAATCGGATAAACTCGTCGAACCCTGAAACTTCGAATAATCATAAAATATTCCTCGGTTATCGGAAAAATCTTCCGGAACCGCCCACGAGCTCGAAATCACGTACTCTACAATTTCTGTGAAGACACTCAACTCAAATTCTCGACTGAAAACATAGTGGCGAATCGAATCGACAAACCACACAATATCGTAAAACTGCGACTATAACCAAATCTCGAGAATCGTGCCAAACACACATCTGATTCTGGTTCGGGTCATCACAAATCTACCCCCCTTAAAAAAAATTTCGACCTCGAAATTTACGTACCTGTCAGGTGAACAGATGAGGATACTGGTCCCGCATACGCTGCTCGGTCTCCCAGGTGGCCTCCTCAATCGAATGGTTCTGCCACAGGACCTTTACCAGCGGAATCACACGGTGTCTCAACTCCTGCTCACGTCGATCGAGAATCTGCACTGGCTCCTCAACATACGATAAATCCTCTCTGATCGGCAACTGTTGTGGGGCTATCACATGTGAAGGATCTGAGATGTACTTCCGCAACATCGAAACATGGAAGACATCATGTACACGAGCCATCTCTGTCGGTAACTCAAGTCTGTAAGCAACAGCTCCAACCCTCTCCGTAATCTCATATGGACCAATGTATCGCGGCCGAAGCTTGCCACGCTTCCCGAAACGCACTACTCCCCTCCACGAAGATAGTTTCAGGAAGACCCAATCACCAACCTCGAACTCTAAGCTCTTCCTCCTCACATCCGCGTAACTCTTCTGCGATCCTGGGCAATCTTCAGTCGATCCCGAATAACCTGAATGTCCTCCATCGTGGTTTTCACCAAATCAGGACCAATGAGCCAACGCTCGCCCACCTCACTCCAACACAATGGAGTGCGACACTGCTTCCCGTACAGAGCCTCGTACGGTGCCATCTCAATACTGGCCCGATAGCTGTTGTTGTAGGCGAACTCAATCAAGTGCAACTGCTGATCCCAGTTTCCACGAAACTGCAACACACATGATCTCAGCATATCCTCTAGTGTCTGAATGGTCCGCTTGGACTGCCCGTCAGTCTGAGGATGAAAAGCTGTACTAAATCGCAACCTCATGCCCAAAGCTCGCTGTAAAACCTGCCAAAACTCAGAAGTGAACTGCCTATCTCGGTCAGAGACAATCGACACAGGCACACCATGCAAGCGAACAATCTCGGATAAGTACAACTTGGCCAATCTGCCTACTGAAATCTTCCCCGGAAGTGTAAGAAAGTGTGCGGATTTCGTCAATCGATCAACAATAACCCAAATGCCAGTGTTGCCTGCCGAAGTACGCGGCAACTGATAGATGAAATCCATCGTGATATGCTCCCACTTCCAAACTGGAATCTCAAGTGGCTGTAGTTTCCCTGCAGGTTTCTGCCTCTCCACCTTAACCTGCTGACAAATCAAACACCGACTCACGTACGCGGCAATCTCCCGCTTCATGTTGCGCCACCAATAGTACGCTCGAAGTGTACGAAACATCTTCGTACCTCCGGGATGCATCGGATATGCTGAACTGTGGGCCTCATCCAGAATCTCCTTCTTCAAGTCCTCGTCCCTGGGTACACATAATCTACCCCTGAACAACAACGTACCATCGTCGCTCAAACGGAACTCTGTAGGCACACCATTCCGAATCATGGTCTTCTTGCCCAGCAAGTAAGGATCTGAATCCTGTGCCTCCCGTACCTGATCAACCAGTACCGGCCGAACCTGGAAACTGGCCAACAAAGCTTCATCATCATCATAACCAAATACAGCACCTGTAGCTCAAAGCTCAGCTAACATCGATACTCTGGTTACACACATGTGAAACAACGAAGCTCCAGATTTCCGACTAAGCGCATCTGCCACAATGTTGGCCTTCCTCGGATGGTACTCAAACGTGCAATCATAATCATTGATCAACTCCATCCATCGGCGCTGCCTCATGTTCAGATCCGGTTGTGTCCGCAAGTAGGTGAGACTCTTGTGATCAACGAAAATCTTACACTGAGCACCATACAGATAATGTCTCCAACTCTTCAATGCTAAAACAATAGCGGCTAACTCCAAATCATGCGTCGGATAGTTGACCTCGTGCGGTTTCAGCTGTCTGGAACCATATGCCACGACTCTACCATGCTGCATCAACACACAGCCAAAGCCTAACTTCGACGCATCGCTGTATACAACAAACTCACCACTGTCGTCTGGCAATGTCAAAACTGGTGCGGTAGTCAATCTCTCCTTCAAAAGCAAATAACTCTCCTCTCACGCATCAGACTACTCAAACTTGACGCCCTTCTTCGTCAATCTGGTCAGTGGTGTAGCTATCCGGGAGAAATCCTGTACAAACCGTCGATAATAGCCTGCTAACCCCAAGAAACTCCGAATCTCCGGTACAGTAGTGGGTCGACTCCAATTCAGCATGGCCTCAATCTTGTCAGGATCAACACTAACTCTCTCGGCCGAAATCACGTGACCCAGAAACTTCACACTATCCAACCAGAACTCACACTTGCTAAACTTCGCGAAAAGCTGATGGTCCGCAACACCGCTCGCAAGTGCTTCCTGTGCTGGCCCACACTCCTCGAGTATATCAAAATATCATCAATGAATACAATCACGAACTTGTCCAGGAATCGTCGAAACACCCGATTCATCAAGTCCATGAAAGCTGTGGGGGCGTTGGTCAACCCAAACGGCATAACCAAAAACTCATAGTGTCCATACCGCGTCATGAATGCTGTCCTGGCCACATCTAAATCCCGGATCCTCAACTGATGATGCCCGGATCGAAGATCAATCTTCGAAAAGACTGCTGCTCCCTTCAGCTGATCGAACAAGTCGTCAATCCGCGGCAACGGATACTTGTTCCTCACTGTAATCTGATTCAGCTTCCGATAGTCGATGCACAAACGCATGGACCCATCCTTCTTCTGCACAAACAACACTGGAGCACCCCACACACTCGGTCGAATGAATCCCTTCTCTAACAACTCCTGAAGCTGAATCTGCAACTCCCTCAACTCTGCAGGAGACATCCGGTACGGTGTCTGGGAAATCGGTCCACTACCCGGCAATAACTCAATGGTAAAATCAATCTCCCGTACAGGGGGTATACCAGGTAACTCTGCTGGAAACACATCCGGAAACTCAGACACAACCTCAATACTACCAAGATCTGGCACTGCAGCTGTAGTGTCCACAACATGGGCTAAATACGCAACACAACCCTTCTTCATCAACCGATCCGCCCTCATCGCGGAAATCAAACACGGTAGGGAAGTGTTCTTCTCGCAACGAAACAGTATCTCAGGCAACCCTGGTCGTCGAAATGCGACCTCCTTCCTGTGGCAATCAAACATGGCCCAGTGCGACTCCAAAAAGTCCATACCCAATATCAGATCGAAATCCACAATATCAAGCAGTAACAGATCAGCGGCTAAACCATGGCCATCGATAAATACCTCACAATCTCGGTAAACCCAACCGATGCTCACAACCTCACCTGACGGATACAACACTCTCCACAATCCCGGAAGTGGAGATGCAGGTACCGTAGCCAATGATGACAGTCTAAATGATATGAATGAATGTGTGGCACCTGGATCTAACAATGCAACTACTGGAATATCAAAAACATGTAACGTACCGATAACGACCTCCGGTGATGCTCTGCCCTCACGTAGAGTCATAGCATGAACCCTCGCCTGTCCGGCTGGTCATCCTCGCTGGCCCTGTCCCTGCTGCCTGCCCTGGCCTGCAAACTGTGCTGGTCGAGTTCCCGTAGTGGCACCTCGCTCAACTCCCGAACTCTGAGCTGCCTGATCACCAGCATACAACTGAGGACACTCCCTCGAAAAGTGGCCCACCTGGCCACAACGATAACAAGCACCAGGACCCCGCTGACATGGACCCAAATGATACCTATTACAGAGGTTGCACAAAGGGTAGTCTCTCGGAACAGGAAATGTACCACCAGTACGCCGAGGATAACTAGAGCCGTTGGAACCTCCACTATCCTGTGGCCGCTGTGGTCGATCTCTCCTCCATCCTGGCCTCCGTCTAGGTACACTAGCTGGTGGTCGATATGACCCACCGCCCGAAGATGAAGCTGAACCGGAAGTATCAGAACTCTGCCTCTTTGAAGGCCCCTGACTCGGTCCACCTTCCTCAACTCGCCTCGGCTGGTACCTCTGCTGTCTTTCCTGCTCAATATCCTCGCCTCGGAGAGCTGCACTAACAAACTCATCAAAGTTGTTCCGAGGCATCGTAGTCAGTGTCGCCTTGATGTTCAGATTCAGTCCCAGCTCAAACCTACGACACTTGGCTTCCTCTGTAACCACCATATCCCGCGCAAAACGAGACAATCGAGTAAACCGATCCCGATACTCAAGTACAGACAAGCTGCCCTGCCTCAAATTCGTAAACTCCTCGTACTTGCGCTGTTGGGTAGCCTGATTAAAATACCTCCGCATAAACAGATCACGGAACAACGTCCATGGTGTATCCACAGGAACTCTGTCAGTGCTGACCCACCAAAAGTATGCATCACCCTCAAGTAAACAAACTGCGGCTACTGACATCTGCTCAGGTGTAAACTACAGACCCTCACAAACACGCTCAATCTGAACCAACCATGCCTCGCATATCTCTGGATCAACTGAACCCGAAAACACAGTAGCACCCGCAGTGCGAGCCTTGACCACAGGGTCAAAACGCTCTTCCAAACGCAGCACTCGCATTAGCAAGTCGAGCGTTCGGCGATCCTCATCAGGATCATCATCCCGATCAACACGGGGACCACGTCGAGGAGGCATCCTACTGATACAAGACAAGCATTAGGCACAAGCAGAAAGAACGTAATCATGAAACCGCAGATATTTGAGGACACACAACACCCGAAGTATTGATGAGTACCGCTGGCCAGTCGGGTCATCACTCCAGTCATGCTGTATCAACTCAAATACCCTAAGCGTCACAACTACAAGAGTCTACAGAATCTGACAACCTAATGCTCTGATACCAAGCTGAAAGGACCCAATCCCGATTCAGTTACCTAAACCGGAATCAAACCCTCTCGAAAATACGAACCAACAAAAATTTTCAAAATTTCAGCAGAGTTTCGTCACTAGCGTAGAATTACCATAACCTGCACCCAGAAATTAACACTTCATCCTATGCCACAAAAAGCAAACCGTGGGCACCAATCCCATCTGGATTTCTCAACATCAATATCATTAACAAACAGTAAACATACTGTATTATGTATATATGTATATCTGTGAAAATCAGCATAACATGTACCAGAATGTATCAGAGCGACCTCTAGAGTAAAACATATACAGTATGTACATCAGTAGGCGAAACAAGAACCTACTGGAAAACACAGGTGACTCTGATCACTAGCCTCCAAACCGCGACGTGAAACACCAAACCTGAACTGCAAACTGGGCACGGAAACCGAAAAGCCCAGGGGAAAGACAATAAACACGTTAGAGTGAGTGGACGAAAATAAATGTCTTTCACCAAGTATATATGTTATAAAAACATATGCGAGTCGAAAGTATAAACAATCAAATGGTACACGAGGGAGACTCTAACTCCTCACGAGTCCGGGTACACGAGGGAGACTCTAACTCCTCACGCGTCCGGGTACACGAGGGAGACTCTAACTCCTCACGTATACGTACACGAGGGAGACTCTAACTCCTCACGCGTACAGAGCATGTGTATACATCACACGGGGCCACACGTGGACACATAACAACGTATAAATAGTAATCACGTAACACATGCTCAATATAAACATAATCTCGTACGAAAACTCATATTCGTAAAACCATAATCATACTGCATATTCAAGCTCATAAAACGTATATAAAGGACTCGCAACAATTCTGTGAAAATAAACTGTCCACTCACAGATCAGCTAGCGCGAACTCGCTACACTCGTGGTCCGGCAGAAGTTCCCTTGCCTGAAGCACGATCACGATCCAAATCTCGATCTCCTGAATATATATAAACATAACTGATCAATATCGTAATCCACAACACTGTACTGATGCACGGAAACCAACCGTTCCCGGAAATACGAAATGCAGTACAAAATGTATAACGGTAATCCCGAAATCCCCGCTCTAAATCTCGACTGACAATCAGCTAACCAAATCAACCCGAAAACCTCCGTACGATAACCAGGGCGCGATTTCGAGAAAAACGACACTAAAATCGTCGAAATCTGAAAAGTCAACTTCTCCGCCGTTGACCATCGTTGACCGCCGCCGGCGGCGGCGGCGCGCCGTCAACGGCGAGATTCTCCGGCGGAGAACTTCCAGTTCTCAAGATCACGATCAGCCTGACACATTTCTTAACTAGCCCTCAGGCCAAAACCCATTCCATCCTCACCAAAACCCCTCGAAATCAAACGGAATCCCAGATTCCGGCCACCCTCGGGTTCTCTGAAAACTCGCACCATAATCAAATCAAGACACACGGTTAGACTCCCAAGGACAAGGGGAGTCGAACCCCCTTATCCTTCACCACCGTCGTCCACCGGAGGAGCTCCTCCCGATACCGGCGACAAACCCAAACCGGCCACCCATCGAAACCCACCAAGGTGAAAGAGGAGCTCAAGGTGAGTCGAGATATACCCTCGGCCTGGCCGGAGATGGCCGGAAATGTCGGGTCGTCCGGCGAGCTGAACCGGGTCTCCTCCTCCCTCACGGGTCAACAGAACTCTTTCCCAATTTAGAAAGTCAACAGGTGGTCAAAGCTTGGTCAAAGTTCAAACTGCCATTTTCCACTATTTTTCGACATTTCAATATTTATACTCGAGCTACAAGTCGATCGACGATTCGAAATGGATAACCATCGCGATTCGGATAAACTCAAAATAATCGGATAAACTCGTCGAACCCCGAAACTTCGAATAATCATAAAATATTCCTCGGTTATCGGAAAAATCTTCCGGAACTGCCCACGAGCTCGAAATCACGTACTCTACAATTTCTGTGAAGACACTCGACTAAAATTCTCGACTGAAAATATAGTGGCGAATCGAATCGACAAACCACACAATATCGTAAAACTGCGACTATAACCAAATCTCGAGAATCGTGCCAAACACACATCTGATTCTGGTTCGAGTCGTCACAAAATCATTCACATTCATCATAAGTGAACACATATTGAACTCATTAGGCATGTGGTATGATTAGGATACGATTCGTAATTGAGTTACATTATCGTTTTAGTTTTCTTTAAATTTGAATATTGGACCGGAAGACTTCTAGTGCCCTAATGGCCCAGGAGATTCGGTTTATAACCAATGGTGAATCCAAAGGATCATGAATTGGACAATCACGTGTGAATCGGACTAAACTCATAACTTGAAAATATATTGTTGGTACATTGAGTTGCTAGTGGCGACATCTCTAGCCGACCAAAAATTTATATTTTGTTTTGTTTTACATTATGTTTTCACTTATTTAGTTAGTAGTAAACATTTAATAAACCTTTCGTTTAACCTAATTCAACCATCCCTTGCAATGCTAAGTGTCCAAAAGACTTAGTCTTGTGAGATACACTTCCACATCTTGCTTTAGTTTTAGTGTCATGTCTTGTGTCTAGTTAATCTGTAACATGAGTGCTGTAATCGAGTCAAGCTAAGGAGTTTAATTGGTCAATCCTTGTGGGTTCGACACTCGACTTCTTTATAAATACTATAACTTGACCCCGTATACTTGCGGGTGAGAGAAATTCACTTACCCTTAGATTAATCAATACTCAAAAGGTTAAGGGGATAAATCTTTTGAACAGACACCAAGGTAGTCGAGCATCAAAATCTTGTCGGAGTTGATGATCTCAAAGGAGGAAGGTGGGAAGTGGGCGGTGACTCGAAGAGATTGAGAGACCAGAGAGTCGAGATCGACTCGAGGCCTCGAAAAATGAGGATTAGGTTTAGGGTAAGGGTTATTTTTTTCTTCATATATACGTGCAATTTGGTGCATTAAGACCCATATTATTAACGTAGGCTTAGTGGTATGGACAAATCACGCATGGACAACCAATAATATCAGTTTTTCTTAATCAAGTGAGTTAATCTTACGTGAAACCGAACCCGGACCAAACCGGTTTGACTTCGGTTCAGTTCAATTCAAAAGAGGCTTTTGATGTACAAAACCGACATATTTCGGTTTGGTTCACACATTTTTCGGTTTTCATGGGCATACCTAGAAAACATGAAATATAGGTAACGAAAAATTTAATATTGTCATTAATTCTCTCCTTGTAGGTTGTAGATACAATCAATAACTAAATGAGAAGTTTCAGTTCAGTACCATGTGCTTTAGGTCTTTCTTCATTTCACTACTACCTGAGGTTTTATTGTCTCATTGTTTGAGAGGAAATATACGTAAACTAAAAACTATAACTCTTTCGTTGATAGAATGTCATAAACATAGGCTGATATAATATGTCACAATAAACGTCCTATAAAACAATGATTCTCTGTATCTCTATCTAATCTAATCCGTATCAAACTAGGACACGACACACACCAGGAATTAAGGAATTACATAGAATAAATCTCCTTAAACACTCCCCCTTGTGTTGTTGGCTTGAAGAATGATGCATGAACTGTTGCCTCACTAAAAACCTTGCTAAACAAACAAAAACCTCATGGGCAAAACAAAAGCTTGGTATAAGGGAAAAAGAGTACAACGAATCAACTACAAATGCTACTACATGTGACGTAGACTCCCTTTAATGTCTACAAAAATTTAACTCCCCCTAATTGTAAACTCAGTCATGGAGTTCAGATAACCTGCACATACCAATGCATCTCACATGCTTCACAAATGTAGATTTAGGTAGTGACTTGGTAAACAAGTTCACAACATTATCCGCCGAACCAATTTGATTCACATGGATAATCAATAATCACTGCTATTGCTGATTGTAGGAGTACTTTGGAGAAATGAATTAAGTATGACATCCTTAATGTAACAAAACTTCATTTGTTTAATGTAAACCGCATTATCCTCAAAGATGCAAGTTGGTGTTGTGGTAGTAGATGGTAATCCACTAAACCTTCGAATGTGGTGTATTATTGTCCTAAACCAAACACACTCATCAACTGCTTCATACAAAGGTTTAATCTTAGAATAGTTCGAGGAAATAGCAACAAGGGTTTACTTTGTTGGTCTCCAAGAAATCGCCATGTTCCCTATGGTGAATATATAACCTGTTTAAGAATGATCTTTATATGGGTAAGAGAGGTACCAAGAATCAGAAAATCTGACCAACATATCAACCAGTGTTTCAGAATAGGGGACTGCAGTAAAAGTGCTCATAGCAAAGGAGGAGTTTGACAGGTCGAAAACCTTACTCGACAGGTCGAACAGATGGTTCTGTTCGATCCAGGGAACCGGCTTCAACAAGTCAAAGCTATTCCTCGATGGGTCGACGGACATCTTCGGGTTGTTATCATTCACTGATTTCGACGGGTCGAGAGATATGCTCGATGGGTCGAAATGCTCAGAACTTGGATGCTGCGATTCAACCATCCATTTTCTAGGATTTTAAGCTTCTCTCGGTATTCTTTTTAAGGGAAGAATAAGCCCAAGTCAATGGTTACCTTCATGAACTAGAAGATGTACTATACTCCAATCCAATGACCTTGCGTTGCCACATACAAAGAGGGCAATGTCTAGATGTGTGCACCAAGCTATATTGAACCAAGATCTAACCGTACTAAGATATAGAATCTTAGCTCCAAAAGATCTTTACCATTATCATCCCGATGAAACAGATCTTTTTGGATTCCAGACTACAAACAACCATTGGTGTGTTAATATGGTGTGCTTTATCTAGTGCCTGATTTAGACATAAGCAGACTGGTGAATAAGAATTTAAACAACTTGATGTACCGTCTTTAAACTAAGACAAAATCAAGTCCTACTAAGGTCTATCATCTCAAAAGACAGTCATGCATGTAAACAACATTACAGACAGAAACAAGCTTTGCAAAATGAACGATGTGCATCAAAGATTACAACATATGAATCTTGGTGGGATAACGCACGAAGCCACAATGGTATATTGTCGAGATGGTTTAGAGTTAAAGATCTAATCCTAGATCTAAAGATTGATGGTTTAGAAAATTTATATCGACTGGTGTTATGCTCGGTACAAAATTTGGACGACGTTGAGGAAGAGCTCATCTGAAATAGTTCATTGGAAGTGGAGATATCTTGTCGAAATCATTGGAGCTCATGCTTCACAAGGAGAATCACCAGAATCAAGGAGGAGCCGATGGAGATCGGTGGCAAAGAGCTTTGCAGGTGTTGGAGGTTAGCGGTGCAGGGAGCTACTGGCAGTGAAGAGGCAAGAGTTTAGGTTTTTTTTTTCTTTTTTGTTGTGATGGCTGGCTATCAACTCAGAGAATGCTAATAATGTGTTTGAGAGGAAATATACATAAATTGAAAAAATATAACTCTTTTATTAATAGAATGCATTAAATATAGATAGATACAGTTACAATAATTGTGCATATAAAACAGGAATTCTCCGTATCTCTATCTAATCTAATACGTATCTAACTAGGACACGACACACATAGGGAATTACATAAAATAAATCTCCTTAAACACTCCCCCTTGTGTCGTTGGCCTAAAGAATGATGCATGACCTTTTTCCTCGCTAAAAACCTCGCTAAACAAACAAAAACCTCATGGGCAAACAAAAGCTTGGTCTAAGGGAAAAAGAGTACAACGAATCAACTACAAATGCTACTACATGTGACGTAGACTTCCCCTAATGTCTACAAAAATGTAACTCCTTCTAACTGTAAACTCAGTCATGGAGTTTAGATAACATGCTCATACCAATGCGTCCCACATGTTTCGCAAGTGTGATTTAGGTAGTGACTTGGTAAACAAGTCCACAACATTATCTGCCGAACCAATCTGGTTCATATGAATAATCAATGATCACTGCTATTGCTGATTGTAGGAGTACTTTGGAGAAATGAATTAAGTATGAGATTCTTAATGTAACCTAACTTCATTGGTTTAATGCAAACCACATTATCCTCAAAGATGCAAGTTGGTGTTGTGGTAGTAGATGGTTGAAAGAACCCGACTCTGATTTAGTTGCCTAAACCGAAATCAAACCCCTTTGAAAACATGACCTTAATTTTTTTTTCAGAGTTTACTTTGAAATATGTGAGCCCAAGTTAGAACCTGCAAATAGAATCACACTTCGAATATTCCACAAAAGCCAAACCGTGGGGCTTTGTTCCCCATCCGGATTTCTCAACATCATATATAACAAACCACAAGGTTTACATGAAATCCAGAAAAAAATTCAGGAGTAAACTCAACTGAAAACATAACATAAGTATTCAGAGCGATCCCTATACACATCATATACAACCAGTAGGTCGAACTGAGAACCTACACGAACTGAAGTGTAACTTAAACTCTACGCCTCCACCGTCGTCGTGCAACCCTGGAACCCAAACTGCAAACTGGACAAAAGAAACCGAAAATCCCAGGGGAAGGCAAATGAAATCGTTAGAGTGAGTAGACGAAAATAATAATATTCCTTACCCAACATATAAGTATATATGCTCATAAAAGCATAATGTGAGTCAATGCACATGAAAATCCTGACCAGGTATATTTTCCCTGATCCATAAAGATGCACATAAAATCATGTGGGATCACTCATGGACTCCTCCACATAGTACAGTCTAATCACGGGATCCCAAACCCCCTCGTGATTATAAGTCTGAAAGACATCGGGTTAAGCGTTTGTCATAACCTTCTCGGAGTATCTCAGGAATCAGCCGAGAAGCCAAAGCATCGATGCTACCTCTGTATCTGAGACTGTACTCTATGTAAACCAAATCATAAATACTTTCCATGCATATGCAAAATCATAAAATGCTTAATTATAAAATGCATACTTGTATGTGCATAATCGTAAATGCATACTAATACAATGCATAATTGCATAATGTAAATGCATAATCAGGACTCACAAATCAAATGTGAAAATAAAATGTCCACTCACAGTACGAAGCTAACTCTGAGGTCCGGCGGAAGATCCCTCGCCAAACACTCGATCAAGATCACCTAAATAACGAGGATATAATCAATACATATTGAAACACAACATATGGAGCTAATACGTCAAGAACCCCGCGTTCTCGAAAGATGTATCGCTCGAAATATCGACGAGGATAACAAAATACCCAAAATACTCGTCCCAAAATAGAACACTTAATTCAACTTAAAAACCTCATGACAACGATCGGGACGCGATTATGAGCAAAATGGTATAAAAATCTCCAAAAATCTCAAAAGTCAACCCTTGCCGGATCTCCGCCAGCGGCGGCGGCGTGCCGCCAACAGTGACCAAATTTGATGACCCTTACCTCAAACTCTTCCTCTCCTCAAGCCCAATACATTTCCCTTCTACCATCAAGGCCAAATCAAACCACATCGGCCAGAATTTTGGCCGAAAGCCTTGCCGGATATTCCTCTCCGGTCACCACCATGGACCACCATGGACCACCTCCTTATCCCAAATTAACCACCCAGAAATCTTCTATGGGTTAAGGGAAAGCTAATCCCCCACCAACCCGACACTAAAACTCGCCGGAAAACGCCACCCGATTTCGATGAAATCCACGATTTTCATCGAACTAAACTCCCTCAAATCTTAACCAATTTCAACAAATGAATACATGAATCAATAGGAAATCAAGAGGGCTTTCCAACCATCCCAAGAACATGGCCGGAGGTGGCTGGAAACGCCGGGTCCGATGACGGAAGCAAACCGGGTCGGTGGAGAAAACTGGTCACCTTGAGTCAACTCGGTCAATTTGGGTCCAAATGTGTGATTTTCCAATTTTTACGACTATTCGATCTTTATATGTCGCAAACCGACAAAATCCACGACTCGGATAACTCCAACACAATTGGATAAGTACGACTAACTCGAAGAAAATTTCAAATATCCTTTTTATATTCTCCGATTATCCGAAAAATCCTCTGAAACCTCCTACGAATTCGAAATCAAATCCTCTACAATTTTTACGAAGGAACTCAAATCAAATTCTTGCCTGATAATTTAGTCGTGAACAAACCCGCCATTTCGACCAATTACGACAAAACCGCGACTAATCGTGAAACGTGCAAATCAATCCAATTAACATACCATTTTCGGTTCAGGTCATTACAATGGTAATCCACTAGACCCTTGAATGTGGTGTATTATTGTCCTAAACCAAACACACTTATCAACAGCTTCATACAAAGGTTTAATCTTAGAATAGTTCGAGGAAGTAGCAACAAGGGTTTACTTTGTTGTTATCCAAGAAATCGCCATGTTCCCTATGGTGAATACATAACCTGTTTAAGAATGATCTCTATATAGGTTAGAGAGGTACCAAGAATCAGCAAATTTGACCAACACATCAACCGATGTTTTAGAATAGGGGACTGTAGTAAAACTGCTCGTAGCATGGGAGTAGTTTGATGGGTCAAAAAGCTTACTCGACATGTCAAATGGATTGTTTTGTTCGATCCAGGGAACCGGCTTCGACAACTCAAAGCTATTCCTCGATGGGTCGAAGGACATCTTCAGGTTGTTATCATTCACTGATTTCGACGGGTCGAGAGATATGCTCGATGGGTCGAAATGCTCAGAACATGGATGCTGCGATTCAACCATCCATTTTCTAAGATTTTAAGCTTCTCTCTGTATTCTTTTTAAGGGAAGAATAAGCCCAAGTCAATGGTTATCTTCATGAACCAGAAGATGTACTATACTCCAATCTAATGACCTTGCATTGCCATATACCAAGAGGGCAATGTATAGATGTGTGCACCAAGCTATATTGAACCAAGCTCTAACCGCACTAAGGTATAGAATCTTAGTTCCAAAAGATCTTTACCATTATCATCCCAATGAAACAGATCCTTTTGGATTCCAAACTATAAATAATTATTGGTGTGTTAATAGGGTGTGATTTATCTATTGCCTGATTTAGACATAACTAGACTGGTGAATAAGAATTTAAACAACTTAATGTACCATCTTTAAACCAAGACAAAATGGAGTCCTATAAAGGTCTATCATCTCAAACAACTTGTTCATCTAATTGACCTGATTGAATTGTTCATGTGGTGAACCCAAAGATGAATAATCCATGCTAGCAGATTGGCAAATGCAGCGTACGATGTGGATTGTAATGACGTGTTGATCTACGCATTTTATGATTGACTCATAACGTATTTGTCTCGACATTTAGCTTAGTTATAACCTTAGTATTCTTATTCTAACTAATTTTGTTGTTTTAAGGTCCTAAATAAAGAAGACGGAGTAAATGAGGCATAAATGTGATAAACGTGTTAAAGAGGAATTTCCTGTTATGAGGAGGAAAGATGAAGAAGAATGGGCCACGAGTTATAAATATTGGATCAAAGATTACTAAGATGGGTCAAGACCATGTTTTTGTGTCCAAGAAGGTCCAAGATAATGCACAAATTCCGCCACAAAGAAGCCCAAAAGAAGAAGATAGATCAAAAACTAGAAATCAAGAAATCTGCTTGTGCAGATCAGCCCACTTCAACGGGCCACCAAAAACGGATCAGAATGAATTATGGTACGAATAATATGTCCCTGGAAATATCTGGAAGTGAACTTTCCAGCGCAAAAAGAATCATTCAATTCGGACATATAAATCTTCGGGAATCACTGCGTTAATGAAGAAAGATCAACTTACCCGGGTGGAGTTAATTCATTCCTAATTTGGGATGGACTAGGGTTTTTCATATCCTATATTAAGGGGAGCTCGACCAGAAGTAAGGCATCACACAATATAGAAGCCAAACCTCTGCCTCAAACACCTTTCCTCTCATACTTAGCAAATTCCTCCTCCAAGGCCGAGCATCCATCTTCTCCACAGATCAAGTGTAATCGGCGCTCTTCGTCTTGCATTTGAGAATCACCACTTGGCGTTTGCAGTGCTCTTCACGGAACAAAATGTGTAACCATGAGCTTCTCTACTTCATCTCTTCGTTGTAATAGTTTTTGTTTAAGTATGATTGTAATAAAGTTTGACAAAAGGTTTTAAGTTTCAGATTTACTTTAGTATTTTCCATGTGTTCTTAGTTTTTTAACTTTTAATTCGTATGCATGCTTATGTGATTAAAGCTTCTTAATATGCTAGGTGATACGCTCTTCGTTCCTCTCTTGCATGTTTTGTATGATCTTTAGATGATTAAGTTGTTACGCTCTTCGTTTACAATTTAAAAGGATGTCTATGTATTTTAGGTTGAAGATTAATAATTTTATTGACACTAAATAAATATGAGCATGTGACGACCCTGAACAGAATTAGCAATGAAATCAGCTTAATCTATGAGCTTGCGCGTAATCGCGGATTTCAGACAGTTGTTTGAATCGCCGGACATGATAACGACTAAATTATTGGCCGAGAATTGGAGCTGAGTCTCTTCTCGAGAGTCGTTGTACGTGTGATTTCGAGTTCGTGGGCGGTTCCGGATCATTATTTGGACGACCGAGGAATAAACTATGAAGATTTGAAGTTTCGACGTAATCGGTTTATAATGGTGACTCTCTTAACGACTAAATTACCGGACGAGAATTTGGTTTAGAATTCTTCATGGAAGATGTAGAGAATTTAATTTCGAACTCGTGGGAACTTCCGGAGCATTATTCCGAGTTACGAGGATTATGTTGTGAATATTTCGACCGTCGATTATTGAATCGAGTAAGTTTGTGTTAGTTTGAACCGTTAACTTTTTATCGGTTTGGTCGATGTGTTTGACTTCGGGTGATAATTCAAGAATACGTCGAGTCGAGTTTGTTGCAGTGAGAATTATTGGAATCGGAGTTACGACGAGGAAGTTACGTGTATTTGAAGTTTATCGAAAAGGGTGTTTGAAAGTTTCCTAAAATAGATGGTATAAATAGTGGGTTGCCATAATTGGAAAGTCAACAGGTGGCATTTAATGGGTTGATTGGTGTTGACCGGTCAACGCGTGGAGGAGAGAAGGGTGGCGACGGTGGCCACGGCTTCGCCGGCGGCGACCTTCATCCGGCCACCCCACGGCTTGGTTTTTATCCCGTTCTCTTCGCCTTGATGTCCCGAGCCTATCCCCGGCCTCCTTTCATGGCAAGGGACGCCAGAAGTGGAGGATATTTCTGGCCAAAGTTAGAGAATTTTGGGGGTTTTGGTTGGTTTCGATTCCGGCCGAGTTGAGCTACAATTTGTAGTGGGCTTTGAAGCTCTCCTCTCCATGAATCTAACCATGTAAGTATGGAGTTCCAATTTGATTTGTGCTTGGAGAATTCTTGAATTGAAAGTTTGGTTTGATTTCGGGTTTTCATGAAATTGACCTAGTTAGAATGAGAATTGGCTCTTGATGCAGTTGTGAAAGTTGCTTGTTGGGTGATTTTGAGTGGAATAAGTGTTGCTCCGCCGAGAAATTTCAAGTTCGGGTGGCGCCGCCGCTGGCGGCGGCGGTCAACGGTCAAAGTTTGACTTTTTGGGATTTTCGACAAGTTGCATGTCGTTTTACTCGAAATCGCGCCCCGATCGCAGTGGGGAGGTTCGTTTTTCAAATTGAACGTCCGAAATTATAGCGAGGTATTGAGGTGTGATTATCGGATTTTCGACGATTCATCGTTATTGGATTATGTGTTTCCGAGAACAGTTGTTTCTCGTGATTTGATTTGAATTGTCGAGTTATGATTTTGAGGAATGGATTTTATGATTATTCAGGGGTTCGTGATCGTTCGTTTGGTGAGGGATTTTTCGCCGGATCACAGGTTAACGCGAACTGCGTTACGCTAGTCTGTGAGTGGACAATTTCCTTTTCACAGATCGCTTGCGAGTCTTTCATATATGATTTACGAACTTGAGCATGCAGTTTGAACATGATTTTTATGAGCATGTGTTTTACGATAATACATATACGAATATACGTATACGATTATACATACATATATATATATATTATGTTTTATGCATGTGCATGGAAAAGATTTATGATTTGGTTTACACAGAGTACAGTCTCAGTTATCAGGGTTGTATCGATACACATTGGCTTCTCGGCTGATCCCCGAGTACGCTCCAGGGGGGACAGATATCCTGACCCGAGGCCTTTCTGGCTAGGAATCACGTGTGGGTCTGGGATCCCGTGATTCAGACTGTGCTATCGCGTGGAAGTCCATGAGTGACTTCGCGATATTTACGATGCATGCTCTATACGTGGGTTGGAGTCAGCGTCTCCTCACGTACCATTTTATTTTCATGCATTTGACTCGCATATGTTTTTATGACATATATATTAATTGGTGAAAGACATTTATTTTCGTCCACTCACTCTAACAGTTTTCATGTCTTTCCCCTGGGCTTTTCGGTTTCCGTGCCCAGTTTGTAGTTCGGATTCTGGTGTCGCACGTCGTGGTCGGAGGCATAGTATTCGAGCGATGTTTCTTTTATGGTAGGTTCTTAGTTTGGCCTACTATTTGTATATGTATACTAGAAGTCGCTCTGAGTATTCTGATATATATTCTTATACGATTTTCCACGGATTTCTGTAAAGTATAGTTATATTTACTACTTTACATTATTGTTGATATATTGAGAAATCCGGATGGGATTGGTGCCCACGGTTTGATTTTCGTGGCATAGGATGAAGTGTATTTTCCGGGTGCAGGTAATGGTAATTCAGCGTTAGTAACGAAACTCTGCCGAAATTTTGATGGTTTTTGTTGGTTCACGTTTTCAGAAGGGGTTCGATTCCTGTTTAGGCAACTAAATCGGGGTTGGGTCCTTTCAGAGCATGAATTGGTTAGGTGGATATAATGTGTCGATCACTTGTAAGTATATTAGATAGTGTTTTATTTTCGGTCTAGCAAGCATGTTTAGGGTTCTTTGTTCTTGTTTGTTTTCTACTTGTCTATGAGTGAAGCATGATAGAATCTAGGATTTCTTAATATGTTTGCTTACCAATTTCTGTTCTTATTTTCATAGTTAATTAAACCAAACTTTCAAACCCCCCATGCATTTAAATTTCTGTTTATAAACGTAGTCATGTATGCACCCTCAATCCCCGGTTAAGAGCGATACCCTATTTACCAATGCTACATCTACAACAAAGGGTTTTAATTGTTGTGTCTTTTCTGATTATTAAGTGTTTAATTTAGTAGTTAGTTAAGGGCATATCAATTTTGGCGCCGTTGCCGGGGATTATAAAGAATTGTGTGATTTCGTTTGTGTAAATATGTTCATAGGATGTAAATATTATACTTGTGCATATGTTTTTATTTTCTGTTTTCGGAACTGTGCACTGACCTGTTTTGTGTAAACTCTTTGACTTAGCTAGACGTCTTATAAAAATCTGAACAATTGCAGAACTGTTTGTTTTTGTGTCTTGTTTGTGCCTGTAAAATTTCATTTCATTCGGACAAGAAAATAATTCTGGAGAAATTCGACAAATAGCTGTGTTCAATTTTGCGCGATTCTGGAATTTGCATGTGTTCTTTGTGAATATGTGAAATTGTGTAAATAGAAAGCATGTGTATATTCGAAATTTACATAGTTATTTATAATTAATTACTTATTTATACTTACAATCTAATTTTATTTTTCAGTTATACATGTTAAAGGTAGTCTTTGATTTAAATTTAGTACATAAGTTTGGTTGATTAAGTCGCACTCTTTGGAATAGAGGGTGCCTCTTTTCCTTGTTTATCTCCTTAACCCCTCATGATGTGTGGATTTCATCATCGCACACCATAACCTAAGTTAAGTTATGGACATAAGGTTGAGGGCGGAATCTATAAAGGACTTGAGGGAGTGTAAATTTTTGAAAGATTGGCTGAATGTCAAACATGGTGTCTAGAAACGGGTTATGTGTGACGACCCGAACCAGAATCTGATGCGTATTCGGCACGATTCTCGAGGTTCTGCTTAGTCGCAGTTTATGTCGTATATGTGATTTGCTGATTCGATTCGCGACTATGTTTTCGGTCGAGAATTTGAGTTGAGAGTCTTCACGGAAATTGTAGAGTACGTGATTTTGAGCTCGTGGGCGGTTCCGGAAGATTTTTCCGATAACCGAGGAATATTTTATGATTATTTGAAGTTTCGGTTTTCGACGAGTTTATCCGATTGTTTCGAGTTTATCCGAATCGTGATGGTTATCCATTTCGAATCGTTGATCGACCCGAGGCACGAGTATAAATATCGGAATAGTCGAGAATTAGTCGTAAAACACTGTTGAAGTTTGACCGGACCGTTGACTTTCCAAAAATAGTAAGTTGACCTGTTGACCGAAAAAGGAAAGTTTCCCGTTTGGGAGTTGCCGTCCGACGACCTATTTTCCGGCCACCTCCGACTTCGGCAAGGGTATGGTTAGCTTCCCCTTTCAATTTCGAGTTGATTAGTGTTTGAGTTTGGGAAAATTGGTTGTGTTTTGGGTGAGGACCATTAGAGGCCGAATTGAGTTTTTCGCCGTGATCGGAGGAGACTCTCCGGCGAGCCACGGTGGCTAGGAGGTTGGGGGTTTACCTCCCCTTGGCTTGGTGAAGCTATTCCTAAGCTTTGATTGGGCTGTAATGGAGTTTTCCGGCGAACCCGATTCGGTTTCCGGAGGTGAAGTTCAATTCGGGTTCGTGCCGTTTTGGACGAGTTAGACCGTGAATTGGACCTTGTGACTGTTGAAGAAGACACTCGGCTTGAGATGGGCTTTAATTCTGGAAATTTTGGCCGTGAAATTCCACCGTTGACGGCGCGCCGCCGGCGACGGCGGCGGTCAACGGCGGAGGAGTTGACTTTTTCAGATTTCGACGTTTTTAATGTCATTTTTCTCGTAATCGCGCCCTGATTATCGTCCAGAGGTTTTCGGGTTGATTTGGTTAGCCGATTTTCAGTCGAGGTTTCGAGTGGGGATTTCCGAATTTCCGTTATACATTTTGTACTCCATTGGATATTTCCGGGAACGGTTGGTTTCCGTGAATCAGTACAGGGTTGTGGACTATGATTTTGATCAGTTATGTTTTTGTGAATATTCAGGAGATCGAGATTGAGATCGGGATCGGGATCGTGATCGTGCTTCTGGCGAGGGATCTTCTGCCGGACCACGAGATTAGCGCGAGTGCGCGTTTTGCTTACCTGTGAGTGGACAATTTCTTTTCACGGAATTCTTGCGAGTCTTTCATATGATTACGAACTTGAGCATGCGTATGAGATTTCAGATTACATGAGCATGTGTTTTATACGATTATACTTATACGGATATACGTATATGAATATGCATACACTTATATATCGTTTCATGCATTTGCATCGAACTGTTTATGATTTGGTTTACACAGAGTACAGTCTTGGTTACGTTGTTGTATCGATACACTAGCCTCTCGGCTGATCCCCGATGGTAGGCATCCCAGGCGGGGCGTTACCCCGACCTGACCGGCGAGGGGCGTTTCCCCGGAACCGAGGCCTTTCTGGCTTAGAATCACATGTGGGTCTGGGATCCCGTGATTCAGACTGTACTAGCACGGTGTGTGTCCATGAGTGACCCCGTGGGATTTTTACTTGCATGCTCAGTACACTGGAGGAGTGTGAGTTTTACCTCGTGTGCTATGATGTTTTTATTTACCTGGACTCGCATATGTTATTTAAAACATATATATATCAACTGGTGAAAGACATTTATTTTCGTCCACTCACTCTAACGTGTTTATTGTCTTTCCCCTGGGCTTTTCGGTTTCTGTGCCCAGTTGAAGTTCAGGTTTTGGTGTTTTCACGTCGCGGTGTGGAGGCTAGTGATCAGAGTTACCTGTGCTTTCCAGTAGGTTCTTGTTTCGCCTACTGATGTGTATATTGTATATATTTTACTTTAGAGGTCGCTCTGATACATTCTGATACTTGTTTATACGGATTTTCTCGGATATATATATACTACAGTACTGTTTACTGTTTATGATTCATATATTGATGTTGAGATATCCGGATGGGATCGGTGCCCACGGTTTGGCTTTTGTGGCATAGGACGAAGTGTTATTTTCAGGGTGCAGGTTTATGCAATTCTACGTTAGTAACGAAACTCTGCCGAAATTTTGGAAAAATTTTTGTTGGTTCGTATTTTCAGAAGGGGTTCGATTCCGATTTAGGTAACTGAATCGGGGTTGGGTCCTTTCATTATGGCTGGTGACAGGTTCTGGATCTAAGAAAGACTAACCCCAATAGAGTATATACCATTGGCCTGGTTAGCCTCGGGGTGTTTTGTCGAAATTAGTCTTGCCTCTCGCGTTATCTCTATCCCTAACTGGCCATGTTTTTCGATTGAACCAAGGCCATTTGATTGAAATTTCATACTTTATCGCGCGGGTCGCACGTTCATTGAACGACCTTAAGATTAAGTTAGTGTACTCTTTTTAAATCATTGACGCAATCAATTTGGACACTACTTGTGCATACATGTCGAAAGTGAACTTTGTAAAGAAGACTAACCATACTCTAATCATTTCATGTTTTGCACAATGTTAATTTTATTTTTAGTTTTAGATAGTCAAATCGGAGTTGAGTAATAGGATATATTGTGTGATTTATCTGACATAGTTTCATGTCACGGAAAATTCTGAACCTTTTATGACATGTTTGTATATTTGTCTAGTTTATGGTCGTAAAATTTCAGTTAGTTCCAACTTGTAATTAATTCTAGAGAAATTATGCAAGGAGTCATGCTCGGGCTGCTCGATTTTTGTAATATTTAGGATACATATACATCTTTGCATATCATGTCATTCATTACATAGTTGCATCATCATGCATCATATTCATCATTGCATTTCATGCATTTTTCCATTGGATTTGATGTTTGTTGAGTTTTGAAGAATACGATGGAGGAACGTGCTCCAAGTGTTTTCATAAATTCGCAGCTTCGGTCCAAATAGAACAGTCAAATTCGAAAAGCCATAACTTTCAGCTCAGTTGGAGTTAGATGGAGTTCATTATATGGTTCGAAAGCTCTGGACGTCTAGTTTCCATCCATATAAAGATCACAAAATTCTGATTTCTAAATTTTTGGGAATTAAAGCTCAAAGGCACGAAGGTCAGAACATGGAAGCTAAAAAGTGGAAGGCAAAAATGGAGGAGTTGCACCTCCAAGACAGGCTGTTCATTGAGCATAAAAGAAAGCAACACATTTAGGCTGTAAGACGTTTAAAAAACAAATGCTTGTTGGGAGGCAACCCAATGGAGGAGTCTAAAAATCAGATTTGCTTTCTCTTCCCTTTTTATTTTTTATTTTCGTAGCTTGTACTTTTATTATTTAGATTTTTGTAAATCCTTATTTCATGCTTGATTTTATGTTTTACTTTAGTACATTGAGGATAATGTAGAGTTTAAGTTTGGGGGAGGGGTTTACAACTTATTTGAGTCATAAATTGTTAAAACCGGGCGGACAATGAAACTTTCCGGCGGATGATCCCTAAAAAAAATAAATTGTTTTGAGTCTTTTTGTTCAACTTAGTGTTTTAAAGAGTCTTTAGGATGCCCTTAACTAGTCAATGATGGAAAATTGAGCGAAACAAAGAAAAATTACATGGCATTGTCAATTATCACTACTTGAGGATTTCTTGTGTTAATTGAAATATTTTGATTGTCATGACATGTAGTGGATATGGTTTGCATAAACATGGTATAGATTTCGCATGCTAGAATGAGTTTTAAATCATACAAACCATAAAAGTGAGTTTTTGAGCATACATTATTCTTTTGAGAGTGAATTTCGTGCAAAATTGTTTCAAAAACAAAACATGCCTCATCTAATTGCTTGCCATAGATTTCAATGAACTAGAGAATACTAGAACTTACTCATGTAGATTTGCAAAGCTTTTAATGAAAGGACCCAACCCGGATTTAGTTTCCTAATTAAACTGGAATCAAACCCCTTCTGAAAACACGAACTTGCAAAAACCTTAGAAATTTTGGCTGAGTTTCACTATATCGTGGAATTACCATTAACCTGCACCCAAAAATACACTTCATCTTATGCCACAAAAGCCAAACCGTGGGCACCAATCCCATCCGGATTTCTCAATATCATAACATAATGTAAAGTGATAAACCAAAAGCTGTAACTTTACAGAAATCCGGGGAAAATCATATGAAAATATAACATCAGAGTATTCAGAGCGACCTCTAGTATATATATATACATAAATACACAACAGTAGGATAAACAAGAAACCTACTGGAACAGAAAAGTAGCTCGAATACTAAGCCTCCGACAGCGACGTGCAACACTAGAATCTGAACTGCAAACTGGGCATTGAAAACAAAGAGCCCAGGGAAAGACATATAAACCGTTAGAGTGAGTGGACGAAAATAAATGTCTTTTGCCGAATAATATATGTTATAAAAACATATGCGAGTCTAAATGAATGAATATGATATAGTACACGAGGGAGACTCTAACTCCTCACGCGTACAGAGCATGCATCGTAAAACTCCGCGGGGTCACTCATGGACACGTCCGCGCTAGTATAGTCTGAATCACGGGATCTCAGACCCACACGTGATTGCCAGAAAGGCCTTAGGTCAGAGGTCTGCCCCCTCCCTCTGGTAAAGGCCTCGGGTCAGGGGTCACAGCCTCCCCCGGTAAACAACCTCGGGGATCAGCCGAGATGCAAGTGTATCGATACAACAATATATACTATGACTGTACTCTGTGTAAACCAAATCATAAATAGTTCTATGCAAGTGAATAAAGCATAATGTAAAGGCATATACGTAATACATAATTGTATAAGCATATTCGTCGATGCGTATTCACACATGCATAATCGTAAAACATATGCTCGTATAAATCATAATCTCATATGCATGCTCATGCTTGTAAAACGTGTAATAAGGATTCACAACTAATCAGTGAAAAGAAATGTCCACTCATAGACGAGCACAGCGCGCAAACGCGCTAATCCCGAGATCCGGCGGAAGATCCCTCGCCCAATATATGATCTCGATCCCCTGAATAATCACAAAATATTATTGATCAAAATCACAATTCATTACTCTGTACCACACCTCGGAAACCAACCATTTCCAGAAACATAAAACTCGGATACAAAATAATCGACGAAAACCCCCAAATACTCCACATAAACCCTCGACTTAAAATCCGGTATCCAAATCATCTCAAAAACCTCAAGGCAATGATCGGGGCGCGATTACGAGCAAAACGACATAAAACTTGTCAAATTTCAACAAGTCAACACCTTCGCCGGAGCGGCGCGGCGTCAACCGTGGCGGATTCCGGCCAAACTTTCCAGATCACAAGTACTCCTCAACCCCAACACATTTGTTTTCTACCATAACCTCCAATTCCAAGCCCACCGGCCGGAAATCACCTCGAAACTAACGGAATCCATGGATTCCGATGAGTTTTCCGGCGAGCTTCGAACCTCAACCAAACTAAAATTCCTTCACCCAAAAACTTCACAAGGTTGAGGGGAACCTTTCCCCCCACACCCCCACCTCAAATGTCGCCGGAGCGCCACCCCCAACGACGGCGAAATCCAGGGATTTTATCAAACTGGTTCTCCACTTATACCTCACCAAATCACATGAATTCAAGTCCTAAACCATAGGAAATCAAGAGGAGAAGCTAACCATACCCAAATTGTAGCCAGAGGTAGCCGGAAACGTCAAGTCCGACGCGAGTCAACGACGGTCCGGTTTGAACTCGGTCAAACGACGGTCAAACTTCCCAAACAGTGATTTTCGACAATTTTCCGACTATTCCGATATTTATACTTGCGGCTCGATACGATCAACAGTCCAAATCGAATCACATCCACGTTTCGGATAATTCAAACTCAAATGGATAAACACGACGAAATTACGCGATTCCAAATATTCATAACATATTCCTCAGTTGTCGAAACAATTATCCGAAACCACCTACGAACTCGAAATCACGCATACTACAATTCTCGTGAAGAGACTCAACTCAAATTCTCGCCCGATAATTAAGTCGTGATCAAAACCGCCAATTCGATTAATTACGATAAACTGTGATTAATCGCATAACTCGCGGATTAAGCCGATTACCATACCAATTCCGGTTCGGGTCCTCACAAATCTACCCCCCTTAAAAAAAATTTCGACCTCGAAATTTACGTACCTGCTAGCTGAACAGATGAGGATACTGCTCCTGCATACACTGCTCGGTCTCCCAGGTGGCTTCCTCAACTGAATGATTCTGCCATAAGATCTTCACAAGCGGTATGACTCGGTGCCTCAACTCCTGCTCACGCCGATCGAGACTCTGTACCGGCTCCTCCACATATGTCAAATCTTCCCGGATAGGAAGCTGATGTGGTGCTGACACATGTGATGGATCTGGAATGTATTTCCGCAACATCGAGACATGAAAAACATCGTGTACTTGAGCCATCTCAGAAGGCAACTCTAACCTATAAACCACGGCACCAATTCTCTCAGAAATCTCATACAGACCAATATATTGTGGTCGAAGCTTGCCACGCTTCCCGAAACACACAACTCCCCTCCAAGGAGATAGTTTCAGGAAGACCCAATCACCTACCTCGAACTCGAGACTTTTTCTTCTCACATCCGCATAACTCTTCTGGCGATCCTGGGAAATCTTCAATCTGTCCCGGATAATCTGAATATCCTCCATGGTGCTCTTCACCAGATCAGAGCCAATAAGCCATCGCTCGCCCACCTCACTCCAACACAATGGAGTGAGGCACTGTCTCCCGTATAGAGCCTTATATGGTGCCATATCAATACTTGCCTGATAGCTGTTGTTGTAAGCAAACTTAATCAAATGCAGTTGCTGGTCCCAATTTCCTCTAAACTGCAAAACACAAGACCGCAACATATCCTCGAGGGTCTGAATAGTCCGCTCAGACTGCCCATCAGTCTGAGGATGGAAAGCTGTACTAAAAAGCAATCTGGTACCCAAGGCTCCCTGCAATGCCTAATAGAACTCTGAAATAAACTGACTGTCTCGGTCAGAAACAATGGATACAGGCACACCATGCAGACGAACGATCTCCGCCAAATACAACTTTGCCAATCTGCCCACTGAAATCTTCCCTAGAAGTGCAAGGAAATGGGCTGATTTCGTCAACCGGTCAACAATAACCCAAATGCCTGTGTTACCAGTAGAAGTACATGGTAAATGATACATGAAATCCATGGTAATGTGCTCCCACTTCCAAACCGGAATCTCCAAAGGCTGTAGCTTTCCCGCAGGCTTCTGCCTCTCTGCTTTAACCCACTGACAAATAAGACATCTGCTTACATATGCGGCAATCTCCCTCTTTATATTTCGCCACCAGTAATAAGCTCGAAGTGTACGAAACATCTTCGTACTGCCGGGATGCATCGCATAAGCAGAACAATTTGCTTCGTCTAAAATCTCTTTCTTCAAACCCTCGTCCCTGGGTACACACAATCTGCCTCTGAATAGTAATGTACCATCATCACTCAACCGAAACTCTGTTGGCACACTATTCCGAATCATGGTCTTCTTATCCAACAGATAGGAATCCGCATCTTGAGCTTCCCGAACCTGATCAACCAATACCGGTCGAACCTGGAAGCTAGCCAACAAGGCTCCATCATCATCCCACTTAAACTCAGCTCCCGTAGCCCGTAACTCTGCTAACATGGATACTCTAGCCACAGACACATGAAACAATGAGGCTCCATTTTTCTGACTAAGTGCATTGGCAACGACATTAGCCTTCCCTGGATGATACTCAAAGGTGCAATCATAATCATTTATCAACTCCATCCATCTGAGCTATCTCATGTTCAGGTCTGGCTGCGTGCGCAAATAGGTGAGAGTCTTGTGATTTGTGTATATCTTGCACTGAGCTCCGTACAAGTAGTGTCTCCAACTCTCCAAAGCTAATACAATAGTAGCCAACTCCAAACCATGGGTAGGATAATTGACTTCATGTGGTTTCAGCTGCCTGGAACCGTAAGCCACCACTCTGCCATGCTGCATTAAAACACAACCAAGTCCCAATTTCGATGCATCACTGTAAATCACAAACTCTCCACTGTCGTCAGGTAGGTTCAAAACCGGTGCAGTAGTCAACTTTTCCTTCAAGAGCAAGTAACTCTCCTCACATGCATCGGACCACTCGAACTTGACACCTTTCTTCGTCAATCTGGTAAGTGGATTCGCAATCCGTGAAAAATCCTGCACAAAGCGCCGATAATAACCTGCCAAACCCAAGAAACTCCTGATATCTGGTATGGTGGTAGGTCTACTCCAAGTCAACACGGCTTCTATCTTGTCAGGATCCATGCTGACTCCCTCAGCAAATATCACGTGACCCAAAAAATTCACGCTATCCAACCAAAACTGACACTTGCTGAACGTCGCAAACAACTGATTGTCTCGCAAAGTCCGTAAGAAAACTCGCAAATGCTTCTTGTTTTAGCCCACACTCCTGGAGTAAATCAGGATGTCGTCGACGAACACGATCAAAAACTTGTCCAGAAATCGTCTGAACAGCCGGTTCATCAAGTCCATGAAAGCTGCAGGGGCATTGGTCAACCCAAACGGCATAACCAAGAACTCATAATGCCCGTACCGTGATCTGAAAGCTGTCCTGGCCACATCTGACTCTCTGATCCTCAACTGGTGGTATCCAGACCTGAGATTAATCTTTGAAAAGACTGAAGCTCCCTTGAGCTAATCAAACAAGTCGTCAATTCGCGGCAACGGATACTTGTTCTTCACAGTGACCTGATTCAGCTTCCGGTAATCAATACATAACCGCATGGAACCATCATTCTTCCGCACAAACAGAATAGGAGCACCCCACGGTGATACACTGGGTCGTATGAAACCTTTCTCCAGCAACTCTTGAAGTTGAATATGTAACTCTTTCAACTCCGCTGGCGCCATACGATAAGGTGCCTGTGATATAGGTCTAGTGCCTGGTAAAAGCTCAATGGTGAAATCGATTTCTCGAATTGGAGGAACACCTGGTAATTCCACCGGAAACACATCTGGAAACTCTGAAACAACCTCAATGTCACCAATGTCTGGTACAACAGTCGTAATATCCACAACATGAGCTAGACATGCAATACAACCCTTCTTCATCATCCGCTCGGCCTTCATCGCTGAAATCACACATGGCAATGAAGTATTCTTCTCAGCGTGAAATAGTATCTCTAGGAACCCTGGACGTCAAAACACAACCTCTTTCTTGTGACAGTTGAACATAGCTCAATGTGTCTCCAAGAAGTCCATACCCAAAAACACATTAAAGTCGAAAATATCCAGCAATAACAAATCTGCGATCCTCATTAGGATCCACATCCCTATTAACACGGGGACCACGTCTAAGAGGCATCCTAATGATAAGAGAAAAACATTAGTCACAAGGCACAAGGAACGTATTCATGAAACTTCAGACATTTGAACACATACAACACCCGAAGCATTGATGAGTAACCGTTGGCCAGTCGGGTCATCGCTCCAGACATGCTGTACCTACTCAAATATCCTTAGTATCACAACTACAGAAGTCTACAGAACCTGAAACCTAATGCTCTGATACCAAGCTGAAAGGACACAACCCCGATTTAGTTTCCTAAAGCAGAATCAAACCCCTTCTGAAAACACGAACTTGCAAAAACCTTAGAAATTTCTGCAGAGTTTCACTATATCGTGGAATTACCATTAACCTGCACCCGAAAACACACTTCATCCTATGCCACAAGTGCCAAACTGTGGGCACCAATCCCATCCGGATTTCTCAATATCATAACATAATGTAAAGTGATAAACCAAAAGCTGTAACTTTACAGAAATCCAGGGAAAATCATATGAAAATGTAACATCAGAGTATTCAGAGTGACCTCTAGTATATATATACATAAATATACAACAGTAGGCTAAACAAGAAACCTACTGAAACAGAAAAGTAGCTTAAATACTAAGCCTCTGATTGCGACGTGCAACACCAGAATCTAAACTGCAAACTGGGCATTGAAAACAAAGAGCCTAGGGAAATACATATAAACCGTTAGAGTGAGTGGACGAAAATAAATGTCTTTCGCCGAAAAATATATGTTATAAAAACATATGAGAGTCAAATGAATGAATATGATATAGTACACGAGGGAGACTCTAACTCCTCACGCGTACAGAGCATGCATCGTAAAACTCCGCGGGGTCACTCATGGACACGTTCACGCTAGTACAGTCTGAATCACGGGATCCCAGACCCACATGGGATTGCCAGAAAGGCCTTAGGTCAGAGGTCTGCCCCCCTCCCTCCGGTAAAGGCCTCGGGTCAGGGGTCACAGCCTCCCCCGGTAAACAACCTTGGGGATCAGCCGAGATGCAAGTGTATCGATACAATCATATATACTGTGACTGTACTCTGTGTAAACCAAATCATAAATAGTTCTATGCAAGTGTATAAAGCATAATGTAAAGGCATATACGTAATACATAATTGTATAAGCATATTCGTCGATGCGTATTCACAAATGCATAATCGTAAAACACATGCTCATATAAATCATAATCTCATATGCATGGTCATGCTCGTAAAACGTGTAATAAGGATTCACAACTAATCAGTGAAAAGAAATGTCCACTCACAGACAAGCACAGCGCGCAAAAGCGCTAATCTCGAGAACCGGCGGAAGATCCCTCGCCCAATGTACAATCTCGATCCCCTGAATAATCACAAAATATTTCTGATCAAAATCACAATTCATTACTCGTTACCACACCTCGGAAACCAACCATTTCCGGAAACATAACACTCGGATACAAAATAATCGACGAAACCCCCCCAATACTCCACATAAACCCTCAACTTAAAATCCGGTATCCAAATCATCTCGAAAACCTCAAGGAGATGATCAGGGTGCGATTACGAGCAAAATGACATAAAACTTGTCAAATTTCAAAAAGTTAACGCCTTCGCCGAAGCGGCGGCGGCGGCGGTGGCACGGCATCAACCGTGGCAGATTCCGGCCAAACTTTCCAGCTCAGAAGTACTCCTCAAACCCAACACATTTCTCTTCTACCAGAACCTCAAATTCCAAGCCCACCGGCCGGAAATCGCCTCGAAATTCATGGAATCCATGTGTTCCGATGAGTTTTTCGGTGAGCTTCAAACCTCAACCAAACTAAAATTCCTTCACCCAAAAGCTTCACAAGGTTGAGGGGAACCATTCCCCCCACACCCCGACCCCAAATGTCGCCGGAGCGCCGCCGCCGACGATGGCGAAATCCACGGATTTCACCGAACTCGTTCTCCACTTATACCTCACCAAATCACATGAATTTAAGTCCTAAACCATAGGAAATCAAGAGGATAAGCTAACCATACCCAAACTGTAGCCGGAGGTGACCGGAAACGTCAAGTTCGATGGCTAGTCAACGACGGTCCGGTTTGAACTCGGTCAACGCGGGTCAACTGGTCAATCGACTGTCAAACTTCCCAAACAATGATTTTCGACAATTTTCCGACTATTCCGATATTTATATTCGCGGCTCGATATGATCAACGGTCCAAATCGAATCACATCCACGTTTTGGATAACTCAAACTCAAACGGATAAACACGACGAAATTACGCGATTTCAAATATTCATAACATATTCCTCGGTTGTCGATACAATTATCCGAAAATGCCTACAAACTTGAAATCACACATACTACAATTCTCGTGAAGAGACTCAACTCAAATTCTCGCTCGATAATTAAGTCGTGATCAAAACCGCCAATTATATTAATTACGATAAACTGTGATTACTCGCAGAACTCGCGGATTAAGCCGATTACCATACGAATTCTGGTTTGGGTCATCACATTTAAGTTGATAAATGCTCTGATTTTGGATATGATTAAAGGCACTTAGGTTTTCCACCACTAAACCAAACATCCATGTGTCCTTTATGTGCGCACAAGATGCGACACCCATAGATAACCCATTTGAGCCGACATAAGCCTTTCTTTCATCACCTTTAATATCTAAACGCTTAACCTGGCGTAAGACTTCTTTACCCTATGTTCTGCAGACCTAGTGTGAAGTAATGTCGACAAGAGGAGAAGATGATATTTTTTGGTGATGTTCCTTAGTTGCTATAATGTTTGTATGGGGATAGACTTGTTCAAATAGTTTGAAAAAGTGTGTAAATTTCTGAGAATAGAAAAGAAAAGAGAGAAAAAAATCGAGAGCTAAAAAAAAAATAGTGAAAAGAAAAAAATTGAGAAGCTCTCCAACAATGTGATTTAGATGTTAAAGTTTGGATTAATGTCCCCCATTTTGTGGATTTGGAGTGTACCACGAATTGAAGGCCCAAAAATAAAGAAATATGGCCTTTGTCCTGTCCTTAAAGCTCAAGAAAAAGTAATTTTAGGGCCCAAAAAGATGAAAATTGGCCTCATTTTGAAGTTTGACACATGAGAAAGGATGGAGCTCGAATTGCCTAAGTGTTGACTAAGTCTTTTGAATGTTTTTATCACTACATACCAAAATTTCGAATGCCTTAGCCTCAGCCCCATTACAACCTTTCTAAAGACCATTTTAATCCTTAAGATGAGTAGCCTTCGATTGGTTGAGTAAATTGTATGAGTAAGCATATGATTTTGGTTCATTTGTGCAAGTAATTCATTGTATTCATGAGGTTTTCGATTGAATTCATATATATATTGAGCGAACTCTTATTTTCATGAGTGAAAAAGATGATGAGTGCATCCATGTGAGATTGATTTAAACTTGTTCGAAACATGCACAACTTTAACTTCACAATTGATTTCTTCTAAGTCTTACTTGTTTATGACATGATCATATCTCTATTATCTCTCGAAATCATTGAGCATTAAACTCTTAATTCTTGTGATTCCATCGCCACACACTTAAAGAAATTTTGAGACATTTTTGCTTGCTAAGGGCTTAGAAGTGTTTGTATTATTTAAAAGTCCTTAGAATCTTCCCAATAAAGAGATTAGCTGAAACGTTGGATTTTTGAGTGTTTTCTTATTTTTAGTCTTTCTTTTATTTAGTTTTTGCTAGGGACTAGCAAAGTCTAAGTGGGCGGGGGGGGGGGGGGGGGGGGGGGGGGAATTTGACCTACGTATTTTATGCTTGATTCATAATGTATTTCTCTCTACATTTAGCTTAGTTATGACCTTAGTATTCTTATTTCTAACTTATTTTGTTGTTTTTAGGTCCTAAATAAAGAAGATGGAGTAAATGAGGCATAAATGTGCTACAAAAAATGTTAAGGAGGAATTTCCTGTTATGAGGAGGAAAGATGAAGAAGAATGGGCCACGAGTTATAAAGATTGGATCAAAGTTTACTAAGATGGGTCAAGACCATGTTTTTTTGTCCAAGAAGGTCCAAGATAATGCACAAATTCGGCCACAAAGAACCCCAAAAGAAGAAGATAGATCAAAAGCTAGAAATCAGGAAATCTGCTTGTGCAGATCGGCCCACTTCAACGGGCCACCAAAACGGATCAGAAGGAATTATGGTACGAAGAATATGTCCCTGGAAAGCTCTGGAAGTTAAATTTCTAGCTCAAAAAGAATAATTCAATTCGGACATATAAATCTCCAGGAATCACTGAGTTAATGAAGAAAGATCAACTTACCCGGGTGGAGTTAATTCATTCCGAATTGGGGATGGACTTTTCATATCCTATATAAAGGGGAGCTCGACCAGAAGCAAGGCATTACACAATATAGAAGCCAAACCTCTGCCTCAAACACCTTTCCTCTCATACTTAGCAAATTCCTCCTCCAAAGCCGAGCATCCATCTTCTCCACGGATCAAGTGTAATCGGCGCTCTTCGTCTTGCATTTGAGAATCGCCACTTGGTGTTTGCAATGCTCTTCACGGAACAAAAAGTGTAACCATGAGCTTCTCTACTTCATCTCTTCCTTGTAATAGATTTTGTTTAAGTATGATTGTAATAAAGTTTGACAAAAGGTTTTATGTTTCAGATTTACTTTAGTATCTTCCAGGTGTTCTTAGTTTTTAACTTTTAATTCGTATGCATGCTTATGTGCTTAAAGCTTCTTAATATGCTAGGTGATACGCTTTTTGTTCATCTCTTGCATGTTTTGTATGATCTTTAGATGATTAAGTTGTTGCGCTCTTCGTTTACAATTTAAAAGCATGTCTATGTATTTTAGGTTGAAGATTAAGAATTTCGTTGACACTAAATAAATATGAGCATGAATTGGCTAGGTGGATATAATGTGTCGATCACTTGTAAGTATATTAGTTAGTGTTTTATTTTCGGTCTAGTAAGCATGTTTAGGGTTCTTTGTTCTTGTTTGTTTTCAACTTGTCTATGAGTGAAGCATGATAGAATATAGGATTTCTTAATATGTTTGCTTACCAATTTTTGTTCTTATTTTCATAGTTAATTAAACCAATTTTTCAAACCCCCCATACATTTAAATTTCTGTATATAAACGTAGTCATGCATGCACCTTCAATCCCCGGTTAAGAACGATACCCTATTTACCAATGCTACATCTACAACAAATGGTTTTAATTATTGTGTCTTTTCTGATTATTAAGTGCTTAATTTAGTAGTTAGTTAAGGGCATATCACGTGTGACCTATGCGTTGATGTAGCAATCAAAACCCTATATAAACAGTCTACATACAAGTTTGATTGATCCATAAATATATTCTCAGAATCTGTGGAGGAGTGGAAGTTCTGTCTTTGTGACGACCCAGAACAGAATCAGCAGTGTGATCAGCTCACTTCATGTGTTACTGCGTAGTCGCAGAGTTCCGACAATTGTTTGAATCGCCGGACTTGTTAACGACTAAATTATTGGCCGAGAATTGGAGCTGGGTCTCTTCTCGAGAGTCATTGTACGTGTGATTTTGAGTTCGTGGCCGGTTCCGGATCGTTATTTGGACGACCGAGGAATAAGTTATGAATATTTGAAGTTTTGACGTAATTAGGTTAAAATTGTAGATTTGTTAGCGATTAAATTACCGGACGAGAATTTGGTTTCGGATTCTTCACGGAAGTCGTTGAGAATATAATTTCGAACTTGTGGGAACTTCCGGAGCATTTTTCCGAGTTACGAAGATTTAGTTGTGAATATTTCCGTTTGTTGATTATTTAGTCGGTTTAAATATGTGTTGGTTTGAACAGTTGACTTTTTATCCGATTGGTCGATGTGTTTGACTTCGAGTGATAATTGAAGAAAATGTCGAGTCGAGTTTGTTGCCGCGAGAATTAGTGGAATCAGAGTTACGACGCGAGAGTTACAGATGTTTAAAGTTTGCCGAAATGTATTTTTGGAGGTTTCCTTTTTGGGATGGTTTAAATAGTGGGGTTTCCTGTTTTAGAAAGTCAAGGGTGGCATTAATGGTTGACTGGTATGTTGACCGGTCAACTCGTGTGGAGGAGGAGTGGCGCGACGGTGGTTTGGCCTCGCCGGCGGCGAGCTTAATCCGGCCACCTCCGGCCTCGGGCTTAGGCCCGTTCTCATCGCCTCGACTTCCTCTTCCTCTTTCCGGCCACCTTTCATGGTGAGGTTGCCGGAGAAGAGAGGTTTTCCGGTTCAAAGTTTGCAAAATTTGGGGTTAATGGTGGAATTCATTTCCGGCCGATTCGAGCTAAACCAAGGACTGGGTTTTGAAGCTCTCCTCTCCATGTTTCTAACCATGTAAGTATGGAGTTCTAATTCGATTTGTGCTTGGAGAATTTTGGATTTGAAAATTTGGTACCAATTCAGTTTTGCATGAAATTGACCTAGTTAGAGTGGGAATTGGCCTTCGTTGCAGTTGACAAAGTTGCTCAGTGAGTGATTTGGAGTGGAATAGGGGTTGCTCCGCCGAGAAATTTCACGGTTGGTGGCGGCACCGCCGTTGGCGGTGGTCAACTTTGACTTTTTGGGGTTTTCGACAAGTTGCATGTCATTTCACTCGAAATCGCGCCCCGATCGCAGTGGGGAGGTTCGTTTTTCGAATTGAGCATCCGAACTTACAGCGAGGTATTGAGGTGTGATTTCCGGATTTCCGACAGTTTGTCGTAATCGGATTACGTGGTTCCGAGAACGGTGGTTTCTCGTGATTTTTTTTGAATTGTCGAGTTATGATTTTGAGAAATGGATTTTGTGATTATTCAGGGGTTCGTGATCGTTTGTTTGGCAAGGGACTTTCCGCCGGATCACGGGTTAACGCGAACTGCGTTACGCTATTCTTTTCACGGATTGTTTGCGAGTCTTTATACACGTTTTATGAACTTGAGCATGCGTATGAGATTTCGGATTATATGAGCATGTGTTTTATGATTATACATATACGGATATGCGTATACGAGTATACATACACTTATATGTTGTTTCATGCATTTGCATCGAACTGTTTATGATTTGATTTTCACAGAGTACAGTCTCAGTTACGTTGTTGTATCGATACACTTGCCTCTCGGCTGATCCCCGATGGTAGGCCTTCCTGGAGAGGCGTCGTTACGCCGACCTGACCGGCGAGGTGCGTTTCCCCGGAACCGAGGCCTTTCTGGCTTAGAATCACGTGGACTAAGGACCCCGTGATTCGGACTGTACTAGCACGGATGTGTCCATGAGTGACCCCATGAGATTTATACTTGCATGCTCAATACGCTAGAGGATTATGATTTTACCTCATGTACTTGTTATTTTTATTTACCTGGACTCGCATATGTTATTTTAAACATATATATCAACTGGTGAAAGACATTTATTTTCGTCCACTCACTCTAACAGTTTTCATATCTTTCCCCTGGGCTTTTCGGTTTCCGTGCCCAGTTTGCAGTTCGGACTCTGGTGTCGCACATCGTGGTCGGAGGCATAGTACTCGAGCTACCTTGCTTCTTCCAGTAGGTTTATTGTTCTACCTACTGAGGTATACGTATATGATTATATATTAGAGGTCGCTCTGAGTATTCTGTTGTATATTTTATACGATTTTACTCCGGATTTCAGTAAAGTACATATATATTTATTATTTTACATTATTGTTGATATGTTGAGAAATCTGGATGGGATTGGTGCCCACGGTTTGATTTTTGTGGCATAGGATGAAGTGTATTTTCCGTGTGCAGGTAATGGTAATTCCACGTTAGTAACGAAACTCTGCCAAAATTTCTACGGTTTTTGTTGGTTCGTGTTTTCGAAAGGGTTTGATTCCGGTTTAGGGAGCTAAATCGAGGTTGGGTTCTTTTCATGTCTACAACAAAAGACCGTCATGCATGTAAACAACATTATAGACAGAAACAAGCTTTGCAAAATGAATGATGTGCATCAAAGACTACATGAAAGGACCCAACCCTAATTTAGTTTCCTAAACCGGAGTCAAACCCCTTCTGAAAATACGAACCAACAAAAACCGTAAAAATTTGGGCAGAGTAACGCTACTAACGCGGAATTGCCTTTACCTGCACCCGAAAAATAACACTTCATCCTATGCCACAAAAGCCAAACCGTGGGCACCAATCCCATCCAGATTTCTCAATATCATATCAATAGTAATAAATAGTAAACATAACTGTAATATATAGCATATCTGGGAAAATCCGTATAAAACATGTATCAGTAACGTATCAGAGCGACCTCTAGTGTAAATATATACAAAATGTACAACAGTAGGCGAAACAAGAAACCTACTGGAAAATACAGGTAGCTCGAACAACTAGCCTCCGACCGGGACAGGAGACACCAGAATCTGAACTGCAAACTGGGCACGGAAACCGAAAATCCCAGGGGAAAGGCAAATAAAACGTTAGAGTGAGTGGATAAAAATAAACATATGCCTTTCACCAGTTTCATATACATAATCAATGTAAGACAATGCGAGTTCGGAACGTATATATGGAGGTGCCAGGCGAATCTCTCAAGCCCGACGGTCAGGCGAATTGCTCAAGCCCGACGGTGATAAGCCAGGGGAATCTCTCAACCCCGGCGGCATACAGGGGAATCTCTCAACCCTGCCCAGAAGAATCTCTCAACTCTGGCGGACTACTGGTGATCAGCCGAGTAGCCGAAGCATCGATGAAGTAATGCCATCACCATAAAATTTAAAATAATACCTTCGAAAATAATAAATAATCTCAACATCGTATATAAATAAATATGGAAAATCATGAAAAATCACAACAACTGTGAAAATATAAAAATGTCCACTCACAGATGAGCAAAGCGCGCACTCCCGCTAATCACGTGGTCCGGCGGAATATCCCTTGCCTGAAGCACGATCTCGATCCTCTGAATAATCATAAAATATAACTGATCAAAATCACAATTCTCTACACTGTACCACACCACGGAAACCAGCCGTTCCCGGAAACATACAACACAGTGTAAAATAATCGACAAAATTCCCGAAATCTCCACTCAAAACCCTCGACTAAAAATCCGATACCCAAATCAATTCAAAAACCTCAAGGTGACGATCGGGGCTCGAATACAAGAAAAATGACACTAAAATCATTGAAAACCAAAAAGTCAACGCTTCGCCGGAGCACCACCGTTGACCACCGCCGGCGGCGGCGGCGCGCCGTCAACGGAGAATTTCTCCGGTGAGGAAAGCCCAGTCCTCTAGCTTACCTCAAGCCCAATATCTTTTTCAACTACCACGAGTCCCAATTCATACTAAATCAACACGAAATCAGCTAGAAACAAATCGGAATACAATTCCGGCAACCATCACGGGTTCCACCGGAAACCTCATCTCATCGAAAATTAAATACTCAGAAAGCATCAACGGAGCAAGGGGAGTCGAAACGCCCTCACCCCCGCCACCGTGGCTCACAGGAGGACCTCCCCCCGTCACCGGCGAAATTCAAAAACTTAGCCCGATTCGAATTCATCCAAAACTCAACCAATTCAAACAATTTCAAGCATAAATCAATAAAGGAACTCAAGGGGAGTCCAACCATACCCAAAACGTGGCCGGAGGTGGCCGTAAAATCCAGGTCGGCCGGCGAGATGCAACCGGGTCGTTTCCTTCACGGGTCAACGGGTCAACGATCCAAACAGTGAAAGTCAACGCTGGTCAAACTTCCAACAGTGTTTTTCGACAATTTTCAACTATTTCCGATATTTATACTCGCACCTCGGGACGATCGATGGTCCAAAATGGATAACCATTACGATTCGGATAAACACGATACGAACGGATAAACTCGTCGATATTCCGAAATTTCAAATAATCATATTATATTCCTCGGTCATCGGAAAAATCATCCGGAACTGCCCACGAACTCGAAATCACGTTAACTACAATTCTCGAGAAGAGACTCAACCCAAATTCTCGGCCGATAATTAAGTGGCAAACAAAACCGCCAAACCACACATTTATCGATAAACCGTGATTTCGCGATAACTCGAGAATTACGCTGTTTACTCTACTAAATCTAGTTCGGGTCGTCACAAATCTACCCCCCTTAAAAAAAATTTCGACCTTGAAATTTACGTACCTGTCAGGTGAACAGATGAGGATACTGCTCCCGCATACCCTGCTCAGTCTCCCAGGTGGCCTCCTCAACCGAGTGATTCTGCCACAAGACCTTCACCAGCGGTATAACACGGTGCCTCAACTCCTGCTCACCACGATCGAGAATCTGTACCGGCTCCTCCACATACGTCAAATCCTCTCGGATCGGTAACTGCTGTGGGGCTAACACATGCGAAGGATCTGAGATATACTTCCGCAACATCGAAACATGGAAAACATCATGAGCACGAGCCATCTCAGCCGGTAACTCAAGTCTGTAAGCAACAGCTCTAACCCCCTCGGTGAAGTCGTGCGGACCAATGTACTGTGGTCGAAGCTTGCCACACTTCCCAAAACGCACAACACCCCTCCACGGAGATAGTTTCAAGAAGACTCAGTCGCCTACCTCAAACTCAAGACTCTTTCTCCTCACATCTGCGTAACTCTTCTGACGATCCTGAGTGATCTTCAATCTGTCTCGGATAATCTGGACGTCCTCCATGGTGCTCTTCACCAGATCAGGGCCAATGAGCCATCGCTCGCCCACCTCACTCCAACACAACGGAGTGCGGCACTGTCTCCCGTACAGGGCCTCATACGGTGCCATCTCGATACTAGCCTAATAGCTATTATTGTAGGCGAACTCTATCAAATGCAGTTGCTGGTCCCAATTTCCTCGAAACTGCAAACCACAAGACCACAACATATCCTCAAGAGTCTGTATAGTCCGCTCAGACTGCCCGTCAGTCTGAGGATGAAAAGCTGTACTGAAACGCAACTTCGTGCCCAAGACTCGCTGCAATTCCTGCCAAAACTCAGAGGTAAACTGACTGTCTCGGTCAGAAACAATAGATACGGCACACCGTGCAGACGAACAATCTCCGATAAATACAGCTTGGCTCATCTGCCCACTGAAATCTTCCCCGGAAGTGCGAGAAAATGAGCGGATTTCGTCAGTCGATCCACAATAACCCAAATACCAGTGTTACCAGCCGAAGTATGCGGCAACTGATAAACGAAATCCATGGTAATGTGCTCCCACTTCCAAATCGGAATCTCCAGTGGCTGCAATTTCCCCACAAGTTTCTGCCTCTCCGCTTTAACCTGCTGACAAATCAAACATCGGCTCACATATGAGGCAATCTCCCACTTCATGTTGCGCCACCAATAATACGCTCGAAGTGTACGGAACATCTTCGTACCTCCGGGATGCATCGCATACGTCGAACAATGGGCCTCATCCAAAATCTCCTTCTTCAGACTCTCGTATCGGGGTACGCACAACCTGCCTCTGAAAAGCAACGTACCATCGTCACTCAACCGAAACTCTGTAGGCACACCATTCCGTATCATGGTCTTCTTGCCCAGCAAGTAGGAATCTGAATCCTGAGCCTCCCGCACCTGATCTACCAACACAGGATGAACCTGGAAACTGGATAACAAGGCTCCCTCGTCATTCCACTCGAACTCGGCTCCCGTAGCCCGAATCTCAGCTAACACAGACACTCTAGCCATAAACACATGCAACAACGAAGCTCCAGATTTCCGACTAAGTGCATCAGCCAAAACGTTGGCCTTCCTTGGATGGTACTCGAAAGTGCAATCGTAGTCGTTGATCAACTCCATCCACCGGCTTTGCCTCATGTTCAAATCTGGTTGCGTCCACAAGTAAGTGAGACTCTTGTGGTCGGTGTAGATCTTACACTGGGCCCCATACAAGTAATGTCTCCAACTCTTTAACACTAACACAATAGCGGTCAACTCCAAATCATGTGTCGGATAGTTGACTTCGTGTGGTTTCAATTGCCTGGAACCGTAGGCTACAACTCTACCATGCTGCATCAGCACATAACCTAGTCCCAACTTCGACGCATCATTATAAATCACAAACTCACCGCTGTCGTTTGGTAAGGTCAGAACCGGTGCAGTAGTCAACTTTTCCTTCAGAAGTAAGGAACTCTCCTCACATGCATCAGACCACTCAAACTTGATGCCTTTCCTCGTTAGTCTGGTCAGTGGAGTAGCAATCCGAGAAAAATCCTGTACAAATCGCTGGTAGTAGCCTGCCAAACCCAAGAAACTTCGGATCTCCGGTACAGTGGTAGGTCTACTCCAATTCAGCACCGCCTTGATCTTGTCAGGATCAATACTGACTCCCTCAGCCGATATCACGTGGCCCAGGAACTTCACACTGTCCAGCCAAAACTCACACTTGCTGAAGTTCGCAAACAACCGATGGTCCCGCAAAGTCTGCAACACCGCTCGCAAATGCTTTTTATGCTGGCCCACACTCCAGGAATAGATCAAAATATCATTGATAAACACAATCAATTACTTGTCCAGAAACTGTCTGAACACTCGATTTATCAAGTCCATAAAGGCTGCGGGTGCGCTGGTCAACCCAAACGGCATAACCAAAAACTCTTAATGCCCATATCGCGACCTGAAAGCTGTCCTAGCCACATCAGAGTCTCGGATCCTAAACTGGTGATATCCGGATTGAAGATCAACCTTCGAAAAGACTGAAGCTCCCTTGAGCTGATCAAACAAGTCATCAATCCGCGGCAACAGATACTTGTTCTTCACTGTAACCTGATTCAGCTTCCGGTAGTCGATGCACAACCGCATGGATCCATCCTTCTTCCGTACAAACAAAACCGGGGCACCCCATGGCGAAACACTGGTGAAAGGACCCAATCCCGATTCAGTTACCTAAACCGGAATCAAACCCTTTCGAAAATACGAACCAACAAAATTTTTTCAAAATTTCGGCAGAATTTCGTTACTAACGTGGAATTGCCATAACCTGCACCCAGAAAACAACACTTCATCCTATGCCACAAAAGCCAAACCGTGGGCACCAATCCCAACCGGATTTCTCAACATCAATATAATCAATAACAGTAAATAAACTGTACTATGTATATATGTATATCCGAGAAAATCTGTATAAACATGTATCAGAATATATCAGAGCGACCTCTAAAGTAAAACAAATACAATATACACATCAGTAGGCGAAACAAGAACCTACTGGAAAGCACAGGTAACTCTGATCACTAGCCTCCAAACCGCGACGTGAAAACACCAAACCTGACTGCAACTGGGCACGGAAACCGAAAAGCCCAGGGGAAAGACAATAAACACGTTAGAGTGAGTGGACGAAAATAAATGTCTTTCACCAGGTAATATATATATACATATAAAATCATATGCGAGTCAAATGCATGAAAATCAAATGATACGTGAGGAGACTCTGGCTACCACTCACGTACAGAGCATGCAACATAAATATATCGCGGAATCTCTCATGGACTACCACGCGATAGCACAATCTGAATCACGGGATCCCAGACCCACACATGATTCCTAGCCAGAAAGGCCTCGGGTCAGGATATCTGTCCTTCCCGGAGCGTACTCGGGGATCAGCCGAGAAACCAATGTGTATCGATACCACAACATATACTGAGACTGTACTCTGTGTAAACTAAATCATAAATCTTTTCTATGCACATGCTTAAAACATAATATATACACATGTATACTCGTATATGTATATTCGTATATGCATTATCGTAAAACACATGCTCGTAAAATCATAATCAATATGCATGCTCAAGTTCGTAAATCATTATAAAAAGACTCGCAATCAATCCGTGAAAAAAAATGTCCACTCACAGACTCGCGTAATGCGCACTCGCGCTAAACTCGTGGTCCGGCGGAAGATCCCTCGCCTGAAGCACGATCACGATTCAGGTCACGATCTCGATCTCCTGAATATTCACAAAACAATACTGATCAAAATCATAATCCATAACCCTGTACTGAATCACGAAAACCAACCGTTCCCGGAAATATGCAATGCGGTACAAAACGATAAACGAAATTCCTGAAATTCCCACTCGAAACCTCGACTGAAAATCGGCTAACCAAATCAACCCGAAAACCTCTGGACGATAATCAGGGCGCAATTTCGAGAAAAACGACACTAATTACATCAAAATCCATAAAGTCAACTCTTGGCCGGAGCTCCGTCGTTGACCACCGCCGGCGTGCCGTCAACGGTGGAATTCCACGGCCAAAACTTCCAGATTTCAAGTTCTCCTCATTTCGAATCACTTTCTCTTCTACCCCGAAGGCCAAATCACAACGAAACCAGCTCAATTTACTCGAAACAGTTCGGAATTCGAACTCTCCGGTGACCTAATCGGAGCACCCCAAAATCTCAACCTCAAACCAAATCAAACACATAGGGAGACTCACCAAGGCAAGGGGAGTCTAACCCCCCTAACCAGCACCACTAAAACTCGCCGGAAAACGGTCGACGAGCTTCGACGGAAAACACGAAACCGACCCGATTCGGGTCCAACAAAAACGTTATCAATTTCATCCAAACCAAACATCAATCAACTCGAAATTGAAAGGGGAAGCTAACCATACCCTTGCCGAAGTCAGAGGTGGCCGGAAAATGGGTCGTCGGACGGCCAAGCTCAAAGAGGAAACTTTCCTCTTCGGTCAAACTGGTCAACTTTCCAGAAATAGTAAGTCAACGGTGGTCAACTCAAAACAGTGATTTTCGACGATTTTACGACTATTCCCGATATTTATACTCGCGCCTCGGGTCGATCGACGGTCCAAAACGAATATACGAAATGATTCGGATAAGCTCGAAACAATCGGATAAACTCGTCGGAACCGAAATTTCAAATAATCATAAAATATTCCTCAGCTATCGGAAAAATCTTCCGGAACCGCCCACGAGGTCGAAATTACATACTCTACAATTTCCGTGAAGACACCCAACTCAAATTCTCGACCGAAAACATAGTCGCGAATCGAATCGGCAAACCACAAATACGACATAAAACCACGACTAAACTCAATCTCGTGAATCGTGCCGAATACACAACAGATTCTGGTTCGGGTCGTCACAACTGGGTCAAATGAAACCCTTCTCCAGCAAATCCTGGAGCTGAACCTGTAACTCTTTCAACTCCGCTGGCGCCATACGATACGGTGCCTGTGAAATAGGTCCTGTACCAAGTAATAGCTCAATAGTGAAGTCAATCTCCCGAATAGGAAGTATGCCTGGTAACTCCTCCGGAAACACATCTGGAAACTCAGAAACAACCTCAATACCACCAAGGTCCGGCACCGCCGCCGTAGTGTCTACCACATGAGCTAAGTAAGCAACACAACCCTTCAACATCATCCGATCCGCCTTCATCGCGGAAATCAAATATGGTAGTGAAGTGTTCTTCTCGCCGCGAAACAATATCTCGGGAAAGCCTAGTCGTCCAAACGCGACCTCCTTCTTGTGACAATCAAACATGGCCCAATGCATCTCCAAGAAGTTCATACCCAAGATCAAATCAAAGTCGACGATATCAAGCAACAACAAATCTGCGGCTAAGCCATGGTCTCCAATAAAAATCTCACAGTCTCTGTATACCCAGCCAATACTCACAATCTCACCAGACAGATATAACACACTCCATAACCCCGGCAGTGGAGATGTAGGTATCGTAGCTAAAGATGATAGTCTATACGACATGAATGAATTTGTGGCACCTGGATCTAACAATGTAAGTACTGGAATACCAAAGATATGCAACATACCGATAACAACCTCCGGTGAAGCTCTGCCCCCTCGCAAAGTCATGGCATGAACTCTCGCTTGCCCGGATGGTCGTCCACGCTGAGGCTATCCCTGCTGTCCCCCCTGGCCCGCAAACTGTACTGGTCGAGCCCCCGAAGTGGCACCACGCTCTCTTTCGGAACTTTGGGCCGCCTATCCACCAGCACCATCAAGGTGGAAACACTCCCTCGCATAGTGACCCACCTGGCCACAGCGAAAACAAGTAACAGGGCCTCTCTGACACGGACCGACATGGTGTCTACAACAGAGACTACACAACGGGTACTCCCTCGGTACGGCAAAAGAGCCACCGGTACGCCGAGGATAACTGGAACCGCTAGAACCCCCACTAGACTGTGGTCGCTGCGGTCGATCCCTCCACCATCTCTGCCTCTGTCTCGATGCACTAGCTGGTGGTCGATAAGGCCCACTACCCGAGGATAAAGCTGAACTGGAAGTATCAGAACTCTGCCTCTTGGAAGGTCCCTGAGTCGGTCCACCCTCCTCAAACCGTCTAGGCTGGTACCTCATCTGTCTTTCCTTCTCGATATCCTTACCTCGGAGTGCTGCACTGACAAACTCATCAAAGTTGTTCTGAGGCATCGTAGTCAGAGTCCCCTTGATGTTCAAGTTCAAACCCAGCTCAAATCTACGGTACTTGGCTTCCTCAGTAGCCACCATGTCATGCGCAAAACGAGATAAGCGGGTAAACCTGTCCCGATACTCAAGCACAGATAAACTGCCCTGCCTCAAGTTTGTGAACTCCTCATACTTACGCTGCTGGGTAGCCTGGTTGAAGTATCTCCGCATAAACAAATCTTGGAACAAAGTCCACGGAGTATCAACTGGAACTCTATCGGTGCTAACCCACCAGAAGTATGCATCTGACTCAAGTAATCCCATTACTGCCACTGTCATCTGCTCAGGGGTAAACCGCAGACGCTCACATACACGTTCATCCTGAACCAACCATGCCTCACACATCTCTGGATCAGTTGAACCCGAAAAGACAGTCGCACCAGCAGTACAAGCTTTGACCACAGGGTCAAAACGCTCCTCCAAACGTAACATTCGCATCAACAAGTCGTGCGTCTGGCAATCCATATCAGGATCCTCTTCCCGATCAACACGGGGACCATGTCGGGGAGGCATCCTACTGATACAAGACAAGCATTAGGTACAAGCAGAAGGAACGTAATCATGAGACCCCAGATATTTGAGAACACACAACACCCGAAGTATTGATGACTACCGCTGGGCAGTCGGGTCATCACTCCAGTCATGCTGTACAAACTCAAATACCCTAAGCGTCACGACTACAAGAGTCTACAGAATCTGACAACCTAACGCTCTGATACCAAGCTGAAAGGACCCAACCCCGATTTAGTTTCCTAAACCGGAGTCAAACCCCTTCTGAAAACACGAACTAACAAAATCGTAAAAATTTGGGCAGAGTAACGCTACTAACGCGGAATTGCCTTTACCTGCACCCGAAAAATAACACTTCATCCTATGCCATAAAAGCCAAACCGTGGGCACCAATCCCATCCGGATTTCTCAATATCATATCAATAGTAATAAACAGTAAACATAACTGTAATATATAGCATATACGAGAAAATCCGTATAAAACATGTATCAGTAACGTATCAGAGCGACCTCTATTGTAAATATATATAAAATGTACAACAGTAGGCGAAACAAGAAACCTACTGGAAAACACAGGTAGCTCGAACAACTAGCCTCCGATCGCGATGTGAGACACCAGAATCCGAACTGCAAACTGGGCACGGAAATCGAAAAGCCCAGGGGAAAGGCAAATAAAACGTTAGAGTGGGTGGACGGAAATAAACATATGCCTTTCACCAGTTTCATATACATAATCAATGTAAAACAATGCGAGTTCGGAAAGTATATATGGAGGTGCCAGGCGAATCTCTCAAGCCTGACGGTCAGGCGAATCGCTCAAGCACAACGGTGATAGGCCAGGAGAATCTCTCAACCCCGACGGCATACAGGGGAATCTCTCAACCCTGCCCAAAGGAATCTCCCAACTCTGGTCCAGAGGAATCTCTCAACTCTAGCGGACTACCGGTGATCAGCTGAGTAGCCGAAGCATCGATGCAGTAATGCCATCACCATAAAATTTAAAATAATACCTCCGAAAATAATAAATAATCTCAACATCGTATATAAATAAATACGGAAAATCACGAAAAATCACGAACTCGCAACAACTGTGAAAATATAAAAATGTCCACTCACAGATGAGCAGAGCGTGCACTCGCGCTAATCATGTGGTCCGGCGGAAGATCCCTTGCCTGAAGCACGATCTCGATCCCCTGAATAATCATAAAATATAACTGATCAAAATCACAATTCTCTACACTATACTACACCACGAAAACCAACCATTCTCGGAAACATACAACACGGTGTAAAATAATCGACGAAATTCCCGAAATCTCCACTCAAAACCCTCGACTGAAAATCTGATACCCAAATCAATTTGAAAACCTCAAGGCGACGATCGGGGCGCGAATACAAGAAAAATGACACTAAAATCATCGAAAACCAAAAAGTCAACGCCCTCGCTGGAGTACCACTGTTGACCACCGCCGGCGGCGGCGGCGTGCCTTTAACGGAGAATTTCTCTGGCGAGGAAAGCCCAGTCCTCTAGCTTACCTCAGGCCTAACATCTTTTTCAACTACCACGAGTCCCAATTCATACTAAATCAACATGAAATCAGCTCGAAACAAATCGGAATACAATTCCGGCAACCACCACGGGTTCCACCGAAAACCTCATCTCATCCAAAATTAAATACTCAGAAAGCATCAACGGAGCAAGGGGAGTCGAAACCCCCTCACCCCCGCCACCGTGGCTCGCCGGAGGACCTCCCCCCGTCACCGGCGAAATTAAAAAACTTAGCCTGATTCGAATTCATCCAAAACTCAACCAATTCAAACAAATTTCAAGCATAAATCAATAAAGGAACTCAAGGGGAGTCCAACCATACCCAAAACGTGACCGGAGGTGGCCTGAAAATCCAGGTCGGCCGGCGAGATGCAACCGGGTCGTTTCCTTCACGGGTCAACGGGTCAACGGTCCAAACAGTGAAAGTCAACGCTGGTCAAACTTCAAACAGTGTTTTTCGACAATTTTTGACTATTTCCGATATTTATACTCACGCCTCAGGATGATCGACGGTCCAAAACGGATAACCATTACGATTCGGATAAACACGATACGAACGGATAAACTCGTCGATATTCCAAAATTTCAAATAATCATATTATATTCCTTGGTCATCGGAAAAATCATCTGAAACCGCCCACGAACTCGAAATCACATGAACTACAATTTTCGAGACTCAACTCAACTCAAATTCTGGGCCGATAATTAAGTCGCAAACAAAACCGGCAAACCACACAATTATCGATAAACCATGATTACGCGATAACTCGAGAATTACGCTGTTTACTCTACTGAATCTGGTTCGGGTCGTCACATTACAACATATGAATCTTGGTGGGATAACGCACGAAGCCACAATGGTATATTGTCGGGATGGTTTAGAGCTAAAGATCTAATCCTAGATCTAAAGATTGATGGTTTAGAAAATTTACATTGACTAGTGTTATACTCAGTACACAATTTGAACGACGGTGAGCAAGAGCTGATCTGAAACAGTTCTTTAGAAGCGGTGATATCTTGTCGAATTCATTGGAGATCATGCTGCATAAGGAGAATTGCCAGAATCAAGGAGGAGCCGATAGAGATCAGTGGTGAAGAGCTTGGCCGACGTTGGAGGTCAGCGGTGAAGGGAGCTACTAACAGTGAAGAGGCTAGAGTTTAGGTTGTTTTTTCTTTTCTGTGGTGGCTGGCTGGCTATCAACTTAGAGCGTGATAATAACGTGTTTGAGAGGAAATATACGTAAACTGAAAAACTATAACTCTTTCATTGATAAAATGCCTTAAATATAGATAGATATAGTGACAATAACTGTCCCTATAATACATGGACTCTCTGTATCTCTATCTAATCTAATCCATATCTAACTAGGACACAACACACACCAGAAATTACGGAGAATAAATGTAATATCCTGTCCCAAGAATTTTCTTTTATGATTTATTTAAGGTTAATAGAGAAAAGTAGTTAGTTTTGTCACCGTTGGTAAATATCGAGAGCTTTTTAGTTGAGTTTTTACATATTGTTGAAGTTGGTTGACTTTGGGCAGAAGTCTTAGAAATTGTCGAGACGTGTCCGTATACGCGAAGAATGCCAAAAACGGAGTTACGACAAGAAAGTTATGATCCGCAGAAGTTTATAGGAAATGTAGTAGTCGTAAATGGACGAGTATATATAGTACTTTCTATTTTGGGAAATTATATGGAGGAAATTCGTAGAATTTGTTAAGAAGAGTTCATAGCCACGTTAAGAGTTAAAATCATAGTTGCAATGAAGGACTTACGGTAAGCTAAAGTATTGTACGATTTTGCGAAATTAGTTATTTGCAACACGCAAGTATAAAATGACTTTTTGAAAATAGAAAGTCAAAACTTTTCCTGTTAGTCAGTTTTCTTTTTCTTTTTCTTTCTCTCCCCTCTCCTTCGCGTCTCTCTCCTCTCTCTCCTGAACTGTGGGTTGCCGATGATGGAACTCATCGGTTCGGCCACCAAAGTCAGTGAGGCCGGTGTCAAATTTTTCATCCCTCTTCCCTCCTCCAAACCCATATGGTTTCAACCTTGATTTCGTGACATTGGAGAGGTGGTGAGCTTGAGAAATTTTGAACCAAAATGAAAAACCCTACGTTTTAGGGTCATTTCGTTTCTTGCGAAATCAATCGGCGAGAAGCACTGGGATTTGAAGCTCTCATCACCACAAGTCTAACCATATCAAGAACTCCCTCTAATTCCAACCGAGGAAGAATTGATCGATTGAAATTTCTTGGGACTTTCAGTTCAAAACAAATTTCGGTGAGTTAGGGATAGAATTTGACTTTGTTGTAGTTATGAAAGTTGTTTCTTGTGTGATTTGGAGCAGAATAGGCCTCAGGTCGCCGGGAAAAGTCACCGGCGCGCCGCCACCACTGCCAGTGGTTGACAGCGGCGCTCCGGAGAAGGAAATTTTTATGTAAATTTTATGTCGTTTTGCTCTTAATTTCATACCGATTATAATGAAGAGGTTATTGAATTGATTTGGACTTTGTTGATTAAGACGTGTGGTAAATCAGATTTTAATTAAACAATTTTACGATTATATCAAACGATTGAGTTGATAACCGATTCGACTTCGAGTCGCGTAACATTTAAGGAATGTGTTACTACCCTTAAAAGGATTCAAGATTAAGAATTGGAATTAGATTAAAGCTTTTCTTTAGTTGTAAATCATGTTATTCGAGAATGCGAGGTTCTCGAAGTTATTGCTCGTGAACGAGCTTAGTTATTTGATATGACTTTCAGCGATTAGTTATTAAGTAATAATCGTTGTTTCAGGACGACGTGTTAGCAGCTAGTGGCAGATATTTAGAGACGTCAATAAACAGGCTTTGGCTGGATGGAAATCACGGTACAATACTGTGAGTGGGACTTTATTTTTCACAGTCGATAGCAAATTCACATTTTCATGCTTTATGTTTTACGGTATATTTTCAGAGCATTTATTTGGATGTATATTCTGTGATGATTTTATTTAGTAGCATCGATCCCTTAGCTATTCGGCTGATCACAGGATAGTCGGTCGGACCGGGTTAAGACAAACACCCTGCCCGACCTTGATTGTCTCGGGTTAAGACAAACACTCTATACGATCTCATCACCTTACTTTTCATATATACAGGCGATCCAGGTTAGGACAAACTTTCTAAATGACCACTTTCACTTGCTTTTCAGTTTATGCTATGTGAACTCTCATTATTTCATAGAAATCAGCAGAAAGGCATACTGTTATAGTTTTATATATATACATGGTTTATGATTTTTGTCCACTCACTCCAACGTTATTTTTTTTTGTTTTATGCTTTTCCCTCGGCCATTTGTTTTAAGATACCAAGATTCCAGGTTAGTCGGCTGAAGTTGTGATCATCTAGAGTTTGAGGCATGACAGTCCACATCTTTCGTCTTCTCCGTGTAGGTCCTCAGTTGAAGTTCAGGGTTGCTTGTGCTAGAGTAATTGGTACCGATTAATCAGTGCTAGATACTATAATATGGGTCCAGCAATACTTATCTTGGGTTACTACGGTAATCTAGGGTGGGTCTTGTCAGTTGGTATCAGATAATTAGGTTTTATGATCCTATCGATTATCCTATACTCTTAGTGATTCTTTGAGTGTGATGGTCCGACTGCAGCGGATTTCATCATATGCCTTTGGGTATATGAATCACTAATGGTATAAGGTAATCTTCAAGGTGTGTTTCAGATGATAGTAAGTCTCTTCAGTTTCCAGTGTCATGCCTCATGGACGTGATTGACGACTTCAGCAAAACCTATCGTCAGTAGTGTACGAGACGATTCTAAAATATTCTGTTATGTCATATTCTAATGATTTTCGCGTTATGGTAGGATCACGAGTTAGTCATGGGTATGACAATGATAGTTCGCTCCAAATCTATTAGAATTGGAATAGTAATATAAGATGACTAATGAAGGTCTTTTATGGTTAGTTTCCCCGTAGTTTTGAAAGGACTCAACCCCGATTCAGTTACCTAAACCGGAATCGAACCCCCTTCTGAAAACGTGAACCAACAAAAACCATTAAAATTTTGGCAGAATAACGCTACTAATGCGGAGTTGCCATTACCTGCACCCGGAAAATAACACTTCATCATATGCCACAAAAGCCAAACCGTGGGCACCAATCCCATCTGGATTTCTCAAATATCATATCATAATTAATAAACAGTAAACACACTGTAATATATAGTATATCCGGGAAAAATAGTATAAAACATGTATCAGAATGTATCAGAGCGACCTCTAGTGTAAATATATACAATATATACATCAGTAGGCGAAACAAGAACCTACTGGAAAACACAGGTAGCTCGAATAACTAGCCTCCAGCCGCGACGTGAGACACCAGAATCCGAACTGCAAATTGGGCACGGAAACCGAAAAGCCCAGGGGAAAAGCAAATAAAACGTTAGAGTGAGTGGACGAAAATAAACATATGCCGTTCACCAGTTATACACATAATCAATGTAAAACAATGCGAGTTCAGAAAGTATATATATGGAGGTTGCCAGGCGAATCTCTCAAGCCCGACGGTCAGGTGAATCGCTCAAACCCAACGGTGATAGGCCAGGGGAATCTCTCAACCCCGGCGGCATACAGTAGAATCTCTCAACCCTGCCAGAGGAATCTCTCAACTGTGGTCCAGAGGAATCTCTCAACTCTGGCGAACTACCGGTGATCAGCCGAGTAGCCGAAGCATCGATGCAATAATGCCATCACTAATAAATATAAAATAATACCTCCGAAATAACATATATCTCAACATCGTATAAAGTAAATACGGAAAATCACGATAAATCACGAACTCGTAAACAACTGTAAAAATATAAAAATGTCCACTCACAGATCAGCAGAGCGCGCACTCGCGCTAATCTCGTGGCCCGGCGGAAGATCCCTCGCCCGAATCACGATCTCGATCTCGATCCCCTGAATAATCATAAAACATAACTGATCATAATCATAGCTCACAACTCTGTACTTAACCACGGAAACCAACCGTTCCCGAAAACATATAAACTGTATTAAACAATCGACTGAATTTCCGAAATCTCCACTCGAAACCTTCGACTGAAAATCCGATACCCAAATCAATACGAAAACCTCAAGGTGATAATCAGGGCGCGATTAAGAGAAAAATGACATTAAAATTATCGAAAACTGAAAAGTCAACCCTCTCGCCGGAGCGCCGTCGTTGACCGCCGCCGCGTGCCGTCAACAGAGAATTTCTCCGGCGAGGAAGCTCCAGTCTTGAAGCTTACCTCAAGCCCAACACAAAACATAACTACCATGAAACCCAATTCTCACCGGAAGCTCCTCAAAACAGCTCGAAACCCAAACGCAGCTAAACTCCGGCAACCATATCGGGTTCACCAAAAACCTCATCCTCAGCCCAAATTAAACACAGGGGAAGCATCACTGGGGCAAGGGGAGTCAAAACCCTCTCACCCCCGCCACCGTGGCTCGCCGGAACACCACCAACCGTCACCGGCGAAATCCACGAAACTGACCCGGTTCGTTCTCGTTCAAATCTCCATCAATTTCCATAATTCCAAACACAAAACAACTTAGAAACTAAAGAGGAAGAGATTCATACCCCTCACGTGGCCGGAGGTGGCCGGAAAATCTAAGTCGGCCGGCGAAGTCCAAACGGGAAAGTTTTTCTCCTCAGTCAACGGTCAAACATCCAAAAATGGAAAGTCAACGCCGGTCAACATTTCAAACAGTGTTTTCGACAATTTTACGACTATTTTCGATATTTATACTCGCGTCTCGGGACGATCAACGGTCCAAAACGGATAACCATTACGATTCGGATAAATACGAAACGAACGGATAAACTCGTCGATAAACCGAAACTTCAAATAATCATATTATATTCCTCGGTTATCGGAAAAATCATCCGGAACCGCCCACGAGCTCGAAATCACGTGCTCAACAACTTCCGTGAAAAAACTCAATTCAAATTCTCGGCCGATATTTAAGTCGTGAACTAATCCGACAAATCACAGAATTAACGACTAATCGCGATTAAGCACTAACGCGTGGATTATGCTGTTTACTCAACTGATTTTGGTTCAGGTCGTCACAAATCTACCCCCCTTAAAAAAATTTCGACCTCGAAATTTACGTACCTGTCAAGTGAACAGATGAGGATATTGTTCCCGCATACGCTCCTCAGTCTCCCAAGTGGCCTCCTCAACCGAGTGATTCTGCCACAAGGCCTTCACTAGCGGGATCACACGATGTCTCAGCTCCTGCTCACGACGATCGAGAATCTGCACAGGCTCCTCCACGTACGTCAAATCCTCTCGGACCGGTAACTGCTGTGGGGCTAACACATGCGAAGGATCTGAGATGTACTTCCGCAACATCGAAACATGGAAGACATCATGAACACGAGCCATCTCAGCTGGCAACTCAAGTCTATAAGCAACAGCTCCAATCCTCTCTGTGATCTCGTACGGACCAATGTATCGCGGTCGAAGCTTGTCATGCTTCCCGAAACGTACAACTCCCCTCCATGGAGATAGTTTCAGGAATACCCAATCACCCACATCAAACTCGAGGCTCTTCCTCCTCACGTCGGCATAACTCTTTTGCCGATCCTGGGCGATCTTCAATCTATCCCGGATAATCTGGACGTCCTCCATGGTGCTCTTCACCAGATCAGGGCCAATAAGCCATTGCTCGCCCACCTCACTCCAACACAACGGAGTGCGACACTACTTTCCGTACAGGGCCTCGTACGGTGCCATCTCAATACTGGCCTGATAGCTGTTGTTGTAGGCAAACTCTATCAAATGTAGCTGCTGGTCTCAATTCTCGCGGAACTGCAATACACATGATCGCAACATATCCTCAAGTGTCTCTATAGTCCACTCGGACTGCCCATCAGTTTGAGGATGAAAAGCTGTACTGAATCGCAACCTCGTGCACAAGGCTCGCTGCAACGCCTGCCAAAACTCAGAGGTGAACTGATTGTCTCGGTCAGAAACAATAGATACAGGCACACCGTGCAAGCGAACAATCTCTGATAAGTATAACTTGGCCATTCTGCCCACTGATATCTTTCCTGGAAGTGCAAGAAAATGAGCGGATTTCGTCAGTCGATCCACAGTGACCCAAATACCAGTGTTGCCTGCAGGTTTCTGCCTCTCCGCTTTAACCTGCTGACAGATCAAACATCGTCTCACGTACGCGGCAATCTCCCGCTTCATGTTGCGCCACCAGTAATACGCTCGAAGTGTACGAAACATCTTTGTACCTCCGGGATGCATCGCATATGCTGAACTATGGGCCTCATCCAAAATCTCCTTCTTCAGGCTCTTGTCTCTGGGCACACATAACCTGCCTCTGAACAACAACGTACCGTTGTCGCTCAATCGGAACTCTGTAGGCACACCATTCAGTATCATGGTCTTCTTGCCCAACAAGTAGGAATCTGAATCCTGAGCCTCTCGTACCTGATCAACCAATATGGGTCGAACCTGGAAACTGGCCAACAAAGCTCCCTCATCATCCCATTCGAACTTGGCACCTGTAGCCCGAAGCTCGGCTAACATCGATACTCTAGCCACACACATATGAAACAACGAAGCTCCGGATTTCCGGCTAAGTGCATCAGCTACAACATTGGCCTTCCCCGGATGGTACTCGAAATTGCAGTCGTAGTCGTTGATCAACTCCATCCATCGGTGCTGCCTCATGTTCAGATCTAGCTGCGTCTGCAAGTAGGTAAGACTTTTGTGGTCGGTGTAGATCTTACACTGGGCTCCATACAGGTAATGTCTCCAACTCTTCAACGCTAATACAATAGCGACTAACTCCAAGTCATGCGTCGGATAGTTGACCTCATGTGGTTTCATCTGCCTGGAACCGTAGGCCACAACTCTACCATGCTGCATCAACACATAGCCAAGCCCCAATTTCGACGCATCACTGTACACTACAAACTCACCGTTATCGTCTGGTAATGTCAGAACCGGTGTCGTAGTCAACCTCTCCTTTAGGAGCAAATAACTCTCCTCACATGCTTCAGACCATTCAAACTTGACGCCTTTCTTCGTCAGTCTGGTCAATGGTGTAGCAATCCGAGAGAAATCCTGTACAAACTGCCGGTAATAGCCTGCTAAACCCAAGAAACTCCGGATCTCCAGTACAGTGGTAGGTCTACTCCAGTTCAGCACGGCCTCGATCTTGTCAGGATCAACACTGACTCCCTCAGCCGATATCACGTGGCCCAGAAACTTCACACTATCCAGCCAAAACTCACACTTGCTAAACTTCGCGAACAACTGATGGTCCCGCAAAGTCCGCAACACCGCTCGCAAATGTTTCTTATGCTGGCCCACTCCTGGAATAGATCAAGATATCGTCGATAAACACAATCAAGAAAATGTCCAGAAACCGTCTGAACACCCGATTCATCAAGTCCATAAAAGCTGCGGGGGCGTTGGTCAACCCAAACGGCATAACCAAAAACTCGTAATGCCCATACCGCGACCTGAAAGCTGTCTTGCCACATCAAAATCTCGAATCCTCAACTGGTGATATCTGGATCGAAGATCAATCTTCGAAAAGACTGATGCTCCCTTGAGCTGATCGAACAAATCATCAATCCACGGCAACGGATACGTGTTCTTCACTGTAACCTGATTCAGCTTCCAGTAGTCGATACACAACCGCATAGATCCATCCTTTTTCCGCACAAATAATACTGGAGCACCCCATGGAGAAACACTAGGTCGAATAAAACCCTTCTCCAGCAACTCCTGGAGTTGAATCTGCAACTCTTTCAACTCTGCTGGCGCCATACGATATGGTGTCTGGGAGATAGGTCCCGTGCTTGGTAACAACTCAATAGTGAAGTCAATCTCCCGCACAGGAGGTATACCAGGTAACTCTGTTGGAAACATATCCGGATACTCAGAAACAACCTCAATACTACCAAGATCTGGTACAACTGCTGTAGTGTCCACAACATGGGCTAAATAAGCAACACAACCTTTCTTCATCAACCGATCCGCCCTCATCGCGGAAATCAAACATGGTAGTGAAGTGTTCTTCTCGCCGCGAAACAGTATCTTGGGAAAGCCTGGTCGTCGAAACGCGACCTCCTTCTTGTAACAATCAAACATGGCCTAATGCATCTCCAAGAAGTCCATACCCAAGATCATATCAAAATCAACGATATCAAGCAACAACAAGTCTGTGGCTAAACCATGACCCCAATAAAAATCTCACAGTCTCTGTACACCTAACCGATACTCACAATCTCGCCTGACGGATATAACACTCTCCACAACCCCGTAAGTGGAGATGCAGGTACCGTAGCTAATGATGATAGTCTATACGACATGAATGAATGTGTGGCACCTGGATCTAACAATGTAAGTACTGGAATACCAAAGACATGTAACGTACCGATAACGACCACTGGTGAAGCTCGGCCCTCTCGTAAAGTTATCGCATGAACCCTCGCCTGCCCGGCTGGTCGTCCACGCTGAGGCTGTCCCTGCTGTCTGCCCTGGCCCGCAAACTGTGCTGGTCGAGCTCCCGAAGTGGCACCTCGCTCTCCTCCAGAACTCTGGGCCGCCTGTCCATCAACACCATCAAACTGATAACACTCCCTCGCATAGTGACCCACCTGGCCACAGCGAAAACAAGTAACAGTGTCTCGCTAACATGGACCAACATGATGTCTGCTGCAGAGACTACACAAAGGGTACTCTCTCGGTACGGCAAATGAGCCACCAGTACGCCGAGGATAACTGGAACCGCTGGAACCCCCACTAGCCTGTGGTCGCTGCGGTCGATCTCTCCTCCATCTTGGTCTCTGTCTCGGTACACCAGCTGGTGGTCGATAAGATCCACCGCCTGAAGATGAAGCCGAACCGGAAGTATCAGAACTCTGCCTCTTTGAAGGCCCCTGACTCGGTCCACCCTCCTCAAACCGTCTCGGCTGGTACCTCTGCTGCCTCTCCTTCTCAATATCCTCACCTCGGAGTGTTGCACTGACAAACTCATCAAAGTTGTTCCGAGGCATCGTAGTCAGAGTCCCCTTGATGTTCAAGTTCAAACCCAGCTTAAACCTGCGACACTTGGCTTCCTCAGTAGCCACCATATCACGCGCAAAACGAGATAAGCAGGTAAACCTGTCCCGATATTCAAGCACAGACATACTGCCCTGCCTCAAGTTCGTAAACTCCTCATACTTGCGCTGCTGGGTAGCCTTGTTAAAATACCTCTGCATAAACAAATCTCGGAACAAAGTCCACGGAGTATCAACTGGAACTCTGTCGGTGCTAACCCACCAAAAGTATGCATCAGCCTCAAGTAATCCGACTGCTACCACTATCATCTGCTCAGGAGTAAATCGCAAACGCTCACATACGCGTTCAACCTAAACCACCCATGCCTCACATATCTCTGGATCAGCTGAACTCGAAAACACAGTCGCACCAACCGTACGAGCTTTGACCACAGGGTCAAAACGCTCTTACAAACGCAGCACTCGCATCAGCAAGTCGTGAGTCTGGCGATCCTCATCAGGATCCGCTTCCCGATCAACACGGGGACCACGTTGAGGAGGCATCCTACTGATACAAGACAAGCATTAGGTACAAGCAGAAAGAACGTAATCATGAGACCGCAGATATTTGAGAACACACAACACCCGAAGTATTGATGAGTACCGCTGGCCAGTCGGGTCATCACTCCAGTCATGCTGTACAAACTCAAATACCATAAGCGTCACAACTACAAGAGTCTACAGAATCTGACAACCTAATGCTCTGATACCAAGCTGAAATGACCCAACCCCGATTCAGTTACCTAAACCAGAATCGAACCCCCTTCTGAAAACGTGAACCAACAAAAACCATTAAAATTTCGGCAGAGTAACGCTACTAACGCGGAGTTGCCATTACCTGCACCCGGAAAATAACACTTCATCCTATGCCACAAAAGCCAAACTGTGGGCACCAATCGCATCTGGATTTCTCAAATATCATATCATAATCAATAAACAGTAAACACACTGTAATATATAGTATATCCGGGAAAAACCGTATAAAACATGTATCAGAATGTATCAGAGCGACCTCTAGTGTAAATTTATACAATATATACATCAGTAGGTGAAACAAGAACCTACTGGAAAACACAGGTAACTCGAACTGCAAACTGGGCACGGAAACCGTGGGCACCAATCCAACTGCGACGTGAGACACCAGAATTCGAACTGCAAATTGGGAACGGAAACCGAAAAGCCCAGGGGAAAGGCAAATAAAACGTTAGAGTGAGTGGACGAAAATAAACATATGCCTTTCACCAGTTATATACATAATCAATGTAAAACAATGCGAGTTCGAAAAGTATATATATGGAGGTTGTCAGGCAAATCTCTCAAGCCCGACGGTCAAGTGAACCGCTCAAACCCGACGGTGATAGGGCATGGGAATCTCTCAACCCCGGCGGCATACAAGGGAATCTCTCAACCCTGCCGAGAGTAATCTCTCAACTCTGGTCCAGAGAAATCTCTCAACTCTGGCGGACAACCGGCGATCAGCCGAGTAGCCGAAGCATCGATGTAGTAATGTCATCACCAATAAATATAAAATAATACCTCCGAAAATAACATATATCTCAACATCGTAAAAAGTAAATACGGAAAATCATGATAAATCACGAACTCGCAAACAACTGTGAAAATATAAAAATGTCCACTCACAGATCAGCAGAGCGCGGACTCGCGCTAATCTCGTGGCCCGGCGGAAGATCCCTCGCCCGAAGCACGATCTCGATCTCGATCCCCTGAATAATAATAAAACATAACTGATCATAATCATAGCCCACAACTCTGTACTTAACCACGGAAACCAACCGTTCCCGGAAACATATAAACTGTATTAAACAATCGACTGAATTTCCGAAATCTCCACTCGAAACCTTCGACTGAAAATCCGATACCCAAATCAATACGAAAACCTCAAGGTGATAATCAGGGCGCGATTACGAGAAAAATGACATTAAAATCATCGAAAACTGAAAAGTCAACCCTCTCGCCGGAGCGCCGCCGCCGCCGCCGGCGTGCCGTCAACGGAGAATTTCTCCAGCAAGGAAGCTCCAGTCTTGAAGCTTACCTCAAGCCCAACACAAAACATAACTACCATGAAACCCAATTCTCACCGGAATCTCCTCAAAACAGCTCGAAACCCAAACGGAGCTAAACTCCGGCAACCATATCGGGTTCACCAAAAACCTCATCCTCAGCCCAAATTAAACACAGGGGAAGCATCACTAGGGCAAGGGGAGTCGAAACCCTCTCACCCCCGCCAACGTGGCTCGCCAGAACACTACCAACCGTCACCGGTGAAATCCACGAAACTGACCCGGTTCGTTCTCGTTCAAATCTCCATCAATTTCCATAATTCCAAACACAAAACAACTTAGAAACTCAAGAGGAAGAGATTCATACCCCTCACGTGGCCGGAAAATCTAAGTCGGCCGGCGAAAACCAAATGGGAAAGTTTTCCTCTTCGGTCAACGGTCAAACATCCAAAAATGGAAAGTCAACGCTGGTCAACATTTCAAACAGTGTTTTCGACAATTTTACGACTATTTTCGATATTTATACTCGCGTCTTGGGACGATCAACGGTCCAAAATGGATAACCATTACGATTCGGATAAATACGAAACGAACGGATAAACTCGTCGATAAACCGAAACTTCAAATAATCATATTATATTCCTCGAAATAACGTGCTCAACAACTTCCGTGAATAAACTCGATTCAAATTCTAGGCCGATATTTAAGTCGTGAACTAATCCGACAAATCACAGAATTAACGACTAATCGCGATTAAGCACTAACTCGTGGATTATGCTGTTTACTCAACTGATTCTGGTTCGGGTCGTCACAGTTTAGTGTTGCAAGGGAAATCAATTGTAGTCTTCCTTGGAAACTTCTGTGTAAGTCGATAGGGAGACCTTGTTATAAAATTAAGTTATCATGATTCTCGGCTGAAAAGTGTTATAATATGATTTGTCGACAGCTTTAGTGTGTTGGCTTGTCGGTTGAATGTGTTTAAGCGACACTAGTAAATATAAGTAAATTTGAGGTAGATTTTCTCAATTGTTTTGGGGGATGTGAAGAGGTCGCCACCATTGTGCGTATCGCAGAAGGGCAATGTCAGGTGAGCACCACTGTGTACTTTTCTTGAATCGATGATGAGGGTATTATGAGATTTCAGTACCAGTAGTTGTTCAATTATCAATTACTGATGTTGACACAGATGTTAATCAAGCACATGAGGATGTTTCTGGTGAAGACTTTTAGTGAAGTTAAGCAGATCAGGAAGATTATGCATGACAACCCTTAGAATTTCACACGTTTCACGATTTCCAGAGAACCCTTAGTGTCTCATATACAACATTTTAGTTCGTGTTCAAGCATGAAGCTAAGTACCAGCATTCATTTCAGTTTGATGATTATGCATTTTTTTTCCAAGATCCATTCAAACTATAGGAAAATTCTCGTTTAACGAGAAATGGGAGATACATTGCGAGTTAAGGGAACTTGCTTCTTAGTATTAGTGTCGAGGCTTTAGAGAAGCTATATAACTCTTAGCAGTCTTATAATACTGTTTTTTATCCTCAGTTATGTGAATATCAATTAACCTCATTGCAATGCTCATTTCGTTTGTTCCTACATTCATTACTTGTTTGCTGATATGAGTCATGGGCACAAGTACTGATGTAGACAAGGATGTGTGATGAAAACTACAAGAAAGTTTCATTGGGAATGAAATTAGTTATCAAGTTGTCCTTAATGTATAAACTTTTGGGTCATTGATCCTCGAGTTGATGAATCTTGCGCCTTCATCATGTTAGAGCTGCGGCTTAAATTATTTTTATTTTCGTTCGAAAATGGTGTTGTCCCATAGTGATGGACTATACGTGAGATCTTTTGATAGTTTTGGGATCATGTGTTTCACATAGGGTATGTTCTTTTGAGCCAGTTATGTATTCTTTGGCTCCATTCTTATCATTTCGACTTGACCCGACTATCTGAATCGATATAATTTTTCTCTATCGGCCACCATTGTTGGCGTTCAAAGTAACATCTAGAAATTTTCTAGGTCCTGATTTCTTTTTCATTTGGTTTTTTGTTGGGGTACCAAACAAAGTGAATTGAACAGCATTTCTCTGGGGAGCACTGTCACCTTATTTCTTAGTGCTCTGGCCAATTAAGGACGTTATAGGTATGGCTAACTATTTTTCGATATGGTATGCAACCTGAATTGAATAACCAAGTTATGCGACGAATGTAGTAATTTCGTAGGTATGTACCCTAAGCTAGATCAGCTTTGTGAACTCCTTATCCTTTATCGTGGATTATGTCACTAGCTTAGAGCTTTATATTGCCGTTGCGATTCATGAAGATTTCAGCCTGACACACTATGGTAGTGACTGTAGCTTATTTCATTCTAGAAGTTCAATCAATTTGTTTGACTTTATTGTATAGAGTGGGTACATAGTAATTGTTTTGTATCATTCTTTATCTAACCACATCATGAAGTTTTATAAGACCAAAAATGTAGGGCCTTTGACTTTTTGACAAATTTCAATCTACTGTCGACGATATAAGTTCATCCACCTACGTGTAGGTTAATCTGTTCAGTGTTGTTTTCAAGAAAAGGACTCTTAGATTTGGATGCCAATTTATTTTTGTCATAGGAGTTAGTCATCGCTTGTGGTATACCGCTAACATTCTCCTAATTTGCAGGATGTCATAAGCGTGGAACTAGCTTGAGATTATAATTTCTTCATTTCAGTTAGGAATCACGAGAACTTATTAGAGATAATGCATCTACGTACAGGCCATAGTTGTGTATACAACAATCCTTATAGAGGAATTTTAAAATGTGTTAACCGTTGCTAAATTGTATTATTTACGAGTACGCTTAAGAGTAGAGGAATATGTGTCATTTGATCTAGTAAGTGATGCATTTTTACATGATTCCTTTTAGAATAGATGAAGGAGTATCATCTAGACAATGAAGCAATCTTTTCTTAGAGGATCGTTTGTCAAAGTAGCGTAACGAAAACGTAGTGGAAATATAAAAAGGTACTTTAGTATTATTCACTACAGAGTATGTGAATAGAAGTTTGCTAGGAATCATGCTAGATTTCTCGAGAAGTTACTGGGTTTTCCTTTGTTAAGGGAGATGACTTCTTTTGGGGACAAGACCCATTACTTAAGTTTATTTTTCATGGTTTCCGTGGAGTTGTTTGAGTCATGAATTAATTTTCATAAGTTAAATAGAATCCCCGTATTATTTTCAATAAACCTTTTAGCGTTGGATAGTAGCAGAATCAATTGAAGTACACTATGGAATGCTCAAATCTAGTACGATATTAATTGTTTCCGATTAAGGTACTTGATATGTGCAACTAGCTCGAGTTTATGAACTTTCTAGTTATGAATTATGAGAGTTTGCAAGAAGGAAATTGAGTATGTTTTGAGACAATTATGTTGCACAATCTTCAGATTCTCACAAGATTAGTTAACGGAGCATCGTGTTGATCGCCTAGCATTCATTAGCTGCATGAATATATATAAGAATCATACACGAGAATGCCAACTTCCGACTATTTTTGATTGTCTTTGACGAAGATGTAATTTATCAATCCTTTGGAATACAGAGTCTGATCAGTGATTACTACAGGGGAGTTCTCTTATTCCTTGGACTTTATAACATTCTAATTTTCTGGTTAATTTTCGTTTGTTAAGTATCCAGTCTAAGGGAAATTACAAATATTTTTTAGTTGTACAGCGAGGGAGGTGGCAGAACTTTCAATTATTTAATTTGAGATTGAAACTAGATATGTGAATTAGCGGCTCAGTGTGTTACCTCCACGAATGGGCAGTTTTTGTAGACATACATTCTTATGTAAGTAGAGGCTTATGTTTATTACCAACGAATCTTTAGGTGTTGGATAATAGTGGATATGTTTATATATGAGCCATGTATGTGAGCTACGAAATTATAGATTTGGATGTGATGTTATTGTTACAGATTATAGTCCTTGAGTCACGAGAATAGTTACATTGGATTTTAGACCTTAAGTTGCATACAATTATTATCGCTGACATATGCATAGCCTGTCAGGATTACTTTGACCTTAAATAGGATGCTGAGTTTATATCTTCATAATAGACAGTGAATTGAGATGACAATTTGACTCTTTGGAGTCTGCCCTTAGTTTTGGGCATATTTGAAGCAAATCTCAGTGATTAGTTATTAGTTATTAGTTATTGATATTTGAGTTAATCTTTACAGATTAAACTGTAGAGATATTAAGTATAGCAATCATTGTGATTTATAAATTCAGATGAGTATGAGTGATTTATGTTTATAGTGTTATTCAGTTTGATTATGAGAAATCCGGATGGAATTCGGTGTACACGGTTTGTTTTTGGGATTTAATTACTTGAAGTATTCTCCTTATGCAGGTTTTTGAGTTCCTTGAGTTTTAGGGGAAACTATGCCAAATTTTCAGTAGAATTTTCGGGAATAAGAGAATTGAGTAGGGTCAAAACGTTCCCTCAGATCAGTCAGATGACCACTTATGTTACGGCTTTAGAATTGTCAGTCCGGGTCTTCATCTTGTTGCCTTTATGGCCACGAGGGTCACTTTTATTTGTGAGTATCTGTTTAGGGACACCTCTGGTAGGTTTATGGTGCAAGGTTCAAGTGGTGATCAGGAGCCACTTCAGGAGGTAGAGCCGCACCGTCAGCTAAACAGCTGGCATATTAGAACTGTAACTGAAGGCTGAACTGACCGAACATGCCGACATCATTATGAGCATTTTCCATTAGAGGGGCAGAGATATAAGATTTTTTAGTTATTTATATTTTAGAAGTTGCATCCTGACCCTTTCATGTACCAGGCTTATAGTGAATAGTTGATTGAGACTCTCGATCAGAAGAACTAGGCCTCGTAATCAAGTGATACATGGTGAAGGTATTACGGATAACCCCCTCTTAGCTGTGGATATTACTTGAGAGTCGAACGGACTCATACAAGAGTAGTACCCGTTGGTGTTTACTAGTATGTGCATAAATTTTGAGGAGAAATTTTTTTCAAGGGGGGCAGATTATAATATCCCGTCTCGAGATTTTTTTTTTATGATTTATTTAAGGTTAATCAAGAAAAGTAATTAGTTTTGTCACCATCGGTAAATATTGAGAGCTTTTTAATTGACTTTTTATAATATTTTCTAAGTTAGTTGGATTTGGATGGCAGTCGTAGAAATTGTCGAGACGGGTCCGTAGACGCGAAGAATGCCGAAAATGAAATTACGACAAGAAAGTTATGATCAACGGAAGTTTATCGGAAATGAAAAGTCGTAAATGGACGAGTATAAATAGGACTTTCGATTTTGAAAAATTATATTGTGGAAATTCATAGAGTCAGTTAAGATGAGTTTGTAGCCACGTTAAGAGTTAAAATCGGAGTTACGATGAAGGATTTACGGTCAACGGAAGTTTTGTATGATTTTACGGAATTGGTTAGTCGCAACTCGCAAGTATAGATACGACTTTCTGAAAATGGAAAGTCAAAAATTTTCCTTTCAGTCAGTTTTTCTTTCTCTTTCTCTCTCCTCTCCTCCAAAAATGGAAAGGCAACCATGGGTCGCTGACGACGGAACTCGTCGGTCCAGCAACCAAAACTGACGAGGCTGGTGTCAAAATGTTCATCCCGCTTTAAAACCAATATGGTTTCAACCTTGATTTCATGACATTGGAGAGGTGGTACGCTCGAGAATTTACGAACCGAAATGAAAAACCCTAAGTTTTAGGGTCGTTTCGTTCCCAGCCAAATCAACCGCGAGAAGCACTAGGCTTTGAAGCTCTCATCACCATGATTCTAACTATACCATGAAATATATTCAATTCCAACCGAGGAGGAAGAATCGATCGATTGAAATTTCTTGGGACTTTCGGTTCAAAACCAAATTCGGTGACTTAGGGATAGAATTTGACTTTGTTGTAGTTATGAAAGTTGTTTGTTGTGTGATTTGGAGCAGAATAGGCCTCAGTTCGCCAGAAAAAGTCACCGGCGTGTTGCGCCACCGCCGCTGCCGGTGGTTCAGGGCGGGGCTTCGACGAAGGTAATTTGATGTAAATTTGATGTTGTTTTACTCGTAATTTTGTACCAATTGTAATGAAGAGATTATTGAATTGATTTGGACATTGTTGATTAAGACGTGTGATAAATCAGATATTAGTTAAACAATTTTACGATTATATCAAACGTTTGAGTTCATAACCGATTTAACTTCGAGTCGCGTAATATTTGAGAAATGTGTTATGATCCTTAAAAGGATTCAAGATTTAGAATTGGAATTAGATTAAAGCTTGTATTTAGTTTTAAAGTATGTTATTTGAGAATGCGAGGTTTTCGACGTTATTGCTCATTAGCGAACGAGCTTAGTTATTTGATATGAATTTTCGCGATTAGTTATTGAGTAATAATCACTATTTCAGGACGACGTGTTAGCAGCCAGTGAGAGATATTAAGAGACATCAACTGACAGATTTTGGCTGGATGAAAATCACGACACAGTACTGTGAGTGGACCTTTATTTTTCATAGTCGATTGCGAGTTCACATTTTTATGCTTTCTGCTTTACGGTATGTTTTCAGAGCATTTATTTGGAGATTTCTTTTGTGATGGTTTTATTTAGTAGATCGATGCCCTAGCTATTCGGCTGATCACCGGATAGTCGGTCGGACCGGGTTAAGACAAACACCTTGCCCGACCCAGATTGTCTCGGGTTAGAAAAAATACCCTAGACGATCCCATCACCTTAATTTTCATGCATATATGTGTTTTGGGTTAGGACAAACACCTTGAACGACCACCTCCACTTGCTGTTCAGTTTATGCTATGTGAACTAGCATTATTTCACAAAAATTAATGGAAAGGCATGTTGTTATAGTTTTACAAATTTACTTGGTTTATGATTTTTGTCTACTCACTCTAATGTTATTTTTTTTTTGTTTTATGCCTTTCCATGGGACCTTTGTTTTAAAATGCCTAGATTGTAGGTTAGCCGGCTGAAGTTGTGATTGCTCAGAGTTCGAGGCATGACAGTCCACATCTTCCGTCTTCTTAATGTAGGTCCTCTATTGAAGTTCAGGGTTGCTCGTGCTAGAGTAAATGGTACCGATTAATCAGTGCTAGATACTCTAATATAAGTCCCGCAAGACTTATCTTGAGTTACTACGGTAATCTGGAGCAGATCTTGTCAATAAATCTCTTTAAACACTCATCACTTTTTATTTTGTCTTTGAAAAATTAAGTAAAGAGAGGATAGTTTTGTCAATTTATTTATTTTTAAAATTGTTATAAAATAGATGTCTATTTGGGTAATTTTACGATATTGTTGGGGTGCACAGTTTGCAAGCTGCACAACCTCAAAACACTTCCAAACCAGGCGGAGCCCGCTGGGGTAAAAGGCAGGGGCGCACTTGATTTGTTGAGGTTGTGCACCGTGCACATCGTGCAGATGAGAACTTTCGGTAATTTTATCTACATTGAATGATAATATTATATTATTATTTAGGTGCAAGAGGCCGGACCTAAATAATATAATATTATCGTTGTGCAAGTGATAAAAATATATTTCTATATTATTTAATTTTTTTATTTGAAAAGAGCTCGGGCTGGATGAGGTTTATGAGACTGAGACTGAGTTAGGCCGAAGATATTTAAATGGGTTGGGTTGGGTTGGGCTGAGTTTCAAATGTATAACCCAGACCCATCCCTTCAAAAGTGACTGGACCGGTCCACCCTAAATTGAGATTGAGTTTGATTTTGGCCCTAAAGGCTGGGCTGGTCAGAATGAGGCTTGAAGTCGAAGGGCCAATTGATGAGACCTTTACGGAGTGATGCAGTTGCAAACTGTTGATATGACAGCAGGTGGAAGTGGGAACAATAAGGGTGTTAATGGCTCAGCTGAGTTGCATTCATTTGAGGTCCACACCAAGGGTTTCGGATTAAAGATGTCGGCTAAAATGGGAAATCTTCAAGGGGGCGGGTTAGGACAAGGTAGGACAGACCCCGTTGAAGCTGTTAAACATCCTAAATCAGTTGGATTGGGTATGGAATTCTCAGACACCATTGGTGTTCAAGTCAATTGTGTACCCCAGCAAATCAGAAGTCAGCAGGCAAAGAGCAACCCGGTAAGGAAGGAAACCATTGTAGAAACTACAGTTTGGAGACCATGTGTTCCTTAAGGCTCAACCTTGTGGTGGTAACAAGTCATTCCAATAGTACCATGCTTAACTCTCTCATTTGTTTTTGTTGAAAGGAAACTCTTTCCTTTGTCATTTTGAGGTTGTGGAGCTATTTGATGACATTACTTTCGAGTAGCAATTCCATCTAAAACAAATGGTAGCTGGGATGTCTAATATGACTGGAAAAAGTTTAATCATGCACAAAGTTCTGTTTTTTTTTTCTTTATTTTTTTCCATAAATATATTTATATATTATTTTATAGAATCTTCTCACTTTTGCGATTATTCACGCTTATTTTTTTTACATACATAAGCTAAATTCAGGGGGATGGACTTTGAGCGAATACATATGTTTTGGAGTTAATTCAGGTCATCTCTGAAAGTTATGTCTTTAGTGCTTCAGTTTGCTGTCCTTCCCAGCACTCGTTGTAATCTAGTGATATGTATCGTTTTACCATTGATACAGTATGGGAGCACTTGAAGAAAAACATGTTTTGGGATAAGTACACGTGTTGGATTTATCACGGTGAAACATCATCAGCGGGTCAACATGATCATGGACAATGTCCTCAGATGGCCAGTACATTAAATGATCCTACAACAAGGTTGATTAACGATGTGTTTCCTTATGAGAGCGGTGTATTTGCTCAAGCACCAGATAATGATCCCGCCGTCAGGGGCTTCCCTCATATTGAGCCAGTCCAGCAATTATTTACAGCTGTCAACACTATCGGTATGGACAAGTACAACAATCTGATTGCGTTCCAACATACCCCGTTGTGCAACAGGTGTAATAAGATTATTTTTGAAAGTGTCATGGGAGTAATGAAGCTCAAACTGGGGAACAAAATGAGTGTCAAGGCTATTGATGATTGGCTGAAGTAGACTACTTTGATGCAGCCCTTCGGTCATCATCTTCGTACCACTCATCGTAAGGTGTGACATATCCTGAAATATTTTGGCCTTTCCTACATCAAGACAATGCAAATTTAAGTGTGGGGTGAGGTTTATATCATATCCTTAGAGTCAATGTATAAACTTTTTATTTTTGAGTCAGTTTTTTTTCGTTTCAATTTTGGAGTCTCTTCCCGTAGCAAATGTTCGACGCGTCGAACTCATTTCCCGACCCGTCGAATTTGTTTTAGGTATTTTTCAATTTTCTTTATCGGAGTCTCGATCGTTGAAGAAGTTTCAGACCCGTCAAAATTAGGTCCAGAATGATATAGTGAAATCTATTCGACCCGTCATGTAGGAGCCTTTTGCGATGACTAGTTCATCGTGGAAGGGTTCCTACGTAAATTTTTAGAATTTTTGATTTTTTCTTTGTTTTTATTTTGTGTTTTAGTGTCTTATAAGAAAAATAAAATAGAAAAATAAAAAGTGTCAAGAAAAGCAACACAAAAAGAGTCTTTTGTTTTTGTTTTGAGTCTTAGGAGCCCTTAACGAATCCATGATGTGATTATATCTTCTGAAATTGTGATTAAAAGTGAAACATGTGAATATGTGATTGGAGTTTCTTTAGTTAACCTTGATGTATGGTGCATGTGCTAATATGTAGTGGATGTAGAAAGAAGTTAACATGGTATAATTTTAGAGCATGCATGAATATGTTATGATTCATTAACCAGTGAGCGACTGAGCCTAAATGCGATATACATGCATTTTTTTTGTGTGTCAATTGCTTGCTGCAGATTAAGTTAAAGTACTATAGAGATTACTAGAACTTGCTCTTGTACTTTTCAAAATTTATAGTCATTATATGTGGGAAGTGATGAAGGCATTTAGGATCTACCACTATTGTCATATATAGCCTCTGTCCCATATTTTTGTGTCCACAAAATATGCACCCCGTAGTTAACCACTTTGAGCCTACATGTTTAAACTTTTTGTCATCATTAACATAACCTTAATCTTGAAGCTTAGAATATTTATATCTTTACCTTTGTCCTAGGACTTATTATATCTATACGAGAGACAAGTGCATGAAGACCAGGGTGAAAGTTTATGAAGATGATGCAAAGAAATTCGTGTGGGGTATCAAGCTAGATGTGTTACTTCAAAAAAAAAATATTATTATCGATGTACAAATGAAAAAATGTGAGTTCTAGCTTGAGACCCAGGTTAACTGTTGATGAAAAAAATGATGTGAAGGCCCAACAAGAGGAAATCTGGCCTCACTGGTGACACATATGAAGTGAATTCAATGGTTGCAAAATTCGATAAAAGTCTCTACATATGGTGCTCTATTAGGTTTTAGAATTGTGTTTGAATTCCACATCCTTCTGTTCTATAAACCTATGAGCCTATCCCCATTATAACCTTTGAAAAACCTTTTTGATCCTCAGGATGGGCAACCTTTGATATGTGGATATAAGTCACAAGAGTTGAGCATATGGTTCGGTCCATTTGTCAAGTAATTGAGTTGAGAGAATACCTTAGACATGTTATGAGAGAAACACTTATGAGAGCATATCTTTGTGAGGTTGAATCTTGACTTATTTGTTGCATGCTACAACTTTATATTCACCATGATTATGTCTTCGTCCTACATATTTGATTTATGTCATGTATTGAAATTAACCTTCGGAATTCTGTGGATTGAATAGAAATATCATGTGAACTTGGTGTTGCACTTTTCGAAAGATTGCTGAGACAAACTATTAAGGGCATTAGAGTTTTGTAATTGTTGAGTCTTTCCAGAGTCTTAGTTTAGTATTTTGCTCGAGGACAAGCAAAACCTAAATGTGGGGTATTTTTATATTTGCATAAATATGCAACTCTCTTGTGTTTAATTATTCCAAAAATACTTGGTTTAGTTGTTTATTTTTCAGTAATTAATATGTTTTTGTTTATTTAGGATATTTGGAGAAAAATACAAAAATGAACAATAAAAGGAGATTCTATGGGAATAAAGTTGGTGACGTGGATAGTCCAAGTGACAATGATTCAATCCTAAGTTGGTGAGGAGAGGCCCAAGATCAAACCTATAAAACCCTAACTTGTTGATGGAGCCAGGGTTGTTAATTTTCAGAGAGAGAAGCCTAAGAAGAGAAGAAATGTTGCTACCAAGAATCCCAGCTGTCCCAGTTTTACCCGTTGAAATTGTCCAATCGAGAATTCTAGGGTTTTTGGTTTATTCTTCCTTCTCCATCATGTTTTTCTATTTTGTAATCTTGACTATGAGTAGCTAAACTCCCCCAGTTAGGGGCTGATTGAAGCCTTAGACATGCTTACTTAGTTGGATGCTTATTTTGTAATTTTGAACCCCTTGTGATTTATATAACTATTTGGATGAGTTTTACTTCACTATAATTTCATTGATAATTTCTAATATATATTTTTTTGGTGACCAACTTAGTTGCTTGTGGTAGAGTCTAGTATCTTGACTGTGTGCATAACCAACATATTATCGCATGTTCTAAAGAGATAAGCAAACCCGTTGTGATAACTTGTGTGAAGTAAATCCCTAGTGAGGAAAGAGTGAACACCATATCAACTCTTGAAGCTGTATTGTTCCTCAAACATTCTTAGAATGTAATTACTCTAGTTTTCAAGGCTTACACCACCATATGTATAAGTCGGTTAATTAGGGATCAAGTTAGAGCAGATGACCACTCCCTCTTCTATGCCAAGTAAGATAGTGTAATACGTATAATGACTTAACCAAATTAAGCTCATGCATGGGGAATATTCATCCATGGTTAGGTAAATTGGGTTAGGGTAATTGTAAGTTGTTTAGGGTGGAGAGAAGTTCCTAACGTTCATCTTTATCTGATCTCATAATATATGTACTTTTCTGAAATTTATCTTTTTTTGCATTAACTATAAATTGGCCGAATTATTCGGCATCCAAAACAACTCCAAATACCCTGAATTTTTATGTGGTAGTCCGCCACTGAGTCTAGTGTCATTTTTTCAATTTTCATGATTTTTGGTTTACTGTAAGTAGGATGCGTAGTCCACTTTGTGTTCAGTGGTTGAGTCTACCACGTGTCTGGCTTTCACGTCTTTTATGTTCCTTGCGCTTTTGAGTCTTAGTTTCACCAATTTTTTGTGGGTAATGATCCATATTTTCCATTTACTACATTGATATATTTGCTTAAGAATAAGGTTATCTTTGAGGGCGGTTATTCACCTATCACCACTTACCACATCACACTAGTCCTAAAGAGATGTTAATTTGATAACAGTTAGGACTATATTATAGGAGTATCAGACCTATATGAGAGACATTGAATAAGGAAAAAACCACACACCGAGAAATAGGAACACATACACCGCACACTTGAAATACATATATCCCCCTTAATAGAGTGAAGAAAAAAGATTCAGTCATGCTCTATAGTTTGAGTGCAAGTTTCTTTATAATGACCAATATTACAATGCTGCTTTCACATTTATCTCATTAGTGATCTAATTTACTATTTTTCTTAGTAATTGACTATTCAACAAACATATACAAATGCTTAATAAGGATGGTCCGGTGATTATAGAAACTATCTTAGACTAATTACACACACACCTTAAAATTTGGAATTGTCCAGGTGTGTCGTTGTTGTTGGATATATGCAGGTTGTTGGTATATATAACTATACGGCCCTATTACGAGTATTTAGCCAGTGAACGAGGTGACACTACCATAGCCAAATGCAAGCCAGTAGCAAGAGCTCCAACTTTGGTGACCATCCCGACCCTAAAAGTACAACGACACGCTCAATACAACATGCTCAATAAACAACCCTATGAAAGAGGGAAGTCCCACATCGAAAGAAATAACAATACAACTCCCTCAACCACCTTTATAAGCAAGTCATTCATTACTATGAAAGGTAATCTGATTGACTCAACTCAGTAACATTGTTATACTCAATTCGTATTCTTAGTTATGCATCGAAGTATCGAAGGTGGGCAAACCCCGTCAAAGACTATAACACCCATGTGCGTATTGTGACTAATAGTGTCCTAGCAAAGAAGCAATCATACGATAGCAACACCACCTGATACATCACAATCCTGCTTCCATTAGTAACCTAGCAGAAACCGGTAGAAACAATTGGCGCCGTCTGTGGGAAACGTCCAAATTGCAAACCATGTACAAACACCACAATCTCAAAATGTAGATAGCCTAAATTGGTAGCAAAACATGGCAATCGAAACCAGTGATGGGTCGAATCTCATCACCCCGTCAGGCCGCAGGACCAGAAAGGAAATCTCGGAGGTTGTTTTGAGCAATATCCAAGACATGAAAAATGAGGACATCCAAGCCCAACTATTGAGGGAGTTAGAACAAGCCTGATGGAAAGGGACAAGGAGCGCCTGGAAAGAGAGAAACAATCTGAAAGGCTTGACGTGTATCTACGCCGTCAAGAGGAAAGGAATGAAGAAGAGCCCCAGTATGAAGAACGGGGAGAAGATAACAGGGAAGATGATATCATAAGGATCAATCCACTTGAGGACTCCATAATCCACACCTAATCGAGCAACCTCCGTTACCCTAGAGAGTAGCACAAATAGAGAGGAATCAGAAAAATGATGTATAGGTAGCAATGCCGCTATGGTCCGCCGAATGGAGGAGCTAGCGGCAGAAATCTCATCACTCAAGAATGGCAAGCATGTCAGGCATAATAGAATGTACACCCCTCGGGTGAGCCTTTTTTTAGAACATATATTCACGTCAGGAACAGATCATCATGCCAAAACTATTAAAATTGCTTGATATATTGGGAAGGGTAATCCGCGAGTCCACATAGACGAGTTTCAATTCGCCACGGCATGGACTCATTACACTGATGCCACACTATATTTCTTATTTCAAAAAACACTCTCCGAAGAGGCGAGAGATTAGTTCTACAGGGATTCTGCCAACCTCGATACATTTGTTTGTTGGACTGACGGAAGGCTTGAAGAGATTTTGGCGATCAGTGAAAATACAACACCACCAGCATGCTTCTCAAGATCCTCCATAGGGAAATGGAAAGCCTAATGAGTTTTATCCATCAATGGAGAGCACTTGCCTACACTTTTCAGAACCTTGACAAAGGTATATCCCTGACGACGCTCCTCCTGGACATGCGAGCTACCCCTTTCGTTGAGAAGCTCGTCAAGAAGGATTACCTTACATAAAATGAAGTTATTGACTTAATTGTACAAAAGGCCATGATTGAGGGAGAAGTTTATGGATTGTCCGGACCTTCTGTCACTCTACCACCACACCCAAAAATCCTACCACAAGTACCCGTAATCCCCACCCCACCCCACCTGTTAAAAAGGCATAACCCCAGTTCAACCCTCAAAAGAGGCACAACAATCACAACCAAGAACAAAGGAATCAAAAGACATACCAGCATAACTCGAATTGCCATGCCACAAGAATAATCTACCACAAACCCAGCCTTGCCAAAATTCACCACGAAATGACAACCCATCCCGCTACAACCACCAGCCCCGCCAAGAAATATTTTTGGTAGCACATGCCTCTTACGAGGAAATTCTCAACAAACCTAGGAGACTAATCCAACCACCACCATCAAGGCTACCGAATGCCAGACTGATGAAGAACAGAGGAATATGGTGCTAGTACCACGATTCCAACACACATAACACAAATGAGTGTAAAGCTCGCCAATGAAATCCACAGGCTTAATGATACAGGTGAGCTGAAAAAGCATAGAGAAAATGAACCACATCATGTGGCGAACATTAAAGCAAGGGGGACAATTAATACAATCTTTGGAGGAAAAAGGAAGGTCGATGGATCTTATCAGGAAAGGAAGCTCGCCATAAGGGACATATTCGCCGTTTACCACGACAAACCCATTAAAGTAAGATGGAAGGACTGACCGTCAATCACCTTCTCCTGATGAGGAGCAGGGTCGTCATAGTAGCACATTACCATTAGTTATTGATGGAGTGGTAGATAGATACAACATGAAGAGAATCCTAATCGATATCGGTGCTTCCATCAACATCATATTTTGACGACCATACGAGGAGTTAAAAAGGCCTGCCAGCAAGATGACATAAGGTCATAACAGTTTCATGAGCTTTTCAGGCAAAAAAACTTATCCACTCAGCAGCGACTACATGCGGTTTACCATCGTTGCCCCTGAAATGCCACAGAATGAAATTCTCACTGATTTTGTAGTAGTGGATATCCGCATATCCTACAATGTGATCCTTGGCCGATTCACTATCAGCAAGCTCAAAATAATCATTGCTAGCCACATGCTCATGTTGAAATTCCCAATAGATTATGGGATTGGTGTTGTCAAGGGATACAACTTCGTGGAAAAAATCGTCCACCCAAATCAAGATGGCAAGCGATAGAAGGTCCTGGCGCTCAAAGAAGCTTCTACCATAAAAGAAAAACTATACGATTCTCATGACAGATTCAACACAGTTCATCCGATAGCATATATAGATGAGCTCAGAACTGTGCAGCTATCAACCAATCATCTATAACATATAGTATGTATCGGAGCACAGATAGATCCGGAGCTTGCCAGACAGTTGATCCAAATCCTTAAGCACTAATAGTAGGTCTTTGCATGATCCTATGTCGACATGTTGGGCATCTCGACAAGCCTAATCTCTCACAAGCTAAGTATCACACCAGGGGCAAAACCCTTTAAGCAAAAGAGAAGGGCTTATGGCAAGGAGCGTTATACTGCTATGCATGCAGAGGTCGACAGACTCAAAAACATTGGATTCATCCAAAAACTGCACTATCCGAAATGAATCTCTAACGCCTTCCTGGTTAAGAAGAGAAATGGAACCTGGCCGATGTGCATCAACTACAACAATTTGAACAAATATTGACCCAAAGACAGCTTCCCGTTACCAAGGATCGATCAATTGGTAGATGATACGGCAGGACATGAATTACTGTCCATAATGAATGCATACTTAGGGTACAACCAAATATTCATGGACCCTAACAATCAGGAAGCCACTTGCTTCACAACCGACAAGGGGTTATATTTCTATGTTGTCATGCCATTCGGGATCAAGAATGCCCGATTCACATACAAAAGACTGATGAACTTCATCTTTGGAGGCCTAACAAGTAAGATTATCAAAGTCTGTGTAGACGATATTCTTGTCAAAAGCATGAAAGTTACAGATTATGTTGAAAACTTAAAAAATGTGTTGGACTTGATCATCAAGTATGGCATGAGGCTCAATCCCACCAAGTGCACGTTTGGCGTTATCGCGAGCAAGATCCTGAGCTATATCGTCAACCAACAAGGTATCGAGGCCTCTCCTGCTAAGGTAAAGGCCATCATCGACATCAAACCTCCCACCATAAAAGCTTAACTTTAGAGCCTAATAAGGAAGCTAGCATCCTTGAACCGCTTCATTTCCCATTATTCTGATATATGTGCTTCCCTACTTCAATGTTTCAACCACTATTTGCTCTGGTGATGTATGTATTGGTGTGGTAGCTGGACGTGCTAACGCATCAGCCTTGACATTATTTTCTCTGGGAATATGTGTGATATTGTAAGATTTGAATTTATTCAACAAAGATTTGAATTTAAGCTATAATCGTGTCACTGTTGGCTTTGAAGGTCCTCAAGATCTGGCTGACGACTAACTGAGAGTCGCTGAAGATGTTAATATCGTATGCTTTTGAGTTGCTAGCGAGAAGTCCTAGACCCTGAATGTTTGCCAATAGACTTGGCAGGATACATAACATCCACACTTGGCGAGGAAGTTGACTTGGTAAGCGAGTTAGACTTTGACCTTGAGCATAAAGATTAACGCTATAGCCCTTGGGCAACACAGCTATAACCCCTTTCAATCCTCCTCAGCGCCTGCTCAACCTTCTGTTGTAAGTGCACCTAGCGCTCACACTCATTTCTCTCTCTCTCTCTCTCTCTCTCTCTCTCTCTCTCTCTCTTTCTCTCTGTTTCTCCCTTCGCAGCCTTCTCCTTGTCGTTCCTGCTATACGTCGATGGAAAATCGGAATCTCCTCGATGTCAACCGGAGTCTATTCGAGAGCCACATTTTTCTGAGATCTGACAACAAGATGACGACTGGAGGTTCCCTTAACGGGCACCTTCTGTTTCCCTTTACTGGAAGGTAGGAAAGGGTCAACAAAATCCTGCACGCTAAGGGCCAAGTACCTTGACGATCGGCTGCGCCTTATCACCGACGGTGAAGTTACCGTCTTCATGAGCCACTAACTTTCAAATGGTAGCAGCCTTGCTCATTAACTACGTCATACATTCGTACGCAAGGTCTTGCTTCTTAGAAGTCTTGGACTTCAACATCTTTGCTAAATTAAAACAATCCACACGTTAAAATACGCCCGTAAACCAAAATACAAAACACACAGGAGAAAAATGCCAACACGAAATACTTGGTGGACAAGCAAGAATGTTTCATTCAATCGTATCCCAGTGATTGGCAGCCCAAAGGTTTCTGGCCTCAAAAGCTTGTTTAAAGACGTAATAGATGCGCTCAAATCTATACTATTTAAGACGGGTTAACGGGTAATCCAAAGGATCTGTCAGAACAATACACCATAAATACACAAACACGGGCACAAACTAAACAATACAAATATAAGCAAAGGAAAATCCCAAACAACCGAATGGATGAAACAACTTTGGCACTCAATCAATCTTATCCCGGTTGGTTGAAAAAATACTAGACATATCTTCAAACTCCCACTCCCCTCCGACAAGACACTGAATACGTCGCAAGGTTGTAAAAGATGTTGGCGGATCTGTCAGCCACCATTTTATCCTGGGCTTAAAGGTCATCGTACAGTGATCCATTTTTTGGGTGAATCTTCAAACAGAAAAAATAAAGAATCTCCGCACAGATGTTGTAACCTACTTACAACCCAGATGTTGTAGAAGGCAATCAACACTCGGGTCATCACTCGACCATACTGCCCTAACATCACATTGAGAAGAGACATGGCGTATTGAAAAAAGGGATGCAAGGGGACCTTCACGCCAGCCTTGAGATGAAGCTCGCTGACGCATACGTGGCCTGGTGGCAGCCTGGTAAACGACTCGTCTAGACCTAATGGCCTCAACTTAATGGACCTAGGAATGTTGTAGTCCTTATACCATCTCTATATATCCCTCGTCGAGGCGGCAGACCCATCCGGCTCTTATAAAGGCTCATCATCATTGAACTGCTTGTAGACAGGCCCACCAGACTCAAATAGGAGGACAGGCTAACCCAGGTCGAACACCTTCATGAACCAAACTAGAAGCCATATCTCTGGATGCATTGTCAGACGAATCACCTGACCATTGGGAACCCACACTACCACATGAACGTCTTGCAGGGTGAAGTAGGTAATCTTTTGTCGCGTCAAGCTCCATAACAGAGACATGCAACCTAGGACAAGCACCACCAGTGTTATATTTCAGTGGCGACATAATTAAAAAATTGTCTGACAAGGAGTCAAGTGGACTATTGGTTGGCGAACAACTAAAAGACCCTATTCCTGGTATGTGCAAACACTGACAGGACTCATCACTCAAAATCTCTATGGGTTCATAATCCTTATATCAAGGTAGACGAATAGGTCAGCTAACTGGTGCTCTCAACTGTTAGAATATTTTTGTTTATGACATATGCTGAGAAATCTGGATGGATAGCGGTGGTCTACGATTTGTCTTTGGGATTTGGTTTCTGAAATATCATTTTCTTGCAGGTTTTTGGGTTGTCTCAATTTCAAGGGAGGTTATGTCAAAATTTTCATAGAATTTCTTAGATTATGGTCAGTCGTTAGAACTTAATCTTAGTTTACTAGCTAAACTAAGGTTAGGTCCTTTCATTGATTGACCTGATAATTTCAGTCTACCACTTTTACAAGGTCTGCTTATTTGTTTCACGAGATTTGTCTACTTGTTTTACGAGGTAGTCTACTGGCTTCATTAAGCCAATCTACTCGTTTCACAAAGCAATCTGCTTGTTTTACGATGTCATCTAGTTTTATTTTATTGATGCGTGAATGTACCGAAGGGGAATCCTTCATAATATTAAAGGATTATAATCATGATTTTTCAAAGTTGCCACCAAATCAAAAATTATTAAAGGATTATAATCATGATTTTTCAATTGATTCTCACTATAGATCAAAGAACTAAAATAATAAGCAATATATATACATACGTACTTACAAAAGACGAAAAGAGTTTTAATATAAGAATTTTAAATAATAGGAAAATGCTTGAGATCTAAAACTTTTTACAAAATTTTCATACCAAATGAGGTGCCAATTGACATGTAAAAAGTGTAGTTAAATTATCATCTAAGTTATATGTTGGAGGATTATCATAGTCGAGCTTTTGATGTGGTAGGTGTTCCAAAGAGAAAAAGGATGATAACGAGAATACATGAGCTTTTTACGAAGGACGCTATGTATTAGAGTCAGAGGTTGAAGAATTTGTGAATGATATTTGGGGATCAGAACACGAAGTATAACCATCAGAGAGCAACAAACAGATGTTGCAAAAACAATATTGTGGGCCTATTTGACAACCAGGGAGTGTGGCAAGAGTCTCTAGGAGGTATACAGTTTGTGGTTATTGATTATTATCATGATTTGTTCAGCTTGGCAAGTACATCCTCGAATCAAATTCAGATAGTGGTTTCTGAGGTCAGACCCATATTGTCTCTGGGTATAAGAGAGGCACTGATGGCTCCTTGTATAATAGAGGAAGTGAGGGTGGTGTTATTTCATATGCATCCTACGAAAACTTCTGGCCCGGATGGTATGTCACCTTTATTTTATCAGCATTGTTGGCATATTGTTGGAATGGATGTTGTGGCTTCTGTTCAGGATTTGCCAAGGTCGGGTCAGGTCTTGTCTGTGGTAAAATTTACAAATGTGAGATTGATTCTAAAAATCCAAAATTCGAAGTGAATTACAGATTATAGGCTAATTTCTTTGTGTAACATGGTGTACAAGATTGCTACAAAGGTGGTGGTCAACTGATTGAAGTTAATCCTAAACTTGATTATTGACCTCTGTCAAAGTGCATTTATACTAGGTCAGCTTATCACTGATAACAAATTGGTGGCTAATAAGGTTGCACATCGTTTGGGGACGAAGAAAATGGTACAAATGGGGGTAATGGCATTGAAGTTGGATGTTAGGAAGGCTTATGATAGAGTGGAGTGGGATTATCTGAGGGTGATCATGATGAAGATGGGATTTCTAGTACCATGGATTGAGAACATGATGGCATGTGTGACCTTAGTTTGATATGCTTTCCTGATAAATGGCTTACCCCGAGGATAAATGACTCATATTAGAGGCCTTAGACACGGAGATCAGCTATCCCCTTGTTTTTGTTTTGTACTAAAGGCCTCTCGGACTTGTAATGCCGTTCACAGGAAACTGGGGTACTTATTGGCATTCAAATATGTCCACAGGCCTCAATCTTATCTCACATATTGTTTGTAGATGACAGTCTTCTTTTTTCTCATACTACAGTACTAGTTTGCTATAACATTAAGGCAATATTGCAGCTATATGAGGAGGCATCCGGGCAGTCCATTAACTATTCCCAGAGCAGTGTGTGCTTCAGTCTAAATCAGGTGGAGGAGGAATATGGAGAGTATGCACATCATTATCATGAATAGTATCTAGGCTTACCAACTCGAATTAGTAGATGCAAAAAGGCAACCTTTTCCTATATTAAGGAAAAACTCAAGGACAAACTAAATGGGTGGAAAGGATCCTTACTTAGTGCTGCAGGAAGAGAGTTGATTGTGAATTTAGTGGCTCAATCTTTACCTACTTATGCAATGAATGTTTTCTTACTACCGAAAGAGTTTTGTCAAGAGTTACACCAGATGTGTGCAAACTTCTTTTGGGGTGACAAGGAGGATAGAATGAAAATTCACTGGACCACATGGAATCAGCTGTCTCAGCCTAAAGAGGAAGGATGGTTGGGTTTAGAAATCTCTATGCTTTTAACCTTACTTTGTTGGCAAAACAGGCATGGACACTGATTATGCAACCATATACTATTGTTGGTCAACTATACAGGGCACTACATTATGACCAAGAAACTTTTATGACAACTCAGTTGGGCCTAGACCATCCTACACGTGGCAGAGCTTTCTTGAGGCTTGGCCTGTACTATAACATGGTAGCCGATGGCAAATTGGGAGAGGGGACCAGGTTGATTTTTTGCAGGATAATTGGATACCAAAACTGGAACACTTTCGGCCACAGTAGTAGTTGCCTACTCCCACTACGCTGAGGTGAGTCTTTCAGTTCATTACTCTGGGGAGAACTTAGGATTTCCAGAGGCTACAACAGTTTCTGACTCTAGAGGAGATTGAGTTAGTACGCAGCATCCCTCTGAGTAGGATTGCACATTCGAACAAGTTAGTGTGGCACTTTACACATAAATGTGATTATATTGTCAGTAATGCTTATAGAGTAGCCATGGATATGTTGGTTATCCCATAGATGGCAGGTCCAAACCACCACAAGCAGCTTTAGAGGAAGTTGTGGGGTCAGCATGCCACACCAACTGCAAAGATGTGTGTGTGGAAGGCATGCCAGGGATGCTTGCCCACAGAACCTCCATTTACAGAGTTAGTGGGTGAATGTGGATAGTTCTTGTATATTGTCTCAACAGAGTCTCGAGACAGAGGTGCATCTATTTAGGGACTGTCGAGTTGTTCAACCGATTGTTAGTTCAATGACACTAGAAATTGGGATACAGGCAGATACTTGTCAGGAGTGGCTGGAGACCTGTTCCCAAGCTCTTTCGATAGAGGATATGGCCAGTTAGTTGTATTTATCTGGTTTATATGGAAGGGCTGAAATGATGTCTTGTGGAACAGGAAGACATTTGATGGTTATACTATGCGGGTGACGGCAAGGTCTTGGTAAGATCACTTTGTGACTCTTAATAAGACCCCGAGCCGCCCAGCAAGTGTTTTACAGACCAGGATTAGATCTCCATTGGGTCAATATTATGTTTGTATGGATGGTGCATTTTATGCCACTAGACATAGAGGCGGTATTGGTATTGTTGTCAGCGATTTGACTAGCCAGATTGTGTTGTGACTGGCTAGGCGGGTAGAGGGTGTTCTCACCTATGGCAATAGAGTTTGCGGCAGTAGGAGAGGCATTACGGATTTCTATGAATGCGGTTTTCACTTGGTTTGGTTTAGCTCTGATTCATTAAATGTGGTGCAAGGAATAGCCGATCCTAGCACTACCTCAGCCATGTTTAGAGATATATGAAAGGACCTTTATAATAGTCTTAGTCAGTTTTCGAACTCCAAGTTTGTACACTTCGGTAGAGAGGCCAATGTTGTGACTCATAAACTTGCTAGATGGGGTTTGCATCATGCAAATGTTCCTACTGCTTTTCCCTCGGTCCCTCCATTCTTACAGAGGTGGTTGACCGCTGATTGTACTGATTAAGGCTTTCAATATATTCTATCACTTTACTTCAAAAAAATAAAATCATCTAAGTTATAACAACTATTTCCCTATGATAATATTCAAATTAAATACAAAAATGCCATAATAACTAACTTTTGGAAGGAAATTAGAGATAAGGTAGCGAAAAAAGGGGGTGATATTAATTACAATGTCTTATTACTCTTATATAGTAGCTATACTAATTACCTAGATAGGCAATGAAAGATGACATTAGCTAGATAAAGGCAACGATAAGTGAATTAATAGTTAAGCTAACCATTAAGTTGTGCTTCAACTAAGTGTGTTGTAGACTGCATAATCCTTTTGTGTAAAGGTTTACACTACTAGAAAAAGTATTTCAGACATCGGTTCAGAACCGATGTAAAAAATCATACCAGACCGATGTCTTAGTGGGTGATGTAAAAGATCGGAAAAATGGGACATCGGTTAGGAACCGCTGTCAAAGGTTACAATAGACATCGGTTGCTTATGTACATCTCACTATTCCAGTGTGTGTAGGTACTTTCAAACATTCATATTTAGAGTGAAAGATCCAATGAAATCGAAGTCTACATTACAATTTATTACGTTTACATCGATATTCCATTTATAACTGATGTAAGATGTATGTTTTGACATCAGATTTTGTTTTTGTACCTGATGTTAAATATCGTTTTTGACATCAGATGTTGAGTTTGTACCTGATGTTAAAAACTATATTTGACATCAGATTTTGGGTTTTTTTGGTTCTAGTTCGTATCTTATACATCAGATGTTGAGTTTGTACCTGATGTTAAAAACTATATTTGACATCAGAATTTGGGTTGTTTTTGGTTTCCAGCTCTGTATCCAGTTGAAAAAGTAGAAGACGACTAAGAATTGTAGGAAAACAAAATGAAAATTGTATGAACACCGCAGCCGCACTCACCACAGTACATATACATAGCTTAAAAAACTAACAGACTAAGTTAAAAGCATCACTACTGATATATTTACATACATACATATATATATATATATTCCAGAGTCCAGACTCATGGAAAAAGCAGAGGGTGTACAAATTAATTTGATGTTTGGCTACTACACAATTTCCTGCTATATATGATGCATGTAAAATCAGTCGTCCCGCGTAACTCAAAACAAGCAAAGGCCTTTAGCACTCTGCTGTTTGTAATTCACCACAAGACCAACCATATCATATAGCTTTACACTTCTGCTGTGCGGCTTGAAGGTACACGTTCCTGTTGTAGAATATGTGTTCTCAGGCTACATTCCTCAACCTGCACATATAAAGCAATTGTTCTGGATAAGTTGAACTACTAGGAGAAAAAAGACGAGAATGCTCAAAGCCTAGTAGAGAATAAGAAAGTTGCACCACTCAACCTCCAGCCTGAAGTGATAAACTAGACTTCCTACAATTAGGTATAAACTATATAAAATCTCTATCCTCGATTGATTCTTAAAGACTAGCTATCTGCATTCAATACCATAGTCTTGGGTTATAGCTCTGATCACTAAAGGAAAAGGAACTGTGAAGAAGGACAAGAAAGAAGTATTGAAGCCTGTTGACAAGAACAGTTCAAACATAGAAATATCTAAGCATAGTTTGAAGCATATTCAGAATATTCATCGAACAAACAGTTACAAATCCATAATCAAACAGTTACAAAACAACGGCCAAATATGACCAAAAGAAAGGCTGATAAGTAACACTACATCATAAGTGAATAGCTGACTCTGATTCGGAAAAAAAATGACACTATAAGAAACATTGATGCATGAGAAAACAGTGGAATAACTTGAACAGGTTGAAGAACTCTAATTTTACCATATTCTAAACACATCATCTGAACTATACTCTACAAAGATTATTATCACCTTCACATGTGCATAGTTTCTTTCATATATCACTAATCTGTTACCATATTTCATCTGCACTTTCAAACAGTTCTTTTATACATGAATGAAAATGATATATCTCTATATGCTTAACAACACCAACAAACTGCATTTGATCATGTTTCTTTTAAGTATAGAATATATTCTGCATTCTGAACTGATAATAGATTTATCAATTGCTGGAAACCACAAATTTTACAACTAAAACTACCAATCGATCAAACATGAGCTACCACTCTGTAAGTAATAGTTAGGTTGGGATCAGTCCCAACTTACAGTAAAAGAAGGGCTGTAATAGTTAGGTTGGTATGTGCTCAAGTATTACTATTGCATTTCTATTGATCACAAAATATGATGCAAGATTAGAAATAATCAAACAAGGCAGAAGCCACTCACAAAATATGATGCATGTAATTGCTTTACTTTTCTTCCAGTAACGGAGCCTAACATCTACCTATCTTCCCCATCCAGTCACTCCACCTCAAGTATTACACAGCTTTTGTGCACTCCCCATCCCGCAGAGTATCTTCAATTCAATTCTCACAATCTAACGCCTTCCTCTTTCAAACTTTCAGTACTGGTTCAATTCGGTTCACACTCTTCAATTCCTTTTCTTTGATTGAGACAAAAAAAAGCCGATTATCAAAGTCAACTGATCCTAATCTGCATATTTTTGCTGTAAAATCAAGCAAACCAAAAGTCTAAACCAAAAATGACTACGCACATAAACATGAATGATGATGGCAAAACCAAATCGATAATAAACAAAATCAAATAAGAAAAACAAGCGTTGCTAGAGAGAGTAGAGGAAGCTCACCGCACTGGCCTTGGTCTTTGATAGGGGCAACAACGCCTTCCTTCCTCCAATCAACACGTGGCGCGTAACGATCGCTCTTGTTCCTGAGCTTGTTCTGAGGCCGGGTCTTGGTCCCCATGTACGTTGACCGGTACTCTTCGTTGGAGAGATCAGCAAATCTGTTGAGACCGAGCTTGTAACTCAAGTTAAGAGAGTTATGGTGGTCGATGAACCAAAGTGAACGAGGAGACTCCGAGAGAGAAATCCGCCCTGAAATCCGCCGTGGGTTCCGAAATGGGGCTCCGAATTTTGGCATTGAGAGTTGACGAGGGAGGTCGAGAGTGGACGAGGGAGGCGAGGCTTAGGGCTGAGGAGAGGTTGAGCCACCGTGGGTACCTAACTTCTCAGTTCTGTAGTTAGGGCTCGGGCTGAGGAGAGGGATGAAAATTAGGGCTGAGTGAGTGTGGGCTGTGAGGGTGAGAGACTGAGAGTTAAATTAGGTCAGAGAGGTGCGTCGTGGTCGGAGATCGGGGTCCTGGTCGGAGAGCTACGTCGTCGGAGGAGGAGAGCGGCGTCGGAGGAGATGGAGGTGAGAGGAAATGAGAGAGTGAGTGAGAGAGGAAGTCAGTGGTTTGTGAGAGAGAGAGAGAGAGAGAGGTCGAAAAAAACTAAGTAATAGAACCCTAAGTTTTGGGAGGGAATGAAAATTTTGTTTCCCTCCGACATAACCCGCCCGACACTTAGGTTTTTTTTTCGCGCTTTCAAAAACCAATAATGGGATACCTAACATCAGTCTGACTTAAAACCGATGTAAATTATACAAATGACATCGGTTTTTAAAAATCTGATGTCTAAAAACTTTTTTACATCAGGGGTTTTTCCAACCGATGTTAAAGGTGCGATGTCTAAAATACTTTTTCTAGTAGTGTTAGAAGTTGTTCATGTGAGGATAAAATATACAGCTTAAGTGAACCAGCCTTCACTTGATTCTTGGTAAAATGAATTTTAACTTCAATGTGCTTAGGTTTGGATTGGTATACTGAATTGGTTATTATAGCCAAAGCAGATATGTTGTCACAATAGAGAGTTGGTGTGTCTGCCAATGTCACATAACGATCATTGAGCGCATGCATGACTGAGCTACATAATTTTAGAACTTTATCAGCTATTCTACGATATTCTACTTCTATTGATGATCGAGATATTGCATTATGTTTATTTGAACACCAAAAAATGGGAGATTAATTCACTAGTATCATAAATCCATTGATTGATTTTCAGTCATTAATGTCATGAGCCCAATCTGCATCACGGTAAGTATGAAGAATGAGAGAAAAAGAACCCTTGTAAAGGGATGTCACAGTTCAGTATGCTTTAAACATATCTCAGGATTCTTTTTGTAACCACAAAATGCTCATCAGTGAGATAATGCAGAAGCTAGCAACTGAAAATATTGTGGATCTAGTGAATGTACGATATTGTAGGCATCCCACAATATATGCTATAAAAAGGCTTCGTGATCCTAAAGTGATTTACCACTGTCTTTCACAATTTTATGCCTCAAAGAACCCATAGTTATGGACCCCAAGATTTATTAAGAGGAAAGCATTACGATATATAAAATGTTTGAGAAGGTTTCTGAAAGGACCTAACCCCGATTTAGTTGCCTAAACCGGAATCGAACCCCTTCGAAAACACGAACCAACAAAAAACTTTCGAAATTTCGGCAGAGTTTCGTTACTAGCGTGGAATTACTATTACCTGCACGCGGAAAATACACTTCATCCTATGCCACAAAAATCAAACCGTGGGCACCAATCCCATCCGGATTTCTCAATACATCAACAATAATGTAAAGTAGTACATATATCTATATTTTACTGAAATTCGGAGTAAAATCATATAACATAAACAACAGATTACTCAGAGCGACCTCTAATGTATAAACATATAAGTATACCATAGTAGGTAGAACAATAAACCTACTGGAAGAAACAAGGTAGCTCGAGCACTATACCTCTGACCACGACGTGCGACACTAGAGCCTGAACCGCAAACTGGGCACGGAAACCGAAAAGCCCAGGGGAAAGACATGAAAACTCTTGGAGTGAGTGGACGAAAATAAATGTCTTTCACCGAGTAATATATGTTATAAAAACATATGCGAGTCGAAATATAAATAAATCAAATAATATACGAGGAGACGCTGACTCAAACTCGTAAACAGAGCATGCAAGGAAAATCTCACGGGGTCACTCCTGGACACATCCGTGCTAGTACAGTCGGAATCACGGAGTCCCTGACTTCCACGTGATCCATAGCCAAAAAGGCCTCAGTTTCGGGGTACTGCCCCTCCTGGTGGCCTACCATCAGGGATCAGCCGAGAGGCAAGTGTATCGATACAACAACGTAACTGAGACTGTACTTTGTGTAAATCAAATCATAAACAGTTCGATGAAAATGCATGAAAAAACATATAAGGGTATGTATACTCGTATACGTATATTCGTATAAGTATAACCGTATAATCGTAAAACACATGCTCATAATAAACATAATCTCATATGAAATCTCATGCTCGTAAAACCATAATCATGCTGCATGCTCAAGTTCGTAAAACGAATATAACAGACTCGCAATCAATCCGTGAAAATAAATTGTCCACTCACAGACTAGCGTAATGCAGTTCGCGTTAACCCGTGATCCGGCGGAAAGTCCCTCGCCAAACAGATGATCACGAACCCCTGAATAATCACAAACTCCATTTCTCAAAATCATAATTCGACAATTCAAATCAAATCACAAGAAACCACCGTTCTCGGAAACACGAAATCCAAATACGACGAATCGTCCAAAATCCGATATGTACACCTAAATACCTCGCTATACTTTCGGATGCTCAAATCAAGAAACGAACCTCCCCACTGCGATCGGGGCGCGATTTCGAGTGAAATGACATGCAACTTGTCGAAAATTCCAAAAAGTCAAAGTTGACCGCCATTGACCACCGCCCACGGCGGCGCCGCCACTGACCGGAAAATTTCACAGCGGAGCTACCCCTATTCCACTCAAAATCATCCACTGAGCAACTTTGTCAACTGCAACAAAGGCCAATTCAATCTCTAACTCATCCAATTTCATGAAAAACCGAATGTACACACAAATTTCAAATCCAAAATTCTCCAAGCACAAATCAAATTAGAACACCATACCTATATGGTTAGAATCAGGGTGAAGAGGGCTACAAAACCCAATGCTTGATTAAGCTCAATTCGGCCGGAATCACAAACCACCATTAAACCCAAAAACCTCCATTTCGGCCAGAATATTCCTCCCTCCACCGTCCACCTCGCCGTGAACGGTGGCCGGCACCACCACAAGGAGACCATGGCGAGTCGAATGGGCTAGGAGCCGAGCCCAAGGGTGGCCGGAACGTGCATCACCGCCGTAGGCCGAGCACCACCGTCGCACCTCCTCGGTCAAACTGGGTTGACTCAGTCAACTCAGTAAATGCCATATGTTGACTTTCCCAAAGGGGAAACTGCTATTTATAGACTTTCCCAATTTGGAAACTCATAATTATCCATTTCGACGAACTTCAAATACCCGTAACTTTCTCGTCGTGATTCCGATTCCGATAATTCTTGCGGCCACAAACTCGTCTCGACATGTTCTTCAATTATAACCCGAAGTCAAACACATCGACTAATCGGATAAAAATTCAACGGTTCACACCAACACATATTAAATCGACAAAATAACCAACAATCGGAAATAATCACAACTTAATCTTCGTAACTCAGAATAATGCTCTGGAAGTTCCCCCAAGTTCGAAATTAAATTCTGAACAACTTCCGTGAAGAAGCCGAAACCAAATTCTCGACCGGTAATTTAGTCGTTAAGAAATCCATCATTATAATCCGATTATGCCGAAACATCAATTATTCATAATTAATTCTTCGGTCGTCCAAATAATGATCCAGAACTGCCCACGAACTTGAAATCACACGTACAACGACTCTCTAGAAGAGACTCAGCTCCAATTCTTGGCCAATAATTAAGTCGTTAACAAGTCTGGCGATTCAAATACTGTCGGAAATCCGCGATAACACGCGAGCTCGTAGATTAAGCTGATTCCTCTTAATGATTCTGTTCCGGGTCGTCACAAATCCACCCCTCTTAAAAAAAATTTCGACCTCGAAATTTCCGAGTCTGCCGACTAAAGGTAGAAGCACTGCCTCTGCATACTGCTCTACTCACAAGTGGCAACCACAACTGAACGACTTTTCAGTGGCTACGACAACGGAACAACTCTGACAATTGACTCCACAATAGGAGATAATTCCGTGCTGAAATCTATGTACCCTCAAATCTCGAATCTGGACTGGCTCAACACAGTAGCCAAGTGTTCCTGCATAAGGAACAGATAGGGTACACAATCCGCAATAAACCTGAAACATAGTTCCGCCACATGGAACACAACTGTGACAACCCGGACCAGAATTAGCAGTGGAATCAGCTTGATTGATGAGCTTGCACGTAGTCGCAGAGTTGCGACAGTCATTTTAATCGCTGAAGCTTCTTAACGACTAAATAATTGGCCAAGAATTGGAGCTGGGTCTCTTCTCGAGAGTCGTTGTATATGTGATTTCGAGTGCGTGGACGGTTCCGGATCGTTATATGGACGACCGAGGAATTAGTTATGAATATTTGAAGTTCAGATTTAAATGGTAGGCTACTTAACGACTAAATTACCGGTCGAGAATTTGGTTTTGGTTTCTTCACGGAAGTTGTTCAGAATTTAATTTCGAGCTTGTGGGAACTTCCGGAGCATGATTTGGAGTTACGAGGAATTAGTTGCGAATTTTGCTGATTGTTGATTGTTTGGTTGATTTAATTATATGTTGATCGGAACAGTTGACTTTTTATCCGTTTGGCCGATGTGTTTGACTTCAGATCATTATTGAAGAGAATGTTGAGACGATTTTGTGGCCGCGAGAATTATCGGAATCGGATATACGACGAGAAAGTTACGCGCGTTTTAAGTTCGTCGAAATGGATAAACATGAAGTTTCCGTTTTGGGAAAGGCTATATATAGTAACCTGCTATTCTGGGCAAGTGAGAGACTTTCCATTTTGAGGGTTGACCGAGTTGACCGAGTCAACTCGGTGGAGGAGGATTTCACGTCGGCATCCACGGTGGCTTAAGGTGGCGATCGATTCCGGCCACCCTGTGGGACGGGGTTGGTACCATTCTCTTCGCCTCATCCCCCTCGTCATGTTTCCGGTCACCCCTCACGGCGAGGGTGGCGGTGGAGAGAAGGATATTCCGGCCGAAATGGAAGTTTTTTGGTTTAATGGTGACTTTTGTTTCGGGCCGAGTTGAGCTCAAACAAGGACTGGGTTTTGTAGCCCTCATCTCCATGATTCTAACCATATAGGTATGGTGTTCAAATTGATTTGTGTGTGGAGAATTTTGGGATTGAAATTTTTGTGTTCATTCGGTTTATCGTGAAATTGACCATGTTAGAGTGAGAATTGGCCTTTGTTGTAGTTGACAAAGTTGCTCAGTGGGTGGTTTTGCATGGAATAGGGGTTGCTCCACCATGAATTCTTCCGGTCAACAGTGGCGCCGTCGTGGACGGCGATCAACGGCGGCGGTCAACGGTCAGGGTTGACTTTTTGACTTTCGACAAGTCGCATGTTATTTGACTCGAAATCGCGCTCCGATCGCAGTGGGGAGGTTCGTTTTTCGAGTTGAGCGTCCGAACGTAAAACGAGGTATTGGGTGGTATATATGGATTTTCGACGATTCGTCGACTTTGGATTTCGTGTTTCCGAGAACGGTGGTTTCTCGTGGTTTGATTTGTATTGTTGGATTATGATTTTGAATATTGGACATTGTGAATATTTAGGGGTTCGTGATCGCTGTTTTGGCGATGGACTTTCCGCCGGATCACGGGTTAACGCGATACGCGTTACGCCAGTCTGTGAGTGGACACTTTATTTTCACGGATTGATTGCGAGTCCTTATTTATGATTTACGAACTTGAGCATGCAGATTGATTATGATTTTATGAGCATGTGTTTTACGATTATGCTTATACAAATATACGTATACGAATATATACATATACGTACATATTATATTTTATGCATGTGCATGGAAAGGATTTATGATTTGGTTTACACAGAGTACAGTCTCAGTATATGTTGTGGTATCGATACGCATTGGCTTCTCGGCTGATCCCCGAGTACGCTCCGGGAAGGACAGATATCCTGACCCGAGGCCTTTCTGGCTAGGAATCACGTGTGGGTCTGGGATCCCGTGGTTCAGACTGTGCTATCGCGTGGTAGTCCATGAGAGATTCCACGATATATTTATGTTGCATGCTCTGTACGTGAGTGGTAGCTGATGTCTCCTCACGTACCATTTTATTTTCGTGCATTTGACTCGCATATGATTTTATATGTATATATATATATACTACCTGGTGAAAGACATTTATTTTCGTCCACTCACTCTAACGTGTTTATTGTCTTTCCCATAGTTTTCTCGTTTTCCGTGCCCAGTTTGCTGTTCAGGCTCTGGTGTCGCACGTCGTGGTCGGAGGCATAGTGCTCGAGCTACTTTGTTTCATCCAGTAGGTTTATTGTTCTACCTACTGTGGTATGCGTATACGATTATGTATTAGATGTTGCTCTGAGCTTCCTATTGAATACGTTATACGATTTTACACTGGATTTCAGTAAAGTGCATATATTTACTACTTTACTTTACTGTTGATATATTGAGAAATCCGGATGGGATTGGTGCCCACGGTTTGCTTTTTGTGGCATAGGATGAAGTGTATTTTCCGCGTGCAGGTAATGGTAATTCCACGCTAGTAACGAAACTCTGCCCAAATTTCGAAAAGTTTTTGTTGGTTCGTGTTTTCGAAGGGGTTTGATTCCGATTTAGGAAGCTGAATCGGGATTGGGTCCTTTCAGCTTGGTATCAGAGCATTAGGTTATAGGTTCTGTAGACTTCTGTAGTCGTGTTTACCAAGAATATTTGAGAATGTACAACATGTCTGGAATGGTGACCCGACCGGCCGGCGGATGATCATCAAATTCCGGGTGTTGTATGCTTTCAAATATTTGAAGTTCCATGATTACGTTCCACTTGTTTTGAACGATATTGTATTCATTAGGATGCCTCTTGACGTGCTTTCCGTGTCGTTTCGATTGTGGATCCTGTTGAGGATCAATCGACGCGCGATTTGCCAGTGAACTGCGGGTTTGTATGAGTATTCAGAGTTCAGAGAATTGTGTGGCACGGTTTGCCTGGGGATGTGTGTATGAGCGTCTGTATGTTGCCTCAGAGCTGAGAATTGTGGCAGTTGATGTTTGCCTGAGTCAGATCAGTGTATTTGGTGGGCTGATATTGTGTGAGTTCTTGTTGCGACTCTATGGCCTACAATCAGGGTGTTGTGTATACGGTAATGGTTCCATCAGGCTACCCAACATTTGACTGAGGAGTGTTTACTCACCTGAGGCAGAGATGCATTGTTCCTATGTTGTTTCGATTTGCACGAATTATGTGGCTTCAGAGGAAGTAGTGCACGAGGTTCGAGACGAGTTTGAACCTGAGTATTAGAGAGAGTCTGATTGATGTGCCTCGAGATATCCGTGAGGAGCTTAGTGTGTTGCACTCAGCGGCGAGGTTATTGTGAAGAAAAGATGTACACGGTTTTTGATGTGACGGTTTGAGGAAAGTGGATTCAGTAGTGAGATTTTGATGAGGTTGAGTTCCGACACTTCGGGATCAGTGACTTCATCAGGCTGTGGCCTTTTTGATTATGTTGAGGATTCTCTGCTTATTTGTTTGACGATGGCGGAGATCACAGTGTAGCGGACTTGCTCCTGTGGCATGAGTTGGGCGATCGTTGGTGGTTCTTTCACGCAGCAGGTGTTGCGGTGATTTGTGTTTGAGGAGTACCCTCAGTTGCTGATTCGGTGGCCAGGTGGGTCACGTTACGAGGGAGCGCCCTCAGCCAGTTGTGTTTGAGGTTCGACAGCTCAGAGTTCACGAAGGGATCATGATGTTGTACCTGCAGTCTGATCAATGTACCCTTTTGACGAGTTATTCAGCAAGTCGCAATTGATGTGGGCGACTAGTTGGGCATGTTGGAGTTCGTGCCATGACCTTGTTTGAGGACAGACTTTTCTCCGAGGTTGCTGTTGCTTGATATCCATGGTCATTTTACCTGCATCTCCACTTCCGAGGTTTTGGAGAGTGTTGTATCCATCCGGAGGTTGCGAGATCTTTGTTGGATGTTATGACTTAGCCGCGGATCTGTTATAGCTGGATATAGCGGTTTCGGTATGTTTGTAAGTCTGACGATGCATTTGGTTGTGTTCGAGTGCCTCGATGAAGAGGTTGTGTTTCGACGACCAGATTTCCCCGAGATACTGTTTCGCGGTGATGGTCGAGCGGATGATGGAGACGAATTGTGTTGCTCGCTTAGCACATGTTGTGGATACTATGGTTGCTGTACCTGACATTGGTGACATTGAGGTGGTTCTCGAGTTTCCAGGTGTGTTTTGGAGGAGTTACCAGGTGTTCCTTTAGTTCGGGAGATCGACTACACTATTGAGCTTGTACCGGATGCTGGACTCATTTTACCGACATCTTGTCGTTCGGAGCCAGCGGAGCTGATGGAGCTACAGTTTTGACTCCAGGAGTTGCTGGAGGAGATTTCAGGAGATTTTATGCGACCAGCGTACCTGCGTGGTGTGCTTTTGCATTGTGTGTACGGACGTTGGATGATTTGATGAGGTGGTGCATTGACTACCGGAAGCTCGGTTTGCTTCAGAGGAGTGCAAGTATCCTCCATTTCGGATTGACGACTGGTTGATCAGCTTGTGAGAGCTTCAGTCTTTTCGAGGATTGATTTCGGATCCGGATACCATCAGTGGAGGTTTGATGAGTCAGATGTGGCTATGTTGGCTTTCGGATCACGGTGCGGACATCAGGAGTTTTTGGTCACGTTGTATGGTTGACCAATGCCCCCGTAGATCATGTGGACTTGATGGACCATGTGTTCAGACGGTTTCTGGACGAGTTGTGGTCATGTTCGTTGGCAGTGTCCTGATGTACTCCGAGAGTGTGGACCAGTACCTGAAACAATTGTGAACAGTTTTGCGGACTTCGCGAGATGATTAGCTGTTTGCGAAGTTCAGCCAGTGTGAATTTTGGCTGTGTAGCATGAAGATTTTGAGCTGTGTGATGTTAACCGAGGGAGTTGACGTGGATCCTGATCAGATAGAAGCCGTGTTGATTTGGGGTTGACCTACCATGGTGCCAGAGATCCAGAGTTTCTTTTGGGTTTGGCAGACTATTACCGACGGCTTGTGCAGGATTTTCCTGGATTGCCACTCTACTTTCCGGATTGACGAAGAAGGCGTCAAGTTTGAGTGGTTCGATGCACGCGAGGAGAGTTACTTACTCTTGCAGGATGGTTGACCGTTGTTTCGGTTTTGACCTTACCTGACGATCGTGATGAGTTCGTGGGTTATGGCGATGCATCGAGGATTGGATGTGGTTATGTTTTGTTGCTGTGTAGCAGAGCGATGGCTCTTGGTTCCAGGCGGTGGAAACCTTATGTGGCTACGTATCCTATTTATGATTTGGGTGTAGCTGCCTTATGTTAGCATTGGAAAGTTTGAGATATTATTGTTGGCGTGCAGCGCAGTGTAGGACGTACACTAATCACATGAGTTTCATCCACTTGCATTTTCGGCCAGATTTGGGCTTGAGGCAGTGTCGATGGATGGAGTCGACTGACGACTATGGCTGCACATTAGAGTTTGTTCAAGAAGGTTAGAGGTTGTACTTTGACCATCCGTTTGGGATGATGCTGTTGTTGATGCATTCAGTTGAGAGTTAGGAGCTTCAGTGTTTCATGTGTGTGTGTGGCTCGAGTTTCCGTGTTAGCCGAGTTATGGGCTACGAGAGCTGAGTTTGAGTATGATGGTGTTGAGGCTCGTGATTTTACGCGTGTTTGGCGCTAGTGACACAGAGATGTGTCTGATATTTCGAGTTACTACTCGTGACACAACATGAAGAACGATATAGCAGCTTGTGCGAGCGCAGCTTGTGTGTGCTGATGCCACATTCGTCGACTGGCGATGGCTAGGAGGCAGAGACTTGCCGAGATATGTTAGCCATTTGAGATTTCCGGTTAGACGTGACGGTTGCTGCTGTGATTGTGTGTGTATGTGTACACTTTGGTTGTGATACCAGTTGTCGGGCCTTTGTGGATCATTTGACGAACTCAGTACAGTTCCTTGTACTTTCGGAGATGATTCCAGTGGTTGGCTGGTATAGCTGTGATTAATGGAGGTTGTCCGTCTACGTGGTGTACCTGTCTCCCAGTTTGCTGGTCGAGGTAATCGGCTATGACAAGTGTCAACAAGCTTTGCAGTGAGCATTGGGGACCAGATTACGAGTTAGTACCGGTTCTTATCCTCAGATTGGATGGTGATCTTTGAGGACTATTCAGACCTTGGAGGGCATGTTGTGGACCTCGGTGTTGCAGTTCCGGAGGATTCGGGACCAGCAGTTTCAGCTGTTCGAGGTTGCTTGCAGTACCAGTGTGTTACCACAGACTGTCAGATTAGCGGAAATGGGTTGATAATTGCCCGAGTCCGATGTTTGACCTATGTTGATGTGAGTGTGTGAGTTATGTTGATGTGTGTAAATTGAATTGTGAATTGTCACGTTATTTTGATCCGTATATGGTCGTAGGCGAGTTTGAGTTGTGCCGTATAGTTCGGCGTCGCCTACGTTGTTGGCTTTTGTGTGTGAGATGTGTGTTGTGTTCCGTGTGGCGGAACTGTGTTTCAGGTTTGCTATGTGTTGTGTACCATATCTGTTCCTTATGTAGGAACACTTGGCGATTATGTGAACCAGTTCAGATTTGTGATTTGAGGGTACAGAGATTTCAGCACGAAACTATCTCCTATTGTGGAGTCAGTTGCCAGAGTTGTTCAGTTGATGTAGCCACTGGGCAGTTGTGTAGTGTGCAGAGGCAGTGCTCCTACCTTGTAGTCGGCAGACTCGGAAATTTCGAGGTCGAAATTTTTCTAAGGGCGGTGGATTTGTGACGACCCGAACCAGAATTAGCAGTGGAATCAGCTTGATTGATGAGCTTGCACGTAGTCGCAGAGTTGCGACAGTCATTTTAATCGCTGAAGCTTCTTAAGGACTAAATAATTGGCCGAGAATTGGAGCTGGGTCTCTTCTCGAGAGTCGTTGTATATGTGATTTCGAGTTCGTGGACGGCTCCGGATCGTTATATGGACGACCGAGGAATTAGTTATGAATATTTGAAGTTCAGATTTAAATGGTAGGCTACTTAACGACTAAATTACCGGTTGAGAATTTGGTTTCGGTTTCTTCACGGAAGTTGTTCAGAATTTAATTTCGAGCTTGTGGGAACTTCCGGAGCATGATTTGGAGTTACGAGGAATTAGTTGCGAATTTTGCCGATTGTTGATTGTTTGGTTGATTTAATTATATGTTGATCGGAACAGTTGACTCTTTATCCGTTTGGCCGATGTGTTTGACTTCGAATGATTATTGAAGAGAACGTTGAGATGAGTTTGTGGCCGTGAGAATTATCGGAATCGGATATACGACGAGAAAGTTACGCGCGTTTTAAGTTCGTCGAAATGGATAAACATGAAGTTTCCGTTTTGGGAAACGCTATATATAGTAACCTGCTATTCTGGGAAGTGAGAGACTTTCCATTTTGAGGGTTGACCGAGTTGACCGAGTCAACTCGGTGGAGGAGGATTTCACGTCGGCATCCACGGTGGCTTAAGGTGGCGATCGATTCCGGCCACCCCGTGGGACGGGGTTGGTCCCATTCTCTTCGCCTCATCCCCCTCGTCATGTTTCCGGTCACCCCTCACGGCGAGGGTGGCGGTGGAGAGAAGGATATTCCGGCCGAAATGGAAGTTTTTGGGTTTAATGGTGACTTTTGTTTCGGGCCGAGTTGAGCTCAAACAAGGACTGGGTTTTGTAGCCCTCATCTCCATGATTCTAACCATATAGGTATGGTGTTCCAATTTGATTTGTGTGTGGAGAATTTTGGGATTGAAATTTTTGTGTTCATTCGGTTTATCGTGAAATTGACCATGTTAGAGTGAGAATTGGCCTTTGTTGTAGTTGACAAAGTTGCTCAGTGGGTGGTTTTGCATGGAATAGGGGTTGCTCCACCGTGAATTCTTCCGGTCAACAGTGGCGCCGCCGTGGACGGCGGTCAACGGCGGCTGTCAACGGTCAGGGTTGACTTTTTGACTTTCGACAAGTCGCATGTCATTTGACTCGAAATCGCGCTCCGATCGCAGTGGGGAGGTTCGTTTTTCGAGTTGAGCGTCCGAACGTAAAACGAGGTATTGGGTGGTATATATGGATTTTCGACGATTCGTCGACTTTGGATTTCGTGTTTCCGAGAACGGTGGTTTCTCGTGGTTTGATTTGTATTGTTGGATTATGATTTTGAATATTGGACATTGTGAATATTCAGGGGTTCGTGATCGTTGTTTTGGCGATGGACTTTCCGCCGGATCACGGGTTAACGCGATACGCGTTACGCCAGTCTGTGAGTGGACACTTTATTTTCACGGATTGATTGCGAGTCCTTATTTATGATTTACGAACTTGAGCATGCAGATTGATTATGATTTTACGAGCATGTGTTTTACGATTATGCTGATACGAATATACGTATACGAATATATACATATACGTACATATTATATTTTATGCATGTGCATGGAAAAGATTTATGATTTGGTTTACACAGAGTACAGTCTCAGTATATGTTGTGGTATCGATACGCACTGGCTTCTCGGCTGATCCCCGAGTACGCTCCGGGAAGGACAGATATCCTGACCCGAGGCCTTTCTGGCTAGGAATCACGTGTGGGTCTGGGATCCCGTAGTTCAGACTGTGCTATCGCGTGGTAGTCCATGAGAGATTCCGCGATATATTTATGTTGCATGCTCTGTACGTGAGTGGTAGCTGATGTCTCCTCACGTATCATTTGATTTTCGTGCATTTGACTCGCATATGATTTTATATGTATATATATATACTATCTGGTGAAAGACATTTATTTTCGTCCACTCACTCTAACGTGTTTATTGTCTTTCCCCTGGTTTTTTCGGTTTCCGTGCCCAGTTTGCTGTTCAGGCTCTGGTGTCGCACGTCGTGGTCGGAGGCATAGTGCTCGAGCTACTTTGTTTCATCCAGTAGGTTTATTGTTCTACCTACTGTGGTATGCGTATACGATTATGTATTAGATGTCGCTCTGAGCTTCCTATTGAATACGTTATACGATTTTACACTGGATTTCAGTAAAGTGCATATATTTACTACTTTACTTTACTGTTGATATATTGAGAAATCCGGATGGGATTGGTGCCCACGGTTTGCTTTTTGTGGCATAGGATGAAGTGTATTTTCCACGTGCAGGTAATGGTAATTCCACGCTAGTAACGAAACTCTGCCCAAATTTTGAAAATTTTTTGTTGGTTCGTGTTTTCGAAGGGGTTTGATTCCGATTTAGGAAGCTGAATCGGGATTGGGTCCTTTCAACAACACACATAAAAGTCAACACTATAGGCAACGCCGAACTATACGGCACAACACACACTCGCCTATAACCACATACAAATCAAAACCACATGGCAAATCACAATTCAGTCTACACACATCAACATAACTCACACACTCATATCAACATAGCTCAAACATCGGACTCAGGCAATTATCAACCCCATTCCGCTAATCTGACAGTCTGTGGTAACACATCCCACAAAATCCGAATCAAACGTCAGCTCACAACATACCAAACTCGCTCCATCACAATGGAGTACAACATCATCCTCAAAATGACATCAAACAACGTCAATTCATAGTGATTAACAAACTGATACTGCAAGCAAACTCAAACAAGTGAAACTGCTGGTCCCGAATCCTTCGGAACCGCAATATCGAGGTCCACAATATGCCCTCCAAGGTCTGGATAGTCCTCAAAGATCGCCCACCAATCTGAGGATCTGATCCGGTACTAATCTGCAATCTGGTCCCCAATGCTCGCTGCAAAGCTCGCCAACACACAGTTGTAGCTGATTACCTCGATCGACGAACTGGGACATAGGCACACCACGTGAATGGCCATCCTCCGTCAAACACAACTATACCAGCCTGCCACTGAAATCTTTCCCGAAAAGTACAAGGAACATACTGAGTTAATCAAATGGTCCACAATAGTCCAACAACTGGTATCACAAACCAAAGTGCGTACAATCACACACAAGATCACAGCGACAAACGCCACGTCTAACTGGAAATCTCTAATGGCTGTAACTCTCTGGCAAGCCTCTGCCTCCTAGTCATCGCCAGTCGACAAATGTGGCATCTGCACACTCAAGCTGCTACATTACTCTTCATATTGCATCACGAGTAGTAAACTCGAAGTATCTGATACATCTCCGCATCACTAGCGCCAACCGTGCGTAAAACAATGAGCTTTAACGTCATCACACTCAAACTCAGCTCTCGTAGCCCATAACTCGGCTAACATGGAAACTCGAGCCACACACACATAAAACACTGAAGCTTTCGACTTCCGATTGAATGCATCAGCAACAACATCCCAAACGGATGGTCAAAGTATGATCTCTAGCCTCTCCCGAACAAACTCAAATGTGCAGCCATAGTCGTTAGTCGACCCCATCCATCTACACTGCCTCAAGCCCAAATCTGGCCGAAAATGCAAGTGGATGAAACTCAAGTGATCAGTGTACGTTCTACACTGCGCTGCACGCCATAGCTGTAGTGTCTCGAACTCTCTGATGCTAACACAAGGACAGCTACACCCAAATCAAACTCCGGATACGTAGCTACATAAGGTTTCCACTGTCCGTAACCATGAGCCACCGCTCTGCTACACAACATCAAGCACAACCAAATCGAAACCTCGATGCATCGCCATAACCCACGAACTCGTCGCGGTCGTCAGGTAAGATCAAAACCGAAACAACGGTCAACCATCCTGCAGGAGCAAGTAACTCTCCTCGCGTGCATCAAACCACTTGACCTTGACGCCTTCTTCGTCAATCCGAAAAGTAGAGTGGCAATCCAGGAAAATCCTGTACAAGCCGTCGGTAATAGTCTGCCGAACCCAAGAGACTCCCGATCTCTGGTGTAATGGTAGAGTAATCCCCAAATCAATACGGCTTCTAACTGATCAGGATCCACGCCAACTCCCTCGGATAACATCACACAACCCAAAATCTTCATGCTAATCAGCCAAAACTCACACTGGCTGAACTTCACAAACAGCTAATCGTCTCGCGAAGTCCGCAAAACCGCTCGCATTTTCTTCAGGTGCTGGCCCACACTCCTGGAGTGAATCAAGATGTTGCTGACAAACATAGCCGCAACTCGTCCAGAAACCATCTGCACACCTGGTCCACCACGTCCACAAGATCTACGGGGCATTGGTCAACCAAACCGCGTGACCAAAAATTCCTGATGCCCACACCGAGATCTGAAATCAATCTTCGAAATGACTGAAGCTCCCACGAGCTGATCAAACCACTCGTCAATCCGAAGCGGAGGATACTCACTCTCCTATGAAGCGAATCAAGCTTCGGTATTCAGTGCACCATCTCGTCGAACCATCTTTCATCCGTACACACAATACATGAGCCCACCATGCAAGTACGCGGGGTCGCATGAAATCTCCTGAAACTTCCTCCAGCAACTCCTGGAATCGAAACTGTAGCTCCATCAGCTTCACTGGCTCCGAACGACAAGACGTCGGTAAAATGAGTCCAGCGCCCGGTACAAGCTCAATGGTGTAGTCGGTCTCCCAAACTGGAGAAATATCCGGTAACTCCTCCGGAATACACCTGGAAACTCGGGAATCATCTCAATGTCGTCAATGTCGAGCACAGCAATCGTAGTATCCACAACATGAGCTAAGCAAACAACACAACTCGTCTTCACCATCCGCTCGACCATCACCACAAAACGGTATCTCGGGGAAATCTGGTCGTCGAAACACAACCTCCTTCTCGAGGCACTTGAACACAGCCAAATGCATTGTCAGTAAGTCCATACTCACAATCTCACTAAAACCACGATGTCCAGCTATAACAGATCCGCGGCTAGCCCATAACCTCCAACAAGGATCTCGCAACCTCCGGATGGATACAATACTCTCCAAAACCTCGGAAGTGGAGATGCAGGTACCATAGCCATGGATAACAAACAACAGTAACCTCGGAGAAAAGTATGTCCTCAAACAAGGTCATGGCACGAACTCCAACATGCCCAACTAGCCGCCCACACCAATAGCGACATTGCTGATTAACTCATCAAAAGGGTACATTGGTCAACTTCAGGAACAACATAAGGATCTCCTCGTGAACTCTGAGCTACCAAACCGCTAGAACAGCTGGCTAAGGGCGCTCCCTCAGAACGTGACCCTCCTGGCCACCACAATGGCAACTGAAAGTGCTCCACGAACACAAGTCACCGTAACACCTGCTGCGTGAAAAGATCACCAACGATCACCCCAACTCATGCCACAGGAGCAAGTCCGCTACTCTGTGATCTCCGCCATCGTCAAACGGATCCTCTGCTTGATCTGATGACCCTCAACATAATCAAAAAGACCACAGCCTGATGAAGTCACTGATCCCGGGGTGTCGGAACTCAACCTCATCAAAATCTCGACTAAGTCCACTTTCCTCAAACCATCACATCGGAAACCACGTACACCTTTCCTTCTCAATAGCCTCGCCACTGAGTGCAGCACACTAAGCTCCTCACAGTTATCTCGAGGCACATCAATCAGACTCTCCCTGATGCTCAGATTCAAACTCATCTCGAACCTCGTGCATAGCTCCCTCTGTAGCCACATAACATGTGCAAACAGGGACAAACATATGAACAACGCATCTCTGCCTCAGGTGGGTAAACACTCCACATAACGCTTGCTGAGTAGCCTGATAAAACCATTACCGTATAAACAATATCCTGAATGTAGGCCATGGAGTCGCAACTGGAACTCACACAATACCAGCCCACAAAATACAACAATCTGACTCAGGTAAACATCAACTGCCACAATTCTCAGCTCTGAGGCAACATATAGACGCTCATACACATACAACCAGGCAGACCGTGCCACACAATTCTCTGAACTCGGAATACTCATCCAAATCTACAGTTCTCTGGCAAATCGCGCGTCGATTGATCCTCAACAGGATCCACAACCGAAACGACACGGAAAGCACGTCAGGAGGCATCCTAATGAATACAATATCATTCACAACAAGTGGAACGTAATCATGGAACTTCAAATATTTGAAAGCATACAACACCCGGAATATTGATGATTATCCGCCGGCTGGTCGGGTCACCATTCACTACCACATATTGACTCATTGCCGGCGACTTTTAAGTCGCCGGCAATGTTTTTGGACATTACCGGCGATTTTTGCCGGAAAAATCGCCTGTAATGTCTTTTTTGTTTTTTTACATTACCGGCGATTTATGTCGCCGGTAATGTCCGTCGCCGGCAATGTCTCGATGGTAATGTAAAAAAAAAAAAAAAGACATTACCGGTGACATCATTTATGTCGCCGGTAATGTATTTTTTTTTTTTTTACATTACCATCGAGACATTGCCGGCGACGGACATTACCATCGAGACATTCGTGGATTCTCGATCAACTGCGATTACGTGATAACTCGTGGATTACGCTTATTACTCTACTTATTCTGGTTCGGGTCGTCACAAATCTACCCCCCTTAAAAAAATTTCAACCTCGAAATTTATGTACTTGTAAGGTGAACAGATGAGGATACTGCTCCTCATACGCTGTCCAGTCTCCTAGGTGGCCTCCTCAGCCGAGTGATTCTACCACAAGACCTTCACTAGTGGTATAACACGGTGCCTCAACACCTGCTCACGATGATCGAGAATCTGTACCGGCTCCTCAACATATGTCAAATCCTCACAGATCAGTAGCTGCTGTGGGGCTAACACATGCGAAGGATCTGAGATGTACTTCCGCAACATCGAAACGTGGAAAACATCATGAACACGAGCCATCTCAGCTGGCAACTCAAGCCGGTAAGCCACAGCTCCAACCCTCTCGGTGATCTCGTACGGACCAATGTACCGTGGTCGAAGCTTGCCACGCTTCCCGAAACGCACAACTCCCTCCCATGGAGATAGTTTCAGGAAGACCCAATTGCCCACATCAAACTTGAGACTCTTTCTCCTCACGTCCGCGTAACTCTTCTGACGATCCTGGGAAATCTTCAATCTGTCCCGGATAATCTGGACGTCCTACATGGTACTTTTCACCAGATAAGGGCCAATAAGCCATCGCTCGCCCACCTCACTCCAACACAAAGGAGTGCGGCACTGCCTCTTGTACAGGGCCTCATACGGTGCCATCTCGATACTGGCCTGATAGCTGATATTGTAGGCGAACTCTATCAAATGTAGTTGCTGGTCCTAATTCCCTCGAAACTGCAAAACGCAAGACCGCAACATATCCTCAAGAGTCTGTATAGTCCGCTCAGACTGCCCGTCAGTCTGAGGATGAAAAGCTGTACTGAAACGCAACTTCGTGCCCATGGATCGCTGCAATGCCTGCCAGAACTCAGAAGTAAACTGACTGTTCCGGTCAGAAATAATAGACAAAGGCACACCTTGCAGCCAAACAATCTCTGACAAATACAGCTTGGCCAATCTGCCTACTGATATTTTTCCCGGAAGTGCGAGAAAATGAGCGGATTTCGTCAGTCGATCCATAATAACCCAAATACCAGTGTTGCCAGCCGAAGTACGCGGCAACTGATAAACGAAATCCATGGTAATGTGCTCCCACTTCCTAACCGGAATCTCCAGTGGCTGTAACTTCCCCGCAGGTTTCTGCCTCACCGCTTTAACCTGCTGACAGATCAAACATCAGCTCACATATGCGGCAATCTCCCACTTCATGTTGCGCCACCAGTAATATGCTCAAAGTGTACGAAACATCTTCGTACCACCGGGATGCATCGCATACGCCGAACAATGGGCCTCATCCAAAAACTCCTTCTTCAGACTCTCGTCTCGAGGTACGCACAACCTGCCTCTGAAAGCAACGTACCATTGTCACTAAACCGAAACTCTGTAGGCATACCATTCCATATCATGGTCTTCTTGCCCAACAGGTAGGAATCTGAATCCTGAGCCTCCCGAACCTGCTCTACCAATACGGGTCGAACCTAAAAACTGGCTAACAAGGCTCCCTCGTCATCCCACTCGAACTCGGCACCTGTAGCCCGAAACTCGGCTAACATAGAAACTCTAGCCACACACACATGAAACAACGAAGCTCCGGATTTTCGGCTAAGTTCATCTGCAACAACATTAGCCTTCCCTGGATGGTACTCGAAAGTGCAATCGTAGTCGTTGATCAACTCTATCCACCTACGTTGCCTCATGTTCAAATCTGGCTGCGTCCGCAAGTAGGTGAGACTCTTATGGTCGGTGTAAATCTTACACTGGGCTCCATACAAGTAATGTCTCCAACTCTTCAACGCTAGCACAATGGCGGCTAACTCCAAATCATGCGTCGGATAGTTGACCTAGTGTGGTTTCAACTGCCTGGAACCATAAGCTACAACTCTCCCATACTGCATCAGCACAAAACCAAGTCCCATCTTCGACGCGTCACTATAAACCACAAACTCACCGCTGTCGTCTGGTAATGTCAGAACCGGTGTGGTAGTCAACTTTTCCTTCAGGAGTAAGTAACTCTCCTCACATGCATCGGACCACTCAAACTTGACGCCATTCTTTGTCAGTCTGGTCAGTGGAGTAGCAATCCGAGAAAAGTTATGTACAAATCGCCGGTAGTAGCCTGCCAAACCCAAGAAACTCCGGATCTTCGGTACAGTAGTAGGTCTACTCCAATTCAGCACGGCCTCGATCTTATCACGATCAACACTGACTTCCTCAGCCGATATCACGGGGCCCAGAAACTTCACACTGTCCAGCCAAAACTCGCACTTGCTGAACTTCGCAAACAATTGATGGTCTCGCAAAGTCCGCAATACCTCTCGCAAATGCTTTTTATGCTGGCCCACACTCCTGGAATAGATCAAAATATCATCGATGAACACAATCACAAACTTGTCCAGAAACCGTCTGAACACTCGGTTCATCAAGTCCATAAAAGCTGCGGGAGCGTTGGTCAACCCAAACGGCATAACCAAAAACTTGTAATACCCATACCGCGACCTGAAAGCTGTCCTGGCCACATCAGACTCTCGGATCCTCAACTGGTGATATCCAGATTGAAGATCAATCTTCGAAAAAACTGAAGCTCCCTTGAGCTGATCAAACAAGTCATCAATCCGCAGTAATGGATACTTGTTCTTCACTGTAACCTGATTCAGCTTCTGGTAGTCGATGCACAACCGCATAGATCCATCTTTCTTCCGTACAAACAAAACCGGGGCACCCCATGGCGAAACACTGGGTCGAATAAAACCCTACTCCAGCAACTCCTGGAGCTGAACCTGTAACTCTTTCAACTCCGCTGGCGCCATACGATACGGTGCCTGTGAAATGGGTCCAGTGCCCGGCAACAGCCCAATAGTGAAATCAATCTCCCGAACTGGAGGTATACCCGGTAACTCCTCCGGAAACACACCTGGAAACTCAGAAACAACCTCAATACCACTAAGTTCAGGCACAGCAGCCTTAGTGTCTACCAAATGAGCTAAATAAGCAACACAGCCCTTCTTCATCATCTGATCCGCCTTCATCGCGAAAATCAAACATGGTAGTGAAGTGTTCTTTTCTCCGCGAAACAATATCTCGGGAAAGCCTGGTCGTCGAAACGCAACCTCCTTTTTATGACTGTCAAACATAGCCCAATGCGTCTCCAAGAAGTCCATACCCAAGATCAAATCAAAGTCGACGATATCAAGCAACAACAAATCTACGGCTAAGCCATGACCTCCAATAAAAATCTCACAGTCCCGGTACACCCAACCAATACTCACAATCTCACCAGACGGATACAATACTCTCCACAACCCCGGAAGTGGAGACGCAGGTACCGTAGCTAAAGACGATAGTCTATATGACATGAATGAATGTGTGGCACCTGGATCTAACAATGTAAGTACTGGAATACCAAAGATATGCAACGTACCAATAACAACCTCTGGTGAAGCTCTGCCCTCACGCAAAGTCATGGCATGAACCCTAGCCTGCCCGGCTGGTCGCCCACTCTGAGGCTGTCCCTGCTGTCCGCCCTGACCCGCAAACTGTACTGGTCTAGCACCCGAAGTGGCACCTCGCTCTCCTCCAGAACTCTAGGCCGCCTGTCCACCAATAGGCTGAAGACAGTCCCTCGCAAAGTGACCCTCCTGGCCACAACGATAACAAAGGGTAGGGCCTCGCTGACAAGGACCATAGTGATGCATGTTGCAGAAATTGCAAAGTGAATACTCCCTCGGTACAGGAAACGTGCCTCCGGTACGCAGAGGATAACTAAAGCCGCTAGAACATCCACTAGACTGTGGTCGCTGCGGCCGATCTCTCCTCCATCTCTGCCTCTGCCTCGATACACTAGCTGGTGGTCGATAAGGTCCACTACCCAAGGATGAAGTCGAACCGGAAGTATCAGAACTCTGCCTTTTGGAAGGCCCCTGGCTCGGTCCACCCTCCTCGAATCGTTTACGCTAGTACCTCATCTGCCTCTCCTTCTCGATATCCTTACCACGGAGTGCTGCACTGACAAACTCAACGAAGTTGTTCGGAGGCATCGTAGTCAGAGTCCCTTTGATGTTCAAGTTCAAACCCAACTCAAATCTACGGCACTTGGCTTCCTCAGTAGCCACCATGTCACGCGCAAAGCGAGATAAGCGGGTAAACCTGTCCCGGTACTCAAGCACAGACATACTGCCCTGTCTCAAGTTCGTGAACTCCTCATACTTCCGCTGCTGGGTAGCCTGGTTGAAATATCTCCGCATAAACAGATCACGGAACAAAGTCCACGGAGTATCAACTAGAACTCTATCGGTGTAACCCACCAGAAGTATGCATCTGACTCAAGTAATCTGACTGCTGCCACTGTCATCTACTTAGGGGTAAACCGCAGACGCTCACATACACGTTCAACCTGAACCAACCATGCCTCACATATCTCTAGATCAGTCGAACCCGAAAAGACAGTCGCACCAGCAGTACAAGCTTTGACCAGAGGGTCAAAACGCTCCTCCAAACGCAACACTCGCATCAGCAAGTCGTGCATCTGGCGATCCATATCAGGATCCTCTTCTCGATCAACACGGGGACCACGTCGAGGAGGCATCCTACTGATACAAGACAAGCATTAGGTACAAGCAGAAGGAACGTAACATGAGACCTCATATATTTGAGAACACACAACACCCGAAGCATTGATGAGTACCGCTGGCCAATCGGGTCATCACTCCAGACATGCTGTATAAACTTAAATACCCTAAGCGTCACAACTACAAGAGTCTACAGAATCTGACAACCTAATGCTCTGATACCAAGCTGAAAGGACCCAACCCCGATTCAGTTTCCTAAACCGGAATCAAACCCCTTCTGAAAACGTGAACTAACAAAAACCATTAAAATTTTGGCAGATTAACGCTACTAACGCGGAATTGCCTTTACCTGCACCCGAAAAATAACACTTCATCCTATGCCACAAAAGCCAAACCGTGGGCACCAATCCCATCCGGATTTCTCAACATCAATATATATATGCATCATAAACAGTAAACAGTACTGTAGTATATATATATATCCGAGAAAATCCGTATAAACAAGTATCAGAATGTATCAGAGCGACCTCTAGTGTAAAATATATACAGTATACACATCAGTAGGCGAAACAAGAACCTACTGGAAAGCACAGGTAACTCTGATCACTAGCCTCCAAACCGCGACGTGAAAACACCAAAACCTGAACTGCAACTGGGCACGGAAACTGAAAAGCCCAGGGGAAAGACAATAAACACGTTAGAGTGAGTGGACGAAAATAAATGTCTTTCACCAGATAATATATATGTTATAAAAACATATGCGAGTCCAGGTAAATAAAAACAACATAGTACACGAGGTAAAACTCATACTCCTCCAGTGTACTGAGCATGCAAGTAAAATCCCACGGGGTCACTCATGGACACACTCCGTGCTAGTACAGTCAGAATCATCGGATCCCAGACCCACACGTGATTCTAGCCGTAAATGGCTTCAGGTCAAAGGTGTGCCTCCTCCAGGTAAATACCTCGGGTCAGGAGTCACAGCCTCCCCTGACAAATGCCTACCATCGGGGATCAGCCGAGAGGCGAGTGTATCTATACAACAACGTAACCACGACTGTACTCTGTGTAAACCAAATCATAAACATTTCGATGCAAATGCATGAAACAGCATCTAAGTGTATGTATACTCGTATACGTATATTCGTATAAGTATAATCGTATAATCGTAAAACATATGCTCATGTAATCCGTAATCTTAATACGCATGCTCAAGTTCGAAAACCATATAAAAGACTCGCAAGAAGCACGATCCCGGTCCCGATCTCGATCTCCTGAATATTCACAAAAACATAACTGATCAATATCGTAATCCACAACACTGTACTGATGCACGGAAACCAACCGTTCCCGAAAATACGCAATGCGATACAAAATGAATTACGGAAATCACGAAATCCCCATTCGAAACCTCGACTGAAAATCGGCTAATCAAATCGACCCAAAAGCCTCTGTACGATAACCAGGGCATGATTACGAGAAAAATGACATTAAAATTGTCGAAATCTGAAAAGTTGACTTTTCCTCGCCGTTGACCACTATTGACCGCCACCGCCGGCGCGCCGTCAACGGTGAAATCCCACGGCCCAAAGCTCCAGATCGCACAAACTCCACAAGCCCAACCTGTTTCTCAACTGGCACCCAAGCCAAAACTCACCGGAACATGTCCAAATCCCCTTAAACAGATCGAAATTCCAGTTTCCGGTGACCAATTCGGGTCACCACAAAAACCTATCCTCGTTCCAAATTTATGATAGGGAAAGCATCACCCAAGTATGGGTATCAAAACCCCCATCAAACCGACCTCCAATTCTCGCCGGAACCACCGTACCCATTACCGGCGAAAATCCTAAACTCGGCCCGACTCGAACCCATCCAAATCGACATCAATTTCATCCAAACCAAATACCAGTGTACTCGAAATCATTCAAGGATGCTAACTGTACCTGTTATGTGATCGGAGGTGGCCAGAATTTGGTCGTCGGAAGTTGAAACCGAAACGGAAAGTTCCTCTCTCCACGGTCAACGGTCAACTTTCCCAAAATGGAAAGTCAAAGTCTGGTCAACACCCGAAATGAAATTCTCGACTATTTCTCGACTATTTTTTGACTTTTCGATATTTATACTCGTCCCTCGAGTCGATCGACGATTCGAAATGGATAACCATCACGATTCGGATAAACTCGTCGGAACCCGAACCTTCAAATAATCATAAAATATTCCTCGATTATCGGAAAAATCTTCCGGAACCGCCCACAAGCTCGAAATCACGTACTCTACAATTTCCGTGAAGACACTCAACCCAAATTCTCAACCGAAAACAAAGTCGCGAATCGAATCGGCAAACCACAATTATGACGATAAACTGCGACTAAACTCAATCTCGAGAATCATGCCGAATATACATCAGATTCTGGTTCGGGTCGTCACAGTTAGCGTGAGTGAACAAAATAATATATCAATCTATGTAAATCGATAAACTAAAATTTAATTGTCTTTCCTCTGTTTACCACAAAAAGATGCGAGTTTTAAACTCAAATACTGAAATACTGAAGTAATCACAGAGGTGCTCTCCTAGGCCACCTAACCTGAGTCGATCTGGGTTAGACGAGGCCATCTAACCTCCCCTAACCGGCTATCCAGTGATCAGCCAAATAGCTATGGTATCGATGCAATAAAATAAATCATCACAAAGCAAACCTCCAGAAATAACGCTTTTAAAAAAAATATATATTGGAAAGCTTAATAAAATAACTGAACTCACTATCGACTGTGAAAAAAAAAGGTCAACTCACAAGATTTTGTCGAGATAATTACAAAGCTGAAACCTACCAATCAGCACAATTATTCATCTGACACACCTACTAAATCAATATCCTGAAACCACAATTAAAATTAATATATAATCATCGGGGTTTATATTGAATAGCTAAGGTCGTAATCCGGCGAGTAATAACATCGAGAGCCTCGTATACTCGAATAACGTATTTTCTATTTAATTAGTAACTCAATCAAAATCTGAATTCAATTTCCTGTAATCCCTCACTTTTAAGAGTCGCAAACAAATCTCGAATATCAAACGACTTGCAATTAAACTGATAGTCAAAGCGTCCATTAATATTATCGTGAATTAAACTAATTATTGTTTGATTAAATACTCGTCAAAATTTATCAAGCTCAGATCCAAATATGGATCTTACCATTACATTCAAAACACAAAAACGAGCAAAACAACATATAACTTGATCGGAAACTACATCCTCGCCAGAGCTCCGCCCCGCACGGCAGGGCGTGGAACAGCAAACCACCGCCGCAGCCGGCCGGAATCCCACCGGCACCAACTTGAGCAACCTATACATGAAAATGTTCATCTCAACAAGCCCAACAACATTGTAGTACAACACAAAACCAAAACCAAATCGAAAAACCTTCAATTTTCCGAAAAAATAAAATACCCACCGGAATTTCATTTAATTTGATCGCCGGAATCCGGCCGCATAAAAGGCCAAAACCACTTGGGTTTGACTCACCATCCCATTGGCTTCAAAACCTCTATGGTTTTGACCTACAATTTCCGCCGATTGAGCCGCCACCATCTCCACCTAAAACCATCAATTTCGGCCGGTTTTCATCACCTTCCACCGTCGTCCTCCGGCCACTAATACCGGTGATGCACCCACCAAAAGGTAGAGGGGACCAAGCCCAACATTTCCCACCAAAGAACACGGCTAGAAGTGGCTGGAATAAGGCTCGCCACCGGCGAGAATTTTCACGGCGAAACGGGTCAAAATGATTTTTCCCAAAATGGAAACCTTTACATTAATAGCTTGTATAAATACCGTACACATACATAACTCAAATAAACGGTTCAGATCTAATCTGATCAAAATCGGACGGTTACGATTAAATCAGCAATTAAATTAATACATTTTAAATATTTTCACCTACCAACTTCAAAATTCAATAAAAATAGCTCGCTTATCCAAAAATTACCCGAAAATTCTCACGACCTCGAAATTAAATACTCTACAATTCTTGTGAAGGAAGTCAACACAAATTCTCGCCTAGTGAAAATTTGTTAACAACCCCAATTACGCGATTAATTTGCAATAATGCGTAACACAAATCGATAACTGCGTGATTACGATTCGGGTTGTAACAATCCACCTCCCTTACAAAAATTTTGTCTCGAAATTTACATACCTGGTAGGAGAACGAAGCTACTGCTCACACAAACTGTTCTGGCTACTACGCGGTTACATTTATTGCATGATTTCTGTTTAAAACTGTCACTAAAAGAATATTCATGTTCTAGAGAATCTACTCTCGACGGTCATGAACATCCATCAGTTCCAGAACATGAACCGAACTTTCTGCAACGGAAATTTTCTGAGGCACGCTAACATCAAAGGGATAGGAATATACGTCCATAATCACAATACGTGAAATACGTCATATACATAAGCCAGCTCTGATATTAATTCTCAAACAGTAAACCATATCGCCCATACCCTTAGTAATCTCATATTGTTCTATGAACCGCGACAGCTTGCCGCGCCGGCAGTTGTGCGTAACTCCTTTCCATGGCGATAGCTAGAGGGACACTCAATTACCATTGTATACATTGACTAAAATTTGCGCAATCATTTTTGATGATCTGACAACTTTAATCTGTTAAGAATAATCTGCATGTTATCTGTCATCTCTGGCACACTAACTGGATTGATAACACTTCCTTATTAACTTATCTCAGCATAGCCGAATACTACATGGCTTACCATAAAATGCTTTATAAAGTAATAGGAGAATTCCGCCAAATGCTGACACTTCATAAGAAACTGTAATACACATAATCTTAGCATACCACAACAAACTGCGTAGGTTCCCATGAACGGATACGCCACCAGAGATGAAAACTATGTTTAGCAACTGATATACAACACTGCCATTTATTTACTTCCGCATAAATAACTGAGCCAACTTATTCACGAAAGGTTTTCTCTGCGACTGAACTAAATTGAGAAATCTTTGTTAAAAAATTTACAATTAGCTAAATGCCGATATGCTCTTGACTATACGTGAAAGTTATAGACAATCCATAATAACCTGCTTCCACCTCTCGTAAGCTGCTATAAGTCTAAAAATTCTTGACGTTCTACGTTAACTTGTTAACAAATGGTGCATTGACTTACATAGATGGTAATTTTTTGGCTGTATGTTCGGCTACCCATAAGATTTCTTCAAGGTTCGATACATTTTATATACTTTAGAATGCCCAACCGAAATCGAGCAACGAGCCTCACCGGGAATCTTCTGTTATCAACTAATCTTTAACTGATACACAGAATCTACTTTTATATAACAACATCTCACCTCTTATCCGCAAGAAATCAAGCGATCCACCAACATACAATTTACTAAAGAAAGATCACAATTCTGGAGTTCTCGAACTCGATAAGAAGAAATTGGTCGAACCAGGAATTAGCAACAAAACCTCTGGCTCAATAACTGCGATATAAAAGAAAACACTCCTAACACGCATCTCTGACTGAAGTAGTATTTGCGATTCCTAAATACGTAATATTATAACACCAGATTTCTAGCTAAATATATCAACTACAAATTAACTTTCCCGCTAATCACAACAAGGTCAGCACTAGAGCTGAAATTAACTTTTTCTTTGAACTGTCTTGTTAAACCCAGACCATTTAAATCAAATTCATTTTCTCAATAATAAGGTCAGTAGTGCCGTAATAAGTAAAAAGTCTAACACGACTCGGCGATAATAACAAACTAAACACAGAAAGCTCCGAATAACTGCCACGTTAATATGTTTACTCCAGATCAACACCTCTTCAACCTTATCCAGGTCCATACTAACGTACCCTGCTAATAACACATTGCCCACGAGTTTAACACTGTTAACTTAAAAACTTGTGCTCACTGAACTTGATATATAACTAAAATTTTCCCAGTTTATGATCAATTAACTTGACTCTCTTCGACAGAAGCTTACGTGAAAATCCTGTATAAACTAGCGGTCGCAACCAGCTCAAACCCAGAAGACTTCTAATATTTACTAGACTCATTGATCTGCTTTGGTTCAACACCACCTCAATCTTATCTGGGTCAACACCAACATGCCTTACTAATAACACATGGTCGAGAAATCTAACACCACAAACCAGAACCTGTACTTACTAAATCTGATATACAACTAGAGTTCTGACAAGGCCATCGATAATGAATCTGATATCCCACCTGCTGCTGTACATCCCTAGAAATAAACAAAAATGTACTCAATGCAGTCGATAACGAATTCACCTGAATATGTCGGTATACACGATTCATTATACTCATATAGCAACAGATGCGTTAAGTAAAACAAACTGCATCACCCGAAATTTACATCAACCGAAACACGATCGAAATCAAATTTAAGCAATACTGAAACTCCTTTCGAATTATCTAACCAACCATCACAACAAAATGGTGAATAATTTCTCTTCACAATAACTCAGTTCAGCTATCGACAGACATCATATAATCATATGAAATCATATGGTACAGCACTTACGCAATGAGACATATACCTAGAAAAAGCTCATACATGACAATAATTGCCCGTAATGGAGGAAGACCTAATAATTCCTCAAGACAAACATCAGAATATTCCCTGACTAGTGCAATCTCTTCAAGATTAGGAGGGGAACACAAGTATTTACACCATTCGCTAAATATGAAGTACACCATTACACAGTATTTCCGCAACTTCACAGTGAAAATCACTGAAAGAGATATTCCACCCTTCCAAAAGCTATATAATGTTATCACGCTCGACTAGTCTGTCCAATCCTCACAACCTTTGATCCTGCTAAATTGACTGCCTGGGTGGTGGTACGGCTCTAACCTCTAAAGTGGCTACCTGAATCACCACAAGCACTCTACACCAAAACTCTACCTGAGGGGTCCCAGTGTGGACACACCCTCCCAAAGTGACCCAACTGACCAATATAAAAATAACTTAAATCTCAAACGAATATTGTCTGCGAAAATACTTGTGACATCTGCAACAAAAGAGAAATCTCTATGTACATAAGGGTAATTTTATAACTGCTAATTACACTGATACTAGCTTCTGACCCACACGACGCGTATTACATCTGATAGATACAAAGCAACATCAGACCACAAACTCTGCTCAAAACCTCAACACTTCACTTTCACTGTCTTGCTAGAATTTGGTGCCAACTCGGCCAAGCAGGTGAAACAATCCCGATACTCTAACCCAACCTGTCACTCTGTTAAAAGCCCATAAATTCCTCACGCCTCAACTGCTTATAAGATTTGCCAAAGAGAAATTCATACACCTTTTTTTTTAGAAACTCAAATCACTGAGTGAAAGCTTCTTTCTTCGCAATACCTTGCCACTGGTAAACTGCATGGTCCAACAACAGACCACCAACTACTACAATTTTCTGCTTAGGAATCAATTGAGAGTGCAAAGGATAAAACATGACCAATTCCACTAGCTAATATTCGCTAGCTAAAAGAAACTGTTCCTACTATAGTAACTTTACTAATTAATTCTCGCTATCCACTCACAATACAGGAATTTAAATCGATAAACTGAAATTTATGTACTTGACAATGAGTGGTAAAAATAAAATATCAATCTATGTAAATCGATAAACTGAAATTTAATTGTCTTTCCTCTGTTTACTGCAAAAAGATGCGAGTTTTAAACTGTAGTACTGAAATATTGAAGTAGTCACGGAGGTGTTCTCCCAGGCAACCTAACCTGAGGTATTAAACTGAAATGAAAAATATACATGAAAAAAAAAATTCATCTCAACAAGCCCAACGACATTGTAGTACAACACAAAAGCAAAATCAAATCAGAACACCCCCAATTTGCCGAAAAATTGAAATACCCACAGGAATTTTATTTCCTTCTATCGCTGAAATCTGGCCACGACAAAGGCCAAGACCAATTGGGTTCGATTCACCATCTCATGGGCTTCAAAACCCCTATGGTTTTGACCTGCAATTACTGCCGATTAGGGTGCCACCATCTCCGCCGAAAACCACCGATTCTGGCCCGTTTTCATCACCTTCCACCGTCGTCCTCCAGCCACCAAAACTGGTGATGCACCCACCAAAAGATAGAGGGGACCAAGCCCAACATTTCCCACCAAGGAACATGGCCAGAGGTGGCCGGAATAAGGCTCACCGCCAGCAAGAAGTTTCACAGCGAAACAGGTCGCCCATGACGGTCATCGCGGGTCAAAGTGATTTTTCCCAAAATGGAAACGTTTCCATTAATAGCTTGTATAAATACCATACACATACATAACTCAAATCAATGGTTCAGATCTAATCTGGCCAAGATCGGATGGTCATGATTAAAATAGAAATTAAATTAATACATTTTAAATATTTTCACCTACCGACTTCAAAATTCGATAAAAATAGCTCGCTTATCAAAAAAAATTCTCCGAAAATTCCCACGAGCTTGAAATTAAACACTCTATAATTGTCATGAAGGAAGTCAACACAAATTTTCGCCTAATGAAAAAATCGTTAACAACCTTAATTACATGACTAATCGGTAATAATGCATAACATAAATCGATAAGTGTCACATACTAAACCTGATATAGCATATGTTGTCAGTGTGATGAGTCAGTTTATGCATAACTCTAGAGTAGATTATATGGGTGTAGTACTATGTATTCTCAGGTATCTGAAGGGCACACCTGGTAAATATTTATTTTTTGGAAGAAACAGTGAGTTGTGTGTTTCTGGCTACACTAGTGAGGTGTGTATTTCAGGCTACAGTGATTCAGACTAGGCTGGTGATCATACTAATAGGGCGTCTACTTTTGGTTACTTTACTTTTATTGGTGGAAGTCTAGTAACTTGGCGCAGTAAGAAGCATAATATAATTGCTCGTTCTAGTGCAGAAGCTGAATATCATGGGATAGCGAATGGAGTGTGTGAATTACTGTGGATCAAGAATGTGATTAAAGAGTTAGGTTTCAGGCTTCAGAAACCTATCGACTTGCATTGTGATAATACAGTCGTCGTTGAGATTACTCATAACCCAGTACAACATGACAGAATAAACATGTGAAGGTGGATAAACATTTCTTAATGGATAACCTTGACAAGAAGATTATTCGGTTTTCCTTTGTGTCGTTTGAGGAGCAGTTAGCTGATGTTCTTACTAAAAGGCTGTCACATGAAGCCTTCAATAGATGGATGGTCATGTTGGGCATGATTGACATCTACGTGCCAACTTGAGGGGGAGTGTTGACAAGTATTATTGTAAATATTCTAGTTTCCTATTGTAATTAGAATTGTTTCATCCTTTACTATAGATATTCCTTCTTATTTAGAATGTGTCTTGTAAAGCTGTATAAATGTTCAATTCGAATTCGGGAGTGAATAAAAATATTACATTCTAACCTAAATACTTTTTACCTATACTTTTCTACTGCAATGACCATCATTAAATGGCCGATCTACTTGATACATTGATGAAAAAACAAGATCGAATTGATCCAGATCGTTAATCACCTCCTGAAGTTGTCCTAATGAAAAGTCAGTTCGCATTCCCAGAAGTAGCGTTGTTGACCAATTCTTGATTGCAGCATGTAATTGCATAAGGTGGCCCCATTTCGGCTGCCTTAACAAACCTATATATGTTTATAAGAAATGATTACTGCATGAATTGAATTGGAAAGATGAAACTGATGGATCGATGAAGTAGTTTAACCATTTCATCAAATGTATAAATACTCACCATATTCATCCAGAGGAGCTTGATCATAATAACCTTGTATGACGTAGGAAGAGCTTGTTCTTCCAAAGTTAGTTCCACCATGATACTGTGTTAATTACGATAAGTAGGTTATATACATATTATTTAGCTAGAAATACAAAAAATAATTATTTATATATGATAAAATCATGGTTAATTTTGAGATTGAAGCTCGATCATATATATACCATGTAGTAATTTATGTAGCTTCTATTCATTCGAGCTATGAAAAGTGCAGTATGAAATGCAATGTCTTCAGCAGACGTTATGTATAGTTTTCCACCGAAAACTTGATAGCTTTACATAGACACATGCATGGGAAGAAACAGTCAATTAGGTTTCAGTGTGTCTATATATATATGTGTGTAAGAGTTTCTCTTTTAAGGACCTCTATGATGAGGATTTGGTAAGTACATTCTATACAATGGTTTATAAGACTATTTTTTTTATCATATTTTAACATATCAACCGTTAGATGTTTAGCTATATATGAGTAATAGTTTATAAGACTCAATTTTTGATCATATTTTAACATATCAACCGTTACATTTTTAGCTATATATGAGTAGATCATTCTTGTAAATTTTCATCCAAATCGAAAATCATTAAGAAATTCAAAATCATAGTTTATCAATTATAAATATGAACAATTCAAGTTTGACAAATTTGAAACGTTCATTTATTTCATTTAATACCATTACAATTTTCAAATTTGATAAAAAAAATTATAGAAATGATCTACGTATATATAGCTAGATATACAACGGTTGATCTTTCAAAATATTATTGAAATGTATGAATTTTAACTAGGTACTCACAGAGTCCTCATCATAGAGGTCTTCAATGGAGAATTTCCCATATATATATATATATATAGTTTTTATCAAGTAAGAAGCTTCACACAGAAATTTTGGTGTGAATTTATATTTTACACAAAATCGATAACATAATTCGATCATTGAACTCAATCATCTTTAAGAAACTCATGCAAGGATCAGGCATGCAAAATTTCAACTCAATCAGAGATCATTTAGCCATTTAGTCGTGGCATTATTTAACAACAATGCACATAGATTGTCCAATTTAGCTCAAAACTTGAATCTAGTGATCAAATGGCTAAACAATCTCCGATTTGGCTGAAATTTTGTATGTCTGATCCTTGCATGGGTATCTAAATGATGATGACTTCAATGATCAAATTACGTTATCAATTTTGTGTTAAATGCAACATCACACCGAAGTTTTAGTGCGAAGCTTCACACTTGACAAAAACTGTATATATATATACAGTCCTCATCACATGTGAAGCTTCACATTGAAAATAAAATGCGAAATTATTTAAAAGCTGTAACCACCCGAACTTTGAGTCATGTGATTATCGGCACGAATCGTGTTTATCGCGAGTTGGTTGTACATTTGGGTTTCTTAACGACTAATCTATCGGGCAAGAATTTGGTTTGAGTTCCTTCGCGAAAATTGTAGAGGATTTGATTTTGAGCTCGTAGGAGGTTTCAGAGGATTTTTCGGATAATCAAAAAATATAAAATGAATATTTGAAATTGTCGTCGAGTTAGTCGTACTTATCCGAATGTGTTGGAGTTATCTGAGCCGTTAGTTTGGTCGGTTCGCGATGTATAAATATCGAATAGTCGTAAAAATCGGAAAATCACACATTTGGACCAAGTTAACCCGTTGACCCATTTTCCTCCACCGACCCGGTTTGAGTTCGCCGTCCTACCCGGATTTTCCGGCCACAATCTTGGTATGGTTAGAAAGCTCTTGAGTTCCTCTTTTGATTCATGTTTAAGTTTGTGAAATTTGGTTGGGTTTTGAGGGAGTTCCAATTCGGTTCTGTTCTTGGTTTTCGCCGGAATCAGGTAATGGTTTCCGACGAGTTACGGTGTCGCAGGTGATGGGGGTTTGGTTCCCCTCATCCTCTTGATGCTTTCTGGGTGATCAATTTGGGACAAGGAGGAGGTTTTGTGGAGCTCGTGGTAGTCACTGGAGAGGGAGTTTTGGGCCGTGGCTTTGGGGCTTAATTCCGGCCACGGTGGTTATAGTTTAGGATTTTGGTTTTAGGGGTTTGGTTGGGCTTGAGCAGAGGACCATTTTGATGGATGGCTCGCCGAGGAATGCATGGTTGACGCCGCACCACTGCCGGCCACGGTGGTCCACGGCGGAGCTCCGACGAGGGTCTGTTTTTGGGGGTTTTCATAAATTTTTATGTCGTTTTGCTCATAATCGCGTCCCGATTGTAGTCGTGAGGTTTTCGAGTTGAATTAAGTGTTTTAATTTGGGACGAGGGATATTTGGGTATATTTTGGGGATTTTGTCATCCTCGTCGATATTTCTAGCGATACGATTTTTGAGAACGCGGGTTCTTGACGTATTTACTCCGTATGTCGAAATTCATTATGTATTGATCATATCTCTGTTATTCAGGTGATCGTGAGAGAGTTTTTAGCGAGAGATCTTCTGCCGGGCCTCAGGGCTAGCTGTTATCTGTGAGTGGATACTTTGATTTTCACACTTTGATTTTCATAGTGGATTTGCGAGTCTATGAGTATGCTTTACGATTATGCATTGACGAGTATGCATTTATGATTATGCATTTTATGAGCATACATTGAGTTGGAGGCACATGTGATTTTTTTTACATTGAGTATGGATAAATGGATGCATCGATGTTATGGCCTCTCGGCTGATCCCCGAGATGCTCCGGGAGGGTTACGTTTATATGAGCACTTGACCCATGATTCACAGTACCCGGGAGAGTTACATCTTTATGAGCACTTGACCTGGGCTTGTTTGTTTTGACTCGCATGATTTTATGTGCATTTATTGTGAAAAACATGTTGGATTTATTTATGCAGCATATTATGATTTACATCCACTCACTCTAACGGTTTTATTATTTATATGTTTTTCTCTAGGATTTCAGTTTTCGTCGCCCAGATTGCAGTTTCTTTCCCGTGGTTGCACGTCATCGCAGGAGGCCTAGAGTTCAAATCACACTTTCCTTTTAGTAGGTTCCTGATGTAACCTACTAGTCTTGTATATTTTATAATTAGAAGTCGCTCTAAATACTTGTGTTGTGTTATCCAGTTTGAGTTATACTCCTGAATATTTTCTGGATTTCTTGTAAACCTTGAGTTTAGTTTTATATATGGATTTTGAGAAATCCGGTTGGACATTGGAGGTCCACGGTGTGTCTGAGAATTTATCTGTGAAGTGTAATCTTCTTGCAAGTCCTTGGTTTATATACATTTTATAAAGTAAACTCTGGCAAAAAATTTGTAAGTTGTGGTGTTGTTAGGGCCTAATTTCGGTTTAGGCAACTAAATCGGGGTTGGGTTCTTTCAAAAGCCATTGGATTTTCTTACTTTAATTGTATGGTCTAGATCCCACAAAAACTAACCATAGTCAAAAACTCTAGTGTACGTAGGAAACAAAGAATAATAATTACATAATATTCTCTCGTATTGAAAGGACCCAACCCCGATTCAGTTACCTAAATCGAAATCAAACCCCTTCTGGAAATACGAACCAACAAAAATTTTCAAAATTTCGGCAGAGTTTCGTTACTAACGGGGAATTTCCATAACCTGCACCCAGAAAATAACACTTCATCCTATGCCACAAAAGCCAAACCGTGGGCACCAATCCCATCCAGATTTCTCAATATCAATATAATCAATAACAGTAAACAAACTGTACTATGTATATATGTATATCCGAGAAAATCCGTATAAACAAGTATCAGAATGTATCAGAGCAACCTCTAAAGTAAAACATATACACTATACACATCAGTAGGCGAAACAAGAGCCTACTGGAAACACAATGGTAAAATCAATCTCTCGTACAGGGGGTATACCAGGTAACTCCGCTGGAAACACATCCGGAAACTCAGACACAACCTCAATACTACCAAGGTCTGGCACTGCAGCTGTAGTGTCCACAACATGGGCTAAGTAAGCAATACAACCCTTCTTCATCAACCGATCCGCCCTCATCGCGGAAATCAAGCACGGTAATGAAGTGCTCTTCTCGCCACGGAACAGTATCTCGGGTAACCCTGGTCGTCGAAATGCGACCTCCTTCCTGTGGCAGTCAAACATGTCCCAGTGCGACTCCAGGAAGTCCATACCCAAAATCAGATCGAAATCCACGATATCAAGCAGTAACAGATCTGCGGCTAAACCATGGCCATCAATAAACACCTCACAATCTCGGTAAACCCAACCGATGCTCACAACCTCACCTGACGGATACAACACTCTCCACAACCCCGGAAGTGGAGATGCAGGTACCGTAGCCAATGATGACAGTCTAAATGATATGAATGAATGTGTAGCGCCCGGATCTAACAATGCAAGTACAGGAATACCAAAAACATGTAACGTACCGATAACGACCTCCGGTGATGCTCTGCCCTCACGTAGAGTCATAGCATGAACCCTCACCTGCCCGGCTGGTCGTCCCCGCTGGGGTTGTCCCTGCTGTCTGCCCTGGCCTGCAAACTGTGCTGGTCTTGCTCCAGAAGTGGCACCTCGCTCAACTCCGGAACTCTGGGCTGCCTGACCGTCACCGCCATACAACTGAGGACACTCCCTCGCATAGTGACCCACCTGGCCACAGCGGAAACAAGTGACAGGACCTCGATGACATGGACCCACATGATGTCGACTGCAGAGACTACACAACGGGTACTCCCTCGGTACAGCAAATGTGCCACCAGTACGCCGAGGATAGCTAGAACCGCTAGAACCTGCACTAGCCTGTGGTCGCTGTGGTCTATCTCTCCTCCATCTCGGCCTCTGTCTCGGTACACCAGCTGGTGGTCGATATGATCCACCGCCTGAAGATGAAGCTGAACCGGAAGTATCGGAACTCTGCCTCTTCGAAGGCCCCTGACTCGGTCCACCTTCCTCAAACCGCCTCGGCTGGTACCTCTGCTGTCTCTCCTGCTCAATATCCTCGCCTCGGAGTGCAGCACTGACAAACTCATCAAAATTGTTCCGCGGCATTGTAGTCAGCGTCGCCTTGATGTTCAGATTCAATCCCAGCTCAAACCTACGACACTTGGCTTCCTCTGTAGCCACCATATCCCGCGTAAAACGAGACAAACGAGTAAACCGATCCCGTTACTCAAGTATAGACAAACTGCCCTGCCTCAAGTTCGTAAACTCCTCGTACTTGCGCTGCTGGGTAGCCTGATTAAAATACCTCCGCATAAACAGATCACGGAACAATGTCCACGGTGTATCAGCCGGAACTCTGTCGGTGCTAACCCACCAAAAGTATGCATCACCCTCAAGTAAACCAATTGCGGCTACTAACATCTGCTCAGGAGTAAACTGCAGACGCTCACAAACACGTTCAATCTGAACCAACCTTGCCTCGCATATCTCTGGATCAACTGAACCCGGAAACACAATAGCACCCGCAATGCGAGCCTTGACCACAGGGTCAAAATGCTCTTCCAAACGCAGCATTCGCATCAGCAAGTCGCGCGTTCGGCGATCCTCATCAGGATCATCATCCCGGTCAACACGGGGACCACGTCGAGGAGGCATCCTACTGATACAAGACAAGCATTAGGTACAAGCAGAAAGAACGTAATCATGAAACCGCAGATATTTGAGGACACACAACACCTGAAGTATTGATGAGTACCGCTGGCCAGTCGGGTCATCACTCCAGTCATGCTGTATCAACTCAAATACCCTAAGCGTCACAACTACAAGAGTCTACAGAATCTGACAACCTAATGCTCTGATACCAAGCTGAAAGGACCCAACCCCGATTCAGTTACCTAAATCGAAATCGAACCCCTTCTGGAAATACGAACCAACAAAATTTTTCAAAATTTCGGCAGAGTTTCGTTACTAACGGGGAATTGCCATAACCTGCACCCAGAAAATAACACTTTATCCTATGCCACAAAAGCCAAACCGTGGGCACCAATCCCATCCGGATTTCTCAATATCAATATAATCAATAACAGTAAACAAATTGTACTATGTATATATGTATATCCGAGAAAATCCGTATAAACAAGTATCAGAATGTATCAGAGCGACCTCTAAAGTAAAACATATACACTATACACATCAGTAGGCGAAACAAGAACCTACTGGAAAACACAGGTAACTCTGATCACTAGCCTCCAAACCGCGACGTGAAAACACCAAACCTGAACTGCAACTGGGCACGGAAACCGAAAAGCCCAGGGGAAAGACAATAAACACGTTAGAGTGAGTGGACGAAAATAAATGTGTTTCACCAGTTGATATATATGTTTAAAATAACATATGCGAGTCCAGGTAAATAAAAACAATAAGTACACGAGGTAAAACCATAATCCTCCAGCGTACTGAGCATGCAAGTAAAAAAAATCCCACGGGGTCACTCATGGACACACACCGTGATAGTACAGTCAGAACCACGGAGTCCCTAACTTCCACGTGATTCTAGCCAGAAATGGCCTCGGATCCGGGGAAACGCCCCTCACCGGTCAGTCGGGGATACGCCCCTCCTGGTATGGCCTACCATCGGGGATCAGCCGAGAGGCAAGTGTATCGATACAACAACGTAACCAAGACTGTACTCTGTGTAAACCAAATCATAAACAGTTTGATGCAAATGCATGAAATAGCATATAAGTGCATGTATACTCGTATACGTATATTCGTATAAGTATAATCGTATAATCGTAAAACATATGCTCATATAATCCGTAATCTCAATACGCATGCTCGAGTTCATAAATCGTATAAAAGACTCGCAAGAATTCCGTGAAAAGAAATTGTCCACTCACAGGTGAGCAAAACGCGCACTCGCGCTAATCTCGAGGACCGGCGGAAGATCCCTCGCCAGAATCTCGATCACGATCCTGATCTCGATCTCCTGAATATTCACAAAAACATAACTGATCAATATCAAAGTTCTCAACCCTGTACTGAATCACGGAAACCAACCGTTCCCGAAAATATGCAATGTGGTACAAAATGTGAAATCCCACGGCCCAAAGCTCCAGTTTTAAAGACCTCATCAAGACGAACAACTTTTACAACTACCACTCAAGCCAATTCAATTCAGAACCACCTCAATTTCTGCTCGAACCGAACGGAAACCTAACTCCGGCGACCCAATCGGGTTCACCGGAAAACTCAAATCCAGGCCAAACAAAATACAGGGGAAGCATCCCTGAGCCAAGGGAAAACGAAACCCTCTCACCCCGACCACCGAGGCTCACCGGAAACCCACGAACCGTCACCAGCGAAACCCGATAACAAAACCCGATTCGAACTCCAACAAAACCTTATCAATTCTCATAAATCCAAACACAAATCAACTTAAAATCATGCAAGGAAGCTATTCATACCCTCGTCGAAGTCGTTGGTGGCCGGAATCTAGGTCGTCGGACAGCACAGCTCAAAGAGGAAACTTTCCTCTTTGGTCAAACTGGTCAACTTTCCCGAAATAGTAAGTCAACGGTGGTCAACTCAAACCAGTGATTTTACGACAAATTCTCGACTATTCCGCTATTTATACTCGAGCCTCGGGTCGATCGACGGTCCGAAATGAAAATACGAAATGATTCAGATAAACACAAAACAATCGGATAAACTCGTCGAATACCGAAACTTCAAATAATCATAAAATATTCCTCGTTCATCGGAAAAATCTTTCGGAACGCCCACGAACTCGAAATCACGTACCCTACAATTTCCGTGAAGACACTCAATTCAAATTCTCGACCGAAAATATAGTCGCGAATCGGATCGGCAAAACACTTATACGACATAAAACTGCGACTAAACTCAATCTCGAGAATCGTGCCGAATACACAACAGATTCTGGTTCGGGTCGTCACACGTATAGAAAGAAGGACGCTTGAAAAACCATATCGTTTATCTCTCTGTATCTCCCTTCTTCATCTTTTTCTTTTCTTTCACTCATCCCATTTTTGTTACCGAAGCTTTTCGATTTATTGCCGTAATATATTCAAGGTCTAAGAAGAGAGAAGACAAATTTGTTTTGACTGTTTCTTAGATTGTGAAGAATTGGAGATAAACATCAGGGTACGCATAGAGATCATGGTATTTTTAAGAAGTAGAATATAATGAACATCTGGGTTTATAGATTAGTATAGCTAAGAAAGTTATTGAATTTCCCAATAAATTTGAAGATGAGAAGAAATTACAAGCATTTTTGGGATTTCTTAATTATACTAGAAAATTTATTCCTAATTTGGAAAGAAAAATAGCTATTTTACATAGCAAAATGAGTAAAACCGGCCAAAAATATTTTAACACCGAAGATATTAAATTAGTACAGCAAATTAAAAATGTAATTACTCAACTAAAACCTTTAGCAGTACCTTTAAATAATAGCTATAAAATAGTAGAAACTGATGCATCCTCCTTTGGATGAGCAGAAATTTTGTATCAAAAAAAGAGCAAAGAGTTATTAAAATAGGATGAGCAAATTTGTAGATATGGTTCTGGCAAATTTAATGACATTTAATCTAGATTACCAACAACTGATTTAGAAATATTAGGCATTATAAATTCTCTTGAAACATTTTCTTTGTTCTTGCATAATGAAGTATTTACTATAAGAACTGATTGCCAAAACATTGTTTCTCACTATAATAAAATTAGTAGCAATAGCCAAGAAGCTCGTAGATTGGTTAATTTCATAGAAACAATTACTGAAAATGGATTTAAACCACATTTTGAGCATATTAAAGAAAGTGATAATACTTTAGTAGATATATTGTCTAGACTAATTCTTGGAATAATTTGCAGAAAATGGATCAAAGATGAGCATCTTCTTCAAATCCTAAGAGGCCAAGGAGCATTCCTCCAACCAATTTGAGCATAAGTATGCCAGCAAGGCCACCCATAAGACCCGTGATACACACCTATGGCAATATCCATATTCAGGGAGTTGTCAATCCTAAATATCGATATAACTCTTGGCAACAAATTTGGCCAAAGCAAAATGTATTACTCGATAACTTTTGGAGCTTAAGGATTCAATCTCCTCAAATGAACGTAGCAATTGAGAAATTGGTAAGAGTATTAGAAAATAAATTTACAGAATATAATCAAATAGTTGACAACCTAAATAAGCAGCTGCAACCTCAACAAGAAAATTATGAGCGACTATGTTTTGAGTGTAATACAACAGTAGATAAATTTACTACTTTAAAGCAACGTCATGAAATATTGGTTAGAATACATAGAAATTTTCACATTAAACACTCGGGTTCGTGTTTTTGTTATCCAAGTTATTTTACATGATGTATTGTGGATGATATTTATAATGATTGTAGTTATTGGTTTTGATTAGTTAAATTGCTTTCTTAAGTATGCCTCGCAAAAGAAATTGTAGCTCTGTAACTGGAGGGGATGATCCCCGAGCAACGTTAAATTGTCTTTCAGTGAGTACATCGAACAGACAATGTTCAACATCTAAGAGACGACGCCTTGAGAGAGCAGCAACACTGAACCAGGAGGCTGCAAGCGATGGAGGTATATTAGGTAATTTTGGAGTTATTTTTAGTCCAATGAATATCTTTTGTTGATTGGTATGATTTATGCATGAGATGCTATAGTTGATATGTGATTTCTTTGTTTTGGTATGATTTGTGGAAGGTTTATGTTTTTGTAATAATATATGATGAATCTTTGAGTTTGTCAAACAATTGTGATCTAATTTAAGTCGAATCTTACTTGAATTTTTTTTTGATTTTCAGTTTAGTTATTAGATTTGTGTTCAGATGTATTTAGTAAGTGTTTCAAGTTTTTTGGTTTTTTTGTTAGAAGAATAGGTTATTTTTCTGTATTTATGATTGTTAGTGTAAGTTGAGTCATGCTATGATGCAAGTTGGTACGTATGCACGGGTTTGATGAGGACAGCTGATTGCATTGATTGTAAAGTATTTGATTGTTGCTGTTGAATTCATTTATTAGTGTTTGCCTGCTCTGCTTGCAATTGCTGTCACATGAACTCTTAGTTTTAGTTATATATTAGTCTATTTATGTATTGTAGATTTTGGTTTGCATGTGATCTATACTTATATCAGCTTGTACATGCATATGATATGCTATAAGTTTTTTATTTAGTTATGTTTCTGATTTTCTTTGGTTGTTGAGATTGTACCTTAAAGGTATTGGGGCATAAAAGATAAAACTACATATGGTAATGATCCAATTTGGTTTCTTTGTTGTTGTATTGATTTTTATGAAATATGAATTTTTGGTTTTGTCTATGTAATTGTATAATATTTCCTTTAGGTCCTTTGATGATGGATTTGATATAGTATGCGGTTAGTTGTAATACCGTTGATTGATTGATTGAAGTCCTTAAATGGTGAGGCAAATGTGCCCACGACGATTTGATGTTTATCAATGTTACTTTTCCGTTTGTGAGGATCGTACTTCTATATTCAATTATGAATTGCATTTTAATCTTAATCTGTGCTATAAATCAATCTTTTGCTTTGTTGGGCAGATTGTCGTTGGTAGGATAGATTTTGATATTCATGAGCTTATTGTTGATGTATGATTTCATTGTTTTGGTTAAATATCAGTGGATTGTATATGTATCTGTTACAAAAAGTAATCATTTGTAGCAATTGGTCGAGTAAGTGGTTTTTAGATTAGCTACCAAATTTGTGTTCAGTTATCTTTGGTATGTGTTCGAGTTATGTGGACCTTTCTGTTATTGGTGCAAGTACTGATCCCATGAATTATCATTGCGTTATTTATGCAAGTACTAATTCCATCAATTATCAGCTGTCTTTAGTCAACATGGTGTATGCTAAAAATAAAAGTCCATAATAATAAAGGAAATGTTTTTTTGTCTCGACTGCTGCATGTGTTTTCTTTTAATTGCTTGAATATGGATATATTTGTGAAGGATCATTTTGTTGCCTGTGATTGTTGTAAATTGGTTTCTCTAGCGTGAATTGTAGTCATCATGGTGTCTACCAAAAATAAATGTCCATGATAATAATGGAAAAGTTCTTTTGTCTCAACTGCTACTTGTGTTTTCTATTAATTGATTAAAAATTCATATATTTGTGAGGGATCATTTTGTTGTTTGTGAGTTGTAAATTGGCTTCTCTAGCTTAAATTGTATTTTTCTATATGATGCTGACAAAGAATTATAATTGTGGTGAATGAATGCTAGGATCTAGAATGTTGCTTGGCACATTTGAAAGACAGTGCGTATTCAAGAATCTTTAGTTTTTTGAATCTGGACAATCCTCGGGGTGTCACCAGACAGTGGAATCCTTAGATCACGTGGTGGCGACAGAATCCTCGGGATGTCGCAAGACAGTACCATCCTTAGATTGCGCGGTGGCAACAGAGGAGAGTAGTGATGATGATGAAGCTGATGAAGTTATTTCAGGTAGTGTATGGATATGGTATCTTTTATATGCTATAGTTGTCTAGAACAATCTAATAATTGTGCTTATGTATCTATCACAGGTCCTGATGGAACAATTTATGGGTAGGCATCATATCAACGAACCCAGACAGGTGAGGACAAACTTCAATATCAATTACCAATTATCAATATCAATGTATTTACACTCATTGTTGTGAAAAATGACAAGTCCAACTTCCGATGTCATGTTCAACTCCAACTTTTCTTGATGAACTATTGAATCCAGTTAATGGACGAAAAAATGTGTTATTTCGTGAAAATATTAGAGTTTATAATTTCATGTTTACTTTTACTTCTATGAGAGCTAAACTTGAATATCACATAAATAATGGAACAGCTCTTTATGTATTTAAAATATGTGGACAAGTGCATCATTTAATGGGTTCAGTTTTACCTTTCGAAAGAGAAAGTCCTATATATGCTCAACTATATATATGTGTATGACACTCAGAATGAAATTTCAAATCGTATAACTACTATTGATTCAAATAATGCTAACAACAATATTGATGCTAATATTGTTAAAGGATTAGTAGAATTGTTGGATGAGTGTAATGAATTAACTAAAGCATATCGATATGTTAGGGATGATTTTGAGACTCATTCGCTACCTAATTTTGATGTCACTGTACTTGATCATGACAAAATTGATGGCAAATAATACGAATTACCTTCTTCTTTTGAAATTGGTGGATTGATTGTAAGTAAAATAAGTGAATTTAATTCCAATAGAGACATAATTATTCGATTAAATGATTGACCGCTGAAATAAATATCTAAAATTCATCCGAAATTTATGTCATTACAGTATCCATTTTTTTTCCATACGAAGAAGATGGATTTAAAATAAATATGAAATTAAAAAAAATTACAGAAAAAAGTGACAACAAATATAGAGAATTGACAATGAACAAATTTGTATGTTATCAAATTCATGATAGAGAAAGTCAATCAAGTACTTTGTTGAAAGGTAGAAGATTATTTCAACAGTATCTAGTCGATACATATGCAATCGTTGAAGAAAATCGATTATAATATATAAGGAATCATCAACCAGATCTGAGGTGTGAAACATGGAATAATATATCTACGTTTATTTCGAGTGGAATTGTTCGAGGCTCAGATTTTGGAAAAAAAAATTTCTTCTTGGTTCTCACATGGGCAGTCCAAGAGATATGATAAATAATTATCAAGATGCAATGACAATTTGTAGAGAATATGGTTATCCCGATTTGTTCATTACTTTCATGTGCAATGTGAAATGGCCAGAAATTTTGAGATATTTTGAAGAAAAAAAACCAGGATATAAACAAGAAGATCGTCCTGTTATTATTTGTCGAATTTTTAAAATAAAAGTGGAAGATATGATTGCTTATATTAAAACTGAAAAACCCTTTGGATAAGTTCATGCTCATGAATATACAATTGAATTCCAAAAGCGAGGATTGCCCCATGCTCATATATTATTTTGGCCTAAAAATAAATACAAATGTTATGCAGCAGATGATATAGATTTCATATTATTAGTAGAATTACCCGATAAAAATGTTAACCCGCAGTTATTTGAAATAGTTGGTCAAAACATGATACATGGTCCTTGCGGTCAACTTAATTCGAATTCTCTGTGTATGCGAGACAAAAAATGTACAAAATATTTTCAAAACCATTTATTACTTACACGATTTTTCAAGCAATTAAGGCTCCTCAATATAAATGTTGCCATGATGAATCACGTTTTGTAGTTAAAAAAGGAGTTCATGTTGATAATAATTTTGTTGTTCCTTATAATACTAATTTTTTGTTGAGATATAATGCTCATATAAATGTTGAATCGTGTTCTCAATTTATGTTGATAAAATATCTATTTAAGTACATAAATAAAGGATCCGATAGAGCTCGCGTGTTAGTCCGTGACAATATAAATGATGAAATCCAAAATTATCTCAATTGTCGATATTTAACTCCTCATGAATCAGTATGGCGTTTATTTGAATTTTTCATTCATTCTAGATTTCCTGTAGTTCAATATTTAAAAATTCATTTTTCCAAAGAACAAACTATTTGTTTTTATCAAACTAATTCTCTTGAAAAAGTGTTAAATAATCCTAATATAGAAACTACTATGCTAACTGCTTGTTTTCAAGCAAACAAGACTTATAAAAAGGCAAAGAAATTAACATATACTCAATTTCCCACTAAATTTGTTTGGAATGATGATATGAAATTATCGACATGAAGGAAAAGATATCGCGTACTCGGTAAAATAGCACATGTGCCGCCAATTGCAGGTGAATTGTATTATCTTAGAATGTTTTTGAATATTCAAAAAGGATGTACCAATTTTGATTCAATAAAAACAATCAATGGTGTAATATACCCTACATATCAAGAAGCTTGTCAAGCATTCAGATTGCTAGGTGATGATAACGAATAGGTCGAAGCATTGTTAGAATCTTCTTATACTGTCACTTCTCCTCAAATTCGTTATTTATTTGTTACGATTATTCTATTTTATAATGTCTCAAATCCTCGAGTTTTACTTGATGCATATTAGATTAGCATGTCTGATGATATATCACACAAAATGAGATCAAATTTTAATATGCCATATCTTACCATATCCGATGACGAATTCAAAAATGTTATTTTATATGAACTTGAAAAATTGTTTAACATGTCGTCCAGTACTTTAAAAGATCATCAATTACCAATGTCAAAGACACAACAAATACATCAACTTGACAATAGGATTATCATAGAACAACTAAATTTTGATTGTGAAATGCTAAAACAAACACATTCTGACCAAATCACAAAACTAAATGGCATTCAAAAAATGATATTTAATGACGTGATCAAAGTCGTCGAACAAAAGAACCCAAGATCATTCTTTGTTTATGGTAGTGGAGGCACAGGAAAAAAAATTTTATGGAACACTATAATTTCTAGATTGAGATCTGAAGGCTAAATTGTTTTGGCTGTTGTCTCATCAAGCATTGCTTCATTATTACTTCCGATAGGCAAAACAGCTCATTCGTGTTTCAAAATAAAATCAATTATAGATAAAGATTCAAATTGTAATATAAATTGTGACGACCCAAAACAGAATCAGCAGTGAAATCGCATAGTCGCAGATTGCCGACAGTTGATTGAATCGCCAGGTTTGATAACGACTTAATCATTGGTCAAGAATTGGAGCTGAGTTTCTTCTCGAGAGTCGTTGTACGTGTGATTTCGAGTTTGTGGGCGGTTCCGGATCGTTATTTGGACGATCGAGGAATAAGTTATGAATATTTGAAGTTTTGACGTAAATGGTTTTAAACGGTGGATTTGTTAGCGACTAAATTACCGGTCGAGAATTTAGTTTTGGCTTCTTCACGGAAGTTGTTCAGAATTTAATTTCGAATTCGTGGGAACTTCCGGAGAATTATTCCGAGTTACGAAGATTAAGTTATGAATATTTCCGATTGTTGATAATTTAGTCGATTTAAGAATGTGTTTGGGTTGAACAGTTGACTTTTTATAGGTTTGGTCGATGTGTTTGACTTCGGGTGATAATTGAAGATCATGTCGAGACGAGTTTGTTACCGCGAGAATTATCGGGATCGGAATCACGACGAGAAAGTTACGTGTGTTTAAGTTCGTCGAAAAGGATAATTACGAAGTTTCCAAAAATGGAAGGCCTATATATAGAAACCTGCTATTTCAGGCAAGTCAACACTTGCCATTATGGGGTTGACCGAGTTGATCGAGTCAACTCGGTGGTGAAGGTGATGTGCGACGTACTCGGCGGTCCACGGCGGTGGTTGGCCGTCCGGCCACCTCTGGCCATGGCTCCGGTCCCATATTCTTCGGCACGGCCTCCCGAGTTCATCCTTGGCCACCATGCACGGCGTGGCTCACGGTGGAGAGAGAAAGCATGAACCAAAGTTTGAAGATTTTGGGGTTGATGGTGGTTTCCGATTCCGGCCAAATTGAGCTGCAAAAAGGACTGGGCTTTGAAGCTCTCATCCCCTAGAAGCTACCACGTAAGTTTGGTGATCCAATTCATCTTGTACATGGAGAATTTTGGATTTGAAATTTGTGTGAACATTCGGTTTTTCGTGAAATTGAGCTAGTTAGAGATGGAATTGGCCTTTGTGGTAGTTGACAAAGTTGCTCAGTGGGTGATTTTGCATGGAATTGAGGTTGCTCCGCCATGGAATTTTCAGTTCAGGTGGCGGCGCCGCCGTGGGCGGCGGTCAACGGTCAACAATTTGACTTTTTGGCATTTCGACAAGTTGCATGTCGTTTCACTCGAAATCGCGCCCCGATCGCAGTGGGGAGGTTCGTTTTTCGAGTTGAGCATCCGAAAGTATAGCGAGGTATTGAGGTGTGATTTACGGATTTTCGACGATTCGTCGACATTGAATTTCGTGTTTCCGAGAACGGTGGTTTCTCGTGATTTGTTTTGAATTGTCAAATTATGTTTGTGAGAATTGGATATTGTGGTTAATCAGGTGTTCGTGATCGTTTGTTTGGAGATGGACTTTCCGCCGGATCACGGGTTAACGCGAACTGCGTTACGCGAGTCTGTGAGTGGACAGTTTCTTTTCACGGAATTCTTGCGAGTCTTTTATATGATTTATGAACTTGAGCATGTGTATTGAGATTACGGATTACATGAGCATGTGTTTTTACGAATATACGATTATACATATATGGATATACGTATACGAATATACATACACTTATATGCTGTTTCATGCATTTGCATCGAACTGTTTATGATTTGATTTACACAGAGTACAGTCTCAGTTACGTTGTTGTATCGATACACTTGCCTCTCGGCTGATCCCCGATGGTAGGCTCCCAGGAGGGGCGTTACCCCTACTTGACCGGCGAGGGGCATTTCCGCGGAACCGAGGCCTTTCTGGCTTAGAATGACGTGTGGGTCTGGGATCCCGTGATTTGGACTGTACTAGCACGGATGTGTCCATGAGTGACCCCGTGGGATTTTTACTTGCATGCTCAGTACACTGGAGGAGTATGAGTTTTACCTCGTGTACTTGTTATTTTTATTTACCTGGACTCGCATATGTTATTTTATATATATATCAACTGGTGAAAGACATTTATTTTCGTCCACTCACTCTAACGGTTTTCATGTCTTTCCCCTGGGATTTTCGGTTTCCGTGCCTAGTTTGCAGTTTAGGCTCTGGTGTCGCACGTCGTGGTCGGAGGCATAGTGCTCGAGCTACCTTGTTTCTTCCAGTAGGTTTATTGTTCTACCTACTTTGGTGTACGTATATGATTATACATTAGAGGTCGCTCTGAGTATTCTGTTGTATATACTATATGATTTTACACCGGGTTTCTGTAAAGTATAGATATATTTGATGTTTTACTTTACTGTTGATATATTGAGAAATCCGGATGGGATTGGTGCCCAGGGTTTGATTTTTGTGGCATAGGATGAAGTGTATTTTCCGCGTGTAGGTAATGGTAATTTCACGTTAGTAACGAAACTCTGCCGAAATTTTGAAAATTTTTTGTTGGTTCGTGTTTTCGAAAGGGTTTGATTCCGGTTTAGGGAGCTAAATCGGGGTTGGGTCTTTTCAGCTTGGTATCAGAGCATTAGGTTATTGGTTCTGTAGACTTTTGTAGTCGTGTTTACTAAGGATATTTGAGAATGTACAGCATGTCTGGAATGTTGACCTGACCGGCCGGCGGATACTCATCAATATTCCGGGTGTTGCATACTTTCAAATATTTGAAGTTCCATGATTACGTTCCACTTGTTGTGAACGATGTTTTATTCATTAGGATGCCTCCTTGACGTGCTTTCCGTGTCGGTACAGTTGTGGATCTTATTGAGGATCAATCGACGCGTAATTTGCCAGTGAACTGCGGGTTTGGATGAGCATTATGAGTTCAGAGAATTGTGTGGCACGGTTTGCCTGGTTATGTATATGAGCGTTTACCTGTTGCCTCAGAGTTGAGAATTGTGGCAGTTGATGTTTGCCTGGGTCAGATCATTGTATTTGGTGGGCTGATATTGTGTGAGTTCCTGTTGCGACTCCATGGCCTACATTCAGGGTGTTGTTTATACGGTAAAGGTTTTATCAGGCTACCCAGCATTCGAATGAGGAGTGTTTACCCACCTGAGGCAGAGATGCATTGTCCACATGTTTGTTTCCGTTTGAACGTGTATTGTGGCTTCAGAGGAAGCAGTGCACGAGGTTTGAGATGAGTTTGAACCTGAGCATTAGAGAGAGTCTGAGTGATATGCCTCGAGATAGCTGTGAGGAGCTTAGTTTGTTGCACTCGCAAGGCTGTCGAGAAGGAAAGGTGTACACGGTTTTCCGATGTGTTGGTTTCAGGAAAGTGGATTTAGTCGAGATTTTGATGAGGTTGAGTTCCGACACCTCGAGATCAGTGACTTCATCAGGCTGTGGCCTTTTCGATTATGTTGAGGGTCATTAGATCAAGCTGAGGATCCGTTTGGCGATGGCGGAGATCACAATGTGGCGGACCTGCTCCTGTGGTATGAGTTTGGGGTGATCGTTGGTGATCCTTTCACGCAGCAGGTGTAGCGGTGACTTGTGTTCGTGGAGCACTCTCAGTTGCTATTTCGATGGCCAGGAGGGTCACGTTACGAGGGAGCACCCTTAGCCAGCTGTTGTAGCGGTTCAGTAGCAGAGAGTTTACGAGGAGATCCTCATGTTGTTCTTAAAGTCTGATCAATGTACCCTTTTGATGAGTTATCAGCAAGTCGCAAATGATGTGGGCGGCTAGTTGGGCATGTTGGAGTTCGTGCCATGACCTTGTTTGAGGACAGACTTTTCTCCGAGGTTACTGTTGTTTGATATCCATGGCTATTATACCAGCATCTCCACTTCCGAGGTTTTGGAGAGTGTTGTATCCATCCGGAGGTTGCGAGATCCTTGTTGGAGGATATGGCTTAGCTGCGGATTTGTTATAGCTGGACATCGTGACTTTGGGTGTGTTTGTGAGTATGGACTTACTGGTGACGCATTTGGTTGTGTTCGAGTACCTCGAGAAGGAGGTTGTGTTTCGACGACCAGGTTTCCCTGAGATATTGTTTCGCGGTGATGGTCGAAAGGATGGTGGAGACGAGTTATGTTGTTTGCTTAGCTCATATTGTAGATACTTCGGTTGCTATGCCCGACTTTGGTGACATTGAGGTGGTTCCCGAGTTTCCAGGTGCATTCCGGAGGAATTACCAGGTGTTCCTCCAGTTCGGGAGATTGACTACACCATTGAGCTTGTACTGGGCGCTGGACTCATTTTATCGACGTCTTGTCGTTCGGAGCCAGCGGAGCTGATGGAGCTACAGTTTCGACTCCAGGAGTTGCTGGAGGAGATTTCAGGAGATTTCATGCGACCCCGCGTATTTGCGTGGTGTGCTCTTGCATTTTTTGTACGGATGTTGGATGGTTCGATGAGGTAGTGCATTGACTACTGAAGCCTGATTCGCTTCAGAGGAGAGCGAGTATCCTTCGCTTCGGACTGACGATTGGTTTGATCAGCTCGCGAGAGCTTCAGACTTTTCGAAGATTGATTTCGGGTCGGATACCATCAGTTGAGGTTGATGAGTCAGATATGGTTTGGACAGTTTTCGGATCTCGGTGTGGATATCAGGAGTTTTTGGTCACGCTGTTTGGTTGACCAATGTCCCGTAGATCGTGCGGACTTGATGGACCATATGTTCAGATGATTCTGGACGAGTTGCGGCCATGTTTGTCAGCAACATCTTGATCCACTCCAGGAGTGTGGGCCAGCACCTGATGCAATAGCGAGCAATTTTGCGGCCCTTACGAGATGATCAGTTATTGGTAAAGCTCAGCAAGTGTGAGTTATGGTTGATTAGCGTGAAGATTTTGGGTCACATGATGTTATCCGAGGGAGTTGGCGTGGATCCTGACCAGATAGAAGCCGTGTTGATTTGGGGATTGCCCTACCATTGTACCAGAAATCGGGAGTCTCTTGGGTTTGGCAGGCTATTACCGACGACTTGTGCGGGATTTTCCCGGATTGCCACTCTACTTTTCGGATTGACGAAGAAGGCGTCAAGTTTGAGTGGTTCGATGCACGCGAGGAGAGTTACTTACTCCTGCAAGATGGTTGACTGTTGCTTCGGTTTTGACCTTACCTAACGATCGCGACGAGTTCGTGGGTTATGGTGATGCATCGAGGTTTGGATTTGGTTGTGTATTGATGCTGTGTAGCAGAGCGGTGGCTTATGGTTTCGGGCAGTGGAAATTTTATGTAGCTATGTGTCCTATGTATGATTTGGGTATAGCTGTCCTTGTGTTAGCATTAGAGAGTTGGAGACACTACAGCTATGGCGTGCGGCACGGTGTAGGATGTACACTGGTCACTTGAGTTTCATCCACTTGCATTTTCGGCCAAATTTGGGCTTGAGGCAGTGTAGATGGATGGGGTCGACTAACGACTATGGCTACACCTTTGAGTTTGTACGGGAAAGGCTAGAGGTTGTATTTTGACCATCCGCCTGGGATGTTGTTGCTGATGCATTCAATTGAAAGTCGGAAGCTTCGGTGTTTCATGTGTGTGTATGTGACTCGAGTTTTCATGTTAGCCGGGTTATGCATTACGGAAGCTGAGTTCGTGTGTGATGATGTGGAAGCTCACTGTTTTGCGTACATTTGGCGCTAGTGGTACAGGAATGTGTCTGATACTTCGAGTTTACTACTCGTGACGCAACATGAAGAGCAATGTAGCAGCTCGTGTGTGTAGATGCCACATTTGTCGACTGGCGACGGCTAGGAGGCGGAGACTTGCCAAGAAATATCAACCATTAAAGATTTCCGGTTAGACGTGGTGTTTGTCGCTGTGATCTTGTGTGTGTTTGTACGCACTTCGGCTTGTGGTACCAGTTGTTTGGCTATTGTGAACCATTTGATGAACTCAGTACATTTCCTTGTACTTTCGGAGATGATTTCAGTGGCAGACTGGCATAGCTGTGTTTGGTGGAGATTGTCCATTTTCGTGATGTACCTATGTCCCGGTTCGCTGACCGAGATAATCAGCTACGACAGAGTATTGGCAAGGTTTACCGCGAGCATTGGGGACCAGATTACAAGTTAGTACCGGATCTTATCCTCGGATTGGCGGGCGATCTTTGAGGACTATTCAGACCTTGTAGGGCCTATTGTGGACCTCGGTATTGCAGTTCCGAAGGATTTGGGACCAGCAGTTTCACTTGTTCGAGATTGCTTGCAGTACTAGTTTGTTGACCACTATGATTTTGATGTTGCATGATGTCGTTTTGAGGAACGATGTTGTACTCCATTGTGCTGGAGCGAGTTTGGTTTGAGTTTGAGTTGACATTTGACTCTGATTTTGTGGAATGTGCTACCATAGATTGTCAGATTAACGGAAATGGGGTTGATAATTGCCCGAGTCCGATGTTTGAGCTGTGTTGATATGAGTGTGTGAGTTATGTTGATGTGTGTAGACTGGGTTGTGATTTGCCATGTTGTTTTGATCTGTATGTGATCATAGGCGAGTTTGTGTTATGCCGTATGATTCGGCATCGCCTATATTGTTGGCTTTTATGTGTGTTGTGTTCCGTGTGGCGGAACTGTGTTTCAGGTTTGTTACGTGTTGTGTACCCTATCTGTTCCTTATGCAGGAACACTTGGCGATTGTGTAGAGCCAGTTCAGATTCAAGATTTGAGGATACAGGGATTTCAGCACGGAGCTATCTCCTATTGTGGAATCAGTTGTCAGAGATGTTCAGTTGACATTGTCACTGGTGAGTTGAGCAGTATGCAGAGGCAGTGCTCCTACTTTTAGTTGGCAGACTCGGAAATTTCGATGTCAAAATTTTTTAAGGAGGGTGGATTTGTGACGACCCAGAACAGAATCAGCAGTGAAATCACATAGTCGCAGATTGCCGACAGTTGATTGAATCGTCAGGTTTGATAACGACTTAATCATTGGTCGAGAATTAGAGCTGAGTCTCTTCTCAAGACTCATTGTACATGTGATTTCGAGTTTGTGGGCGGTTCCGGATCGTTATTTGGATGACCAAGGAATAAGTTATGAATATTTGAAGTTTTGACGTAAATGGTTTTAAACGGTGGATTTGTTAGCGACTAAATTACCGGTCGAGAATTTGGTTTTGGCTTCTTCACGAATGTTGTTCAGAATTTAATTTCGAGTTCGTGGGAACTTCCGGAGCATTATTCTGAGTTACGAAGATTAAGTTGTGAATATTTCCGATTGTTGATAATTTAGTCGATTTAAGAATGTGTTTGGGTTGAACAGTTGACTTTTTATCGGTTTGGTCTATGTGTTTGACTTCGGGTGATAATTGAAGATCATGTCGAGATGAGTTTGTTACCGCGAGAATTATTGGGATCGGAATCACGACCAGAAAGTTACATGTGTTTAAGTTCGTCGAAAAGGATAATTACGAAGTTTCCAAAAATGGAAGGCCTATAAATAGAAACCTACTATTTCGGGCAAGTCAACACTTGCCATTTATGGGGTTAACCGAGTTGATCGAGTCAACTCGGTGGTGAAGGTGATGTGCGACGTACTCGGCGGTCCACGGCGGTGGTTGGCCGTCCGGCCACCTCCGGCCATGGCTCCGGTCCCATTCTCTTCGGCTCGGCCTCCCGAGTTCATCCCTGGCCACCATGCACGGCGTGGCTCACGGTGGAGAGAGAAAGCTTGAACCAAAGTTTGAAGATTTTGGGGTTAATGGTGGTTTCCGATTCCAGCCAAATTGAGCTGCAAAAAGGACTGGGCTTTGAAGCTCTCATCCCCTAGAAGCTACCACGTAAGTTTGGTGATCCATTTCATCTTGTACATGGAGAATTTTGGATTTGAAATTTGTGTGAACATTCGGTTTTTCGTGAAATTGAGCTAGTTAGAGATGGAATTGGCCTTTGTGGTAGTTGACAAAATTGCTCAGTGGGTGATTTTGCATGAAATAGAGGTTGCTCCGCCGTGGAATTTTCAGTTCGGGTGGCGGCGCCGCTGTGGGCGGCGGTCAACAGTTTGACTTTTTGGGATTTCGACAAGTTGCATGTCGTTTCACTCGAAATCGCGCCCCGATCGCAGTGGGGAGGTTCGTTTTTCGAGTTGAGCATCCGAAAGTATAGCGAGGTATTGAGGTATGATTTACGGATTTTCGACGATTCGTCAACATTGAATTTCGTGTTTCCGAGAACGGTGGTTTCTTGTGATTTGTTTTGAATTGTCGAATTATGTTTGTGAGAATTGGATATTGTGGTTAATCAGGTGTTCGTGATCCTTTGTTTGGCGAGGGACTTTCCGCCGGATCACGGGTTAACGCGAACTGCGTTACGCGAGTCTGTGAGTGGACAATTTATTTTCACGGAATTCTTGCAAGTCTTTTATATGATTTATGAACTTGAGCATGCGTATTGAGATTACGGATTACATGAGCATGTGTTTTTACGAATATACGATTATACATATACGGATATACGTATACGAATATACATACACTTATATGTTGTTTCATGCATTTGCATCGAACTGTTTATGATTTGATTTACACAGAGTACAGTCTCAGTTATGTTGTTGTATCGATACACTTGTCTCTCGGCTGATCCCCGATGGTAGGCTCCCAGGAGGGGCGTTACCCCTACCTCACCGGCGAGGGGCGTTTCCCCGGAACCGAGGCCTTTCTGGCTTAGAATCACGTGTAGGTCTGGGATCCTGTGATTCGGACTGTACTAGCACGGATGTGTCCATGAGTGACCCCGTGGGATTTTTACTTGCATGCTCAGTACACTGGAGGAGTATGAGTTTTACCTCGTGTACTTGTTATTTTTATTTACCTGGACTCGCATATGTTATTATATATATATATTAACTGGTGAAAGACATTTATTTTCGTCCACTCACTCTAACGGTTTTCATGTCTTTCCCCTGGGTTTTTCGGTTTTCGTGCCCAGTTTGCAGTTCAGGCTCTGGTGTCGCACGTCGTGGTCGGAGGCATAGTGCTCGAGCTACCTTGTTTCTTCCAGTAGGTTTATTGTTCTACCTACTGTGGTGTACGTATATGATTATACATTAGAGGTCGCTCTGAGTATTCTGTTGTATATACTATATGATTTTACACCGGATTTCTGTAAAGTAAAGATATATTTGATGTTTTACTTTACTGTTGATATATTGAGAAATCCGGATGGGATTGGTGCCCATGGTTTGATTTTTGTGGCATAGGATGAAGTGTATTTTCCGCGTGCAGGTAATGGTAATTCCACGTTAGTAACGAAACTCTGCCGAAATTTCGAAAAAAATTTGTTGGTTCGTGTTTTCGAAAGGGTTTGATTCCGGTTTAGGGAGCTAAATCGGGGTTGGGTCCTTTCATAAATAAACAAACCAATATTTCTAATTTAATTGAAAAAGTTGAATTAATCGTTTGGGATGAAGCTCCTATATGTAATAAATGATGTATTGAATCAGTAAACAAAACACTGGGTGATATTTTGTCAAAAAAAGAAGAACCATTTGGAGGAAAGACTATTCTATTCGGTGGAGATTTTAGACAGGCATTGTTAGTCATATAAGGTGATAGTAAGGAACAACTCATTCAAGCATCATTTAGTGATTCATATTTATGGCCTAGCATTATAGTATTTCATCTAACTGAAAATATGACATTATCGACCGTTGGTTTAATCAGTATAGAAAAAAATGAAATTAAAGATTTTGTTGAATGGATACTAGCTACAAATAGGAGAAGGTCAATTAGAATCGAAATTCCCTACATGTGACCCTAATGTACGCTGAATTGATATACCAGTAGAATTACTTATTGATCCTACAATTCATCATATAGAATCAATTTTTCAAGCAACCTATCCCAATTTTTTAACCAAATATAGTGATAAAAATTATTTAAGAGAACGTACTATAGTGACTCCAAAAAATGTAAATAATTATGCACTTAAATTATTACCCGGTGATAACAAATCATATTTTAGTTCAGATTCAATTTCATACAATTCACGTAATAGCGATAATATCAATCTTTTATATCCCATGAAAATTTTGAATAAACTTATATTTAGCAGATTGCCTACGCATGAACTTATCCTGAAATTTGGCTTGCCTATTTTGTTTTTAAGAAATTTAGATTAAATGCGTGGTCTGTGTAATGACATGAGGTTGATTGTGACAAAGTTGTTTGAAAGACTAATTGAGGCAAAAATACTTACTAGAAACAACATGAGAGAAAAATTTCATATCCCAAGGATAGTATATATGCAATGGAAACTAAATGGCCGTTTACGTTTAAAAGACGTCAATTTCCTTTCAGACCATGTTACCCCATGATAATAAGTAAGAGTCAAAGTCAGTCATTAAACCAAGTAGGAATTTATTTGTTTGAACCAGTTTTTACTCATGGACAATTATATGTAGAACTATCTAGAGTTACATCAAAGAAAAGTCTTCAATTTTTTATAAATAACGGTGACGACATCCCTAATAATTGTACAAAAAATATTGTCTATAAAGAAGTGTTGCAAGATATATAAATGTAAATTTGTGATACATCACATATACATTTTATTATACTCACCTTTATTTTTTGAGAATCAATTTCGGCTATGGATACATACATTCACATTTTATATATATTGATCGCTATAAAATTATTTGATTCGCAATTTTGCTATACATACATTCATAACTTTTTTGGTAAATAATTTGATTTGGATCCTACAAAACCTACAAAATATCCAAGGTTAACTTTTGTGATTGAACTATTTGAACCATGTCGATGACATCGTGGCTGACCATTTGGCTGCCACATCAACCACTTCTTTAGTGGTTCTTATCCTGCCCCGAAGATCATCATAAGCCCTCAGTTCGTTCAAACCAATCCAGTTCGCGATTACACTCATAGCCCTCAGTTCGTTCTAAACCAATCCATTATTTTCCTCACCAACTCAGTTTTGCTTCAAATCAGATCCATTGTGTAATGGATTCAGTCATGTTTTACAACATGCGCTACATGGAATCCCAGAATTTGAATTTGGTTTTTGGTTTTTGGATTTAAAGGTAGGTATTTGGTTTCAAGTTTGAACTTGAATTTGTGGGAAATGATGTGGTATTCTAATTTTGTTTTGGATTCTGACATTTGCCTTCTTTTGAATTTGCAGTACCTACCTCAAACATTACGTTTGACTTACGCAGAAGGTATTCAGATGCTGAAGGTGAGGACAGCGAGATATTGTCTGTCATTTCTTTTGTTTTGTGACTAAATTTATTGAAATTATTGATAGAGTTCTTGGACGAACATGGGTTATGTTTATTTTGAAGTGTAAATAGACAGATATACATAGTTATGCATATGGCATGTATGCCTTTTACTTCGGTGAAAATAAGACCCATTTTACTTTAGTTATGCAACTGTAAACTAATTCTTATATGTTACAGATCAAGGGTTCCATCTAGTCCATTTTCATGTCACCTCCTTTGACGACCCTTAGAAAAATGCAACAATTAATACCCCACTATTCAATCTTCGTGTTCTTATTCTTATCTCTTAGAAAGATCCCCTTGCACTCACTATAGATGATGAATTTTGAATGAAGAAAGATATTTGAAGGTGCTTAATTAGTTACTTGGATTTTGGGGTAAGCTAGCTAGAGAACTTGAGTTCTTTTTTTAAATTGAGGTTTGGGTTGTTTTTCAAGTTTTTGGGTTTAGCGTTCCTAATTCCTCGACATAAATCGCGAACTGGAAAATCTCTTCATCGAACTCCGATCCACGGTAGATTTCCATTACATCTCTGTTGAACATGGGTTTTCTAAAATTCCCTAAAAAAATTTCAATTTGCTCTCCACCGGTCACAGAGATGAATGATGTATGCGTGTTAACGTTATTCTTGGTGCGAACTGAATTGAGGTGCTGGAGCTACCTATAAAAGAAAATCTGCAAGAAGGTTTTCATTTTTTCTCTGCTATCTACAACAAAAAGTCTTAACAGGTCTTTTTTCTTGCTTCTTTTTGTTTCAATTTGCACTCTCTTTTACATTGTTGTATTTATTGTTCTTGGGTTGATTAGACTAAGTATGTTTGTGTTGATTTTCTTTTGATTTATTTTCAGGGGCTATATTGTTTACAGAGAGTTACTATTGCTCAAAAGGTATTTTTTTTTTCTTCTTGCCAGACCCTATTTGCTCATGTATTTGTAATCAATTGTCTGATTATTTTGGTTGTCAATGAATAATAAATGAATGATTTAATGATAGCACAGATAATATGGTCATATACAAATTGGTATGCATTGTAATCTGTAATTTAGTTCTATGTTCGGGTGTGTGTAGAAAAATGGGTTAATACATGGTATATATGCACTGCAACTTCCATTGTTTGTTCATCATTAGTTCTCTTTTTGAAAGGACCCAATCCCGATTTAGTTCCCTAAACCGGAATCAAACCCTTTCGAAAACGCGAACCAACAAAAACCGTAGAAATTTTGGCAGAGTTTCGTTACTAACGTGGAATTACCATTACCTGCACGCGGAAAATAAACTTCATCCTATGCCACAAAAAGCAAACCGTGGGCACCAATCCCATCCGAATTTCTCAATATATCAACAGTAAAGTAAAACAATAAATATATCTATACTTTACTGAAATCCGCTGTAAAATCGTATAACATATATAACAGAAAGCTCAGAGCGACTTCTAGTACATAATCATATACGTATACCACAGTAGGTAGAACAATACACCTACTGGATAAAACAAGATAGCTCGACCACTATGCCTCCGACCACGACGTGCAACACCAGAGCCGGAACTGCAAACTGGGCACGGAAATCGAAAAGCCCAGGGGAAAGACATAAAACACGTTAGAGTGAGTGGACAAAAATAAATGTCTTTCACCAGTTAATATATATGTTTAAAACAACATATGCGAGTCCAGGTAAATAAAAACAATAAGTACACGAGGTAAAACCATAATCCTCCAGCGTACTGAGCATGCAAGTATAAATCCCACGGGGCCACTCATGGACACACACTGTGCTAGTACAGTGTGACGACCCAGAACAGAATCAGTAGTGGAATCAGCTCAATTCGCGAGTTAGTGTATCGACGTGGATTTCCGATAACGGATTTGCTCGCCAGAGTTTGTTAACGACTAAATTATGGGCTGAGAATTGGAGCTGGGTCTCTTCTCGAGAGTCGTTCTATATGTGATTATGAGTTCGTGGGCGGTTCCGGATTGTAATTTGGACGACCGAGGAATTAGTTATGAATATTTGAAGTTCAGATTTAAATGGTGGGCTACTTAACGACTAAATTACCGGACGAGAATTTGGTTTCGGCTTCTTCACGGAAGTTGTTCAGAATTTAATTTCGAGTTTGTGGGAACTTCCGGAGCATGATTTGGAGTTACGAGGAATTAGTTGCGAATTTTTCCGTTTGTTGATTATTTAGTCGATTTAATGTGTGTTGCTTCGAAGGGTTGACTTTTTATCCGTTTGATCGATATGTTTGACTTCGGGTAATATTTGAAGAGTATGTTGAGACGAGTTCGTGGCCGCGAGAATTATCGGAATCGGAATTACGACGAGAAAATTACGCGCGTTTGAGGTTGTCGAATTGGATTAACATGAGTTTCCAAATTGGGAAAGGCTATAAATAGTAGGTTACCAAAAGGGGAAAGTCAGCACTTACCATAATGGATGTTGACCGAGTTGACTGAGTCAACTCGGTGGGAGGAGGAGGAGGCCGACGGGAAGCCACGGCTCCACGACGGCAAGGAGGATTCCGGCGATCCCACGCCTTGATTTTGGACTCTTTCCCTTCCCCTTGATGTCACGAACTCATCCCCGGCCTTGTTTTCCGGCGTGGCTCACCGGAATGAGTGGAATTTCCGGCATGAAACGGTGAGAAAATTGAGGTAATCGGGTTTCATGTTTTTGATCGATTCGAGCTGAAATTTTGGATGGGCTTTGTTGCTCTCATCCTCTTGAAGCTACTGTGTAAATTTGAAGTACTAATTTTGCTTGAATTTGGAGAATTTTGGATTGGAAGATTTGGTACCAATTCGGGTTTTCATGAAATTGAGGTAGTTAGAGATTGAATTGGCTTTTGATGCAGTTATGGAAGTTGCTCAGTGCACGATTTTGAGTGGAACAAGGGTAGCTCCGCCGAGAAATCTTCCGGTCAGTGGCGGCGCCGCCGTGGGCGGCGGTCAACGCGGCGGTCAACGGTCAGAGTTGACTTTTTTTTTGACTTTCGGCAAGTCGCATGTCATTTGACTCGAAATCGCGCCCCGATCGCAGTGGGGAGGTTCGTTTTTCGATTTGAGCGTCCGAACGTAAAGCGAGGTATTGAAGTGGTATATACGGATTTTCGACGATTCGTCGACTTTGAATCACATGTTTCCGAGAACGGCTATTTCTCGTGGTTTGATTTGTATTGTCGGACTATGACTTTGAATATTGGACATTGTGAATATTCAGGGGTTCGTGATCGTTGTTTTGGCGAGGGACTTTCCGCCGGATCACGGGTTAACGCGATACGCGTTACGCCAGTCTGTGAGTGGACATTTCTTTTCACGGAAAATCTTGCGAGTCTTTTATATGATTTTCGAACTTGAGCATGCGTATTGAGATTACGGATTACATGAGCATGTGTTTTACGAATATACGATTATACATATACGTATACGAGTATATATACATTTATATGCTGTTTCATGCATTTGCATCGAAATGTTTATGATTTGGTTTACACAGAGTACAGTCTTGGTTACGTTGTTGTATCGATACACTTAGCCTCTCGGCTGATCCCCGATGGTAGGCATCCCAGGCGGGGCGTTACCCCGACCTGACCGGCGAGGGGCGTATCCCCGGAACCGAGGCCTTTCTGGCTTAGAATCACGTGTGGGTCCGGGATCCCGTGATTCGGACTGTACTAGCACGGTGTGTGTCCATGAGCGACCCCGTGGGATTTTTACTTGCATGCTCTGTACACTGGAGGAGTGTGAGTTTTACCTCGTGTACTATGTTGTTTATATTTACCTGGACTCGCATATGTTTTTATAACATATTTATTATCTGGTGAAAGACATTTATTTTCGTCCACTCACTCTAACGTGTTTATTGTCTTTCACCTGGGATTTTCGGTTTCCGTGCCCAGTTTGCAGTTCAGGCTCTGGTGTCGCACGTCGTGGTCAGAGGCATAGTGCTCGAGCTACTTTATTTCATCCAGTAGGTTTATTGTTCTACCTACTGTGGTATGAGTATACGATTATGTATTAGATGTCGCTCTGAGCTTCCTATCAAATATGTTATACGATTTTACACTGGATTTCAGTAAAGTGTATATATATTTACTACTTTACGTTATTGTTGATATATTGAGAAATCCGGATGGGGTTGGTGCCCACGGTTTGCTTTTTGTGGCATAGGATGGAGTGTATTTTACGCGTGCAGGTAATGGTAATTCCACGCTAGTAACGAAACTCTGCCCAAAATTCGAAAAGTTTTTGTTGGTTCGTGTTTTCGAAGGGGTTCGATTCCGATTTAGGGTGCTAAATCGGGGTTGGGTCCTTTCAGCTAGTCCGAATCACGAGGTCCTTAGTCCCCGTGATTCTATGCCAGAAATGGCCTCGGTTCCGGGGAAACGCCCCTCACCGGTCAAGTCGGGATAACGACGTCCCTCCTGGCGGCCTACCATCGGGGATCAGCCGAAAGGCAAAGTGTATCGATACAACAACGTAACTGAGACTGTACTCTGTGAAAACCAAATCACAAACAATTCGATACAAATGCATGAAACAACATATAAGTATATGTATATTCGTATACGTATATCCGTATAATTATAATCGTATAATCGTAAAACACATGCTCATGTAATCCGAAATCTCATACGCATGCTCAAGTTCATAAATCATATAAAAAGACTCGCAATCATTTCCGTGAAAAGAAATTGTCCACTCACAGACTGGCGTAACGCGTATCGCGTTAACCCGTGATCCGGCGGAAAGTCCCTCGCCAAAACAACGATCACGAACCCCTGAATATTCACAAAGTCCATTATTCAAAGTCATAATCCGACAATACAAGACAAATCACGAGAAACCACCGTCCTCGGAAACACGAAATCCGAATACGACGAATCGTCGAAAATCCATATATAACACCTCAATACCTCGCTTAACTTTCGGGCGCTCAATTCGAAAAATGAACCTCCCCACTGTGATCGGGGCGCGATTTCGAGTCAAATGACATGCAATTCATCGAAAACTACTCCGGGCGAAAAATCGCTGCCGCCGTCGCCGGAAAATTCAAACCTGCCCAGAAAATTTCGTGCTACACATGGTTTCAAAGATCTCGACGATTCCAACAACTTTCCAGTTATAAGTTAAGGCTAATTTTGACCGGAAAACCTCCAAAAATCAACTCAAAGTTCCAAACCCTTACCGGAATTTCAATTCAACGGATCTCTCTCCTCCGGCCACGGCAACCCTCAAGACCACTTGGAAAAGCTTCCTTAGCTCAAGGCTAACAAAACCCCTCAAGGTAGAGCCACCAACTCGGCCTCCACGCCGCCACCCGAACACCACAAAACTCGCTGGAATTTCACTAACTTTGCCGAGCCATAACTTCCTCCCCCGACCACCTCACGGGACGATCCACCTACCCAATTGAAGAGGAGCTCGAGCCCAACAAGTTTCGTGAAGGAACCATACCCAAATATGGCCGGAATCGTCCTCAATTTCGGCGAACAAAATCGGCAACCCAAGGCACCCAAAACGGGTCGACCCACTTTGGTCAACCCAGTCAACCGACCAAAATGGAAAGTGGACTTTCCCAAATGGGAAACTTGCTATTTATAGGCCTTCCCAAAATGGAAACCACATAATTCACTTTTCGGCAAACTTCAAATACCCATAACTTTCTCGTCGTAATTCCGATTCCGATAATTCTCGCGGTCACAAACTCGTCTCAACGTACTCTTCGATAATCACCTGAAGTCAATCACATCGACCAAACGGATAAAAAAAGTCAACCATTCACACCACACATATTAAATCAACAAAATAACCAATAATCGGAAATATTCACAACTTAAACTCCGTAACTCAAAATCATGCTCCGGAAGTTCCCAGAAACTCGAAATTAAATTCTGAACAACTTCCGTGAAGAAGCCGAAACCAAATTCTCGACTGGTAATTTAGTCGCTAACAAGCCTGCCATTTAAATCCGTTTCCGTCGAAACTTCAAATATTCATAATTAATTCCTCGGTCGTCCAAATAAAAATTCGGAACCGCCCACGAACTCGTAATCACACGTACAATGACTCTCGAGAAGAGACTCAGCTCCAATTCTCGGCCAATAATTAAGTCGTTAACGAGCCTGGCGATTCAATCAACTGTCGGCAATCTGCGACTATGCGATAACTCACGTAAACAGCTGATCATACTGCTGATTCTGGTCCGGGTCGTCACACTTTTGCTTTATGAAACATATTTAATTGGCTATGCATTGTAATCTGCAATTTAGTTCTACATATGTTGGTTTAGATTTGCATCAAATGGTGTTACATACGTATGTAGTTGCTGGCATTTACGTATATGATTTTCAGGATTTTTGGAATAGGTTCATGTGAGTTTATTTTCTAGGTTTAATGTATATGCGGAACTGTAGGACATCAATATTGAGAACGTTTAATTATCAGGACAAGTGTTACAAGTATATGATGAAGAAGAAATATGCTGAAGATAGTTACTTCTGTTCTGCTAATGGTCAACACGAGCCAAAAAGAAGGTAATCTATATTGTTTCAACTACATAATTATGTTTTCATCTGCTCCATTTCAATCTGAATGTTGCTCACTCTTAGTCATTGATGCACACATGAGATTATATCATGCAGCTACAGAGTTTACATCATTATTGAAGATGATCATGACCACGCAAGTCTGACACTCATAGGAAATGCAGCTGAAGAGTTATTCTGAGCAACCTACGAGCAGCTGTTGCATAAGACATTTTACCCCAGCTGCAAGGAAGCATGGCATTAAGGGTCCTGCAAAAAAGTTGTTTGAAACAGAAGTGGAAAAGAAGGCCAGGAGGTATGAACATATTTATCAAATAGATTGTTGTGGTGAATTACAATGATTGTAGTTATAATTTGAGTAATAGTTTCGTTTATGTGTTCAGGGACGAAGATGTTGATAGTTCGGTGGCAAAAAAAATGGCAGGGAAACAGTAGGGACATATATCAATGCTTTTTTTGTACTTGCAATGTCTTCATTTTCTCTTCATCAATCATCTTTTGTTTGCTTATTTCATCGGTTACATTTACAGGTGGATGTGTGAACAAGTAGAGTGAAAATGAGAAGTTGCCTTTTGCTGAAGAAGAGTGTTTATTTTGTTGAATTTTTATACACACTTGCAACTTCTAAGTAATTATTAGTACTTTTGATAAGTATATGTTAGTAATAGTTTACTATATTCCATTGAACCTTATTTAGGTAATCGTTACTACTTTTCAAATTGTTAATATGTAATCTAAAAATCTCGAATAAGCTAATGTTGTGATCAAGAGTCATTTCTTGATATGGAGGTTAGCTGCTATGTGTGTTCTGATATGTAAAGAAACTCTGATGTGTAGTTCATGTGTGATATGAACCCATGTAGCTATATTCTGATGTTAACTCCTAGATGATGGAATCTGCTGTTGATATTTGGTTCTTTTCAAATTATACTCTTTCATGTGTGCATTGTTGTTTAACTATCCATATTTGATGTAATTCGTTGTTGCCGGTTTGTTTTACTAACGAAGAAATGGCTACAGATAACATCAATCTGGTAGCTTTGTATTTGTGGCTTAATATAGTACTATTTTTTAATGGAATGCCATCCAAGTCCAGCAGCTTTTCTCTATTTTTGCCATTCTTCATTTCGAGGGAAACAAAGTTTACATGCAAATAGTTCCTTACAATGTCATAAACAGTTCCTCTCATCTTCATAGTCTCCTTTCCATTTCTATCATACAAACTATGGAGAGTGGCACAATAGTAGCTCAAAGTCCATCGAAGGTACAAATTTGTAGATTTTCTGAAGATTTGTCAAACTACAATGAAGTTGGGCTTTGATGCTTCGATTCGTCGTATTTGACAAAGAGGTCAAATGTCGACCATACTTCTCCACAATTATAAGCCAACAATTTTATGGTCCAAAATATGTATCCCTCTCTACAATTCTGTCCACAAAAAGAAGAGCCCAAAATATTGGAATCAGCCGGATTGGCATCTATCTCCTGATTGCTTAGTTTGTGACCTACAAAAGCATAAATTCTATGTATAATGCAAACACTTTAGTCAAACTGCGCTTCAAGTTTAACCGACAACCCGTGCCTCGGCGTGGGGATCCACCTAATTGTTAACCAAGGAAGTAAGGTACGCTGCGCTTTTACTATTTCTTTACCCAGCTTATCATGTTTTGGCCAAATTAGTCGAGTCTTTATGCGTTGTGACATTGGTTCTAGAATACAAGATATTACTGAAAGGTTAAATTTGATAGAAAGTTTAAGGCAAGGTTATCGGTTCAAAGACACGCATAGAAGCCCTGAACAACTTGAATGGCCTAAAAATTCTCCTTTTTTTGTCGATGTAGCTCACATAGTTGGTCGAGATAAGGAAAAGAAAGATTTAATCGGCATGTTGTTGTGTGAGTTTAGTGGTAGTAGTAGTCAAGGGGGGAAACCTGTTGTCATCCCCATTGTGGGTATGGGGGGAACCGGTAAAACAACGTTTGCCCAATTAATCTATAATGATGAAAGTGTGTCAAACCACTTCGATAAGAAGATATGGTTTTGTGTGTCAGATCCTTTCGAAGAAATCAAAGTTGCCAAGTCTAAACTTGCTAGTTTAGGAGGAAGTGAAACGAATGAAAATGATGTGGACAAGATATTGCAACGTATATCTGAATGTGTAGAAAGTAAGAGATTTCTACTTGTCTTAAGCGATGTGTGGAATCCACAAATAACTCAGTTGTTATAGTGAGTAGAATTATAGTGAATTATAGTGACTACGCGAAAAGTGGAAGTAGAATTGGAGAGAGCTTTAGAAAAGGGTGTTTTTGGAAGTAGATTTATAGTGACTACGCGAAAACATGAAGTTGTTATCACAACCGGAGCATCCTCTAATAATGTGATTCAATTGAATCGGCTGAGTGATGAGGATTGTTGGTCAGTCTTCTCTCATATTGCATTTCATAATAAAGATAAGTGTGTAGAGTTTGAAAGTGATATGGGGTGGGAAATAGCAAAAAGGTACAATGGTTCACCACTTATAGCGAAGACTTTAGGTGGTCTCATACTATATAAGAACACAACAAAATGGCAATGTGTTTTAGATAGTAAGATTTGGGAACTCGAATTTATTTTTTTTGGAGAGAACAAAAACAAAGAAGAATAACTAAACAAACAGAATAAACACAAGCAGAGATCTTGCCAAGCTCATGGGGGAGGGGAGACAGCATACACCAACAAGACGTGACAAAGAGGAGATGGGGGATTATGGATCCAGTCTGGAGAGTTCACCAAACTACTGCTAGATTGGTTGCACAGTCGGCAACTCCATTAGCAAATCTGCTGGCCCAAAGCCAGTTGACGTGAGAGAAAGAAGATACCAAAGCACGAATTTGCGGAAGCCAGTGGCATACTAACCAATTCGGAGATATCTTGGGGGATTTTAACGCCGATATGAGAGAGAGACAATCGGCTTCAAGAGAAAAGGTTTGTAAGCCTAAGGAGAGGGCAGCTTGATACCTAGGATCACCGCTTGAGCTTTAGCAGTTTCGGCAGAGATAGCAGAGGAAATAGAAATTGTACCATATACCAGAGTTCCCTCCGCATTCCACATCAGGGCAGCCAACTTGCAACAAAGAGAAGAGTGATTTCATGTAGCATCAGTATTGATTTTCAAAACCAGAGCCTGGGGGGGGAGAACCAAGGATAGGGGTTAGGTCAGGAACAACAAGTTTTTCAACCCTTATTACTAAGCTATTATGATTTGAATGTGTTCGATGCAAAAATATCTCTCGCGAAGCAGTCTCTTTTATCTCGGATGCTTTAACCGCGTGGGCCGGTCTATCCTGTTTGTGCTTCGTATGCTGACGTGCCACCGTCTCTTGACGGAATATGGTCTGATCACAGCCGCCTGACTTCTATATTAAGCGATTAGAACAGGGAGAGCACCAACCCTGCTCGAATATGTCCTTTTTGCCTAGAAACCTAGGACTTTGATATGTGCTTCTCTCGCTAAGTCTAGAAATCGATACTCCACACGTCCTTTCTCGTGCAAAGCAGAGCAATCTCGTAACAGAGTGTTGAGAACACTCGCTCCCTTTGAGTATTCAAGCTCTCAACTTACAAGTGACAAGCTCTTCAACTTTCCGGTTGCAATTGCTTCCTTGGAGTCGTAATACTCTCACTCGATAGGTGACAAGCACTTAGACTTTCTGGTTGCAAAGAAGATAGGAATCTCGAGGACAAGATGTCCGTCTAGGTTTGTTTGCGTATAGCAAGATTGTTTGATTGATTGGGGGGGGGGGGGGGGCGGGGGGCTTTCCATAAGATCCTTGCTCTCCTTATATACTCGCTTAACAACAGTCATTCATTCTATTTCAAATTCCTTCTACTCTTGTAATCATAGTCTGAATCCAACACCAGCATACGTGTCGTATCACTTCATAGATCTCTAATCTCATCATAACTCTCCTAAGAATTCTATCTAAGATGAAACTAGTTATGACAGAATCTAAGCCGCATAGATCCAGCTAATAAGACATAGTTCTAATAGAACTCAAAGTCTTCCTCTAGCGAAGCTCGCCAGACGTATATCTCACTTGACTCCTCGCCAAGCACCATTAATAAAATGGGCCGCTCGCATAGACCTCGGCCATCCAAGCCTAAAATGAAATTCTTTATTTAGGCCCAAACATTGCCCTTCAGGTCTTGAACTTGGAAACTTCCTAAACAAGCGAAAAGACTTGAATATATCTTGACCAGTGTGTCTATTGACTTTGAAACGCTATACCATCATTCGAACGCCACGTCAACTAACTCTTCGAAAAAGTATGACGCTCGACTGACACCTCTATAAAGATACCAGTCCACATCCACAAATTTCATCTTTCAACAAAACCATTTCATCTGCTCAGAATCTGCACTTTCTAACTCTTTCAGTCAAAAAGTTCAAACCTTTCCTTCTCACCGCCGTCAATCCTTATTCCTCCAGAAAAATGCCTCCTCGTAAAGACATTTCCAGCCTTTATGAAACTCATGGCGCCAAGAGATTCTCCAAACAACTCAAGGCAGTCGCTAAACAACACAACCCAGACGCCGTTTGCACTCTTACGGTAGACCCTGTAGAAAACACAGGTTTGCTTGGTCCATTTCTGGACACCCCATTTAATCCAGAGCTCTTCAATTACCTTCGCAAGCCCATCTGCAGTTCATCCCTCATACTCCAGGCAGACCCTAGAGCAGACCCAAAGGAATGGACTCAAAAAGAAACTCTCTGTCTTATCGGGAAGTGGCCACACACAAGCCAAGACGACCTCGCTTGGTACCGGCACCGCCGTGGGCAAGACATCAATCGGTGGGAAGCAGCCGGAATAGCCCAACTTATCGATTTGTGCTTTTCTCTTCCAGCTGGGGGTAACAGAGCCCCATTTGCTACAGCTATGTGCTTTTGGGATTGCACAGCAAATTGTTTCCGTCTTCCTTGTGGTGACGTGAGCATCACAATGCTCGACCTTTACACTATCTTTGGAGTTCCTGCCTTTGGAAACAATTGGGCTCCTCAAGACCTCCACCAAACACCTCACCAAGCCTCTCCAGAACGCCCTTCATCCTATTCCTCCTGGATGAAACATTTTGCTCGCGAGGAAAAAGATACACCACAGGGAGGAATAGCCTTTCTGGAATATTGGCTAGCAAAGTACTTGTTCTGTTCAACCTCTGCAAAGGTTACCAAGACATGGACCAACCTCGCTAAACGCTTTTTCAACAGTGAACAACTAAGCTTGGTTGAGCCCGTCCTCGCCTACATCTATTATGGCCTCAGGCGAGTAACATTGTCGAAGCTTGATCTGAACCAACCAGGACCACTGTGGATGGTAGAACTCTGGTTGCAAATCTACTTCCCCTTCTTCTGCCCCTCAGCAACCCCTCACTATGAAGAACACAAGCTGCTGGGCAAATCATTGGTTTCCACAATGCCTAGGACTAAGCATTGGTCCTATCTCAGCTGCTTTAATTAAGTATCTCTGTTCGCATAAAGACTTCCCTCATACTGCAGTTGAGAAAGTTCTGAGCCGTCGCCATCCTGGCCTCCTTGCAAGTGGATTCATGCCCTCACCAGAACAAAATGTTCAGGCAAGGAACTTATTCATTCGGTTCAACACTTGTCAGGACCTGCAAATTCCAGACTCAGTAAGCTCCGGGTATGAGCTCTATGCCCTAAACCACTTCTGTAGACAGTTTGGGCTCAGCCAGGATGCTCCTATGCCCCTCGCCTGCTCCGTTAACAAGTATACTCTCTGGCGAGGAAACAACAAGCCTGTTGCAGCAGAAATACGTGACGAACACTTTGGCTTTCCAATGGTGATGCTTCCAACAAATACAAAGCCACTATTGATATCAAGGTCGGTCACTCCCTTGTATCTCACATGGTGCTCCCAATTCTAGGATGAAAAACGAAACCAGGGACCAGACCTATGTTTTGCTGCTATTTTTCATGAATTCAGCCACAGATTCTCGCTCAAAGTAGACTTGGCTGCACTTAATGGACCACACCTCAGCACCAGCTCTGCCCCATGGCCACAGGTATGTTTTTAATCAAAAATTGCCACATATATTAGCAACTTCTCGGATCATAACTGACCACTCCTTTCTTCCTTACACAGCACAACCCTGAACCAGATGTGACTGTGGCCATACAGTCCTTTAGGAAGAAAAGAACAAAGCGTTCTGGATCCCCTGTAAGTATTTCAAACTGAATTCTTTCCAGAACAAACTGATTTACCACTGATCCTGATCCTAATCCCAATCCCTTGACAGTCTCCAAAGCGCAAGAAACTTAAACTGAAGAACCAAGGGCCTGATAGTGGAGTTTGGCTGGAGTCACAGATCCTCAGTAGGAACAAACAAGCAAAACTTACCGCTCAAGTCTTTCTCACCTCATTCGATCAGAGGAGTAGCAAAGCCTCAAGGTCCAGTGTTTGCTCAGCCGTAGCTTTCACTATTGCACACTAGTTTTGTGCAAATCCAGACAGCACACCTACACTCTCCCAGTTTGATGACCTCTTGATTCAAGGTTCCAGAGAGTGGCAGGAATTATGCAAGGACGAGTCTCTTGCGAGCAAGTACCCAAACCAACACTTTGATCTGGACACCATCTTGAAGGAGAACATCAGACCGCTTTAATTCTCATCTGATGACTCCTTCATTGGGTACTTTGACCCTGAAAGGTTTACAGCTCTGAATGGCTTTCCCTCTTTTGATGGTCTATGGGAACAAATCCAGAAGAGCCAAAATCCACAAGTTTACATAGTGAGTTGGAGTGATCACTTCTTCGTCCTCAAAGCTGAAGACGAGGCATACTCTATAATTGACTCACTAGGAGAGAGACTCTCTAAAGGAAACTATAAAGCCTTCATTTTGAAGTTCGATGATTCCAACATCATATTTAGCAATGAAGATGGAACTACAGACCGTGAAATCTTCAACAGCCACAAAGAATGCTGCAAAGATTTCATAGCCCAATTTCTAGCTGGAATCCATCGAGTAGAACTCGAGGAGGAAGAGAAGAAAAAGCCTGTGGATCTTAATATTTTGTTTAGGCGTCTGCAAATCGAAGTTCAATCCTGCTTCATTCCTTCCTCCTCTGGCGAGGGCCCCAGTACTCAGAATGAACAAACCATTTTAGAGCCTGAGCAACAAATTATTTCCTCGCCAGAGCCCATAGTTGAACAACCACTAATCCTGGTCGGGAATAACTCAGAAAGCGAAGAACCGAGTCCCTCCTCGCCAGAGTAACAAGTTCGAGTACTTGAAGAAACACAGCCATTGTCTCCTCAACAAGTAAGAACTTTGTACTCTTACTTCTAGATTAATGAATCCTAAATTGGTCCTGACATGACTTGCTATTCATATTATAGTCCAAACTTGTTCCTATGGACCTGGACGCTCACGAGACAATCCCCAACAGTCCAAGGAACCAAGCGAGCATGTCAGGCGAGCCACTTGCAATGGCCACTGAGGATCAGCCTGACAGTCCTCTAGGTGTCAACGATGAAGAAACTGAATCTCAAGTTCAAGAAAATCCTAAACCAACTTCATCGCGAGAAAGCAATCCTCAACTGCTCAGTGTACAAGAGTCAACCACCAAGATACAAGAACTTGTAGGCAAACTAAGTATACTAAGCACTCCTTCTGACACCAAAGCCTTGCTTCGAAAAATTCTCTCTGGGCCCTTAGATTCTCTAAAAGACATTCAGGCCATCCATAAACAAGTGAAAACCCTACAGGCCACTGCCCCAACAGACTTCATCCCTCGCCTGGACGAACTAGAAGAAAATCTCTTTGAATTCCAGCACCAAAGCGAAATCTTCCAAGACCTAACACTCGAGGTTGGGCGCAAGAACGAAGTAGCGGAAACCTTGGAGCAAAAAACTCACAAGGAGACAAAGAGAATCCAGAAGCTTCTGGAGGATAAATTTACAAAGGAGGAGACTTTAGCAACCAAACGTGACAAAATAAATGCTCTTGAAGCTGAACTCACAACTCTTAGAGCTGAAGTAAATGCATTGGAAACTGACGTCCCCAGTTATCAGGACAAAATGCATCACTTTTTGATAGAAGGCGAGACCCAAGCCCAACTCCTGCAAGAGGCACGCGACGAAGCCAATGAAGCTCGCCTAGCAGCTCATCAAGCCTGGATGGCCTCAGAGATGGCTAAAATCTCGATAAAGAACTACCTCCTTCAATTGTAAAATTTTTGGGCCTCAGATGTAGGCCTCATCTATTTGTCACCAAACATTAAACTATTTATGTATTCAAATTGTTTTGATAACAAAGTCTGAATTGGGTCTAAAAACCAAATTGGGCTTCTCCAATAAGCCTCTTTCCTAATTTCGATCCAGCCTCGTTTTAGGCTGTAATTAATTTTGACTATTTTGATTGTTCAACAATAAATGGAATTGAATTCTAAGCTTGGAATCCGTATCGCGTCCAACAATCAAAATCTTTTGAAATACGTTTTACCTGCCCCAGAGATCTCCTCATTTATCATGCACTTCTTGCGAGTAGATAAACCGTCTTCACAGTCCACTCTTATTTGGACACGTATTTTCTATTTTCGAGCGTAATTACTCTCGCGAAACCAAACCGGTGTGACTCCTATCTATAAAAGGTTTCCCTTTCCTTTGTGTTATGAACCAATACTTTCGCGAGAATGAATTACCTCACCGCTTATTTGGTCTGGTCTTCCTACCCAAAGAAACCTCCAGATAAATTTTTTCATGTTGTGTTCCTTAGATAGCAATATCCATGTCCAAACCTGGACTAGATAGCAATATCTATGTCCAGGCGTTGCCTTGGCTATCCCAACTTGAGTCAGTAGAAGAAGGGAGAAGCCACAATCCCGAGGTGAATTCCTCTTCGTCCTCCTCCAATGCACCCGCTCAGTGTCCATATGTACTGGAGGTGGAAGGCCTCTTCAATGTCGCCTGCAATAGATGGGGAAAGATGGGGTGTCACCCTTGGAAGAAGGCAACAAACGTCAGGGCAGGTGCAAAGGTCTTTTGTTCTGATGCACCTCCTGCATTTCAGATCCTCTCCATCCCCTCACCGAGGTCGATCTCCATGTATACATATTTGATAAATCTACCTCAGGGGATGGCACACAACGCAGATGATCTTGTGAAAAAATAAACTTTTATTTTCTTTTTCTCTGTTGCTGATTCAGGTTTGTTTTTTCATATGGTATCAGAGCTTGAGGCCGCAAAGCCTTTGTACTCTTCCAAGTATTGAATGTAATATTTTATTTGAAGTGTAAAAGTTCCTTGTATTGATAAACTCATATACAGTTTGCTCAAAACTTAGGCCACAAAAACTGGCTAATATGAACTTTGACTTGGAAGAAAAACCATAAAAATTACAAAAATTTGGCCTCGAGTACAGGCCCTAACTTTTTAACCCCATAAATAGGCTATTTTAATGTACATAATCCTCGGTATGTGTTGCCTCTGTAGTTTACTTATGCGAGAGCATAAATAAACTAGATTAAGCTGTAGTTGGAGGATCTTCATACTCCCAAAAAGGTTGTATGAATTTCTTTAGGTAACGACCATTTATTGGGTTCGCGTGTATAGTACCATCTCTATCTCGCAAGGGAACTGCTCCTTTACCCAACAGTCGACCGATAATGTATGGTCCTTCCCATTTCTCTGACCATTTACCTCGTCCTTCAGTCTTCTCGCCAACAGGCAAAATGACTCGCCAGACAAGTTCTCCTTCTGCAAAACTCATGCCCCTTGTACGTTGGTCATAGGCACGAACCACCTTTTGTTTCTCAGCATGTAAACTATCATAAGCTTGTATACGTTTCTCATCTAAGTCTTCATGCTCCTGCCACATCGCTTGGACATAGTCTTCACCGATCAAGTTGTGTTGCTCCATCACACGTAAAGACTGAACATTGATCTCCAGTGGCAAGACTGCATCGTGCCCAAACATTAATGCATAGGGAGTTGTACCTGTGGGTGTCCTCTTACTATTCCTATAAGCCCACAAGGTATTAAAAAGTTCTTCATGCCACAGTCTGGCATTGCTTGCGAGCATCCGTTTGAGGATATGAATAATGATTTTATTGCTCGCTTCAGCTTAACCATTGGATTGGGCATAGTATGGAGAAGAGTGAAGAAAATGGATCCCAAGATCCTTCATTAGAGTATCTACTTCTCCAGACATGAATGCAGCCCCTCGGTCTGAAACAAAGCTCTCAGGTATGCCAAACCGACATATGATATCTTCAAATAAGAACTGGCGGATGGCCTTTGCAGACGATACCCTGAGAGGCCGAGCTTCAACCCATTTTGTGAAGAAATTGGTAGCCACTATGATAAACTTGTGCCCTTCAGATGAATGAGGATGAATCATTCCTATTAAGTCCAAAGCCTATCCTCGAGCTGGCCAAGGCTTGATTATTGGTTGTAATGGTATTCTGGGCATATGGTTGACTAGACCATGTTTCTGGCATTCTTCACAACCTTTCGCGAACGTGATGCAGTCTCTAAGCATTCCTGGCCAATAAAAGCCATGTCTTCTTAATAACCATCTCATCTTGGGACCAGCCTGGTGTGCCCCTGCTATCCCAAGGTGGACTTCTCTCATTAACCGCTTAGCGTCGCGTCCAAAGACATACCTTAACAGTATGCCTTCCTCTCCCCTTCTATATAACTCAGCATCCTTGAGTACATAATTTGGAGCTAAAAATCGAATCCGCTTGTCTACCGGATTACTAGGATCCTGGAGATAAGAGATGATTTCCTGTCTCCAGTCCTTGTCAATGTGATCAAGTATAGCAACGTACCATTCATTTTTATCTTCTTGTCGTGCAATGAAAGATGGAAGGGTTCTTCTTTCAACCTTTAATATTCGTTCACACACTCCATGTTGTAAACTGATACCCGTTGCTAGTTGAGCTACCTCATTAGCCGCATAGTTCTTCTCGCGAGGAACATGACTCAACTCCACTTCTGTGAACAACTTTAGTAGGTCACAGGCCCTCCTCGCATAAGGTTCTAATATTGGACCGGCCTTGTACTTTGTTTCTAGTTGTCTGATCACCAGTTGGGAATCTCCATAGATATGCACATCAGTGATCTCCATGTCCAGCAGAAGTTCTAATCCAATGATTAAAGCTTCGTACTCTGCTTGATTATTTATGCATCTGAAGTCCAACCTGAAAGAATAAGAATAAGTTTGGCCGCGTGGGGAAATCAAAGCTACCCCTGCCCCAGCCATAGTATTCGTACTGGACCCATCAAAGTATAAACACCAAGGGGCCAAATCAATACGAGCGAGATCCAGTTCTGGACCCTCAATCACCTCTTCCATGGGATGATGAGCCAAAAAATCAGCCACTGCTTGGCCTTTTACCGCCTTCTGAGGGACATACTGCAAAGAAAATTCTGACAAAGCCAGAATCCACTTTCCAATGCGTCCATGGAGAATCGGTCTGGACAACATATACTTCACTAAATCTTTTTGTGCAATGACGCACGTAGTGAAGGAAAGCATATAGTGCCTCAACTTACACCCTGAAAAGTATAATGTTAGGCACAATCTTTCCATTGGAGAGTATCTTGTTTCACAATCGTTCAAGGTACGACTCAGATAGAAAATAGCACGTTCAACTCCTGCTGTGTCGTCCTGAGCTAATAGACTTCCAATGGAGAGTTCAGTAGCTGATATATACAGCTTAAGAGGAACCCCAGGTCTTGGAGGAACCAAGACAGGTGGGTTTGTTAAGTACGCTTTAATGGTTTCAAAGGCCTCTTGATGTATAGGCTCCCATACAAAGTCCTTTTGATTTTGAAGCTTGAGCAGTGTGGAGAATGGTTGTGTTTTCCCAGCAGCATTGGCAATAAATCGTCGTAAGAAATTGATCTTTCCCAATAAACGCTGTAGCTCTTTCTTACTCTTTGGTGGGACTGCATTGAGAACTGCTTGTTTCTTGTCATCCGGTATCTCAATCCCACGCTGATGAACCAAAAAGCCCAAGAAATCTCCTGCCTGGACGCCAAACACACACTTGGCTGGATTCATCTTCAGTTGATGTTGCCTCATTCTGAGAAACACTTGCCTTAAGTCTTCAAAATGATTGCCTCTACGTTTCGTTTTGACTACCACATCATCAATATATACCTCCATGGTCTTACCAATAAGATCATGAAAGATAAAATTCATTGCTCGTTGGTAGGTTGCCCCTGCATTTTTAAGTCCAAATGGCATATCCACGTACTCAAAAACACCTGCAAAGCCTGGGCATCGAAACGCTGTTTTATGTCTATCCGCTTCAGCCACTGGAATTTGATGATATCCAACAGTGCCATCCATGAATGTTAACATTTCATGGCGGGCAACTGAGTCAACCAACAAATCAGCTACTGGCATAGGGTATGCATCCTTTGGGGTTGCATTGTTCAAGTCTCTGTAGTCGACGCACACTCGCATCTTTCCATTCTTTTTCTTGACTGGGACTATATTGGAAAGCCACTCATTATATTTGGCTACACGTATAATCCCTGACTTAAGCATTTTCTCGTCCTCTTCCTTGACTAGAATTGTTGTTTCTGTGTTCATGCGACGCATCTCCTGTTTCACAGGTTTCTTCCCTTCTATGATGGGCAAATTGTGACAAACCAAGTCAGGTGACAGACCAGGCATGTCGTCGTATTTTTCTGCAAAACAGTCTGCATATTCTTTTAGCAATTCGATAAGCTTGAGTCTCTCCTCAGGCTCCAGGAAGGTACTAATAGCCACAGAGATTGGCTCTTCGTTTGTCCCAATATTGATGTGTTCAATGGGATCTTTGACTTTAGGAGGTAAATCATCTAAAGTTGCTGGAGCTAATTTAATCTCGTCCTCCTCCTCTAAGTCCTGTAAAAACGTCTTCATCCACATATTCCAAGGCTGCAACCATTGGAACCTTGTCAAAGGCTTGGCTTTCTAGCAGAAAATTATGGAAGCGTTCATGTAGAGAAAGGCAAGCCTCGGCCTCTATATCTGATAGAGACCCAATCATGGAGATCGTTTGGATGGTAGCTCAATGGTGTAGGGTCTCTTAATATCCTGAGTTGCTTGAATTATACCCCACTGAGCTAGTTCTGAGGCCGTAACACCAACTGGGCGGCCTTTGTGATCGACGCCACATACCTCCAATGGTCTAAGGTCACTGTGGTAATATCTGGCTTCTAATGCATTAGCAGAAACCGAATATGGACGAGGGTCAGCATTGACAAGTTCTGCCTCGCCTGACTCCATGTTCCAGAGCAACATCTGCTGATGAAGTGAAGATGGTACACAATAGCTGCGATATATCCAGTCACGCCCCAGAATTGCACTATATGGGGATGTGCACTCTACGACAAAGAATGTGTAAGTGCCTGAGGCTATATCGATGTGTACCTGCAAGAAAACAATGCCCAAGGTCTTGGTTATGCTACCCTGAAAATTTCTGACACTCAGCGAGGTCTCTTAGATAGCAAACTTGGGAACGCCTATTAAGGCCATTGCCTTAACGGTGATGATGTTAACCGCTGCCCCTGAGTCCACTAGGAGTTTATTCAATTGAATCCCTTGGACTTGTCCTGTAACATATAACGGCCGCATGTGCATGGCCATGTCAATAGTAGGCTTGGAGAACATCATCTGTCCTTTTGTTTGTGATGAATCCATTTCTGGTATTTCAACCAGTGTTGAACCACTTGGTATTTCTGGTTCTTCATCTGGTAATATCATGCCGTTGATGTTCTTGGATTCATCTTTTGATGCTGATGGAGGCAAAGCATATATAGAAGATAAGACAAACACCATGTTAATGGTGGAACTGTCTTCCTCGATACAATCAAGTGCTTCTGCGTCTTCGTCCTCACCGTAGTCCAACAATTGCTCATCATCGTCGTAGGTATCATCTCCATTCCGATGTCCATCCTCGTTAGATATTGTGGTGAGCTCAAGATGGGCTACTTGCTGTACTGGATCCTCAGGAGTATGATCAATGGCTGCTGGTAGTAGTAGTGGTGGAGTTTTTCCTTTGGGAGCAGGGATCAATTTTTGGGCCTTCTCTTGCTCTTCCACAACTAAAGGCCTGGGTTTCCATCGCAAGACTGGAGGCTTGCTTGGAGTAGTCTGTTTCTGCATGCCCCCTGTTCCCTGAGGGCGTGTCTTTAGCCCTACTGTTTTCATCGTGTCCTCCTCAAAGGTGAGGCGTCTCCTTACTGGCTGTCGTTTTGCAGTTTCACGATGAATCTCCTGAGTAGATTCAGGCTCTTTACATTTATTCCCTAATTCTGGGTTTCGTTCGAAAACTCCTGGTCTTTGGGCTCTCACCTTAGGCTCGCGAGACTTCTTCCCAAAGACCACCAATGGGTTTGCTGCAAGGGTGTTCAATCTCCTTTGCAACACTTCTGGAGGAAACTCAAAATCTTCTTCTTTGATCAGGCCAGCTTCATAAGCATCCAGTGCTCTCTTGGCCCTACCAAAGCGTCGTTGAAGGTTTCTCCTCTTGCTTGGAGTTACCTCAACGGTTTTTCCCTTCTCCCTTACGTACCAAACATCCTCCTTTGTAATATTTCTTGATGCTGGAGGTATATATGGCTTAGCGAACATACTTGCTACTTTAGACTCAGGTGTTTTAGCCAAACTGGCTTGGTCTGTTGCTCGCGAGCGCTTGGGAGCTGGAGTATCCCTTTGTCTTGTGTGCTGGGGCTGATGATCTGTACTCGAGAATAGTTCTGGGAAAGATTTGGCTGCTTGAGCCAACTCCTCATAAGAGATCTTCAGTCCACTTCTTAGTTTACAATGTGCACAAATGGCTACTGGCGATTCTGCCTTGGGGTCCACCTTTTCTTTTCCTTTATTCCTTGGTGTGTAAGGTGGATTCTCGCCAGCAGTTGGTTGGTCGTTGGACTGTTTTCTTTTATTTGATTTATCACGTGTTAATTCCAACATTCCAACCATCATGGGCATGGGGGTCGTCAAGCCTGGCGATGCTTCTTATTCTATTTCTATTATTCCCTCGTTAATCAGCTGCTGTATCTTGTATTTCAAATCTCGACAAACAGTTGTAGTGTGACGTCCCCATCTGTGGTGGTATCGACAATAGGGCAAACCCCTAACATCCTCAGGATGTGGGTTAAGTGTTCCCTAATTGTCAGGCACCACAGCTATTCCTTCTAGGCATATCTTAATGAATATCTCCTCTCGCCAAGACGCGTCATATGTTATGCGAGTCCGCTTAGGTCAGACAAACGCTATATTTCGGTTGGACCTTCGCCTGGACCTCTTCTTCGCCTGAGTGGGTTTAGTTTGACTATCCCTTGAAGAAGCGCCACCGGCAGGAGAAGTTGTGACTAGAGGAGATGGTGTTCTATGAAGATATTGTGGGTGAAAATCCACCTCGCCCCTGCTGTTTATTTCAATCACTTCCCAGTTGATCAAACCTTAGATTTCATCTCTCAAGGTGGAACACATCGCTGTTCGATGACCAAAGTGATTGTGGAATCTGCAGAAGTGTTGGGCTGGTTCTTTATACCGTAATTGTCTAAGTTCAGTAATTGGGTAAAAAGAGATCAATCCCATGTCCTTTAGCCTATCAAAGAACTCTTCGATCATATCCAATCTGAATGAATAGGCTAAAAAGGAAGATTGATTCCAGGCCTCCACACCTTTGGGGTGCCTATCAGGTGATGTCCAATTCACATCAACCATATTCACCTGTGGAGTAGGAATCCACTAATGCAGCGGTTTTGGACGAACCTTCCAATTCTAATTTTCCTTCATTGATCCACTTCTAGATCTGGTCTTTCAGCTTAATGCAGTCTTTGGTAACGTTGTTCCACGCTCCATGGAACTTGCAATACTTTTTACCCTTTAACTGCTCAGCTATGGGAAGTGGTCCGAAGTCTGCTTTGACGACACGCAGACTATACAACTCGTCCAAAATTTCATGAGCCATATTGGCATCATAGGTGTACTTCTCAAATTCTGGCTTAGTGAAAGCCACTGTTGAGAGCTTGATTGGACCCCTACATTTTTGGAGCTTGCGGGGTTTTAAAAATTTGTTTCTTGATAAGTCAACAGCACCCACCTGATTGCCATCAGAGTCCGACTCCTGGTCATCTACGCCTTCAACATAAGCCACTGTTTTTGGCTTTAACCTATCATAGGTTCGACTACTGTACGTCCCTTTGGACGCATTCCTTCTGTTATCTCTCTCCTGCATATTGCTCTGAGCCTTAGTCACAGCCATGATGAACTCATTCAGAGAGAAATACTTGGTGTTTAAGAATAGCTGATGGAACGTGTCCTCCAGACCATTCTTGGCCATCTCGACCACCTCTTCCTTGCTCAGAGGGGTCTTACATAGATTATACTCTGACCGGAAATGATGTAGGAATGTGACCGGACTTTCTGTTACCGATTGGCTCAAGGAAGCTAGCTTTCCTACACTAGTCTCTGGCCTTGCAGTGCCAAAGTGATCTATGAATAAGGCCTCCATATCCTTCCATTCACTTATCGAACCCTTCTCTATTCCAGTATACCATACAAGGGCTGATCCTGACAACGATGATCCGAAAACTCTTAACTTGAGCCCATCATCTTCGGCAAATTGGCCTAACTGCAGAGTAAAATAAGCCAAATGTGTTGCCGCGTTTGCATCATCATCACCAGAGAAAGTCTGGAAGGTTTGGTGTTTGTAGAATTTTGGCCAACGCCACTCGTTAGGATCATCTTTCATCGGAGGAAACGGTGTTTCGTAAGTTTCATGCATCTTAGATAATTGTATGTTACAATCATCTAAGAACTTATTTAACCGTTGCTCCCAAGCAAGAGGAAAAGACTCCGCTTGCCTAGTTTTCCTGGCCAAGTCCGATACGGATTTGGTTAGAGATGTTATGTCTCTATCTACCCTTTGTGATAGAGTCGCCGCGTACCGGCGGTATTCCTCCAATCCTTTGTCCATTTGGCGAAGGATATCTACCCGTAGTTTATCTTGACCTTCTACCAAACTAGTCACCTGGGCCCCCATGGCCTCTCTCTCCTCTCGATCTTGAATTAACTCTGCCCGTATTGCTTGGATGCCAACTGTCGCTGTATCCACTAAGTGGGCCTGGGTGTTGAGAAGTTCTGCCTGTTGCTCGATTTTCTGTTCGAGCGCCAAATGGTGATTAGTCTGGTGAATATCCCGCCTGGCTGCATAAGCCAGGTATTGTTCGAGCTTGAGCCCTGTTATTTCCGCCTCACTCAAAAATTGGAATGTCATGTTATCGAAGTTTTTAGCGAAAATAACTTCAACCGCTTGACTACTTAATGAACGACACTCAGTTGATGTGTGTTCACGGTAAACCGGTTGTGGATGTTTGCGACACTGAGGATAGACCCTTCGATAAGGATCTTCAATTGTCGCTTAAAGATGCAAAGAGATATTGTCCCACTGGGCGTGCCAAAATGTTCGATTTTGACACAACAGTGGTATCTTGTTTAGAGACACGAGAATTGGGCGAAGTATATATTTTTATTTTTATTGTCCCACTGGGCGTGCCAAAATGTTCGATGCAAAAATATTTCTCGCAAAGAGATCCTTCTCTCGAAGCAGTCTCTTTTATCTCGGATGCTTTAACCGCGTGGGCCGGTCTATCCTGTTTGTGCTTTGTATGCTGACGTGCCACCGTCTCTTGACGGAATATGGACTGATCACAGCCGCCTGACTTCTATATTAAGCGATTAGAACAGGGAGAGCACCAACCCTGCTCGAATAGGTCCTTTTTGCCTAGAAACCTAGGACTTTGATATGTGATTCTCTCGCTAAGTCTTGAAATCGATACTCCACACGTCCTTTCTCGTGCAAAGCAGAGCAATCTCGTAACAGAGTGTTGAGAACACTCGCTCCCTTTGAGTATTCAAGCTCTTAACTTACAAGTGGCAAGCTCTTCAACTTTCCGGTTGCAATTGCTTCCTTGGAGTCGTAATACTCTCACTCGATAGGTGACAAGCACTTAGACTTTCTGGTTGCAAAGAAGATAGGAATCTCGAGGACGAGATGTCCGTCTAGGTTTGTTTGCGTATAGCAAGATTGTTTGATTGATTTGGGGGGGGGGGGGGGGGGGGGCTTTCCATAAGATCCTTGCTCTCCTTATATACTCGCTTAACAACAGTCATTAATTCTATTTCAAATTCCTTCTGCTCTTGTAATCATAGTCTGAATCCAACACCAGCATACGTGTCGTATCACTTCATAGATCTCTAATCTCATCATAACTCTCCTAAGAATTCTATCTAAGATGAAACTAGTTATGACAGAATCTAAGCCGCATAGATCCAGCTAATAAGACATAGTTCTAATAGAACTCAAAGTCTTCCTCTAGCGAAGCTCGCCAGACATATATCTCACTTGACTCCTCGCCAAGCACTATTAATAAAATGGGCCGCTCGCATAGACCTCGGCCATCCAAGCCCAAAATGAAATTCTTTATTTAGGCCCAAACAGAATGCATCCATTAGACGTTGTTTTTTATATTGTGCTTCTTTTCCAAAAGATTATGAGTTCGATAAAAATAAATTAATTGAAATGCGGATGTCACAAGAATATCTTAGCTTAAAAGGAGACAAGGCAAAAGAAAGGGATATAGGTGAAAGTTATTTTAATACCTTAGTGATGCGGTCTTTCTTCCAAGATCTTGAAACATGATGAAGGCCGTGTAATTAGGTGCAAAATGCATGATATTTGTACATGATTTTGTGCAGTATCTCACCAAAGATAAATATATTATTATGGAGGTGAAGAATAGTCTTGATGAGATAAACAACTTAGCGTACGGTAAACTTCGTCATATGAGATTGAATTTGTCATCTGAAACTTCTGGACGTGAACTTGACAATTTCTTTCTGTTTACAATTCATAAAGGCAAAGAATTGCGTACCTTTGTAACCGATGATGCCGATTGTGTCAATAATTTTAATATTACTACTCCAGGGATTATTAATAACATTTGACAACTCAAGTGCATTAGAACATATTCTTTACGGAGGTGCGATTGAAGATATCTTCCTAAAGAGATTGGTGGACTAATACATATACGGTATCTAGACTTGTCTCATAATATATTTTTTTAAGAGTACTACTACCTGCTAGTGTGGGTGATTTGCACAATTTGCAAACTCTGCGACTCACTGGGTGTTCGTGGCTTAAATCATTACGTGTATAAGTTGATTAACTTAAAGCATATTTATGCTGATGGTTATTATGACTCAAGTTTGCCAGAGGGGATAGGAAGACTAACAAGTCTACAAGTACTAGATCTGATAAACATCGTGTCTGGTGAATCAAGATTCAAGTTAGGGAATTTGAGATACATGAACGAGCTTCGAGAGTCTTTCCATCAGAGGCTTGGGTAATATCACAGATGCGAGTGAGGCTACGGAGGCAGAAATGGTGAAGAAGAAACACCTCTCACATTTACGTCTCGATTTCTACGGTTTTGCTTCATTAAAGGACGGGAGTGCAAAGCATGAAGATATACTGAGGTCCCATCAATCCCATACAAATTTGGTGTCGTTAATCATCGATGAATATCGATGCACCACAATGAATATTGATTGGATGTTGTCCTTGCACAATCTGAAAGAACTGACATTGGTCTCTTGCACCAATTCATCATTACCTCCTTTGGGCAAATTATCGTCCCTGGAATCTTTGCGACTTCAGGGAATGTCTGAATTGAAAAAGGTGGAAGTTGGGGAATTATCACAAACATCCTCCTCCTCCGCCTCCTCAAATATTGCTTTCCCTAAACTGCAGCGACTTGAGTTTAATTATTTGGCTTACTGGGAAACGTGGGAAGGGGTAGCAGAACAAAACGATCTCGGGGTTACAATAATGCCTTGTCTTTCCTATTTAAGCATTACTTGGTGCCATAACCTGGAGAAACTGCCTTCAAGAAGCAGTAGTCGATCGGTCGATCATCAGTCATACATGGCTGGCTTCTCTTGTAAGTTCATTTAACTAGTTTTGCTATTGTGTAAGCAAAGTTATTGGTCTAATCTGATTTATGGGCGACCGTATGATCACAAGTGTATCCTGCCATTCCTTCCTGATTTCTTTCAAGCTCTTATCGAATATGGACTTACTTTGACATCTCATTGGTTTTTTGTTTTGCAGGTTACTCCTCCCTCTTCAGTTGCATCCTCAAAAATTTGGTGCTAATTTTGGCCAGCAGGACGGAATTTGACTGAAAAAACTGTTTTCAAATTGAAGAGAGGCTTACAAGCTGTTCTGAGCAAGGTGTAAAGGAATTTTACAGATGAGGTTCTACTGGTGATGAAACTTCAGCATTGGAATCTTTGTATGGCTCTTAGGTTTTTGTACGGATGGACAAGAAAAAAACCAATTGAGATACACCAGTAAATTCTCCAAGATGAGTAGAATTGAGAAAGAGAGAAATGAGAATGGCAAGTACGTTCAAGTTTTATATTACTCAACATCTAAGGAAAACTCTAACTTGGGCATCGGAGTGTTTTTGATTTTGCAGGTAGCCTTCGCCTCGTGGTTTTTGTGACCCCCATAGTTCCTAATCATATTCATCGATCGAGGGTCAACCTAGCATCTGCTCCAATCAAAATAGTCTTAGTCTTATGGGTGTGAAAAAGTTGACGACGAATTTTTCGACACCAACACATTCCAGACAGGCTTAGATGTCGTCCTCTTTAGTAAGTTATATTTCATTTTGTAATTTTTCTTATCTTTTTGAGATAGTTGCTTATGATGGATCACAATGGATGGCTAGATTCAAAGAAACGTTCACAGCTTGAGCATTATTAATGGAATTGCAAGGGGAATACTTTATCCAAAGTCTTGAAAGCTAGCAATGTGCTACTGGATATTGAGATGAATCCAAAGATCTCAGATTTTGGCATGGCGAGGATCTTTGCAGGAATTGATGGACAAGCTAATACTGCTGTAATAGTTGGGACTTAGTAAGTATCAGAATTTCCATCGATTATCATTTTCCTGAAACAAGTAATTTCGTAAAAAAAAAAACAAAAGTACTTGGTCGCTGAGCTAGCAAATATTGATCTGTTTCTTAACATTTATCATCAATTTTGTTTTGAAATAGTGGATATGACTCCAGAATATTCCATGGAGGGAATCTACTCTGTCGAGCCTGATGTTTTTGGCTTCGGAGTACTCTTACTGGAGATCAAAACCGGAACCAGGAATGCGCACTTTCCTAGCCTCATAACATATGTAAGTCTATACAACTTAAGGTGCATCCCTGCTTAACACTTTCTCAAAGTGATCGAAATTTCTTAATGACTATCCATTCAATGATGATATGTAGGCATCGAAACTTGGAAAAGGGTTGGAGATAGTTGATCGGTTGCTGATTAGTTCTTTGATCCTGATGAGTTCTTAAGATATCTCCACATTGCCTTGCTGTGTGTTCAAGAAGATCCAAATGACAGGTCAACCATGTCATTTGTAGTTGTAATGCTGAAAACCGAAACTGTAAGTCTTACTCAACCTGGGAAACCAGCTACCTTTTCCACCGGAGCATACAGTGATCATCATAATAACGCTGGTGTTGTTGGTAACTCTTATAATTACTTAATAATTTTCGACTTAATGCCGCGATAACAAAGCTCATGTTCATGGAAACTATTATCCCATTTGATTATTATTCTACAAGGAATAAAGTGTTTGATGTGTATTTGGTTGATCTTGACTTGAACTTGATATCTAGAAAGTACTACTATTCAATAGAGACCACAAAATGGGAATGTTAGTCTAATGTAAAATCCAAATTTGCATTATAGTTGAAGAGTATAACTTTCTCCTTTTCCATCTTGACCTTCATATTGCATAAATTAGATACTCAAGTTGCTGAGATCCAATTGTTCGTTTGTGGAACATATCTAGAATCATATTAATAGATTCGATCCATACAATTCGAGTGACTTCAGTTTAGAGAATAAAGCTTCTTGACTTCTTGTATCTATTAATATGGTTAAGACTAAAACTAGTGACTAGTGAGTAGAATGTTCAGCTTTTTCAAGTGTAGAATGTTCAGCTCTCACTTCATGGCTTCTCTCCTATACTTTAGAAGTTGAATGTTCAGCCAAATAGTGTAGAATCCAACCAATTTCTCCAGGTCTCTATCACAAGGTGGTTTCCATGCAACTATATCAAAATCAAAGCCAGCATTAGTGAAGTAATTAAGGTATTACGTTTGCTTTATCTTTCTTCTAGTATATACAAAAGAGAGAGAGGCGTATCGATCTAGCACAAAAGAATGGATGAAAAGACAAATCATTTCATAAAATTCTCATGAAGGCGGGGAATCATGGGCACTCCTACGTACCGCCCATCTTCTGAAAGTTAGCTAGCTAGGACGAGGTGTATTATTTTGGTAGTACTGATTACTGAAGCAACTTCAAATCTCCGACTGCTGCAGATGCTGGCTATGGAGACCTCTCTATACTCGTACTTGAAACGGTTCTGGAGCCTATCCCTATAGACAAAGTTCAACAGCATTCTCATAATGATTATTAATTAATGAGTAAATCTGATTATTTCAAAAAAATGAATAAATCTGATAATGATTAATAAGTATTGTCCATTTTGTCGTGACGTACATACTCGATCGAGTTACGTACCTTGAAATATTATAATACAGAAGAAGAGGAGTGTGAAGATCATGGCCGATATACCACTTTGTACAGATGATGATGATGATGATGATTTGGATGTTGTTTTCATCTTCTTGTCTGCTTTCAATTGTTCAATTCTTGCACGTTTTCGCCTAGCGAGCCCAATAATCCCCCTAACCATCTTCTGGTCAGCAGCATCCAGTGCCAAGATACTTTCTAGAGTTGGTCTTTTTGTGCCACTCATACGGTTTTGGTCCAAGCATATTCATGCCCTTGCCAAGATCCATGCTGCTACATGATTGAATGCCCCATTTGCACATAATCGATTTACTGGAACTCAGAAACACACCCAAATCACCACTCAGAAATCTGGTTATGGGTCTCTTGCTCCAAACAAGCTCCAAGCCAGCTGCAAATTATCTCCGATTTCAAGATCTAAGTTTCTAAAAGCGTCTTCCTAAGGCCATATGGAAACTACAGTATAGATCAGAAATGAGGTCTCAAGAAAACCCTCTTAAGCTAGCTACCTAATCCCTTAATATTCAAATAAAGGTTGAGCCGGCTTAGCTGAACTACTAACCAGACAACAATATAAACTCAATTAAGCTGCAGACTGCGGTACATGTTTGCCGGCAAGAAGTTCAAACAGGAAAGCAAGAGAAAGTTTCAAGTGAAAACTTGCATGAACTTATTCGGGACCATTTTACTTGTAGGATGTGCATGAGAGGCCGGAGATTCGTGCCTTCGTGGTGGCTACTTACCAACAAGCGGACTACTACGTGGTTGCATGCCATGATGTCTTTCTTTGTTTCCTTAATTTTAAATGTAGGACTTTCATCTGAACAAAATTCTTGCTATGTCACGTTGAACAAGTACTTTATAAATACTTTTTGTGACTTCTCTGGAGATTTTGATAAATAAAACAGAAGAGGAAAAGCAGAAGCGTAGTACAGTACTACCTAAGCTGCCTTCCAAAATGTATCAATAGTTGGGCACTCCACACAGTGAACCACTTGAGAAAAGGCCAATGTATAACTAGCTATAACTGAAATATATCACAACTGAAGGATATCCAAACACAGATCCAATGAACTTATGTCTCAATTCTTCACAAGAAATCTGAACAGAACTATTATCACACTAAATTGCAAAATGGAGGGCCATATAAATGTCCTAATATGCACCCTGGCCTTCCTTCAGTTCAATGGTCGACATACTTACCTAGATTTGGTGTTCCCCTGTGTATTCTGCAACACGACTCAGACCTCAACCCTGAAAAATTTTGGCACTGAAATTTAAGCTACTTCCCAAGTATAAGCAACTAATAATCGCTACACCAGATTCACGATTCCAATATCACCATTGCCAACAAAGCCAAAACCCAATTTTTTTTTACAAGATTACATTAAGTGAATTCCTAGATATTTTACCTCCCCATTCCAAAGAAACCGGCGTGTCTGCAACATTGTACTATGAGTACCTAACCAAAAAGGTAACTATTCTAATCCTTTTAACTTGAATGAAGAATAACACAACTCACCTCATGCTATGGCTTTTTAACATTCAGTATCGATTATAACTTCTCCCATAATCTTCATGTCTCTGATGCTGGAACTCCCCAAAATTGTCAGGGGGTCTTGAAGGATAATTTTCCATCGAGTGTTGGTACCTGCTCCTTGCATCCATTGCTACATTGGCTCCAGAAAAATGAGAATTAGCTGCAGGGCCATCATATTCAGCATAACTGTGTTTTTTGTAGCCACCAAAACCAGAAGTGGGCATTTGCTGATGAGCCTGTTGGTGACGCTTCTGAGCATCAAGTTGAAGAAAATTATCCCACTGTTTTGCATGGATGCCCCTCAACGTAGCCAGCTTCTGCATGTAGTTCTCTCTCATTTCCCTAATAGCCTTTAATACAAAAGGTAAACAGACAGTTATCTCCACAAACTTTTGATCCCAAGTGTATTAAAACAATCAGGTTCGGTAGGAAATAGGCACAGAGGCTGAGGACACTAGTTTACCTAGAAAGGTTTAGGATGGTCAAATACACGTAATGTAATTCATACCTCACGATGTTTGCAGTTTTCTTCATCCTCTTCCTTGTCACGGACTCTAACAAGCTCCGTTGCCTCTCTTTTATATGCCAATTCTAATTCTTCTAATGTCTGGGGGGCAGCATGGTGACCAAACTGACGACCAGATTGCACATCAGATCCCTTTTTATCAGATTCCCATCCATCATTTCTATAAGTTGCCATGCTCTGATTATGACTGTGACCATCATATGAATTATAAGAGTTTCCCATGTAAGGGGCCCGTGCTGGAGAATTTGAATGACTTGGTCGGCCCCTAGCTCCATCGTTAACATAAGCTTCATGAAATGAAGAGGATGTTAAGTACTCGACTCAAGATGCTAACACAGTTGGCAGCTTTAATTCAACATACTATCTTGTTTTCACAGAAAACCATCTGACGTAAATTTCTGTAAATGATGTCATGTCCAAGAAACCAGCTCAATTCACATCAAACCATGAGACCTACTTCAGAACTGCACACACAATGCTTGAAGACAAGAACTTACCTCTTGCAGCAAACAAAAGAAGAAACAAACTGATCCTTTCATAAATGGGGAACTTTACAGGTAGGAGGTTGTAAAGTCTATAGGAACCTAATAAGCTACGAACATGACCAAGGAGCTTTCTATATACAATGTAAGCAAATCCTATGGTCATCCTACCTTGTGGAGGACCCCTGGAGAATTTCTGCATATCCTGATGTATACAGTCTTCAACAAACTTCTCCTGCCTCTGAAACCTTGGTTGAAAGTTAGATCCACTTCGAGGACCAGAATGAGACCTCTGAGGTTCAGAGCGTGGTAACCGTGCACCAACAGGGCTTCGCTCAGGTGACCTTGATCTGGTCAGGTGAGAAGTAGAACCACCCCTTTGTTCACCTTCCTCCCTAATTTTGTGCACAGCATCCACGCCATTCCTTAAGATCAATCTATCCTTGCCACTGACAATGATAAACTTCTCATCCATCTTAATGTTGCAGCCAATATTCTTCTCTATCCTGTTTATCACGCTCTCTGTAAAAAGTGCTCTTACATGCTTTTCTCTAGCAGGTACCCTTTCAAAAAAATCTTGAGCCTTGCGATTAGCTCCGAGAGTAGATGGGCATCCCTGAAAATTGCAAAGTAAATTATGTTTAATCACCAACAATATTATTGTTACCATCCATAATCACCAAATTTTAGTTATAGAAGAACTTCAACAAGTACAAAGTGCCTATAAAGATCTCTTAGCTTCCCTTGTGTTTCATAATTTCATTACTACTACCAAGACCTTTGCAATCAAACAAACAAACCATGCCAAAAAATTTGAGAGAAAAGGGTTGCAGCCATTGTAGTGAAACTTCTTTACAGAACATTAAGCTAGCATTAAGCACTGCAGACACAAGTCAAAATGGCCAAATAACCACAACCTAAATGAGCAACAGATGACCGAGTCAGAACCACCATGTATCTTTACCTTTGAGCACAGCCAACAAAGGTGCATCATTTACGTTCTACACAGACAAATAACATGTTTTTCCTCCTCCCATATGATTATAGCAGGGGGAGCTTAGATACAGAAGCATACATTCGCAACCTCTTTTGCAATAGTAAAAGAGAAAAGTCAGCAAAACAGGATGCCACTAAACAAGGTATGTCAACAAAACTGGATGCCACTAAACAAGGTACGCCATCCACAGATCTTCTGTGTTTATTGAACCACTAGAAAGCTAACAGCAATATCAATCCATATTAACTGAAGTATAGCAAGGTGGAAAAGTACAGTCTCCAGCCAACTGGTGCTTCCAATTATCAATTTAGTTACCATTTGGTCATTTGAAAGTACTGTCAAGAGCATTGTATAAGCAAATAATAACTTCCCACACAAGTACTGATCTTTTTGTCCATGATAAAATTTCTTGTGAAGCTAACCAATCAAAAATGCATGTACTTCTGTTTGCATAAGAGTATACATCAATTTAACAAGATATCAGAAAAGCCAACCAATTCTAATATTACCTGAGTAAAGTGCCCCGACTCTCCGCATATTTTGCAAATGAGTTCCTCTTCCTTCCTCTTCTTCCAGTTCCTCTCTGTAGCTTTTGACTTTGCCTCCCAAACCTTTGCTTCCCTGCTGGTGAAATCAGTAGGGACAGCATTGGGGTCGGGTGCTTCATCTTCGTCATCAGAGCCGGCACCAAGTGACCTCTTATTGGGTGGTTTTGCTCTCTCCTGTGTGTTTTTTGCGGCATTATTCAACCCAGGAGGGCCAGTGTACTCCTTGTACAGCTCACTAAAGTCATCGTCGATATCCGGGTCTGGTCTAGTTTCCATCGATATTCAACTATCAACTCTAACATTGCATAACACAAACCACAGACCAAAACCACCATTAGATATAGCATACAATACATAGCACATAGTTGCAGCAATCCCTAATTCAATCGAGCTCAGTCACTAAGCAAAACAGAATGGATAAATTTATGAAAAGAAAACTTGCATTCATTTCTTCATTAGATTACACCAGGGATTGAATTCGATTTGGGTCTGCGTAAAAGAAGAAGAGGAGAGAAATTACCTGAGAATGGAGGAGCAAGTCAGGTTCTTTGGTGGTGGACGAGTCTAAAGTCTGAAGCCTAGCTAGGGCTCTGGGTTTCTCTTCGTCTCAACATAATGTTTTCTCAGCACACGTGTTGGCACTTTATTGGTGGTAATTATATGTAGTCTTTTACACACTTAATTCGTTTTTACCATTTATATACACAATTACAATTTGTTTTGTGACACAAAATTCAAACAGAAACTCAATCGAAGCGACCTATTTTACTTCATTTAGAATTTTATCATTTTTTTTAGGTGAAACGATAGAATATATCGATATTCTCAACCATTACAATCAGTTGTCAGACACCTCTGTAAGAATTGAGGGGCTGAAGGAAAAGCAGTAGGGACATTTGCATGCCGCAAAGCCCATCTAGTTAGCTTGTGGGCCACAACATTGGCCTCTCTACCTAGGTGCACAACCCTAGAGTTCGAAAACTGACTAAGACTATCAAAAAGGTCTTGGCATATGTCCCAAAACAAGGTCGAGAATGTGCTAGGATCGGGTATTCCCTTCACCACATTCAACGAATCAGAGCTAAACCGAAATGAATGAAAGCCACGATCCATGGAAATCCATAGAGTCTCTCCTACTGCCGCCAACTCTACTGTCATAGGTGAGAAAACACCATCTAACTGACCAGCTAATCCCAACACAAACTAACGAGCCCAATCCCTAACAACAATACCAATACCTCATTGATGTCTAGTGACATCAAATGCACTATCTATACAAACACAATACCTCCTCGATGTCTAGTGACGTCATCCACACCACCCAGTGATCTTGCTTGGCAGCCCGGGGTCTTGTTAAGGATCACAAAGTGATCTTGCAAAACCCCTGCCATCACTCGCAGAGCCTGACCATCAAAGGTCTTCTTGTTCCACAATACATCATTTTAGCCCTTCCAAATAAACTAGATAAACAAAACTAACCTGACCAAATCATGTGCCAAAAGAGCTTGGGAGCAGGTCTCAAGCAACTCCTAGCATGTGATTGCTTGCAGCCCGATCTCATGTGCCACTGAACTAACAACCGGTAGGATAGTTGGGCAGTCCCAAAATAAATGTACCTTTGTCTCAGAACTCTTATCACAAAATAAACAGGGGGGAGATGTAATGGTGGTATATATACCGAAAATAAATAGGATATATACTTATACGATTTAATGATGGTATATATAAATAAGATATAAACCAAAAGTCATAGGGTACAAACCATAAATAAGGTCATAATACTGCACTAAAACCACCATGAATTACCTTAATAAAAATACATTGCGACCTAGCTAAGCTGGTAAGGCTAACAGATGCACACATCCCACATAGACTAGAGGAGATTGGTTGTTGTGCTTATATGTGCAGGATCAGCATCATACAGTGAAATGCGTTTTGAGGTGAAACCATGAGAATAAAACCGTGCGGGTCGGTGGGTCTAAAGCAGACAATATCTTAGCTGTGTAAAATGGACTGTTACAGATAGTATCAGTTGTCAATGATTTATTTTTTATTTGGTCGATAAACCTATAAATTTATTACTCTGCGATCATCATGAGGACGGAGGATGAACGTGGTCGACGGAGAGTTGAGGAAAATAACGAAATCCAGGTATCAATTCAAAATAAATGTTCTTGTCAAAAATAAGGTAAACGAAGCACTATTTCTTATCACAAATGTGTGTATAGTTTTTCGATATGGATTCAAGTAAGATTGTGGTGTTGAGTATCTATGTTGTGCTTGTGTAAAGAACTTAATGAGCAATTGTGAATTGAATATGTTAGAAATGGTTCTCGAAAATTGTGTACTATTAGAAAGATCTTTGCACTTGACGACAATATGATTATATGTGTTGTTTTTGTACAATCATCATTGTACCTACATATATGCTAAGCTGGTAAGGATAACAGGTGCACATATCCCACATCGCCCTGGGGAGATTGGTTGTTGTGCTTATATATGCAGGGTCAGTACCATATAGTGAGACGCATTTTGAGATGAAAACCTCATAAATAAAACCGCGTGGGCTGGTGGGCCTAAAGCGAACAATATCTTAGCTGTGTGGATTGGACTGTTACAGAGCCTGTCCCTGGCTAGAAGTGTGTCGACGAGGATGTCGGGCTCCCTGAGGGGGGTGGATTGTGATGACCTGGCTAAACTAGTAAGGCTAGCAGGTGCACACATCCCATATCGCCTGGGGGAGATTGGTTGTTGTGCTTATATGTGCAGGGTCATCACCATATAGTAAGATGCATTTTGGGATGAAACCCCATAAATAAAACTGTGTGGGTCGGTAGGTCTAAAGTTGGAAATATCTCAGCTATGTGGACTGGATTGTTAGAGCATCTGCACCAATGAGGAATTCCTGGCCAAATTGGACGTTTACCTTGTCGGGCCTGCCAGCAATAGGAATTCCTCTTGAAAAAATCGGTGCAGCGGGGCAAATTTCAGAGGAAGATTGAAGGTTGACATGGAGGAATTCCTCGACGGCTTTTCAGAAATTGAACGTCGAAGAGGAAGTGTGAAAGGACTCAACCCCGATTTAGTTTCCTAAACCGGAATCAAACCCCTTCTGAAAACACGAACCAACAAAAATCATCAAAATTTCGGCAGAGTAACGCTACTAACGCGGAATTGCCTTTACCTGCATCCGGAAAATACACTTAATCCTATGCCACAAAATCAAACCGTGGGCACCAATCCCATCCAGATTTCTGAATATCTTAATAGTAATGTAAAGTAATCAATAAAACTATATTTTACAGAAATCCGGGGAAAATCGTATGAAAAATATAACATAAGAATGCTCAAAGCGACCTCTAGTGTATAATTATATAAATATACCACAGCAGGCAGAACAAGAAGCTACTGGAAGAAACAAGGTAGCTCGAACACTATGCCTCCGACTGGGACGTGCGATACCAGAGTCCGAACTACAAACTGGGCACGGAAACCGAAAAGCCCAGGGGAAAGGCAAATAAAAACGTTAGAGTGAGTGGACGAAAATAAACATATGCCTTTCACCAATTTCATATACAATAAACAAGTATAGCGAGTTCGGAAAACATATATGGAGGTTGCCAGGCGAATCTCTCAAGCCCGATGGGGATAGGTCAGGGGAATCTCTCAACCCCGGCAGCATAACAGGGGAATCTCTCAACCCTACGCGTTAATCCTGTGATCCGGCAGAAAATCCCTCGCCAAACGAACGACCACGAACCCCTGGATAATCATAAAATCCACTGCTCAAAATCATAACTCGAATCCTCAAATCATATCACGAGAAACAACCGTTCCTGGAAATATATAATTCAATAACGATGAAATCGTCGAAAATTCGATAATCACACCACAAAACCTCGCTATAATTTTCGATGCTCAATTCGAAAAACAAACCTCACCACTACGATTGGAGCACGATTCCGAGCGAAATGACATATAACTCTTAAAAAACCCCAAAAGTCAACCCTCGTCGGAGCTCCGCCGTTGACCGCCACCGCCGACGGCGGCGCGACCCCAACCAAGAAATTTTCCGGTGAACCAACACCTATTCCACACAAAATCATCCAACAAACAACTTCCATAACTACACCAAAGACCAATTCTAACTCTAACTAGTCCAATTTTATACAAAACCGAATTCTCACAAAAACTTCAATTGATCGATTCTCCATGTACAAGTGGAATTGAAAAGCCATACATACATAGGTAGCTTCGTGGTGATGAAGGCTTCAAAGTCCAGTGCTTTACGCCGCTCGATTTGGCCGAAAAGATGTCGACCCGAAACCCCCAATTTCTTCCAACTTTAGGCCGGAAAAACCTCCATTTTCCTGCATCCTTGCCGTCGATGGTGGCCGGAAACAAGTCGGGGACGTCAAGGCGAGTTGAAAGAGTCCTACCCCGAGGTCAGAGGTGACCGGACGGCAGCTCACCGCCGGCGAGCCGGACCACCCCGCCATCGCACCTCCTCCCCCCGAGTTGACTCGGTCAACTCCCTTAATGCTCCAGTTGACTTTCCCAAACAAGAAACCCACCATAAATACTTTCCATTTTTGGAAACTTCCAAATTTACTTTACGACAAACTTCGAACAAATGTAACTTTCGCGTCGTAATTCCGTTTTCAACAATTCTCGCGTCAACAAACTTATCTCAACAAATTCTTCAATTTCCATCTGAAGTCAAACAACTTCGACAAATCTGATAAAAAGTCAACGACTCAATTCAACACAAGCTTATCCGATAAAACGATCAACGGTCGAAAATATTCATAATTTAATCCTCGTAACTCGAAAAAATCCTCCGAAAGTTCCCACGAGCTCGAAATTAAATTCTCAACAACTTCTACGAAGAATCCCAAATCAATTTGTTGTCCGATAATTTAGTCGCTAACGAAGCCGCCATATTGACAGATTACGTCGAAATCGTGGTTAATCGCGAAACTCACAAATCAAGTCGATAACCATTCCAATTTCGATTCGGGTCGATCAACGGTCCAAAACAAATCACAATTACGATTCGGATAGACTCGAACACGAACGGATAAACTCGACAATATTCAAAAATTTCAAATATTCATATTATATTCTTCGGTTTTCGAAATAATAATTCGAAACCGCCCACAAACTCAAAATCACGCGTACAACAACTCTCGAGAAGAGACTCAACTAAAATTCTCCGCCAATAGTTAAGTCGTGATCAAGACCGGCGATTCAATCAATTATCGGAGAACTGTGATTATGCGCTAACTCACGAATTAAGCTGATTACACTATTGATTCTGTTCCGAGTCGTCACAAATCTATCCCCCTTGAAAAAAATTTGACCTCGAAATTTCCAAGTCTGCCAACTGAAAAGTAAGAACACTGCCTCTGCATACAGCTCAACTCTCCAGTGGCAACATTAACTGAATGACTCTGCCAACAGATTCACAATAGGAAATATCTTTATGCTGTAATCTCTGTACCCTCTAATCCCGAATCTGAACTGGCTCCTTCAGAAATGCCAAGTCTTCCTGCATAAGGAACTGATAGGATACAAAACACGCAACAATTCTGAAACGTAATTCCACCACATGGAATACAGCACACACAAAGGCCAATGTTATAGGTAATGCCAAACTATACGGCACAGCACCAACTCACCCCATGATCATATACGGATTAAAATAACGTGGCAATTTCATAACTCAACCTGCTCACATCAATATAACTCTAACGTCGAACTCGAGCAAGTAGCAACCTGTTTCCGCTAATCCGAAGGTCTATAGTAGCACATTCCACTAAATCAGGATCAAACGTCAACTCAAACCAAACTCGCTCCAGCACAAAGGAGTACAACATCGTTACTCATAAACGTCTTCATGCAACATCATAACCATACTGGTCTACAAACTGGTACTGCAAGCAATCTCGAATAAATGAAACTGCTGGTCCCAAATCCCTCGGAACTGCAATACACAAGACCACAACCTGCCCTCTAAAGATTGAATAGTCCTCAAAGATAGCCCACCAATCTGAGGATAAGAACTGGTACTAACTTGTAATCTGGTCACTAATGCTCACTGCAATGCTTCCCAACACTCTGTTGTAACTGATTATCTCGATCAGCAAACTGGGACACAGGCGTACCACGTAAATGGACAACCTCCGCCAAATACAGCTATACCAGCCTGCCACCAAAATCTTTTCCGAAAGTACAAGGAAAATAACTGATTCACAAAATCCACAGTGACAAGCTCCAACTTCTAACCGAAAATCTCCAATGGCTATAACTTCCCAGCAAGTTTCTGCCTCTCTGCCCTCGCCTGCCGACAAATGTGGCATCTGCTCACATAAGCTGCTATATTCCTCTTCATATTGTGTCATGAGTAGTAAACCCGAAGTATCAGATATATCTCAGTACCACTAGTGCATAACGCACGCAAAACAATGAGCTTCATCATCATCACACTCTAAGTCAGCTCTCGTAACTCGCAACTCGGCTAACACGGAAACTCGAGCCACACACACATGAAACAACGAAGCTCCCGACTTCCGATTGAATATATCAGCAACAACATCCCAGAAAGATAATCAAAGTACAACCACTAGCCTTTCTCGGATAAACTCAAATGTGCAGCTATAGTCGTTAGTCAACCCCATCCATCAACGCTGCTTTAAGCTCAAATCTGGCTGAATATGCAAGTAGATGAAACTCAAGTGATCATTATACATCCTACACTGCGCTGCACTCCGTAGCAGTAGTGTCTCGAACTCTTCGATGCTAACATAAAGACAACTACACCCAAATCATACATAGGATATGTAGCTTCATAAAGTTTCCACTGCCTGAAACCATGAGTCACTACTCTGCCATGCTGCATCCAACACGACCAAGTCCTAACCTCGATGCATCGCTATAACCACGAACTCGTAACGGGCGTCAGGTAAAGTCAGAACCGGTGCAGTGGTCAACCTTTCCTTCAGGAGTAAGTATTTCTCCTCATGCCTATCGGACCACTCGAACTTGATGCCTTTCTTCGTCAATCTGGTGAGTAGAGTGGCAATCCGAGAAAATCTTGCACAGAGCGCCGATAATAACTTGCCAAACCCATGAAACTCCTGATCTCTGGCACGGTGGTAGGTCAACTCCAAATCAACACGGCTTCTATCTGGTCAGGATCCACGCCGACTCCCTCGGCTGACATCACGTGGCCCAAAATCTTCACGCTAACTAACCAAAACTCACACTTGCTGAACTTCGCAAACAATTGATCATCTCGCAAAGTCCGCAAAACCGCTCGTAAATGCTTCTTGTGCTGGCCCACACTCCTGGAGTAAATCAGGATGTTACCAATGAACACAACCGCAAACTTATCCAGAAATCGTCTGAACACCCGGTCCATCAAGTCCGTAAAATATGCGGGGGCATTAGTCAATCCAAACGGCATGACCATGAACTCATAGTGCTCGCACAATGATCCGAAAGTCGTCCTAGCCACATCTGACTCACCGATCCTCAACTGATGGTATCCGGACCCGAAATCAATCTTCGAAAAGACTAAAGCTCCCGTGAGCTGATCAAACAATTCACCAATCCGAAGTAGGGGATACTTGCTCTTCTCTGAAGCCTGATTCAGCTTCCGGTAGTCGATGCACCACCTCGTCGAACCACCCTACATTCGCACAAATAGTGCAAGAGCACGCCACGGTGATACACTGGGTTGCATGAAATCTCCTCCAGCAACTCCTGAAGTTGAACCTGTAGCTCCATCAGCTCCGCTGGCACCGAACAACAAGATGCCGGTGATATGAGTCCAGCGCCCGGTAAAAGCTCAATGGTGTAGTCGATCTCCTGAACTGGAGGTATACCCGGTAACTCCTCCGGAAACACATCTGGAAACTCGGGAACCATCGCAATATCACCAATGTCTGGCACAACAGCCGTAGTACCCACAAAATGAGCTAAATATGCTACACAACCCTCTTCCATCATACGCTCGGCCTTCATCGCTGAAATCACACATGGCAATAAAGTATTCTTCTCACAGCGAAACATTATCTCGGGGAAATCTAGTCGTCGAAACACAACCTTCTTCTTGTGACAATCGAACATGGCACAATGTGTCGTCAAAAAGTCCATACCCAACTGTGACGACCCGGACCAGAATCAGCAGTATGATCAGCTTGATTGATGAGTTACTGCGTAGTCGCAGTTTGTCGGCAGTTACTTGTATCGCCAGACTCGTAAACGACTTAATTATTGGCCGAGAATTGGAGCTGGGTCTCTTCTCGAGAGTCGTTGTACGTGTGATTACGAGTTTGTGGGCGGTTCCGGATCGTTATTTGGACGACCGAGGAATTAGTTATGAATATTTGAAGTTCAGATTTAAATGGCGGGTTTGTTCGCGACTAAATTACCAGACGAGAATTTGGTCTCGGCTTCTTCACGGAAGTTGTTCGGAATTTAATTTCGAGTTTGTGGGAACTTCCGGAGCATGATTTGGAGTTACGAGGAATTGGTTGCGAATTTTGCCGTTTGTTGATTATTTAGTCGATTTAATGTGTGTTGCTTTGAAGGGTTGACTTTTTATCCAATTGGCCGATATGTTTGACTTCGGGTGATTATGAAGATTATGTCGAGTCGAATTCGTGGCCGCGAGAATTATCGGAATCGGAGTTACGACGAGAAAATTTCGGGAGTTTAAAGTTCGTCGAAATGGATAAACATGAAGTTTCCGTTTTGGGAAAGGCTATATATAGCAACCTGCTATTCTGGGCAAGGGAGAGACTTTCTATTTTGGGGTTTGACCGAGTTGACCGAGTCAACTCGGTGGAGGAGGTTTTCACGTGGGTGGCGACGGCTTCCACGATGGTGCTTGGATTCCGGCCGTTTCCGGCTTCGGGATAGGAGGCTATCAACTCGCCTAGCTGTCCTCGTTCGAACCCCGGCCACCACGCACGGCCTAGCTCGCCGGAGAGAGAGGAATATTCCGGCCAAAACGGGAAGAAATTGAGGTATTTCGGGTTCTATGTTTTTGGAAGATTTGAACTGAAATTTTGGGTGGGCTTTGTTGCTCTCATCCTCTTGAAGCTACTGTGTGAATTTGAAGCTCTAATTTTGCTTGAATTTGGAGAATTTTGGATTGGAAAATTTGTGTACAATTCGGTTCTTCATGAAATTGGATGAGTTAGAGTGAGAATTGGCCCTTGGTGCAGTTGACAAAGTTGCTCAATGGGCGATTTGGAGTGGAACAAGGGTGGCTCCGCCGGAAAATTCTTCGGCCGGCGGCGGCGCCGCCGTGGACGGCGGTCAACGGCGGTCAACGGGTTGACTTTTTGACTTTCGGCAAGTTGCATGTCGTTTGACTCGAAATCGCGCTCCGATCGCAGTGGGGAGGTTCGTTTTTCGAGTTGAGCGTCCGAACGTAAAACGAGGTATTGAGGTGGTATATATGGATTTTCGACGATTCGTCGTATTCGAATTGTGTATTTCCGAGAACTGTGGTTTCTCGTGGTTTGATTCGAATTGTCGGATTATGACTTTGAATATTGGACGTTGTGATTATTCAGGGGTTCGTGATCGTTTGTTTGGCGAGGGACTTTCCGCCGGATCACGGGTTAACGCGATACGCGTTACGCCAGTCTGTGAGCGGACATTTTATTTTCACGGAATGATTGCGAGTCTTTTATACACGTTTATGAACTTGAGCATGCAGCATGATTATGGTTTTACGAGCATGAGATTTCATACGAGATTATGATTATATAAGCATGTGTTTACGATTATACGAATATGTTTATACGGATATACGTATACGAGTATACATACACTTATAAGTTGTTTCATGCATTTGCGTCGAACTGTTTATGATTTGATTTACACAGAGTACAGTCTCAGTTACGTTGTTGTATCGATACACTTTGCCTCTCGGCTGATCCCCGATGGTAGGCCACCAGGAGGGGCAGTACCCCTACCTGACCGGCGAGGGGCAGTACCCCGGAACCGAGGCCTTTCTGGCTATGAATCACGTGGTAGTCAAGGACTCCGTGATTCTGACTGTACTAGCACGGACGTGTCCATGAGTGACCCCGTGATACTTTCTATGCATGCTCTGTTTACGAGTTGGAGTCAGCGTCTCCTCGTAAACTGTTTGATTTGATTTGTTTATATTTCGACTCGCATATGTTTTTATAACATATATATTAACTGGTGAAAGACATTTATTTTCGTCCACTCACTCTAACGTGTTTATTGTCTTTCACCTGGGCTTTTCGGTTTCCGTGCCCAGTTTGCAGTTCAGGCTCTGGTGTCGCACGTCGTGGTCGGAGGCATAGTGCTCGAGCTACTTTGTTTCATCCAGTAGGTTTATTGTTCTACCTACTGTGGTATGAGTATACGATTATGTATTAGATGTCGCTCTGAGCTTCCTATTGAATATGTTATACGATTTTACACTGGATTTCAGTAAAGTGTATATATATTTACTACTTTACGTTATTGTTGATATATTGAGAAATCCGGATGGGGTTGGTGCCCACGGTTTGCTTTTTGTGGCATAGGATGGAGTGTATTTTACGCGTGCAGGTAATGGTAATTCCACGCTAGTAACGAAACTCTGCCCAAATTTCGAAAAGTTTTTGTTGGTTCGTGTTTTCGAAGGGGTTCGATTCCGATTTAGGGTGCTAAATCGGGGTTGGGTCCTTTCACCAACACCACATCAAAATCAACGATATCCAGCAATAATAGATTCGCGGCTAAACCACAACCTCCAACAAAGATCCCGCAACCTCCGGATGGATGCAACACTCTCCAAAACCTCTGAAGTGAAGATGCAGGTATAATAGCCATGGATATCAAGCGACAGTAACCTCAAAGAAACTTTGTACTCATACAAAGTTGTGGCACGAACTCCGGCATGCCCAACAAACCGTCCACGTTGATTACGACTTGCTGATTGATTCGTCTAAAAGTCTGCGTTGGTTAAACTCCAGAAATAGCATCTTGACCTCCTCCAGAACTCCGAGCTGTCGAACCACTAAAACAACTGGCTGAGGACGCTCCCTCGCAACGTGACCCTCCTGGCCACCACAATAGCAACTGAGAGTGCTCCTCGGACATAAATCACAGCGACGCCTGCTGTGTGGAAGGATCACCAACGAACATTCTGACTCATGTCACAGGAACAAGTCCACTACTCTGTGATCTCCATCACCACCAAATGGATCTTCTGCCTTGTTCAGATGACCCCCCAACAAAATCGAAAAAGCCACAACCTGATGAAGATACTGATCCCGAGGTGCCTAAACTCAATCTCATCAAATATCTCAACTAAGTCCACTTTCCTCAAACCAACATGTCGGAAACCGCATATAACTTTCCTTTCTAATGTCCTCGCCTCCGAGTGCAGCACATCGAACTCCTCATGGTTATCTCGAGGCATAACAATCAAAATCTCTCTGATGCGCAGGTTCAAACTCATCTCGAACCTCGTGCACTGCTTCCTCTGAAGCCACATAACACGTGCAAACTGGAACAAACATGTGAACAATACATCTCTGCCTCAGGTGAGTAAACACTCCATATTTCCATTTTTAGGTAGCCTGTTTGAACCATTACCGTATAAACAATACCCCGAATGTAGGCCATGGAGTCGCAACAGGTACTCACACAATACTAACCCACCAAATGCAATGATCTGACTCAGGCAAAACATCAACTGCCACGATTCTCTGCTCTGAGGCAACATGTAGACGCCCATACACGCACAACCGGGAAAACCATGCCACACATATTTCTGAATTCAAAATGCTCATCCAAACCCACAACTCACTGTCAAATCGCGCGTCGACTGATCCTCAATAAGATCCACAACCGTACCGACATGGAAAGCACGTCAAGGAGGCATCCTAATGAATAAAACATTGTTCGCAACAAGTAGAACATAATCATGGAACTTTAAATATTTGAAAGCATACAACACCCGGAGCATTGATGAGTATCCGCCGGCCGGTCGGGTCATCGCTCTAGACATGCTGTATATTCTCAAATATCCTTAGTAAACATGACTACATAAGTTTACAGAACCTAAAACCTAATGCTCTGATACCAAGCTGAAAGGACCTAACCCCGATTAAGTTTCCTAAACCGGAATCAAACCCCTTCTGAAAACACGAACCAACAAAAACCATCAAAATTTCGGCAGAGTAACGCTACTAACGTGGAATTGCCTTTACCTGCACCCGGAAAATACACTTCATCCTATGCCACAAAATCAAACCGTGGGCACCAATCCCATCCGGATTTCTCAATATCATAAGAGTAATGTAAAGTAATCAATAAAACTATATTTTACAAAAATCTGGGGAAAATCGTATGAAAAATATAACATAAGAATGCTCAGAGCGACCTCTAGTGTATAATTATATAAATATACCACAGCAGGCAGAACAAGAAACCTACTGGAAGAAACAAGGTAGCTCGAACACTATGCCTCCGACTCCGACGTGCGACACCAGAGTCCGAACTGCAAACTGGGCACGGAAACCGAAAAGCCCAGGGGAAAGGCAAATAAAAACGTTACAGTGAGTGGACAAAATAAACATATGCCTTTCACCAATTTCATATACAATAAATAATTATAGCGAGTTCGAAAAACATATATGGAGGTTGCCAGGCGAATCTCTCAAGCCCGACGGTCATAGGCCAGGGGAATCTCTCAACCCCGGCGGCATAAGAGGGGAATCTCTCAACCTTGCCCAGAGGAATCTCTCAACTCTGGCAGACTACCGGTGATCAGCCGAGTAGCCGAAGCATCGATGCAGTAATGCCATCACCATAAAATATAAAATAATACCTCCGAAAATAATAAATAACTCAACATCGTATAAAATAAATACAGAAAATTATGAAAAATCACGAACTCGCAACAACTGTGAAAACATAAAAGTGTCCACTCACAGGTGAGCGTAACGCGATACGCGTTAATCCTGTGATCCGGCAGAAAATCCCTCGCCAAACGAACGACCACGAACCCCTGGATAATCATAAAATCCACTGCTCAAAATCATAACTCGAATCCTCAAATCATATCACGAGAAACAACCGTTCCTGGAAATATATAATTCAATAACGACGAAATCGTCGAAAATCCGATAATCACACCACAAAACCTCGCTATAATTTTCGATGCTCAATTCGAAAAACAAACCTCACCACTGCGATTGGAGCACGATTCCGAGCGAAATGACATATAACTCTTCAAAAACCCCAAAAGTCAACCCTCGTCGGAGCTCCGCCGTTGACCGCCACCGCCGACGGCGGCGCGACCCCAACCAAGAAATTTTCCGGTGAACCAACACCTATTCCACACAAAATCATCCAACAAACAACTTCTATAACTACACCAAAGACCAATTCTAACTCTAACTAGTCCAATTTTATACAAAACTGAATTCTCACAAAAACTTCAATTGATCGATTCTCCATGTACAAGTGGAATTGAAAAGCCATACATACATAGGTAGCTTCGTGGTTATGAGGGCTTCAAAGTCTAGTGCTTTACGCCGCTCGATTTGGCCGGAAAGATGTCGACCCGAAACCCCCAATTTCTTCCAACTTTAGGCCGGAAAAACCTCTCTTTTTCGGCATCCTTGTCGTCGATGGTGGCCGGAAACAAGTCGGGGACGTCAAGGCGAGTTGAAAGAGTCCTACCCTGTGGTCAGAGGTGACCGGACGGCAGCTCACCGCCGGTGAGCCGAACCACCCCGTCGTCGCACCTTCTCCCCCCGAGTTGACTCAGTCAACTCCCTTAATGCTCCAGTTGACTTGCCCAAACAAGAAACCCACCATAAATACTTTCCATTTTTGGAAACTTCCAAATTTACTTTACGATAAACTTCGAACAAATGTAACTTTCGCGTCGTAATTCCGTTTTCAACAATTCTCGCGTCAACAAACTTATCTCAACAAATTCTTCAATTTCCCCCTGAAGTCAAACAACTTCGACAAATCCGATAAAAAGTCAACGGCTCAATTCAACACAAGCTTATCCGATAAAACGATCAACGGTCGAAAATATTCATAACTTAATCCTCGTAACTCGGACAAATCCTCCGGAAGTTCCCACGAGCTCGAAATTAAATTCTCTACAATTTCCATGAAGAATCCAAAATCAATTTGTTGTCCGATAATTTAGTCGCTAAGGAAGCCGCCATATAAACAGATTACGTCGAAATCGCGACGAATCGCGAAACTCGCAAATCAAGCCGAAACCGCCCACGAATTCGAAATCACACGTACAACAACTCTCGGGAAGAGACTCAACTCAAATTCTCGGCCAATAATTAAGTCGTGATCAAGACCAGCGATTCAATCAATTATCGGAGAACTGCGATTACGCGCTAACTCACGAATTAAGCTGATTACACTACTGATTCTGTTCCGGGTCGTCACAAAGTGTCCCCTACTGGAGCCCATGCACATGGGTGACGCCATGGTGCGTCATATTAGTTTTCAACCTAGGCTGTATAAAGTGATATTTTTTTAACCCGGGAGTTACGTGTCAATGACAGCCTGCCATGTGACGAGGTTGTCTGCCACTGAGCTGCCAACGACTATCTCGATCTGGGTCGTCCATTTTGATTCAAAATTTTAATCTAACGGCCTAGATTAAATTGAAATGGCTGTTTTTGATAATTACAGCTAGAATTCAATATTTTGCTTTAAAAACCCTAACAAATTGCAAAAAAATTACAAATAACCCCTACGATTTTCCCATAAATACTACCAACATTTTATTCATATCTCACACCAATTTGTGCCCAACAAATTTATCATCTTCCTCCATCTTTTCTCTCATTCCTATGAGTTTTTACAAAAAATGGCCACCAATTGGCCTATGTCTGAAGATGTACAATTGTGCATATCTTTTTGTCATCAAAGCGTTGATCCTATCACCGGTAGAAAACAAAAGGTCGACAAAATATGGGAAACAATTTATGTCGATTATTGTGAAAATTGGGAGATGGCTCGTGGTGAATCGAGGTCGGAGGCTAGAAGCCAAAATGCATTACTTCTCGTTTTGATAAGTTGAAGCCAAATTTGAAACTTAGGGGTTCTTCTCTTAGATTCGCATGAAGGAATTCACAATCCAGCAAAAATTTGTAAGATGAGGTAAGGATTTAATTATGTTGGTCCTCTCCATTTTATTTGATTTTATGAAATAAATCTTGTCAACTCCATTTATTTGATATTATTGTGACATATCAATTCATTAATTTTTTAGTTAAGACAAGCTCAATCATGATTTGTGACAAAAAAGAAAAAAGAGTTTACGCACTTTAAGTGTTGGGAAGTGGTCAAGAACTATCCTTATTTTATCCATGCCGAAGCTAGTACTCCACATTCTTACTATGCTAACTTCAGAGCTATTCCTCTCATTAGCGAAGTGCCTCCCACCTTCAATTTGGATGAGGATGAAGTGATTGCAACACCACAAAGCAATCTTCAAGGTTCCTCGAATCTGGTTAGACCAATGGGAGTGAAGGCGGCTAAGCAAGAAAGAAAAAGGGAAAAAAAGTCATGACTCCTACAAATGAGGTATGAGATGAGACTTTAAAAAGCATTGTGGCTAATCAAAAAAATTTATTCGCTGAGAAAAAAGAAATTAATGATAGTAAGCTTGCTTTATACCAAAAGCAACAAACCCTTCAAGAGAAAAACTACAAATTGAGGTCATTAGAGGAAGAAACAAAGATCATGACAATGAATATGGAGGCTATGACCCAAAGTCAAAGAGGTATTTCACAAATTAAGAGAAAAGTGGAAATCCTTAAGCAAGTAGAAGACAATGAATATGAAGTTAATGATGCAACATTTTCAAATTGTTATCGCCCGCGCCCACTTGATTTTAGCTATTAATTTAGTTTGTCTTTACAATAAATCTGAGTTTGGCTTGTCATTATGTAATTTATATTTTCAAGAAAAAAAATGCACTTTCTTTATTTAGATAAAATTCAAACACATTACATTAAAACATAGTGAATTTTACTCAAACAACATAAATTGCAAACACACAAAATGCAAACTCATAAAATTAAAACAACATATTTAGAGTTATTCACCGGTTTCAACATATTTAAGTAATTTTGAAGCTCTCCATGGATATAAGAATATTGGACATCTACAACATGGTCACGAAACCGTTGTTCATGTTGATCTCTTCCAACTGACTAAAAATGAATATAGTTACCATATTGATCCATTGGCCCATCATAAACTGTGAAAGCACTCGATGAGTTTTGTAGATTTTCTTCTTCATTCTTCTCAAAATAGTCCTCCACAAATTCTTCCTCAATAATCATGTTATGTATTATGATGCCAACCAACATGATCATTTTTAATGTCCCTGTGTGGTGACATTGAGCTACATGACGAATAATTGCCCAACGAGATTGCAAAATTCTAAAGCACATTTCCACATCTTTGCGGTGTGCCTCTTGTTTCTTTGAGAACAACTTCTATGGTAGATCCTAGGGATTGTAAATTATTTTGACAAATGAGGAGTACCTCAGATATTTTCCCGTCAGCTGATAATAAGTGTTATGGTACGTCATACCGTTGACTTTACAAGTCGAATGCGGGGTTTGTCCGACAAGGAGAGGATCGAAGATATTCGATTGGTAGAACACATTAATATCATTTTGTGCTCCAGGCACCTTGAAGAAGTTATGCCATATCCACATGTCATATGAGGCCACCGCCTCTAAGATTATAGTGGGATGAGCCTTCCGCCCTGAGTATGACCATTGCCAAGCTGTTGGGCAGTTCTTCTATTCCTAGTGCATGTAGTCAATGCTTCCAATCATACCAGGAAATTCCCTCTACCTTGCCCTTATTAGAATGCATGTAGACTTGGGTGCACCACTTTTTCATGCATTCTAGTGTTGTTGATTCTCCTATCCTTGTGATTTCAGCACACTGATCTGCAGTTGAGCCGTATGCCAACATTTGGAGAGCACCAATCATCTTTTGTTGTGGAAGAAGTCCTTGTAATCCAATGGCATCTGCTCTTTGATGCTAAAATGGATCGTGGTTGCAGAGTTTTGTCATGATACAGTTGAACAAGTTCATGCTCATTCAGAACCTCCGACAAAAATTTGCTCTTTAAAGATAGGGCGTTCGTCGAAGTAATCTTATATCAAATTTTATCCCCCTGACTCCCTCAACCTTTGTTGATTTGGATGGCGGCGAGGTGGCTCATCAAAATCATCAAACGCTACTACTATGACCGCATAGTGACGATGGCATTAGCAATTTTGGCATTTTGCTGGCGTTGTTGTCGCCTCCTCTAGAAAAATTGTTGAAATTGAAAGGATCCATCTTACTTGTGGGAATTTGAAGAGGAGTTTAAAGAAATCTATTTACGGGTAGAATAACAAGTGATTTGGAGGTGGTGTGAATATACAAGGAGCTATAGATGATACTTTTATAGCCAATTTTAGATTATCTGATGTTTGAAGATGAATACACTTGTCACATCATGATTGGTAGGAAATCTTACCGGAATTCTTCATCAATAATCTCCAGTTCCCTCTAAAATTACATAATGATCATTCTATTACATGCCTTTTTGACTGGAAAATTCCCTCCCTGCTCTGGCTCAGAATCTATTCATGTCTCTCCACCACATTAGCCCCATGTTTCGTTTTGTGAGGGTTTGAGTGTTCACCATTCTCAGAATCCTTCTTCCATGGCCCAGAATCCACAATATGTCCCCACTGCTCATATGTTCCCCCACCCTTCCCTGAATCATAATGATTCTAGATTGTGAGGAAAGGTTCTTTTGAAATTCCTATGAATTCCAACCCTTTGATAATTCGTCTCAATGATCCTTATACCATCACTACCACTCAGGCTCACATCACTCGTTGTCTTGTGGGACATATTTTTGGTGAGAATGTAGCAGTTGGTGACATTGTTGGGAAGATGAAGGCGAGCTGGACAAATAAGCTCAAAGGAGGCTATGAGATGGCTTTTGCTGGGTTTCAATGGTTCATGATCCTATTTGATTATGAGGAGGATGCTTAATATGTACTCAATAACTGTCCATGGTATGCATGTTCAAAGCCAGATTTTTGCTATTCGTCGCTGGACACCTAATTTTAAGTGGGTGAGAAAAAAAATAAGACCGCTAAACGACGCCAATTGTTTCAGTCAAAATCCGTAAGGGATATCGTCTAAAGAGCAATCGATATAGAGGGGGGGGGATCGCTTCTGAACGTTCGGGAACTTGTCCTTGAACGGTCCACTATTCTGCAAAATGAACAATAAGTGTTAAGGAGTTGAGACGAGGTTGGCCCGCCTTCAACGCTCCGATGCTTAAGTTAGTACGGGGTACGACATAAAGCGTAAAGGAATAACTTGTGAGATGCCAGATGACCTTTGTTTTGGAGTGTGTGTCTTCCTAATATGGTTAGGTGAGGTTGACAACACTTTGTGGTCCTTAATGTGGGACTGATGTTTGTATTCCTCTTTTGCACAAAAGAGGGTATTATGGTCTTTCGGTACTCATTTCCGTACACAAAGCATAATGGCGCTCAACGCTCTGCCTAGCTAGGTGTGTGCAGTTTATCTCCTTGGAAAGCTATTTAGCTATTTTGGTGCTAATGCATACTTTCTGGAGTTGGCACGTGGCGTACTAACATTCCATAATAAGATCAAACCACCAGATTGTCCATTAGAAGATACAGCTACATGTTTAGCAAAATGAAATTTACTACATTAGCTACATGTTTATCCATTCTATTATCCAATAAACAAAACAAGTCCAAAGATAAAGAGCAAACAAGATATAAAGCTTGACTCAAAAAGCCATCTTTGTGGAAGCCTCTACAATTCTAGCAAGCTATCTTCATGGTTCGTTGGTTGAGGAGTCAGCATCATCATCCATGAGATTCGAAGGATCACCATTGATGAAGGGGCCTTTCCCATCCCTGCTGCTCTTCCGAGAAGGAGATGACAAGATCATAGCAACATCTCCCTGAACCTTGGGAGACTCAGGAGTGGCAAGGAGAAATTTGTCAGGAACATCAACAAACACAGGAGATATGGGATGATAAAAAATGGTAATAGTGATATTAGCATAATTAGGAATGACATGTACAGGAGTGCCATCATAATCATTCAATAGAAACCCATCAGGGTTAAAAAGATCAAGAACTAGAATGTCATATTTCAGAAGATCAGCATAGTCATTTTCAGAGACAAAATATTGACCATTCTCCAACAACAAACCATTTGAAAAGGTATGTCCATCTATATCAGGAAAGAAAGGTACTAGGAGGTTTGTCCACAAAAATATCATCATCAGAAGAGATCACAATCAGCTAATAAGGGGTTGCAGCTAGAAAAGGAGAGGCTTTCACTTGATCATTGTTCATGGGCTTCATGTAGCAGAGAGGCAAGAGCAGAAGTAACATTACCAAATGAATGAGTTGCAGCATCTCTAAAAGACACTCCAGTACGACGCAGGCTTTGTTATGGAGTTCTGGCTCTGTGAGATCAACGACGAGAAATAGTGTGCCATTTGAAAGGACCCAACCCCGATTTAGTTGCCGAAACCGGAATCAAACCCCTTCTGAAAACATGAACCAACAAAAACCACAAAAATTTCGGTAGAGTAACGCTTCTAACGCGGAATTGCCATTACCTGCACCCGGAAAATACACTTCATCCTATGCCTCAAAAATCAAACCGTGGGCACCAATCCCATCCGGATTTCTCAATATCATAAATATAATGTAAAGTATTAAATATAGCTATACTTTACAGAAATCCATGGAAAATAGTATAAGAATATACATCAGAATACTCAGAGCGACTTCTAGTATACATATACAAACAGTAGGCCAAACTAAGAACCTACCATAAAAGAAACATCGCTCTAATACTATGCCTCCGACCACGACGTGCGACACCAGAATCTGAACTACAAACTGGGCATGAAAACCGAAAAGCCCAGGGGAAAGACATAAAAAATGTTAGAGTGAGTGGACGAAAATAATGTTTTTCGCCGAATAATATATATTATAAAAAAAAAACATATGCGAGTCCGGATGCATAAATAATCAAATGGTACATGAGGGAGACTCTAACTCCTCACGCGTACAGAGCATGCATAAAAATCCCACGGGGTCACTTGTAGACACATCCATGCTAGTACAGTCCGAATCACGGGATCCCAGACCCACACGTGATTCTAGCCAGAAAGGCCTCAGGTCAGAGGTCTGCCTCCCCCCGGTAAAGGCCTCGGGTCAGGAGTCACAGCCTCCTCCGGTACACATCCTCGGGGATCAGCCGACGAGTGTATCGATACAACAACATATACTGAGACTGTACTCTGTGTAAACCAAATCGTAAATAGTTCGATGCAAATGCAATAAACAATATATAATTGCATATACGTAATATATACTGGTATATGCATAATCGTATAACACATGCTCATGTAAAACATAATCACGTATGTATGCTCAAGTTCGTAAAACGTGTATAAAGACTCGCAATCAATCCGTGAAAAGAAATGTCCACTCACAGACTAGCATAACGCAGTTCGCGTTAATCCCGTGATCCGGCGGAAATCCCTCGCCAAAAGAACGATCACGAACCCCTGAATAATCATAAAATCCATTTCTCAAAATCATAACTCAGTACCTCGAATCAAATCACGAGAAACAACTGTTCTCGGAAACACATAACCCAATAACGACGAAATCGTAAAAATCCGATAACTACACCACAAAACCTCGATATAATTTCGGACGCTCAATTCAAAAAACAAACATCACCACTGCGATCGGGGCGCGATTCCGAGCGAAACGACATGCAACTTGTCGAAAACCCCGAAAAGTCAACCTTGACCACCGTTGACCGCCGCCGCAACCAACCGTGAAATTTCCCGGCGGAGCAACACCTATTCCACTCAAAATCATCCAACAAGCAACTTCCATAACTACACCGAAGTCCAATTCTCACTCTAACTAGGTCAATTTCATGAAAAACCGAAATCCCACACAAATTTCAAACCATGAATTCTCCAAGCACAAGCAAAATTGGAACACCAAACTTACATGGTAGCTTCATGGTGATGAGGGCTTCAAAACCCAGTACTTTTTATAGCTCAACTTGGCCGGAATAAGTTCACCAAAAAACCCCAATTTTCATCAAACTTTGGCTGGAAAATTGCTCTTCTCCGGTGTCCCACGCCGTGAGTGGTGGCCGGAAGTGAGACCGGGAGGCCGGGACGAGTTGAAAGAGAGCAAGGCCGAGCTCAGAGGTGGCCGGACGGCGTGCCACCGCCGAGAGCCGTCGAGCACCGTCGCACCTCCTCCTCCTCCACGTTTGACTGGTCAACCCAATTAAATGCCATCTTTGACTTTCCTGAAATAGAAGCCCTCATAAATACTTTCCTGATTTGGAAACTTCCAAAATACATTTTACGAAAAACTTTAGATACCCGTAACTTTCACGTCGTAATTCCGATTTCAATAATTCTCGCGGCAACAAACTCAACTCGACATGTTCTTCAATTACCACCCGAAGTCAAACACTTCGACAAATCCGATAAAAAGTCAACTATTCAAACCATCACAAGCTTAACCGACTAAATAATCAACGATCGAAAATATTCATAACATGTGACGACCCGAACCAGAATCAGAAGTATAATCAGCTTGATTCGTGAGTTACTGCGTAGTCGCGGGTTTCCGACAGCTATGTGAATCGCCGGATTTGTTAACGACTTAATTATTGACCGAGAATTGGAGCTGGGTCTCTTCTCGAGAGTCGTTGTACATGTGATTTCGAGTTCGTGGGCGGTTCCGGATCGTTATTTGGACGACCGAGGAATTAATTATGAATATTTGAAGTTCAGGTTTAAATGGTGGTGCTCTTAACGACTAAATTACCGGATGAGAATTTGGTTTCAGCTTCTTTAGGGAAGTTGTTCGGAATTTAATTTCGAGCTCGTGGGAACTTCCGGAGCAATATTCTGAGTTACGAAGATTATGTTGTGAATATTTCCGTTTGTTGATTGTTTAGTCGATTAAATATGTGTTGTTTTGAATGGTTGACTTTTTATTAGTTTGGTCGATGTGTATGACTTTGGGTGATTATTGAAGAACATGTCGAGACGAGTTTGTGGCCGCGAGAATTATCAGAATCGGAGTTACTACGCGAGAGTTACGGTTATTCAAAGTTCGTCGAAATGGATAATTATGAAGTTTCCATTTTGGGTAAGGCTATATATAGAAACTTGCTGTTTTGGGCAAGTCAAACTTGCCATAAAGGGTGTTGACCGAGTTGACTGAGTCAACTCGGTGGAGAGAAGATGGTGGCGCGACGGTGGTTTGGTGCTCCACGGCGGCGATCGATTCCGGCCACCTCGTGGGACGGGGTTGGTCCCATTTGATGCGCCTCGTTCCCTTGATGGTGACTCCGGCCTCCTTTCACGGCAAGGCTCGCCGGAGAGAGGGAGAAATCCTGCTAAAAAGTGAAGGAAAACTTGGTGATTCGGGTTCCATGTTTTAGGCCGATTCGAGCTACAACTTTGAGTGGGCTTTGTAGCTTTCATCCCCTACAAGCTACCCAGTAAGTTTGGTGATCTAATTTTGCTTGAGCATGGAGAATTTTGGATTTGAAATTTGTGTGAACATTCGGTTTTTCATGAAATTGACCTAGTTAGAGCGAGAATTGGCCTTTGTTGTAGTTGACAAAGTTGCTAAGTGGGTGATTTTGCATGGAATAGGGGTTGCTCCGCCGAGAAATTTTCAGTTTGGCGGCGGCGCCACCGTGGACGGCGGTCAACGGCGGCGGTCAACGGTCAACGACGGTCAACTTTGACTTTTTGGGATTTTCGGCAAGTTGCATGTCATTTCACTCGAAATCACGTCCCGATTGCAGTGGGGAGGTTCATTTTTCGAGTTGAGCGTCCGAAGGTATAGCGAGGTATTGAGATGTGATTTCCGGATTTCCGACAGTTTGTCGTGATCATATTATGTGTTTCCGAGAACGGTGGTTTCTCGTGATTTGATTTGAATTGTCAGATTATGACTTTGAATAATGGACTTTGTGAATATTCAGGGGTTCGTGATCGTTTGTTTGGCGAGGGACTTTCTGCCGGATCACGGGTTAACGCATATCGCGTTACGCTAGTCTGTGAGTGGACAATTTATTTTCACGGATTAATTGCGAGTCTTTTATTTATGATTTATGAACTTGAGCATGCAGCATGATTATGGTTTTACGAGCATGAGATTTCATACGAGATTATGTTTATTACGAGCATGTGTTATACGATTATACTTATACGGATATACGTATACGAGTATACATATACTTATATGTTGTTTCATACATTTGCATCGAATTGTTTATGATTTGATTTACACAGAGTACAGTCTCAGTTACGTTGTTGTATCGATACACTTGCCTCTCGGCTGATCCCCGATGGTAGGCCACCAGGAGGGGCAGTACCCCTACCTGACCGGCGAGGGGCAGTACCCCGGAACCGAGGCCTTTTTGGCTATGAATCACGTGGAAGTCAGGGACTCCGTGATTCCGACTGTACTGGCACGGACGTGTCCATGAGTGACCCCGTGAGATTTTCCATGCATGCTCTGTTTACGAGTTGGAGTCAGCGTCTCCTTGTATACTATTTGATTTATTTATATTTCGACTCGCATATGTTTTTATAACATATATTACTTGGTGAAAGACATTTATTTTCGTCCACTCACTCTAACAGTTTTCATGTCTTTCCCCTGGGCTTTTCGGTTTCCGTGCCCAGTTTGCAGTTCAGGCTCTGGTGTCGCACGTCGTGGTCGGAGGCATAGTGCTCGAGCTACCTTGTTTCTTCCAGTAGGTTTATTGTTCTACCTACTGTGGTATACGTATATGTTTATATATTAGAGGTCGCTCTGAGTTTTCTGTTGTAAATGTTATACGATTTTACTCCGGATTTCAGTAAAGTACTATTATATTTATTGTTTTACTTTACTGTTGATATATTGAGGAATCCGGATGGGATTGGTGCCCACGGTTTGCTTTTTGTGGCATAGGATGAAGTGTATTTTTCGCGTGCAGGTAATGGTAATTCCACGTTAGTAGCGAAATTCTTCCAAAATTTCTACGGTTTTTGTTGGTTCGTGTTTTCGAAGGGGTTTGATTCCGGTTTAGGCAACTAAACCGGGGTTGGGTCCTTTCATAACATAATCCTCGTAACTCGGAAAAATCCTCCGGAAGTTCCCACAAGCTCGAAATTAAATTCTCTACAACTTTCATGAAGGATCCCAGATCAAATTCTCATCCAGTAATTTAGTCGCTAACGAAGCTGTCATTTTAAACCGATTATGTCAAAACTTCAAATATTCGTATTATATTCTTCGATCGTCCAAATAATTATCCGGAACTGCCCATGAACTCGAAATCACACGTACAACAACTCTCGAGAAGAGACTCAGCTCAAATTCTCGGCCAATAATTAAGTCGTGATCAAGTCTGGCGATTCAATTATCTGTCGGAAATCTGCGATTACACATATCCCACGAATTAAGCTGATTACTCTGCTAATTCTGTTCCGGGTCGTCACACCATTCCCCAGAATTCACTTCCTCAAAATCCATGTATTTTGTCTGAGGGAAAACCAACATTTGTGTGATAGGAACACTAGCCATAACAGCTACATCCACTTGAAGTGCAGGAGGAAAAGTACGAGCCTCTTCTGGAAAATGCTCCATGGTTAAGAAATTTCTTGGAATCTGCTGTTGAGGGCACATACCCTACTGATGGTTTACTCGACCACAATAGAAGCAAGTCTCAAATAGGGTCTTATAACGGAGAAAGACACCAGTAGAAACATTGGATGTAGGAGTAACAAACAAATGAATGAGACGAGGCCAAGCATGATATAGAGACATTTTCACACATACTCTAGCAAATACAAACTTCTTCCTATCCATATACGTTTCATCAACTCTTACATAGTGGCTAATATGATTAGCAATTTGCTGAATACCAGCAAGATACCAGTGATGGAATGGAAAAAATGGAGTCTCACCCACACAAGAAGATCATCAATAATGGCTACAGCATGATGAAAAGGTTGAAGTCCACAACAGGCTGTGGGGCCAACGGCACCGACAACATCCTAGACATGATTCCTCACCTCTGTCCTGTCACCAATCCTCGCTGGCATGACGTAATCATCATTACAAACATAGACGATCTCGAACGCCTGAACAAAGGTGCAATTCAGCAAGACAGAGAACACTAGAACATCGCAGATCCCCCGCACAGAACCCACCAAGGCACTAGCGGTCGCACATATCCCCTTCGGCGCCAGATGCCGGCAAATGATTGCGTCTTCTGAAGCCACCACCTTTTCTTCTCCTTTGAGGCCAACGTGATCATTCTGTAATCATATTCGCGTTTGGCATAGGTAGGATGGAAAAACTAGGTAAGCTCAGCCATCATGAAACACTCTTGGTGCGATAGCTTGAAAATGTTATATAGGACGGTCAGCACTCTAGTCATTATTGAACCACACTAGTCCAAGGACACTTTCCAGTGAGACAATACAATCTAGAAGAATGGGTGCAATGGGAGGTTGATCCCATTCTTAATCTGCCACTCGTATGCATATGTAAAGCCCTCGGGCGGATCCATGAACGTTTCCCCAGGACTCAGCGGCCTCATGATCACTGACTGAGGTATGTCGTACTTGGTATAAAAGCACTTACATTCAATAGTAGTAGATGACATTTCAGGCTCCTGAACAGGCTCGCCATCTTCGAAACGCCTTAGCACAGCCCCACCCTTATACGATGGCAATGCTCATTCATCCCTTCTCTCAGGTGCCAAAGACGCGGACACTCAACTTTTTCTTCTTGTAACGTTGACCGTTGCCTCTACCCCACTTCTTTTCGAAGAGGCCATCTCGGGTGTCGCAGTTAATGACAGGGGTTGAGCGTTAGTAGGGTATACAACATTAAGTGGCTCAGGACTGAGCAACTTCGAACATGATGAGTCACTCGATGATGACATCATCGTCGTCTGACTCAAACTAAGGGAATGCATCAGAACACCCAGCCTCCTGCTTTGGATGCCTTCGTTTACCATATACAAACATACATGATTCCTCACTTGATATCTCAACGGGCGATGAAGGATTCATGATACCAGTATGGATGACCTAACAAACAAAACGTGTGTATTAAGACCAGAACGTGCTGACACCATGAATGCTCTCCCTCGACATATAAGGCCCAATCCACTAATCCTAGCACACTGCCTACTCACACACGAGCATTAAGGACACAAAATCCAACCTATTGCATGATTCAACCTAGTACATCTAGTACTACAATAATTTTGCACGAAATAGAACATACGCAAGTATCTACACAAACCTAGAAACATTCAACATACATGTTATAGCCTTCAACCACAACAAACCCAGAAAACCAAGCAAAAAAGATCTAGTAGCTTTCAACATCAAAACACAGCAAATATGGATGTAAGTACATAAAGGCCTCATCTTTTGATAGAAATCAAAGCGTGGAAGAAACTCGGCATTGTAAAATCTCTCGCGCACTGTAAGTTCTTCAATCCAAATGCGATCAATATCCCTCCAGAATACAGCAGAATATCCAAAGAAAGAAATAGTATTACAACCAAGATGAAAAAGACCTATTTATTCAAGGCAGAAGTTAACCCCCTCACATCTTAGCCGTCCACGATTTCACCCCAGGCACGGTCGATCTAAGACACGTGCCCCACATCATTTCAAATTTGAAACGGAAACGTCTCTTCACAAACTGCAGTAATGACATCATCAAAGCATGTGCTCTGCACCTGCCCCTTAACCTATTGAGAGCCCCTCGTTGACTACCACGTATCACGCATATAGAGGCCTAACCCAACGGTTACCCCCATGATTATCTGCACAGGATATCACTCAACACACACCACTTGAACGGCTAATTAAGTGGCAGATATAAAAAATCCATAAAACCCCTAAAAATGATTATGTCCGAATGACCTTAAAAACGCGTTTCACCAAGAAGCCTATACACGAAAAGTAAGGACACACATGCCCGTGAACCACGTGCCATTTACTTGGTCTAAGCGTCTGAACACAATGACCTCGGGACGCCAATCAAAACTCAAAACGGACTCCTTCAGCGATCGATCACCCTGAACGTAACATCCTCTGGCAAGGTCCTCGACCTAGTGGCATTGGCTACCTAAGGACTTAACCTCCCCTCGGGCACAAAAAATCCCTAACTTCATTGATTATCAGGAGGCCTCAAAAGGCCAGGCAACACACTGCTTTCCGCACCCCATTCAAAAATATGGACATCCTTAGCAAAAGATCCTCCTAGGAGGGTCTCCTAACGCGGAGGCCGAACTTAGTGGCATTGGCTTCCTAGGGACTTAAACTCCCTCAGATCGAAAAAAGCCCTAACTTGATCGCTCCCGTCAGGTGGTCTCCAACCACCCGAATGCACGTTAGCAAGTCCCATGTCTAACGCCATTAGCAGTATCCCTCATCCCACACTCCTGCATGATCGGCCTCTTCGTATCCTCTTTCATCCCTATGACAGGCAGTCACCCAGTGGTTGGGTAACGAATGCATACAACTCAAGGAGGTCGCCCTTAATTGAGAAGTTGAGGGGACTTTGGGGTACATCGCAATGCCCCACTAGAACGGTGCTAAGTAAGAACACTTTCTGGACCTCAATTTTAACTTGTCAATCAAGTTCAATATTCTTAACTCGGGGACTTGGGGGATTTGTTAGTACGCCTCGTGCTAACTCCAGGAAGTATGCCTTAGCACTAAAATAGGTAAATAGTTTTGCAAGGACATAAACAGAGGCAGACTAGTAAAACTACACACAGGATATACGTCGCACATGCTTAGCCAGGCAAGGCGTTGCGCGTGTCACTATGCTTTGTGGACAGAATTGAGTATCGAAAGACCAGAATACCCTCTCTTATGCTAAAGAGGAATACTGGCATCAGTTCCACATTGAAGACTATAGAGTATTTTCAACCTCATCTACCCATATTAGGAAGACACACACTCCAAGAAAAAGGTAATCTGACATCTCACCAGTTATTCGTTTACGCTTTCTGTCGTACCCCGTACTGATTTAAGCATCAGAGCATTGAAGGTGAGTCAACCCCGTCTTAACTCCTTAATACTTATTGTTCATTTTGAAGAATAGCGGAACGTTCTAGGACAAGTTTCTGAACGTTTAGGAGCGATCCCCCCCCCAATATCCATTTCTCTTCAGATGATATCCCTTACAGATTTTGGCTGAAACATGGAATGATGCTAAATTTTCCTGTACTGATTTTCTGATACCTCCCCATTTTATTCATTGTAAAATTCTAGTTTTCTACTTTTGTTTATGTCTTCCCTCAAAAGGAGTTACATCATCTGATTTGGAATGACCTCAAGGCTTTGAAACCTACTAATAAGCTATGGGTTCTTGAAAGAGACTTTAATTATAACTCGATCTTATTTGAAAAGAAGGGATGATCCAACCATATGACTAAGTACATGTTAGATTTTGTTGATTTTCTTAATGATTGTTCCTTGATCTCTCTACCTTTGATGGGTAATAACTTCACTTGGTAAACTAAACAGTCTGGGAAATCCAAAATTTATGAAAAACTGGATAGAGTGGAAGCTAATAATCTCTGGTTGCAGTTATACCAGATAGGCGGGTAAACACATATTTATCATACTACATTGATATATCCAAGTTGACAGACTAGTCTAAATCCTAACACTAGTCTAAAATGTTGACAGACTCGATTACAGTACACTAATGATACTACGACCCTACACTAGACAGACTCAAATGACACGAAATTTGGATACAACAATATAGACACAGTGGTGGACTACCACACAAAATTATAGGGTTTTCTAAGTTGATTTGGATACCAAATTGAATCAGCTAAGCTACAGCTACTGCAGAAAATAAATGCTGAAAGTAAATATGATTATAAATGCAAATAATTTAAACTCTATGATTAACAGGTTAAGAGGAATACAATCCAGCACCGCCATTCCATCTATCTAACACATACTTAATCTAATGCACATATCCAATCAATGAAAGTTCTCAGGAAGATTGATAGACACGACAACATCCTATTACCTAATCCTTATGCCTATATGAGTTTGTCATGGACCTCTCCCACATCTATCCCTCTATTGAACCCATAGTTATGGACCCCAAGGTTTACAAAGAATGAAACATTAAGATCTAGAAAAGGTTTGAGAATCTATAAGGGTTTACATGTACACTATAGGCGTGTCCTGCTAGACCTAGGGTTTCAATCACTCGATAGTAAAATCAGCGTATCAGTATAGAGAATCCGGTGGAAGAATCACGATCCTCAGTCGCCCGTATCTCATGACAATAGAATCCTAGCATGCATACTAAGTTTTGCACCAAAGTAAACACACAAGAATTCATACGATGAGTCATTTAGAAAAAGAAACCTTAATTGAATTGAATATGCAAAACTAGATTAAAGTGTATGAATTAGAAAGACTTCATGTACAGGGTTTCAAGCAACCCCTTAATAAGGTGTTTAACTACTAAAAATCATAATTAAAAGAATCAAAACAAAACATAGAGATTAAAGTCCAAGAAAAGATGAAGAACTGGAACTGCCGTCCAGCTTCGATGGATCGAATCCAGCCTTCAGGTTCCCTTGCGGCTGCTCTCTCCTCTAGCTCGAGTTTCTCTCCAAGTATGCTGATTAACCTTCCCAAAAACCTAAAATAGATTTATATATGTCTCCTAATTAATCTCCTAGAGTCCACATGGGAATAGACTTCTATAATTGCACAAAACTCCTTCTTGAATCCGTATTGAGATATGAATCCCTCTTTTATTTCCTTTTTCTTTATTCCTCCACAAAACCTATAAAACAATAAATATAATTAAAATGCTCAATTAAATAATAACAAAGTAAATATAGGGAAAGAATTAAACACCAAATAGATGCATAAATATGCAACTATCAAAAGACCCCACACTTAAACATTGCTAGTCCTCGAGTAATACTCTAATGCCCTAAACAATTTGTCTCAACATTCTTCCACAAAATTGTAACACCAAGTTCACATGTAACTATAAGTTACTAAAGATAACTCCAACATATAATACACATGTGACATGTAGGACACAGACATAATCAAGGTGAATAAGGAGCTAGAACATGCACAAAACCAATCAAGATTCAACCTTACATCGATATGCTCTCACAAGTGTTTCTCTCAACATGTATCTAAGGTGTCACTTATTTTGATTACTTACCAAATGGACCAAACCATATGCTCACTCTTGTGATTAATCTCCACAGATCAAAGGCTTCCATCTAGAGGATCAAAAGGACTTCATGGGTTGTAATTGGGCTTGGCTCAGGTTAAAGAATAAATGGTTATGGAATTCAAATATGGTTCTAAAACCTACTAGAGCACCAAATAAGAGACTTCTTCAAACTTTAGAACCATGAACTTTTGTACTATTATGGCCGAATTTCATCTTGTTGGATTTTCACATCATTCTTTTCATCAACAATCAACCTGGGTATCAAGCTAGACATCACAAAAAAAAAAAAATCTTCTTTTCTTTTCTTCATTGTACTTTTTTCACTTTAGCTTAATACCCCACACTTATTTCTTTGTATCACCTCTCGACATTATCGCCGTCTTCGAATTCACATACCTGTCTCATGTATAGCTCTACCAAGTCTTATAACATGGATAAATGTATAACTATTCTATAGTTCAAGGTTGGAGATATGTGGGTGATGACATAAAGTTTCACATGTAGGCTCAAAGTGGTTAATTACAGGGTACACATCTTGTGTACACAGGCTTATATGGCTATGGTGGTGTCCCCTAAATGCCTTTATCATTTTCTCAATCAAAACGTGTATCGACTGAAAGCTTTGAATAGCACAAGAGCAAGTTGTAGTAATCTCTAGAGTACATTAACTTAATCTCTGGCAAGTAATTGACACTCAATAATGAAAGCATGTATATCATATAAAGGCTCAAAATCTCACGGCTTAAATGAATCTCAACAAGGTTTATGCATGCTCAAAAATCTATACCATGTTAACTTATTTCTACATCCACTACATATTCGCATATCACTACCACATTAAGAGACATTGCCGGCGACTTTAAGTCGCCGGCCTTGTTTTTTTATCACCGGAATTGTCATTACCTGAAAGGACCCAACCCCTATTTAGCTCCCTAAACCGGAATTGAACCCCTTCGAAAACACGAACCAACAAAAACTTTTCGAAATTTGGGCAGAGTTTCGTTACTAGCGTGGAATTACCATTACCTGCACGTGTAAACACACTCCATCCTATGCCACAAAAAGCAAACCGTGGGCACCAACCCCATCCGGATTTCTCAATATATCAACAATAACGTAAAGTAGTAAATATATATACACTTTACTGAAATCCAGTGTAAAATCATATAACATATTCAATAGGAAGCTCAGAGCGACATCTAATACATAATCGTATACTCATACCACAGTAGGTAGAACAATAAACCTACTGGATGAAACATAGTAGCTCGAGCACTATGCCTCCGACCACGACGTGCGACACCAGAGCCTGAACTGCAAACTGGGCACGGAAACCGAAAAGCCCAGGGGAAAGACAATAACACGTTAGAGTGAGTGGACGAAAATAAATGTCTTTCACCAGATAATAAATATGTTATAAAAATATATGCGAGTCCAGGTAAATATAAACAACATAGTACACGAGGTAAAACTCATACTCCTCCAGTGTACTGAGCATGCAAGTAAAATCCCACGGGGTCACTCATGGACTCCACCGTGCTAGTACAGTCTGAACCACGGAGTCCCTGACTACCACGTGATTCTGAGCCAGAAATGGCCTCGGTTCCGGGGTACTGCCCCTCACCGGTCTGGTCGGGGTACTGCCCCTCCAGGCGGCCCTCCGTCGGGGATCAGCCGACGAGGCAAGGTGTATCGATACAACAACATAACCACGACTGTACTCTGTGTAAACCAAATCATAAACATTTCGATGCAAATGCATGATACAGCATATAAGTGTATGTATACTCGTATACGTATAATCGTATAAATATATCGTATAATCGTAAAACACATGCTCATGCAATTCGTAATCTCAATACGCATGCTCAAGTTCGAAAATCCTATAAAAGACTCGCAAACAATCCGTGAAAAGAAATGTCCACTCACAGACTGGCGTAACGCGTATCGCGTTAACCCGTGATCCGGCGGAAAGTCCATCGCCAAACAAACGATCACGAACTCCTGAATATTCACAATGTCCAATACTCAAAGTCATAATCCGACAATTCAAATCAAATCACGAGAAACCACCGTTCTCGGAAATACACAATTCGAATCCGACGAATCGTCGAAAATCCATATATACCACCTCAAATACCTCGCTTTACGTTCGGACGCTCAACTCGAAAAACAAACCTCCCCACTGCGTTCGGAGCGCGATTTCGAGTCAAACGACATGCAACTTGCCAAAAGTCAAAAAGTCAACCTGTTGACCGTTGACCGCCGTTGACCGCCGTCCACGGCGGCGCCGCCGCCGGCCGAAGAATTTTCCGGCGGAGCCACCCTTGTTCCACTCCAAATCGCCCACTGAGCAACTTTGTCAACTGCACCAAGGGCCAATTCTCACTCTAACTCATCCAATTTCATGAAGAACCGAATTGTACACAAATTTTCCAATCCAAAATTCTCCAAATTCAAGCAAAATTAGAGCTTCAAATTAACACAGTAGCTTCAAGAGGATGAGAGCAACAAAGCCCATACAAAATTTCAGCTCGAATCGATCAAAATCATGAAACCCGAATTACCTCAAAATTCCTCAAGTTTTTGGCCGGAATTCCTCCATTTCCGGTGAGGCTCGCCGAGAGGGGTGGTCGGATTCCACAAGAGGGGACCAAGGCGAGTCGGAAGAGCTAAGGTTTAGGCCGTGGGGTGGCCGGTAAGGTAACCATCGCCGGCGAGCACCGTGAACCGTCGTGAGTCTCCTCCTCCTCCACCGAGTTGACTCAGTCAACTCGGTCAACTCATTGATGTCTCCTTTGACTTTCCAAAACAGGTAAGTTCACTATTTATAGCATTCCCAAAATGGAAACTTCGTAATTATCCGTTTAAACGAACTTCAAACGCGCGTAACTTTCTCGTCGTAATTCCGATTCCGATAATTCTCGCGGCCATGAACTCATCTCGACATACTCTTCAATAATCATCCAAAGTCAAACACATCAGCCAATCGGATAAAAAGTCAACCCTTCAAAGCAACACACATTAAATCGGCTAAATAATCAACAAACGGCAAAATTCGCAACCAATTCCTCGTAACTCCAAATCATGCTCCGGAAGTTCCCACAAACTCGAAATTAAATTCCGAACAACTTCCGTGAAGAAGCCGAACCCAAATTCTCGTCCGGTAATTTAGTCGTTAAGTAGCCCACCATTTAAATCTGAACTTCAAATATTCATAACTAATTCTTCGGTCGTCCAAATAACGATCCGAAACCGCCCACAAACTCGTAATCACACGTACAACGACTCTCGAGAAGAGACCCTGCTCCAATTCTCGGCCAATAATCAAGTCGTTAACAAACTTCGGCGATTAAAACGACTGTCGCAAATCTGCGACTACGTGCAAGCACATCAATCAAGCTGATCATACTGCTGATTCTGGTCCGGGTCGTCACAAATCCACCCCCCTTAGAAAAATTTCGACCTCGAAATTTCTGAGTCTGCTGGCTAAACGTTGGAGCACTGCCTCTGCATACTGCTCAACTCACCAACGGTAATCTCAACTGAACAACTCTGATCACAAACTTCACAATAGGAGATAATTCCGTGCTGTAATTCCTGTACCCTCAAATCACAAATCTGAACTGGCTCACATAATCGTCAAGTGTTCCTGCATACGGAACGGATAGGGTACACAATGCAAAACTAACCTGAAACACAGTTCCGCCTCACGGAACACAACACACATAAAAGCCAACACTATAGGCGATGCCGAACCATACAGCATAACACAAAGTCGCCTATGGCCACATATGGATCAAAACATCAAGGCAAATCACAACACGACCTGCTCATACCAACGAAACTCAAACATCGAACTCAAACAATTATCAACCTATTTCCGTTAACCTGATAGTCTGTGGTAACACACTCCACAAAATCGGACACAATCATCAACTCAAATTCAAACCAAACTCACTCCAACACAATGAAGTACAACATCGTTCCTCAAAACGACGTCAAACAATATCAAAATCACAGTGGACAACAACCTGGTACTGCAAGCAACCTCGAACAGCTGAAACTGCTGGTTCCGAATCCTCCGGAACTACAATACCAAGGTCCACAACATGCCCTCCAAGGCCTGAATAGTCCTCAAAGATCGCTCGCCAATCCGAGGATAAGAACTGGTACCAACTCGTAATCTGGTCCCCAATGCTTACTGCAAAGCTTGCCAACACTCCGTCGTAGTTGATTATCTCGATCAGCGGACTGGGACACAGATACACCACGTAAATAGCCAATCTTCGTCAAACATAGCTATGCCAGCCAACCACTGGAATCATCTCCGAAAGTACAAGGAACTGTACTGAGTTCGTCAAATGATCCACAAAGGCCCGACAACTGGTATCACAACCAAAGTGTACACATACACACACAATCACAGCAGCAACCGTCACGTCAAACCGGAAATCTCAAATGGCTAACACATCTCGGCAAGTCTCTGCCTCCTAGCCATTGCCAGTCGACGAATGTGGCATCAGCACACACAAGTTGCGCTCGCACAAACTGCTATATCGTTTTTCATGTTGCGTCACGAGTAGTAACTCGAAATATCTGACACATCTCCGTGCCACTAGCGCCAACCGCGCACAAAATCATGAGCCTCAACACCATCATACTCGAACTCAGCTCTCGTAGCCCACAACTCGGCTAACATGGAAACTCGAGCCACACACACATGAAACACTGAAGCTCCTGACTCTCGACTGAATGCATCAGTAACAACATCCCAAACTAATGGTCAAAGTATAATCTCTAGCCTTTTCCGAACAAACTCAAAGGTACAGCCATAGTCGTTAGTCGACCTCATCCATCTACACTGCCTCAAGCCCAAATCTGGCCGAAAATGCAAGTGGAGGAAACTCAAATGATCAGTGTACATCCTACACCTCACTGCACGCCATAGCTGTAGTGTCTCGAACTCTCTGATGCTAACACAAGAACAGCTACACCCAATATCATACACTGGATACGTAGCCCCATAAAGGTTCTACAACCTGAAACCATGAGCCACCACTCTGCTACACAGCATCAAAACGTAACCAAATCCAAACCTCGATGCATCGCCATAATCCACAAACTCGTCGTAGTCATCAGGTAGGGTCAAAACCGATGAAACGATCGATCATCCCGCAAGAGTCAGTAACTCTCCTTGCGTGCATCGAACCACTCGAACGTGATACCTTCTTGTCAATTTGGAAAATAGAGTGGCAATCCAGGAAAATCCTGCACAAGCCGTCGGTAATAGCCTGCCAACTCAAGAGACTCCCGATCTCTGGTGCAATGGTAGGGCAAACTCCGAATCATCACGGCTTCGAACCGGTCAGGATCCACGCCGACTCCCTCGGCTAGCATCACATAGCCCAACATCTTCACGCTAATAGACCAAAACTCACACTGGCTGAACTTACAACAGCTAATCATCTCGTGAAGTCCACAAAACCGCTCGCAACTGCTCCAGGTACTGGTCCACACTCTCGGAGTACATCAGGACATTGCCAACGAACATGACCACAACTCGTCCAGAAACCGTCTGAACACATGGTCCATCACGTCCACACGATCTACGGGGCATTGGTCAACCAAATAGCGTGACCAAAACCTCATGATGCCCGCACTGAGATCCGTAAGCCAACAAAGCCACATCTGACTCACCGAACCACAACTGATGGTATCCGGTCCCGAAATCAATCTCCGACAAGACTGGAGCTCTCGCGAGCTGAACAAACCAATCCTCAACCCAAAACGGAGGATACTCACTCTCCTCTGAAACGAATCAGGCTTCCAGTAATCAATACGCCACCTCATCGAACCACCCATCATCAGTACAGACAATGCAAAAGTACACCACGCAAATACGCTGGGTCACATGAAATCTCCTGAAACCTCCTCCAGCAACTCCTGGTAACTCCTCCGAAACACGCCAGGAAACTCGGAAACCACCTCAATGTCACCAATAACGGGCTCAGCAACCGAAATATCTACAGCATGGGTTAAGCGAGCAACACAATCCGTCTCCATCATCCGCTCGACCATCACCGCGAAACAGCATTTCGGGGAAATCTGGTCGTCGAAACACAACCTCCTTCTCGAGGTACTCGAACACAGCCAATTGCGTCGTCAGTAAGTCCATGCTCACAAACACACCAAAACCACAATACCCAGCTATAACAGATCCACGGCTAAGTCATAACCTCCAACAAGGATCTCGTGACCTCCGGATGGATGCAACACTCTCCAAAACCTCGGAAGTGGAGATACAGGTACAATCGCCATGGACATCAAGCAATAGTAACCTCGGAGAAAAGTCTGTCCTCAAACAAGGTCATGGCACGAACTCCAACATGCCCAACTGGCCACACACATCAACTGTGACTTGCTGACTAACTCGTCAACAGGGTGCATTAGTCAGATCGCAGGAACAACATGAGGATCTCCTCGTAAACTCTGAGCTGCCGAACCACTACAACAGCTGACCAAGGGCGCTCCCTCGTAACGTGATCCTCCTGGCCACCACAATGGCAACAGAGAGTGTACCACAAACACAAGTCACCGCAACACCTGCTGCGTGAAAGGATCACCAACGATCGCCCAAACTCATGCCACAGGAGCAAATCCGCTACTCTGTGATCTCTGCCATCGCCAAATGGATTAGCAGAAGATCCTCAACATAACCGAAAAGGCCACAGTCTGATGAAGTCACTGATCCCGAAGTATCAGAACTCAATCTCTCACTACTGAATCCACTTTCCTCAAACCGTCACATCAAAAACCGTGTACATCTTTCCCTTACACTAGCCTCGCCACTGAGTGCAGCACACTAAGCTCCTCACGGATATCTCGAGGCACATCAATCAGAATCTCTCTGATACTCAGGTTCAAACTCATCTCGAACCTCGTACACTGCTTCCTCTGAAGCCACATAACTCGTACAAACCGAAACTAACATGTGAACAATGCATCTCTGCCCCAGGTGGGTAAACACTCCACATCAATTGCTGAGTAGCCTGATAACACCATCACTGTTTACACAACACTCTGAATGTAGGCCGTAGAGTCGCAACCGGAACTCACACAATATCAGCCCACAAATTACAACAAACTGAATCAGGCACACATCCCTGCCATAAATCTCAGCTCTGAGGCAACATATAGATGCTCATATACACATCCCCAGGCAAACCGTGCCACACATTCTCTGAACTCTGAATACTCATCCAAATCCACAGTTCACTGGCAATTCACGCGTCGAATGATCCTCAACAGGATCCACAACCGAAACGACACGGAAAGCACGTCAGGATGCATCCTAATGAATACAATATCGTTCACAACAAGTGGAACGTAATCATGGAACTTCAAATATTTGAAAGCATACAACACCCGGAATTTGATGATTATCCGCCGGCCGGTCGGGTCACCATTCCAGTCATGCTGTACATTCTCAAATATCCTTAGTAAACACGACTACAGAAGTCTACAGAACCTATAACCTAATGCTCTGATACCAAGCTGAAAGGACCCAACCCCTATTTAGCTCCCTAAACCGGAATTGAACCCCTTCGAAAACACGAACCAACAAAAACTTTTCGAAATTTGGGCAGAGTTTCGTTACTAGCGTGGAATTACCATTACCTGCACGCGTAAACACACTCCATCCTATGCCACAAAAAGCAAACCGTGGGCACCAACCCCATCCGGATTTCTCAATATATCAACAATAACGTAAAGTAGTAAATATATATACACTTTACTGAAATCCAGTGTAAAATCATATAACATATTCAATAGGAAGCTCAGAGCGACATCTAATACATAATCGTATACTCATACCACAGTAGGTAGAACAATAAACCTACTGGATGAAACATAGTAGCTCGAGCACTATGCCTCCGACCACGACGTGCGACACCAGAGCCTGAACTGCAAACTGGGCACGGAAACCGAAAAGCCCAGGGGAAAAACAATAACACGTTAGAGTGAGTGGACGAAAATAAATGTCTTTCACCAGATAATAAATATGTTATAAAAATATATGCGAGTCCAGGTAAATATAAACAACATAGTACACGAGGTAAAACTCATACTCCTCCAGTGTACTGAGCATGCAAGTAAAATCCCACGGGGTCACTCATGGACTCCACCGTGCTAGTACAGTCTGAACCACGGAGTCCCTGACTACCACGTGATTCTGAGCCAGAAATGGCCTCGGTTCCGGGGTACTGCCCCTCACCGGTCTGGTCGGGGTACTGCCCCTCCAGGCGGCCCTCCGTCGGGGATCAGCCGACGAGGCAAGGTGTATCGATACAACAACATAACCACGACTGTACTCTGTGTAAACCAAATCATAAACATTTCGATGCAAATGCATGATACAGCATATAAGTGTATGTATACTCGTATACGTATAATCGTATAAATATATCGTATAATCGTAAAACACATGCTCATGCAATTCGTAATCTCAATACGCATGCTCAAGTTCGAAAATCATATAAAAGACTCGCAAACAATCCGTGAAAAGAAATGTCCACTCACAGACTGGCGTAACGCGTATCGCGTTAACCCGTGATCCGGCGGAAAGTCCATCGCCAAACAAACGATCACGAACTCCTGAATATTCACAATGTCCAATACTCAAAGTCATAATCCGACAATTCAAATCAAATCACGAGAAACCACTGTTCTCGGAAATACACAATTCGAATCCGACGAATCGTCGAAAATCCATATATACCACCTCAAATACCTCGCTTTACGTTCGGACGCTCAACTCGAAAAACGAACCTCCCCACTGCGTTCGGAGCGCGATTTCGAGTCAAACGACATGCAACTTGCCGAAAGTCAAAAAGTCAACCTGTTGACCGTTGACCGCCGTCCACGGCGGCGCCGCCGCCGGCCGAAGAATTTTCCGGCGGAGCCACCCTTGTTCCACTCCAAATCGCCCACTGAGCAACTTTGTCAACTGCACCAAGGGCCAATTCTCACTCTAACTCATCCAATTTCATGAAGAACCGAATTGTACACAAATTTTCCAATCCAAAATTCTCCAAATTCAAGCAAAATTAGAGCTTCAAATTAACACAGTAGCTTCAAGAGGATGAGAGCAACAAAGCCCATCCAAAATTTCAGCTCGAATCGATCAAAATCATGAAACCCGAATTACCTCAAAATTCCTCAAGTTTTTGGCCGGAATTCCTCCATTTCCGGTGAGGCTCGCCGAGAGGGGTGGTCGGATTCCACAAGAGGGGACCAAGGCGAGTCGGAAGAGCTAAGGTTTAGGCCGTGGGGTGGCCGGTAAGGTTACCATCGCCGGCGAGCACCGTGAACCGTCGTGAGTCTCCTCCTCCTCCACCGAGTTGACTCAGTCAACTCGGTCAACTCATTGATGTCTCCTTTGACTTTCCAAAACAGGTAAGTTCACTATTTATAGCATTCCCAAAATGGAAACTTCGTAATTATCCGTTTAAACGAACTTCAAACGCGCGTAACTTTCTTGTCGTAATTCCGATTCCGATAATTCTCGCGGCCATGAACTCATCTCGACATACTCTTCAATAATCATCCAAAGTCAAACACATCGGCCAATCGGATAAAAAGTCAACCCTTCAAAGCAACACACATTAAATCGGCTAAATAATCAACAAACGGCAAAATTCGCAACCAATTCCTCGTAACTCCAAATCATGCTCCGGAAGTTCCCACAAACTCGAAATTAAATTCCGAACAACTTCCGTGAAGAAGCCGAACCCAAATTCTCGTCCGGTAATTTAGTCGTTAAGTAGCCCACCATTTAAATCTGAACTTCAAATATTCATAACTAATTCTTCGGTCGTCCAAATAACGATCCGAAACTGCCCACAAACTCGTAATCACACGTACAACGACTCTCAAGAAGAGACCCTGCTCCAATTCTCGGCCAATAATCAAGTCGTTAACAAACTTCGGTGATTAAAACGACTGTCGCAAATCTGCGACTATGTGCAAGCACATCAATCAAGCTGATCATACTGCTGATTCTGGTCCGGGTCGTCACATTACCGGCGACAAGTCGCCGGCAATGCTGTCGCCGGAAATTTCCTGCCGGAGATAGCATTGCCTGCGACGGGAAACGCCATCGCCGGTAATGTCCTAGACATCACCGGCGACTTGAGTCGCCGGTGATGTCTAGGACATTACCGGCAACGGTGTCGCCGACAATGGCAGTGCCGCCGTGGCTGGAATGTGAGACATTGCCGGCGACTGAGGTCCATGTCGCCGGCAATGTCTGGAAAAATTTTGAAAAAAAAACGTGGTTCTGGATTGGGCCCAATTCCAGAACCTGCATTGAAAGACATAAACTGTACAATCATACAAGTTCAACAGTACACATAAATTTCCAACGTACAGTACAAATAGCAACGACGATACGAAAATTAACTATAACTACACGTCAGGGTCGAGGAACTTGCGGATCAGGGTCGAAGTAATCCATGTACTCATTTGAATTCCGGTGGCTACCCTGGTCTTGCTCTAGCGTTGACTGGTGCGGTGGTGGTGGTGGATAACTAGGGAACACAGGGAACTGGTGAGGTGGTGGTAGTGGTGGAGGTGTGGCTAACGGTTGTCCGGTAGTCTGAGCCTCGTACATCGTCCGCATCCATGTGAACATCTGTGCCTGACTCTGGACCAGGTTTTGGTACTCGGCATCTCTGATTGTCTGCTGCCGGACCAAGTTTTGGTACTCGGCATCTCTGATTGCCTGCTGCTCGGCTGCTTGCCTCTTTTGGTCCTCCAACTCCCTCCGCGTCCTCTGAAGCTCCGCTACGACGTTATGACTAGAAGTTGAACTTCTTGACCCGGTAGAGTATTCTGAAGTGTTTTTCAATACTCCTTCTCCCGCCGAGCCCATTCCCCTACAGTAGTAGGTATTCTTTCCAGTCCCGCACGCTTTTTCCATGATCTGAGCCGCTATCGGGCGATCAAGCGGATCGATCTGAGAGGCATACTGGGTGACTTCTTCCTCGGAGCAGTCAGGATGGTTAGATCGAGCTATACTTATGGTCACTTCTGCGGCCGCGTCCTCCACTCTCGCCTAATTGAAAAGCGAAAATGAATAACGTATTAGCTAACAAAATCTATTAATATCGAAAAATAGTTTTATTAACACATGGAGAGGCGAAAGACTTACCACTTCTTCAGGGCACTGCGGATAGAACTTCTGATGAATATACACCAACGGGATCACATCTTGTTGTTGCTGCGCCTTAGTCGACCAACCCATGTAGTTGAGTGAACCTGCATGATGGGCCCTGGTGTTTTTCAATCTATTCACCCGGTTCGTCTTCGAAATCGCCTTGTTTGATAAACATATGAAAAAAAATTAGTAACTAACTATTTCAATCTGATACGATACATTAGGCTTGTAAGATATATTCAGGATGCATACCTTCGCTTTGGGGTGCTCGAAGTGGGCTATCAGCCACAGCCACTCGTACTCCCTAAACCGGAATTCGCTAAGGGTAGAACCTCGGCCTAGCTCCTTGTATACAGTGTAATGGGAAGAAAGCTCGTTCTTCCACTCTTTATACCTATATTAAAACAAGGAAAAAAAGTTAGAAATATTAAAACACTTGATAAACAAAAATCTAACTCGATATATATTCAAATAAGTCGAAGCACATCACCTCATATGTAGTTGACGCTCTACCCACGTGTGAATAAGAACTTCATCCACGTCAAACCACACCTGCAATATGAATATATAAAAGGTAAAATTATATATTTATTCGGACTTAATTAATAAATGTAAAATTTACGTAATGAAAATATGATTTTACTCACACTGAGTGCATTATGCACTTGCATCTTCACGTAGATAGGCACAGATTCCCAATCTGGCCAAAGCATTGGGACCTTGTCCCGCACGATCGCACCGGCCATGCTGACATATTTGCGCGTGGTGTCGAATGCCTCGATCACCTCACCATCCTCATTGGCCCTTATGGGCGTTTTCCTTCCCCCGGTGGCCTGCTCAAGTCTCTTCCCAGTGCAGGTGCCTCTAGCCCCTTTCCGTTTTCCAGTCCCATTAATGAAATTGCCTAATAATACAATGTCAACAAACTGATATCATTAATTGAACCTATCGTAAATCTTAAGTAATAATTAAGTCATCAATCTGATGTTAAATAAAATTTACCTGCATCGTCCGTTTGTTGGTTGGTGCACCTCACACTCCAAAGATACACGGGCTCGAACGGGATGAAGTTGTACGCTTCCTCCACGCTCAGGAACTCCGGCCGTCCTTCAACATAAACAGGCATCCCCCTATCATCGAATTCAGGGATCACAGGAATCTCGTCGGGTAGGAAGAGACCAGACGGCGGAGATAGACGAGGCCTCGACGATGAGGCGCCAGCACCACCATGTGCCTCAGATGATTCCCATGAAACGGGAGTAGGCACCGGGCGAATATGGGGCATTCGGATTGAGGGAGTTTCTGATGCCCCCGTTGACTGTCGCTCGTCTGAGGCTCTGCCACCGGAGGGATGTCTACTGATTAAGCGTCTGCTGACTGAGGCTCGAGCCTCGACTTCCGGTTGCACGGCTCTTGATCGTGCAGCTTCCTCCTCAGCTCGCGCCTCTAGCAAGGCTCTCGTGCGAGCACTCATCATTGGCTCACTGGGCGTGTTGCTAACTGCGGGTGAGGAGGAAGCTTGACTACTGCTCCCTCCACTATTTCGGGAACCTCTCCGAAGCCAATTTGCCGCAAAACCTCCTAGACACCGTAATAGTCATAAGGATTCGGTTCTATAACAAATCGGAACAGGAACGGTTTGGAACCGGAACCGTTTGAACCTGGAACCGTTTGGAACTGGAACCGTTATGTTACAAACGGTTCCGGTTACAAACAGTTCCGATTCCAAACGGGTCTGGTTCCAAACCGTTCCGGTTCCAAACCGATTCGGTTCTATAACAAATCGAAACCGGAACGGTTTGGAACCGGAACCGTTTGAACCTGGAACCGTTTGGAACTGGAACCGTTCGGTTTCAAACGGTTCCGGTTACAAACAGTTCCGGTTCCAAAGGGTTCCGGTTCCAAACCGTTCTGGTTCTAAACCGTTCCGATCCCGATTTCCACCTTAATTTATACGATTAATTAACAACTATATCACCTAAATTAACATATATACATTTTCGATGTATATATATACACATCATGCATCTTAATTAAATTTAATTTTCACATATTCATCCAAATCACACACCCTAATTAATTTTCCACATTTTTCACACATATATATACTTCATGCATCTTAATTAGGTTTAATTTTCACATATATATACATCACTTAATTTTCACATACCAATATATATACATCACATATATATACATTGCATATAAATTTACAACTTATCACCCTAATTTTCAACTTAGCACCCTAATTAATTTACACATACACATACACATACACATACACATACACATACATATACACATACACAAAAATAATTAAAAATTGAGAGAGAGAGAGAGAGAGGGAGAGAGAGAGAGGATCGGACCTGCCATGGTGGAGTCCGTTCTGCTTTGCCGGCGACGGAGGTGAGGGGAGGAGAGGAGGGGAGGAGGAGAGGATCGGAGGAGGAGAGGAGATGAGAATCGGTGGAGAGGCGGAGAGGATAAGGAGGAGGAGAGGGAGAGAAGGAGGAGGTGAGCTAGTTTTTTCGCCGGACTGAGTTGGGAGGAGGAGAGGAGAGGAGGGGAGGAGGGGAGGAGGAGAGGATAAGGAGAAATACAGGTCGGGCTCGAGCTGGGCAGTTCCTATCCAGACAACATTGCCGGCGAGTTGCTTATAACTCGTTGGTAATGACATTCCCAACGAGTTAAGTCGTGGGTAATGTCATTACCAACGAGTTGCTTATAAATCGTTGGTAATGTCATTATTTCCCGAAGAATATCCGACAACAATTTCCAACTACAATTTCCGTCTACGATTTCCGTCTACTTTTGAAGACTACAATTTCCGTCTACGATTTCCGTCTACATTTTCCCACTACAATTTCCATCTACGTATGATTTCCGACTACATTTTCCGACTACAATTTCCATTATCAATTTCCGTCTACGATTTCTGACTACAATTTCCGTCTACTATTTCCAACTACAATTTCCATTATTAATTTTCGACTACATCATATTTCTGACTACATCATATTTCCGACAACAATTTTCGACTACATCATTAACGTACTAAGGATGATAATCGTAATCATCGTCATCACTTGAGTCTGACTCGGTTTCATAGGTAACCTCTAGCAATATGTGCCTCTCCTCGTCATCTGAATCAGCGTCAACTTCATATGGATTAACATCGAGAAGTTCTGCTCCAGTAATTCGAACCACACTCCCAGATCTCACATTATTAAGGCGAATCGTAGATGATTCCAGAATGTCAAAAGCGTTCGGCTCTTGGTATGCAGTAACTTCCTCATCATCTGCGGTATCACCAAGTGTGGCAGCACTGTATATGTTTCTATGAGCAACATGGTTAACCACCTTCCACGGGACTTTGTTAAGAAGATCGTCCAGGTAAAACACTTGTTTTACTGATGAGGCAAGAACGAAAGGGTCATCTTCATACCAGGTAGTAGCAGTATTCACCGAAAATGTTCCATACTGATCGGTCCTTGTGTTCTCCGGGCTAGTATCAAACCATCTACACTTGAACAAGTGCACTTTCATGCGGTTCCCATAAATTAGTTCAACTACTGAATGAAGGACATCATAATAGTCAACGCCATCCTGCCCACCATGGACCATCACCCCACAATTCTGTGTTTTCAGTCGGTCGTCTCGATTTTCACATATAAACTTCACGCCATTGACCTGACACATCGAGTAAAATTTTGAAGCTATCGGTTTCATCGCCAGGACCCTCAATTCGTTTGACCACTCTGGGCAACCATCATTTGCTACATGGTTCATCTGAAAACGATAAGAAACCACATAAGAAATTATGAACATAGAAACCACAAAACCACGTACACACATGCTATATAAGGAAAATGGCAATAAAAAAAAGACATATACACATATACCCTTACCCATTGACCAAAGTAGTTTGCAAACGTTCTGTTGTGGTAATCAACATTTCCGACAATAGCAGGGCAGTGAAGATGATAGTTTTTCCAATATTGTACTTCTTCACAGTTAATCAGTACCGACCAGTGGGCAATGACTACCTCATTTCCATCCAACTTGTACGACTTTGGCAAGCTTCCCTGTACTACCACGTCATTGGAGATGATAGAAAGGTTGAACTGAGGTTCATCTATCGGCATCTGTTGTTGGGGGTCCTCAAGCGCTCCCAAATACATTTTGGTATACGTTACACACTCGTGCGCAACATATTCTTCAGCGATACACCCTTCAGGTGCATATTTATTCTTCACATAGTCCTTGTAGGCTCCCAATTGTCTACAAGTTAACAAGTGCATGTTAACGTTGGTAAAAATAAGACTTTACATATAAAAACAGAGGCAAACCAAATGTACCTTTCCATGGGATACATCCAAGTGTAGTGTACGGGACCGGTAAGCAACAATTGTTCGGGAAGATGGATAATTAGGTGAGGCATGATGTCGAAAAAATTTGGCGGAAATATCCTCTCAAGCTTGCACATGATAAAAATGATGTCATCTTGCATCTCCCTGAGATCTGATTTCTTAACTTCCCTGGTGCATAACTTCTGAAAGAATCTTGACAAGGCCACCAACGGCTCCACCACCTCTTTGGGCAGGTACCCTCGAATGAAAATAGAGAAAAGTCGTTGAAGCAGTACATGGCAGTCATGACTCTTTAATCCGTACATCTTATTGTCCCGGAAGTTAACACACCTGCTTATATTTCCTGCATAGCCATAAGGATACCTGCATATATATATATATATATATATATATATAGCCATAGGCAACAATTATATTTCTCGCATATCACCATAATCCGGTAAAAATTTAAGGCAAACCAATTTCCGTACTGTATAGTCATATATAAGAATATATACCTGACATTACTCAGCCACCGAAAAATTTCATGCTTCTGCTTCGGCTTGACGGTGTAAGGAGCTTGCGGCATTTTTCTCTTACCATCTCTTAACAACAAATGTTTCCGCAGTCCCATAGCTTTCAGATCAATACGTGCCTTAGGGATGTCTTTTGTTTTCCCCTCCAAGTTAAGAACTGTGCCCACCACACTTTCACACACATTCTTCTCTATGTGCATGACATCTAGGTAGTGTCTGATAGGCAACCTGGGCCAGTAGGGGAGTTCCCAGAATATGCTCTTGTGTGTCCAAAACTTATACCTTTCGGGCTTCTCTGGAATTGACGCCACTATGTCAGGATGATTGCTCAGCTGGCCAAAATCATATTCCTTCAACACTTCCAAAATTTCTTCCCCTGTCCATCGCCTGGGTGCCACACCTGTTTCCACAGTCTCATCAAACGCGTCTGGATCCTGCCTAAATGGGTGATCATATGGAAGCCAACAACGGTGACGCATCTGAACAATTTTACTACAATGAGGACTGCAACAATCAACCGTCATGCACTCTGAAAAAGCCCTGTAACCCCTGGTAACGTTGCCCGACAACATACCGTGGGCAGGAAAATCACTGATGGTGCCAACAAGCATGGCATGCATCTGGAACATCTCAGTTTTGAACCTATCGTAAGTGGGGTGGCCACACTCACTCAGGTACTTAAGCTCCTCGATCAAAGGCCTCAAATACACATCGAGACACTTTCCTGGATAACCCGGGCCCGGAATTAACAGAGTGAGCATATTGTATTCCTTCTTCATGCACATCCATGGTGGAAGGTTGTACGGTACCAAAATAACTGGCCATATACTGTATTGAAGACTCATGTTGCCAAAAGGGTTGAATCCGTCAGATGAGAGCCCTAGCCAAACATTTCGGACCTCTACTGCAAAATGATCAAACTCCCTGACCATGTGCTTCCAAGCCTCTCCGTCGGAAGGGTGTATAAGGGTGTCATCGTCAGGCAAATTCCTCTCAGCCCACCATCTCATTGCCTCGGCCGTGAAAGCACACATGAACAACCGCTCCAGCCTATCAATAAGTGGGAAATATCGAAGTATCTTCACAGCTTTCTTGTTGCCTGCAGGAGTCAACTTATACCTTTCTGTAAAACATACCGGGCAGGCTTCAAGGTCTTCGAGATCGTTTCCCCAGAAGAGAATACAATCATATCTGCATGCATGGATTTTGATGTAGGAAAGCCCAAGATCTTTCAGGATATGTCGCACCTTATGATGAGTGGTAGGAAGACGATGACCGGGTGGCAGTAGCGAAGCAGTCCACTTCAACCAAGAATCAACAGCTCTGATAGACATTTTGTTCTCCATTTTGAGCTGCATCACTCCCATCACACTTTCAAGAACAGTCTTACTACAACCGTCGTACAACGGAGTCTGTTGCAATGCAAACAGGTTGTTGTACTTGTCCATACCGCTTGTGTTGACATGAGCTCCAGGTAATGGCTCGACTGGCTCAATATGGGGGAAACCCTCAACGACGGGAGGGACATTTGGTGCTTCATCAGCAAATACACCGCTCTCATGAGGAAACATATCATTGATTAACATCGATGTTGGATCATAGGATGAACTGCCCCTCTCAGCAAAATCTCCATGATCATAGCGTGGACTGGCCCTCTCACCAAATTGTCCATGATCATGCGGACCCGTTAACGATGTTTCACCGTGATAAATCCAACAAGTGTACTTATCCCAAAACCCGTATTTACTCTGGTGCTTCTAGACTTTATCAATGGGAAAACGAAATCGATCGCTGAAACACTTACATTCTTTACACGGGCAATAATGAAGTGTAGTGTCTCCACAATTAGCCTTCACAAAATTCACAAAACTCCTAATTCCCTGGTGATATCTGACATCCCATCTTTCGAGGCTCATCCAACTCTTGTCCATCCTGAAAATTCTAACAATTTTACATATTATATATACACACATTCACTACGTACTAATAATCGACGCGATATCTCAATTCAACTCTAATTAAATCAACACATGCATGCATATATATATATATCGATCTAATCTCTGAATTCGATTCAGTACTCGATGATGGTATTCTTCCTTTTTCAGTTCAAAATGTATTTGACTAGGTAGGAGGCTCTCTTAAGCCTGACTCCGATAGCACTACGATAATACCAGTCGTTGATTCAGACACAAGATAAGATTAACTACAAGCAGTTTTCTCGTTTCGGTGACATCAACAACATTTCATATCTCACGAATTGGATTTGATCAACACACACATATATATATACATACATATATACGTATATATACGTACCTATATATATATATAGCTTCCCGAGTGATCGAGTTTTCGACACGCGCCTTAATTTTGACAATACGTACCGAAGGATCGATTTCAGAGTGTTTTCCTTCTTTCGATTTCACCGGATTTTTTTCGATCAAAATGAATGAGCTCGTGCGATCTGCATCTAATGTAAGAGGCATTGCCAATGAATCGCCGGAAATGGAGACATTACCGGCGACTTTACGCCGGAAAATCGCCGGTAATGTTTCAAAACATTACCGGCGACTCCAACCGTCGCCGGCAATGTCAAGCCACACATTTCCGGTGAAATTCTCGCCGGAAAATAGTCAGAAATGTTCGGCTTGACATTGCCGGCGACGGTTGGAGTCGCCGGTAATGTTTTGAAACATTACCGGCGATTTTCCGGCGACATTACCGGCGACGGAGTAAGTCGCCGGTAATGATGAACATTACCGGCGACTTTTCCGGTCACCGGCCTTGTCTCCGGTAATCTCGCCGGTAATGGTTCTTATTCCGGTAGTGTATGCATCATATATCAAAATTATCCAAAGGAACTCAAGACACATAATCATCTCTTAGTCACAAAATTGGAAGATATAATCACATCATGGACTAGTTAAGGGCTCATAAGACTCAAAACATAAACAAAAAGACTCTTTTTGTATTGCTTTTCTTGACACTTTTACTTTTGTATTCTGTTTTTCAAATAAGACACTTAAACACACAAGAAAACAAAGAAAAACTCAAAACTGGCACTGTGACTTTTTGATGGATCGAGGGTAAGCTTTGATGGGTTGAAGCATGTTCTCGGGTCTCATTCTGGGCCAACTTTTCGATGGGTCAATGAATCCTTTGATGGATTGAAGGATCTCCTCTGGAAATTATGAGCAAAATGGACAAAATTGAAGAAACTGCACGTTCTCACTTGCATAATTTCTACAGAATTAACCACACTTCCGAATAGGCTGAAATTTTACGAACATATACTACACATATATACCAATATACACTAAAAATGTCAAAAAATTTCTGAGACCTCTAGCTTCATTCGAAAAATCACACTACATCAAAAATAAAAAATTCTGACTCAAAAAACTAAAACTCTATATCTAGACGCTAAGTATATGATATATCCCCACCCCGCACTTGAAAGTTGCATTATCCTCAATGTAAAAACTGAAATTAGACTATACAATACACCAACCAAGTATGACATAGAACACCGATCACACACAAAATACAATATGAGGAGAAAAATAAAGTAAAAAAGAAGGGATAAGAAATCAAATTTGGTTGCCAGCTTCTTAATCTACATGTGTTGCCTCCCATATAGCGCTAAGTTTAACTTCTTTAGTCAGACAACAAATCTACTTAATTCTCCATAGGAGTCGTGTTCTAAAGTTCCGCATCTTCAAACACATGCTCCACAAATGACTCATACAAAGGCTTGAGTCGTTGTCCATTCACTATGAATGTCTTCCCTGTTTTTGAACTCATAATCTCTATAGCACCATGTGGAAAAACACTAGTGATAACATACGGTACAGTCCATCTACTCTTAAGCTTACCTGAAAACAAGCGTAGAAGACTACTACAGAGTAAAACTTTCTGACCGATAACAAATTCTATCCTCTTGATATTCCAATCATGAAAAGCTTTAGTCTTTTCCTTTGAAATCCTGCTGAACTTATATGCTATCATGTAGGCCCACAACGCCACATCAAGATGTTGGCACCAATCTGTTGCTCGGATGTTGGGAGTTGTAGTCAACAACTTTTCTAGCTTGTTGAATGCTCGTAGATATTCCTCAGTGAAATTGAACGTTGTGTCTTTCTCAAGCTTCGCACTCAACGGTCTAGGTATCTTGGAGGAATCCGTAATGAACCTGTGATAAAAACTTGCAAAACGCTCTAACATGTAACCAATAAAGGGTAGATGAAAGTGATCCTTACGCTTTGTCGCATTCAGATTTTGATGTTCCATGTGAACTCCCCCTCCAATTGCTGCCTTGTGATCAATGTTGGTAGTAAATAATTTCTCTTCCTGCAAGAAAAAGTAATTGATAAGATACTACCTGTTTGTATGAACGGTGGGGATTCAAGCTCATTAATTTCTTCAAGAGACACTTCCTTCAACCCCACACTTGAAGGTTTGTATCCCAGCATAGCTTCAAGTTCATCTAATTCCTCCCTAATCTGGTCATTCTAAAAAACTGGCTCCTTTTCGATGGGTCGAAGCTCAGCTTCGATGGATCGAAACTGAGTTTGCACAGATGGTTCCACGGACTTTTCTTCGATGGGTCAAAGATTTTCTCCTCGATCTATCGAAGCATGCTTCCTGATGCTGACTGCCAATTGCTTTTGATGGGTCGAAGGAATCCTTCGATCTATCAAAGCATGCACTCTGGTTTCCTTGTTTTCTCTAGCTTTTTCAATGGATTTTCTCAAAGGATCTTCCTCAAACGAGTACTGAATAAATTCCTGCACAAAACTCTCAAAAGTGTCAATTGAACAAGAAGAATAAGCATCATCACTATTTGGATGTTTGAGAGTTTCATAAATGTTGAAGTGGATCTTCTCCCCCGACACTTTCATGCTCAATGATCCATCAAAATAATCAATATTTGTATGCGCTGTTCTCAAGAATGGTCTCCCAAGAATCAATGGTATTTCTGATGGCATTGGCTTATGCTCCATCTCCAGCACAAAGAAATTTGTTGTGAATATCAAATTTCCCACCTGCACTTAGACATCCTCAATAATACCTCAAGGATAATAGTTAGACCTGTCTGCAAGCTTAATGGTGACACCTGTGGGAATAAGTTCTCCCATTTTTAACCTATCATAAATAGTATATGGCATTAAATTTATTGATGCACCTAAATCAAGTAGAGCACCTGCAAACTTGTGATTACCAATAGTGCATTGGATCGTGAAACATCCTGAATCTGCTAACTTAGGTGGGAGCTTTCTTTGAAGAACTGTAGATACTCTGTCTGCTAAAGCTATTTCCATATATAGAATTTTCTCTTTGTTATGCACAAATCTTTCAGGAACTTTGCATACTGTGATATCTGCTTGATCACATTCAATAATGGGATGTTTACCCCTACCTTTTTAAACACATCAAGCATCTCTTCTTCTTTGTCAACCTTCACCTGCTTCTTTAACCTGCAAAGAAAAGGCAATTTAGGAGTAATTGAAGGGGAGGGAGTAGAGGGTACCTGGCCTGATTTTGGAATGGTCAATTTTTCTGTTTCAGGTGCATTTTCGATGGTTTGAATTAGGGTTCTAGCAGAATCTTCTGATGAATTGTCCAACGGCTTATAAGAGACAATTTGTTCAAGTACGAGCTCCTCCCACTTCCTTCTTAGGCTGTTTAACTTGGGAGCTTCTTCCAACACCTTCTCACTCTTTAAAGTCATAACATGGGCCTCATATTACCCCTTGGAGTTGGGAAGAGTGTTGCTGGGGAGTCCTTCCTTGACTTGAGCCATTGTTTGCTGCATTTGGCTCATTTGTCACTTCAACAAGTCATTTTTCTTACCACGCTCATATATTGTTACCCTCATCTCCTGCATTGTTACCCTCATCTTCTGCATAAAAGCACGATCTTCCTCTCTCTTTTTGTTTGTCGAGCATCAATTGCTACAACATGTGCATCAATCTCTGCTTTGCATCATCTGATAGTTGAGGATAGTCATAATCAGAGTGATTATCCTATGTTGGAGTGTAAGGAGGTGTATAGTAGTCACTTTGCATGGTGAGATAACTTTGATATGGCATATATGCACATTCATCAGTTGAGTGACCTTCCATGGAACATGTAGAACTAACCACAAAGTCAGATTACATCATATACAAAAGTTAGAAACCAACATACAAGTTAACGCAATTAGACTGTTAAGACTTAGAATTAAGAAATTCCCCAGCAACGGCGCCAAAATTTGATAGGCGGGTAAACACCGATGCAAATATTCCCTATTCCCAACTTGGATATATCAATGTAGTATGATAAATAGGGATTATCAAACACGAAGAATTAGTGACACTAAATCCTAACACTAATCTAAAATATTGACAGACTCAACTACAGTATACTAATGACACTACGAACCTGCATTAGACAAACGAAAATTGAAAGGACCCAACCCCGATTTAGATGCCTAAACCGGAATCAAACCCCTTCGAAAACACGAACCAACAAAAACCGTAGAAATTTTGGCAGAGTTTCGTTACTAACGTGGAATTACCATTACCTGCACGCGGAAAATACACTTCATCCTATGCCACAAAAATCAAACCGTGGGCACCAATCCCATCCGGATTTCTCAACATATCAACAGTAAAGTAAAATAATAAATATATTTGTACTTTACTGAAATCCGGAGTAAAATCGTGTAATATATATAACAGAATACTCAGAGCGACCTCTAATGTATAATCATATAAGTATACCAAAGTAGGTAGAACAATAAACCTACTGGAAGAAACAAGGTAGCTCAGCACTATGCCTCCGACCACGACGTGCGACACCAGAGTCCGAACTGCAAACTGGGCACGGAAACCGAAAAGCCCAGGGGAAAGGCAAATAAAAACGTTAGAGTGAGTGGACGAAAATAAACATATGCCTTTCATCAGTTTATATACATACTCAATGTAAAACAGTGCGAGTTCGGAACACAACACACACAGATATATATATGGAGGTTGTCGGGTGAATCTCTCAAGCCCGACGTCAGGTGAATCGCTCAAACTCGACGGTGATAGGCCAGGGGACCTCTCAACCCTGGCGGCACACAGGGGACCTCTCAACCCTGCCCAGAGGAATCTCTCAACTCTGGTAGCATCGATGCAATAAATGCCATCACCAATAAACATATAATAACACCTCCGAAAATAACATCTATCTCAATCATCGTATAAAGTAAACCCGAAAATCATAAAATCCATGAACTCGCAAATCAACAGTGAAAATAGAAACTTGTCCACTCACACGCTAGCGTAACGCAAATCGCGTTAACCCGTGATCCGGCGGAAAGTCCCTCGCCAAACGAACAATCACGAACACCTGAATATTCACAATGTCCATTATTCAAAGTCATAACTCGACAATTCGAAACAAATCACAAGAAACCACCGTTCTCGGAAACACATAATCCGATTACGACAAACTGTCGGAAATCCGGAAATCACACCTCAATACCTCGCTGTAAGTTCGGATGCTCAATTCGAAAAACGAACCTCCCCACTGCGATCGGGGCGCAATTTCGAGTGAAATGACATGCAACTTGTCGAAAACCCCAAAAAGTCAAACTTTGACCGTTGACCGCCGGCGGCGGCGGTGCCACCACCCGAACTGAAAATTCCTCAGTGGAGCAACCTCTATTCCACTCAAAATCATCCACTGAGCAACTTTCTCAACTGCATCAAAGGCCAATTCACACTCTAACTAGCTCAATTTCAAGCAAAACCGAATTGTTCCCAAAATTTCAAATCCAAAATTCTCCAAGCACAAATCGAATTAGAACTCCATACTTACATGGTTAGAATCATGGTGAGGAGAGCTTCAAAGCCCACTACTTGATTAAGCTCAACAAGGCCGAAATGAAACAACCTGAGTTCCTCAATTTTCCTCCAATTTTGGCCGGAAAATTCTCTCTCTCCGGTGAGCCTCACCGTGCATGGTGGCCGGGGATGGGACGAGGAAGTCGAGGTGCACCGATGGAGTCCTTCCCCAAGGCCGGAGGTGGCCGGACGGGCTTCGTCGCCGGCGAGCCGTACGGTGTCGCCACCGTCGCACACCACTCGGTCAAACCGAGTTGACTAGTCAAAGAAAGTAAATGAAGATGTTGACTTTCCCTTTATGGCAACTCCACTATTTATAGACCTTCTATTTTAGGAAACTTTCAAACACCCTTTTCGGTAAACTTCGAATATCCGTAACTTTCTCGTCGTAATTCCGATTCCAATAATTCTCTTGGCAACAAACTCGACTCGACATATTCTTCAATTATCACCCAAAGTCAAACACATCGACCAAACCGATAAAAAGTCAACTGTTCAAACCAACACATATTTAAACCGACTAAATAATCAACAATCGGAAATAATCACAACTTAATCTTCGTAACTCGGAATATTGTTCGGGAAGTTCCCACGAGCTCGAAATTAAATTCTCAACAACTTCCGTGAAGAAGCCAAAACCAAATTCTCGTCCGGTAATTTAGTCGCTAAGAGCATCACCATTTAAATCCGATTACGTCGAAACTTCAAATATTCATCATTTATTCCTCGGTCGTCCAAATAACGATCCGGAACCGCCCACGAACTCGAAATCACACGTACAACGACTCTCGAGAAGAGACCCAGCTCCAATTCTCAGCCAATAATTAAGTCGTTAACAAGTCCGGCGATTCAAACAACTGTCGTAACTTTGCGACTACGCGCAAGCTCGTAGATCAAGCTGATTCCACTACTGATTCTGTTCTGGGTCGTCACAAAAATGACACAAAATTGGACACAACAATATTGACATAGTTGCGGACTCCCACAAAAAATATAGGGTTTTCTGAGTTGATTTGGATACCGAACTAAATCGGCTAAGCTACAGCTACTGCAGAAAATAAAGGCTGAAAGTAAATATGATTATGAATGCAAATGATTTAAACTATATGATTAATGGGTTAAGAGGAATACAATCCACCACTGCCATTCCATCTATCTAACACATTTTTAATCTAATGCACATTTCCAATCAATGAAAGTTCCCAGGAAAATCGATAGACACAACACATCCTATTACCTAATCCTTATGCTTATGTGAGTTTGTCATGGACCTCCCCCACATCTATCACTCTATTGAAACTATAGTCATGGACCCCCAGATTTACAAAGAAGGAAGCCTTAAGATCTAGAAAAAGTTTAAGAATCTACAAGGGTTCATAGGTACACTATAGGCATGTCCTGCTAGACCTAAGGTTTCAATCACCCGACAGTAAAATTGGCGTATCAGTATAGAAAATCCGGTGGAAGAACCACGATCCTCAGTCGCACGTATCTCATGAAAATAGAATCATAACATGCATACTAAGTTGCGCACCAAAGTAAACACACAAGAATTCATATGGTGAGTCATTTAGAAAAAGAAACCTCATTTGAATTGAATATGCAAAACTAGATTAAAGTGTAGGAATTAGAAAGACTTCATGTATGGGGCTTCAAGCAACCCCTTAACAAGGTGTTTAGCTACTAAAAGTCATAATTAAAAGATTCAAAACAAAACATAGAGATTAAAAACCAAGAAAAGATGAAGAACTGAAACTGCCATCCAGCTTCGATGGATCGAATCCGGCCTTCAGGTTCCCTTGCGGCTGCTCTTTTTTCTAGCTTGACTTTCTTTCCAAGTATGCTGATAAACCTTTTAATAAACCTAACATAGGTTTATTTATGTCTCCCAATTAATCTCCTAGAGTTCACATGGGATTAAGCTTCTATAATTGCACAAAACTCCTTCTTGAATCAGTATTGAGTTAGGAATCCCTCTTTTATTCCCTTTTTCTTTATTCCTCCACAAAACATATAAAACAATAAATATAATTAAAATGATCAATTAAATAACAACAAAGTAAATATAAGGAATGAATTAAACACCAAATAGACGCATAAATATGCGACTATCAATACTCTTCTACAATGGTTCATAATCTACCAATATTTCATTCTGATCATGCTACGATTTTTTTGCAACTTTATGATAATCCTATCAGAACTCATAGGAGCTTTAGATTGGAAACTATGTGGCTAACGCACCTGATTTCTATAATGTATTACAAAGAGCCTTAACTAATAATTATGAAGGGACCTCAATACTCTCTTTCAATTCCTTCTTTTCTTGCTTTCAGTTTTTAGTCAGTAAATGAAATAAAGATTCATTTGGGAAAATTTTTACTCAGAAGAAAATACTAGAGGAAAGACTACAGGAGTTGCAACTACAGTATCAGAACACTTCTGATATAAATTTTTTGATGCAAGAAAACTAGGTGGCACAACAGCTGGAACAACTAGCTGTAGATGAAGAGCTATTTTGGAAACATAGAGAGAGAACAAACTAGGATCTATTTGGAGATAGAAATACCCCTTCCTTTCAATCTGTAGCTTTGATAAGATCAAAGAGGAAGCATGTCACAAAAATTAAGGATGATACAGGTATCTGGTTAACTGACATGTCCAACATTGCTAATATATTTAGAATGAACTTTATTAAACGTTTTACCCTTGAGAAAACTCCATATGAGCATGATATGCTACTTAAGACCAAATTTAATGAACTTGTATTTCTGATCATGATAATGCAAGTTTGATGGCTATTCATTCTGAGGAGGAAACTTTTTCTACTGTACATCAAATTGGTTCACTTAAAGATCCTGGACCTGATGGCTTTCATGCTTCTTTTTATCAAAAATTTTGGATTGAAATTAAGAATCTGCTTCTTCCTTCAGGAACGGATTTTTTTAATCATAAAATTTCCCTAAAGATTATTAACAGAACTAGTATTGCTCTTATTCCAAAAACTAATTACCCTGAGACAGTTAATCATTATAGACCAATTAGCTTATGTAATGTTAGTTACAAGATCATTTCTAAAATTCTGGTAAATAGGCTTAGATCTTTGCTAAGTGTATTTCCCCCAATCCGGAAATTTTTGTTCCAGGTAGATCCATCTATGGCAATATTCTTATTACTCATGAGGTTTTTTCTATTTTCCATAGGACTAAGAATAAGAAATGTGCTATGGTTGTTAAATTAGATATGAAAAAGTCTTATGATGTTATTCATTGGAACTTTTTACATCACTGTCTTACAAAATTTTGTTTCCATATGATTTGGTTAATTTGTTAATGAACTGTATCACTACTGTGAGTTCTTCTAATATTATTGATGGGAGTGTTGGAAGTTCATTTAAACTAGCTAGAGGGCTTAGATAAGGTAACCCCTTTCACCTTACTTGTTTATCTTATGTATGGAGCCCCTTTTAAGGCATATGAATAATCTAGCTATATCTTCTAAAAGTAATGTTGGTTTACTTGGTTCCCCAAGAGGTTTTAGAATCAGTTCTTAGATGTCTGCTGATGTTTGGTCAATCTTTTCTAAGGCAACCACTACTGCAGCTAATAAAATTGTTACTTTGTTGGCAAGATTACTTATTCCAGATAAAATAAGAATCTAGAACAAGACTACAACTGATCGGTATTTTAGGCATCCAAAATTTTATTTTTTGGAAACACCCTATTAATCATAAAGTCCTGGTTCTTCGAATCTAGAAAAAGTTAAGCGTTGGAAGTCGGCTACCATATCTAGAGGTGGAAGATTGACTCTCCTTAAGGCTAATGTTACAGGTATGCCAAATAATGTCCTGTCTTGCTTTAAATGCCCTTCAAAAGTAACTAAACAAACTGATCAAACTTGTAGGTTTTTTTTTCTGGGTTAATAAGTCTCCTCCTGTTAGCTGGAATTAAGTGTGTACACCAAAGTACCTTAGGATTAGGTATAAGAACTGCAAATACTTTTAATAAAGTTGCTTTAGCCAAATTGGGATGGAAGATCCTTACTGACCATGATAATTGGTGCTTTTTCAAGAAAAATCTTACACCTCTGGGATGTGAATGCTGGAATAGTTCTGTCATTGATTTTTTACAATCCTTTATTAATAAGAGCAAGATTATTTGTACTCATTTTATGTGCTATAATATCTGGTTTGCTAGGAATAGTATGATCTTTAGAAATACTAAAAGGATGAGAATCAAGTAATTTATGCAGCTGCAAGAATGGAATAAAATCATCTCAGACCATCTTCAACAATGGAGGTCATATACCTTATAGTAGAATCTTCAAGAAAAATCTCATCTCCAACCTATAAAAATTTGGGTCTCATACCCTAAAACTAGGTCTTATACTCTATCTAAGGTTCTAAAATAGAACCCAATATGAGATATAGGACCTTGTATATTTTGGTGGGCCTAGATGAAAGGAAAAAGGTTGATCAGAAATAGAAAAAAAAAACAAACCGAGAACAAGCTCGAGAGAGAGAGAGAGAGACGTGCTGAGAGAGGAAGGATTGATCCAGTAGGTAAGCTCATGCTAGCGAGTGGAGAAGGAGAGCGAGTGGAGGCAGCTCTGGCCGACAGCTGACGTAGAAATGGGGCCAAAGGATCTGCTGCTAGCGTCAGAAGCCCAACGGCTCTTCTCCTCTATTCGAGCCCAACATCTGTTTTCCCTCTTTTAACACTAATATTTTTAATACTTTCCTAAATTAAATGGCCTTTCCTCCTTAAATAAAAAAATGAAATTTTTTATATAAAAAAATGTCCGTTGCAACAGTAATATTGTGCATCTCTATAAATACCAACACTAAAACTCATTGTTTCTACACCAAAGTTTGCTACTTCTTTTCAAGAGCAAATCTTCTCCATAAACTTATCTCCCTCTAGATTTTAATTTATTTTTTGTAGCATCATGCCACCAAAGGTGCCTAGAAATCCAAGGCAAACAAATTGGAAAAAAGATGAAGAATAAGTGTTGTGCCAAACCGCTATGAATACTAGTGAGGATCCAATCACGAGTACTAATCAATCCACAAAAATATTGTGGGAGCGTATTAGTGCGGCGTATGAAGCCACAAAGCCAACCGGAGCATGTTCTCGATCCAGAATGAGTTGTATGGCTCATTGGAAAAAAATTTCCCCCGCCCGCATGTATGAGGTGGCGTTCATCTCTCAACCGTGCAATCAAAGCTCATGGTAGTGGTGAAAACGAAGCTAACGAAGTAAGTATATATTTAAATTGTGCTTAGAAATTATTAAATTGTGCATATAAATATAGTAACTAAATTTTCAAGTGCGTAGAAATTATTAACCACTAATTTAATTTTTTTGATTGATTATGTAGCTTTAAACTACTAAAAAATAATATCACAAATTGTCAAAAGGGGAGACATTCTCTTTTTTCCATTGTTGGGCAATATTAAAGATGCATCAAAAATTTATGAATCCTCCCGATATGGATTTTAGTTCCGATTTTGATCCGCCCATCGACTTGGATGATGACGAAAACACACCCAACGATGGAGCAACTCCAAGTGCACCACCTAAGGAAGCTCGACTTAAAGAATCTCGCCCAATGGGAAATAAGGTGGCTAAGGCGGCAAAAAAGAAGAAGAGTGAAGATCTTGGAGAGAGCATTCACGCTCAAATGAAAAGATTGAACGACTTGTGTGAACGTGAGTTTACACATAAGTAACAAATCTTTCAAGAGGCTAAGGTGGCGGAGAAACAAGAAGCCGATGATCGCATAATGGCGGTGGATCCAAGTATATACTCTCATAACAAAAGAGCTTATTGGGAGAGGGGGCAAAAAAAGATACTCGATGAGGAGAAAATGACCAATGATCGTCCTACCACCCAACCATATCATCCTCAATCATCTTCAAGAAATGATGGAAATGACACAAATTTGTCCATCTACACACCGGTTCAAGATATGCAATGGTTATGAAATAATGTTGAATGGTCATTTAGTTAAATTTTAATTAATGTATTGTTGCTTTTATTGTGTTGCTTATTTTAATTAATATGTTGTGTTTCTTAATTAATGTGATGTCGTAATTTGTTCTAAATTTTAATAAAAAGTATTTTGTTGTTTTCTTATAATGGATTAAACTTTCATTTAGTATACACTCACTTTTATTAATAGCACACAAATTTAAAGGTCAATACAACACACCAAATTAAAAACACATAACAACACACCAATTTAAAAGCATAATGGCAAAAAAGCCAATAATTGAAATAATGGATGCACACCCCTCATCCATTATTACGTCGACCTTCCAAGTGCTTGTTCCAACCATACCTCACGTTGCATATATTCTCGCACTCGTCGAGGATTACGGTGTACTTTCTGATCATTATCTACCCTATCATATACCTCTGTGCGCCTCGGACGAGTTGGAATTTCATCAATATCAAAAGGCTCATCCTCTTCGTACTCGATCATCTTCTACTATCATGTTGTGCAAGATTACGCACGTCATCATGATGTACTGGAGACTCTCTCTACTCTAAAGGCGAGTAGGCCCCCTCACGATTGCAAAACATGCTTGCAAAATACCAAAAGCTCTCTCCACGTCTTTTTTATAAGCCTCTTGCATCTTTATAAAATGTTTTGTCTCTGGCATGGTAGGATTTGGAATTGCTTTGATTAGAGTCCCCCAGTTGGGGTAGATGCCATCCACTAGGTAATATGCTTGATGGTACGTATTTTCACCCACCTTGTATTTCACCCGAGGAGCTTTACCTTGGCACACCTCATCGAACAAGGGAGACATCCCCAAGACATTTAAATCATTCAGACAACCTGGAAGTCCAAAATATTCATGCCATATCCATGTATCATATGAGGCCACCGCCTCTAAGATAATAGTAAGTTTACCTTTGTAGCCTTGGTATTGCCCGTGCCAAGCAGTAGGACCGTAAGCGAGCATCCTCATAGCACATGTTAGCTTCTGTTCAGTTGAGAATCCGACTCTATCTGAAGCATCTAGTGTCTGAACAAAATATGGATTGTAGTTGGCCACATCACGCATCATTCCTTCGAACAGCTCAGGTCGCATTTGGTACCGCCTACGGAAATGGTTTCCATCAAACCTAAACATAGGATTGAAGTACAGATCCTTCAATCACCGATCCATAGCTTCTCGATCTCTTTCAATGTACGCTCGACCTTCAGAAGAACCACCCCACTGTGAGTTTTCTTCATTCATCCTCTGCAAGTGTGAGGCAGTTGAAGTCATCATGAGGTCATCCTCGTGATTTCTCAAGCCGCTATCTTCTTCATCCTTCTTCAGTAGTTTCCTAAACCTATTGAGCATAGCTAAAACAAACTCAAAGTATGAGTAACAAACTTAGAAACCACAATTTTGATTATGGAGGAGAAGTGTTTTTGAATTGGTGAGGATGAAGGAATGAGAGCCTCGTTTATAAAGAAAATGGAGATGGTTCAGTAATCGACATGTGGCAGATAAGGTATATGGTGCAATCTCAACGACCAATCATATTATGACATGTGGCACCGAAAATCACATCTCAATTATCAGTTAGATATCATATCTACGACAATCTGATTATACTCATACGGATCGACACGTGGCCAATAAAATCATATCCGAAATATGGATAAGGTCACATGACACTTATTAATAATTTTTAATTAAAAAATTCAATAATAGATTATTTTAAATTAAAATAGTTTGAGAAATTATTATAGAATAAAATATGTATATTTTAATATTAAAAGAAATCTATAATAAAGATTATGAGTTTTAAGGTATAAGGTATAGGACCCATGGTTGGAGATGAGAAGATGAGTCTTATTATGAGGTATAGAACCTTTATTGTTGGAGATGGGAAGGTCCTATAGTGAATAGTGATTTTACAAGGTTCTATTATGAGGTATAGAACATTCATTGTTGGAGATGGTATCAGTGTTTGGCTTATGAAGAAAAAATCTCAAAACCATTATTCTTCCTTATTCCATTAGTATCCTCCACAAGATCCTTTTGTGAAAGTTAATTTTGATAGATCTGTGAATAACAGTAGTAGTCCAGCTGGTTTTATAATAAGAGATAGTCAATATTGACCAATTATTGCTTCATCTAAAAATCTTGGTAGAGCTAATGTCTTTTTATCTGAGGCTTGTGCTTTAAGAGCAGGACTTTATACTACTTTTCTTCATGGCTATAGATCAGTTGAGTTAGAAGGTGACTCTATGGTTATCATCAATTGTGTCAGTGCGGCATTGGGAAGGATCCAGACAAGGCATCAATCTATTCCTTGGAGAATCAAAACAGTGGTGCAAGATATAATCCAATTGGCCAATCAGTTTCATCAAATAAAATTTCAGCACATTTGGAGGGAAGCTAACTTTGTAGCTAATGCAATTGCAAACTTGGGACACGCTTCAGAGTGTAATGCTTATATACCACCTTATCCTAGATCATTAGCAAAAGATGTAAATTTTGATATTGTTGGTACTGGTTGTATGAGGCTTTAGCCTCTAACTGTTATTTCTTCCAATAAAAAAAGTACATGTTACTATGATTTCTTCGTATTCTCCCTTTTGCACCTTTTGCACTAGTGTGACTAGCAATTTATCTTGGTTTGTTACTTGCTTATGCATGTTTGTACATAAATGTGATCAACTAAAACTTTGGAATGAGTTCTTTTTACTTAAACCCTATCGTATATCACCTAGGTTATGATGGGAGACTATAGCAATATTCTTAATCTGTAACAGAAGTTTTATGACAATAATGGACTTACGATCCATATGAATCCGTTTATGAATTTTTCTACATCTGCTTCTTTAATATCTATGTCATTTTTCTATTCTTTTCTGGAAATGTCTTTACTTCATGTAATAATCAGGATCATTTTATTAGAATTTATGAAAGAATGGGCAAAGCTACAACTGATGCTACTTTGACAATTTGATGCTTCTTTGAACAATTTACCGATTCCTGGTTTAGATCATGGACCTAGTTGCCTTACTTTGATTCTAATCTTCCATCTCAAAAGAAAGTTTGTAGATTTGAATAAATGTGGCTACAACATCCTCCTTTTCAAAAAATTATGAATCGCGTATGGAATCCTATACATAATTTCATTACTCACACCGGCCAATTAAATGCCTCTCGAAAGACTGAAACAACACTAGTATTAGGAATTCATTTACTACCATTCAGAGTACTTAAGCTAATTTAGTTGCTATTGAAAAGAATTGATGAAAAAAAATCCTACCCTTCTTCATGAGGAAAGTATGCTTAATGAAGCATTGGCTCCCTTATATGATCAAGAAGAAACCTTTTGAGCCCAAAGGGTTATAGCTAACTAGCTCAAACTCAGCGATAAAAATACCAACTTTTTCCATACTCAGCCCTCTTTCGGAAGTAAAATTGACAATTAACGAAACTATGGGATGAAGATGATCTGATCCATGTTTGGTCACGTTCATATTTTTTGTATTCTGATTAAATCTTCTCATAAGTGGTTTACTCAATCTATTATTCTTGGGATTAGGGAAATTGATTTTTTGATGGTCATTGAACCTTATATTACCCACTCGGATAATGATCCTCTCATTTATACCTTTACTATTGATGAAGTTAAGATGCTCTAGCTCTTTGGAATATTTACCCTCATAAAGCACCTACACCAGATGGTTTACAGGCTATCTTCTTCCAAAAGAAATGGAACATTTTGCAAGACCCTTTCTACCGACTTGTGAATCATTTTTTGTTTACTAAAGGGACATATATATCTCTTGTCTCTAAATCATACTAAATATTGCTTAAATTCTGAAAGTTGAGAATCTGAAAAATGTTAATCACTCTGACCAATAAGTTTATGCATAAAGGTATTACGACAATCATTGTCCAAACACTTCGGGTCTCTTCTTTAAATTTGCATATCTTCGAACCAAGGTGTATTTGCTCCCAGATGGTCAATTTTTGACAATATCTTAGTTACACATGAATTTTTCTCCACTTTTAATAGAAAGAGGCGCAAAACAAACTCCATAAACATGATCTGAAAAAAATCTTATGATGTTTTAAATTGGGACTATATTAATCACTGTTTACAAAAGTTTGGATTTCATTCTCATTGGATCTCGTTAATTATGAAATGCATTTCTTTTGTCTCTTTCTCAATAATTGTAAATGGATTTACTGAAGGTTGCTTTCAGATTTCTTGAGGAATTGGGCAAGGGGACCCTCTCTCCTCTTAGATTTGTATTCTTTGTATGAAAACCTTAATTCAACACTTAAATAAGACTAGCATAAAAACTAAATCTCTTATTGGTCTCCTTTCATCCTGTTTGGTTTTCAAATTTATAATCTAGCTTTTGTGGATGACTGCTTGCTTTTTGGCAAAGTTACTATTACTACTACTCAAAATTTCAAGAATATTCTTAATATCTTCTTTAAAGCCTCTGGCATCAAATTAATTTTCTTAAATCCATTTGTTATTTCTCAAACAATGTTCCGCAGAATCTCAAAAAGGATATTTGTTCTTTCATTGGGGTACCATATAAGGCTAATACTGGGAAGTGTATTCACATTTATTATGTTGTCTTCTTGAAAGATCTTATTAACGCTTCTGAATTAATTTAGAAAATTTAGAAAAAGCTGTCTGATTGGAAACTAATAGTTTATTCCGAGTAGGAAGATTAACTCTTCTTAAAGCTAATCTATCGAGAATGCTAAATAATGTCCTTTCATGCTTCAAACGCTCTAATAAAATTACACATAAGTTGGATGCTGAATCTCAAAATTTCTTTTGGGAGTCATAAAAGCCATGTTATTGCTTAGACTCAAGTTTGTAGCATAAGGAAAAAATATTGTTTGGGAATTCGGTCGGCTGCACATTTTAATCAGGCTGCCTTATCACAATTGGATTTGATACCGTTATAAGATTCCTCTAATTAGTGGGGGTCAAAGTTGTTTCTTAAAAAAATATATGCGCCATACCTCTTTCTTTACTAGTAAAACTCTCGAGCATGTGCCTAGAAAGATATTCTTAGGGCTATGGATCTCTTTCAATAGGGAATGCACTGGATTATTGATGATGGCTCTCAAATTAATTTTTGGTTTTATAATTGGAGTTTTCCCTATCCTCCTATTAACCTCGTTACGGGCCATCTTTTACCAACTATTGACATTTTTTTTAACATTTGACCAAGTTTTGGTAAATAACAATTGGAATTGCTCTTCCCTCACTGGAATTTTAGATTCAGATACTTTAAATATTATTCGAGCAATGACTTCTCCTCTATGTCCTACACCTGGCAGATTTGTAATTGGGGACCAATCAGAAATGAAAAAGTCAAGATTAAAAGTGTTTTTGAATTACAAAATAGTTATGCTTATTCTCCCAACATTGTTAAGAGAAATAACAAAAAAAAGTGAATGAATATTAAATAGAGGTAAAAAAATTTGTCAATCGTAATAAACTTTAACCAAGTAACCAATTAATATGGCATTAATTAATAATAATATTATTAAAAAATAAACCCTAAACCCCCACCCTAAACCCCAAACCCCAAATCCTAAACCGCATACTCCAAACCTCAAGCCCCAAACCTTAAACTCTAAACCCCAAATTTCAAACTCCGAACTCTATACCCTGAACCCAAAACTTAAATTTCAATCATATCCTCGAATCCTAAAACCCCAATCCAATGGTCAAATTAGCGAATTTATTTTTTATCCACATTGTTTGGTACATAAAGATACGCGTTTATAGAGAAAACCTAAAAATCGGATAATATTGATACATTTTTATGTGGTTTATAAAATATCGATGATGAAAAACAAAAAATATTTCATTGCCTATATATGTACGAAAGAATTAGCCTCATATATTTGTGTGTGTTTTTTCGTCTAGATCAAAACAATCAACTATTAATACTGGTAATTTCTTTCTTTATTTCTAACGACATTAACAAATCATTCAAAGTTCAATTTTCAAATTTATGCAACAACATGCTTGATAACACAATTCACATTCGAAGTCCATACAATTTACATCTATGCATGACATTTATATATACACACGTTGATTCAATAAAACTTCAAACTAAGCAAATAAACAAGTTACAATAGTTTCTAAAATTTGAAGTTATATTTATGGACATACAAAACTTTAAGTTTGAATACTATTTTTGTTTTATATGGGTCTAACTCACATTAATGCAAATTTGTTGTTGTTTATGAATCATACTACTTAATATAGATTTTTTTTATCGCACACAAAAAGTACGATATCGTTTTGTTTATAACTTAATTATGTTATTTTTTTATGAACAACTTATGTTACTTAAAAAAAAAGTGATTGCCCCCTTAAAAAAATTAAACATATGCATACGAGAATTTTAGTTCAATAATGTACAATAATCACATTGATCACATGCAATGTAAAATTCAGAATTTCTTTTTCTCTACACTGTTTGTATAGGATCAACGCTTATACATAGGTAGTAAATGACAACATGTAAACACAGTAATACATTTATTTTATATAATATGAAAAAAATAGAAAATTTAGCATTGTTCAAAAGATTTTATTCACAGTAAGTAAAATGAACTTTTTGAAAAATTAGTATTTGTTTAAGGAGATTTACTCTCCATTAATTTCGGTATGTGTTTTGTCTTAGTTAGGTATGGATATTAATTAGATAAATACAGAGAATCTCTGTTATGTTGGGATAGTTATTGTAACAGATTGTATCAGCCTGTATTTAAGGCATTCTATCAATGAGAAGATGTGACGACCCGAACCGAAAATGGAATGATTATCGACTTGATTTGCGAGTTTCGCGATTAGTCGCAATTTCGTCGTAATCGGTTAATATGGCGGCCTCGTTAACGACTAAATTATCGGGCAATAATTTGATTTGGGATCCTTCACGAAAGTTGTAGAGAATTTAATTTCGAGCTCGTGGGAACTTCTGAAGGATTATTCCGAGTTACGAGGAATAAGTTGTGAATATTTTTGGCCGTTGGATTTTATCGTATTTATCCGTTTGGGATTCGATACGCGTACGGTATAAATACGGGCGAATACGTGACGATTTTGGAAAGTTTCCAAAAGAGGAAAGCATGTGTTGACCCCCATTGACCGGGTGGGTCGACCCGTTTGGAATGCCGAGTTGGTCTTGCCGCCGTGTAGCCCGATTCCGGCCACAGTTGGCCAGGGTCTCTTTATGAAATGAGTTGGGCTCGTGCCCCTCTTTGATTTGAGAGGTGGATCGTCCCTTGAGGTGGCCGGAGGAGTGAGAAACGGCGCGGTGAAGTTGAGCAATTTCCGGCGAGATTTTGGCTTCGTTGGGTGATGGCGTGGAGGCCGAGTTGGTGGCTCCCCTTTGGGGGGTTTTGTTAGCCTTGGAGAGAGAAAGCTATTGGAAGTGGTTTCAAGCCTTGCCATGGCTGGAGGAGGGAGATCGGAGAAGTTGAAATTCCAGCGAGGGTTTGCACCTTTGAGGTGAGTTTTGGACCTTTTTCGATCAAAATTGGTCTTAACTTTGAACTAGAAAGTTGTTGGAAATGTCGAGATCTTCAAATCCATGTGTAGGTTGCATTTTTCTGGGCTGGTGAGGTTTTCCGGCGGCGATTTCCGTCCGAGGTGTTTTTCGACGAGTTTTATGTCGTTTTGCTCGGAATCGCGCACCGATCGCAGTGGTGAGGTTTATATTTCGAATTAAGCATTGGAAATTATTGCGAGGTTTTATGGTGTGATTATCGGATTTTGACGATTTCGTCGATATTGAATTATATGTTTCTGGGAACGGTTGTTTCTCGTGATGTGATTCGAGGTTTTGAGTTATGATTTTGAGCGGTGGATTTTATGATTATCCAAGGGATCGTGATCGTTCGTTTGGCGAGAGATTTTCTGCCGGATCACTAGATTAACGAGTATTGCGTTATGCTCATCTGTGAGTGGAGTTTTTTATTTTCACTGTCGTTGCGAGTTCGTGATTTTCCGTATTTGTTTATATACGATGTTGAGTTTATTTATTGCTTTTGGAGGTATTATTTTATATTTTATATGGTGATGGCATTACTTGCATCGATGCTTTGGCTACTCGGCTGATCACCGGTAGTCAGACCCAGAGTTGAGAGATTCCTCTGGGTAGGGTTGAGAGATTCCCCTGTGCAGTATTGAGAGATTCCTCTGTTATGCCGCTAGGGTTGAGAGATTCCCCTAGGCTATCACCATTGGGCTTGAGACATTCGCCTGGCACCTCCATATATATATTTTTTCCGAACTCGCTTTGCATTGACTTTATGATATATGAAATTGGTGAAAGGCATATGTTTATTTTCGTCAACTCACTCTAACGATTTTATTTGCCTTTCCCCTGGGCTTTTTGGTTTCCGTGCCCAGTTTGCAGTTCAGATTCTAGTGTCGCACGTCGCAGTCAGAGGCTTAGTATTCGAGCTATGATTCTTTTATGGTAGGTTCTTAGTTTGGCCTACTATTTGTATATATATATATACTAGAAGTCGCTCTGAGCACTCTGATGTTATATTTTCATACGATTTTCCTCGGATTTCTGTAAAGTATAGTTTTATTTATTACTTTACATTACTGTTATGATATTGAGAAATCCGGATGGGATTGGTGCCCACGGTTTGATTTTTGTGGCATAGGATGAAGTGTATCACTACAAGAAAATATCACTTAGACCACGGAAACATAATTATTCCGTGGTCCAAGTGACACCTGGACGACGGAAACTTCTCCGTCGTCCATGTACCACCTGGACGACGGAGAATACTATCTACGTCGTCCAGGTTCTCACCTGGTCAATGGACCGACACGCCGTGGTCCGAGTGACGTCCACTTAGACGACGTACCGACACCTCCGTCGTCTAAGTGAAGCATTATATAAGCCCGATGCCAAACTCTCTAGCTTCCTCTCCCGGGAAATTTTAATGAAGAAGAAGAAGGAGAAGGAGAAGGAGAAGGATCTCCGCTCACTCTTAACTGATCGAGCATAATCTCTTCTTGTCTTGATCAGCTAGCGCCTCACGTGTGCACGCAATGCAAACGACGATCGACGTCCTAGCTAGTTAGCTGGCTAGATATATAGCACTATATATATATATATATATATATATATATATATATCGATTTTCGACTCCGACCATCGATTAATTCGCCATATATATATCGGAGAAGGCCAGCAGGTACGTAATACGCAGTTAATTTTCCAACACCATTAACGTAGGTTTATCTATATATATTTAATTGCATGTACGTTTGTTAAAACGCCCATTGTTAATAATTAATTAATTAGTACGTCTAATTAATATATAATTAATATATTAAGTTAGGAAATTGATGATCGATATATATATTAATTAGTTAATTATAGACACATATGTAGTACGTATATATATATGTATGGATGTTTTAAAATTTTCTTAATATTTAGTTAAAACGTACATACATGCATGGATGTTAGCTACACATATTAAATTACGTAATTGATCGATGTAGATCGAGTACGTATAATTAATAGTTAATTAATGGACTAATATATATGTAATAATTAATTAATCATAATATTTTGTAGCAGTATGGCACTACCAGAAGAATATCTATAGCCGACGATTTGGTGTCGTCGGTCTGTTCCGTTTTATCGTCGGGTATAGTCTATACCCGACGACTCATCGTCGGTTATAGTCTCGTCGGAAATGCACCGTCGGTGATACTATAACCGACGATGAATTAGGTTTTTCGTTGGAAAAAAAGATGACTAAAGGCAACGAGACATTATCGTCGGGCATAGTTTAAAACTATAGCCGACGATGTTGACATATATCGTCGGTTATAGTCATTATTAATTAAATTTTTTTTGCAGGTTCTGGGTTTTATCCCAGAACCTGTATTCCCAAAAACTCACCAATATTGTTCAAATTGAAAATCAACAACTATTTAAACTATAGTAGTAAATAAATAAAATAAAAAACCGAAATCGTTCAAATCTATATACATATGCGTACGTAGTAAATAATTAAAATAAAAAACAGACATTGTTCAAATCTACGAGGGTCCTAAGTCTATGTCAAACGGATCATCATAACTTGGTTGGTCCAGGTCTGGCTGAGGCTGAGGCTGAGGCTGCGGCTGAGGCTAAGGCTGTGGCTGAGGCTGTGGCGCACCGAAAATGGGCGGGGGGGGGGGGGGGGGGGGGGTGGGGGGGGGGCTATCTGGATTCCAGATGCATGCAACTGTGCATAACATTGCTGCATCCAGTTCCCATCATCTACTACTGTTCGGCCAACCGATTCTGCTCTGCGGCTCGCGCCTGCTCCATCTCCTCCATCCGACGCCGTTGAGCTTCCATCTCAATCGCTTGCCTATGAAGCTGCTCCTGTAGCTCATTAGTCTTCGAAGATGATCCCGATCCGCGAGAGAATTCAGGGGTATTCTTCAGTAGCCCTTGACCCCACTTTCCGGAACCCCTGCAGTAGAAAGTGTTCTTCCCTGGAGGGATCGCAGTTGACATAATCCTGGCCCTGACGATCGAATCAAATTGATCAATCTGATCAATCGGGAGTTCCGCATCGGGGGTGTTGGGATAGAGCTCTCTCGCCACTTGAGTCAACACCTCCGGAATCGCCTCCTGAACTCTCGCCTAATTGACAAAGAAAAATAAAATATTAATTAATGTAAACAATCTAAAAAAATAAGAAATATGTTTATTTTGTTATAAGGACACTTACAGTATATTCGGGGGACTGCGGATACGCGTGCTGCATCGTATAGACAAGGGGATCCTCTTCTAGGTGGTTGGCCGCCTCCTCGATCCACCCCGAGTATGATCTGGAACCGGCATGATGATTTTTTGTGTTTTTGGCCCGGTTCCTTGTGTTGACTTCAAAAATAGCCAGCTCGATTAATCCAACATCAAAAAAATATTAGCCAAATAATTTGAGGGAAGTACGATAAAACAAAAATTTAATCGATCGAAGGTTGCGTACCTTCAATTTTGGGTTGTTGAAGTGAACCACAAGCCACCGCCACTCGTACTCCCTATAACGAAACTTGCTAGGGGTACCGGAACGATCGTCGCCGTACTTTTTCTAATGTTTTTTCAGCTCGCCCTTCCACTCCTTATACCTATATTAATAAAATCAATCGTTAGTAACTTACAACATTTTATAAACATAATCAAAAGAAACGAAAAAATTTCAACAAATGAATCTAGTAACCTGCTCCCATGCACTTCATCCGCCCACATGGGTCTAATGTCGTTGTCCACGCGGAACCACCTCTGCAATGCATATATATATATCAATAATATTAAAAATTTATATAAAAAATATACATAATGAATATACAATTCAACTCACCGACAACGCATTATTCAGCTCATATTTGACGGATTGCGGCACTGAATTCCAATCTGGCCACAACATTGGGACTCTATCCCGTATGAGGCTGCCCGCCATCCCTGCGTACCTTCGAGTGACCTTTCCCTCGATCACCTGCCCTCTATCCCCGGTCGGAATCATAACTTGGCCACCACCGCTAGCCTGAATGGCGTCGTCCAGTAACTTGCCGATGACGGGGCCTCTGGTTCTCTTTTGTTTGTCACCGGGCATGATCTCGCCTATCACATATATATGTAGACGACTTTTTAAATATCAACACCTAATTGAATTTAAATATTACTAAGTAAAAAGATATCACTAATTAATATTTACCTGATTCGTCGGTGCATTGTCCCGGAATCCTCACACTCTAAAGAGGTTCCGGGAAGGGTACATACCCGTATGCCTGGTCCGGGGTAATGAACCCTCGCTGTCCTGGAACAGGCATACCCGTGGAATCGACGAGAGGTATTGTCGGGATTTCCAACGGTAAGAATAGGGTAGACGGCGGGCATAGTCGCATCCTGGCCGAGGATTGAGTCGATCCACCAGCCTCTTCGGAAGAAAGAGGCGTCTGGTAGGTGAATGGGGAAGGCTCCTCGCGATGAATCTCCGGCATTCGGACCGAGGATTGAGTCGCACTATCCGTTTCCGGCGTGCGACTGACCTCATAAAGCCTCCTCGCGCCTGAGGATCGAGCAGGCTCGACCTGCTGCTGCTGAGGTTGTCCCTCACCCAGAAGTGTACGGTGCCGAGAGGTGGGAGGAATGCTGTAAGTGTTGCCGACGCTGGTGGATCCTGATGCGGACCGACTTCCGCTGCCCTCATCCCCACGTCCCGATCTCCCTCTCCCTCTCGACCTCCCCCTCGACCCCCCTCGGGAAGCACCGCAATTCAACCAATTCATCGTTGCTAAAATTAAAATCCTTCCACTCACATAAAATTTCCATTATATCACATAATTTCATTATATATTAATTCCTTCATATATAATTCCACTAAATTACAAAAAATAAAAATAATTCCAATTAATCCAAAAATTCGACGCTCAAAATAATTCCCAATATAATTTCACTAAATTACCACAATCCAAAAAATCAGCACTAAAAAATTCAATAATATCCAATATATAATCCAATAATAGATTAAACTCCTCTATATATATAATTAAACCAATAATTCTAATTAAAAATCCAAAAAATCAACAATAATTCCCAATATAATCCAATAATTCCAACAATATATCCAAAAAATCAACACAAAAAAATTCAATAATATCCAATAATTAATTAAGCTCCTCTATATATATATAAACCAATAATTCTAATTAAAAATCCAAAAAATCAACAATAATTCTCAATATAATCCAATAATTCCAACAATATATCCAAAAAATCAACACAAAAAAATTCAATAATATCCAATAATTAATTAAGCTCCTCTCTCTCAATATATAAACCAATAATTCTAATTAAAAATCCAAAAAATCAACAATAATTCCAATGCAACAATCCACAAAATTCAACATGCAATAATCCAATATATATATTCGCACAAACATCCACATTATCGATAAACAAACTAAACAAATTAAAATCTAACCTAATTAAATAAAAAAAATTCAAAATTGGGGATTTAGGGTTAGGGATTTAATTAAAACCTGTTTTTTTGCTTGAGGATCGATGCTTGGAGGCTTGAGGATGACAAGCTTGCTTGAACGATGAAAGCGGTGGAAATGGAATCGGAGCAGATTTGAGAGAGTTTTGGGCAGTTACGTTCTGCCCAAAACGGCTGTGCTGGGAAATATAATGCAAAACTATAGCCGACGATATAAGTATCATCGTCGGCCATAGTATAACCGACGATATTTTACATGAATATCGTCGGTTATAGTAGCCTATAGTATAACCGACGATAATTGATATGAATATCATCGGTTATAGTATTTTTAATTTTTTTTCATATGCATCTCAATTAATAATACGAAATTATTAGAAAGAAAAAAACGGAAAATATTTAAAAGCCTAAATTAGAATGGCATTTAATTTTTTTTTTAAATCTAACTTATTACGTACACGTACCATGGTAAAAAATGCTCAATTTATGATCTCTATTTTTCCAAAAATACTTAATTGACCTGATTTTATCTAAAAAAAACTTAAAAACTTATAAAACATACTGTTGAACTACCGATTAATTCAAATCTCTCTCTCTCTCTCGATCTCTCTCAATCTCTCTCTCGATCTCTCTCGATCTCTCTCAATCTCTCTCTCGATCTCTCTCGATCATTATCCGAGGTATTTAGCAATTTAATTGATCGACACAATTGATGATTTTAATTGATGTCGCATAAAATTGTTTCCGTTCGTAGTTGTAGTACTCGATTTCATGAAAGTATTATTTAGTTAAAGTCGATCATCTTCATACACATCATTTTACATTGCACGTTCAAACTCAAATTAACACATACATACACTAAGGTGCATAGTCAGAATCATCGCTTGAGTCTGACTCGGTTTTCGAGTTAATTTCAGGTAAGATGTGTAAGCCCTCGTCACTTGAGTCTTCATTGTCTTCATTTTGATTAACATCAATAAGATTCGGTTGAGGAATTCGTACCACATTGCCCTGTCTCACATTATTAAGGCAAATTGTTGAGGTTTCAGGAGTACCAGTTGCGTTCGGCTCTTGGTATGCACTAACTTCTTCATTATCCGAGGTCACACCAAGGGTGGAGGCACTGTATATGTTTCTTGGAAGAGCATGGTTAACCACTTTCCACGCGCCTTTATGCACAAGATCATCAAGATAGAACAATTGTTTCACCGCCGTGGCTAAAACAAACGGATCATCTTCATACCAGCTTGTAGCAGTATTCACCGAAAAAATACCGTATTGATTGGTCCTTGTGTTCTGAGGGTCGGTATCAAACCATCTACACTTAAACAAGTGCACGGTCATGCATTCCCCATATATTAATTCGACAACTGAATGGAGAACACCGTAATAGTCAACTCCATTCTGCCCACCATGCACCATTACCCCAGAATTCTGTGTTTTTCGTCTGACATCTCTATGTTCACAAATAAATAGCACGCCATTTACCTTACACATAGGATAAACTCTGGAAGTTACCAGTTTCTGTGCCAAGAGCCTCAATTCGTGTGACCACTGTGGGATACCATCATCTTGTACATGGTTCATCTGAATATAATAATTTATTAACTTAACTATAAATATGGACGAGACATGCAATTAAATTCATATACAAGTCAATACCGCTATATACGTACCCATTTGCCAAAATAGTTTGCGAACGTCTTCTTGTGGTAGTTAACATCACCGGAAATGGCAGGGCAGTAAAGGTGCATATTTTTTCAATATTGAACTTCTGGACAGTTAATCAATACCGACCAGTGGGCAATGACTAGCTCATATGGTTCCAAATTGTACGAGTTGGGCAACTTTCCGGAAACTTCAACATCATCGGAGATGATTGAAAGGTTGAACTGTGCTCCATCTACTGGCATATGTTGTGGAGGGTCCTCGAACGCTCCCAAATACAGTCTGGTGTACGTTACGCACTCGTGCGCAATATATGCTTCAGCGATACACCCTTCGGGTGCAGATTTGTTCATCACATAGTCTTTGTAGTCCCCTAATTGTCTATAAATTGGTAATTACAGAGCATGTTATGAATATTGTAAAATAAGAGAATAAATAATATTCAAGACATATATAGCCAAATTTAGAGATGCATTACGTACCTTTCCATAGGATACATCCATGTGTAGTGTACTGGACCAGTAAGCAACAATTGTTCCGGAAGATGGAGCATCAGGTGAGGCATGATGTCGAAAAAGTTTGGAGGAAATATTCTTTCAAATTTGCACATGATAAAAATGATGTCCTGTTGCATTTCCAACAAGTCCGATTTCTTCACTTCTCTCGTGCATAACTTCTGAAAGAATCTTGACAAAGCCACTAACGGCTCCACCACCTCTTTGGGCAGGTACCCTCGAATGAAAACAGGGAAGAGGCGTTGAAGCAGTATATGACAGTCATGACTCTTTAGTCCGTACATCTTATTGTCTTTGAAGTTAACACATCGACTTATATTTCCAGCATAGCCTGAAGGATACCTGACATTACCCATCCAGCCAAAAATTTCATTCTTCTGGGCAGGCTTGACGGTATAAGGAGCTTGTGGCATTTTTTTCTTCCCATCTTTCAACCACAAATGTTTTTGCAGTCCCATCCTTTTAAGATTAATGCGTGCCTTCGGGCCGTCTTTAGTTTTTCCCTCCCAATTCAACAATGTGCCGACCACACTCTCGCACACATTTTTCTCTATGTGCATGACATCTAAGTAGTGTCTGATCAGCAACTTGGACCAATACGGAAGTTCCCAAAAAATACTTTTGTGTGTCCAGAATTTATACCTGTCGGGTTTGTCAGGTATTGACGCCACTATCTCAGGATGATTGCTGAGCTGCCCAAAATCGTATTCATTTAGCACTTCCAATATTTCATCCCCCGTCCATCTCCTCGGCTGCTCACCTGTTTCCACAGTCCCATCAAATGCCTCCATATCCTCCCGAAATGGGTGATCATGTGGAAGCCAACAACGATGACGCATCTGTACAATCTTCCTACAATGAGGCCTGCAACACTCAACAGTCATGCACTCTGGACAAGCCCTGTATCCCCTGGTAATGTTGCCCGACAACATCCCGCGTGCAGGAAAATCGCTAATGGTGCCAACAAGCATGGCATGCATCTGGAACATCTCATTTTTCAACTTGTCATAAGTGGGATGACCATGCTCACTCAAGTACTTAAGCTCCTCAATCAAGGGTCTCAAATACACATCGAGACACTTTCTTGGATAACCCGGCCCTGGAAATATCATAGTGAGCATATTGTATTCTTTCTTCATGCACATCCATGGAGGAAGGTTGTACGGTACCAAAATAACTGGCCATATACTGTATTGAAGACTCATGTTGCCAAAAGGGTTGAATCCGTCAGATGAAAGCCCCAGCCAAACATTTCGAACCTTTGATGCAAAATAAGAAAACTCCTTCACCATGTGCTTCCAAGCCTCTCCGTCAGCAGGGTGTATAAGCGTATCACCGTCGGACAAATTCCTCTCGGCCCACCATCTCATAGCTTCAGCTGTGTGTGCACACATGAACAACCGTTCTAGCATATCTATCAGCAGAAAATACCGAAGTATCTTCACAACTTTCTTGTTTCCGCCAGGAGTCAACTTATACCTATCTGTACCACATACCGGGCATTCATCAAGGGATTCAAGATCATTCCCATAAGCATCTTCACCCCAGAAGAGAACACAATCATATCTACAAGCATGGATTTTAATGTAGGAAAGGCCAAGATGTTTCAGGATCTGTCGCACCTTACGATGAGTGGTAGGAAGACGATGACCGGGGGGCAACAACGAACCAGACCAGTTCAGCCAATCATCAACAGCCTTCACACTCATTTTGTTCTCCAGTTTGAGCTTCATTACTCCCGTAACACTTTCAAGAACAGTCTTATTACACCCGTTGTACAACGGGGTCCGTTGGAAGGCAATGAGGTTGTTGTACTTGTCCATACTAGCAGTGTTGACAGCTGTAAGTAATTGCTGGACAGGCTCAATATGAGGGAAGTCTCCAACGGCAGGAGGGATATCCGGTGCTTGAGCAAATATACCGCTCTCATGAGGAAACATATCATTGATCAACCTTGTTGTTGGATCATTGGATGTACTGCCACTCTCAAAAAATTGTCCGTGATCATGTTGACCAACTGATGAGCTCTCACCGTGATAAATCCAACATGTGTACTTATCCCAAAACCCGTTTTTCTTCAAGTGCTCCAATACTTGATCGATGTGAAAACGATATCGCTCGCTGCGACACTGACATTTTGTGACGACCCGGACCAGAATCAGCAGTGTGATCAGCTTACTTCATGAGTTACTGCGTAATCACAGATTTCCAAAGGTTGTTTGAATCGCCAGGTTTGATAACGACTAAATCATTGGCTGAGAATTGGAGCTGAGTCTCTTCTTGAGAGTCGTTGTACGTGTGATTTCGAGTTCGTGGGTGGTTCCGGATCGTTATTTGGACGACCGAGGAATAAATTATGAATATTTGAATTTTGATATAATCGGTTTTATATGTCAGATTTGTTAGCGACTAAATTACCAGACGAGAATTTGGTTTCGGCTTCTTCACGGAAGATGTTGAGTATTTAATTTCGAGCTTGTGGGAACTTTCGGAGCATTATTCCGAGTTACGAGGATTATGTTGTGAATATTTCCGATTGTTGATTATTTAGTCGGTTAAAGTATGTGTTTGGGTCAACCGTTGACTTTTTATCGGTTTGGTCGATGTGTTTGACTTCGGGTGATAATTGAAGAATATGTCGAGTCGAGTTTGTTGCCGCGAGAATTATCGAAATCGGGTTTACGACGCGAAAGTTACGGATGTTTAAAGTTTGTCGAAATGTATAATTGGAAGTTTCCTTATTTGGAAGGTATTTATTGTGGGTTACTATTTTGGGCAAGTCAACTATTCATTTTGGATGTTGACTTGGTTAACACGGGGAGAGAGAAGTGAGCGACGGTGACCGACGTGCTCCACGGCGGCGAAGCCCGTCCGGCCACCTCCGGGCACGACCCTGGTACCGTTTGACTCGCCTTGGAGCCCTCGACCCCGTGCCGGTCTCCTCTCACGGCGAGGTCGCCGGAGGTGGAAGATATTTCCGGCCAAAAATGATGAATTTTGGGGTTAATGGTGGATTTCGATTCCGGCCGAGTTGAGCTCAAACAAGGATTAGGTTTTGTAGCCCTCATCTCCATGATTCTAACCATATAGGTATGAAGTTCTAATTTTGCTTGTGTGTGGAGAATTTTGGATTTGAAATTTGTGAGACAATTTGGTTTATCATGAAATTGACATGGTTAGAGTGAGAATTGGCCTTCGATGCAGTTGTGAAAGTTGCTCAGTGGGTGATTTTGAGTGGAATAGGGGTTGCTCCGCCGAGGAATGTTCAGTTTGGTGGCGGCGGCGCCGGCGGCTGCGGTCAACGGTGGTCAGCTTTGACTTTTTAGGGTTTTCGACAAGTTGCATGTCATTTCACTCGAAATCTCGCCCTGATCGCAGTGGGGAGGTTCGTTTTTCGAATTGAGCGTCCGAAATTACAGTGAGGTATTGAGGTGTGATTTTCGGATTTTCGACAGTTTGTCATAATCGGATTACGTGTTTCCGAGAACAGTGGTTTCTCATGATTTGTTTTGAATTGTCGAGTTATGACTTTGAGATATGAACTTTGTGATTATTCAGGGGTTCGTGATCGTTCTTTTGGCGAGGGACTTTCCGCCGGATCAAGGGTTAACGCGAACTGCGTTACGCTAGTCTGTGAGTAAACATTTCTTTTCACGGATTGATTGCGAGTCTTTCATATATGATTTTCGAACTTGAGCATGCAGTATGATCATGATTTTTATGAGCATGTGTTTTACGATTATACATATACGGATATGCGTATACGAGTATACATATATATTATCTTTATGCATGTGCATGAAAAGGATTTATGATTTGGTTTACACAGAGTACAGTCTCAGTATATGTTGTTGTATCGATACACTCGCATCCCGGCTGATCCCCGAGGGTGCCTACCTACCAGGGGGGACTGTTTCTTGTGCCGATGTAGTTCCGGGTGGAAACAGATACCCTGACCAGAGGCCTTTCTGGCTAGAATCACGTGTGGGTCTGAGATCCCGTGATTCAGACTGTACTGGCACGGATGTGTCCACGAGCGACCCCGTGGGATTTTATGCATGCTCTGTATGCGTGAGGAGTTAGATTCTCCCTCGTGTACCCGGACGCGTGAGGAGTTAGAGTCTCCCTCGTGTACCATTTAATTTTTATACATTCGACTCGCATATGTTTTTATAACGTATATATTATTCGGTGAAAGACATTTATTTTCGTCCACTCACTCTAAAAGTTTTCATGTCTTTCCCCTGGGTTTTTCGGTTTCCGTGCCCAATTCAGTTCGGACTCTAGTGTCGCACGTCGTGGTCGGAGGCATAGTGCTCGAGCTACCTTGTTTCTTCCAGTAGGTTTATTGTTTTACCTACTGTGGTATACTTATATGATTATACATTAGAGGTCGCTCTGAGTATTCTGTTGTATATTTTATATGATTTTACTCCGGATTTCAGTAAAGTACGGATATATTTATTACTTTACATTATTGTTGATATATTGAGAAATCCGGATGGGATTGGTGCCCATGGTTTGATTTTTGTGGCATAGGATGAAGTGTATTTTCCGGGTGCAGGTAATGGTAATTCCACGTTAGTAACGAAACTCTGCCGAAATTTGATGGTTTTTGTTGGTTTGTATTTTTAGAAGGGGGTTTGATTCCGGTTTAGGCAATTAAACCGAGGTTGGGTCCTTTCAGCTTGGTATCAGAGCATTAGGTTATAGGTATTGTAGACTTCTGTAGTCGTGTTTACTAAGGATATTTGAGAATGTACAACATGTCTGGAATGGTGACCCGACCAGCCGGCGGATACTCATCAATATTCCGGGTGTTGTATACTTTCAAATATTTAAAGTTCCATGATTACGTTCTACTTGTTGTGAACGATGTTTTATTCATTAGGATGCCTCCTTGACGTGCTTTCCGTGTCGGTACGGTTGTGGATCCTATTGAGGATCAATCGACGCGTGATTTGCCAGTGAGTTATGGGTTTGGAGGAGTATTCTGAGTTCAGAGATTTGTGTGGCACGGTTTGCCTGGTTGTGTGTGTATGAGCGTCTACATGTTGCCTCAGAGCTGAGAATTGTGGTAGTTGGTGTCTTGCCTGAGTCAGATTATTGTTTTTGGTGGGCTAGTATTGTGTGAGTTCCTATTGCGACTCCTTGGCCTACATTCAGGGTGTTGTTTATACGGTAATGGTTTAATCAGGCTACCCAGCAATCGAATGAGGAGTGTTTACCCATCTGAGGCAGAGATGCATTGTCCACATGTTTGTCCCTATTTGCACGTGTTATGTGGCTTCAGAAGAAGCGGTGCGCGAGGTTTGAGATGAGTTTGAACCTGAGCATCAGAGAGAGAGTCTGATTTATATGCCTGGAGATAGCCATGAGGAGCTTAGTGTGCTGCACTCAGTGGCGAGGCTATTGAGAAGGAAAGTTGTACACGGTTTCCGATGTGTTGGTTTGGGGAAAGTGGACCTAGTCGAGATATTTGATGAGGTTGAGTTCCGACACCTCGGGATCAGTGACTTCATCAGGCTGTGGTCTTTTTGATTATGTTGGGGGTCATCAGATCAAGCAGAGGATCCGTTTGGTGGTGATGGAGATCACAGAGTAGCGGACTTGTTCCTGTGGCATGAGTCAGGGTGATCGTTGGTGATCCTTTAACGCAGTAGGTGTTGCGGTGATTTGTGTTCGTGGAGCACTCTCGGTTGCTATTATGGTGGCCAGGAGGGTCACGTTACGAGGGAGCGCCCTCAGCGAGCTGTTTTAGCGGTTCGGCAGCTCAGAGTTCACGAGAAGGTCATGATGCCATTTCTGGAGTGTGACCAACGCAGCCTTCTGGACGAGTTAATCAGCAATGTCGCAATTGACGTGGGCGGCTAGTTAGGCATGTTGGAGTTTGTGCCATGACCTTGTTTGAGGACAGACTTTTCTCCGAGGTTACTGTTGTTTGATATCCATGGTCATTGTACCTGTATCTCCACTTCCGAGATTTTGGATAGTGTTGCATCCATCCGGAGGTTGCGAGATCCTTGTTAGAGGTTATGTGTTAGACGCTGAGCTGTATTGCTAGATACCGTTGACTTTAGTGTGATTGTGAGTATGGACTTACTGACAACACATTTGGCTGTGTTCGAGTGCCTTGAGAAGGTGGTTGTGTTTCGACGACCAGGTTTCCCGAGATACTGTTTCGCGGCGATGGTCGAGCGGATGGTGGAGACGAGTTGTGTTGCTTGCTTAGCTCATGTAGTGGATACTACGGTTGTTGTGCCCGACATTGGTGACATAGAGGTGGTTCCCGAGTTTCCAGGTGTGTTCCGGAGGAGTTACCAGGTGTTCCTCCAGTTTGGGAGACTGACTACACCATTGAGCTTGTACCGGACGCTGAACTCATTTTACCGACGTCTTGTCGTTCGGAGCCAGCGGAGCTGATGGAGCTATAGGTTTGACTCTAGGAGTTGCTGGAGGAGGTTTCAAGAGATTTCATGTGACCTAGTGTACCTGCGTGGTGCGCTCTTGCTTTATTTGTACGGATGTTGGATGATTCGATGAGGTGGTGCATTGAATACCGAAGCCTGATTCGCTTCAGAGGAGAGTGAGTATCCTCTGCTTCAGATTGACGATTGGTTTGATCAGCTCGCGAGAGCTTCAGTCTTTTCGAAGATTGATTACGGGTCCGGATACCATCAGTTGAGGATCGATGAGTCAGATGTGGTTTGGACAGCTTTCGGATCTCGATGCGAGCATCAGGAGTTCTTGGTCACGCCATTGGTTGACCAACGTTCCGTAGTTCTTACGGACTTGATGGACCGAGTGTTCAGACGGCTTCTGAACGAGTTTGCGGTCATGTTCGTTGGCAATATCCTGATGTACTCCAGGAGTGTGGGTCAGTACCTGAAGCAATTGTGAGCGGTTTTACGGACTTCGCGAGGTGATCAGCTATTTGCGAAGTTCATCCAGTGTGAGTTATGGTTGATTTGCGTGAAGAATTTAGATCACGTGATGTTAGCTGAAAGAGTCAGTGTGGATTCCGATCAGATAGAAGCCGTGTTGATTTAGGGATTTCCCTACCATTGTACCAGAGATCAGGAGTCTCTTGGGTTTGGCAGGCTACTATCGGTGCTTTGTGCAGGATTTTTCCGGATTGCCACTTCACTTTCTGGATTGATGAAGAAGGTGTCAAGTTCGAGTAGTGCGATGCACGCGAGGAGAGTTACTTACTCCTGAAGGATGGTTGACCGTTGCTTCGGTTTTGACGTTACCAGACGACCGTGACGAGTTCGTGAGTTATGGCGATGCATCGAGATTTGGATTTGGTTATGTTTTGATGCTGTGTAGCAGAGCGGTGGCTTATGATTCCAGGCAGTGGAAACTTTATGAAGCTACGTATCCTATGTATGATTTGGGTGTAGCTGTCCTTATGTTAGCATCAGAGAGTTAGAGATACTACTGCTACGTCGTGCAGCGCAGTGTAGGATGTACACTAATCACTTGAGTTTCATCTACTTGCATTTTCGACCAGATTTGAGTTTGAGGCGACATAGATGTATGGGGTCGACTAACGACTATGGCTGCACCTTTGAGTTTGTTGGAGAAGGCTAGAGATTGTACTTTGACTATCCTTCTGGGATGTTGTTGCTGATGCATTCAATCGGAAGTCAGGAGCTTCAGTATTTCATGTATGTGTGGCTCGAGTTTCCGTGTTAGCCGAGTTGCGTGCTACGGGAGCTGTGTTCGAGTGTGATGATGTTGAAGCTTATCGTTTTGTGTGCGTTATGCACTGTTGGTGCAGAAATGTGTTTGATACTTCGAGTTTACTACTCGTGACGCAACATGAAGAACAATGTAGCAGCTTGTGTGTGCAGATGCCACATTTGTCGGTAGACGATGGCTAGGAGGCGGAGACTTGTCAGAGAGTTACAGCCATTTGAAATTTCCGGTTAGACGTGACGTTTGTTGCTGTGATCTTGTGTGCCAGTACGCACTTCGGTTTGTAATACCAGTTGTCAGGCCATTGTGGACCATTTGATGAACTTAGTACGTTTCCTTGTACTTTTCGTAAAAGATTTCAGTGGCAGGCTGACATAGTTGTGTTTGACGGAGATTATCCATCTACGTGGTGTACCTTTGTCCCAGTTTACTGGTCGAGGTAATCAGCTACAACTGAGTGTGGGTGAGCTTTGCAGCGAGCATTGGGGACCAGATTACAAGTTAATATCGGTTCTTATCCTCGCATTGGCGGGCGATCTTTGAGGACTATTCAGACCTTGGAGGGCATATTGTGGACCTCGGTATTGCAGTTCCGGAGGATTTGGGACTAGCAGTTTCAGTTGTTCGAGATTGCATGCAGTACCAGTTTGTTGACTACTATGATTTTGACGTTGCTTGATGTCGTTTTGAGGATGATGTTGTACTCTATTGTGTTGGAACGAGTTTGATGTGAGTTGACGTTTGATTCTGATTTTGTGGAATGTGCTACCACAGACTATCAGATTAGCGGAATCGAGATGATAATTGCTTGAGTTCGATGTTTGAGTTATGTTGGTGTGTGTGGATTGAGTTATGATTTGCCACGTTATTTTGATCTGTATGTGGTCATAGGCAAATTTGTGTTGTGCCGTATAGTTCGGCATCGCCTATAGTCTTGGCTTTTGTGTGTTGTGTTCCGTGTGGCGAAACTATATTTCAAATGTGTTACGTGTTTTGTACCCTATCAGTTCCTTATGTAGGAACATTTGGCGTTTGTGTGGTGCCAGTTCAGATTCGAGATTTGAGGGTACATGGATTACAGTACAGAGCTATCTCCTATTGTGGAGTCTGTTGTCAGAATTGTTCAGTTGACGTTGTCACTGGAAAGTTGAGCAGTATGCAGAGGCAGTGCTCCTACTTTTAGTCGGCAGACTCGAAAATTTCGAGGTCGAAATTTTTTAAGGGGGGTGGATTTGTAACGACTCGGACCAGAATCAGCAGTGTGATCAGCTTACTTCATGAGTTACTGCGTAATCACAGATTTTCAACGGTTGTTTGAATCGCCAGGTTTGATAACGACTAAATCATTGGCCGAGAATTGGAGCTGAGTCTCTTCTCAAGAGTCGTTGTACGTGTGATTTCGAGTTCGTGGAAGGTTCCGGATCGTTATTTGGACGACCGAGGAATAAATTATGAATATTTGAAGTTTTGATATAATCGGTTTTATATGTCAGATTTGTTAGCGACTAAATTACTGAACGAGAATTTGGTTTCGGCTTCTTCACAGAAGATGTTGAGAATTTAATTTCGAGCTTGTGGGAACTTCCGGAGCATTATTCCGAGTTACGAGGATTATGTTGTGAATATTTTCAATTGTTGATTATTTAGTTGGTTAAAGTATGTGTTTGGGTGAACCGTTGACTTTTTATCAGTTTGGTCGATGTGTTTGACTTCGGGTGATAATTGAAGAATATGTCGAGTCGAGTTTGTTGCCGCGAGAATTATCGAAATCGGGTTTACGACGCGAAAGTTACGGGTGTTTAAAGTTTGTCGAAATGTATAATCGGAAGTTTCCTTATTTGGAAGGTATTTATTGTGGGTTACTATTTTGGGCAAGTCAACTATTCATTGTGGCATAGGATGAAGTGTATTTTCCGGGTGCAGGTAATGGTAATTCCACGTTAGTAACGAAACTCTGCCGAAATTTTGATGGTTTTTGTTGGTTCGTATTTTCAGAAGGGGGTTTGATTCCGGTTTAGGCAACTAAACCGGGGTTGGGTCCTTTCACATTTCATACACGGACAATAATGAATTGTCATCCCTCCACAATTAACCTTCACATATTCCACAAAACTTCTAATTCCACGGTGATATCTTACATCTCATCTTGGAAGACACATCCAACTCTTGTCCATCCTGAAAATTATAACTGCATGTATATATACCCTAAACTATAAATTACATAATTTAATTATTCGATCTACTCGATCGATCCCTAACTAGCGCTATAGCTAGCTAGCTAGCTAATTAATTAATTACAAATGAACATATATATATAGTCGTCTAATTATTAATTCTACTCGATCCATATATATAATTATTCATATATATATATATAATTTCGTCTAATTTAACTCGATCAAAATCAAAACATTCGATCAATCAATTAATATAAATATATATTATTATAATTCCCATAATTTTAATATATATATATATACACGTACACCCTAACTATATATAATCGATCACAAAAATCTAAATATATATATAACCACACTATAATTAATCACAATTAACCGAAACATCACAATAATCACAATATATATTATACCCATATATAATTAATAATCACAATTAATCCTATAATAATCACAATATATAATGCAATTAAATAAATTAATCACCCTAGCTATATATATATATTCACAATAATCAACACAACAATATTTACATACTACTCCAACTCAATTAACTATCAATCATCGATCAATTACTCAAACTCAAGAATCAATTAACTCGATCGATCAATATATTCAAAATCAACATCGATCGATCAACAATCGATCAATACACACATGCATGCATATATATATATAATATTAAGTACGTACATATATATAATGAATCATCACGAACTCATTCTCGACCGTTTTTGACATCACCTAAAGATTTCAGAGCATTTTCAGTTTTCGCGAGAGATTTTTTTGAATGACAGATCGAGCTGCTGCCCAGAATGGATCTGAAATAAGAAACTATAGCCGACGATAGAAAAAAATCGTGGGTAATAGTAAAAAAAATCGTCGGTAATAGTGGAAAACTATACCCGACGATTTTCCGGCGACTATAACTGACGACAAGAATATCTAGTCGGTAAAAAAACTATAACCGACGAGGTAATCCTGTCGTCGGTTATAGTTTACTATACCCGACGAGAACCCTTATCGTCGGTCATTTTTTGGGAATCTCGTCGGGTATACTGCTTCTACTGGTAATGTGGACAAGAGTTGGATGAAGTTGAAGAATAGATGTGATGTCCGGTATATGGATGGAATTAGCGAATTTGTGAATTTTACGATAGAACATGGTCAGGGAAAGAAGCGTTTCAGGTGTCCGTACCAGAAATGTCTTAATTGTCAGTATGTGGAGGTTAATGTTATGGTGCAACACCTGTACGAAAATGGTATAATGTGGAGTTACACTATATGGAGCGAGCATGGTGAAACAGTAAAGTTCAGCTCAGCAGACTTCAGCTCAGGGTACAGTTACCAGGGTGCCTCATCCAGCGGCAGTGGTGCCGGCCCCCCAGCTTGCAACCCAACTGCAGATTTGGTCCATGATGCATTTCCGGGATTTAGTCATGGTGGACACCAACACCAAGACGGAGGTTACAGTACCACTCATGAGCATGATGACACATTCCCCGCTGCTAGCTTGGCCACTGACACTAGTGAGATGGATAAGTACAACCAGATGCTACTTGAAGCACAGACCCCGGTGTTCCCTAGATGTCGAGAGAATGTGTTGCAATATGTAATGGAGCAAATGAAGATAAAAGTGAAGCACAAAATGTCAGTGAGTGCTTTTGACGAAATTCAGGAGCAAATATGTAAGTTGCTTCTTGATGATCACAATCTTCCTAAATCTCATTATAAGGTTAGAAATATCTTGAGTAGTCTCGGCCTAAAGTACAGGATAATTGACGCATGTCCGAATGATTGTGTGTTATTTTACAAAGAGTATAAAGATTTGGACTATTATCCCGTATGTGGCCAGTGCAGATATGAGCTGAATAGGAAGAGTTCGAAAAAGAGAATTCCTGTGAAAGTTGTTCGATATTTTCCCTTGATTCCCAGATTGCAGCGCCTGTACATGTCTGTACACACAGCAGAGGCGATGCGATGGTACGCAAAAAAGTGAATAGATGACGATATCCTGCGACACGCCGCGGATGGGGATGGTTTCAAACATTTCGACAGAGAATTTGGAGACTTTGCTGCAGAGGTTAGAAATGTTAGACTCAGCCTATCTACAGACGGATTCAATCCTTGGGGAAGTAATAGCTCCGCCGTCAGCACTTTGCCAGTTATTCTGATGCCGTACAACTTGCCTCCGTAGATGTGCATGAACAAGGAATTTAATTTCCTTACTGTACTAATTCCAGGTCCTAAATCTCCAGGGAAGTGCTTAGATGTCTACCTCAGACCTTTGATCGACGAGCTGAAACTATTGTGGGAAAATGGAGTCCCAACTTATGACAAATTCACTGACACAATGTTCACGATGAGGGCTGCCGTAATGTGGACGATCAGCGATTTTCCAGCGTATGGGATGTTGGCAGCCTGCAGGACAAAAAGATATAATGGATGTTCTATATGTTTGGACGACGTGAACTCTAGTTGGCACGCGGGGAAGGTGTGTTACTTGGGTCACCGTAGATGGCTTCCTCACGACTACCCCTGGCGACAGGATGAAGCTCATTTCAACGGGACGGTAGAGAACAATCCTAAACCCCGTAGTTGGTCGGGAGAAGAGATTTTAGAGAGGTTGAGCTATTTCGACTTTGGTGTGTTGAGCAATGACGCGGATGTAAAGAAATGCAATCCAATTCTTCCACATGATCTGAGCTATCGGGATCACAAGAGTATATTCTTTGAACTCCCTTACTGGTCGAAGTTGAAGCTGAGGAACAACTTGGACGCGATGCACATAGAAAAGAATGTGTGCGACAGCGTGGTGGGAACAATTCTCGGTATTAAGTTCAAGACTAAAGATACACCCAAAGCGTGCAAAGATCTGGAATCAATGAATCTACGTCGTCCCTTATGGTTGAGGAGGGATAGGAAAGGAGTGTACAACAAGATGCCAGCTGCACCTTATACAGTGAAGCCGACACTTAGACGTTCTGTATTTCACTGATTTAAGGGTGTTCGTTATCCGGCTATGTATGCAGCTACTATAATTGGAGCAGTGGACGAGGTGCAACACAAGTTTGTTGGTCTAAAGACACATGACTATCACGTTATGCTGCAACGTTTGATTCCAGTGGTAATTCGACCATATTTACCTCGTGACGTCGTAGAACCAATAGTAGCATTGTGCAGATGGTGGCAGAGGTTATGCGCCAGAGAATTAAAGAAGTCAGATGTGGTGGAATTGCAACAACAAATTGTGCACATCATTTGCAAACTAGAGAGGATTTTTCCCCCTGCTTTCTTTGACATCATGATTCACCTAATGATCCACCTGCCCGAGCAGGTGCTCATTTCTGGTCCGGTCCAGTACACTTGGATGTATCCTCAAGAAAGGTACGTACAACTAATTAATTATACAGGTTTTTCGATTCATAATTTGTTCCACTGGAGATTACTAGCTATATGTACTTATTCTTATTATACGTTTGATTTTGTAGACAGCTTGGACAGTATAAGTCATTCGTAAAAAATAGGTCGGCCCCGGATGGCTCCATAGCAGAGACATACCTAATGCATGAGTGTGTTACTTACTGCAACAGGTACCTCAAAGATCCACCACCTCCCACTGCCTCTGATCCCAATGCCCGTATCAATCTTTCTTTCGTCACCAATGTCGTCCGACCGTTTAGAGGAGTATTAAAGGAATCGTTAACACGGGAAGAATTTATTGAGGCACATTGGGTAGTGTTGCGAGACTGTGACGAAGTTGAGCCGTACATGATGTCATACAGGGAGAGGCTTCAGGCGTTAAATCAAAACAAGAGTTCGGCGTGGATTGAGAAAATGGTTAAGAAGAAGTTTCCCGATTATTTCTTCTAATGGGTACGTACGTACGCCTCGGTATTTAGTAATTTATTTACATATCGATCATGTTTGTAGAAAGTAAACCCTTATATTTGCCCATTTTCGCATATGATTGATCTGCAAAAATCTAAAAAGCACGAGGGGTGGTGGTCCTGGCCAAAACACTTGCTAGCAGGGAAGCCGATTAAACACTATATTTATCCCGGATGTTTTGTGAACGGTGTAAAGTTCCATTCATTGGCCCGAGATGAAGGAAGAAGAACACAAAACAGTGGGGTAGCGGTTGGGAAAGACAATGATCTATATTACGGGGCTATTGTAAATGTGGTTCAGCTATGTTACGGGAATGATGTCAACGTTTTCCTATTCAAGTGCAGATGGTTCAAGTGTACAAAGGAAGACCTGGGACTATTATCAATCGATACAAACTCAAGCTGGTATGAGGATGAGCCTTTCGCTCTCGCCACCTTAGTTAGGCAGGTGTTCTATCTCGACGATCCGAAAGCTGGTGAAGGGTGGAAAATAGTGAACCATATCTCTCATCGAGGAATATGGAATACAGAGACAATTGAAGGGACACCGGCGACTGAAGATGCTGCTGAACCAGAAAGAAACATTCCTGCCTATCAAGAGCCTAATATTTCTGTCATCCGCTCCGATATAATGGACCTGGTTCAAGATGGTGAACGGTTACCCATGCCTGATGGTTGTACAGATCTAACTGAAGATGAGATTATCGATGTCATTAATGAGGTAGATGAAGAAGATGTGTAGGATGAGGACGCGGACGAGGACTCAGGTTATTCGTCGGACGATGTTGAGTACGATGAGGAGGATGAGCAATCGGATAACGAGGATGAGGATGATGACGATTATGACGAAGAGTACGGTCACACGATGAGGATTATTAATTGGTAAACCCTAATTATTGTAATTATTGTAATATATGATCGATCGATGCATCATCGATCAAAAATTAATATAAATATTATAAGGAGGAGAATGTCACTACCAGAAATTGAGACATTACCGGCGACCTCCCGTCGCCGGCCTTGTCTTTTTTTTTCGCCGGAATTGTCATTCCCAGCGACAAGTCGCCGGCAATGACGTCGCCGGAAATCCCCCGCCGGTGTTAACATTGCCGGCGACGGGAAACGGAGTCGCCGGTAATGTCGGAGACATCACCGGCGACGCCGTCGCCGGCAATGGTAGCGCCGCCGTGGCCGGAATTTGTGACATTGCCGGCGACTGAGGTCCATGTCGCCGGCAATGTGTGAAAAAATTTTGAAAAAAAAACGCGGTTCTGGATTGGGCCCAATTCCAGAACCTGCATTGAAAGACATAAACCGTACAATCATACAAGTTCAACAGTACACATAAATGTCCAACGTACAGTACAAATAGCAACGACGATACGAAAATTAACTACAACTACAGGTCAGGGTCCAGGAACTTGCGGGTCAGGGTCGAAGTAATCCATGTACTCATTTGAATTCTGGTGGCTTCCTTGGTCTTGCTCTGGCGTTGACTGGTGCGGTGGTGGTGGTGGATAGCTAGGGAACGGAGGGACCGGGACCGGGGGAGGTGTGGGGAAGGGTTGTCCGGTAGTCTGAGCCTCGTACATCGTCCGCATCCATGTGTACATCTGAGCCTGCACATGTGTCTGCTGCATTTGGTACTCGGCCATCTGCCTCTTTTGCTCCTCCAACTCCCTCTGCGTCCTATGAAGCTCCGCCGCGAGGTTACGACTAGAAGTTGAACTTCTTGACCCGGTAGAGTATTCTGAAGTGTTCTTCAATAGTCCTTCGCCCGCCGTGCCCATTCCCCTACAGTAGTAGGTATTCTTTCCAGTCCCGCACGCTTTTGCCATGATCCGAGCCGCTATCGGAGGATCAAGCGGATCGATCTGAGAGGCATACTGGGTGACTTCTTCCTCGGAGCAGTCAGGATGGTTAGTCCGAGCTATACTCATGGTCACTTCTGCGGTCGCCTCCTCCACTCTCGACTAATTGAAAAGGGAAAATGAACAACGTATTAGCTAACAAAATCTATTTCCATCTTGAAAAATAGTTTTATTAACACATGGAGAGGCGAAAGACTTACCGCTTCTTCAGGGCACTGCGGGTAGAACTTCTGATGAATATACACCAACGAGTTCAGCTCTTGTTGTTGCTGCGCCTTAGTCGACCAACCCATGTAGTTGAGTGAACCTGCATGATGGGCCCTAGTGTTTTTCAATCTATTCGCCCGGTTCGTCTTCGAAATCGCCTTGTTTGATAAACATATGAAAAAAAATTAGTAACCAACTATTTCAATCTGATACGATACATTATGCTTGAAAGATATATTAAGGATGCATACCCGAGCTTTGGGGTGCTCGAAGTGGGCTATCAGCCACAGCCACTCGTACTCCCTAAACCGGAATTCGCTAGGGGTGGAACCTCGGCCTAGCTCTTTGTATACAGTGTAATGGGAAGAAAACTCGTTCTTCCACTCTTTATACCTATATTAAAACAAGGAAAAAAAGTTAGAGATATTAAAACACTTGATAAACAAAAATCTAACTCGATATATATTCAAATAAGTCGAAGCACATCACCTCATATGTAGTTGACGCTCTACCCACGTGTGAATAAGAACTTCATCCACGTCAAACCACACCTGCAATATGAATATATAAAAGGTAAAATTATATATTTTATTCGGACTTAATTAATAAATGTAAAATTTACGTAATGAAAATACGATTTTACTCACACTGAGTGCATTATGCACTTGCATCTTCACGTAGATAGGCACAGATTCCCAATCTGGCCAAAGCATTGGGACCTTGTCCCGCACGATCGCACCGGCCATGCTGACATATTTGCGCGTGGTGTCGAATGCCTCGATCACCTCGCCATCCTCATTGGCCCTTATGGGCGTTTTCCTTCCGCCGGTGGCCTGCTCAAGTCTCTTCCCGGTGCAGGTGCCTCTAGCCCCTTTCCGTTTTCCAGTCCCATTAACGAAATTGCCTAATAATACAATGTCAACAAATTGATATCATTAATTGAACCTATCGCAAGTCTTAAGTAATAATTAAGTAATCAATTTGATGTTAAATAAAATTTACCTGCATCGTCCGTTTGTTGGTTGGTGCACCTCACACTCCAAAGATACACGGGGTCGAACGGGAGGAAGTTATACGCTTCCTCCACGCTCAGGAACTCCGGCCGTCCTTCAATATAAACAGGCATCCCCCTATCATCGAATTCAGAGATGACAGGAATCTCGTCGGGTAGGAAGAGACCGGACGGCGGAGATAGACGAGGCCTGGACGATGAGGCGCCAGCACCACCATGTGTCTCAGATGATTCCCGTGAAATGGGAGTAGGCACCATCCGAATATGGGGCATTCGGATTGAGGGAGTTTCTGATGCCCCCGTTGACTGTCGCTCGTCTGAGGCTCTGCCACCGGAGGGACGTCTGCTGATTGAGCGTCTAGAGACTGAGGCTCGAGGCTCAACTTCCAGTTGCACGGCTCTTGATCGTGCAGCTTCCTCCTCAGCTCGCGCCTCTAGCAAGGCTCTCGTGCGAGCACTCATCATTGGCCCACTGGGCGTGTTGCTAACTGCGGGCGAGGAGGAAGCTTGACTACTGTTCCCTCCACTATTTCGGGAACCTTTCCGAAGCCAATTAGCCGCAAAACCTCCTGGACATCGTAATAGTCATGGATTCGGTAATTAACCGAAACGGTTTGGAACCGGAACCGTTTGAAACCGGAACTGTTTGGAACCGGAACCGTTTGTAACATAACGGTTCCAGTTACAAATAGTTCCGGTTCCAAACCGTTCCGGTTCCAAACCGTTTCGGTTCTATAGCAAATCGGAACCGGAACGGTTTGGAACCGAAACCGTTTGAAACCGGAACTGTTTGGAACCGGAACCGTTTGTAACATAACGGTTCCAGTTACAAACAGTTCCGGTTCCAAACCGTTCCGGTTCCAAACCGTTCCGGTTCTATAACAAATCGGAACCGGAACGGTTTGGAACCGGAACCGTTTGAAACCGGAATTGTTTGGAACCGGAACCGTTTGTAACATAACGGTTCCAATTACAAACAGTTCCGGTTCCAAACCGTTTCGGTTCTATACCAAATCGGAACCGGAACGGTTTGGAACCAGAACCGTTAGAAACCGGAACCGGAAACATTTGTAACATAACGGTTCCGGTTACAAACAGTTCCGGTTTCAAACGGTTCCGGTTCCAAACCGTTCCGGTTTAAAACCGTTCTGGTTCTAAACCGTTCCGATCCCGATTTCCACCTTCATTTATACGATTAATTAACAACTATATCACCTAAATTAAGAACTATACATATTCGATGTGTATATATATATATACATCATGCATCTTAATTAAATTTATCCATCACATATTCATCCAAATCACAAACCCTAATTAATTTTCCACATTTATCACACATATATATATCATGCATCTTAATTAGGTTTAATTTCCACATATATATACATCACACATTCATCCAAACCACATTTATACATAATTTTCACATATATATATACATCACTTCATTTTCACATACCTAAATATATATATACATCACATATATATACATTGCATATAAATTTAGAACTTATCACCCTAATTTCCAACTTAGCACCCTAATTAATTTACACATACACATACACATACACATACACATGCAAAAAAATAATTAAAAATTGAGAGAGAGAGAGAGGGAGAGAGAGAGGATCAGACCTGCCATGGATTTCCACCTACAATGCTTTGCCGATCGACTACAATGGTGAGGGGAGGAGAGGAGGGGAGGAGGGGAGGAGGAGATTTTCGGAGGAGGAGAGGAGAGGGGATCGGTGGAGAGGAGGAGAGGGAGAGGAGGAGAGGGAGAGGAGGAGTAGAGGATAAGGAGGAGGAGTGGGAGAGGAGGAGGAGGAGGTGAACTCACCGAACCGATTTGGGAGGAGGAGAGGGAGAGGAGAGGGAGAGGAGGAGGAGAGGGAGAGGAGGAGGAGAGGGAGAGGAGGAGAAATGAAAGGCTCGGGCTATCATGCATCTATCCAGAAAACATTGCCGGCGAGTTTCTTATAACTCGTTGGTAATGTCATTACCAACGACTTCAACTCGTTGGTAATGACATTACCAACGAGTTTGTCATTACCAACGAGTTAACTCGTTGGTAATGACATTACCAACGACGAGTTAACTCGTGGGTAATGTCATTACCAACGAGTTGCTTATAACTCGTTGGTAATGTCATTATTTCCCGAAGAATATCCGATCGACAACATTTTCCGTCTACGATTTCCGGCTACATTTTCCGACTACAATTTCGATTATCGATTTCTGTATACGTACGATTAACGACTACATTTTCCGTCTACGATTTCCGGCTACATTTTCCGACTACAATTTCGATTATCAATTTCCGTATACGTACGATTAACGACTACATTTTCCGACTACAATTTAGATTAATGATTTCCGTATACGTACGATTAACGACTACGATTTCTGTATACGTACGATTAACGACTACATTTTCCGTCTACGATTTCTGTATACGTACGATTTCCGGCTACATTTTCCGACTACAATTTCGATTATCAATTTCCGTCTACGTACGATTAACGACTACAATTTCCGTCTACAATTTCGACTACATTTTCCGACTACATCATATTTCCGACAACAATTTCCGACTACATCATTAACGTACTAAGGATGATAATCGTAATCATCGTCATCACTTGAGTCTGACTCGGTTTCATAGGTAACCTCTGGCAATATGTGCCTCTCCTCGTCATCTGAATCAGCGTCAACTTCATATGGATTAACATCGAGAAGTTCTGCTCCAGTAATTCGAACCACACTCCCAGGTCTCACATTATTAAGGCGAATCGTAGATGATTCCGGAATGTCAAAAGCGTTCGGCTCTTGGTATGCAGTAACTTCCTCATCATCTGCGGTATCACCAAGTGTGGCAGCACTGTATATGTTTCTATGAGCAACATGGTTAACCACCTTCCACGGGACTTTGTTAAGAAGATCGTCCAGGTAAAACACTTGTTTTACTGATGAGGCAAGAACGAAAGGGTCATCTTCATACCAGGTAGTAGCAGTATTCACCGAAAATGTTCCGTACTGATCGGTCCTTGTGTTCTCCGGGCTAGTATCAAACCATCTACACTTGAACAAGTGCACTTTCATGCGGTTCCCATAAATTAGTTCAACAACTGAATGAAGGACACCGTAATAGTCAACGCCATCCTGCCCACCATGGACCATCACCCCACAATTCTGTGTTTTCAGTCGGTCGTCTCGATTTTCACATATAAATTTCACGCCATTGACCTGACACATCGAGTAAACTTTTGAAGCAATCGGTTTCATCGCCAGGACCCTCAATTCGTTTGACCACTCTGGGCAACCATCATCTGCTACATGGTTCATCTGAAAACGTCCATATATTAATACGTACAGAAGAAATTATGTCATCTTGAAACCACAAAACCACGTACATACATACATGCTATATAAGGATATATATAAAAATAGACATATACACATATACTTACCCATTGACCAAAGTAGTTTGCAAACGTCTTGTTGTGGTAATCAACATTTCCGGCAATAGCAGGGCAGTGAAGATGATAGTTTTTCCAATATTGTACTTCTTGACAGTTAATCAGTACCGACCAGTGGGCAATGGCTACCTCATTTCCATCCAACTTGTACGACTTTGGCAAGCTTCCCTATACTACCACGTCACTAGAGATGATAGAAAGGTTGAACTGGGGTTCATCTATCGGCATATGTTGTTGGGGGTCCTCTACATTTTCCAGGTACACTTTGGTGTACGTTACACACTCGTGCGCAAGATATGCTTCAGCGATACACCCTTCAGGTGCATATTTATTCTTCACATAGTCCTTGTAGGCTCCCAATTGTCTACAAGTTAACAAGTACATGTTAACTTACTTAACCACAAGTCATTACATATAAAAACATAGGCAAACCAAATTTATGAATCATTTGTACCTTTCCATGGGATACATCCAAGTGTAGTGTACGGGACCGGTAAGCAACAATTGTTCGGGAAGATGGATCATCAGGTGCGGCATTATGTCGAAAAAATTTGGGGGAAATATCCTCTCAAGCTTGCACATGATAAAAATGATGTCATCTTGCATCTCCCTGAGGTCTGCTTTTTTAACTTCCCTGGTGCATAACTTCTGAAAGAATCTTGACAAGGCCACCAATGGCTCCACCACCTCTTTGGGCATGTACCCTCGAATGGAAAATAGGGAAAAGGCGTTGAAGCAGTACATGGCAGTCATGACTCTTTAATCCGTACATCTTATTGTCCCGGAAGTTAACACACCTGCTTATATTTCCTGCATAGCCATAAGGATACCTGCATATATATAGATAAAGCCATATATATGGACCAATTATATTTCTCGCATATAACCATATATACTCCGCTAAAAATTTAAGGACAAATTCCTACATAGCCATAAGAATATATACCTGACATTACTCAGCCACCGAAAAATTTCATGCTTATGCTTCGGCTTTACGGTGTACGGAGCTTGCGGCATTTTTCTCTTACCATCTCTTAACCACAAATGTTTCCGCGAACCCATTGCTTTAAGATCAATGCGTGCCTTAGGGATGTCTTTTGTTTTCCCCTCCAAGTTAAGAACTGTGCCCACCACACTTTCACACACATTCTTCTCTATGTGCATGACATCTAGGTAATGTCTGATAGGCAACCTGGGCCAGTAGGAGAGTTCCCAGAATATGCTCTTGTGTGTCCAAAACTTATACCTTTCGGGCTTGTTTGGAATTGACGCCACTATGTCAGGATGATTGCTCAGCTGGCCAAAATCGTATTCATTCAACACTTCCAAAATTTCTTCCCCTGTCCATCGCCTGGGTGCCACACCTGTTTCAACAGTCCCATCAAACGCGTCTGGATCCTGCCTAAATGGGTGATCATATGGAAGCCAACAAAGGTGACGCATCGAGACAATTTTACTGCAATGAGGACTGCAACAATCAACCGTCATGCACTCTGAACAAGCCCTGTAACCCCTGGTAACGTTGCCCGACAACATACCGCGGGCAGGAAAATCACTGATGGTGCCAACATGCATGGCATGCATCTGGAACATCTCCTTTTTTAACCTATCGTAAGTGGGGTGGCCACACTCACTAAGGTACTTAAGCTCCTCAATCAAAGGCCTCAAATACACATCGAGACACTTTCCTGGATAACCCGGGCCCAGAATTAACAGAGTGAGCATATTGTATTCCTTCTTCATGCACATCCATGGTGGAAGGTTGTACGGTACCAAAATAACTGGCCATATACTGTATTGAAGACTCATGTTGCCAAAAGGGTTGAATCCGTCAGATGAGAGCCCTAGCCAAACATTTCGGACCTCTGCTGCAAAATGATCAAACTCCCTGACCATGTGCTTCCAAGCCTCTCCGTCGGAAGGGTGTATAAGGGTGTCATCGTCAGGCAAGTTCCTCTCAGCCCACCATCTCATTGCCTCGGCCGTGAAAGCACACATGAACAACCGCTCCAGCCTATCAATAAGCGAGAAATATCGAAGTATCTTCACAGCTTTCTTGTTGCCTGCAGGAGTCAACTTATACCTTTCTGTAAAACATACCGGGCAGGCTTCAAGGTCTTCGAGATCTTTTCCCCAGAAGAGAATACAATCATATCTGCATGCATGAATTTTGATGTAGGAAAGCCCAAGATCTTTCAGGATATGTCGCACCTTATGATGAGTGGTAGGAAGACGATGACCGGGTGGCAGTAGCGAAGCAGTCCACTTCAACCAAGAATCAACAGCTTTGACAGACATTTTGTTCTCCATTTTTAGTTGCATCACTCCCATCACACTTTCAAGAACAGTCTTACTACAACCGTCGTACAACGGAGTCTGTTGCAATGCAATCAGGTTGTTGTACTTGTCCATACCGTTTGTGTTTACATGACCTCTAGGTAATGGTTCGACTGGCTCGATATGGGGGAAACCCTCAACGACGGGAGGGACATTTGGTGCTTCATCAGCAAATACACCGCTCTCATGAGGAAACATATCATTGATTAACATCGATGTTGGATCATAGGATGAACTGCCCCTCTCAGCAAAATGTCCATGATCATAGCGTGGACTGGCCCTCTCACCAAGTTGTCCATGATCATGCGGACCCGCTACCGATGTTTCACCGTGATAAATCCAACAAGTGTACTTTTCCCAAAACCCGTATTTACTCAGGTGCCTCTGGACTTTATCAATGGGAAATCGAAATCGATCGCTGAAACACTTACATTCTTTACACGGGCAATAATGAAGTGTAGTGTCTCCACAATTAGCCTTCACAAAATCCACAAAACTCCTAATTCCCTGGTGATATCTGACATCCCATCTTTCGAGGCTCATCCAACTCTTGTCCATCCTGAAAATTCTAACAATTTTACGTATTAATTATATATATATACACACATTCACTACTAATAATCGACGTGATCTCTCAATTCAACTCTAATTAAATCAACACATGCATGCATATGTATATATATATATCGATCTAATCTCTGAATTTGATTCAGTACTCGATGATAGTATTCTCCTTTTTTCAATTCAAAACGTATTTGACTGGGTAGGAGGAGGCTCTGTTAAGCCTGGCTCCGATAACAATACGATAATACCAGTCATTGATTCAGACACAAGATTAACTACAAGCTGTTTTCTCGTTTCGGTGACCGTACATCAACAACATTTCATATATATATATCTCACGAATTGGATTTGATCAACACACAGACATATATATATATACCACATATACGTATATATACACCTACGTACCTATATATATAGCTTCCCGAGTGATCGAGTTTTCGACGCGGGCCTTAATTTTGACAATATACCGAATGATCGATTTCAGAGCGTACATTTTCCTTCTTTCGATTTCTCTGGATTTTTTTCGCTCAAAATGATTGAATGATCGAGCTGCCCCATCCGGCATCTAATATAAGACACATTGCCGGCGACGGAGTAAGTCGCCGGAAATGAAGACATTACCGGCGACTTTACGCCGGAATCTCGCCGGTAATGTTTTACAACATTACCGGCGAGATTCCGGCGACATTACCGGCGACGGGGTAAGTCGCCGGTAATGATGGACATTACCGGCGACTTTTCCGGTCGCCGGCCTTGTTGGCCGGAATCTCGCCGGTAATGACTCCTTTTCTTGTAGTGTGTATATATGTACGTAGATCTTAATATTTTTGTACTTAATTAATTAATTACACGCGTCCATGCTCGATCAGATCGGATCGACCGACGTACGTAAATTAAATTAAATTAATTAATTAATCCGAATTATATATCCTGGACAATGGAGAAATTAATCACAGATTTCGCCTTTTAGGTATTTTGGGCTTTGGGTAGTCAAAAAGGTGAAAGCTTTCTATTATGTCCAAGAAGCTTCCTCGAGAAGTTTTCGTTCGTTTAATTATTTTTAAATAATATTTATGTGTAAATAGAATTATGGGTCCGTATGATTATTGCGAGAGATGAATGAAATAAATGTTTCAGAAATTATACTATATTATTCTATGATTGATTATGTCATGTGATAGTATTATTGTGAACACGATGTAGTATATGTTGTTTTAATTACGGCATTCAATCTATATATCATGCCAGAAGGAAAGTTCATACATAAATACCTTGAGCTATCTCCCTAAACCCTAAAACTAGCAGATCAGATCGATCGATGATTTTTTTAATTATCGACTTGAATCAGAAGAATTGAACGGACACACAAATGACTTTGGACAACCTAAACCCTAAACAGTAAGGCCCTAACCCCTGAATTTAGGGTTTTACACTTGGACGACGGAGATGACCTTCTCCGTCGTCCAGGTACTAACTAGGACGACGGAGAAAGGCATTTGCGTCGTCCAAGTGCACAAACCCTAAACCCTAAACAGTAAGGCACTAACCCCTGAATTCAGGGTCTCTACACCTGGACGACGGAGATGAGCTTCTCCGTCGTCCTAGTCTGCACCTGGATGACGGAGAAGGTCATCTCCGTCGTCCAGGTACTCACCTGGACCACGGAGAAGCTCATCTCCGTCGCCCATGTGCAGAATTCGTAACTTTTTTCTAAGACAACGACCATCTAGACCATCTTCCAATGCATATTCTTTTCGTCAAGACTTTAGAGTAAACAATTTTTGGTGTGTGAGCTTCGACGGTTCGAAAATCGGAGTTGCGAAATGTCTTGTATCCACGTTTCCGGTTTGTCAAAATCTCGGTTTTGCGGTTGACTGTGCCGATGAAACCCTTCACGAACTTATTATTTTCTGAAAATTATTGTAATTATATATTATGTTACGGCGAACGTATCCAACGGTTGTTTTGTCCAAATTCAATTTTGTTAATACTCTGGTGCAAATGAGCCTATACTTATTAACACTTAAGTAATAAAGATTAGTAGATACTTATCAAGTTTAAAGACATAAAATTATTCGTCGTTTCAAATTTAACTGTTCATATATACGATGAGTTCATCGATATTTTACGACTATTTCATTCGAATGACAGATCGCCAAATTCCTTGCGAATTAATTTATAAATTTTTTTTACGTAATTTGAACCTGGACGACGGAGAATGACCATGTCTGTCGTCCTGGTGACTACTTGGACGACGGAGAATGACCATCTCCGATGTCCAGGTGATCACCAGGAAGACGGAGATGGTCATTCTCCGTCGTCCAGGTTCAAAAAATAGGGCGATTCATTCTGCCGCCTTACATTTTGGCGCCGCTTCAAATTTGACTTAGACGACGGAGAATCAATTCTCCGTCGTCTAAGTTCAAATTTAAGGCGGTTGAAACGTCCCGCCGATTAATTGGGCGCCGTTTCAAAATTTTGAAACGGTTCACTTAGACGACGGAAAAGCCCGTTTCCGTCGTCCAAGTGCACTTGGACGACGAAAAATAGGGCTCCGTCATCTAAATGAACGCCTATATATATAACAGCCCACCCCTCTCATTTTCTCATTCCATCTCCTCTCCTCTCCTCTCCTCTCCTCTCCACCGGCCTTCCTCCTCCGGCGACGCTTCGGCGACTTAAATTCCGGCGAGTTTCCCTCTCTCCGACGACTCTACTCCGGCGACATTCTGGCAAGGTAATAATTCTATTTTTTACTTAAAATTATTTTTATTTAAGTAATTATTTAATTTGTAAATAGTTTTAAATAATTAGTAATTATAATAATTATTTAGTTGTAATTATAATAGTAATAAGTAAATAATAATTAATAGTTGTAATTATAATAATTAGTAATTATAATAGTTTTAAATAATTAGTAATTATAATAATTAGTAATTAATAATAATAATTATTAGTAATAATTAATTATTTAGTAATCATTATTAGTTGTTATTTGGTAATGAATAATTATTAGTTAAAATCAAATAATAGTAATAATAATTATTGTTAATAATAATTAATTATATTGGTAAATGAATAATTATTATTAAATGCATGATAAATAATAATTAATTATTGTCATTATTTATTGTTTTAATTAATAGTATAATTTGTGATTATTATTGCATGTAATTAAAAATTATTAATTGATAATTATTGGAATTTTCTAGTAAATGGGTAGTCTTTGATTTAAATTTAGTACATAAGTTTGGTTTATTAAGTCGCACTCTTTGGAATAGATGGCGCCTCTTTTCCTAGCTTATCTCCCTAACCCCTCGTGATGTGTAGATTTCATCACCGCACACCATAACCTAAGTGAAGTTATGGACACGAGGTTGAGGGCGGAGTTTGCAAGATTGGCCAAATGTCGGACATGGTGTCTAGAAACGGGTTATGATTGGTGACAGGTTTTGGATCTAAGAAAGACGACACAAATAGAGTATATACCATTCATTTGGTTAGCCTCGGAGTGTTTTGTCGAAATTAGTCCTGCCTCTCGCGTTATCTCTATCCCTAACTGGCCATGTTTTTCGATTTAACCAAGGCTGATTAATTGAAAATTTACACTTTATCGCGCGGATCGCACGTCCATTAAACGACCCAAAAAGCCAAGCTAGTGTGCTCTATTTAAATCTTAGCCGCCCTTAATTAGCGTAAATTTTTTTATATAATTATTATGGTAATCAGGTATTTTAACAACGTACTCCTAGGTTTAAATGGCTTCGTCCGGAAAGAAAAAAGCCCAACAGGAGGCTGAAGATGCTATGCTCCGACGCTTGGCGGACCAAGTCGGTTGGGAATTAAAGGAGGGCAACGACGCCCTCAATCAGGACCCTTCATCTGGTCCGTCGGCAGCGCCCTCTAGGGAAATTCCCGTTGCCCCATTTATCCCGAGCGGTGATGATGACCCCTATTCAAGTCCGATGCCCGGTACCGGTTCAACAGCAAGTACTCAGGCGTCCTTGACCTCTGAATCTATCCTCTACAGCGCCCAGCGTAAGCAAATGAGGGCTCCGACTGAACCGGAACCAAAAAGGACTCGCGGTCTCGTCAAAGCCGGCAAAACAGAGAAAATTTTAAAGGCGACCGGGAAAAAGATTGACTTGCCGTACGACGAATTCACTGGTGGCCCTCCCACAGCTCAGCTAGCAAGTCTCTCGGCACATAGCATAAGGTCAATCCTTCGTAGCTGGGTTCGTCTCATTGCCCCTAATTGGAAGGAGTTGCCGGATGAAGAGAAGGCGAAACTCTTTAAAGAACTTTCAGTACGTAATACGTACAATTTTAAATTTATTTTCTAATAACCAATAAACATTATAATTTCATAATATATATACGATTATAATTTTCTATTTATTTCTGATAGGAACAATATGAGGTAGATCCCACACCGGCGATGCTTAGGCATATCAACTCCACCGCCAACTCTATCTACCGTGACTGGAAGTACAGGCTTCATCAATACTTCGAACATATCGGCCCCATGCCTACCCCCGGAGAGCTGCGTGGGGATAGAGAAGATGAGTGGCAGTGGTTGTGTAACCACTTTCAAGATGAAGAATTTAAGGTGTTTACTTTTTTTATTTCAATTAAGAGAATTGAATTATTTTAATTTTAGTTACTTAGTAATTTTTTAATGATTTATGTTGTCTAACAGAAATTCTCTGAAGTCAACAAAACCAACCGGGGGAAGAAGGACAAACACCATACTTCCGGCGCAAAGCAACTTATTCAAATAGCCAAGGAGCACAGGGATAAGGGCTCCAAACACCCTTATCTCGATGCTAGCATAAGCGCGTACGTGATGCCTGGGCTCGATAATGAAGCGAGTCAATACGGCGTAAGTGATATATATATATATATATATGTGCTATTAATTGTAGTAATTATTATTTAATTATTATTTCATTATAATTTTTTAATTATTCTTTGTAGGCAAGGGTGGTAGAACGTGCGCAGGAAGAATTGGCTAGCACTCAGCTCGCGTTCCCAGATTTGCCGCTGGAAGACCTGCCTCCTCTATCAATGGAGAGCCAAATTGCAATCGCGGATGAAGTCTACGGTCGTAGAGCTGGCAGGGAGGTTAGGGGGTTCGGACCTAAGGTGGTTCGAGATTTGTCGACGACCTCCGACTCATCATCTACGGGAGGTTCGGGGCGAAGAAGTACTCAGGCTGCGGCCGTCGAAGCAGCCATTCAAGAGGCTCGACTCGCACGAGAGGAAAATCAATCCATGCGTCAAAGGCCTGATGAGAAACAAGCACAAATAACCCAACTCATCGCCCTCATGCAACAAGCTCGACGAGAATGTCAACCTCCTCCGAACCCATACCCCGACGACGACGACCCGGCTGGAGGCGGGGGACTCGGCGGCGCATCTGCTCCTCCAGTATTTTAGCTAGTAGTTTATTATATCGTTTCTTTCCGCATTCCGAACAATATTTTAATTTTTATGCGTTTTTCGATCATGTATGTACAAATTAATTTTATTATTTAATTAAGTAATTACAAATTTATTTTATTTAATTAATTTTAACATTTTTCATTATTTAAATTCAATTTTTTATAAATTAAATTATTAATATTTAATAGGAATTTCAATTTTTTTTAAAAATTAAATTTTCACCTGGACGACGGAGATGACATTCTCCGTCGTCCAGGTGGTCACTTGGACCGCGGAGGAAGATGACATTCTCCGCGGCCCAAGTAAGCACCTGGACGACGGAGAATGTCATCTCCGTCGTCCAAGTGCTTACTTGGGCGGCGGAGAATATCCACATTCTCCATGGTCCAAGTGACCACCTGGACGACGGAGAATGTCATCTCCGTCGTCCAAGTGCTTACTTGGGCCGCGGAGAATGTCCGCGGTCCAAGTTTCTCTTAGACGACGGAGATGACATTCTCCGTCGTCTAAGTGCTTGGACGACAACACTTGGAGCACGGAGCCTGGAGGACGGAGCCTAAACTAGGCCACACTTAACACTTTAATAGCTAAATTAGAGATATCAAAGAGAAAGGATAAAAAAGAACTATTCCCTAGGCCACTTTCCATGTGATGACTTAACACTATGAGTGAATGACCAATCTGCCCTCAACTATGTTAAGTCTGTAAAAAAACCCCCACATTACTAAAGGAGAGAACATGCCACCTCCCCTTGCTTATATAATGAAGCCTCTCACAACACTGAAGGTAATCTCATCTAGTCTAATAATTTTACTTGTTACTCTACATGCTTACTAACTTAGGCATCGAAGCATTGAAGGCGGGATAACTCTGTCTCAACCACTAATGTCGTTTGCATGCATATGTAATAGGTACCAATGTCTCTATCAAAGACCTCAATGAAATTCGGTAGAAACATTACAACTTGGGCACGTCTCAAGATTTGGAAAAGGTGGCTTTAGTATGGCTGTGGTGCGTGGTAAAGGCACAGTGATAGGGGCCCTTGTTCGAAAAGTCGGCCTAGTTGGTGATTTTTGGTATCTGAAAAGATTTTGACAAGTCGGTGAATGCCAAAAAGTTAAAAGTCGGTCAAAAATTGGTCAAAGTCGGATTGACCTAACTAATCAGGTCATTTATTTATTTATTATAAATGTGCATAACTTTGATAAGAAAAAGAAAGTACATAAGCTGGAAAATTGGAGAAGACCTTATCTAGATACCCAAGTACTTCATTTCTTTAGTTTATGTGTATAGATATTAGTTTTTGTTCAAGTTTACCTAAGCACTGATACGCACAAAACATGCATTTAACGTTAACACAAAGTAGACCCTAAAAACGCAGTTCACACGTAAAGCAATTTAAAACCCTTCTTTTGTCATTATAATATTGGCGAGTAGGGATCGTTCTTTATCCGGGGAATTAAGGGCGCATGCATGGTTTCGTTAATAAGCGGAAATTTAAATGTTTGGGGGGATTGGAAATTGGTTGTTTAATCTACGAAATTAAAGTACAGAAACATGCAAACACAACAAAAACTCTTAGGCATCTAACATGTTTTACTCATAGACAAGTTTTAACAATCAAGAAACTTCAAGTCTAATTATGCTTGCTAAAAATAAGAAGCTAAGCTATTAATTACAATTGATCATCTCATATTATTAACCTTACCCTATTTCATGCATCAAACCTTTTGTAAGTTACGAAATTCATAACTTCCAACTAAATATACATGCTTGATAATTGAGTAGGAATGCAACTTAGCGTATAAACATCCTAAACAACATACGATCATCGAAACATGCGAAAGAGAGTGACTTAGCGTATTATCTACCACATGCTTTCGAAGCTTTAAGATTATATCAACCATGCATAAAAGGCTAGAAATCATAAACACATGCAATTTACAAATCGGTTTAAGAACATATAACACAAATCTAAACTTGTTCTTCATTAAATACATCAAAGTATTCCAATACATCAAAAGATTCAAATACAAAGCAAAAGATATGAAAGTGAAGATCATGGTTACACTTTTTGTCTTGAATGCTAGATGATCTTCGTGGAGATGACTTTCCTTCACAAGGGACTTAGCGTATTGTGAAGGATGGAGGATGGATGCTTCGGCTTTGGATGGAGGATGAACGCTTCGGCTTTGTGGAGAGAACCTTCAAGTGTTTATGGAGGAGGAGTATTTGTGTAGAGCTTTGGCTTCTAAATTGAGAGATGATCTGTTTTATGGCTGCCTCCTTGGCTTTTATAGGCAAGGGATGTTGCTCTTCTCTCTTCCACCTTGCCTCTTTCATTAAATGCAAGTAATAATCACCATGGCAAGTCACTCCCTTAGTCACCAAGTGTGATCATCATTTATGAACCCTAAGCAAGAGTCACTATGGCAAGTCACCATTTATGAACCCTAAGCAAGAGTCACCATGGCAAGTCACACACTTAGTCATCTTTTGTGATGATCACAAGCTTAGTCACTAAGCCTTGTCACCAAGCTTGATAACTTTGACTTTTCCTCTTCCCCAAGTTGCTTCCATGCCAAAATTAATGGGCTTGGGCTGGTTTTTGGGCCAAAACAAACTTTGAGAAATGGGCCCAAAAAATGCTTTTTGGGCCAGCCCATTCCCGGTTGTCCAAAATCGCAAAAATCGCAAAATCGCCGAAATTCCTCCGAATTGCGCCGAAATTCATCTCCACCGATGATATCTTCAAAATAACAAATTAAATAAGGAAAACATAAAAACTAAGATAATAACACAGCTAAACGTAAAGGGAAATGCGTTAAGAAACGAGCATAAAATGCGTATATCAAATTCCCCCACACTTAGACTTTGCTAGTCCCTTAGCAAACACTAAGTTAAACTAAGACTCTCTAAGAATTTAAAACAAAAGAAAGAACACAACTAAGCCCTTAGCTAAAATTTGTCTCAGAATTTGCATAAGTATATGGCGATGGCTCACATGAATTTCAACTTGTATGCTCAATGAATTCAAGAGATAATTGCGATATAATTATGTAATGAACAAGTAAGACATAGAGAAAACAATGGTTATGTTATAGCTGTGCATGCTTTGAATAAATGTTTAATCAACTCACAAGGATGCACTCATCATATTTTTCACTCATGAAAAGGGTTTACTTAAAGTGTATATGAATTGAAATGAAAACCGCATGAATGAAGTTAATTACTTGCACAAATGAACCAAAACCATAAGCTTACTCATGCAACTTACTCTACTAATTGAAAGCTACTCATTTTAAGGATCATAAAGGACTTTTAGTGAGGTTGTAATGGGGTTAAGGCTAAGGCATTCGACATTTAGATATGTGGTGATAAAAACGTTCCAACGACTTAGTCTAGCACCATAATCGTCCTCCATCTCCACTCGAATGTTACCATGTAAACTTTAATCTACTCTACCCTTTGAGCTTTTCGGACAGGACAAAGGCCATATTTGTTCTATTTTTGGGCCTTCAATTTGTCGTAATCTCCAAATCCGCAAATAAGGGGGACGTTAATCCAATTGGTTTCTACTTTAGAACAACATATTGCCATGAGAGATAATAATAATTTTTTTTTCTTTTCATTCTCTCAAATATAATTTTTTTCTTTTCTTTTTGGCAATCTCATACTTTTTAAGTTAATTGGACAAGTCTTTCCCCTTACTCACATTAACTCTTTCAATCTTTCTTACCAAACCATCATATTATGTGCTAGTTTCGAAAAAATCTCACCAAGTTTCTGGAACCAAGGTAAGGATATTCTACACTAGGGTAAGTGTTTAGGTACATATGGTGATGAAAGAAAAGCTTAACGTGGGCTCAATTGGTTTATCTAGGGGTGTCGCAACTCATGCGTACAAATGAGATACATGGATATTTGGCGAAGTGGTGGAAAATCCTAAATGCCTTTAATCATTTCCAAAATCAAAGTATGTATCAATTTAAAAGCTTTGCAAATTGACATGAGTAAGTTCTAGCATTCTATAGTTCATTAAAATCTATGGCAAGCAATCAAATGAGGCATATATAAGCTAGTAGCTACGAAATGGATGCATATTCACTCGAATAAAGAACAGATAGCTCAAAAGCTCACATAGGGTTCATATGATTAAAAACTTATTCAAGCATGCGATTTTCTGTACCATGTTTTGCAATTCATATCTACTACATGTTAAAAACATATAGAATATCTCAATTAACACAAGAATTCGATGCATGTGATTCATACGCCATATGTGTTCGTATTGGTCAAATTTCATCATTGACTAGTTAAGGGCATCCTAAAGACTCTGAAAAACACTAATTTAGACACAATTAAATTGTAAACCCTTCCCCCACACTTAAACTCTACATTGCCCTCAATGTACTAAAGTAGAAGTATAGAATTAAAAATGGAGTACAGGATCTACGAAAATTTTAATTTTAATACGCAAAAAGCCATTAAATTAATTAAAAGGGGAGAAGAAAACAAATCTGTTGTCTCCCTATTGGGTTGCCTCCCAATGAGCGCTTGTTTTACGTCGTTAGCTTTGGACGTGATGCATCATTTTGTTTTTGAAATGGCCGGTTCATGGAGTTGCATCTCCTCCACGGTATGCTCCGCAAATGCCTCAAAATAGGGCTTCAAGCGATGGCCATTTACTTTGAACTCACTGCCTTTGTCGATAGATCGAATGAGAACTGCTCCATGAGGCAGAACTTGAGAAACTATGAATGGCCCCATCCATCGAGAGCGAAGCTTTCCCGGAAATAGCTTAAGTCTTGAATTGAAAAGCAATACTTTCTGCCCAACTTCAAAACTCTTCCCGCGAATCATCTGATCATGGATCTTTTTCGTCTTCTCTTTGTAAATCCACGCATTGTCGAAAGCATCATTTCTGATTTCTTCAAGTTCACAAAGTTGTAGCTTCCGATGCAAACCTGCTGCATCTCGATCGATGTTGAATTTCTTCACGGCCCACCATGCCTTGTGCTCCAATTCAACCGGAAGATGGCACGTCTTCCCATAAATTAATCGGAAAGGTGACATACCAATGGGGGTCTTGTAGGCAGTCCTGTAAGCCCACAATGCATCGTCTAAGCATTGACTCCAATCTTTCCGGTTTGGGCGGACGGTTCGCTCCAAAATCTTCTTGATCTCACGGTTGGAAACTTCAGCCATTCCATTTGTTTGAGGGTGGTATGGTGTGGAAACCTTGTGTTTGACGCCATACTTCCTCATCAGTGCTTCCACCGTGCGGTTGCAAAAGTGACTTCCTCCATCGCTGATTAGAACGCGCGGCATTCCAAATCTACTGAAAATGTTAGTTCGTAGGAAATCTGCAACAACTCGCGAATCATTAGTACGGGTGGCTTTTGCCTCCACCCATTTAGAAACATAATCTACTGCGAGTAAGATATAAGTAAAACCATTGGAGGGAGGAAATGGTCCCATAAAATCAATACCCCACACATCAAAAATTTCGACATTAAATATGTAGTGTTGTGGCATTTCATCTCTAGGCCCTAAATTACCGAATCTCTGGCACTTATCACATGCAGCACAATATGCATGAGCATCGCGAAATAAACTAGGCCAAAAGAAACCGCAATCTAAAATCTTAAGGGCTGTCCTCCTTGAACCAAAATGTCCCCCACATGCTTCATTGTGACAAAAGTCTAGAATAGGCTTAAATTCACTATCCGGGATACATCTCCTAATTACTAAATCGGAGCATTGTTTCCATAAATAAGGCTCATCCCAGATATAGGTTCTAGCATTATGCTTAAGTTTGTCACGTTGAAATTTATGCATGGTAGACGGAAACTCACCGGTAACTAAGTAATTTACGATATCTGCATACCATGGAGTTTCTGAAACAGTTACCTCAATTCCGAAGAGTTTTTCATCCGGAAAAGTTTCCTCAATTTCGACAGCCTCATTCTCACTGATCAAGCATGATAGGTGGTCAGCGACGACGTTTTCTACTCCCTTTTTGTCCTTGATTTCGATGTTGAATTCTTGAAGTAGAAGTATCCATCTTATAAGCCGTGGTTTTGCGTCCTTTTTCAGCATTAGGTACTTCAAAGCTGCATGATCAGTATACACAGTTACTTTAGTTTGAAGTAAATAAGACCGAAATTTATCTAAAGCAAAAACCACTGCAAGAAACTCCTTCTCGGTTGTAGTATAATTTCTTTGAGCTTCATCAAGCGTCCGAGAGGCGTAATAAATTACGTAGGGTTTCTTGTCCTTCCGCTGACCTAAGACGGCTCCTACGGCATAATCCGAGGCGTCGCACATGAGTTCAAATGGCAGAGACCAATCAGGGCTGCTTAAAATAGGAGCGCTCGTGAGAAGTTCCTTCAACTTGTTGAAGGCAGCGTTGCATTCTTCATCAAACACGAACGGGGTCTCCTTTTGCAGTAATTTACACAACGGGCGCGAGATGTGGGAAAAGTCTTTGATAAACCTACGATAAAATCCTGCGTGTCCAAGAAAAGAACGAATCTCTCTAACCGAAGTTGGAGAGGGTAAGTGACGCACAAGATCTACTTTAGATTTATCAACTTCTAACCCTTTTTCAGAAATAATATGACCTAACACGATCCCTTGCGTAACCATGAAATGGCACTTCTCCCAATTATGCACCAAGTTGGTTTCAACGCATCTTTGTAAAATAGTTTCTAAATTGTTTAAGCATGCATCGAAATCACTCCCAAATACACTAAAGTCGTCCATGAATACTTCAATAATTTTTTCAATGTACTCGGAGAAAATTGAGAGCATGCAACGTTGAAATGTACCTGGTGCATTACACAGTCCAAATGGCATTCGGCGGTATGCAAACGTTCCGAAAGGGCATGTGAACGTTGTCTTTTCTTGATCTTCCTCCGCAATGCTAATTTGGTTGTAGCCGGAGTATCCGTCGAGAAAACAATAAAATGCATGGCCGGCTAATCTTTCCAGCATTTGGTCGATGAATGGTAATGGAAAATGATCCTTGCGGGTTGCGGCGTTGAGCCTCCGGTAATCAATGCACACTCGGTGTCCAGTGATCGTCCTTTGTGGCACAAGTTCATTTTCCAGATTCTTGACGACGGTGATTCCTGATTTCTTGGGTACTACCTGCACAGGGGAAACCCAACGGCTATCAGAAATAGGGTAAATAACTCCACAGTCCATGAGTTTAATTACCTCCTTTTTTACCACCTCCATCATCGGAGGGTGGAGCCGACGTTGTGCTTCCCGCGTAGGCTTGGTGCCTTCTTCAAGGAAAATCCTATGCACACAGGTTGCTGGATTTATTCCCTTGATGTCCGCAAGCGTCCAGCCTATTGCGGTTTTGTACCTCTTGAGCACACTCACGAGCTTCTCCTCCTGCTCCTCTTCTAGCGCAGACGAAATAATGACCGGCAATGTTTCATTCTCGCCCAAGTACGCATACTTCAGATGGTCCGGTAGTAGCTTGAGTTCTAAAACTGGAGCTTCTACGATGGAAGGAATAATTTTATTAGTACCAAAAGTAATTGGTAAAGGGGGAGAAAAGCTTACTTTTCGTGGTGCGGCATTTAGGGCCATGGCCATATCTTGAATTCGAGGCGTCGCACATAGCAAGGCCTCGAAAAGGGTGTCTTCCCCGAGTTGGATGGCCATGTCGAGTTCATCTTCATTGATGGTGTCGAGGTGGCCTTGTGCTAAGGTATCCACGGGATCGTATGTCGAAATGGCAGCTACGCTCGACATTGGAAACTTCATCCCGTCCAGGATGTTGAACTCGATTCTTTCTCCATCAATCTCCATGGAGAAAGTTCCCTGAAAAACGTCTATCTTCGTTCTTGCAGTCCGCATGAAAGGTCGCCCAAGCAGCAGTGGCGTGGTGTTCAAAGGACTCTCCTCCATGTCAATGATATAAAAATCCGCTGGAAAGATCAGGTTGTTGACCTGCACAAGAACGTCTTCTACGTATCCCCTCGGATACTTGTGTGTGCGATCGGCTAATTGGATGACAACACCATCTTGCTTGAGATCTCCAAGCTCCATCGATTCGTAAAGATAGTAAGGCATGACGTTGATGGAGGCTCCGAGATCAAGCATCACGTCTTCGAAGTGGTTGTCACCGATTACGCAGGGAACTGCAAAACTCCCTGGGTCCTTCAGTTTTGGGGGTAGCCGACGCTGCAAAACAGCCGAAACGGTTGCGTTCACCTTCACAACCTCCTTCTCTCGAGTTTGTCTCCTCTGTGTGCATAATTCTTTGAGAAACTTCGCGTATATTGGCACTTGTTTTATGCACTCGATCAAGGGCAAATTCACTTGCACCTTTCGGAAGATGTCCAAGATATCTTCATATTGGGCATCCTTCTTCTTTGATTTTAATAATCTGCTAGGGAAAGGTGCAACAGCCAACGGAGAATTAGTAATAACCGTATTTGAAGGAATATGGCTTTTACCTTTGATTGGGGTGGGTTGTGGAGGGGATTGTGCCTTGGTGACAATAGGCGTCACCTTCTTCTTCTCGGCTTCTTGAGCTGCCGGATCGATCTCATCTTCCTCTTCGTTGGTTATGTCCTCAATGGTGACTTCATCGAGATGAGATCGCTTGGTCTTTGGTTCTTCAAGTATCTTCCCACTCCTTGTGACAATAGCATTCACGTTTCTTTGATTAGGAGTGGGTTGAGGTGGAAGCCGACCGGTTTCTTTGATTTGGCCCATGAAATCAACAAGTTGGCCAAGTTGCTTCTTCACTTCAGTGATGTCGCGGCCATGTGAGTCCAGTGTCTCCTTTGTCTTCGATTGTCCGTCGAGGAGAACATGTGTGGAGGCCGAAAGTTGCGACAACATCTTGTCGTAATCCGGGTTGGTGAAGGATTGAGATGACGAACCATGCTGCATCGGTGGCCTTGGTTGAAATGGAGGGCGTTGGTAGCTTTGTTGCGGTGCTGGAGGGTTCAAAGTTCCCTCGTTGCTGCTCCATCTAAAACCTGGATGATCACGGTTGACATAGTTGTTATAATTGTTATACCGTTGTCCTCCCTGATATCCGCCGATGGCGTTAGCGTGCTCCGGATTGCTAGCTTGCTCTGGCGCTTGAGGGCATTGGTCATTATGGTGACCTTGTACTTGACATATGCCACAAACAGGCCCACGAGTTGCTTTGGCTCTTGTCGTTTCGAGTTCTAATACCTTCTCTAGCATATGAGCTAGTTTGTCGTATTTTTCGTCCGCGTCGGGTTTAGAACTCGCTTCACCGACTGCTCGTCTGTTGGACATTCCATATTGTGCATCATTATTCACCCGATTCCAAGAAGAGTTCTGGCTTCGATTTCGGTTAAGTCCATGAATGCACCGGTAGTTGCTGCATCTAGCAATTCCCTATCGATCGGCTTGAGACCATCGTAAAAGTAATTCATGAGATTGGTCTCGGAAAATCCATGCGATGGGCAAGTGGCACACAAAACCTTGAATCGGTCGTAATATTGGCCGAAGGTCTCGTCCGGTTTCTGTGTGATGCCAGTGATTTGCTTTCTCAAGACGGTGATCTTTGAGGCCGGGAAGTACTTTGCTAGGAACATATCCGCAAGTTGCTTCCATGAGGTAATATGGTTCGGCGGTAGTTCCATAAGCCAAGACTCGGCCCTGTCGACTAGGGTGAATGGGAATGCCTTCAGCTTGAAGAGTTCCGTATCAGCATCGGCTGGCTTCATGCTGTTACAAACAAATTGGAATTGTTTGAGATGCTTGTTCGGATCTTCATTGGAAAGTCCGTGAAAAATGGGTAGTCGGTGGAGGAAACCACTCTTCAGCTCGACTTCTTTCATGTTTTCCCCCGGTGGTGGAAAAGCAATGCTTGAAGGCCCGCTGCTCCATTCTGTTGAGCAGGTACGCTGGCGAAGAGACTGTCCTGCATTGGCCATGTTGATTTCTTGTGCTTCTGCCTCTGATTTGTGGTCGGTTGATGAGGCTAAACTATGGTCGGTTGATGAGGCTAAACTATGGTCGGTTGATGAATGTGAAGACTCGGAAACTTCTTCGATGATGGGATAATCCAGGATGTCTGTTTGAGCTTTAAGTCTCGCTATTCTCTCTGCGATTTCCTCAAACTTTGTTCTAGATGGTCCAGGATTCCGATCGGACATTCATTAGCCTGAGCATCCACCAAAGACCAAGTGTCAGTATCAAAAAGAGTATGAAATGAATATAGGAATACTAATCAAAAACGTAAAGCATATTTAGAAAACAAAGCGAAATAAATAAAAGATAAAATTAGTAAAACTATCAAAACAAACTATAAATACTTACAAATACTTAAAAACTACTAAAACAAACAAGATTTATGATATTTAAGACACTAAATGTAATTTACTAAGTAATGCAAATGATTTAATTGATTTTAGGGGCTATGCACAAGAATGTAATGAACTAAGACATATGTTTTCTGCAAATTAACACTTATACAATGTAAAAGCTAAGAATTTAGTTAAAATATATATAAACAAGGTTCAAATACAAGCAAACAATAATTCACATTGAATTTATGCACAACACACTCTCATTAAATAAAATGCATCAAACAACAATCCTACGTGAAAAATGGAGTGAATGCATAAGAGAAATTGTTAGAACCTGCAGAAAACACACGAGTTACGTGCTTAAAATATGAATGCAAAGAATGACCTCTTTTTCGGTCTTATGTCCCTAACTTCACTTGGGTTAGGGTACTCGGTAGTGAAATCCGAGTATCATAAAGCCTACGAGAGGTTATGCAAGCTAAATGTAACGTTTGTTAGTCCTTTACAGTTTTTAATGTACAAACAAACACAAAAATTTGACTAAGTTTTATTTATTTCCTTTGGCCCTGATGGTACGTGGTGCAGAGGCTCTCGACTGTGCAATGGGTCTCGTTCATCCGAAGATGAAGTCTGATTCCAAGAGGTCTAAGCATGCTTAATCCGATATACCATCTATTTAAAGGATTTATGTCGTATTTACTAAGTTTTGTATTTATCCGTATTCATATGCACTTATGATTTACAGAGAGTACTCGAAATGATCATTCGGTAAATTTCTTGGACGTGCGGCCCGCGCGAAAATGTATACTGACTCTCGCTAATTCAGCTTAGTTACGTTTAGAAATGGCAAGTAGGGATAGAGATAACGCGAGAGGTAAGGACTAATATTTAGAACAACCCGAGGCTTACTCGTAAGAGTATATACTCCAATGTTGTTCCTAGAGACACCCCGAGGCTAACCAGTTACGGTATATACTCCAATGGTGTTCTATTGCTTAGATCCGAAACCCGGCACCAATCATAAACCCACTCACCATATCCAACAATCAGCCAAATTTGTGAGATAGTATATAATCTCAAGTCCTTAGTAAACTCCGCCCACAACCTCATGCCCATAACTTCACTTAGGTTATGGCGTGTGGTGATGAAATCCACACTTCATGAAGGGTTAAGGAGATAAACCAGAAAAAGAGGCACCTCCCTATTTCCAAAGAACGAAACTTAAAAATCAATACTCGTACTCAATGTAAATCAATTTAAGTACGTCTACGTTTTGATTGCGCCTAAGATTTAAAAGGAATACACGATTTAGTTATTGAGTAAATCTCTTGTCCGTGCGGCCCGCGCGAAAATGTATACCAACTATCGTTAATTCTCGTAATTGTTGGAAATGACCAGTTGGGATAGATGTAACGCAAGAGGTGAGAACTAATTTCTGGGAACAACCTGAGGCTAACTCGTAAGAGTATATACTCCATTGTTGTTCTTAGAAACACCCCGAGGCTTACTCGTAAGAGTATATACTCCAATGGTGTTCTGTTTTCTTAGTTCAAAACCAGTCACCATTCATAACCCTTCTAGACATCATAACCAATTATTACTTGAATTCACAAGATAGTATACAATCTCAAATGTTTGTAAACTCCGCCCACAACCTCATGCCCATAACTTCACTTAGGTTATGGCGTGTGGTGATGAAATCCACACTTCATGAAGGGTTAAGGAGATAGACAAACAAAAGAGGCACCACCTATTCCATAGAGATTTATTTAATAACTAAGTGCTAGTACTCAAATTAAATCAAAGACTATCCTTTAACATGAAAATAAATTATGCAAGTGTAAAATAAATTCGTACAAGTAATATGTATGAATTGTAAACATGTATGTAAATTTCTATAAGTATAAACAAGTATAAACAAGTATGTATTTCGAAAATTATAGACATGCTTTTAATTACATATGTACAACGAAATCATACAAAAACATTTTAATTCCCCGGCAACGGCGCCAAAAATTGATACGCGCAAAACATGCATTTAACGTTAACACAAAGTAGACCCTAAAAACACAGTTCACACGTAAAGCAATTTAAAACCCTTCTTTTGTCATTATAATATTGGCGAGTAGGGATCGTTCTTTATCCGGGGAATTAAGGGCGCATGCATGGTTTCGTTAATAAGCGGAAATTTAAATGTTTGGGGGGATTGGAAATTGGTTGTTTAATCTACGAAATTAAAGTACAAAAACATGCAAACACAACAAAAACTCTTAGGCATCTAACATGTTTTACTCATAGACAAGTTTTAACAATCAAGAAACTTCAAGTCTAATTATGCTTGCTAAAAATAAGAAGCTAAGCTATTAATTACAATTGATCATCTCATATTATTAACCTTACCCTATTTCATGCATCAAACCTTTTGTAAGTTACGAAATTCATAACTTCCAACTAAATATACATGCTTGATAATTGAGTAGGAATGCAACTTAGCGTATAAACATCCTAAACAACATACGATCATCGAAACATGCAAAAGAGAGTGACTTAGCGTATTATCTACCACATGCTTTCGAAGCTTTAAGATTATATCAACCATGCATAAAAGGCTAGAAATCATAAACACATGCAATTTACAAATCGGTTTAAGAACATATAACACAAATCTAAACTTGTTCTTCATTAAATACATCAAAGTATTCCAATACATCAAAAGATTCAAATACAAAGCAAAAGATATGAAAGTGAAGATCATGGTTACACTTTTTGTCTTGAATGCTAGATGATCTTCGTGGAGATGACTTTCCTTCACAAGGGACTTAGCGTATTGTGAAGGATGGAGGATGGATGCTTCGGCTTTGGATGGACGATGAATGCTTCGGCTTTGTGGAGAGAACCTTCAAGTGTTTATGGAGGAGGAGTATTTGTGTAGAGCTTTGGCTTCTAAATTGAGAGATGATCTGTTTTATGGCTGCCTCCTTGGCTTTTATAGGCAAGGGATGTTGCTCTTCTCTCTTCCACCTTGCCTCTTTCATTAAATGCAAGTAATAATCACCATGGCAAGTCACTCCCTTAGTCACCAAGTGTGATCATCATTTATGAACCCTAAGCAAGAGTCACCATGGCAAGTCACCATTTATGAACCCTAAGCAAGAGTCACCATGGCAAGTCACACACTTAGTCATCTTTTGTGATGATCACAAGCTTAGTCACTAAGCCTTGTCACCAAGCTTGATAACTTTGACTTTTCCTCTTCCCCAAGTTGCTTCCATGCCAAAATTAATGGGCTTGGGCTGGTTTTTGGGCCAAAACAAACTTTGAGAAATGGGCCCAAAAAATGCTTTTTGGGCCAGCCCATTCCCGGTTGTCCAAAATCGCAAAAATCGCAAAATCGCCGAAATTCCTCCGAATTGCGCCGAAATTCATCTCCACCGATGATATCTTCAAAATAACAAATTAAATAAGGAAAACATAAAAACTAAGATAATAACACAGCTAAACGTAAAGGGAGATGCGTTAAGAAACGAGCATAAAATGCGTATATCAAGCACTTCTAATTTCATTCATTTGTTTGTATGGATATTATTAAATTTAATTTAAAAATAAAAAAATCTGACTTATTTGACTAATTTTTGACTAGTCATTATGTAACGACCCGTACTTAGATTATCTCCTTATCATTGTTCATTAAGCTCATTAACGGGTCAATCCAACTTTGGCGCGTTTATCGAGCCTGTTAATTTTGTCGTTTTTCGGAAAATCGCCACATTAGAAGTTGAGATTTTGGAGTCAGTTTCATTTGGGAAGTCGTAGAGAATATTATCACGAGCTCGTTCATATTTTTATTTTTATTTTTTTGAGGACTGAGGTAATTTTTATGAATTTTTAAAGTTGTGTGACATAAAATTAAATTTCAAAATCAATTAATGGTTGTTTAATGTTGGCCGTTAAATTATATGGTTGTTTAATCTAGGTTGTTGATTTATTTCAACCCTGGATATAAATTCAAAATTTCTACCCGGATAGGTAAAATTTCATTGTCATGACCCGAGTTGGTGACTGTTTAAGAAATGTATACTCTCAACCTTTTGACTATTGATTAGTCTAAATATAAGTGAATTTCTCTTACACATAAGTATACGGGGTCAAGTTATAGTATTTGTAAGGAAATCGAGTGTCGAAACCATGAAGATTGACCACTTAAACTCCTTAGCTTGACTCGATTAAGCACTTTAAATTACGGATTAACTAGACACAAGACATGACACTAAAATTAAAGTAAGATGTGGAAATATATCTCATAAGACTAAGTCATTTTGAGACTTAGCATTGTGAGGGATGGTTGAACTACAATGAGTGGTTAAACGAAAGGTACTGTTTTTCCTCTTTTTTTAACTACGCAACAACTCAATAAACAAGTGACCACTAAGCACAACACTATAACTTCATCCTAATAGGACTTCATCATCGCTTGCTAGTTTGCCTAGTTAGGGATAGTATAAGTGTTTAAGCTAGGTAGGTATTTGTCATGTTCATGAAAGAAAATGTTAAGCAGTAAAAGGCTCAAATAGGCTCACTAAAGGATCTATGCATTATAGGTTCAAAAGATATTTGGCCATGGTGGTGATCCTAATGCCTCTATTATCTTTGAAAATTCTTATGTTTTAGAAAAATGCTTTGCACGGTTTAAAGCAAGTTCTAGATCACACATAACTAATTGATATCACACATAAAAGAATAGGTGCATTAAATAAGCTAATCATGCACAATTTGGCTCAAAATATCACATAGGAAATTATAGCTTTGAAACATGTTAATCCTTCTTTTTTCTCTAAGAAGTAATGAAGCTATTAGAGTTCTATCAACAACAATGGGGGTATGCATGCAAATCACATTTTGAAAGAAAATCACATTGTAATCTAGCATAATATATGAGGGGACCTCTCACTTAGAATTTGAACACATTAGCATGGAATGATTGAAAACTTATAAAGACATTTATTTCGTGCTAACAAGTATCACAAGCATCATTTTCAACATGCTATGTATCACACAAATATTACCACATACTATCATGACTCAAACTATACAATAAACATCATTTTCCACATATACATGTCATGCTAAGAAGTAAAGAGAGTACGGAGAAAAAAATACAAATGCTATGTAGACCCCCTCCAAGCTCCATATGTATTGGAATATAAACCAACGAAGGCCAAGTAAGGTTTCTATCCAATGTTGCATAGGCTTGATCATGATCCTCAAACGGTGCCCTCAGACTTGTCTTGACCTCAAGGGATTACTCTATGCTCCATTCCTCAAAGTCCCAAGCTTTTGGTCTTCAAAATAGGCTTGAAAAGCTTGAAATGCGAAAAAACTTTCGATGGATCGAAAGAATGCTTTGATCCATTAAGGCAGAGACGCAGATGCAAAACTGCAGGTATCCTTCGATGCTTCAAAGGAGTGCCTTAAGTTTTCACTTCTCATTTTCAGAAATTTGGCTCTTCTTCAAGTCCTTGACTTTCATGCACATTCAACAATGTTCTATAAATTGAGGCGCAGAGAGCCGACGAATAGTGGCTAAAGACAGGGTGGAGCCTGTAAGAAATCGAGGTCACGGCGGCACTGATGCCTTGAGCGAGCTCACCCTATGCAATGCTGCAGTGCAGCAGAGATATGTGGCGGCGAAGATATGCTGCTACTGAGAGCGAGAGCGAGAGAGAGAGAGAAAGAGAGAGAGAGAGAGAGAGAGAGAGAGAGAGAGAGAGGGAGAGATAGAGATAGAGAGAGAGAGCTTTTTAGTATTTTTTTTTTCTTTATCAAGGTTACGAAGGGTTTAGGCCTTTAGGGTTGGAAAAAAAATTATTGGAGGCAAAATTGTCACCAAGTTAAGATGACCTAGAAACCTTTTCTTTTTTTTGTAAGTATTCTTTAGGTTTAGGGTTTAGAAATTTGATATTTCTACATGGAAAGATAGATGTGAATCCCATGAGAATGCGAGTGACGTACATTGTCTCAAATTATTTTTGACGAATCGGCAAATTGCATTTTATTGTTAAGGGCAATATGATAATAATAATTAGACACTCGGATCAAAGTCGAAGTCAATTCGGAAAGTTCTAAATTTTTTACACCATGCTTAGATTAGTCTTACCGTCTTATCCAACGGTTATATTTATGAAATGATTAATTGTTAGTGGTTTAGCTTCATAAATGTTTGGTTTTCATATATAACCAACTAATATTGTAAGCAATATTAGTAGTCATACATGCAATTAATGACATATGAATAACCGAAATGGTCTAATGAGAAATGTGTCTATAAATACGTGAACCTCGTAATAAAATAATGTTTTCAAAAAAATCCATCCTCGTTGAAGTTCGTTTAATGATCTGACCAATGAGGTCAAATCTTACCAAAAGACTAAAATAACTATTTTGAAGGATTTTGCTCATTTTCCTATTGGAGCACCTAAATTGATTTTTTTTGTAATTTTTTCCATATGGTAACATAGATATGAGCTTTACGATAATGCTTTCGTGAATGGTGGTTTGAAACTAAATTTTAACAGAGCCGTAAATCAAGATTTACTCTTAAGTGCCTTAAAGTCACAGCAATGACAAACCCGGATCGATGACGAGTGTAAGTAGAAAAATTATAAATTTTATTAAGTATATTAACAATAATCCGAGCATTCAATCCAATGGCCAAATTCATGAAAATTAGTATTGTTAAGCTTATACTGTATATTTGCTTCCACCTTTTTACGATATGTTGCTGCTAAAGCAGTTTATGGGTGGAGGGGGAGAGAGAGAGAGAGAGAGAGAGAGAGAGAGAGAGAGAGAGAGAGAGAGAGAGAGAGAGAGAGAGAGAGAGAGCTTTTTAGTATTTTTTTTCTTTATCAAGGTTACGAACGGTCTAGGCCTTTAGGGTTGGCAACAGAATCATTGGAGGCAAAATTTCCGCCATGTTAAAATGACCTAGAAACATTTTCTTTTTTAAGTAAGTATTATTTTAGGGTTTAGGTTTAGATTTAGGTTTAGGGTTTAGGGCTTAGAAATTTGATTTTTCAACATGGAAAGATAGATGTGAATTCCATGAGAATGCGAGTGACGTACTTTGTCTCAAATTATTTTTGACGAATCGGCAAATTGCGTTTTATTGTTAAGGGCAATATGGTCATAATAGTCAGACACTCGGATCAAAGTCGAAATCAATTCCGAAAGTTCTAAATTTTTTACAACATGCTTAGATTAGTCTCACCATCTTATCCAATGGTCACATTTACGAAATGATTAATTTTTAGTGGTTTAGCTTCATAAATGTTTGGTTTTCATATATAACCAACTAACATTGTAAGCAATATTAGTAGTCATACATGCAATTAATCACATATAAAAAACCGAAATGGTCTAATTAATGAGAAATGTGTCTATAAATACGCGAACCTCGTAATAAAATAATGTTTTGAAAAATATCCATCCTCGTTGAAGTTCGTTTAGTGATTTGACCAATGAGGTCAAATCTTACCAAAAGACTAAAATAACTATTTTTAAGGATTTTGCTCATTTTCCTATTGGAGCACCTAAATTGATTTTTTTTGTAATTTTTTCCATATGGTAACATAGATATGAGCTTTACGATAATGTTTTCGTGAATGGTGGTCTAAAACTAAATTTTAACGGAGCCGTAAATCGAGATTTACTCTTAAGTGCCTTAGACTGATCTACGCATTTTATGCTTGATTATTAATGTCTTTCTCTCTACATTTTGCTTTGTTATGAGCTTAGTAAATATGTTTCTAACTTGTTTTATGTTTTTAGGTAGAAAATAAAGGAGAAATAATAAATGAGGCGATTTGGAGAAAAATGTGTGCTAAGGAAGACGTTCCTAAATTCCGAAGAATAAATGGTCACGTGGAATTACATGGAGCTTTGCATGGATGAGTTAACTACATGAAGAGCTAGCTTAATTGCATGTACTGTACGTGCATGAGAAAGTGATGAGATGATGATGCATGATGCATGGTGTGAGGATAATTGGCATGATGGTTAATTACATGCATGGATGGAATTGATGCTTATGAACTGCATGGCTGGCAAGAGATATGATTACATGAAATGAGCAAAACGGTGGTGTGCTAGCGATTTGCAACGGACATGAGATGATTTTGTAAGCTAGAAGTTGAAACGGACTTGAGCTTAATTGCCATGCAAATGGATGAGCAAACAAGCTAATGGACTAAACGGTTTTGTAATTGCAAAACGGATGTATAATTGTAGCTTGAATGGCCAAAACGGTTTCTAGCTAAATGATAATGCTTGAAACAGTGGAGTAATAGATTTGAAACGGAGACGAGCTGTTGGAACAGTTGAGCTAGCTTAATTGCATGATTTTCAAGGAGCATAATTGCATGGTAATCAAGAGGGTGACCGGCCATCTTGGGGGAGAGAGTCTAAAATCTTCCCCTATATAAAGGAGCTTCGGAGAAGGAAAAGGGGATCACACATTTAGAGAGCCGAACCCCTGTCTCTACATCACCTCCTCTCACACTTAGCCAAGAGAATTCTCAAGAAACTGAAACACCATCTCCACCACCTCCCAAATAAACCTACCTTCACCCGCGGCCTCTCTTGCTCGATTTGGCTTTGAGTTCGTGCGACTTCATCAACCATCAAGGAGCTGCTACACTTGGAGATTGCGGAGCGAATATCCCTCGGATCAAAAAGTGTAACAATATCTTGTAATTTGTTTCGGTTTTGTAAGGAATTTTCCAAACTTTGTGTAGTGAGATTATGTTTTGTTGTAAGATGTTTATTTTCAGATTTGTTTGAAACCTTCCATGTGTTCATAACCTTAGGTTCGAATATGCATGCTAGTATACCAACACTTAATGCGTTAGAGCTTGTTAGGATGATACTCGAATATCCAGTTCACCCTCGCATGTTTTAATGAACTAATTAAAGATAAAATTGGACTTAGGTGGTTAACTCGATTTGGTTGCTCCCTACTTTCGATGTATACTTGTGCGTATGTTTTAATTTGAGCTATGAATTTCGTTGGGATCAAATAAGGATGAGGTAAACGGCTAGGTTGAATAAATGTGATGATCACTTGTAAATAATAGAATTAGGGTTTTTCGGTGTAGAAACATGTTTAGGGTTATGTGTTCTTGATTGTTTGCTTGTCTATGAGTTTAAACATGTTAAAACTTGTGATTTCTTGATATGTATCTACCCATCTTCTTGTTTTATTTCGTAGGAACTTAGAACAAACAACTTTGCACCCCCCTATATAACCTAGCATAGTTATGCATGCACCCTCAATCCCCGGTTAAGAACGATCCCTACTTATCAATGCTACATCAACAAAGAAGGGTTTTAATTGTATTCGTGTTTGATTAAGTGTTTAATTAAATGCTTGAAAAGATGTGAATCATAGAGTCACAGCAATGACAAACCCGGATCGAGGACGAGTGTAAGTAGAAAAATTACAAATTTTATAAACTATATCAAAAATAATCCGAGCATTCAATCCAATGGTCAAAGTCATGAAAATTATTATTGTTAAGCTTATACTGTATATTTGCTTCCACCCTTTTACGATACGTTATTGCCGAAGCAGTTCGTGGAGAGAGAGAGAGAGAGAGAGAGAGAGAGAAGGTGCGGCTGTATTTTTTTTTGAGAGATGGAGAAAGAGAGGCCCTTGCTTTTGTGTTTTTGTTTTCTAGGATTGTAGTTTTCTTAAGTGTGGTACGTTTATGCATTCATGAAAAAAAATTATGAACTTTGTCATAAAATTTAGACGACGAACGTATCTCATCTAATTTGGACAATATATAGGTAGGTTGGAGGAAGCATTTAGAAGAAAAAATTGACACCACAACCCAGAAATTGAATATCTCAGACGACGGACAACTATCATCTGATTGAATCACTCATTCAAATGAGCCCCCTTGGAGCTTTGCTTATTTGATTGATTCTTCGACAAAAACTCACACGACAGGTGACTATCGTCTAACTTAACTATTATTTCTAAACAATCAAAATTTTGGGATGCCCATTCTTGGAAATTGAAAATTTTGGATGTCTGCCCTTTGAAAACTGAAAATTTTGAATGCCTGCCCTTCAAAACTAAAAAAATGCATCGTTTAAAAATTGTTTAGACGACGGGCAAAAACTGACCGATATCTGTTTAATTCAAACATCTTTCAGATGACGGATGTTCAATTTCTATCATGTGAGAGGCGTCATATAAACCTGTTTTTCTACTAGTGCTTTGTGGAAAAAGTTGTAATGATGATCATTCTCCCGTATAATATTAACTCCCATGGATGATGATAAAATTATTGCCATATGTAATGTACGTGGCTCTTACTGCCCTCACACCTAAATCATCTTATTCATGGTACATGAACAGTGGTTGTTCAAAACATATGACTGGAAACCAAAGTTTGTTCACTTCTATAAATGATACTTTCCCATATGGAAATGTTATTTTTGGTGATGGTGCTCAAGCTACCATTATTGGAGGTGGAACAGGTCATACCCTGGTCTCCCAAATCTCATAATGATGAGTATTTTTGGTTTTGTTTACAAACAACAATGTCCAAAATGTGACTTTGTGAATCACGTTTAGTTTTGGACTGAAACTGCGAGGACATGTAGGATTCTAGAAGGTTTCAGCCCAATCACAAAGCACAAAGTAAATTGATCTTAGAGTTTAGGCATTTGTTACCTAAATCTTAAACGTGTCTCTTGCAAAATGCATTTAAGAGTTAATCATGCGAGTGACGTGGTTGGTTTCCCTTCCCAAATCTGGGAAGGATCTTAAGCACTAGTGGTGTGTCTAAGTCCTCCTTATCATTACTTTCCACTGCAGGAGCATCTTCGTAGTTTTCAAAGCCCTTTATGGATCTCAAAATTGCGTTCACCACATTCAATTGGTGCTTAGGATTCTTCTCTGTAGTGGATGGAAACTTATGAGCTTTGTCGCCTCCTTGACTTTGATATGCCTTTACTAATTAGAGCACTTAGGTCTTAAACTCGTGGATTGCACCTTGACTCTCATTCCTCATGCTCATAAATATATCAATGTACTACTTTCTTTCCTCCTCTTAACTCATGGTAAGCTTAATTTGGGACCTGGGAGAAATTAATATTATCGCTCGAAATTGGATGACGCAATTTTTTCCAAACCCGTCACTCTCATTTCTTGTGTTTTTATACGGCTCAAAGCGAGGTCATGGCAGCGATAGAGGTACAGTAATATCCTGAACTTTTTCTATAATGAATAGTATTTATAGATAATTCGAGTTCGATTTAGTAGCTGTGGTAAATAATTTATACCATCGGTAAATATGGAGATGTGACGACCCGACCCTTGTCGAAAATCGTCAAAATGATAAATTATTTGGATAATTCTAGTAAATTATCGAATAAATTTAAACTCAACCAATATTGGTCAGAAAATTCATCAACAACTCAATAGGGTAAATACAAACTTAATGACATAAGGTTAATCAAGTTCTCTGTCGCCCGCACAGCCACATGAAGCAACACTAGTCACCACCACCCACGCATTGGGATGACGAACCCAAAATGCATTTTAACCTCACTAATACACTTACAACATCAATACGAATCTACTGATATACAACTTGACTAGGTTCAAAAACATTTTCTGGCCAGGCACGCCGCCACCGGCGACCACCATTGATGGGGACGATTAACACACCAATCGAAATCTCTCACCTAGCGCATCAATCTGCCTAACTACACCCATGGCCAATTCTTCTGGGAACATCCCTAAAAATTCCCCGAAATATTTTCGGCAAGAATGCATCAAGTATGAAATATTTTGATCTCAAACATTGCAATAATCAAGAATTGTGCTATATTCGACAGTAGCAAAAATAACTCTTCCCAAGGCAGTACTCAGGAATCACATCGTACTAAGATGAAGTGATTATACACATCATAAAAGGCAACCCCCGCACGAAGTAGTAATAGGGCAATAACCATCTACACACAACAGTAATCGGGTAATAACCATCCTCGAATCCCACATCCGATCGTAGTAGTAATCAATATCATAGGCAACATCCGCATTCAGCAATAATGGGTAATAACTTCACGCGAAGTAGTAACGGGTAAAAACTAGGTAATAACCTCTACACACAGCAATAATACAAACAAATCGATAATTAACACACAGTAGAGTACCCCGCACCCAATGGTAGTACTCTCCATCCAACCCCTAGTAGGCGATGGAACACATCTACAACTCATGCAGCATCGCACTTGCCGATTATACTCTGCACCAAGAAAACAACACTCCAACCCACGGATATCCTCTATTAGATGGTTGCCCAAGGTCATAGGATCAAATTACCGTAGCACTATACGTACAAAGCGAAAACATACTCTACACTCAGCGGCAGTATCTTCCACCTGCCTCCAGCCAAGGTGGTAGGACACATCTCATTAACAATCGCCAAAGATGGTGGTGATTCAGTGTGATTTTTGAACAGAAATTTGCTTCGAATCTCCCAAATTTTACCTGCAATAATCCAATACAATCCTGAGAAATGGAGGAATATAACCATACCTAAATCGGGGACATTGATCGGCAACCTTCCGACCTGAAACCTAGTTTTTTTCTGGCTTTTCTCCTTGAACTTCTGGCTTCCTCCACCCAAATAGTAAACAGAAAATATAGGGTAAGGAAAGATAACATCCAGATGATCAAAACGACACCAAGATCGCCCAATATGGTGGTCAGATGGCAAAGCCCCATCGACGCCTAGCCCAACGGCGATTTTGGTCGCCAGAGCCGGTTAACGCGAATCGATTCGCCTTTACCCAAAATGGAAAGTCTGAACTTTCCAAAATAGAAAATTCCTATTTATACTCCAACATTTACGGTAATTTGATTTCCGATAATTCGTCAAACTTTCATTAACCATAACTTTCTCGTTGTAATTCCGATTACAGCATTCTACGCATCTACGAACTCATCTCAACAAATTCTATGACCTCCACCCAAAGTCAACAACATTTATCAATTTAATAAAAAGTCAATCTGAGACCTTCTACATTTACCATCAATAACTATTATTTATCACACGTAATAACTCAATATCTAAATATCACAAAATAATTTCTAATTTTTACGAAAGGAACGTGATATCACTGGAGGGGTCTCTGATTGACTTTTTATTGAATTGACAACATTGGTTAACTTCAGGTGGAATTCGTAGTATTGGTCAAGATGAGTTCATAGACTCGAGAAACATTGAAAACAGAGTTGCGATATAAAAATTACGATTAATGAAATTTATAGTGAATTAACTTTCAATAAATGAAAGAGTATATAAGGGAGTTTCCCTTTTCAGAATGTTAGTTTTAGTCTCACCTGGATCAACCTTCTCTCCCCAAGGAGAGAGAGAGAGAGAGAGAGAGAGAGAGAGATGATTTTGTCTGTTTGGCAGTTGGTTGGCAGTGTGGAGTCGTCCAACCCTCTCTAGCGATTTCAATGGTTGGAATCACTTTGTCTCAGATTCCTCTTCCTATTTATGCTTTTGATTTCAAGGTTTAGTAAGTTGTGATGATGGAATAGAAGATGTTTCGAATTAGTTTTCGTTGCTGCCGACATCAATAAGGTTTCCGACCACCTCTGGCCGAGGTATGGATACGAAATGATTCATCTCTACCTTCTCTTTATGATTATATATGGATGAGTTTTGGGTGTTTGCAAGTTTAACTCGGTAAATTGAAATCGATTTTCGTCGAATTCGTTCGGCCTCCGACGTGGTTAGTGGTTGCCGGCAGTTTAGCCACCAATGGTAGAAGGGTTTTGCTCCTCACATCCTCCTGAGTCTATTGGTACCTACCTCGAGCCACGGCCTGGCTCGAAGGCGGAAAATCAGCATCGGAAATATTTTAAGACCGAATGGTTTTAGGCTCAACTTTGGCCAAACGAGCCAAAATATGTGCAGGGTCCTTTAAGACAGATTCTTGGGCTTGTGGTGAGCTTTCCAACGAGGTATAAATCTTCGCCACCGGCAGTGGTCACCGGTGGTTATGCATGGGTGGCACGCGCCGTCGCCTGTGGTGGCGCATGTCCAGGAAAATGTTTCCAAAAGTGGGTCGTGTGATATACCGTTAGGTTTACATCGATAATATGAATATATTCGTTAGGTTTAATTTGCATTTAGGCTTCTTCATACTCGTAGGTGGGCGATGGTAACTAGTGTCATTGCCAGTGGTGATGCAACCGACGAAGAAATTACGTTTGTCTTATATCGTTATGACTGCTTCATCATAACAAGTTTTTGAGATATGTTCTTCTACTAGATTAGTCGAAGTTGATTGCAAATTGAGTACTTTCTCAATTTGCCTAGTTGAGTCTTGATTTTTATGATATTTGGATAAGGTCGTGTCGTCACAATTGGTATCAAAGTGCGGTTCAACTCTCGGACTTCACGTTCGATGTGTTTCGTGTTTTAGAGTTAAGTTATGAAAGTATAAGTCTAAAAAATGTGCATTATGTTCCTATGATTGTCACAAGGACGAAGTATGGTGGTTGTTAACAAGAAGTGGTTACGCATTACCATTGCTGGACCTGAGATACACGGTTCTTGAAAGGACCCAATCCCGATTCAGTTACCTAAACCGGAACCGAACCCCCTCTGAAAATACGAACCACCAAAAAATTTTCAAAATTTCGGCAGAGTTTCGTTACTAACGTGGAATTGCCATAACCTGCACCCATAAAATAACACTTCATCCTATGCCACAAAAGCCAAACCGTGGGCACCAATCCCATCCGGATTTCTCAACATCATAATATAATCAACAATAGTAATCATACTGTACTATGTATATATATATATCCGAGAAAATCCGTATAAACATGTATCAGAGTGACCTCTAAAGTAAAATATATATAATATACACATCAGTAGGCGAAACAAGAACCTACTGGAAAGCACAGGTAACTCTGATCACTAGCCTCCAAACCGCGACGTGAAACAGCAAAATCCGAACTGCAAACTGGGCACGGAAACCAAAAAGCCCAGGGGAAAGGCAAATAAAAATGTTAGAGTGAGTGGACGAAAATAAACATATGCCTTTCACCAGTTATATACACATACTCAATATAAAACAATGCGAGTTCGGAACACAACACATATATATAGGGAGGTTGTCGGGCGAATCTCTCAAGCCCGACGTCGGGTGAATCGCTCAAACCCGACGGTGACAGGCCAGGGGAATCTCTCGACCCCGGCGGCACTCAGGGGAATCTCTCAACCCTGCTTCAGAGGAATCTCTCAACTCTGGGCCAGAGGAATCTCTCAACTCTGGTAGCATCGATGCAATAAATGCCAATCACCAATAACACATAATAACACCTCCGAAAATAACATATATCTCAATCATCGTATAAAATAAATACGGAAATCATAAAATCCACGAACTCGCAAATCAACAGTGAAAATAGAAACTTGTCCACTCACAGATCAGCTAGCGCAAACTCGCGCTAATCTCGTGGTCCGGCGGAAGTTCCCTCGCCTGAAGCACGATCACGATCCCAATCTGGATCTCGATCTCCTGAATATTCACAAAAACATAACTGATCAAAATCGTAGTCCACAACCCTGTACTGAATCACGGAAACCAACCGTTCCCGGAAATATGCAATGCAGTACAAAATGTATAACGGAAATTCTGAAATCCCCACTCGAAACCTCGACTGAAAATCGGTTAACCAAATCAACCCGAAAACCTCTGGACGACGATCAGGGCGCGATTACGAGAAAAATGACATTAAAAACGTCGAAATCTGAAAAGTCAACTTTTGGCCGGAGCTCCGCCGTTGACCGCCGCCGCCGGTGGCAGTGCGCCGTCAACCGTGGAGTTTCACGGCGAAACTTTCCAGATTTCAAGGTCTCCTCATTTCGAATCACTTTCTCAACTACCACATAGCCCAAAATAGCCCGGAACCACCTCAACTTACCAAAACCCGATCCGAAATTCAAGTCTCCGGTGACCTATTCGGGTTGCCACAAAATCATCACCAAACCCCAATTAAATCATACCAGTAGTATCCCTAGGCTAAGGGGAAGCAAACCCCCCTAACCACCACCACCGTGGCTCGCCGGAAAGTAGCCAATGAACTCCGGCGACTCAACCCAATTCGGCTCAACTCGGGCACCCCAAAATCCTCATCAATTCTCATCAAACTAAACATCATTCAACTCGAAATCATGCAAGGAAACTAACTATACCTGTCCCGTGGCCGGAAAGTAGGTCGTCGGACGGCAACTCCCAAACGGGAAACTTCCTCTTCGGTCAAACAAGTCAACTTGCTATTTTTGGAAAGTCAGCGTTCGGTCAACGATCCAACAGTGTTTTACGACTAATTCTCGACTATTCCGATATTTATACTCGCTCCTCGGGTCGATCGACGATTCGAAATGGATAACCATCACGATTCGGATAAACTCGAAACAATCGGATAAACTCGTCGGATATCGAAACTTCAAATAATCATAAAATATTCCTCGGTTATCAGAAAAATCTTCCGGAACCGCCCACGAGCTCGAAATCACGTACTCAACAATTTCCGTGAAGATACTCAACTCAAATTCTTGACCGAAAATATAGTCGCGAATCGAATCGGCAAACAACATATACGACGTAAATCTGTGACTAAACAGAATCTCGAGAATCGTGCCGAATACACAACTGATTCTGGTTCGGGTCGTCACAGTTCTGTACTTTGCTTCGTATCATACATATGTGTATCGTTAATCGATACATCATCTATAATCATTTATCAATACATTTTGATACTCGTTTAACGATATATTTTTGAATATTATATTATTATAATGTGTTGAAATGAATGTACATTACAACACGAAAATCAACACCGTTACAAAGTTGTAATGGAACGACAACATTAATTGTCAAACGAAATGGAAACGAGATGATACTACAATAATAAATGAAAACGATATGAGCTGAAACTTGAGATTAAGTCAAAATTAAAAAAGTGTTCTATCTTATCATTCTTGTGATTATTTGTACATTTTGTACAAATATACAAAATGATTATTTGCATATCGATGCAATTATACGATTGATGATCAGTTTGACTTGTTTCGAATCCAACAAGATTCATCAAGAGTTACAAAATTGAAATTGTTACCATTACGATTATAAATGAGAATTATATTATACGAGAAACATAAAAGTTGATTATATTATACATATGATTATGTATATGAGATATACGAATAGTCTACCACACACTTCTGGAGCCGTCAGGTGATAGTTAAATAGGGATTGTGCCTCCTTGAGGTGAAGAGAACCAAAATCAATCATGTGGTGTTCTTGAGGTCCTAATTCGAGAGATACCGTATTTACGGGGTGTTCTTGATGTCCGAAATTCGAGAGTATATTATACACTTGATTAGCGTTGATGGACAGAGTGTTCTCGATATCTTGAATTCGAGAGTATATTATATACTTGATTACCATTGATAGACAGGGTGTTCTCAATGTCCATAACTATAGAGTATACGATATATGATGATACGATTCGAAACATAAAACGATAACTTAAAACGTGAAATGATTCATTGAAATATATAACGTGATTACCGTAATAAGACGAATGATGTAATATAATTGAACTCACGAGGCGAGTATCGAGATATGATGTGAGCTCATGAGATGAGCATCGTGATTTATAAGTAATGAGTATACGAATACGAGAAGATTTGAACTCGTAATGCGAACATACAACGTGAAATGATTTGTTCGTGCGATGAACATAATGATATAACATGAACTCATTTGATGGGTATGAGAATACAAAATTATTTGAACTCATGAAACGAGCACGAGTGTGTGACTATAATATTCCATGTTTACACAGTAATATAATGATTTGAAATTCGAAACAGTAATATTGATTTTATTGAAACAACAAACAAGGGAATCGTTACATTAGTTAATGACTCATTGATTATATTATCATTCATGATTACTGTTGTCTAATTTTTACGAGTTTGAATTTGAGAATTTAGTTTCCAGTTTGTGATATGTTACCTATGTATGATTTTAAATTCTGTTGATGGTTGAGAAATCCGAATGAGCATAGGTGGCTCGCGGTATAGGGTAAGATTTTTGATTATTAAAGTGTATTTGGACATTTTAAAGGTTTTGGCCAACTTACTTTTAGGGGAGACTGAAAGGACCCAACCCCGATTTAGTTTCCTAAACCGGAATCAAACCCCTTCTGAAAAACACGAACCAACAAAAACCATTAAAATTTCGGCAGAGTAACGCTACTAACGCGGAATTGCCTTTACCTACACCCGGAAAATAACACTTCATCCTATGCCACAAAAGCCAAACCGTGGGCACCAATCCCATCCGGATTTCCCAATATCATATCAATAACAATAAACAGTAAACATAACTGTATAATATAGAAAATCTGGGAAAAATCACATAAAACATGTATCAAAATCGTATCAGAGCGACATCTAGTTGTATATACAAAATATACAACAGTGGGCGAAACAAGTAACCTACTGGGAAAGAAAGGTAGCTCGAACGATTAGCCTCCGACCGCGACGTGAGACACCAGAATTCGAACTGCAAACTGGGCACAGAAACCGAAAAGCCCAGGGGAAAGACAATAAAAACGTTAGAGTGAGTCGATCGGACGAAAATAAACATATGCCTTTCGCCAATTTCATATATAATAAACAAGTATAGCGAGTTTGGAAAATATATATGAAGGTGCCAGGCGAATCTCTCAAGCCCGACTGTGATAGGCCAGGGGAATCTGTCAACCCCGGCGGCATAACAGGGGAATCTCTCAACCCTGCCCAGAGGAAACTCTCAACTCTGGTCCAGAGGAATCTCTCAACTCTGGTCAGACTACCGGTGATCAGCCGAGTAGCCGAAGCATCAATGCAAGTATGCCATCACCATAAAAATATAAAATAATACCTCCAAAAATAATAAATAAGCTCAACATCGTATATAAACAAATACGAAAAATCACGAACTCGCACGACAGTGAAAACTATAAAAGTGTCCACTCACAGGTGAGCAAAGCGCGCACTCGCGCTAATCACGTGGTTCGGGGGAAGATCCCTCGCCCGAAGCACGATCTCGATCCCCTAAATAATCATAAAATATATCTGATCAAAATCACAATTCACAACACTGTACCACACCTCGGAAACCAACCGTTCCCGGAAATGTATAACTGATACAAAAATAATTAACGAAATTCCCGAAATCTCCACTCAAACCCTCGACTGAAAATCTGGTACCCAAATCAACTTGAAAACCTCAAGGCGACGATCGGGGCGCGAATATGAGCGAAACGACATATAACTCGTCGAAAACCAAAAAGTCAACGCCCTCGCCAGAGCACCGCCGCTGGCGACGGCGCGCCGTCAATGGAGAAATTCTCCGACGAGGAGAACCCAGTTCTCAAACTTACCTCAAGCCCAACATACTTTTCAACTAGCACAAGTTCCAATTATCACTTAATCGACCAGAAAACAGCTCGGAAATCCTAGGTCGAACTAAACTCCGGCAACCACCACGGGTTCCACCAACAAACCATCCTCGTCCAAAATTAATCACCTAGGAAGCATCAATAGAGCAAGGGGAGTCGAAACCCCATTACGCCCGTCACCGGCGAAAACCCATGGAATAACCCGATTCGAAATCCCACAAATCTCAACCAATTCATACAAACTCAAACATAATTCGATAAAGGAACTCAAGAGGATTCTATCCATACCAAGGGCGTGGCCGGAGGTGGCCGGAAAGTCCGGGTCGGCCGGCGAGTCACAAACGGGTCGCGTTTTCTCCACGAGTCAACGGGTCAACAGCAAAAGTCAACGCCGGTCAAACTTCCAACAGTGTTTTTAACAATTTTTCGACTATTTCTGATATTTATACTCGCGTCTCGGGACGATCGATAGTCCAAAACTGATAACCATCACGATTCGGATAAACTCGACACGAACGGATAAACTTGACGAAATTCCAAAATTTCATATATTCATAAGATATTCCTTGGTAGTCGAAATAATAATCCGGAACCGCCCACGAACTCGCAATCACGTGTACAACAACTCTCGATAAGAGACTCAACTCAAATTCTCGACCGATAATTAAGTCGTGATTAAAACCGGTAAATCAATCAATTTACTTAAAACTGCGATTACGTGCTAACTCGTGAATTAAGCCCATTACTCTACTGACTCTGTTCCGGGTCGTCATAGAGACTCTGCCCAATTTTTCGCACAAATATTCTGCAATCTTTGTTTTGTAATTTCGAGGGGGTAAATTGTAATTTTAGGGGGTAAATTGTAATACCTCGACCTTTTTATATAATCAAAAGTATTGATGGATAATACAAGTTCGATTTAGTGGTTGCGGTAAATAATTTTTACTATCGGTAAATATGGGCAGGTCTCGGGTTAACTTTTTATTGAACTGGTGATGTTGGTTGACTTTGGATGGAATTCATAGTATTTTTCGAGACAAGATTGTAGATGCAAGAAACATTGAAAACGGAGTTACGATATAAAATTTACGATCAACGGAATTTATCGGGAATTACCTTTCCGTAAATGGAAGGGTATATAAGGAAGTTTCCCTTTTCGGAAGGTCTTTTTTTCTATGACCTGGGTAAACCTTCTCTCCTGAGGAGAGAGAGAGAGAGAGAGAGAGAGAGAGAGAGAGAGAGAGAGAGAGAGAGAGAGAGAGGCGAGTTTGTTGGTTTGGCAGTCGGGCAGCGGTGTGGTGCCGTCCAGCGATTCCAACGGTTGGAATCGCTTTGTATTAGAGTCCTTTTCCCATTTATGCTTTTGATTTCAAGGTTTAGGAAGTTGTGATGATGGAATCAAAGAGATTTCGAATTGGGATTATAGGGTTTTCATTGCCGCCATCATCGGTGAGGTTTCCGACCACCTTTGGCTGAGGTATGGATACAAATTGATTCTTCTCTACCTTCTGTTTGTGATTATGGATGAGTTTTAGGCGTTTGCAAATTTAACTCGAAAAACCGAAATCGATTTCCGTCGAGTTAGATCGGCCTCCGTCGAGGTTCGCGATTGTTAGTGGTTTAGCCACCGAGGATTGAGGGGGTTTTCTCTCCTCATCCTCTTTAAGGCGGAGAATCGACGTCAGAAAGTTTTTCAGACCCAATGGTTTCGAGCTCGATTACGGTCAAACAAGCTAAAATAAGCTTATGGTCCTTCGAGACAGATTTTTGGGCTTGTGATGAGCTTTCCAACGAGGTATAAATCTCTGTCACCAGCAGTGGTCACCGGTGGTGGCGTGTGGCTGGGAAAATATTTCCAGAAATGGGTTGTGTTATATACCATTTAATTTGTATCAACGATACGAACATAGTCATGAGGTTCAATATGCGTTTAGGCTTCGTCGTCCATATGGGTGGGTGGTGGTGATGGGTGTCGCTACCAATGGTTGTGCGGTCGACGAAAAAATTAAGTTTGTCTTATATCGTTACGACGGTTTCGTTGTAACAAGTTTGTCATTTATGTTCTTTGACTAGATTAGATTAAGTTGATTGCGAATCAAGTGTTTTCTCAATTTACCTGGTTAATTTTTGATTTTTACAATATTTGGATTGAGTTGGGTCATCATAGGTATGCTCTATACTCGCACGCCTGTAATCACTAGCTACCTAGAAATCCAGGATGTCAAACAACCAATGTTCAACCAGTGATCTAGGGCACGAGTATCAGGGCCGTCTCCAGCAAGTGCAGAAATCCAATTGTCTTTGGGTTGTCTTTCTTTGGTACCTAGAGTTTCTTAATAATATATTCTATCATTTCACTAAAAAATAACCCAATCAAAAGAAGCCGTTAGCTGCTGAGCTCGACTATGCCGCTCAGAGGTACACATGCAATTGATAAGAGGCTGATCTTTGCTCTCTCCTCCCAAATATTTTATTGTTTCTCAAATTTGAGTTTGAAAATCTATTTTCTTTTGGATTGTATACATGACTGATCGTTTTCCATTTTTTAGAAATGTCAGTGCTAGTATGTTGGCGTTTGTTTAACTTATAGTGTCCAACGAGTCAGTTTGTTATTTCAACTTAGATTATGTATTAAGTACTTTGTTGGGAGTGATTCTACAACATGCTACTTAGTGGTGTATGAGTTAAATTTTGTATTAGTTTTTCCTCTCATGTGCCTTGCACATGCCACACCTATTGCAAAATTTAACATGCACGCACATCATTGGACAACACACCGAAGGTGCAATGGGTTCCTTATTGAACTATATAAACTTGAATCTTTTGCTGACAACAATGTTGAAGAAAAATAAAATTTTCTAGTTTAATTGACGTACTATTGGGTTTAGGGTTTATGTTAGAGTTTAGGATTTAGAAATTTGAAATGTGGGAGTAGGATTTAGAATTTACGGTTTATGATTTTGGGATTTCTGTTTTGTGAATGACTTATCCTTAATAAGGATTTAGTTTTAGATTGTATACATGACTGATCGTTTTCCATTTTTTAGAAATGTCAGTGCTAGTATGTTGGCGTTTGTTTAACTTATAGTGTCCAACGAGTCAGTTTGTTATTTCAACTTAGATTATGTATTAAGTACTTTGTTGGGAGTGATTCTACAACGTGCTACTTAGTGGTGTATGAGTTAAATTTTGTATTAGTTTTTCCTTTCATGTGCCTTGCACATGCCACACCTATTGCAAAATTTAACATGCACGCACATCATTGGACAACACACCGAAGGTGCAATGGGTTCCTTATTGAACTATATAAACTTGAATCTTTTGCTGACAACAATGTTGAAGAAAAATAAAATTTTCTAGTTTAATTGACGTACTATTGGGTTTAGGGTTTAGAGTTAGAGTTTAGGATTTAGAAATTTGAAATGTGGGAGTAGGATTTAGAATTTACGGTTTATGATTTTGGGATTTCTGTTTTGTGAATGACTTATCCTTAATAAGGATTTAGTTTTTGATTTTTTTGTCCAATAGACTGGTAGAAGTTTGGTGTATGATGAAATTCGAATAAATGGCCTCAAAGATTACAGTATGAGTCCTTACTACTAAATTACAACTCAAAATTTAGTTTATATGATTGTACATACTAATATTAATACAGTTTATATGTATTTAAGGCTCTATCTCCACACCCTAGTCCTTCTTAGATCGTTCTTCCAGCCTTCGCCCCTCTTGACCCATCATTGTTGGCATTCGAGCCCTGGTGCCCAAATTGAATAAATTGACAAAACTTTCTTTCAAAAATTTTAGTTAACACCCTAGCTAGATGGTAATTATCTATTTTTGGTGATTAGATATGATAGAGTGACTAATTTGAATGATGAAGAAAAATTAAGTGACTAGAATTATAATTTCAAAAGTTGAGTGGCAAAGTGTATTTTACCAAATTTAGTTTCAGGTTTTTTGCAATTAAATAATGAGAGAATTTAAAACCCAAAACAGATAAGAATTTCAAAAAAACTAACTTACGACACCATGATAAAAAAGACCCAACTTATGAAATATTTTTTCCAAAAAAACCCAGCGGACATCATTTCCTCCCAAAAAGGCTCAATAAGTTATAAAACCCTTTTTTTATATACCGATGTTGTCATTTTTTCCAAATTTGAATTCTAACAGTCATCTTTAAAGAGAGAGCTGCCAAAAAGAGAATCTCGCCACGATCACAATCTCGCCGCAACAAAAACTCTATTCGATCTCGCCGTAATATGAAATTAAAAATTTCAAGCATGTAAGTCTCTCTCTCTCTCTCTCTCTCTGTCTCTCTCTCTAACTCGCTATCTCTCACAATTGCTATATATAAATTGATGATTTCATATGTTAAGTTCTGTTGTACATCCAATTTCACTCTATTTTTGTATATGATAGATGATTTGAATTGATGTTACATGAAACTGTTTTTGTTGGTAATTGTATTATTCGATTTCATGATAGTATTGATTACTTAATTAGGTCTGGATCTGATTTTGGTTCTGAAGATTTGTTTCCATATCTGATAATGTATCTGTGTGACTCTCTGTTAGAGTATTTGTCTGAGTATTTGTCTCGGTATCTGTTTGAGTATCTGTTTATCTATGTTCTGCCTGCAATATATTCAATGGCAACAACACCATCTCTAATCATTGTGAAATATATTCACGGATGAGACGGTGTGATGGATATTTTAAATGTTGATACCACAATTACTAACATAGTGGATATTGTTCGTCAACGATTCAAATCACTCAACAACTTAATCTTGACAAACAAATATTGTATCCCACCAGAGGATGAACACATTTTCCTGCCAGTCATTGTGAAATATATTCACGGACGAGACAGTGTGATGAATATTTTAAATGTTGATATCACATTTACTGACATAGTGTGACGACCCGGAACAGAATCAGTACGAGTAATTAGCTTAATTCGTGGGTTATGCGTAATCGCAGATTTCCGATAACTATTTGAATCGCCAGACTTGATCACGACTTAATTATTGGCCAAGAATTTGAGCTGAGTCTCTTCTCGAGAGTCGTTGTACGCGTGATTTCAAGTTCGTGGGCGGTTCCGGATCATTATTTGGATTACCCAGGAATATACTGTGAATATTTGAAGTTTCGACATAATCGGTTTTAAACAACAGCTTCGTTAACAACTAAATTACCGGGCGAGAATCTGATTTCGGATTCTTCACAGAAGATGTAGAGAATTTAATTTCGAGCTCGTGGGAACTTCCAGAGGATTTTTCTGAGTTACGAGGATTATGTTACGAATATTTCGACTGTTGATTATTTAATCGAATAAGTATGTGTTGGATTGAACCGTTGACTTTTTATCGGGTTTGTCGAATTTTTTGACTTCGGGTGGTAATTGAAGAATATGTCGAGTTGAGTTTGTTGCCGTGAGAATTATCGAAATCGGATTTACGACGTGAAAGTTTCGGGTATTTAAAGTTTGTCGTAAAAGGAATTTCGGAAGTTTCTATTTTGGGAAAGTATTTAAAGAGGTTGCCATTTGTGGAAAGTCAAAGAGGGAGTTATTGTTGTTGACTGTGTTGACTCTGTCAACACGTGGAGGAGGAGGAGGGAGTTCGACGGCGACATGCTCCACGGCGGCGAGCTCCGTCCGGCCACCTCCGAGCTCGGGCCTAGTCCCGTTCAGTGCGCCTCGGTGCCCTCGTCTCCGTGCTGGCCACCATTCACGGCGAGGTGGACGGTGGAGAAAGAAAATTTCGGCCAAAAATGGAAGAAAATTGGGGTTTTGGTTGATTTTGATGTCGGCCGAATTGAGCTACAAATTGTAGTGGGCTTTGAAGCTCTCCTCTCCATGAGTCTAACCATGTAAGTATGGAGTTCTAATTTTGCTTGTGCTTGGAGAATTCTTGATTTGAAAGTTTGGTTTGATTTCATGAAATTGACCTAGTTAGAGTGAGAATTGGCCCTTGATGCAGTTGTGGAAGTTGCTTGTTGGGTGATTTTGAGTGGAATAGGGGTTGCTACGCAGGGAAATTTTCAAATTGGGTGTCGCCGCCGCCGCCGGCCGCGGTCAACGGTCAAAGTTTGACTTTTTTTTGGGTTTTCGACAAGTTGCATGTCGTTTCGCTCGGAATCGCGCCCCGATCGCAGTGGGGAGGTTCATTTTTCGAATTGAGCGTCCGAAATTGTAGCGAGGTATTGAGGTGTGATTATCGGATTTTTGACAGTTCGTCGACATTGAATAATGTGTTTCCGAGAACGGTTGTTTCTCGTGAGTTGATTTGAAATATCGAGTTATGATTTTGAGAATTGAATTTTGAGATTATTCAGGGGTTCGTGTTCGTTTGTTGGAGAGGGATTTTCCGCCGGATCACGGGTTAATGTGAACTACATTACGCTAGTCTGTGAGTGGAAAATTTCTTTACACAGATTGATTGCGAGTCTTTATACACATTTTACGAACTTGAGCATGCATACGAGATTTCGATTTACATGAGCATGTGTTATACGATTATGCCTATACCAGTATATATTACGTATATACACTTATATATTGTTTCATACATTTGTATCGAACTATTTACGATTTGGTTTACACAGAGTACAGTATTTATATATGTTGTTGTATCCCGGCTGATCCCCTAGGATGTTTACGTGGGGAGGCTGTGACTCCTGACCCGAGGCCTTTACCGGGGGGTGGTAGACCTCTAACCTGAGGTTTTTCTGGCTAGAATCACATGTGGGCTAGGGATCCCATGATTCAGACTGTACTAGCACGGATGTGTCAACGAGTGACCCCGTGAGATTTTTATGCATGCTCTGTACGCGTGAGGAGTTAGAGTCTCCCTCTTGTACCATTTGATTATTTATGCATTCCGACTCGCATATGTTTTTATAACATATATTAATTGGCGAAAGACATTTACTTTCGTCCACTCACTCTAATAGTTTTCATGTCTTTCCCCTGGGCTTTTCGGTTTCCGTGCCCAGTTTGCAGTTCAGATTCTGGTGTCGCACGTCGTGGTCGGAGGAATAGTATTCGAGCGATGTTTCTTTTATGGTAGGTTCTTGGTTTGGCCTACTATTTGTATATGTATACTACAAGTCGCTCTGAGTATTCTGATGTGTATTCTTATACGATTTTTTCACTGATTTCTGTAAAGTATAGTTATATTTACTACTTTACATTACTGTTGATATATTGAGAAATCCGGATGGGATTGGTGCCCACGGTTTGATTTTGTGGCATAGGATGAAGTGTATTTTCCGGGTGCAGGTAATGGTAATTCCGCGTTAGTAACGAAACTCTGCCAAAATTTTGATGGTTTTTGTTGGTTCGTGTTTTCAGAAGGGGTTCGATTCCGGTTTATGCAACTAAATCGGGGTTGGGTCCTTTCAATAGTGGATATTGTCCATCACCGATTCAAATCACTCAACAAACTCAATCTTGACATACAAATATTGTATCCAACCAGAGGATGAACACATTTTCCTGGAAACTGATCGTGACATGATTTTGATGATGTTTTTGAAAAGACCCAACCCCGATTTAGTTTCCTAAACCGGAATCAAACCCCTTCTGAAAACACGAACATTCGTAAACCATGAAAATTTCGGGAAAGTTTCGCTATAACGTAGAATTGCCATTAACCTGCACCCGAAAACACACTTCATCCTATGCCACAAAAACCAAACCGTGGGCACCAATCCCATCCGGATTTCTCAATATCATAACAATAATGTAAAGTAATAAGTAAAACTATACTTTATAGAAATCCGGGGGAAAATCATATGAAAATATAACCGTAAAATAATCAGAGCAACCTCTAGTATATAAATACGTAAATATACCACAGTAGGCAAAACAAGAAACCTACTGGAAAAGCAAGGTAGCTCGAACACTAAGCCTCCGACTGCGACGTGCGACACCAGAATCCGAACTGCAAACTGGGCACGGAAACCGAAAAGTCCAGGGGAAAGGCAAATAAAATCATTAGAGTGAGTGGACGAAAATAATCATATGCCTTTCACCAAATATATATCGTACAACAAAGCAAAGCGAGTTCAGAAAATGAATGGAGGTGTCAGGCGAATCTCTCAAGCCCGACGGTCAAGCGAATCTCTCAAACCCAACGGTGATAGACTAGGCGAATCTCAATCCTAGTGGGCACATCAGGGGAATCTCTCAACCCTAGATCTGGACTACCGGTGATCAGCCGAGTAGCCAATGCATCGATGCTAAATAAATGCCATCACCATATAAAATTTAAAACAATACCTCCAAAAACAATAAATAATCTCATCATCGTACTGTAAATAAATATTGAAATCAAGAACTCGCTACGACAGTGTAAATAAAAAGGTCCACTCACAGATGAGTATAACGCAATACGCGTTAATCCAGTGATCCGGCGGAAAATCCCTCGCCAAATGAACGATCAAGATCCCCTGAATAATCATAAAATCCACTGCTCAAAATCATATTGCAAAACCTTGAATCACATCTCGAGAATCAACCATTCCCGGAAACATACAACTCAATATCGACGAAATCGTCAAAAATCCAATAAACACACCATAAAACCTCGCTATAATTTTTGATGCTCAATTCAAAATATAAACTTCACCACTGCGATTAGTGCGCGATTCCAAGCAAAACGACATAAAACTTGTTGAAAAACACCTCGGCCGGAAAATCGCCGCCGGAAAATGCCATCGGCCCAGAAAAATTTGACCTACACATGAATTTTAAGATCTCGACATTTCCAACAACTTTCTAGTTCAAAGTTAAGGCCAATTTTGATCGAAAAAGGTCCAAAACTCACCTTAAAGACACAAACCCTCGCCGAAATTTCATCACCTCCGATCTCCCTCCTTCGGCCACGGCAAGTCTTGAAACCACTTCTAAAAGCTTCCTCTCACCAAGGCTAAAAAAAACCCTCAAAAGGGCAACCACTAACTCGGCCGTAACGCCGCCGGAAGACGGGCACGAGCCCAACACTTTCCATGAAGAAACCTCGGCCAACCTTGGCCGGAATCAAGCTCCACGACGGAGAAACCAACTCGGCCTCCAAACGGGTTGACCCACCCGTGGTCAACGCGGGTCAACACCCCATTTCCCAATTTGGAAACTTTCCCAATTCGTCACGTATTTGCCCGTATTTATACCATACACGTATCGCAACCCAAACGGATAAATACGACAAAATCTAATGGCCAAAAATATTCATAACTTATTCCTCGTAACTCAAAATAATCCTCCGGAAGTTCCCACGAGCTCGAAATTAAATTCTCTACAACTTTCGTGAAGGATCTCAAATCAAATTCTTGCCCAATAATTTAGTCGTTAACGAGGCCGCCATATTAACCAATTACGACAAAATCGCGAGTAATCGCGAAACTCGTAAATCAAGTCAATAAACATTCCATTTTTGTTCGGGTTGTCACAGTTTTCCCTACAAAGACTCAATTCAAAATATATTGAGATCAGAATCACTTACCTGAATGAGGTAGAACATCCAAAAACTCGTTTGAATATCTATTTGTGTATCTGTTTGAATACTTTTTTCCATATTATGTCACACTAAACATGTATACGTCTCCTCTTTCCAACAAACAACCTCCGGCCACCATAGGGGACGATCCACCTACCAAATTGAAGACGGGCACGAGCCCAACACTTTCCATGAAGAAACCTCGGCCAACCTTGGCCGGAATCAAGCTCCACGACGGAGAAACCAACTCGGCCTCCAAACGGGTTGACCCACCCGTGGTCAACGCGGGTCAACACCCCATTTCCCAATTTGGAAACTTTCCCAATTCGTCACGTATTTGCCCGTATTTATACCATACACGTATCGCAACCCAAACGGATAAATACGACAAAATCTAATGGCCAAAAATATTCATAACTTATTCCTCGTAACTCAAAATAATCCTCCGGAAGTTCCCACGAGCTCGAAATTAAATTCTCTACAACTTTCGTGAAGGATCTCAAATCAAATTCTTGCCCAATAATTTAGTCGTTAACGAGGCCGCCATATTAACCAATTACGACAAAATCGCGAGTAATCGCGAAACTCGTAAATCAAGTCAATAAACATTCCATTTTTGTTCGGGTTGTCACAGTTTTCCCTACAAAGACTCAATTCAAAATATATTGAGATCAGAATCACTTACCTGAATGAGGTAGAACATCCAAAAACTCGTTTGAATATCTATTTGTGTATCTGTTTGAATACTTTTTTCCATATTATGTCACACTAAACATGTATACGTCTCCTCTTTCCAACAAACAACCTCCGGCCACCATAGGGGACGATCCACCTACCAAATTGAAGACGGGCACGAGCCCAACACTTTCCATGAAGAAACCTCGGCCAACCTTGGCCGGAATCAAGCTCCACGACGGAGAAACCAACTCGGCCTCCAAACGGGTTGACCCACCCGTGGTCAACGCGGGTCAACACCCCATTTCCCAATTTGGAAACTTTCCCAATTCGTCACGTATTTGCCCGTATTTATACCATACACGTATCGCAACCCAAACGGATAAATACGACAAAATCTAATGGCCAAAAATATTCATAACTTATTCCTCGTAACTCAAAATAATCCTCCGGAAGTTCCCACGAGCTCGAAATTAAATTCTCTACAACTTTCGTGAAGGATCTCAAATCAAATTCTTGCCCGATAATTTAGTCGTTAACGAGGCCGCCATATTAACCAATTACGACAAAATCGCGAGTAATCGCGAAACTCGTAAATCAAGTCAATAAACATTCCATTTTTGTTCGGGTTGTCACAGTTTTCCCTACAAAGACTCAATTCAAAATATATTGAGATCAGAATCACTTACCTGAATGAGGTAGAACATCCAAAAACTCGTTTGAATATCTATTTGTGTATCTGTTTGAATACTTTTTTCCATATTATGTCACACTAAACATGTATACGTCTCCTCTTTCCAACAAACAACAAATATCAGTTCCAACCAATCGGCAGTTTGTAGCACGCAGAATGAAAACTCAGAGCTAGATGTGTGACAGGCGGGTAACACCTATTCAAAGATACTCTATTCTCAACCTGGATATATCAATGTAGTATGATAAATAGGGGTTATCAAACACGAAGAATTGGTGAAACTAAATCCTAACACGAAATTAAAAAGTTGATAGACTCGACTATAGTATACTAATGACACTACGAACCTAAGCTAAATAACACAAAAATTGGACACAGTAAACTACAAACAGTGGCAGACTACCACACAAAATTTGAGGGTGTTCTGAGTTGATTTGGTTGCCGAAATAAATTGGCTAAACGACAGCTAACGCAGAAATCAGTAAATTGCATAAAGTAAATTGTTGGAGGAAATCAATGAGATATAAATGTTAAGGACTTCTATCCACCCTAGACATACTTATGACCTCCCCAATATAATTGAACTAACCATGGATGAATACTCCATACACAAGAGCTTTGGTTAAGTCATCTTGTGTATTACACTCTCTTACTTGGCATGAAAGAGGGAGGGACAATCAGCTCGATCTTGATCCTCAATTAACCGACTTATACATATGGTGATGTAAGCCAAGAGAATTGAAGTCATTATATTCTAAGAATGTTTCAAGAATAACAAAGCTTCAAGGGTTGATAAGGTGGTCACCCTTTCATCACTAAGGATTGTTTCACATAAATACATGTTTGTCTCTAGAAAATATGCAATGATAAGGTGGTCATATACACAATCAAGACTATAGATCCTAAGCCATGCATCTAAGCGTGCACTCAAAGAAACATGAACATAGAAATCATACGGTGAGAAAACAATGAAACAAAACTCATTCAAATAGTTAATAGAATCAAAAGGGGTTCAAAATCGTAAGCATATCTAGGGCTTCAATCAACCCCTAACTAAGGGAATTTAGCTACTCATAGTCTTAGATAATAACATCAAAGAATTCATGAAAGATGAACTAAAGAAGGAGAAGGTATAAACTCTTGCCGACGTTGTGATCGAACTAGCTTAGCTCTCCTCTTCTTCACGTTCAACTTCTTCTTCTTTCTTTTCTTCTTTCTCTTAGTCTCTCTCTTAATCTAGTCCAAGCCGCCCCATAATCCTTTTCCACTTGCTAGTTATACATGTCATTTAGCTAGATTAATTAACCTAGATGTTGCTCACGTGCCAAGCTTCCTCGCCAAGTCTGCTTCTTCTTTCTAGCTATATATATATATATATATATCACTCCTCCTAATCAACTAGGTGAAGGCCATGTGCCAGACTCTAAATTTACATTCCACTTCTTCTCTCTGTTCCTCGCCAATCTTCTCACCAAAAACCAATTCCAAGCTGCTCGCATAGCTTCCTCCTCCAGACTTCCTCGCCAAGACAAACTATATTTTTAAAGCCCATTTTCTTCATTAATCTCCAAAATACCTAAAAATAAGTACACATAATTAATTCACTCGAAAACTATGACGACCCGAACCAGAATTAGTATGTTAATCGGCTTGGTTTGCATATTTTACGAGTGATCACTGTTTGTCGTAATTGAGCAGTTTTAGCAGCTTTATTCACGACTAATTTATTGGGCGAGAATTTGAGATGAGTCTCTTCACGAGAATTGTAGTATGCGTGATTTTGAGCTCATAGGTGGTTTCGGATAATTGTTTCGATAACCGAGGAATATGTTATGAATATTTGAAGTCGCTTGATTTAGTCGTGTTTATCCGATTAAGTTTGAGTTATCCGAAATGTGGATGTGATTCGATTTGGACCGGCGATCGTATTGAGCCTCGAGTACAAATATCGGAATAGTCGTAAAATTTTCGAAAATCACTGTTTAGAAGTTTGACCGTCGTTGACTTTTGACTTGCCGGAGAGATTTTGCACCACCGATCGACTTTCCGTTTCAGGCCACTTCAGACCAAATCGTTGGTATGGTTAGCTTCCTCTCATGATTTCCTATTGTTTTGCAATTGGTTTGAGTTGATTTGGTTGAGATTTGAGGGAGAACGAGCTCGGTGAAGTTCTTGGTTTTTGCCGGAATCGGGTGGCCATTTCAGGCCACTTTTGGGGTCGGAGGGGTTGGGGGTTTTGCTCCCCTCAACCCAAGGAAGCTTTTTGGTGAAGATTTTTTGAAATTGGTCGCCGTTTGGACATCACCGGAATCCATGGATTCCGTGGGTTTCGAGGTGAATTTCGGCCACCGTGAGCCTTGGATGGTAGGGATCCTTTGAGAAAAGTTGTTGGGCTTGAGGCAAGGATCATTTCTGAAAAATTTGGCCGGAATACGTCACTTTTGACGCCGCGCCACCGCCGGCGGCGGCACTCTGGCGAAGGGTTGACTTTTTGGATTTTTGTCAAATTTTATGCCGTTTTACTCGTAATCGCGCCCCGATCATAGCCTTGAGGTTTTCGAGTTGATTTGGTTGTCGGATTTTGTGTCGAGGGTTTATGTGGTGTATTTTGGGGTTTTCGGCAATTCTTTTGTATCCGAGTTATATATTTCCGGAAATGGTTTTTTTTCGAGGTGTGGTTCAGTGTATTAAGTTATGATTTTGATAAGTGATATTTTGTGATTATTCAGGGGATCGAGATCGTACGTTGGGCGAGAGATCTTCCACTGGATCTTGGGATTAGCGCGTCTGCGCGCTGTGGTCATCTGTGAATGGACATTTATTTTCACTGTCGTAGCGAGTTCTTGGTTTCAGCATTTATTTCCATTACAGTATTGAGATTATTTATTGTTTTCGGAGGTACTGTTTTATGTTTTATTGGTGATAGCATTTACTTAGCATCGATGCATTGACTACTCGGCTGATCACCGGTAGTCCAATTCCAGGGTTGAGAGATTCCCCTGATGTGCCCACTAGGCTTGAGAGATTCGCCTAATCTATCACCGTCGGGCTTGAGAGATTCGCCTGAGACTTCCACTTATTTTAAGAACTCGCATTATCTTTATGATTATGTAAATGGTGAAAGGCATATGTTTATTTTCGTCCACTCACTCTAACGATTTTATTTGCCTTTCCCCTAGGTTTTTCGGTTTCCGTGCCCAGTTTGTAGTTCAGATTCTGGTGTTGCACGTCGCAATCGGAGGCTTAGTGTTGTGTATTTATGTGTATATATATATACTAGAGGTCGCTCTGAATACTCTGATATTTATATTTTCATATGATTTCCCGGATTTCTATAAAGTACAGTTTTGCTTATTACTTTACGTTATTGATATGATATTGAGAAATTCGGATGGGATTGATGCCCACGGTTTGGATTTTGTGGCATAGGATGAAGTGTATTTTCGGGTGCAGGTTAATGGCAATTCCGCATTATAGTGAAACTCTGCCGAAATTTCTTTGGTTTTTGCAAGTTCGTGTTTTTAGAAAGGGTTTGATTCCGGTTTAGGAAACTAAATCGGGGTTGGGTCCTTTCATAAGGTTACATATATATGGGTGATGACATAAAGTTTAAACATGTAGGCTCAAAGTGGTTAACTAAATGGTGCACAACTTATGTACACAAAGTTAGGACACTTGCTTATATGGCTATGGTGGTGTCCCCTAAATGCCTTTATCACTTCGTCAATCAAAACATGTATTGACTAAAATCTTTGAAAAGCACAAGAGCAAGTTATAGTAATATCTAGGGTCCATTAACTTAATCTGTGGCAAGCAATTAACACTCAATAAAGGAAGCATGTATATCACAATTAGGCTCAATCGCTCACGGGTTAAATGAATCTTAACAAAGTTTAAGCATGCTCAAAAATATGTATCATGTTAACTCGTTTCTACATCCACTACACATTCACATATGCACCATATATCAAGATTAACAAAAGAAACTCATAACATGATCATCTTTTAGTCACAAATTCGGAAGATATAATCACATCATAGACTAAGGGAACCTAAGACTCAAAATAAGACTCTTTTTGTATTTTTCTTGACACTTTTTACTATTGTATTTGGTTTTACAAATAAGACACTAAAACATACAAGAGAAACAAAGAAAAACTCAAAAATACCAAACTTTGGTGAAGAAACCCTTCCACAATGAACTAGTTGTTGGAAAAGACCCCCTCAGGCTTCGATGGGTCGAGAAATTCCTCAACGGGTCGAAGACATGCTTCTGTCAAAAAATCTGCCAAAATTCGACGGGTCGAAAATTTCCTAAAGGATTTTCTCGATGGGTCAAAATGGGTCCCCTATACTGCACAACTCCAATCGCATAATTTATACAGAATTAATCACATATCATAATGAGCTGAAATTTTATGAGCATCAATTAGATACATGTACAAACATTCCTTCTAAATTTCAGAATTTTACGAGACATCTAGCTATGTCAAATAAATTACACAAGACAGCATACTGCACAATACCGAATAAACACCAAAAACGAAAAATTTATACATTGACGCTAAGGATATGATATAAACCCCACCCCACACTTGAAATTTGCATTGTCCTCAATGTAAAAAAAAAAACTAAAACATACAATACATCAACGAGCATGGAATGAGAAACATAACACATCACAAATCACACTAAACATGGAGAAAAATAAAGTAAAAGAGAAAGATAGAGAGTTAAGAATTGTAAATCTGGTTTTTCATGCTTCTCCATCAATATGAGTTGCCTCCCAAGTAGCGATAAGTTTCACGTCTTCAGCCAGATAGTGTACACCAATTTCAATCCTCTAGTGTAGGATTCTGAAGAGGTATCTCTTCCACGTCTCGCACTTGAGACGACTCATAGAATGACTTGAGTCGATGTCCGTTCACCTTAAATATGTTGTCGTCTCTTGGATTCAGAACGTCAACTACACCATGAGCAAACACATTACGAACAACATAAGGACCAGTCCATCTGGACCGAAGCTTACCTGGAAACAACTTTAGCCGTGAGTTGAATAACAACACTTTTTGCCCAATGACAAAAGTTTTTCCCTTGATCATCTTGTCATAAAACATTTTTGTCTTTTCCTTGTAAATGCGGCTAGATTCATAGGCATTATTTCAAATCTCAGCAACCTCATTCAGCTGTAACTTCCTATGAACATCGACATCATCAATATCAAAATCGAATCGTTTCACTGCCCAATATGCCTTCTGTTCAAGCTCCACTGGAAGGTGACAACATTTTCCATAAACCATTCGATAAGCCGACATTCTAATCGGCGTTTTGAAAGCTGTTCTATAAGCCCACAACGCTTCATCCAAGCATTGACTCTAATCCTTCCTTGTTGGTCCGAGAGTCTTCTCCAGAATTTTTTTATCTGCCAGTTAAAGACTTCTACTTGCCCACTCATCTGAGGGTGATAAGGTGTTGCCACCTTATAATGCACATGAAACTTCTTGAGCAACACTGCAAATGACTTGTTGCAAAAATGAGAATCTCCATCACTTATTATGTACCTGGAAGTGCCAAATCTCACAAATAGTGATTTTAAGAACTTCAAAACAACAGCAGCATCGTTAGTACGAGTGGCTACTGCCTCCACCCACTTTGAAACATAATCAATTGCAAGTAGAATGTAATTATTCTGAAAAGAGCTAGGAAAAGGACCTATAAATTCAATACCTCACACATAAAAAATCTCAACCACTAAAATTGGGTGCTGGGGCAATTGATCTTTAGGACCTAAGTTACCTGTCAGTTGGCATCTAACACATGGTTTATGAAATTTATGTGCATCACTAAACAGTGTTGGCCAAAAGAATCCACTCTCAAGTACTTTCATCGCAGTTTTCTTTCCAGCAAAATGGTCGCCTGCTACATGTGAGTGACAAAAAGATAGAAGGGAATGAAATTCAGTTTCAGGCACACACCTTCTTATCATCAAGTTTGGACAATGTTTCCATAGATACGGCTCATCCCACACATAGTACTTAGCTTCCTTAACAAGCTTGTCTTTCTGCGCTTTGGTGAAATCTGGTGGAATATATTTACTCACTTTGTAGTTAACAATATCAGCATACCAGGGCTCTATAGCTTGAACAGCAAAGAGTTGTTCATCTGGAAAGCTATCTCTGAGAGGAAGAGTGTCATCTTCGACCGTAGACCTATGGGTGAGTCTACTCAAGTGGTCTGCCACCACTCAGTGCCCTTTTTGTCTTTGATTTCGATATCAAACTCCTGAAGTAAAAGCATCCATCAAATCAAGCTAGGCCTGGCATCCTGTTTAGTCATCAAATATCTCAAAGCAGCATGGTCAGAAAATACGATAACTTTAGTTCCTAACAAGTAAGATCTAAAATTTTCAAGAGCAAAAACCACTGTTAAGAGCTCCTTCTCAGTAGTTGAATAGTTCAATTGTGCATCATTCAAAGCCCTGGAGGCATAGTAGATGACATGAGGTAACCTCTCCGGGCGTTGGCCTAGAACTGGACCAACAGCATAGTCTGAAGCATCACACATTAGCTCAAATGGTAGACTCCAATCCGGTGCTTGGATGATGGGAGCTATAGTGAGCAACTCCTTAAGTTTATTGAATGCTTGCATGCACTTAGCGGTAAAGTCAAATGCTATGCATTTCTGCAACAATGTACACAATGGTCGGGCTATCTTATAAAAGTTCTTGATAAACCTGCGATAGAAACCTGAATGGCCAAGAAAAGATCTCACCTCCTTCACAGTAGAAGGAGGTGGTAAGGTCCACACGATATCAACTTTAGTTTTGTCTACTTCTATGCCCCTAGATGAAATAACATGTCCTAAAACTATACCCATCTCCACCATAAAGTGGCATTTTTTCCAGTTAAGCACAAGGTTAGTTCCTACACAACTCTCTAAAACTATAGCTAGATTATGAAGGCATATGTCAAAAGAATTACCAAAAACAGAGAAGTCATCCATAAATACCTCAATGATTTTTTCGACCATGTCAAAAAAAATACTCATCATACATCTCTGAAATATCGCTGGTGCATTGCATATGCCAAATGGCATCCTCATATAAGCAAAAGTGCCATAGGGACATGTGAAGGTGGTCTTCTCCTGATCATCTTTATGTATGGCTATCTGGTTCTATCCTGAATAACCATCTAAAAAACAGTAATATGCATGACCTACCAACCTTTCCAACATCTGATCAATGAATGGGAGTGGAAAGTAATCTTTTCTTGTGGTGGCATTGAGCTTGTGGTAGTCAATACACACTCTCTATCCCATTTGGACTTTTTGAGGAACCAACACGTTCTCATCATTCTTTACCACTGTGATTCCTGAACGTTTGGGCACCACCGGCACAAGACTAATCCATTTGCTGTCAGAAATAGCATAAATGATACCTACGTCGCAAAGCTTAATCACGCCTTTCTTGACAACTTCCATCATAGGAGGGTTGAGACGACGTTGAGCTTCCCTTGTTGTCTTAGCTCCCTCATCCAGATGGATCCTGTGGGTACACAATGTTAGGCAGATGCCCTTGATATCGGCTACTGTCCATCCAATGATGGCCTTGTACTCCTTAAATACACTCAATAACTTCTCCTCTTTTAATGTTGAGAGTTTGGAAGAGATGATAACTGGAAGTGTATCATCCATCCCCAAGAAAACATACTTCAAATTCTCGGCTAGAAGTTTCAACTCTAATGTGGGCGCTGCCTGTATAGATGGAACAAGAACGTCATCTGAAATCGGAAGAGAAATGGGTTAGGATATTTACCTTTTATGCTTGGCATTGATTCAAATGCCTCTTCCATGGCATAGTATTCATCCTCCATCTCAAGGTCTTCAATTGAGGCAATCTTAAATACAGACTCAAATTCGATGGGTCGAAATCTGGCCCTAGAGCATCTTTTTTTCTGGATTCCTCTATGACCTTTCTCAAAGGATCCTCCTCCAATGAATATTGAATGAACTCCTACACAAAACTCTTAAAAGTGTCAATTGAACAAGATGAATACGCATCATCACTATTTGGGTGTTTGAGAGTTTCATAAATATTGAAGTGAATTTTCTCCTCAGCTACGTCCATGCTCAATGATCCATCAAAACAATCTATCTTTGTGCGCGCTGTTCTCAAGAACGGTCTCCCAAGAACCAATGGTATTTTTGATGGCATTGGCTCATGCTCCATCTCTAGCACAAAGAAATCTACTGGGAATATCAAATCTCCGACCTGTACCAAAACATCCTCAATAATACCTCGAGGGCAACAATTAGACAGATCTGCTAGTTTAATGGTGACACCTGTGGGAATAAGTTTTCCCATTTTTAACCTGTTATAAGCAGTGTATGGCATTAAATTAATGGAAGCACCTAAATCAAGTAAAGCACCCGCAAACCTATGATCACCAATGGTACATGGGATCGTAAAACGTCATGGATCACCCAACTTAGGTGGGAGCTTTCTTTGAAGCACTGCAGATACTCTCTCTCCCAAAGCCAGAGTCTCAATTCCATAGAATTTTCTCCTTGTTGTGCATAAATATTTTAAGAACTTTGCGTACTGTGGTATCTGCTTGATCACATCCAACAAGGGGCTATTTACTCCTACCTTTCTAATAACATCCAAGATCTCCTTCTCTTTTTTAACCTTCACCTGCTTCTTCAACCTGCTAGGGAAAGACACATTAGGAATAATAGAAGGAGAAAGAGTAGAGGATACCTGGCCTGATCTTTGATTTGTCAGTTTTTCTGTTTTAGGTGCATTTTCGACGGTTCGAATTGAGGTCCTTGCAGAATCTTCTAACGACTTGTCCAACAGCTTGTAAGGGACAAGTTGTTCAAGCACGAGCTCTTTCTTGATTGGCTTGGGCAGTTCTTCCAACACCTTCCCACTCTTCAAAGTCATGGTGTGCTTCATATTTTGTGTTGGGATTGGGAAGAATGTTGCTGGGAAGACTTCCTTCCTTGACTTGAACAAGTATATGCTGAATTTGGCTTACTTGTCGCTCCAACATGTCAATTGCCTTCCCCTACTACTAAGTTGTAGCTTTGATATCTTAGCGAAAGGCACTACTCTCCTCTCGCTCTTTTTTGTTTTCAAACATCATTTGTTGCATCATGGCTTCCAAGGTCAAATTCCCTGATGATGTTTGAGCTTGAGCTTGTAGTTCCTGAGGCATACGCCTTTGACCAAATTGCTACCCATCTCCTGTAGGCTGTCTCTGCTGAAAACCTGGTGGAACAATAGGAGGATTGAGCACATTGTTGCTCCTATAGCTCAACAGATCTCTATTTCCACCATATGTGTTGGGTTGTCTCTAGAAGTAATTTGCTTCTTCTTCTTGATCAACCTCTTCATCTGCTCTGAACTTGGGACAATCTTTTGCTAGATGGCTTGTAGCTAAACATAGAGTGCACACAATCTGAGTTGCAGCAACTGTTGTCTTCTTGCTCATTTTCAAACTACTAGCAATCAGAGCAATATTATTCTCCATAGAGCTTAATCTTTTTTCCATGGCTCCATCGATTAAAATTGCATTGAGAGATTGTCTACTTGCTCCCATGGATCTATCCATTGACTGGAATCGCCTTGAATTTTTAGCTTGATTCTTAACAACTTCCTTAACATCAGCTCCAGTCATATTCCACCCATTTCCCCCACAAGCTAAATCAAGCTTTGGCCTGTTATAAGAATCAAGTACTTCCTCTATTTGAATATTAAGGTCAAATTTATGATGAGGGCATTGTCAAAGAAGACTCTTAAACTGGCTCCAGGCTTCATGAAATTCATCACTATCTTTCTACCTGAACGTGCTAATTTGCTTCTTCAAATGCTTGGTACGGGAAGCAAAGTAAAACTCTTTCATAAATGTAGAGCACATCTTTTCCCATGTGTCCATCAATAGAGGAGCTAAAGAATTATACCATGTTTTTGCTTCCTCCTTCAAAGAGAACGAAAACAAGATAGTATCTTCTTCCACATTAGTCGATCTCTGGATTCTGCACAATGCTATGAATTCATTGAGATAGTCTTGAGGGTCTTCAGAAGGCGTTCCTCTAAAGTATGGCAGATTCAATATGAGGTAGAACGATTGGTGAATCGGCTACACTTGTGTCTGGCACAAAGGACTCTCTGAACTTGGTTGCATTTGCCATTCTTCTTAGTGATGGTGGTGGTGTTGGGATATGTTGTTCTTCCTCAAATTCAGATCCTGTATCAGAATGTATGTCTTGTTCAGGCTGACAACCACTATTCACATTCATGGACAGTTGTCCATACTGCTTTCTATTTTGCCTTGCTAAGCGTTCAATCTCTGGATCAAGTAATAATGGCTCAGCGTTTCTTGTGTGCCTAGTATGCATACACAATGTTCATGCACACTAAACAAACTATAAAACTCAAAAGTAAAAAGAAAAGAAAAGAAAAGAAAAGAAAAGAAAACAAAACAAAACAAAACAAAACAAAACAAAGCTGAAATTTAAAGACTCTATTAGAACTTAGAATTAAGCAATTTCCCGGCAACGACGCCAAAATTTGACAGGCGGATAAACACCTACGCAAAGATAAACTATTCTCAACCTGGATATATCAATGTAGTATGATAAATAGGGGTTATCGAACACGAAGAATTGGTGAAACTAAATCCTAACACGAAATTAAAAAGCTGACAGACTCGACTACATTACACTAATGATACTACAAACCTAAGCTAAATAGACTCAAATAACACGAAAATTGGACACAGTAAACTAGACATAGTGGTGGACTATCACACAAAATGTGAGGGTGTTCTGAGTTGATTTGTTTGCCGAAATAAATCGGCTAAACGACAGCTAAAGCAGACATCAGTAAATTGCAGAAAGTAAATTGTTGGAGGAAATCAATGACATATGAATGTTAAGGAATTCTCTCCACCCTAGACATACTTATGACCTCCCCAATGTAATTTAACTAACCATGAATGAATACTCCTCACACAAGAGCTTTGGTTAAGTCATCTTGTGTATTACACTCTCTTACTTGGCATGAAAGAGGGAAGGACAATCCGCTCGATCTTGATCCTCAATTAACCGACTTATACATATGGTGATGTAAGCCTAGAGAACTGGAGTCATTATGTTCTAAGAATGTTTCAAGAATAACAAAGCTTCAAGGGTTGATAAGGTGGTCACCCTTTCATCACTAAGGATTGTTTCACACAAATACATGTTTGTCTCTAGAAAATATGCAATGATAAGGTGGTCATGTACACAATTAAGACTATATATCCTAAGCCATGCATCTAAGCGTGCACTCAAAGAAACATGAACATAGAAATCATACGGTGAGAAAACAGTGAAACAAAACACATCCAAATAGTTAATAGAATCAAAAGGGGTTCAAAATCGTAAGCATATCTAGAGCTTCAATCAGCCCCTAATTAAGGAAATTTAGCTACTCATAGTCTTAGATAATAACATCAAAGAATTCATGAAAGATGAACTAAAGAAGGAGAAGGAATAAACTTTTGCCGACATCGTGATCGAACTAGCTTGGCTCTCCTCTTATTCACGTTCAACTTCTTCTTATTTCTTTTCTTCTTTCCCTTAGTCTCTCTCTTAATCTAGTCCAAGCTGCCCCAGACTCCTTTTCCACTTACTATTTATATATGTCATTTAGCTAGATTAATTAACCTAGCTGTTGCTCACGTGCCAAGCTTCCTCACTAAGTCTGCCTCTTCTTTTTAGCTATATATATATATATCACTCCTCCTAATCAACTAGGTCAAGGCCACATGCCAGAATCCAAATTTACATTCCACTTCTTCTCTTTGTTCCTTGCCAAGCTTCTCGCCAAAAACCAATTCCAAGCTCCTTGCCAAGCTTCCTCCTCCAGACTTCCTCGCCAAGCCAAACTATATTATTAAAGCCCATTTTCTTCATTAATCTCTAAAATACCTAAAAACAAGTAAATATAATTAATTCACTCGAAAACTAATAAAAAGTCAAGTATAAGAGTATAAATATACACACAAAAGTCGCATATTTATGCGACTATCAATGTGCAAGTGGATGGCTACATGGAAATAAATAATGTTGCTGACTTTTGTTTTGGATGGTTTCAAGAAGAGGAGACAAATGATTACTTGACAAAACCATGGGCTAAACTGATACAAGAAAAAAGGCAGAAATTCTTAGATTGTGTGACTGAATTTAGGCTGAAACTCAAAAAGTACTTAATTGAAAGTGGATTCAAGTTTACATATGAGAAGAATGAACACACACACATAAGTGTACATTGTTGATACAAAGGGCGCAATAAATGCAAATGATTTGTGAAGGCAAGACTATACCGGGCGAATTGATTATTTTAAGTCACTGAAATCAACAATAAGTATACATGTGAAGAAAATATCAGGAAACAAACCAGTGAGATGATGAGATCTTCTATTGTCAGGTATAGGACCTTTTTCTAACAACACCAGCTATTGAAATATCTATCTAAAGAGTTCTTCATTGCTTTTGTATCAATTATTTTCTATACTTGAAACTTACAATTTATTCAATACTCAGCCCAATCGTTAAGTACAAACTGCACGTTGATCCTAATAAGGGAGCCAAAGCCTTACATACAAAAATCAGAGGAATTAGCAATGATTTCACTGCACAGAAACGAAGCCAAAACATGCACAAACCTTCTCTGGTTCCAAGATGAATTTATGAAAACAAATCTTGGCTCCAAAGTTGTCGATATTGATCCGGAAACACAAAGGTTTCAGCACCTTTTTGTTTCATTTGGTGCTTGCATGCAAGGATTCCAATACTGTAGTCCCATAATTTTTGTTCATGCAAGTTTCCTCAAAAACAAAGACAAAGGACAGATCATAGGGGCCTCTGCAAAAGATGCATATCAAGGTAATGTAGACATATGAAAGATAAGACTATATGAGTAGCTATTTGGGTAGCTGTTTGGGTAGCTGACTAAGTAGTTGTCTGCATATCTGTTTTTTGTTTATAAACTGCACTTTAGTACTTACTATACAACTAGGAACCTCACCTTTTTGGTTCTTTTTCAGGACTATATCCAATTGCATTTGTGATAGTTGATGCCGAAAATGACAGCAACTGGAAGTGGTTCTTGATGAACCTATAAGATAAGATAGATAGACACAGCATAAACTAGGAAACTAATACTCAGAGGAAAATAACATTCCTCTCAAATCGTGGTAATGGAATTATGAGTTCTCTTCCAGAGGTGTTCCCTAATGATGAGCATGGCTACTGTTTTAGGCACTTGGTTGTTAACCTCAAAGATAACTACAGAGGAAAATTGAAGGATAGAATTTCTGAACTCTTCATGCAATGTGCATATGCAAGAAGTGAAAGGTAATATGAGTTCCTTTTTAACCAGTTGAAGCTAGAAGGTGGATATGTAGAGATAACTGAATTCTTCAAGGATCTCCCAAAGGAAAAATGGTGTGTTGCATTCTTTGGAAGAGATAGGTATGACGAAATGACAAACAACATCTCAGAGTGCTTCAAAAGTTGTATAGTACATCTACACACACTACATATCTTCTATCTTGCTGATGAGATCAGGTCATCCATTACAATCTTATTCATTCTATTTTATTTCATGGGTAACTGTCTGGGTATCTGTTTGAGTAGTTGACTGAGTAGCTGTCAAGATATCTATATTTTATTACATTACAACCATTACAATCATTACAACCAAATTCATTCTCTTTTTTCTAGAATATCTGTAAATTGCACTATTTCATTCATTTTTTCCTTTTTTCTAGGAGAAATGTGATGGAAAGGATTGCAAGCAAAAAAGAAGAATCTGAAAAATGGCACACTATAATGGAATCGAGAATGGAAGGAAAGTTAATTGAAACACTTAATATAGGAAGGCAGTGAAGAGTAATGAACTCCCGAGCAGCTCAAACCCAACAGAGATCCGACAAAACCAAGAGAAATATGGTGAACACGCGTCGGATGGAACTGAAACTCTTTATTCTCCTTCCTGTATGCGTCAGCCAAAACAACAATAGAATCATCTGACTTCAAGCAGTCTTGTTGATCAATATTATGGTCGATGAATGCTCAAATTAGCTCATTAAAGGGTGTATCATTCAGCCTGTTCTTGACATCATCGCTGATTTTATTCCAATTAGTAACAATGAACTTCTGGAAGTAGTGCAAATAGCAGCGAAACTGACACTTCTATGTTCTTTCCACTGCCTGAACAATTTTCGGCTCAAATAAGTTATACGCTCCTTGCTGTTGTCAAACAACTACTTCATCATCACTCTTAGTCTCTGAATCAGTATAAGACATCAATTCAGAAGACTCCACTTTCTTCTTAGCCTTGCCCTTGATCTCCTACTTCTTGATACCCTTAGTCTCCATCTTCATCATCATCTTCTTCTTCTTCTTCTTCTTCTTCTTCTTCTTCTTCTTCTTCTTCTTCTTCTTCTTCTTCTTCTTCTTCTTCTTCTTCTTCTGCTCTTCGTTCCTTCTTTAGAGTTTCCCTAATAATCTTCACAAGACAATCTTCGGAAACGGAAGGACCAAATGAAGAGGAAGCCACTCTTCTTCCCTTATTCTTTTTTTTTTATAAACAAACTGCTGCTCATCGGAAGAAAAAGAAGATGAGAAGCAAGCACATCAGATTCTGAAGATTCAACATATTTTTTTAATCTCTTCCTAGAAGATCTTTCACTATGCCTTCTTTCAAATTCACTGTCTGAATCTTGATGTGCTCTATTGTGTTTCCCTATTAAATATACAATAACTGCAAATGATCAACGCGCATATAGTTAGACATATATCCAAAATAAATATTCAATAATAAGAGAAACAGATACTTCAACAGATACACAGACAGATACTTAAATGATATCAAGAAAAAAGGCATTCTATCACACACACACAACAACAACAACAACAACAACAACAACAACAACAACAACAACCAAAAATCAAACTGAAAATCTTAGAAATGGCAACAACAACATACATTTCAAAAAAATTGAAAGGATATCAAAATAGATACTTCACCAGATACACAGACAGATACTCAAACACATACTTCAAAGATATCAAGAAAAAGGAATTCTATTACAAAAAAAACAAGAACAACAACTAATACAACAAACAAATAGCCTTTTGAGCATACTATGTTACATACCTTCTACAAAAAATCATGAAAAAAAAAGTGAAAAATTACCAAAAAATAAACTGAAAACCATAGAAAAATGTCAACAACAACAAACATTCCAAAACTTTGGAAAGCATAGATACGAACCACGAAAATGAACATGCAAACTGCTTAAAAACAATGAAAATCAAAAATCAAGGAATTTCGAACAGAGATTACTGATGAAAAATAATAAGAACATCGACGAAGACAGTGAAGGCAACGGAGAGAACAGACTCAACGACGAGACGCGAACACCGGCGACGAGAAGGAACACTACGGTGAACACGAAGGCGGCGATTTTTAAACGCAAAGAGATCAAACGAAGAGAGAAAGACAACGGAGAGAACGAACTCAAAGGTGAGGAAGAGAACACTACGTCGACGATAATGAAGACAACGGCGGCGATTTTCAAAAGCACAAATATAAAACAAAGAGAGAGTAATAGATCTGAGGAAGAAAACTAAAAGGAGTATAGGTACTACGCGGAAGATATGGAGTGGCAAATAACGTAAATATGATTAAAAACTCTGGTCTGTTACAACTTAAAAACTGAATAGGCATTTTTGGGATGGAAAACTTATCAGGGGTCTAAACTGAGTCTTTTTCTCATTTTCTTTTAAATAATAATATAGATCCCAAATACGTACTCATATGTGTACGTACACACTAACTAACAAGTTGATCACAACTGGTTGCATTTTGTATGAACAAACGAGATGGTCTCCTTGACAAGATCATGCAGAACTAGCATATTCTGCTGCTGAAAATTCCCAAACACAAACATATCACTGGAGCTCCCAACAGCCAAGCAAATCACTCTGGCGTCGGAATCCGTGATCATATAATTCTCACTAGGCAGTTCTAAATCTGCATCCTTGAAATGAAATACGTACCTTCTCGGGCACCTCTACCTTGGTAGCGCCCTCAGGCAACTCGAAGCACAAGTCTAGCCCGACCATGTCGATTCCATCTTTCTCAGGAAGATCCATCTGGGAAGTGAACTCTTTCACGACTGCATCGAAAGCATCCTCTTGAAGATACGTAAGGGTTGTCCCCGAGTCTATGATTAAGCCACCTCCACCATCAACTCCTAGGGCAAACTTGTCTTGTTCAATAGGCAAGCGAGTACCCCCTACGGCGATTCCTTCTGAGGAAAGATAGTAAAAAGTAGGCTATGATGGGTTTTGAATCCAAGGGGTGGTTTTGATGTTGGTATTGTTGGCAACATCGGATGATGATGTAGTGTTGCTCAAGCTCGCTAGTGACCCCATTATAAGTGTGCTCGTACTTTCCGTGTCGTTCGACGGACGTCATGCAGTAGGAGAACTTGGGTTCCTTGAGCTGTGAAACCAACGACAAGGTTCCACGGCCTAACCCTACCAACCCCGCACCTTGGTTGAACCCGCCACCCTCGTTGTCTCTCCCACATCCGAAACCAATTTCGGACATGGAAATATTTTCGAAAGAGAACGTTTCGGTCGCCAGAAAGCCTTCGGTCGACGACGAATCACCGTATGTGTAATAGTACTCGCAGCTTTTGCTAGTGCATTTCGAGGAGGGCAGTGCGTCACATAGCTCGTTTGTGCATGATACCTTTGAGAAAGTTGGAGACTTTTTTGGTTCGAAGATAACAGTGCTTGCATGGCTGGCATTGAGTCCATATAAGATCACTCCCTGTGTCCACGATTGCTGAGAAGCTTTTCGCCGGAGTACCAATCGATAACGTCATTAAAAACTCTCCGAGTCCAGCATGCACCGGACTTTGAACCGGTGTGGCCCGAGCTCCTCCCCTTATTCATTGCACTGAGCCTCTGCAACCTCTTTCTCCCACGCGTGATTCGTCATTGAAAACGTTCGATTCTGGTCAGGTTCTTCCCGGAATCAACGTGTCTGAGTGTCACCTTGAAACCATTTTGCATCTGCATGAATCCGGGCTCGTGGAGATCTAGGGCTCTTCTTGATGTTGAACATGAAGGGGTGACAAACATGGCAGCTATCACTCCGAGTGTTTAATAAAAAGAAACTCGATAATGAAAGAAGCACCGAAGCCATCTTAATTGTTCTAGGAAGATGAGATCGATGCGATATATCGATTATTATTCAAGCTAGTAAGGTGGTGGTCGGAAATATACGTATTAATTTGAGTTGAGGTTGAGGAATCATTGATGTTGCGTAGTAGCTAATTTAATGCCGCAACAAGTTTGTGAGTGGGAGAGATGGAGACAGAGGTGACTTCACACCCTTTCAAGTTTGGACATATATTGTTTGATTTGTGTTGGAGCACTATTTCCTGTATAACAGAGTTTGTTCTGCTATAGCTAGAATAGCAACTACAGTGCCCAATTGTGTGAAACACACGCGTCAAGCCCTCTCTTCACCTCTCATTTGCATCCTCTCCTCAGTCTCACTGTCCTCTTTCTCTCTCATCCTCCTCTCTTTGCCGTTGACCTATTCTACGCTTTCTCGCCTCTTTGCTCTCGGTTCTCAGCTCAATCGAAGCCCAGAATCTTATCTCCATCAAAGCCTGGATTTAAGAGGTCAAGGATTTTCGATCGGAGGTCAAAGATGCAAGAGCAGTTGATAGGCGCGGCGTCGGACGTTTAGGTCGAGGTGCATATCATCTTCTCTTTTCCATTCACGTCTTCGATGGCCAGCACCTGGCCTCCGCCGCCATCATCGGCCGCACGACGACCTCTGGGATCATAGCTATATATACTCGCACTCTCTCAAATGTCAGTTTCAGTTTTGCTCTCTCTCTTTTTCTCTCTCTGACTCTCAATCATGGTATACTATCACATCCATATCATTCAACACAGGAGAACATGTATGTTTCATAACCAATTATAGTTATGAATCTTGAATTCCTGAAAGTTGTTATATAATTATGAACAATACAGGATAGAATGTTACATAATCGAAGGCTCACCAACTATCAGGATTCATAATTATATATACTACTACATATATAGAACCCTTGCAGGTGAGAACCCCAAAAACTGACCACAAATTAGTTCTTTTGGTTTTCATATGCATGCAATTGGAAAACTTATGTGTGTTTTGTTCTATGGAAACTGAGACAATGAGTCTTAGTACAATCTTTTGTGTGGTTAAACTCCTAGAACTAGAATTCTCTCTGTGGCCTGGGTGATATTGTTGATATAAAAAATTGGTAAGGCATGCATTGTTTGAAATCTACACTGTTATTTGGAATTAACATTTACTGTTTGTCTGACCAGGCCAGCTTAGAAGGTTGTCATATCAGCCCAAGTTTCATTGTTGGTGTCAATGAGCATGAATACAAGTGTAAGTTTCGAACGTCAGTTGCACCACCAACTGTCTTGCTCCCCTTGCTAAGGTCTGCCTCTTTTTCCTACTATTTGTTTTTGCTTTATTGAAAACTTGGCTAATTGTTATTGCTTATGTATTTTATTGTGTTTGTGTAACCTCGCTCAATTTTGATGGGTTTTTTATCAGAATAGAAATAGAGATTGAATTCAGAGCTAAAGCGTACATCACACCCATGTTCTAATTTTTGAAAGGTACTCTCTACTTCTAATTGATGTCTTCTATTTTGATCTCATATGCTCATTTTGTTTATCTCGATCAATTTGGGACTATTTCAATCATAAGAACCATTGTTTTCAGATTGGGACTATTTGGGAGATTTATTATCCATGGAACTTGATTGTCTCTGGGTTTGATTCATTTGATTGATTATGGTTTGATTTACATCAGTTTTAGACTATAAATTGATAAGTAAACCCTGACTATACACAAAGGTTATCCCACAGAATTTATAGTTTTGATAAAAAAAAATATTAAGTAAAACAATATTTGTTGGAGGATTTGAAGAGAATGGAGAATTTATTGAGGATTTGTTTGTGTTAGCCCATGAAAGTTGTAGTTTTGATAACAAGAAGCTAACAATGGCATTCTACGAGGTGGTTCTTAAAGATATAGTTGGATAAAGAGGGGATCTTTCAGTTCCATATTTTGATTGGGCACAGATTATTATGCGGATTAGTGCAGATTTTTAGGAGATATGCTATGTGAATATAGTGAAATTCATGGTTGTTGGCTTCAACCAGATTTTGAGGCTTGGTTTTTTTCTCAAGTACAGTTTTTGATTAATTTTGAGGCTTGAGGCTTCAACCATGCAGATTTTGATTAGTGCAGTTCTATGGTTGTTGGCTTCAACCAGATTTTGAGGCTTGGTTAATTTACTATATAACAAGGGTGGGTTGACTGGGTGAGAAAATATTGAATTATGGCTGTAAAAAATTGTGTCGAGTAAAATGATCTGTTTTGTAGATACTGATATGGTTTAAAGTTTTAACAATCTTTAAAGCAAAGTAGATGACAAAGGAGAAAAGGACTACAGTGGAACCATTCCCATAATCATAGTTGTTTACATTTTCATTATCACAGGAGCTTGAAATTTGACGATTACATGCCTAGCTTGACACTAAAGGCCATGTTAATAAGAAACTATTTCAACTACGATAAAAGACCATAGTCTCTTCAATTTAAAATTTAGTTAATTGGTTATGCTTTGTGAATATGAATTACAAGTGCTTTATATTATGAAATTTCAATTGATGCATTGAATCATGTTTTTTCTTCTCAAGTTGAATACATGACTTACCTTCTGAGATGAGCAATATGCGACTGAGGGAAGCAAAATAGGTTTTTTTTTCTCCACTCTTCTATGACTTATAAGAAGTTTAACATTCACATATGCATCATGCTAAATAACTTGGTATATCTGAGTTATTAACTCGCTCTCTCTCTTTTTCCTGTTTCAGTATGTTCATAATATTTAGCTACCTATTTTCTGTAATTTTAATAGGGTCCTCATGTTTGGTTCATAATATTGTGCTATGGTAGCCTTACTATAATATGCAGGGTGTTGTTTGTTGAATTAGTGAATCCATGATGGAACTTTTGATATAACCAAGATCATATCAATAATGGTAAAGTTTAGTAGGTTGTACAATTGGTAATATGCGCTTGAATAGTTTTTAATGGCATGCCGTTAAGGAATGGATTATTTTTGGTAAACACATTAACATCAATATCTACTGGAAATTGCTTATATGGTATTTGTTTGTTTTTGTGGTTGTGGTTACACATTGAATTAAGGTTTGGTAATTTTTTATGGAAAAAGTTATTTGATTCATCATAGAAAGGTAGGTGAGAATGTGAGATGAAGTACAGCTTCTGAAATTTTTTTTTAAGTTCGAACCCATGTTTTCATTGTTAGCATGTATGTTTTCTTTGATTAGGTTATGCTCATTGTTTGCTCACTGTGGTTGACAGTGAGAGAGAGATAAGCTGAAACTTTGTATTTAGTTAGCTTTTGACTACCATATTAAAGTGAGCGATATGAGACAAATCCACATGCTTGGATCTCAGCCTGGATCTCAGCATGATCGAAGCCCCAACCCGAATCTCGTAGGTCAGGGTTTTTGATTGATTTTTCTTTTTATGTATAAATTTCTTTGGATATAATTGGGTTCTTTGGATCTAATTTCTTTTTCTTTTTCTTTTTTTGTTTGCAACTTCTCTCTCTTTTGCACAGTCCATTCATTGTAACGACTTCGACTTTCACCTTCGCACATAACCTGGGTATGAATTCAATCCGCTCCTCTAATTTGGTCTCATGTTGACCTCCTTTATTTGCGTGAATTCGATTTGTAACTTTTGTTCCTATGTATTGGTCAATTCTTTGTTAGATAGTTTCACTACCTAAATTTATAATCTTTTAAGGTGAAACTTGAGTTTAATATGACTAAAAAGGTGGGCATGTCTCTGTTCTTTATTTTGTTTCATAATTTAGAATATATGATGTGAACAAATCAAAGTCAAACTGAAGTATTTCCATGGTTATTTGAGTGTTTTTGTTAAAGTATCAATCAAAAGAGTCTTCAATATGATTTCTAATGTTACCTACTTACCTGTATTGCAATCTTGCAATATTGCATTATTTTTTATTGAGAAGGAAGAGATGTGTGTTTCTGACAATCTGAGGCTTTGTTGTTTCTGCTTTCCAAATCATGTTATTTGGATTTCAGTTTGGCGACCTAGTTTTAAGCTTTTGATCCTTATGTGGATAATTAACATGCTTCAGTATTTCAATCAAAGTTTACAATCTGTTGTATAAAAAAATGGTATTATATTGGGTTCAAGATCAAATGGACTGGCAACCCGTCATTAGTTTTTTTGTTTGTGGTGAGAATTGAACAATTGTGAGGACTTTACTAAGTGTTTGCAAGACTGTTTTGATCTGATTAATGTCTACATTATGTAGTATAAAACATTTATATTCTTGGAAATTGTTTATTTTCTCTTTTCTTGGTTGTGTTAGACATTGGGGAAGTCGAATTAAGTCTTGCTGTTGTATTTTGTTTTGTTTTGAAAGAAGCCATACTGTGATTTTGGATTATACAATCGTGTAAGATCTATGAAAATTATTATCGCATACCTGGCATTTTTTTTAATCATCTCTGTGCATATCTCAGCTTTTCCCCATCATACGTGTCAACCTCTTTGATATGGTTTTTTCTTATTTTCTTTATGCTTTCCTCAGTAGTTACTGATACAAAATTACAAATTGGCAGTGAATATTCATACAAATTGAAAGAGCACAATTTCTTATTTTCTTAGGGATTTTGATGGGTTTTTCTTTTCTTTATAAATTTCTTTGGATCTAAATGGGTTCTTTGTTTTTGGCAGTGATCCACCTACAAAGGAGAGATTTATACACCTATGTTCTTTTGTCTATCTATAGGATATACATAAGCTATTTTTCAATGTTGAGCTTATGTTTATCTATAGGATAGTTTAGTTTTTGGATTTATATCAATCCAAAAATAGAAAAGACATAATAGTATAAAGCTGAATAAGTTTAAGCATTAAAATTAGTCATTTCGATTGTATTAGAAATCAGATAGTTTCAGAGTTTATATCATATCATTGTTTCTTAATTGTGATGATTTTTTTGTCTCAGGCTCTCTAAAGTTGAAAGAACCTGACTCCGATTTAGTTGCCTAAACCGAAATCAAATCCCTTCAAAAATATGACCTTAAAATTTGTTTGCCAGAGTTTATTTTGAAACACGTGAACCATTATTAGAACCTGCAAAAAACACACTTCGAATATTCCACAAAAGTCAAACTATGGGGGCTCCGATCCCCATTCGGATTTTTTAACATCATATATATAATAAACCAAAAGGTTTATAAGAAATCTAGAAACATTCAGGAGTAAACTCAACTGAAAACACAACATAAGTATTCAGAGCGATGCTTATATACATCATATACAACCAGTAGGTTGAATAAAGAACTTGCTCAAATTGAAGAGTGATCTGAACTCTATGCCTCTACCACCGACGTGCAACCCCGGAATTCAAACTGCAAACTGGGCAAAGGAAACAGAACAGCCTAAGGGAAATGCAAATAAAATCGTTAGAGTGAGTGGACAAAAATAATAATATGACTTTCACCATTTATATATTCACAAAATAATGCGAGTTCTTAAATAAATGAAGGTCGCCACTCCAGCGGATTTCCCTGCCAGAGTAGCATGTCAGGCGAATCTCTCAAGCCCGACGGTGATAGACTAGGCGAATCTCTCAAACTTAGTCGACATATCAAGCGAATCTCTCAATCCTGGTAGATGGACTACTGGTGATCAGCCGCGTAGCCAATGCATCGATGCTGAATAAATAAATGCCATCACCAATAAAATATACAATACCTTCAAAACAATAAATAATCTGAACATTGTACTGAAAACAAATACTGAAACCAAGAACTCGCTACGACAGTGTAAATAAATGTCTACTCACAGTACGAGACTAACTCTGAGGTCCGGCGGAAGATCCCTCGCCAAACGCTCGATCACGATCACCTGAATAACAGGGATACGATTAATACATGTTGAAACACAACATACGAAGCTAATACGTCAAGAACCCCGCGTTCTCAAAAGACGTATCGCTCAAAATATCGACGAGGATAACAAGATTCCCAAAATACACCCAAACAACCCTCGTCCCAAATTAGGACACTCAACTCAACTCAAAAACCTCACCATTGTGTTCATCACGCGAAAACGAGCGAAACGACATAAAACATGCTAAAAATTTACCTCGCCGGAAATCCGCCGTGCGTGGGGCTGCAGCCGGTCGCCGGAATCCGACCAGCCCAGAAATCTTTGACCTATACATCAGTTTGAAGATCTCGACATTTCCAACAACTTTGTAGTTCAAAGCTAATCCCAATTTTAACCGAAAAATGTCCAAAACTCACCGTGAAGTTTGAAAACCTCGCCGGAATTCAATTTCTCCGATTGTCCACCATCCGGCACAGCAAGGGCTGAAACCACTTGGAATAGACTCACCTCTCTATGGGCTATAAAACCCCCATAACCTCAACCCCAATCGCCGCCGTTTGAGTCACCTCCGTCCACCGCCGATTACCGCCGAAATTCCCAAACTTTAACAAGCCATAACTTCTTCATCCGGCAACCAAATTGAGTGATCCACCTATCAAAATAAAGAGAAGCTCAAGCCCAACAAATTTCACGAAGGAACTACAGCCAAAAGATGTCGGAATAAGGCACATCGACGCCGAGAAACTCAGGGCTCAAAACGGGTCAGTTTTGACCCGTGGGTCAACGAGTATTTCCAAAAATAGAAAGTTTCCCAATTTGTTTCGTATTTATACCGTATACATACCTTACACATATCATGCCCAAATCAACGGCTATAATTCAATCTGATCCAAATCGGACAGTCATGATTAAATTCAAATTCACCAACCGACTTCAAACTCGATAAAACATTGCTCACTTATCCGAAAAATTTCCCGAAAATTCCCACGAGCTCAAAATCAAATCCTCTACAATTTTCGCGAAGGAACTCAAATCAAATTCTTGTCCGATAATTTAGTCGTTAACAAACCCACGAGTGCGATTAATTCACAATAATCACGGCTCGGACCAATATGTACACATTCCACGGTTCGGGTCGTTACAAATCTACCCCTTTAACAAAATTTTCGTCCTCTAAATTTACATACCGGCTAGGAGAACGAAGCTACTGCTCATACAAACTGTTCTGGCTGCTACGTGACTACCTTTACTGTATGATTTCTGTACAAACACAAACATCGACACTAACAGAAAATTTCTGTTCCAGAGAATCTACTCTTGACAATTAAGAACATCCAACGGTTCCACAACCTGAACTGAACTGCAATTGAAACTGTCTACAATGAAAATTCCTGAGGCACGCTAACATCAGGGAATTAGGAATATACGTCCATAACCACAATGCATAAAATACGTCATACCATATGCCAGCCCTGATAATACTTTTCAAACGATAAACTATAATGCTCATATCTTTACTAACGTGCATAACTTACCGCGCTAACAACTGTTCATAACTCATTTCCATAGCAATAGCTAAAAGGATACTCAATTACCACAGTATACTCTGACTGACATTCGCGTAAACTTTTTTTATAATCTGACAACTTTAATCTGTTAAGAAAATCTGCATGTTATCTGTCATCTCTGGCAACACATAACCTCTTTCTAAACACCAAAGTGTCATCACTCCTCATTCGAAACTCTGTCGGTACACTATTTTGAATCAAATTCTTCTTGCTCAACAGATAGGCATCTGAATCTTAAGTTTCACGAACTTGATAAAGTAACACCGGACGAACTTGAAAACAGGCTAACAATGCTCCATCATCATTCCACTCCAACTCTGCTCTCGTTGCTCGTAATTCTGTCAAAAGTGATACTCTAGCAACACGTACATGGAAGAGAGAAGCACCATGCTTCCGACTAAGAGCATCAGCAACCACATTAGCTTTCTCTGGATGATACTCGAAAGTGCAGTCGTAATAGTTAATCAGCTCCATCCATATCTGCTGTCTCCTGTTCAAATCTGGCTGCGTACGCAAGTAGGTAAAACTTTTTTGATTGGTGTAGATCTTGCACTGTGCCCCATACAAGTAATGTCTCCAACTCTTCAATTCTAACACAATGACAGCTAACTCCAAATCATGAGTAGGATAGTTAACTTCGTGTGGTTTCAACTGTCTCGAACCATATGCCACCACATTTCCATGTTGCATCAAGACACAACTCATACCTAACTTCCAAGCATCACTGTACACCACAAACTCAAAGTTATCGTCGAGTAAGGTCAACACTGGTGTAGTAGTCAACATTTCCTTCAAAGTCAAGTAGCTTTCCTCTCAAGCATCAGACCATTCAAACTTGACTCCTTTTTTTGTCAAATGGTTAAGCGGTGTCGCTATCCGCGAAAAGTCCTATACGAATCGGCGATAGTAGCGGGCTAAGTCCAAGAAACTTCGTATCTCTGCCACATTGGTAGGTCTCCTCCAATTCAGCACCACATCAATCTTATCTGGATCCACATTGATTCCCTTAGCTGATATCATGTGTCCCAAAAACTTTACACTATCAAGCCAAAACTCACATTTGCTAAACTTGGCGTACAACTGAGCGTCTCGTAAAGTCTGCAAGACTGCATGCAAATGTTTCTTGTGTTGCCCCACACTCTTGGAATAGATCAGGATGTCGTCGATGAATACAATGACAAACTTGTCCAGATAATGTCTGAAGATCTGATTCATCAAGTACATGAATGCAGCTGGCGCATTAGTCAACCCAAACGGCATAACAAGGAACTCATAGTGCCTATAACGTGACCGAAACGCCGTCTTGTCCACATCAGACTCCCGAATCTGTAGTTGATGGTATCCAGACCTGAGATCAATCTTCGAGAAAATTGATGCTCCTTTCAGCTGATCGAACAAATCATCAATCCGTGGAAACGGATACTTGTTCTTCACCGTAACCTGATTCAACTTCCGATAATCAATGCATAACCTCATCGAACCATCATTTTTCCTCACAAACAACATTAGCGCACCCCAAGGTGAAACACTAGGTCGAATGAAGCCTTTCTCAATCAATTCCTGAAGTTGAATCTGCAACTCCCTCAACTCTGCTAGTGCCATACGATAAGGTGTATGTGAAATAGGTCCAGTACCCGGAAGTAACTCGATGGTGAAGTCAATCTCCCTGTCTGGAGGAACACTAGGTAAGTCTTCGGGAAACACATCTGGATACTCGCAAACCACCATAATATCACTAATGTCCGGTACACGAACACTCGTATCATTCATATATGCTAGGTAAGCCACACAACCTTTCCTCATCATCTGCTCAGCCTTCATAGCTGAAATCAAACAAGGCAAATAATTATTCTTTTCACCTCGAAATAAGATTTTTGGCATGCCTGGACTCCTGAAAACAACCTCCTTCTTGTGATAGTCAAGAATAGTCAAATGGTTCTCCAAGAAATCCATACCCAAAATCACGTCAAAATCCACATTATCCAGCAGTATCAAGTCTGCGGCTAACCCATAACCTCTAATAAAAATCTCACAATCTCTATATTCCCATCTGACACACACTACCTCGCCAGATGGATACAACACTCGCCATAAACTAGGAAGTGGAGATGCAGATACAGTACCCAATGATGCTAATCTATAAGACATGAATGAATGCGTAACCCCTGGATCTAGTAAAGTAAGAACTGGATGACCAAAAATGTACAACGTACCGATGATATCCTTCGGAGAAGCTTTGCCCTCACGTAGAGACATGGCATGAACTCGGGTATGTCCCGCTGGTCGTCCACGCTGGCCGCGATTCTACTTACCACCCTGTCCAGAAGGCTGTGTTACACGATTATCAAAAGCAGTACCCTGATCTCATCTAGTACTCTGATTCGTAACACCACAAAAAGTGCCAAGCTGAGGACACTCCCTCGCAAAGTGACCCACCTGGCCACAACGGTAACAAGTAGAGGTGCCATACTGACATTGACCAGAGTGATATTTGTGGCAGTTGTTGCATAAAGGATTTTCCCTCGGTGTAGCTGGTGTGCTGAAGATAGGTCGAGGATAACTCGATCCACTAAAACTCCCACTCGACAGCTACCTCTGCGGTCGACTCCTCCTCCATCTCTGACTTTGCCTAGCAGTGCTAGTAGGATATCTATAAGGTCCACTACCAGAAGATGATGCTAATCCAGAAGTACCTGAACTCAGCCTCTTCGAACCATCCTGGCTAAGTCCACCCTTTTCAAATCGACGCGTCTGAAATCGCATCAGTCTCTCCCTCTCAATGTCTTCTCCTCTGAGTACAGCACTAACAAATTCATCAAAGTTATCTCGAGGCATATTGGTCAAAGCCCCCTTGATATTCAGATTCAGACCCAACTCAAACCTCCTGCACTTTGCTTCCTCCGATGCCACCATATCACATGCAAACCAAGACAAATGAGTGAACTTATCCCGATACTCAAGCACTGACATATTCCCTTGCTTCAGATTAGTAAACTCCTCATATTTCCTCTGTTGAGTAGCCTGATTAAAATACCAACGCATGAACAAATCTCTAAATAGAGGCCTTGAAGTATCAATAGGAACTCTGTCTATACCAACCCACCAAAAGTAGGCATCTGACGCAAGCAAACCCACCGTTGCTACAGTTTTCTGTTCAGAAGTAAAATGCAGACTCTCACAAACATGCTCAACCTGAACCACCCAAGCTTCACACACCTCAGGATCAGGGGAACCAGAGAAAATAGTTGCTCCCGTTGTCCTGGCCTTAACCACTGGATCAATACGTTCCTCCAAACGCAATACTTGCATAAGCAAGTCACGTGTGCGTTGATCCTCAATAGGATCCCCAGCCCCGTTAGCATAGACTCCACGTCGAGGAGGCATCCTAAAGATGAAAGGACATAAGTCTCACAACATAAGGAATGTAATCATGAAACTTCAAATATTTGAAAGCATACAATACTCTAGAGCATTTATGATTATCCGCTGCAGTCGGGTCATCGCTCCTGATATGCTGTACATTCTCAAATACTCTTAGTAACACAACTACAAGAGTCTACAAAACCTAAAACCTAATGCTCTGGTACCAACTGAAAGGACCCGACTCTGATTTAATTACCTAAACCGAAATCAAATCCCTTCGAAAACACGACCTTAAATTTTTTTTTGCCAGGGTTTACTTTTAAACAACCCATACCATTCTTAGAACTTGCAAAGAAACACACTTCGAATATTCCACAAAAGCCAAACCGTGGGGATCCGATCCCCATCTGGATTTCTCAACAACATAATATAATAAACCAAAAGGTTTACAAGAAATCCATAAACATTCAGGAGTAAACTCAACTGAAACCACAACATAAGTATTCAGAGCAACGCCTATATACATCATATACAACCAGTAGGTTGAAAAAAGAACATACTCAAACTGAAGAGTGATCTAAACTCTACGCCTCCACCGTCGACGTGCAACCCCGGAATTCAAACTGCAAACTGGGCAAAGGAAACTGAAGAGCCCAGGGGAAAGGCAAATAAAATCGTTAGAATGAGTGGAAGAAATAATAATATGCCTTTCACCATTTATATATTCACAAAATAATGCAAATTCTTAAATAAATGAAGGTCGCCACTCCAGCGGATTTCCCTGCCAGAGTAGCATGTCAGACGAATCTCTCAAGCCCGACGGTGATAGACTAAGCGAATCTCTCAAGCCTAGTCGGCATATCAAGCAAATCTCTCAAGCCTGATAGATGGACTACTGGTGATCAGCCGCCTAGCCAATACATCGATGCTTAATAAATAAATGCAATCACCAATAAAATATACAATACCTTCAAAACAATAAATAATTTGAACATTGTACTGGAAACAAATACTAAAACCAAAAACTCACTACGACAATGTAAATAAATGTCTACTCACAGTACGAGGCTAACTCTAAGGTCCAACGGATGATCCCTCGCCAAACACTCGGTCACGATCACTTGAATAACAGGGACATGATCAATACATATTGAAACACAACATACGGAGCTAATACGTCAACAACCTCGCGTCCTCGAAAGACGCATCGCTCGAAATATTAACGAGCCCAGAAATCTTTGACCTATACATCAGTTTGAAGATCTCGACATATCCAATAACTTTGTAGTTCAAAACTAAGCCCAATTTTAACCGGAAAAAGGTCCAAAACTCACCGTGAAGTTGGAAAATCTCGCCAGAATTCAATTTCTCCAATCGGTCACCACCGAGCACGGCAAGGGCTAAAACCTCTTGGAATAGACTCACCTCTCCATAGACTACAAAACCCCCATAACCTCAACCCCCATCGCCTCCGTCCACGGCCGATTACCACCAAAATTCCCCAAACTTTAACAAGCTATAACTTCTTCATCCGACAACCAAATTGAGTGATCCATCTATCAAAAGAAACAGGAGCTTAAGCCCAACAAATTTCATGAAGGAACTATGGCCAAAAGATGCCAGAGTAAGACACATCGACGTCGAGAAAGTCACGTCCCAAAACGGGTCAGTTTTGACTCGTGGGTCAACGCGGGTCAACGGGTATTTCCAAAAATAGAAAGTTTCCCAATTTGTTTCGTATTATACCGTATACATACCATACACATATCATCCCCAAATCAATGGCTATAATTCAATCTGATCCAAATCGGACGGTCACGATTAAATCCACATTCACCAACCGACTTCAAAACTCTATAAAATATTGCTCACTTATCCAAAAAATTTCCCAAAAATTCTCACGAGTTCGAAATCAAATCCTCTACAATTCCCGCGAAGGAATTCAAATCAAATTCTTGCCCGATAATTTAGTCGTTAACAAACTCACGAGTACGATTAATTCACAATAATCACGGTTCGGACCAATATGTACACATTCCACGGTTCGGGTCATTACAAAAGTAAGGGACAAAGTCAGGATGTTTGGGGCATTCTCCAACTTGATATCGCCGGGAGTAAATAACAAAGCAGACAAAAGAACTGTCTCTGAGTTAAAGATGATGAATCCGGATTTGCATATGGTATGTAACAATGTAGCTTATCTTTCAAGATATTTTAAATGACAGAAACTCTAAATCATTAAATCTGATTCTTCATCTATGATAGACTGACTATATATTTTTGGACTATTTGAATTGCTTAGCTCTTCAACTTGTTTTCATGTGGTCTGCAGCATATTCATCTGTATAGTTGTGTGACTCTTTTCAATTCAATTTCTATTCCAAATCAAGTCGGTGTACTGTGATGCTATCAAACGAAGGTTCTTCGTGGAAAAAGTATGGTGGTACAGAAGTTGTCCTATGGAGAAATGCTACAAGCGTATGCTGAAGAAGGAAGAGGCTGAAGATGGATACTTTTGTTCTGCCCATGGTCAGCACAAGCCGAAGGAAGGTAATCAATATCATTTCATTTATGTAATAATCTTTGATCTGGTCCATTTCAACCTACATGTTACTCATTTTCAATCATTTTTTCCTTGCCATTATATCATGCAGCTACAGAGTGTACATGATTATTTAAAATGATCATGACGAAGGAAGTTTAATAATGATGGGAAATGCAGCAAAAGAGTTCTTCGGAGCAACGTGCAAGGAACTATTACAGAAGCCATTCTACCCTTCAGAGACAACCCTCCCAATTAAGAACAGTTAATCAGCGCGGTGAGCTCTTTCTAAGGAGTACCCGTGAGACTGAAGTCGTTGGAAGGATAACTAAAAGGGATGCCTCTGAAAATGAAGAGCTTCCAAAAATGGCTGCAACTGAAGAGCCAAACTTAGAGACTCCTCAAAGAAACCCCAAATGCAAGGAAGCATGAAAACAAAGGTCCTGCAAAATAACTGTTTGAATCAGAAGTGGAAAAGAAGGCCAAGAGGTATAACTGTACTTTGTCGAATAGATTGTTGTGTTGGATTAAGATGATCATAGCTATAATTGGACTCATAGTTTACTTTATGTGTTTATGGACCAAGATGTTGGTAGTTAAGTGGCAAAAAAAGTGGCAGGAAAACAGTAGGTACGTTTGTGCTTTCTGTGGTCATCAAATGTGCATTGTTCCTTTTCTGAAGTTTAAAAATATATAATCTTAGTATCACTAATTAGCTGTGTTCGTATTTTTTGTTGATCAAAGTAGTTGATTTTAGTTTTGGTGGAATGTTTGTCAAAGTGGTTTACCAAAGTGGTTTACTGTTAGTTTATGAGCATGTTATTCTATTGTCAACTAAATCTAAAGGTATTATGCGTCATGTGACTATGTCTGATTTTTCCATTATCATGCCAATTTAGTTTTTCTCGAGGGAGAATCGCTAATGCCTCCTTCTGTTTATTAAGTGTGTCAACCTCCTCATGGCATTGTGGGAATATTTGTGGTCACTATTGCATTTGATAGGTTCGTTTGTAATTCTATTTCTTTGGTTCTGGCGGTGTCCTTCAGCAACACATAAGATTTAGTTTGGGTTTGAATCTTAACTATATAATATGAGACCGACTACTACAGAGAGATTTAGGGTCTGATTTTATATTTGATATTTGGGGTATTTTGCTGATTATGGACATATACAAGCTAAGTTTTAATTTATTTTTTGTTTTAGTTTAGGGTCTAATTTGATAACCTTTCTTTCATGCCAATTCCAACAGTAATGGGCAACCTAAATCACTCAAAGGTTTGGCATGAAAGAGAGGTTATGAAATCAGACCCTACACTAAAACAAAACATAAACTAAAATCCAACTTGTACATAATAAGCAAAAAACCTCAAACCTCAAATATACAAAACTCTCCCTGCATTTGGTCCCAGACGAAATTAGTTTTTTTTTGTGTATATATAATAGAAATATATATGATAGGGAAGAAGACTGTGTGAGTATGTAGTAGGCAGTTGAAGACTGCAATAATTATTTCTCTCATATATACAGAACTCAGCCACTCATTGTTAATGCAAAAAGAAGTTGCCCTTTTGCAGATGAAGACCACTACTCGCTACGTATGATAATTGTAGTGTACTATCTATATTTTGCAACTTCTGTATGCACCATATAATCGAATAATTTCAGCTTTTTAAGGACACTGTTCGGTTTCTATTAGCACTGTAGTATCTAATCGGCAGTACTGTTATGTCTTATCTTTCTACATATACCACAGTCGATAAGCTTTTCATATCGTCTTAACGGATAATCGCGCCGGGCTCCACCTAGTGTTATGTATATATAGGATTCAATACAAGATCATATGTTGGCTACCTATTTCTGTGACTTGAAATGTATGGATGGTAATTATATATAGCTCAAAAACTTCCTAATGCGATGAATTCAAAAGCAGATGATCGATCACCGAAAGAATACTACTATGGACTTGTCAAATCGAAACCTCAAAGATGATCATAGTAATGGACATGTCATTGCTTCCAGTTTCTTCAAAGAATAATCATGGAGATAGAAAATTGGTACAGAAGTGAAGAAACTAGCTAGGAATGACGTGAGACGGTTGGTGAGCTAACTCTGTACTAACTTGAAAATGACTTGGGAGAGTTAAGGTAGGTTTGATTTCCACGTTTGAGGAAGGCAATGATGAACATGGTTGACTTTTGTAAAGTTCTCCTCAAAGTCTGAACTTTCGCCGATATATCAGTATGATGCCCGAACTTAAAAAATTATCAAAGTGATACTCAGACTTTCAAAACAACATTTTTGCGATGTCTGCTGACATTTTTTGTCAAAGCTCTATTTTCTCTAATGATGTGGCACTATAGAATTTAAAACTCTATGGGTATTAAGGTCATTTCAGCTTTTTAACCTTTTTAACCCTAGAATCTAACCCACCCTCAGCCGATCAAAATCTTTTTCTCTCTCTCTCTCCTCTTCGACCTAAAAATGAACCCGACATTTTCTTACCCAACCCTAATTATTTTCCTAGATTAGGTTGGAGTTTTTCTTTGGATGGAGAGTTCTGCCTCTCTTAATATTACCGTCGAAAAGTATTGGAGATTCGGTTCGCCAGATTTCTTGTATCAGAAGAGGGACGATGGCAGAGTATCAAAGAATGTTTAGATTGGGACCACCCTATGAAAGGACCCAATCCCGATTTAGTTTCCTAAACCGGAATCAAACCCCTTCTGAAAACACGAACCAACAAAAACCATTAAAATTTCGGCAGAGTAACGCTACTGATGCAGAATTGCCATTAACCTGCACCCGGAAAATACTTCATCCTATGCCACAAAAGTCAAACCGTGGGCACCAATCCCATCCGGATTTCTCAATATCATAACAATAACAATAAACAGTAAACATAACTGTACTTTATAGAAAATCTGGGAAAAATCACATAGAAAACATGTATCAGTAACGTATCAGAGCGACCTCTAGTGTATATATATATATATATATACAAAATATACAACAGTAGGCAAAACAAGTAACCTACTGGGACAGAAAGGTAGCTCGAATGACTAGCCTCCAACTGCGACGTGAGACACCAGAATCTGAACTACAAACTGGGCACGGAAACCGAAAAGCCCAGGGGAAAGACATGAAAACCGTTAGAGTGAGTGGACGAAAATAAATGTCTTTCGCCGAATAATATATGTTATAAAAACATATGCGAGTCAAAATTAATGAATATGATATAGTACACGAGGTGAACCCAAACTCCTCCAGCGTACAGAGCATGCATAGAAAAATCACACGGGATCACTCATGGACACATCAGTGCTAGTACAGTCCGAATCACGGGATCCCAGACCCACACGTGATTCTAGCAAGAAAAGCCTCAGGTCAGAGGTCTGCCCCCCCCCCCCTCCGGTAAAGGCCTCGGGTCAGGGGTCACAGCCTCCCCCGGTAAACATCCTCGGGGATCAGCCGGGATGCAAGTGTATCGATACAACAATATATACCGTGACTGTACTCTGTGTAAACCAAATCATAAATAGTTCTATGCAAGTGTATAAAGCATAATGTAAATGCATATACGTAATACATAATTATATAAGCATATTTGTCGATGCATAATCGTAAAACACATGCTCGAATAAATCATAATCACATATGCACGCTCATGCTCGTGAATAATCACAGGTGAGCAAAACGCGCACTCGCGCTAATCACGTGGTTCGGCGGAAGATCCCTCGCCCGAAGCACGATCTCGATTTCCTGAATAATCATAAAATATATCTGATCAAAATCATAACTCACAACACTGTACCACACCTCGGAAACCAACCGTTCCCGGAAACGTATAACGGATACAAAAATAATTAACGAAATCCCCAAAATCTCCATTCAAACCCTCGACTAAAAATCCGGCACCCAAATCATCTCCAAAACCTCACGACTGAGTTCAGAGCGCGAAAACAAGTCGGAAACACATAAAAATCTCGAAAAACCGGACCTCGTCGGAGCACCGCCGCAGACCACCGCCGGCGACGGCGCCCAAACACGACCAAACTTTCCATAAATGCTCATCACAACCAGCCCTACAACTTCTCTCAAAGGACCACCACCATCCAACCACCACAGTGGCCGGAATTTACCTCGAAAGTCACGGAATCCATGGATTCCGGTGACTTTCCGGCGAGCTTCAAATCGGCGACCATCCATCAATTCCTTCTACCCAAAGCATCTAGAGCTTGAGGGGAACCTTTCCCCCCAAATACCCGACCTCGAAAGTGACCGGAGCCGGCCACCCGAAACCGGCGAAAATCCAAAACTTTCCCGAGTTCAAACTACCCCAAAACGGCATCAATTCAAGTGAAATCATTTTCCAATCCATAGGAAATGAAGAGAGGAAGCTAACCATATTGGTCTCGAGGCCTGAAGTGGCCGGAATCTCAGAAACCGACGGCAGCAGTTCGCTACCCGCGGTGGTCTTCCAGTCAACGAAAATCAACGGTCAACTCTTGGTGAAACGACGGTCAAACTTCCCGAACAGTGTTTTCGACAATTTTTTGACTATTTCCGATATTTATACTCGCGTCTCGAGACGATCGACGGTCCAAAACGGATAACCATCACGATTCGGATAAACTCGACACGAACGGATAAACTCGACGAAATTCTGAAACTTCAAATATTCATATTATATTCCTCGGTCGTCGAAATAATCATCTGGAACCGCCCACGAACTCGAAATCACGTGTACAACAACTCTCGAGAAGAGACTCAACTCAAACTCTCGGCCGATAATTAAGTCGTGAATAAAAACGGCAAATCAATCAATTTACGTAAAACTGCGATTACGCGCTAACTCGTGAATTAAGCTGATTACTCTACTGATTATGTTCCGGGTCGTCACAAATCTACCCCCCTAAAAAAAAATTCGACCTCGAAATTTACGTACCTGTCAGGTGAACAAATGAGGATACTGCTCCCGCATACGCTGCTCAATCTCCCAGGTGGCCTGCTCAACCAAGTGATTCTACCACAAGACCTTCACCAGCGGTATAACACGGTGCCTCAACTCCTGCTCACGCCAATCGAGAATCTGTACCGGCTCCTCCACATACGTCAAATCCTCTCGGATCGGTAGCTGCTGTGGCGCTAACACATGCGATGGATCTGGAATATATTTCCGTAACATCGAAACGTGGAAAACATCATGAACACGAGCCATCTCTGCTGGCAACTCAAGTCTGTAAGCAATAGCTCTAACCCTCTCGGTGATCTCATACGGACCAATGTACCGTGGTCGAAGCTTGCCACGCTTCCCAAAACGCACAACTCCCCTCCACGGAGATAGTCTCAGGAAGACCCAATCGCCCACATCGAACTCGAGACTCTTTCTCCTCACGTCCGCATAACTCTTCTGGCGATCATGGGCAATCTTCAATCTGTCCAGGATAATCTGGACGTCCTCCATGGTGCTCTTCACCAGATCAGGGCCAATAAGCCATCACTCGCCCACCTCACTCCGACACAACGGAATGTGGCACTGCCTCCCGTACAGGGCCTCGTACGGTGCCATCTCAATGCTGGCCTGATAGCTGTTGTTGTAGGCGAACTCAATCAAATGTAGTTGCTGGTCCTAATTCCCTCGAAACTGTAAAATGCAAGACCGCAACATATCCTCAAGAGTCTGAATAGTCCGCTCAGACTGCCCGTCAGTCTGAGGATGAAAACATGTACTGAAACGCAATCTCGTACCCCTGGCTCACTGCAATGCCTGCCAGAACTCGGAAGTAAACTGACTGTCTCGGTCAGAAACAATAGATACAGGCACACCGTGCAATCGAACGATTTCCGACAAATACAGCTTGACCAATCTGCCCACTAAAATCTTCCCCGAAAGTGCGAGAAAATGAGCGGATTTCGTCAATCGATCCACGATAACCCAAATACCAGTGTCACCAGCCGAAGTACGCGGCAACTGATAAACGAAATCCATGGTAATGTGCTCCCACTTCCAAACCGGAATCTCCAGGGGCTGCAACTTTCCCGCAGGCTTCTGCCTCTCCGCCTTAACCTCCTGACAAATCAAACATCGGCTCACATATGCGGCAATCTCTCGCTTCATGTTGCGCCACCAGTAATACGCTCGAAGTGTACGAAACATCTTCGCACCCCCGGGATGCATCGCATACGCCGAACAATGAGCCTCGTCCAGAATTTCCTTCTTCAGACTCTCGTCTCTGGGCACGCATAACCTGCCTCTGAATAACAACATACCGTCATCACTCAATCAAAACTTTGTTGGTACACCACTCTGTATCATGGTCTTCTTGTCCAACAGGTAGGAATCTAAATCCTGAGCTTCTCGAACCTGATCAACCAACACGGGTCGAACCTAAAAACTGGCCAACAAAGCTCCCTCATTGTCCCACTCGAACTCGGCTCCCGTAGCCCGAAGCTCGGCTAACATAGATACTCTGGCCACACACACGTGAAACAACAAAGCTCCAAATTTTTGACTGAGTGCATCTGCAAAAACATTGGCCTTCCCTGTATAGTACTCGAAAGTGCAATCGTAGTCGTTGATCAACTCCATCCACCTACGCTACCTCATGTTCAAGTCTGGCTGCGTCCGCAAGTAAGTGAGACTCTTGTTATCGGTGTAGATCTTACACTGAGCTCCATACAAGTAGTGTCTCCAACTTTTCAACTCTAACACAATAGCAGCCAATTCCAAATCATGGGTCGGATAGTTGACTTCGTGAGGTTTCAGCTGCCTGAAACCGTAGGCTACAACTCTGCCATGTTGCATCAGCACACAACCAAGTCCCCACTTCGATGCATCATTATAAACCACGAACTCACCGTTGTCGTCTGGTAAAGTCAGAACCGGTGCAGTAGTCAACTTTTCCTTCAGGAGCAAGTAACTCTCCTCACACGCATCGGACCACTCAAACTTGACGTCTTTCTTCGTCAATCTGGTCAGTGGAGTAGCAATCCGAGAAAAATCCTCTACAAATCGCCGATAGTAGCCTGCCAAGCCTAAGAAACTCGGGATCTCTGGTACGGTGGTAGGTCTACTCCAATTCAACACGGCCTCGATCTTGTCAGGATCAACGCTGACTCCCTCAACCGATATCACGTGCCCCAAAAACTTCACGTTGTCCTGCCAAAACTCGCACTTGCTGAACTTCGCAAACAACTGATTGTCCCGCAAAGTCCGCAACACTGCTCGTAAATGCTTCTTGTGCTGGCCCACACTCCTGGAATAGATCAGGATGTCATCGATAAACACGATCACGAACTTGTCCAGAAACAGTCTGAACACCCGGTTCATCAAGTCCATAAAAGCTGCGGGGGCGTTAGTCAACCCAAACGGTATAACCAAAACCTCGTAGTGCCCATACCACGATCTGAAAGCTTTTCTGGCCACATCAGATTCTCGGATCCTTAATTGATGATATCCGGACCTGAGATCAATTTTCGAAAAGACTGAAGATCCCTTAAGCTGATCAAACAAGTCGTCAATCTGCGGCAACGGATACTTGTTCTTCACAGTGACCTGATTCAGTTTTCGGTAATTGATGCACAACCGCATGGATCCATCTTTCTTCCGCACAAACAAAACCGGGGCACCCCATGGTGAAACACTGGGTCGTATGAAACCCTTATCCAGCAACTCCTGAAGTTGAATCTGCAGCTCTTTCAACTCCGCTGGCGCCATACGATACGGTGCCTGAGATATGGGTCCTATACCCGGTAATAGCTCAATAGTGAAATCAATCTCCTGAACTGGAGGTATACCCGGTAACTCCTCCGGAAACACATCCGAAAACTCAGAAACAACGTCAATACCACCAATGTCCGGCACAGCAGCCGTAGTGTCCACAACATGAGCTAAATAAGTAACACGGCCCTTCTTCATAATCCGACCCGCCTTCATCGCGGAAATCACACATGGCAATGAAGTGTTCTTCTCGCTGCGAAACAATATCTCGGGAAAGCCTGGTCGTCGAAACGCAACCTCCTTCTCGTGACAATCGAACATGGCCCAATGAGTCTCCAAGAAGTCCATACCCAAGATCACATCAAAGTCAACGATATCAAGCAACAACAAATCCGCTGCTAAACCATGTCTCCCAATAAAAATCTCACAGCCTCTGTACACCTAACCAATACTCACAATCTCACCGGACGGATACAATACTCTCTACAACCCCGGAAGTACAGACGCAGGTACAGTAGCTAAAGATGATAGTCTATATGACATGAATGAATGCATAGCACCTGGATCTAACAATGTAAGTACTGGACAACCGAAAACATGTAACGTACCGATAACAACCTCCGGTGAAGCTCTGCCCTCTCGCAAAGTCATGGCATGAACCCTGGCCTGCCCGACTGGTCGTCCACGCTGAGGCTGTCCCTGTTGTCCGCCCTGGCCCGCAAACTGTACTGGTCGAGCCCCCGAAGTGGCACCTCGCTCTCCTCCGGAACTCTGGGCCGCCTGTCCACCAGCACCATCAAGCTGGAAACACTCTCTCGCATAGTGACGCACCTGGCCACAACGAAAACAAGTGACAGGGCCTCGCTGACAAGGACCATAATGATGCATGTTGCAGAAGTTGCATAATGGATACTCCCTCGGTACGGCAAACATGCCTCCGGTACGCCGAGGATAACTGGAACCGCTAGAACCCCCACTAGACTATGGTCGCTACGGTCGGTCTCTCCTCCATCTCTGCCTCTGTCTCGGTGCACTAGCTGGTGGTCAATATGGTCCACTGCCCGAGGATGATGCCGATCTGGAAGTATCACAACTCAGCCTCTTGGAAGGCCCCTAACTCGGTCCGCCCTCCTCAAACCGTCTAGGCTGGTATCTCATCTGCCTTTCCTTCTCGATATCCCCACCTAGGAGTGCTACACTGACAAACTCATCGAAGTTATTCCGATGCATCGTAGTCAGAGTCCCCTTGATGTTCAAGTTCAAACCCAGCTCAAATCTGCGGCACTTGGCTTCCTCAGTAGCTACCATGTCACGCGCAAAATGAGATAAGCGGGTAAATCTGTCTCGGTACTCAAGCACAGACAAATTGCCCTGCCTCAAGTTCGTGAACTCCTCATACTTCCGCTGCTGGGTAGCTTGATTGAAGTATCTCCGCATAAACAAATCTCGGAACAAAGTCCACGAAGTATCAGCTGGAACTCTATTGGTGCTAACCCACCAGAAGTATGCATTTGACTCAAGTAATCCGACTGCTGCCGCTGTCATCTACTCAGGGGTAAAACGCAGACGCTCACATACGCGTTCAACCTGAACCAACCATGCCTCACAAATCTATGGATCAGCTGAACCCAAAAAGACAGCCGCACCAACAGTACGAGCTTTGACCACAGGAAAACGCTCTTCCAAACGCAGCACTCGCATCAACAAGTCGTGCGTCTGGCGATCCTCATCAGGATCCACTTCCCGATCAACACGGGGACCACATCGAGGAGGCATCCTACTTATACAAGACAAGCATTAGGTACAAGCAGAAAGAACGTAAATCATGAGACCTCAGATATTTGAGAACACACAACACCCGAAGCTTTGATGAGTACCGCTAGCCAATCGGGTCATCGCTCCAGACATGCTGTACAAACTCAAATACCCTAAGCATCACAACTACAAGAGTCTATAGAATCTGACAACCTAATGCTCTGATACCAAGTTGAAAAGACCCAATCCCGATTTAGTTTCCTAAACCGGAATCAAACCCCTTCTGAAAACACGAACCAACAAAAACTATTAAAATTTCGGCAGAGTAACTCTACTAACGCGGAATTGCCATTAGCCTGCACCAGGAAAATACACTTCATCCTATGCCACAAAAGTCAAACCGTGGGCACCAATCCAATCCGGATTCTCAATATCATAACAATAACAATAAACAGTAAACATAACTGTACTTTATAGAAAATCTGGGAAAAATCACATAGAAAACATGTATCAGTAACGTATCAGAGCGACCTCTAGTGTATATATATATATATACAAAATATACAACAGTAGGCAAAACAAGTAACCTACTGGGACAGAAAGGTAGCTCGAATGACTAGCCTCCGACTGCGACGTGAGACACATCCGTGCTAGTACAGTCCGAATCACGGGATCCCAGACCCACATGTGATTCTAGCCAGAGGCCTCAGGTCAGAGGTCTGCCCCCCCCCCCCCCCCCCCCCCCGGTAAAGGCCTCGGGTCAGGGGTCACAGCCTCCCCCGGTAAACATCATCGGGGATCAGCCGGTATGCAAGTGTATCGATACAACAATATATACTGTGACTGTACTCTGTGTAAACCAAATCATAAATAGTTCTATGCAAGTGAATAAAGCATAATGTAAATGCATATACGTAATACATAATTATATGAGCATATTTGTCGATGCATAATCGTAAAACACATGCTCGAATAAATCATAATCACATATGCATGTTCATGCTCATAAAACATGTATTAAAGACTCGCGACTAATCAGTGAAAAGAACTTGTCCACTCACAGGTGAGCAAAACGCGCACTCGCGCTAATCACGTGGTTCGGCGGAAGATCCATCGCCCGAAGCACGATCTCGATCCCCTGAATAATCATAAAATATATCTGATCAAAATCATAGCTCACAACACTGTACCACACCTCGGAAACCAACTGTTCCCGGAAACGTATAACGGATACAAAATAATTAACGAAATCCCCAAAATCTCCACTCAAACCCTCGACTAAAAATCCAGCACCCAAATCATCTCCAAAACCTCATGACTGCGTTCGGAGCGCGAAAACGAGTCGGAAACACATAAAAATCTCGAAAAACCGGACCTCGCCGGAGCACTACCGCAGACCACCGCCGGCGGCGACAGCGCTCATACATGACCAAACTTTCCAGTAATGCTCATCACAACCAGCCCTACAACTTCTCTCAAAGGACCACCACCATCCAACCACCACAGTGGCCGGAATTTGCCTCGAAAGTCACGGAATCCATGGATTCCGGTGACTTTCCGGCGAGCTTCAAATCGGCGACCATCCATCAATTCCTTCTACCCAAAGCATCTAGAGCTTGAGGGGAACCTTTCCCCCCAAACACCCGACCTCGAAAGTGACCGGAGCCGGCCACCCGAAACCGGCGAAAATCCAAAACTTTCCCGAGTTCGAACTACTCCAAAACGGCATCAATTCAAGTGAAATCAAGTTCCAATTCATAGGAAATAAAGAGAGGAAGCTAACCATACCGGTCTCGAGGCCTGAAGTGGCCAAAATCTCAGAAATCGACGGCGGCAGTTCGCTACCCGCGGTGGTCTTCCGGTCAACGAAAGTCAACGGTCAACTCTTGGTCAAACGACGGTCAAACTTCCCGAACAGTGTTTTCGACAATTTTTTGACTATTTCCGATATTTATACTCGCGTCTCGGGACGATCGACGGTCCAAAACGGATAACCATCACGATTCGGATAAACTCGACGAAATTCTGAAACTTCAAATATTCATATTATATTCCTCAGTCGTCGAAATAATCATCCGGAACTGCCCACGAACTCGAAATCACATGCACAACAACTCTCGAGAAGAGACTCAACTCAAATTCTCAGCCGATAATTAAGTCATGAATAAAACCAGTAAATCAATCAATTTACGTAAAACTGCGATTACGTGCTAATTCGTGAATTAAGCCGATTACTCTACTGACTGTTCCAAGTCGTCACACCCTAACCCTAAAGTAAGCGGTTCTTATCTCTTTATGTTCTGGAATGACTGTAAAAGTACATGGGTAGTCTAAATTTGAATCTTATTATCGTCTAGAAGTCTTTTGTTTAAGTTTGTTTTGATGTCTTTTGGGGTTGAAGAGAATTTAAATATGGGTTTAAGGATTGATTTAGATTAGTTTAAAGGTACAGTGTTCTATAGTATCGTCGTTGCATGAAATGAAATGGAAATTGATTAGGTTACTATGCTTATTGTCGATTTTTCATTGGAAAAATCTTGTTATACAACAGAAATTCATCATGAATGATGGTTTGAAAAATAGTTGAATAGTAGCATGAAGTATAAGCTGCCTAAGTGGAGGAAGCATTTGACCAGGAGGTATATCTAGATGGATTGGATCTTGACAAGACTTCTTAAGTTGAACTGCACAACATTGGATGGGATCTTGGTTACAGTAAGAAACCAATTGCATTCCACTTAAAACAACCTAGAACATTAGCTGGTGAGAGATGGATTCCAATTAATAATGATTGGGATGCTCTAGAGACGAAAAAGTACCTGGGAAAGAAGATGCATGATGCATTGTACATAACTGGAGGAGGTAAAAGGAATAAGGAAGTTGCAGAATTAGATGATGTTAATAAACCATAGGATGGTAATAATCCTCTCACCAATATGACTCCAGTAGAGAGGGCCACTATTTTTAATTATGCAAACCTTGTTGCATCAAAAATGTGTGCTGAAGAGGAGACTACTACATCAACAAGTGCACCCAAAAAGGAAGTGGGATTGGAGGATATGCCTCATCAAAGTCAGTCCACATTTGTTGGCTTAGAAGACATATTGTCTGATATTTTTACACAGAGCCAACAAATGGAGAGAGAGGGAGCAGCAGAGAAGGTTAGTGAAGTGGATGCTGATGTGGATATTGTATGGATGCTGAAATGGATGTTGATGTTGATGATGATGTGGGGAAAATGAATATGGTATAAGTGAAAAGGTTGTGGACCAAGGAGAATTTCATAAATTTGGAGTGGGTAGAAGCCCAAGTGGGGTAAGGGTTAAACACAACCCACTCAGAAGTCCCATTTTAAGATCACAATAACCCATTGAGAAGGAGAAACATGAGGCAGGTCTATGCCACAAATGAGGTAAAGATGAGACAGATGTAGCTGTTGTAGAAGATAGAGACAGAGATCTAGCTGTTGAAGAAGATAGAGAGCGAGAGGACCAAGGCTACCGAAGAAAAAGCTGTTGAACAACAGAGAGAGAGGGAGAGGGAGACAGAGATGCCAAGACAGTGACTATGAGATCTGAAAGGACCCAATCCCGATTCAGTTACCTAAACCGGAATCAAACCCTTTCGAAAATACGAACCAACAAAAATTTTCCAAATTTTCGGCAGAGTTTCGCCACTAACGTGGAATTGCCATAACCTGCACCCAGAAATTAACACTTCATCCTATGCCACAAAAGCCAAACCGTGGGCACCAATCCCATCCGGATTTCTCAACATCAATATAATCAATAACAGTAAACAAACTGTACTATGTATATATGTATATCCAAGAAAATCCGTATAACATGTATCAGAATGTATCAGAGCGACCTCTAAAGTAAAACATATACAATATACACATCAGTAGGCGAAACAAGAACCTACTAGAAAGCACAGGTAACTCTGATCACTAGCCTCCAAACCGCGACGTGAAAACACCAAAACCTGAACTGCAACTGGGCACGGAAACCGAAAAGCCCAGGGGAAAGACAGTAAACACGTTAGAGTGAGTGGACGAAAATAAATGTCTTTCACCAGTTGATATATATGTTTAAAATAACATATGCGAGTCCAGGTAAATAAAATAACAAGTACACGAGGTAAAACTCATACTTCTCCAATGTACTGAGCATGCAAGAAATTGTCCACTCACTGGTGAGCAAAACGCGCACTCGCGCTAATCTTGAGGACCGGCGGAAAATCCCTCGCCAGAAGCTCGGTCACGATCCCGATCTCGATCTCGGTCTCCTGAACATTCACAAAACATAACTGATCAAAATCATAGTTCTCAACCCTGTACTGAATCACGGAAACCAACCGTTCCCGGAAATATGCAATGCGTTACAAAATGAATTACGGAATTTCCGAAATCCCCACTCGAAACCTCGACTGAAAATCGGCTAACCAAATCAACCCGAAAACCTCTGGACGATAATCAGGGCGCGATTTCGAGAAAAACGACACTAATTACACCAAAATCCAAAAAGTCAACTCTTAGCCGGAGCTCCGCCGTTGACCGCCGCCGCCGCCGCCGCCGCCGGTGCGCCGTCAACGGTGGAATTCCATGGCCAAAACTTCCAGATTTCAAGTTCTCCTCATTTCGAATCACTTTGTCAACTACCACATAGCCCAATTCCAACTCTAACATCATCAATTTCATCGAAATTCAAATCGGAATTTCAAATCGGATCCTAATCGGAGCATCCCAAAAACACAACCTCAGATCAAACTAATTACACCATGAGATTCAGAGGAGCAAGGGGAGTCTTTCCCCCCTAACCACCACCTCCAAACCTCGCCGGAAAATGGCCAACCATTAACGGCGACATCACCGAATCGGACCCAATTCGGGTTCAATCAAAACGGCATCAATTCAGTCAAAACCAAATACCATCACACTCGAAATCAAAAGAGGAAGCGAACCATACCTTCCACTTGATCGGAGGTGGCCGGAATCTAGGTCGTCGGACGGTGAAGACCAAAACGGAAACTTTCCTTATCGGGTCAGCTTTCCAGTTTTGGAAAGTCAAAGCTCAGTCAACGGTCAAACAGTGTTTTTACGACAATTCACGACTATTCCGATATTTATACTCGAGGCTCGGGTCGATCGACGATTCGAAATGGATAACCATCACGATTCGGATAAACTCGAAACAATCGGATAAACTCGTCGGAAACCGAAACTTCAAATAATCATAAAATATTCCTCGGTTATCGGAAAAATCTTCCGAAACTGTCCACGAGCTCGAAATCACGTACTCTACAATTTCTGTGAAGACACCCAACTCAAATTCTCGACCGAAAACATAGTCGCGAATCGAATCGACGAATCACATATACGACATAAAACCACGACTAAACTCAATCTCGAGAATCGTACCGAATACACAACAGATTCTGGTTCGGATCGTCACAAGATCAATGGCTCAGATGATGATAAGGATTTTGAAGAAAATGTCACAAATCCTACAAATGTGGAGGAGTTTCAGGAAATGGGGTATGATGGTCAGTGTTCAGATGAAGGTGTAGATGAAGAGGATTTGCAAAGTCTTTTTGGTTCTGACACAGAAGAAGATGTGGAAGGCAATGAGGTGGGAGTACAGAGGGTAAAGAGAGGTTTCTAGCCTATAGCTTGTATTAGAGAGAGAGATTTGAATAATCCCTTCTTCAAGCTAAGACATGCATTTCCCAAATTTGAGCAGTTGAAAGAAGCAGTCAGAGAGTATGCTATCAAAAACCAGAATGGACTCTATTTTCAAAGAAACAACAAGAGGAAGTTGGAGGTTAGGGATTAGCCTGGGTGCCCATTTTAGCTATGTGCTACTAAGGTTGGAGGCTTTGGAGACACTCTATTCATAAAGAATTTGTGTCAGGATCATAACTGTAGCCCAATCCTAGAGTGTCATTAGTTCAACTACAACAGAGTTTGTGAAGAGGTTATTGATGTATTGGCAATTGATGATGGTTGGAAGCCAATATGCATATAGACCAACATAGGAAGAATTATAGTCTAACATTTAGGATACAAATAGTGGCCAGAGGGAGAAATAAGGCTAGGAGGATGAATGAGGCCCACTTCATTGCTCAATACAACATTTTGATTTGGTACATGCAAGAGCTACTAAGAAGTAATCCAAGCAGCACAGTTGAAATCAGAACTCAAATGGATGGAGACATAAGGAGATTTCAAAGAATGTATGCCTACTTTGCAGCAACAAAGGAGGGATGGATGAGTGGTTGTAGGCCCATTGTTGGTTTTGATGGTACTCATCTCACAAACAAGTTGCATAAAGGTCAATTACTGACTGATGTTGGCATTGATGCAAATAATGGGATGTATCTTATTGTATATGCAGTTGCAAAAATTGAGAATCAAGAAACATGTGTGGTTCATGCTGCTGCTGAAGTTTGATTTGAAGATTGGGAGGCATGAAAGTTATGCTTTTATATCAGACAAGCAAAATGGGTTAGGCTATACAGTGAAGCATCACTTTCTTGGGAATGAACATAGGCATTTTGTCAGACACTTCTACAACAACTTTAAAGACAAGCATCCAAGAGAGGGCTTGAAGCAGTGTATATAAGCAGCAGCTAGATCCAGTACCAAGGTTTGGTTTTATAGGCATATGAATGATATGAAGATGCAGAACTAGCAAGCCTTCAATTAGTTTAAAGAGGAAGATAGACATCCCGATCAGTAGTCTAGGGCTTACATTAATGAGAATGTCAAGTGTGATTTACTATTGAATAGTCTATGTAAGGCCTACAATGGTGTGTTGAAGGAAGCAAGGGATAGGCCAATCATCACATTGTTGGAGAAGCTTAGGATGGATACGATGATGAGAACACTAACAGGAGGGTGGCAGCTCATAAGTGGAAGCATCAAATAGGTCCAAGACCTATAAAGTTAGTTAACAAGTCTATTAAATGGTCATCTAACTACACAACCTTTGAAGCAAGAAGATATGAATTTCAAGTGATTAGTTTTGGAGAACAAGGTAGTGTTCATGTGGTGAATTTAGGGCTACAAATTTGTACTTGCAGAATGTGGCAGTTCATAAGTGGAAGCATCCAATAGGTCCAAGACCTGTGAAGTTAGTTAACAAGTCTATTAAATGGTCATCTAACTACATAACCTTTGAAGCAAGAAGATATGAATTTCAAGTGATTAGTTCTGGAGAACAAGGTAGTGTTCATGCAATGAATTTGGGGCTACAAATTTGTACTTGCAGAAGGTGGCAGCTGATCTGTGCTCATGGTGTAGCTGTTATTAGGGACAAAAACATATGCCCCTATAATTTCTGTCATGATTGCTTGAAGCCCTAAGCCTATGAGGCTGCATACAGCCATGTGATCCATCATATAAGAGGTCAAGAGGAATGAGAGGTTGTTGACTACCCAATAACTCTTCCTCTATTCAAAAAGCAGGCAGGGAGGCCCTAAAAGAAGAGAATATTAGAACCTGGATAGAGGGTAACACCACCACCAGGGGAAGCAACCAAATTTCCAAGAGTCTATGTGAAAATGAAATGTCAGAGGTACTTCAAGGAAGGCCATAACAAGAGGGGATGTTCATTGACAAAGGCAGAAAAAGCAGCTGGTGTAAGTGGCATCAAGTGTGATGTTAATTCTTTCATTAGTTCTTTGAATTTATCTGGTTAATTTCATGCTCATGTAATTTGTAACATTGATGAACATAGGGAGAAAGACCATCACAACCATATGACAGTCCAAAGAGAAAATTAGTTCCTAGACCAGGGCCAGATGCTACCCTAATTATAGTGAGGTCTAAGAAGACCTTGAAAAAGTACAAGGCAACAATGAAGAGCAGCAACCAACACTCAGCCTGTACTCATGATGCACCTACTCAGAGCAGCCAAGCCCCTACTGTAGCAGCAGAGAATGGCATTGCAATATGATTTGAATGTTGTTGATGGATCCATCTCTTAAGTGTTTGATGTTTGTTCCCTGTTATTTGTCGTTAAGAACTTTAGATCCATCTTTTGCTAAGGCATTTATGTTGTAGTTCGAAATTAGTTCTTGTTGTTTAGAAGAAAAAAACTGAAAAGTACAATCCATAACATAAAGCCCTCATCAGAATCATCGGAATCAAAAGACACAACCTCCACCACCTTCAACTCCAGCCCTGCACCATCCCCTCCAGCCTTACCACCGCCTCCCACCCCATTACCGGGGACATGAATATCGGCGAGACATGCAGAAAGGTCTTGAACTCTCTGACAAAGCATATGAATGTTGTACTTAATGTGGATCATTTATGAAAGGACACAACCCCGATTCAGTTGCCTAAACCGGAATTGAACCCCTTCTGAAAACGAGAACCAACAAAAACCAATAAAAATTTCGGCAGAGTAACGTTACTAACGCGAAATTGCATTAACCTGCACCCTGAAAATACCACTTCGTCCTATGCCACAAAAGCCAAACTGTGGGCACCAATACCATCCGGATTTCTCAACATCATATCGTAATCAATAAACAGTAAACATACTGTAATATATATAGTATATCTGAGAAAATCCGTATAAACAAGTATCAGAATGTATCAGAGCGACCTTTAGTGTAAATATATACAATATATACATCAGTAGGCGAAACAAGAACCTACTGGAAAACACAGGTAACTCAGATCACTAGCCTCCAACCGCGACGTGAAATACCAAAACCTAAACTGCAAACTGGGCACGGAAACCGAAAAGCCCAGGGGAAAGACATGAAAACTGTTAGAGTGAGTGGACAAAAAGATAAATGTCTTTCACCGGATAACATATAAGTTATAAAAATATATACGAGTCTGAATGCATAAATAAAGAAATGGTACACGAGGGAGACTCTAACTCCTCACGCGTACAGAGCATGCATAAAAATCTCACGGGGTCACTCGTGGACACATCCGTGCTACTACAGTCCGAATCACGGGGTCCCTAGCCCACACGTGATTCTAGCCAGAAAGGCCTCGGTTCCGGGGAAACGCCCCTCGCCGGTCAGGTAGGGGTACTGCCCCACCTGGTAGGCCTCCATCGGGGATCAGCCGAGAGGCAAGTGTATCGATACAACAACGTAACTGAGACTGTACTCTGTGTAAATCAAATCATAAATAGTTCGATGCAAATGCATGAATCAATATATAAGTGTATATACGTAATATATACTGGTATAGGCATAATCGTTTAATACATGCTCATGTAAATCAAAATCTGGTATGCATGCTCAAGTTCGTAAAACATGTATCAAGACTCGCAAACAATCCGTGAAAAGAAATTGTCCACTCACAGGTGAGCGAAATGCACACACGCGCTAATCTCGAGGCCCGGCAGAAGATCCCTCGCCCGAAGCACGATCTCGATCTTGATCTCCTGAATAATCATAAACATAACTGATCAAAAACATAATCCACATCTCTATACTTAACCACGAAAACCAATCGTTCCCGGAAATATACAATGCAGTACAAAATGATTAACGGAATTCCCGAAATCTCAACTCGAAACCCTCGACTGAAAATCCGATACCCCAAACCAATCTGAAAACCTCTGGACGATAATCAGGGCGCGATTACGAGAAAAACGACATTAAAAACGTCGAAAACCAAAAAGTCAACGGTGGAATTCCACTGCGAGATTCTCCAGAAATGAAGTTCTCCCCAAGCCGAGTCACTTCCTTAACTACCACTAAGGCCAATTCAAACCGGAGCCCCTCCAATTAACCTGAAATTCAAACGGAAATTCTCCCTCCGGTGACCTAATCGGGTTGCCCTCTAAACTCAATCTCAACCTAAAATAAGCACAGGGGATGCATCACACAGGTGTGGGGAGATGAAACCCCAACCTCCCCACCTCCAAATCTCGCCGGAGCACGGCCAACCAACACCAGCGACCAACTCAAAACTGACCCGATTCGGGTTCCACCAAAACCCCATCAATTTCCACAAAACCAAATACCAAACAATTCAAAATCATGAGAGGAAGCTATCCTTACCCTTCACGTGGCCGGAGGTGGCCGGAATAAGCAGGTCGGATGGCGAAACCAAAACGGAAAGCTTCCACTTCGGGTCAATGGTCAAGTTTCCAATTTTGGAAAGTCAACGGTTCGGTCAAACTTCAACAGTGTTTTTCGACTATTTCTCGACTATTTCCGATATTTATACTCGTGCCTCGGGTCGATCGACGATTCGAAATGGATAACCATCACGATTCGGATAAACACGAAACAATCGGATAAACTCGTCGAAAACTGAAACTTCAAATAATCGTATAATATTCCTCGGTTATCGGAAAAATCATCCGGAACCGCCCACGAGCTCGAAATCTCGTACTTTACAACTTCCGTGAAGCAACTCAATTCAAATTCTCGGCCAAAAATATAGTCGCGAATAGAATCGGCAAACCACACATATATCGTAAAACTGCAACTATGACCAACCTCGTGAATCGTGCCGAATACATTACTGATTCTGGTTCGGGTCGTCACAAATCTACCCCCCTTAAAGAAATTTCGACCTCGAAATTTACATACCTATCAAGTGAACAGATGAGGATACTGCTCCCGCATACGCTGCTCAGTCTCCCAGGTGGCCTCCTCAACTGAATGGTTCTGCCACAATACCTTCACTAGCAGGATCACACGGTGCCTCAACTCTTGCTCACGACGATCGAGAATCTGCACAGGCTCCTCCACGTACGTCAAATCCTCTCTGATCGGCAACTGCTGTGGAGCTAACACATGTGAAGGATCTTAGATGTACTTCCGCAACATCGAAACATGGAAGACATCATGAACACGAGCCATCTCAGCTGGTAACTTAAGTCTGTAAGCAACAGCTCCAATCCTCTTTGTAATCTCATACGGACCAATGAATCGTGGTCGAAGCTTGCCACGTTTCCCGAAATGCACAACTCCCCTCCACGGAGATAGTTTCAGGAAAACCCAATCGCCTACCTCAAACTCGAGGCTCTTCCTCCTCACATCCGCGTAACTTTTCTGCCGATCCTGGGCGATCTTCAATCGATCCTGGATAACTTGTACATCCTCCATGGTGCTCTTCACCAGATCAGGGCCAATAAGCCAGCACTCGCCCACCTTACTCCAACATAGCGGAGTGCGACACTGCTTCCCGTACAGGGCCTTATACGGTGCCATCTCAATACTGGTCTGATAGTTGTTGCTGTAGGCGAACTCGATCAAATGTAACTGCTAATCCCAATTCCCGCGGAACTGCAACACACAAGATCGTAGCATATCCTCAAGGGTCTGGATGGTCCGCTCGGACTGCCCATCGGTCTGAGGATGAAAAACTGTACTAAATTGCAATCTCGTGCCCAAGGCTCGCTGCAATGCCTACCAAAACTCTGAGGTGAACTGACTATCTCGGTCAAAAACAATAGACACAGGCACACCGTGCAAGCGAACAATCTCTGATAAGTACAACTTGGCCAATCTACCCACTGATATCTTCCCCCGAAGTGCAAGAAAGTGAGTGGATTTCGTCAGTCGATCCACAATAACCCAAATGCCAATGTTGCCAGCCGAAGTACGCGGCAACTGATAGACGAAATCCATAGTAATGTGCTCCCACTTCCAAACTGGAATCTCAAGTGGCTGTAGTTTCCCTGTAGGTTTCTGCCTCTCCGCCTTCACCTGCTGACAAATCAAACATCGACTCACGTACACGGCGATCTCCCGCTTCATGTTGCGCCACCAATAATACGCTCGAAGTGTACGAAACATCTTCGTACCTCCGGGATGCATCGCATATGCTGAACTATGGGCTTCATTCAGAATCTCCTTCTTCAGGCTCTCGTCTCTGGGCACACACAACCTGCCTCTGAACAACAACGTACCGTCGTCGCTCAATCGGAACTCTGTAGGCACACCATTCCGTATCATGGTCTTCTTGCCCAACAAGTAGGAATCTGAATCCTGAGCTTCTCGTACCTGATCAACCAATACGGGTCGAACCTGAAAACTAGCCAACAAAATTCCCTCATCATCATACCCGAACTCAGCACCCGTAGCCCGAAGCTCGGCTAACATCGACACTCTGGTCACACACACATGAAACAACGAGGATCTAGATTTCCGGCTAATTGCATCAACTACAACATTGGCCTTTCCCGGATGGTACTCGAAAGTGCAATCGTAATCATTGATCAACTCCATCCATCGGTGCTGCCTCATGTTCAGATCCGGCTGCGTCTGCAAGTAAGTGAGACTTTTATGGTCGGTGTAGATCTTACACTGAGCTCCATACAAGTAATGTCTCCAACTCTTCAACGCTAACACAATAGCGGCTAACTCCAAATCATGCGTCGGATAGTTGACCTCGTGTGGTTTCAGCTGCCTGGAACCGTAGGCCACAACTCTACCATGCTGCATCAACACACAGCCAAGCCCCAACTTCGATGCATCGTTGTACACCACGAACTCACCACTGTCGTCCGGCAATGTCAGAACCGGTGCGGTAGTCATTCTCTCCTTCAGGAGCAAATAACTTTCCTCGCATGCATCAGACCACTCAAACTTGACGCCCTTCTTCATCAACCTGGTCAGTGGTGTAGCAATCCGGGAGAAATCCTGCACAAACCGCCGGTAATAGCCTGCTAAACCCAAGAAACTCCGAATCTCCGGTACCGTAGTAGGTCTACTCCAGTTCAGCATGGCCTCGATCTTGTCAGGATCAACATTGACTCCCTCTGCCGAGATCACGTGGCCCAGAAATTTCACACTATCCAACCAGAACTCACACTTGCTAAACTTCGCGAACAACTGATGGTCCCGCAAAGTCCGCTACACCGCTCGCAAATGCTTCTTGTGCTGGCCCACACTCCTGGAATAGATCAAAATATCGTCAATGAACACAATCACGAACTTGTCCAGGAACCGCCTGAATACCCGATTCATCAAGTCCATGAAAGCTGCGGGGGCGTTGGTCAATCCAAACGGCATAACCAAAAATTCATAGTGCCCATATCGCGTCCTGAATGCCGTCCTGGCTACATCAGAGTCTCGGATCCTCAGCTGGTGATATCCGGATCGAAGGTCAATCTTCGAAAAGACCGTGGCTCCCTTGAGCTGATCAAACAAATCATCAATCCGCGGTAATGGATACTTGTTCTTCACCGTAACCTGATTCAGCTTCCGATAGTCGATGCACAAACGCATGGACCCATCCTTCTTCCGCACAAACAACACCGGAGCACCCCACGGAGAAACACTCGGTCGAATGAAACCCTTCTCTAGCAACTCCTGGAGCTGAATCTGCAACTCCTTCAACTCCGCTGGTGCCATACGATATGGTGTCTGAGAAATCGGTCATGTACCCGGTAACAACTCAATAGTGAAATCAATCTCCCGCACAGGGGGTATACCGGGTAACTCCGCTGGAAACACATCTGGAAACTCATAAACAACCTCAATCCTACCAAGATCTGCTACAGCTGCTGTAGTGTCCACAACATGGGCTAAATAGGCAACACAACCCTTCTTCATCAACCGATCCGCCCTCATCGCGGAAATCAAACACGATAGTGAAGTGTTCTTCTCACCACGGAACAGTATCTCGGGTAACTCTGGTCGTCGAAACGCGACCTCCTTCTTGTGACAATCAAACATGGCCCAATGCGTCTCCAAGAAATCCATACCCAAGATCAAATCAAAGTCCACAATATCGAGCAATAACAGATCTGCGGCTAATCCATGACCACCAATAAACACCTCACAGTCTCTGTATACCCAACTAATGCTCACAACCTCACCTGACGGATATAATACTTTCCACAACCCCGAAAGTGGAGATGCAGGTACCGTAGCTAATGATGATAATCTAAATGATATGAATGAATGTGTGGCACCTGGATCTAACAATGCAAGTACTGGAATACCAAAGACATGTAACGTACCGATAACGACCTCCGGTGAAGCTCTACCCTCACGTAGAGTCATAGCATGAACCCTCGCCTGTCCGGCTGGTCGTCCTCGCTGGGGCTGTCCCTGCTGTCTACCCTGTCCTGCAAACTGTGCCGGTCGAGCTCCCGAAGTGGCACCTCGCTCAGCTCCGGAACTATGGGCCGCATGTCCATCAGCACCATACGACTGAGGACACTCCCTCGAATAGTGACCCACCTGGCCACAAGGATAACAAATGACAGTACTCCGCTGACATAGACCAAGGTGATGCTTGTTGCAGAAGCTACACAATGGATAGTCTCTCGGAACAGGAAATGTGCCACCGGTACGCCGAGGATAACTAGAACTGCTGGAACTCCCACTAGCCTGTGGTCGCTGCGGTCGATCTCTCCTCCATCTCGGTCTCTGCCTCGGTACACTAGCTGGTGAGCGATAAGTCCCACCACCTGAGGATGAAGCTGAATCAGAAGTATCAGAGCTCTGCCTCTTTGAAGGTCCCTGACTCGGTCCACCCTCCTCAAACCGCCTAGGCTGATACCTCTACTGTCTCTCCTGCTCAACATCCTCACCTCGGAGTGCTGCACTGACAAACTCATCAAAGTTGTTCCGAGGCATCGTAGTCAGAGTCCCCTTGATGTTCAGATTCAATCCCAGCTCAAACCTACGACACTTGGCTTCCTCAGTAGCCACCATATCACGCGCAAAACGAGATAAACAAGTGAACCTGTCCCGGTACTCAAGCATAGACAAACTGCCCTGCCTCAAGTTCGTAATCTCCTCATACTTGCGCTGCTAGGTAGCCTGATTAAAGTACCTCCACATGAACAGATCACGAAACAAAGTCCACGGAGTATCAGCTGGAACTCTGTCGGTGCTAACCCACCAAAAGTATGCATCACCCTCAAGTAATCCGACTGCTGCCACTGTCATCTGCTCAGGAGTAAACTGCAGACGCTCACATACACGTTCAACCTGAACCAACCAAGCCTCGCATATCTCTGGATCAACTGAACCTGAAAACACAGTAGCACCAGCAGTACGAGCCTTGACCATAGGGTAAAAATGCTCTTCCAAACGCAGCACTCGCATTAGCAAGTCGCGTGTCTGGCGATCCTCATCAGGATCCGCTTCCTGATCAACACGGGGACCACGTCAAGGAGGCATCCTACTGATACAAGACAAACATTAGGCACAAGCAGAAAGAACGTAATCATGAGACCGCAGATATTTGAGAACACACAACACCTGAAGTATTGATGAGTACCGCTGGCCAGTCGGGTCACCACTCCAGTCATGCTGTACAAACTCAAATACCCTAAGCGTCATAACTACCAGAGTCTACAGAATCTGACAACCTAATGCTCTGATACCAAGCTGAAAGGACCCAACCCCGATTCAGTTGCCAAAACCGGAATTGAACCCCTTCTGAAAACGAGAACCAACAAAAACCAATAAAAATTTCGGCAGAGTAACGTTACTAACAAGGAATTGCATTAACCTGCACCCTGAAAATAACACTTCGTCCTATGCCACAAAAGCCAAACCGTGGGCACCAATCCCATCCGGATTTCTAAACATCATATCGTAATCAATAAACAGTAAACATACTGTAATATATATAATATATCTGAGAAAATCCGTATAAACAAGTATCAGAATGTATCAGAGCGACCTCTAGTGTAAATATATATAATATATACATCAGTAAGCGAAACAAGAACCTACTGAAAAACACAGGTAACTCAGATCACTAGCCTCCAACCGCGACGTGAAATACCAGAACCTGAACTGCAAACTGGGCACGAAAACCGAAAAACCCAGGGGAAAGACATGAAAACTATTAGAGTGAGTGGACAAAAAGATAAATGACTTTCACCAGATAACATATAAGTTATAAAAATATATACAAGTCTGAATGCATAAATAAAGAAATGGTACACGAGGGGGACTCTAACTCCTCACGCATACAGAGCATGCATAAAAATCTCACGAGGTCACTCATGGACACATTCGTGCTAGTACAGTCTGAATCACGGGGTCCCTAGCCCACACGTGATTCTAGCCAGCAAGGCCTCGGTTCCGGGGAAACGCCCATCGCCGGTCAGGTAGGGGTACTGCCCCTCCTGGTAGGCCTCCATCGGGGATCAGCCGAGAGGCAAGTGTATCGATACAACAACGTAACTGAGACTGTACTCTATGTAAATCAAATCATAAATAGTTTGATGCAAATGCATGAATCAATATATAAGTGTATATACGTAATATATACTGTTATAGGCATAATCGTTTAATACATGCTCATGTAAATTGAAATCTCGTATGCATGCCTCAAGTTCGTAAAACATGTATCAAGACTCGCAAACAATCCGTGAAAAGAAATTGTCCACTCACAAGTGAGCGAAACGCGCACACGCGATAATCTCGAGGCCCGGCGGAAGATCCCTCGCCCGAAGCACGATCTCGATCTAGATCTCCTAAATAATCATAAACATAACTGATCCAAAACATAATCCACAACTCTATACTTAACCACGGAAACCAACCGTTCCCGGAAATATACAATGCAGTACAAAATGATTAACGGAATTCCCGAAATCTCAACTCGAAACCCTCGACTGAAAATCCGATACCCCAAACCAATCTGAAAACCTCTGGATGATAATCAGGGCACGATTACGAGAAAAACGACATTAAAAACGTCGAAAACCAAAAAGTCAACGGTGGAATTCCACGGCGAGATTCTCCAGAAATGAAGTTCTCCCCAAGCCGAGTCACTTCCTTAACTACCACTAAGGCCAATTCAAACCGGAGCCCCTCCAATTAACCTGAAATTCAAACGGAAATTCTCCCTCCGGTGACCTAATCGGGTTGCCCTCTAAACTCAATCTCAACCTAAAATAAGCACAGGGGATGCATCACACAGGTGTGGGGAGGTGAAACCCCAACCTCCCCACCTCCAAATCTCGCCGGAGCACGGCCAACCAACACCGGCGACCAACTCAAAACCGACCCGATTCGGGTTCCACCAAAACCCCATCAATTTCCACAAAACCAAATACCAAACAATTCAAAATCATGAGGAAGCTATCCTTACCCTTCACGTGGCCGGAGGTGGCCGGAATAAGCAGGTCGGATGGCGAAACCAAAACGAAAAGCTTTCCACTTCGGGTCAATGGTCAAGTTTCCAATTTTGGAAAGTCAACGGTTCGGTCAAACTTCAACAGTGTTTTTCGACTATTTCTCGACTATTTCCGATATTTATACTCGCGCCTCGGGTCGATCGACGATGCGAAATGGATAACCATCACGATTCGGATAAACACGAAACAATCGGATAAACTCGTCGAAAACTGAAACTTCAAATCGTATAATATTCCTCGGTTATCGAAAAAATCATCCAGAATCTCCCACGAGCTCGAAATCTCGTACTTTACAACTTCCGTGAAGCAACTCAATTCAAATTCTCGGCCGAAAATATAGTCGCGAATAGAATCGGCAAACCACACATATATCGTAAAACTGCGACTATGACGAACCTCGTGAATCATGCCGAATACATTACTGATTCTGGTTCGGGTCGTCACATTTATGCCTCCAGGCGATTCCTCGCCACTGACACCCTCTTCATTAGGCGATGTTCCATCTGGACGACGCGATAGTGAAATGAATGCTGGCAACGGCACAGTGGTGGGTCAGTTTGAGGGATAGGGTTTTGAGAGTGATGAGATGGGCCTATTGCAGAGTGCAAAACCTAGACCATACTTCGATTCGGGTTCAAGTGGGCCGATCATCTTGGGGTCGTCAAGGCAGTGCTTGGATTCAAGCGAGTAGATCGACGAACAGGGGTCAGTGCCTTGCTCATCTTCTTCTGGATCTTAGCAACCATCTTCGCTGCAAAAATTGAGAAGGTGAGAGAGTGAAAGTAATTTTGAATTGTAATAATGCAGCTGTATATAACAGGGCGAGAATCCCTTCGGTAACTGGTGTAATGATGAGGAAGGCACGGTAAAATGACAAGACGTCATGTGCCTCTCTTAAAACAACGCCATTATTGCCAATGGTACCTATTACACATAAATGCCTGTCATTTCGTTCATTGTTGCTTATTGGGCCTCAATCTTTCCCAACATATCAAAGTAATGCCCAAATACAATAAATATATTCAGTGTGAGGCCCAAACAGCACTCTCTGCGCAAAATAAGGCCCAAAATGCAATTTTTTCAATTTCATTCACCATAATTACCATTACAACAGTAACTAGATCATAAAAAATTAAAGATTACCTAAAGCTAAACTATTACAACAGAAACTAACAATCCCAAAATAGAAAAAACATAGCAATCCAAAGCTGTTTCCCTTTGGTTTCCTCGTATTCACCTCCATCTGAAATTCGTGAAGCCTCTTATTGGCCACATCAGTTGCAAACTTAGACAAGGCAATCAATTCAACAAGATCGTTGTTGTGCGTAAAATCGGTTTGACACTTTTACACTTCCGCAAGTATACGAATACAAGTTATAGTATAGATGATTGGAAGTCGGATGTCGAACCCACGAGAATTGATCGCCATAATTCCTTAGCTCTTAATGCAAGACTCGATTACACAAAGCACACAAACACGAAATACGACAAAATATGAGATGGAAGAATGTATCTCATGATGCTAGGTCCCTTGGAAACCATACATCGTGAGGGGTGGTATAATTCAGATGATGAAAGTAATTATGATTGATTGATTGTTTTGATTAGGTGACAAATACAAAGTAAAAGTAAGCAAATTCATGAGATTAATTAAAAGGAAATAAATGGGTAGCTAGAGGTGTTACCACTAACCATTCGATGTACAATTTATGATTAAAGTGATTTAGTCCGGTTTACCCAACTTTTGTCCAAATCGTAACCTTTTGGGTTACGTTTGGTTGGGATCCGAAGCTCCTAAACCACAAGAGAGGTTGGAAGGATTCGGACCACCATTAGCGCACATGGCAAACCAAAGCTAAAGTCTAGGTTTTTGGTGCCTAGAATCTAACCATATATTGCGAAGGAATAAGTGTGGATAGTCAATATGTGTTCAATGTGGAAGGTTTCCTTTCAAGCCTCTATTAGAGGACCAGAGAGTTGTGGCTCTTGTGATTCTCCCAAGCCATACTCACTTAGCTATGAACAGAAATAACCAACTAGTACCCATATAGATTTTGGCCTATATGAGCTTGACCCAAGCCTTTTAAGCCCATTAAGACTCAAGCACACTTGGGTTCTTGCTATTGTTCAAGGGAAAACCAAATAATAGAGCCTAACTTTGTTGGGGTCACACTCTAGTCATGTTTACATGCTCATCTAACTCTAGGTGATTGGCTATTTCAACCAAAGTTCATATTTTAGATTCTCAATACCCACATCAACTTAGCTAAAGTCAACACAAGTACATAGAACCCATTCAATAGGCACAAACATATAAACAACCCAAAAACATATAATAGATTCATCACAACCCATTCACAACACACATACTAAAAATATGAATCATAGCATAAATCAAACTATTGTTTAACACATCAAGTGGCTAAGGTTCGACCCCTAACCTCCCATAAGATCACTACACATTATACATGTCTAGAAACAAGCTTAGATTGTAAAAATAAAAAATAAAAAAAAATTAAAAAGAGAGAGAGAGAGAGAGAGAGAGAGAGAGAGAGAGAAAGTAACCAAGGAAAACCTCAAAGCTAGCCAAAGCCTTTTCAAGCCCTCCTTTTACTCCAAGCTCCTCTTATTTTGCTCCAAGAGTACCCAAACTTGTGAGAAGAGGAATATCAAACTATCCAAGGTGGTGCAAATGGATGGGTGATTTTGATGGTGGTGGTAGTGAGGAATTTGGCTTTGTACATAACGTGGTAGTGAAGAGAGATTTGAGAGGGTTGGAAAAAAGAGAAGAGAGGTAGATAGAGAATGGCTAAAGGTGAAAGATTGTAAAATGGGGTGTGTGTGAATGAAGTGGCTAGGGAGAGAGAAAACCAATCTGAAAAATTAGGCTAAGGCTTGGGAGATATTTTCATATTTGAATTTTGAAATTAAAATGGGAAATGTGATCCTAAGGTCTTACCTCCTGTGGCATGTGCCATGCATGTGACTTGTCTCTAGCCCAAAATATCTTCATGGAGGTCTTAACTCAAGATTGACCATGACCATAATTAATCACCAAAGTTGACCGTGGGTGCTCAGAACCTTGAAATATTCCAGCGAAGCTCCGGCAACTATTTTTTGTCTTTTTCCTAAATTCTCTTCATCTTCTCCCACGGCATCGAAAATGTCCTCGCCTTCTCCAAAAAGTGCCTAATCATCGAATTTTAGCCTATTTCCTTGCCAAACCATGATTTCCTAACATCAACGAGAAACCTCATAAGAATAATACTTTATTCATGGAAAATAAGCAATAAGCATGTCGTTAAGAGCGTAATTAGAGTATAAGTATGCTTCTAACAAACTACCTCACACTTAAACTTTGCTTGTCCTCAAGCAAACACAAAATAAATGAGAACACACTAAGCTAGACTCAAAACACAAAAGAAACACAAGATTAAACACAAAAGCATATAAATGTCCCGAATGGTGAACATTTCTCTCAAAGAACCATTACTAATGGATTGAACTCCTCTTAAGCACAATTAGAATATGAAATCAATGCATGTCTAATAATCCAAACATGCTACATGTCTAACCAAATGCATGCACTGAGATGTATTCAAACCAACATGTTCCTAACCATCTAACTCACAAGATCTCACTCAATGCACTCGAGTGTTTAGAGGGTTAGTGTTTGGACTCAAACATCAAAGTGGTCACATGTTTTCTATAAGAATAATTTTCAACCAAATACTCCAACAATTCCAAACACAAAAGTTTCAAATCAAGAGGACTTTTATTTAGGTTGTAATGGGATTTAAGGAAAGGGGTTCAATGAAAGAAATGGATAGGATAATCAAAAACCAAGCAACCTAGCAAGCAATTCACATGTTGAAGTTCCTCTAAACTACTTCTAAGAAGTAATGAAGTTATTAGAGTCTTATCAATCACGATGTGGGCATGCATACTAATCATATTTCAAAGTAAAACAATATCGTAATAAAGCATATACAAGAGGGGACCTCACACTGAGAGCTCGAAATACCTAGGAATTGAATAACCAAAAACGTAGATAGGCATCATGTTCAAAGCATCAAGTATCACACATGTATTACTCTAGATTACCACAAGCTAACATAGCATCAGTCATAAGACATATCCAAATCAAAGCTAGGAAGTAAAGAGATTAGGGAGAAAGGTTATGCAAACACTTTGAAGACCGCTGACAAGCTCAATATGCATAAAAATGTAAACCAACAAAAGCAAAGTTAGGCCTCCCATCCAAATTCGCATAAGGGTTGGTCATGATCCTTTAACGGTGCTCTCGGGCTTATTGTGGCTTCAATGTATTACTTTATGCTCCGTGCCTCCAAGCCCCAAGTTTTTGGTCTTCACAAGTCAACTTTGGCAAGACAATCTTCGATGAGTCGAGAGATTAACTCGAAGGTCAAAAATTTTGTACAATCCGGACACTAGCCTCTCTTCGATGGGTCGAGAAGAACCTTCAACCCGTCAAAAATTATTGACTAGCCCTTCTAAAGAGTTCCTCTTAATGGATCGAGAGGAATCTTCAACCCTTCAAAAATTTTCAGAAATTAAGCTCTAAGTTTATGACCTCAATGCCCCATTCTTCATGCCCAATGCATCCCCTAACCTTACACTTATTCTTCTTGTATGCATACCAATGGTATCTGACCATCCCAGGTTCAAATTTAACGATATTAACATGGTAGGGTGATGGAAGCTATGAGTCAAAGCACCATGGTCAGGTCCTTAGAATGATAGACCTTCCCATTCCACTTCCTTGTTGACTCCTCCAAAGCTATAACTTGCTCTTCATAGAGCTTAAAATATTTCTCATTCTTCAATTTCCTCAAATGCACTACCACGTTCGGGCAAATCTCAAGTAGTTTGTAGCATGCATCACTTAAGGGGTTGGAGTTCTTCAAGACGACTTTTCTTCCAATGACTAGCTTGTCTTGCACATTCTTGTCCGGCTTTAACTTCTTTTTTCCACAGATCTTTCCCTTATTAGGTGTTTTCCCATCTTCGACACTCAACTCTTCCTCATCATTTTCAACTTTCTCATCCATAACTCCAATGCTTATGGCTTGTAATGAAGGGATCGGTGACGATTTGTCGAATATCTTGAATGTCTCGGCCTTATGAAAGACCATCATGGTGAGTACTCCGACTTTCACGTCTATCTTTGTGTCAGTCGTAGCCATGAATGCCCTTTTGAATATGATGGGAAGATCCTTGTAGCCATTTGGTTCTTCCATGTCTAGGATGACAAAATCTGCCAGTATCACTAGTCCACCAATGATCACCAACACATCTTCAACAACACCCCGTGGATGCACAACCCTTCTATCGGCTAATTGTAGAGACATGCTCACTTGTTTGATCTTCCCAAGCTGATGCCCTTATAGACCGAATATGGCATCAAATCAATCAAAGCTCCAAGGTATATCGATGCCTTTTCAAAGTATCACTTCCCAATGATGTACAGAACTATAAAACTTCCCAGATCCTTCAACTTCTTCAAAAATTTCCTTTGCAAGATTTCTGAGACCATAGCATTGAGTTTGATCTTATCAGGTCCTTTCACCCCCTGTTGGAGATTGTTCTTATACCGCCAGTTTGTGCAAAGGTCCTTGAGGAACTTAGTGTACATCAGAATAGTTTAGATCTCATCAAGGAGGGAGATATTGATTTTCACTCTCTTAAATACATTTAAGCATTCCTTAGTTTTCCTATCCAAATTAGCTTGGGCTCTCTCCTTGTTCTTCACTTGAGGAAAGGGTAAGTATTCATCTATACCTTGTTGAACCCCTTCGGAATGCTTTTTACCCTTGTCTTGACTCTGTGTTTTGACAGGTCGAGAGGTTTTCTCGACGGTTCAAAAAAATTTTCTCGACGGTTCAAAAAATGGTATTTTTTCGGACAGTAGGCTCTTCTCAATGGGCCGACTATGAGTCTCGACCGTCGAATTTTGGGAAGCTTTTCTTCCATTGTTCTTCTCCAAGTTTGTCTTGGTATATTCTCTATCCATGTCTATACCTTCCAAATCTTTTCTGGTAACCCCATGCTGACCTATCTCATCATTGGAGTCCCAATCTTCAACCTTAACTATGGCATCATCAACACTCACATCATTCCCTTCTTCGACTTGGTCATCAAAATCCTTATGCCTTCCTTTGGTAACCTTCTCAAATTCGGGAGGAATCCTATGCACAAAAGTTATGTCTAGGTCCTCCTCATCATCGCTTTCCACCACCGAGGCATCTTAAAAGTTCATAAATTTCTTCCTGAATCTGAAGACCGCCTTCACCACATTGACTTTGTGCTTGGGGTTCTTCTCAATGGTGGAAGAAAACTTATGTGCCTTGTCACCTCCTTGTGTAGTGAATGCATTCGCCAATTAGCTCACTTGAGTCTCCAACTTGTGGATTGCACTTTGACTCACATTGCGAAGTGTTTGATTCTCACTTTTCATGCTCATGAAGATGTTAAGATACATCTTCTTATCGTCCTCTTGATTCTTGACAAGTTTAGCTAGCAATTCATCTATATTGGGCTTTGGCGCCTCCAATTTGGGTGGTGGGCATAGTGCTTGAAGAATTAGTGGTTGTTGAGCTCTAAGCACAAAGGGTGCTCTCGATTGGTAAGTGTTACCACCCAAGGCATGTGCAAATTCTTCACTAAGTCTTAGTGCAAATTCGAGAGCTCCTTGATTATTGGTGAAACATTTACTTCCACTACTAGAGGCACCAAAATTTCCTTAGTTACCCCCTTGATTATAACTACTTCCTTGTTGGTTTTGAAAACCTCCCCCTTGATTGTATATTCATCCTTGACCTTGGAAACCACCATTAGGTCTTTGCACACCTCATTGACCTCCTTGGTTGTTTTGACCTTGACCACCCCATGAGAAGTTAGGGTGGTTCCTCCACCCGAGTTATAAGTGTGGGAGTACGGATCATTCATTGGTTGATCATAAAATAACCCCATGTATCCTCAATGATCTCCGGATAATCTTCTTGATGAGAGCATCTAAGAGTCTCATGCATCGTGCTCTCACATATCATGTACGTCACTGGTTCTATGGTTATCTTCTAGACTTGATTGACTTGGCCTCTACTTCGATGTTGCTTCATCAAGAGATCGAATTTTTTGTTTATTGACTCATCAAGCTTCTTAATGATTTCTTCATGTGCATGAGTGTCCCCTTTGGCTTCATAAATGCCACCACGGTTAGCTTGGGTAGTCTTCCTCATTGAAACCGCTGACTTCCTCATAGTCGGCTTTACATCCCACAAGACCGACATTTCCGACAACTTTTCTAGCAAAATGTGTGCTTCCTCGGCGGTCTTGTCTATAAAGTCACCACTACAAGCATTATCCACCTTTCTCCTTACCTCTGTACTCAATACTTTATAGAATAAAGACATAAGACTATCTTGGGTTTGCCCATGGTTTGGACAACCAAGCTCTAGATCTTTGAAACATTCTCATGCTTCGCAAAACAACTCCCCATCTTTCACTCCGAAAGTCATTAGGTTCATCCTTCTCTCATTAATCTCCCCCGATGGAAGGTACTTTGTGATGAACTTTCTTTGTAAGGTCTCCCAATAATTGATCGAATTGGGTGAGAGCTTCTTGAGCCACTCCTTGGCCTTGTCTCTCAAGTTTGATAGGAAGACCCTTAACCATAGTTGCCCCGTATCCATGTTTCTTAAATTTAACCTTGCACATGCTTCCTCAAACTCCAAGAGGTGAGAGTATGGGTCGGAATTAGCATGTCCCAAGAAGATGGGGAGAGTTAGAAGAAAACTTGGTTTGATCTCAAACAACTCTCCCACCAATTGTTGAAGAACTATGCACCTGGTGTACGTGGCCAATTATGGCAAGGCACACTCCCTCAATGGACGTCATTCCAATATCTCCTCCTCCATAGTTACTTCTGTAGCACTAGGAGGGACTTCACTTCCTTCCTTCCGAGTGAGAGGATCTAACTCAATGTAGAAAATTCGAGGTCCGAGAGTCGGATCCTCCTCACTTGTTGTTTTGGCAATGTCAAAAAGATGCCAAGTTTGCTCTTGGTCACTTACTTTCAACAACGGCGTAGAACTCAACCTAAAACCACTATCGGAACCCAATGCTAATAACCCGGATGATTGCGGAGTAGAAGAAGATGGTTGTAGAATAGATCTTAAGCCATGACTCAGTGTGTCACGACCAAAGGACATAAAACCTGAAAACACACTCAAGAAAACAATAGGTACTAGGCCTCAAAACTCACAGAGTAACTCAAAGCTTTGAAGGTCTTCCACTGTACATCTTTGGCACGCCCCTCAAGAAAACATCAATGAGCACTCTAAGAGTTCGAATGTGATTTCGGCACGTGGTGCAAAGGCTATCAGTGCAGTGGGTGCCCAAAGTAACCCTTGATGTAGGCTTACGTTTATCCGATATACCGAAATCACAAATAAAAAGTCCTAATACTCTAGGATTTTGCAATAAGAAAGTTTTCTGCATCTAGACTCTCCAACTAAACATGCTTTAAAAAAATACATTAAATTATATATGCTTCTCAAGTATATTAATAATTTCAAAGTAATTGAACAAGCAACACTTAAACAAGCTTCAAACATGGGAAAATTTTGACTGGTCGAAAAGGTTGCTTCGACTGGTCGAATGAATGCTACTGTCCTGAAAACGCACCAAATTCGATGGCTCAGAAATGTTTCTCGACCTGTCGAATGAAATTCCCTGAAAACAATTTTTCACAGGTTCAATCAAGCAAGTGCACACTCCAAGGTATCAATCAAGGTATCCAAGAGGGAAAGACAATCAAGAATAAGTTCCTAGGTGATAATATCAAAGAAATATCACAATTCAAAAAAGAAAATGTCGCATCAATGTCCGGATTCTTCCGCAATCAAGGTTCACGGAGCTAGGGAATGAAGATTAAGCTCAATACCTCAGCAACAGCGCCAAAAACTTGTTGTGCGTGAAATCGGTTTTACCCTTTCACACTTCCACAAGTATAAGGAGACAGGTTAGTATAGATGATTGGAAATCAGATGTCAAACCCACTAGGATTGATCACCCTAATTTCTTAGATTTTAATGCAAGACTCGATTACACAAGGCACACAAACATTAAATGCGACTAAATATGAGATTGAAGAACGTATCTCGTGATGCTAGGTCCCTTGGAAACCATACATCGTGAAGGGTGGTATAACTAAGATGATGAAAGCAATTATGATTGATTGATTATTTTGATTAGGTGACAAATAAAAAGTAAAAGTAAGCATATTCACGAGATTAATTCAACAGGAAATAAATGGGTAACTAGAGGCGTTACCACTAACCACTCGATGTACAATTTATGATTAAAGTGATTTAGTCCAGTTTACCAAACTTTTGTCCAAATTGTAACCTTTTGGGTTACGTTTGGTTGTGAACCAAAGCTCCTAAACCACAAGAGAGGTTGGAAGGATTCGGACTAACATTAGCGCACATGGTAAACCAAAGCTAAAGTCTAGGTTTTTGGTGCCTAAACTCTAACCATGTGTTGTTAAGGAATGAGTGTGGATAGTCAATATGTATTCAATATGGAAGGTTTCCTTCCCGAGCTTCTATTGGAGGATCCAAGAGATGTGGCTCTTGTGAATCTGTCAATCCATATCCACTTAGCTATGAACCAAAAGCACCAACTAGTAACCATATACATTTTGGCATATATGAGCTTGACCTAAGCCTCTTAAGTCCATTGGGACTCAAGGACACTTGGGTTCTTGCTATTGTTCAAGGGAAAACCAACCAATAGAGCCTAACTTTGTTGGAGTCAAACTCTAGTCATGTTTAAATGCTCATCTAACTCTAGGTGATTAGCTATTTCAACCAAAGTTCATGCTTTTGATTCTCAATACCCACCTCAACTTAGCTAAGGTCAACACAAGTATATAAAACCCATTAAATAAGCACAAGCATATAAACAACTCACAAACACATAATAATAGATTCATCACAACCCATTCACAATACACACATATACTAAAAACATGAATTATAGCATAAATCAAACTATTGTTTAACGCATCAAGTGGCTAGGGTTTGGCCCCTAGCCTCTTATAAGAGTACTACTCACTATACATGTCTAGAAACAAGCTTAGATATATGAATAGAGTAAACAAAGAAAAGAAGTAACCAAGGAAATCCTCAAAGCTAGCCAAAGCTTCTTCAAGCCCTCATTTTGCTTCAAGCCCTCCTTTTGCTCCAAGCTCCTCTTATTTTGCTCCAAGAGACCCACACTTGTAAGAAGAGGAATACCAAACTAGCCAAGGTGGTGGAGATGGATAGGTGATTTTGATGATGGTGGTAGTGAGGAATTTGGCTTTGTAAGGTGGTGGTGAAGAGAGATTTGAGAGGGTTAGAAAAGAGAAGAGAGGTAGAGAGAGAATGGCTAAATGTGAGAGACTATAAAATGAGATGTGTGTAAATGAAGTGAGTAGGACGAGAGAAAACCAATCTGAAAATTATGCTGAGGCTTGGGAGATATTTTCATATTTGAATTTTGAAATTAAAATGGGAAATGTGGTCCTAAGGTCTCACCTACCATGGCATGTGTCATGCATGTGACTTGCCTCTAGCCTAAAATATCTTTATGGAGGTCTTGACTCAAGATTGACCATGACCATAATTGACCGCCGGAGTTGACCGCGAGTGGTCAGAATCTTGGAATATTTCAACAAAGCTCCGACGATTGTTTTTCGTCTTTTTTTCTAAAGTCACTCAATCTTCTCCCACGGCCTCAGAAACGTCCTCGCCTTCTCTGAAAAGCACCTAATCATCGACTTTTAGCCTATTTCCTTGTCAAACCACAATTTCCTAACATCAACGGGAAACGTCATAAGAATGATGCTTTATTCATGAAAACAATCAATAAGTATGAAGTAAGGAGTATAATAATGGTCCTAACAATCGTCAACTTCTTCCTCATATCTCATATGTCAGAGCAATAGCACAGAGAAAAAAGTCATGAATTTCAGGTTAACTTCCTTCATCTTAAGCTCCTTCTCTTTTGTTATTCTTTGACATTTCTCCTCCGATCTGACTTTGTCCCAAAGCAAATCTGCAATCACTTTTTGGGATTCTTCATTATGTGAAGGATCAACTCATAACAAAAGTCCACAATGCCCTTACATAAAATCACATGTTATATCACAACTCATCCAAATCAGTTTCCAAAATCAACAAGTTCATACCTCTGTTCCTTTTGAACCACTGCCCCAATTTCGCCTCCTATAGTTTGCGTCAAACCAAATTACTTGAACATTACAACTCTCCTGCCACACTGTAATAATTTCTATGGTTTACTGTTGGGCTCAACATCTCTCTCTTTGTCAATTTCAACAACAATTCCTCTCTTGCGAATTGGTAGATAGATGACTAAAGAAATAGGGGCAAAATAGTCATCTTTCATGTTTTAGCGCCAAAAACTTTGTACTAACTCTGCGATTTGGCAGGACAAAACTTACAATGAAATATAACAGAGCTGTGACGGAGAATGACAGCAGGAATCGCAAAAATGTTGTTTTGAAAGTCTGGGCATCACTTTGATAGTTTTTTAAGCTCGGGCATCATATTGATACATCGGTGAAAGTTCAGACCCTATGGGTGACTTTTTTTCCTTTAAATAATGATAAAGTAGAGAAACATGAAGAATATGCTTTGCAACCAAATATAGGAAGGCTAACATTTGGTAGATTAAGGTTAAACCAATTGGAGTTTAAATGGTGGCTCTTCCGGCATGGAAGACTCCCGTACAAATGACTTTGTACGAATTTTGTCAAAATTACTCTCATTTATATAATTCTTGATTTGTCAATTTCTAATGGGACCACATAACATATAATATATCCCTGTTATGTTTATAAAAATTTTGACATCAAATTGGAGATTGTTTTGCTCATAAAATTTTGACAAACAAATGGACGGTTTTTACAATGATGCATCTATTTATTTGATCAAGTTAGATAGACCTTATCTCTATTTCGAACAATTTTTTTGTAGGAATGATCTTTAACCAATGATTTATAACATAAGTAATCTTGATTATAAAAATAAAAAATAAAAGATTATAGATATTGAATAGTTTGGATAAAGTTCATACAAAGTCAGGGAATTTTCTCTTCTTCTCTATTCCTCCCGCCTTCTTTCTAAGTAAACCTAGCTAGGGTTTCAAAGTTTCACTATTCACCTTGTCAAGCAGCAGCATGGTTAGGCTGGCTTTTAACCTTGCTGACGCCCCTTAGCTTGTTGCCGGACATGACTTTCGAGGCCGGAGCAGTTTGAATTGGGGTTTGCATTTGGTTTTTACAGGCTTGGCTTTGCTAGCATTTGCTGGGTATGGTTGCTTCAGGCGAGTGAGAGAGATGAATCGGAACTATCGGCTTGGATTGGTTTTATCGGTGTTATGGCAATGGATTTCAATTCTAGGTGGTTTCTCCTAGGCGGCTATCTTGATCGATGGTTTTTTTATGGTTCCATGGATTTGAACAACGTAGCGGTGTGGTTGGACGACGGGGTTGTGGCGGCGTCGGTCAGGTGATGTTAGGAGACGGGGACATCGTGATAACTCTCTGATTTGCTTATGCACAATAGTTGTTGCGTTGTTGGTAGAGATGGGCTTGCTGGACCTAATATGGATTCCTTTCTAATAACTGTGTCTTTAGGCTAGGGTTTCGTTAGTTTTGCTAGTTTCTTTTTAGATTTTATTTAAGTAGTAGTTAATTTCTAGCGGGCCTTGATCCAAGTCAAGTTCTAGCAGGCTTTAATCCGGCTCAAGTTTTTAATCTTCTATGTATTCCAGTGGTACAATGATGCATCACTTCTTAGTCTAATTTGCCTCTCATTGAGTTGTGGAGGGTTAGGCTAGGTGTTTTTCGATGTATCTAGATAAATATCTAACACAATCTAGCATTTTTGTCACACAAAAAAAGTCACATAGTCATTTGTATTGAGAGTTTTACGATCTCTATTCCAAAATGTGCTAGGTAATAGGGGTTAGGAAGCCTTACAAATTATCAACAGAGAAATTTACTGAAGAGGTCACTCATGCTTGACAATTAAAGCGGATTGGTCACTTATGTTTGACAAATATCAAATTGGTCACTCATGTTTTACCTCGTCATTCATATTGATCACTTTGTCCATTTTGGATGTTAAAAACCACATATGTGCTTTACTTAAATGGATATTTTTGTTATTGTCAAGCTAATAAACTTACTTATATGCACTTTACAAATAAATAAATGTGTTTTTTTTAATGTCCAAAATGGACAAAGTGACCAATTTGAATGACAAGCTAAAACATGAGTCACCATTATCCTTGTCTCCATGAGAGAAGGTTTTGGCTTGGAATCAATGGGCAGACACTAGTTTGTACTCTGGCGGCAAGTGGGCATGTGGTCGGGTTGTGCGACGCTGGTGGGAATGTAGAAATGGGTGTGTTATTGGGCTTCTCAAAAACCCTAATTGAGCCTAGGCTTTTCTTATGTTGGGCCTGAGATGTTTTAATCTGTGTGATATATAACTGGGCCGATGGCGAATATGGCGTTTTGTATATCCTGATTATGGGCCATAAGTTATCGACAAGGGAAACAAGGGAGCGGCGTTTGACGCTGATGTAAAATATGTCATAGTTAAATAGGGTGTGGCGCCCGGAAAACTTTTTTGTTTTGCTTTACACCTAGTTCATTCAGCTATGTAATTTACTTGGTAAAATTGCATAGTATAGATTACTCTAAGAGGTTCATTTGATCACACCAGTGAACCAGTGGATTTCTTGTAACTTATCATTTTTATCAGTTGACTACTACCACCGTCTTATGAAAAATAAAATAAAATAAAACAATGTATCCACTGTACCATATATATTGCAAGCTCTTTGGATATGACAAACCGTTGCCAATAGATGCATCTACAAAGATTATGCTTGAAACCTTTCTCAACGAGTAGACCGGGATTAAGATCAAAATCGGTACCGAGTGTTGAGCAAGAGAGGCTAGAAGGCCAGGCACCAGTGAGCCACAACACAACAGGATCATCGCCGGGATACATCTCAGACTCAAAACAAAGTAATAGAAGAGCTGCTCATCATTTTTCTCATCGAACCAGATGTACCCTGGTTCAAGTTTGAAGGGATCAAGAGAACCAGGACATGCAGAAAGAGATTTGATAAATGAGATGGTGACCTTTGTAGGTGGCTTTGGCAATTGGCAGAACCAGCAGAAAGTTGATCATGAATAAAATTTGGCCCCAAAGTGTCCTTAGACACTTGTCTCCTCTCAAAACTTGGTGCTTTTATCTTCAGTCTCTTTTAAAACAAGGTTGTTTAGATCTCTAGCAGAAATGATAAAACCTATGAGAAATAAATACTGCTTCAAAACTTTGACAAAACCATAATTGTAAATAAGTGTCAACTAAGTTGGCTGGAAAACTGATCGTACAGCTGAATATTTTTCCAAAAAAAATTGCCCGTTGCAAGAGGGCAATATATACACTAACTTGGACTAATGAAATTACATTTATTCATTTACTTGGCATTTAGGCAAGATTACAATCTCATTCACTATGCAAATATACGTTTGATTCTGATGTATCCAACCCAGTCCAACAACTAAAATACAGAGATAAACAGATCACATGATCAGAAACAGAACCATCATTGTTTTCAGGAAAACATTCAGCCACTGACCCATCCGGGAAAGGAAGTAGTGAAGAGTGGACTAGTCGAATCTACCGCTTGGGTTCATTCACATTTTTTCCCTCAAAAAATTCACCCAGCATTCTTTCCAAATCCTCTGCAGTGTACCTGATATACTTTTGGGGGTTCTTTCCACTCTCGACTAGAGGCCTGAGACAGAATAAAGTGATACAGAAATTAAACATTTAAATACAGAAACTAGTTTCTGGATATTCGCTACAATTTAAAAATATTAAAATAAAAATTGTACAAATCTGAGAAGAAAAAATAACGTGAAATAAGTAAAGAAGGATTCAAACAATAACATCCCTTCAAACCAGATGGCATACGCATTATGACGTGAAACATTGGACCCTTAGAAAATTAGAGACATAAAATAAATGAAAAGCTACAATATTTGAATACACAGATCTTCCTATCTATCTCAACACCTTTTAATTGACCCATATCATTTGAAACTATAAGAAAATAGCTAGAATAGTCTCATAAGTATGACACGTTATAAGCTTTGGTCCCTCGTATGGTATATATCATTTTGGTCCCTCAAGTTTACATTCGTCTATCACTTTGGTCACTCAAGTATGACATATATCACTTTGGTCACTCAAGTTTACTTCCGTCTATCACTTTGGTCACTCCATTTTAATGAATCTGGAGGACCAAAGTGAATTTGAAATGCATACTTGAGTGACCAAAGTGATATGTCATACATGAGGAACAAAAGTTTATAATGTGTCATACTTGATGAACTGTTTCAGCCATTTTCTCTTGAAACTACACGGCTCTTCCTCTCTCAATGCCTTTAAATTGACCTATATCCCCTCTTAAAATGACATCCACGCTTTAAGGCTACTGATTCGGTGCATTTACATTTCCTCAAAACAGTACTCTTTATATGACCAGTGACAAGTCATATAGACAGCATATGTGGTATGTGTAAACTGCTAGAAGGCAGACAGTGAGAAAACAAACCCATATCGTTTGATGAATGATCTGTAAGCGGGCAACAAGACTTCAGCAACTGCAAGTCTCAGTGATTCTCGCAACTCGGTATCAGGAACTGTCCACTGAGATTGTTTTTGATGAAGTTCCTCAAATTGCATATTGAATGTCTTGAACCTAATATGCAATGGTCAAAAGGTTCATACAGAAATCATGCACATAATTATTACTTCTATAATGATAAGGTAGAACTTGATATCAACCTATCTTTAACAATAGCTCTTGAAACTCCACTACTATTTCCTCCATCACCGGTTACAGAGCTGCCTCCAGAAGAGCTCAAGCCTTGAATTGAGAGACACTGCAGAATCTGTCAAAGAGAAAGCACCAGCATTTCACAAGGTGGTCAAAGCAAGACCTTTCACTGCAGAATCTTTGAACAATAAAAAAACAAATGCTATCACACAACTGCATAATATATAGGACAAGACCATATTTAACTTGATTGGCTCATGATGGAAACAAAAGGTAAATTGATGGATTGTACGAGAAAAAACAACACTGGTTTTAAATTACAAACTTCAGACAATTTTCTGTTTTCCTATCTCTCTCTCTCTCACACACACACACACAATGTTCTTTTCATCACCCTGATCCAAATGAACATCAATGTGAAAGAGGGGTGTATCGAAGAAAAAGGTGGGACATTGATGCCCAAAAAGAACCTCAAAACGACACTAATGCCAAACTGATACCTCATCTCATATAAGCTCCATTTCCAGCAGTCAACCAGAACCCAGCCACAGCACTATTTTAATGTTGTGTTGGGCTAACATACACCCTTATTAACAGCCAGCCAAGCTGGTCTACCATTGAGTTGAACCAAGTCTATCTTCATAGCTTTCTTGTTCTCTATGTTGGATTTTGAAAGAGTTATTTGCAACTGAAAATTTTCAGAATTGTGATTCCAAGCAGATGCTAGATGCTTGAGTTTCATCTTAAAATGGATTACATGTCCTCAAAAAGTATCAGACAAGGTAAACTACGCCAAGATCACGTGAACTTTTTAATAGTGGTATAGAATATAACCTTTCCCCAACCAGTTCTCTTGTATTGATTTGCATGCTGCTGTACAATTCTACGGTGTCTTTGCACCCAGTCATCCCCTAATAGATCCTTGGCTTCAGATCTGAAATTATAACATTTGAAAGTAGTAGTTGGAAATACAAAAATGAAAAGCTTGTATATCTTCAAGTATTAAGTATGCGAAATAATGAGACAAACCTGCGCACAGATCTGACCATATAGTGTATATTGTTCATGAGAAACAAGTGAGTTAAAGCAGGATCTCTGTACTGCTTAGATTTCCCATCCAAATTAGTTTGAAGAGCCTGCATTATTTGCATCGTGACAGATGCTAATTGTGATCCACCTTCATCTCCATTCTCAAATTCTTTAAATAGTTGTTTCAAAGTTGATTGGTAACTGTAAAATCATAATGTTGGTCAGCTTTAACATGTCCGAAGTATAATATTATGTGTCCATATATGAATGTTTGTATGTGTTTCTGTTTATACTAAAAAGTCAAGACAAAAATACATGAGCTATACCGTAGAATGAGTAAACCAACAAGGAGTACCAAAGCAATATCTACAATATGATTATGTATATACACGCACTAGATACCTACTTATTCTATCTACCTCAAAATAACCAATTCACAGCTCCAACTCATCCACCGTGTCAAGAAATGCAATCTATTACCCCTATTAGGTTACAAAGAAAGAAATTTTATTTGCCACGTATTTAACCAAGATATCCACTTTTTCTTTAAGGGAACCAAGTCATACTACAAGTAAACCCATTTTCATATATCAAATACAAACAAGATGTTGTCCTTAATGACCAAGCAGCTCATTTCTAAATGTGTGACATATATAGACAACCATGAGTCTTTAAATCACTACCTATAATCTGGATTGAAAACACTAGAGGGAGTGTTTTGATACTTAATCTAAAAAGTAGCTGAACTTTTTAAACAGAAACTTCAAAAGTAGCTGAACTTACTCAAATAGAAACTTCACATAGTTGATCACATAGCTTGTCAAAGGATGGACAGTGCCATCCGACACAGCAGTTTTTGTAGCATCTCTTTCAACAGCTTCTTCAAAATCACCAAAGGTCTTTTTCGCTGTCTGGGCAAGCCGTTTGGTTAAACTTGATGCTGACTCTCTAATTTCAGAACAAGCTTTACCAACAAATATAGTTTCAATCTGCAGAAAAATTATCAAATAAAAATATGGACCTTTTTGCACCAGAAGATCTAAGCAAGGTGACGAGTTGAAAGAATGCTATCTCAATAAAATCATACCATGAACCAGATTAAAACTATCACTATTAAGTTTGTGGATTGATATCAATTACCAAACAACACTATGGTAACTAGTAAATAGAAACAAGAGAAATTAATAGCCTGAAAACACCTCATGAAAAAAATAAATCCGGGTAATAAAGCAACACGACATGGTATATCAATGTTACAAGAAGACTTTCTGATATAGTTAAGTTTCCCAACAGTATTATGAATTTTTAACTCTTCAAATAATATGACAAAACACGGGATTCACAGTAATATGTTGGTTTAAAGTAAATAGCATCCGACTGAATACATGTTATTAAAAAGAAAAGGCCAAAAATGAGAGGTACATTTTCACGTTATCCTACATTCCCACAAAATCTAAGAGAGTTAAGCATTAAATGATACTATATTAAGGTCACAATCAATTATGCATTCCACTTGGGTTGATTGACATAAAACCACATGATGCATGCATAATAATAGCAAGATTGTCATTCAAACCTCGGAATGAAGCTCGCGCATTATCTCGTACATGTCTAAAAGCACAAACAACTTTTCTGGAGATCTCTTGCTATTTGCAATTGCCTCCCCAAAACTAAGTAGAACTAAGACACTACTTCTTGTAACTTCCGCAAAACATTGGTCACCAAGAGAATCAAAGGCTTCAAACATTTGATCACAGACTTTCCGTTCTCCAGCAAAGAGTAGTTTTACCTGTTCAAGGATGATTAGATGTTTGGAGCGAAATATAATAAACAAAAACTTCAGCAAATGGCACAAAACCCTTACAGCTATACGCATGTAATGAATCCAGTTCCCAATTTTGGCTTCCAAAATCTCCCACTGCATTTTCTGAACATCGTCCTTACTCAGTTTTTCAACACCCAATTTGTGAAGGCTTTCTTCGAGGACTGAAGAACGGATATCCCTGAAAATATAGGAGAGAACCAATAATTTAAATACATGAATACAAGATTCGAAAAGCACAATTACTCACAGAGTAAAGAATTACTTTCTGAAAGACAGTTTATAGGCTCTTCGATACTGTAAGTAGACCTCATAAAGGATTTCTATTTTTTTGTGAAACATAATCAAGGTGTTAGCTAACTCCAATATAAATGATACGGTAAGGGTGTCCAAAGAAAATAGCAGAAACAACAAACGAAAGTAACCACAGAAATTTTTATTTACGGTTTGTTTATATGTTCTGAGTATCATTATGTTAACAGATTTTACTTGACCTCCATAACAAAAGAAGGGTTAGGACATTGTCACACCAACATCCTTATATTAAAATTCAAGACTCAACAACAGTTTCAATAATAAACCAAGTCCCTCTGATAATATTCTAGACTAATCATAAATCCTTTAGTCATGTGATTAAATTCCTTTATCATTTCAGCTCTAGTCTACTGTCTATATTTGTCTAATACAATATTAAATGATAAAAAGGTATCCAGCATGACAGAAAATTTGCAGAATTAGCGTTAGCAGACCTTTGAGGACGAACAACTCTGGCTATTAATACCTATTGTGCGGTTGTCAAAGTGATTTCATCCCTTAGTAGAGATGGATTATATATATATATATATGTATGTATATATCCGTATAGTCATAAGTTAGCACTTAATCAGTTAGCAATCAAACAGTCACGAAAGGACAATATATATATATATATATATCCCCATAATTACTAAGTAATTATCTTTAAAAAAAATGCATAAAACTTTCATAAGTTTGAACACTTAGGTTTAGTGAAACTGCATTGTTTTTTAGAATAAAACAAATAATTTTCCAATGCAATGTAGGCACAAGTACCATGTCGTATTGTGGCAAGTGCTTATGGAATAGCGGCAGATAGCTAAGTAGTCTTGTCATAAAATCTGAGCTTTTATTCCATTAATAAACTACACAATATATATATACTACATATAAAATGAAAATCAATATCCACCTTTGATAACTCAAGACCAGTACAGAACTTTCTTTTACCTGTAATTTATTAGTAACTGTTGTTGATGGCCAGCCTGAAACATTTGCTGAGCTAAATCATGTAACAACGGAAGGACCCTTGGTGGTATCAGTGTAGGAGGTGTGTAAACAGCATTTTCTAAATTAGTATTGTGGTGTTCATGACGGTTATTGGAAGAAGGATTCTTGCCATTAGAGTCACCATGGTTGCCAGGAGATCCTGCGGATGGCCTTAATGAGTTTGGAAGACAATCAAATAGGCGTTCAGGCTCCACTGGTTTGCTGAAAATTTAAAACGCAAAACCAGAGATGATAATCCAAACAGATAGTAACACAACTTCTTTTTGTCAATCAGAAGTACAAACAAGCACACTAGCAACCCAAACAAAGTCAAGAATAACCTTATCAAAGATCATATGATTCATATCAAATAATATGTAATAAAATCAAACATACAATATATAAGAAAGCCAAGGAAAGGAAAGGTTTTAATTTAATGGGAAAATAAACCTTTTTTACATCATAATGTACCAAAAAATGAACAGTGAGACTGCACATATTTAAACTCAACCTATAAATGTATTTAAGTGCTAATGTCTTGCAATTACAAAAAACAAATAGGAAAGAATATTACAGTGCCCTCTACAACAAAGGCAATTACTGCATGACAAGAAAAACATGATCCAGGAGGAGGTAAAATAAGTTGGGCCATGCCATGATACCATTAGCAACTAATTTTGAAGCACTGGAATTTCATCTTGAAGCATAGATAAACACAGTACATATGTCCTAAAATCTAGAGAGTAGATATTACTTTATCCAAAACGCTCAAATTACAAAACAAAAAAGTTAATTCATGCCTGAATAAAAAGTAAAATTCTCACAAAAGCATTAAATCATTTTAGATGATTACGGTAGTATTCCCAAAACATGATCATGACAGAGTACAGAAGAGAGCCATTGAGCACTGAAGTACAAACCTATAGGACTTTAAAAGCTGTCTGAACTCATCTTCTAATTTTGAAATAGCTTTAGAAAGCAAACTATTTGCATGTGTGAGAACCCCATCACTGCTCTTAAAACCTTTGTTGCTACTAAAGAACCGTATATTGCTTCTTAGCTGATCAATTGCTTCAAGATAACTTTCCAAGTCCTCATGTGGCCCTCTAAGAATTTTTGCCTCTGCCTGTGAAATTGAAGGATGTTAAATCTAAGAATCAGAAACCATAAACAAATTATATAAGACATGACCACATTTGCTGAGCTAAATCATGTTCAAATTCCTCTAATAAGTTCGAGTTCCCGATATTTAGAAACTAAAAATGGAAAAAATTGGTGGAAGGTCACACCAATTCCCCATGATCACGGAACTATTCATTCAATAACTTGACAACAATAAAATGCAGTTCAAGTAAAAATAATAAATAAATCCAAAGTAAAAAGTAGTGAATTGAAACCTGTCGAGAAAGATCGAACTGCGCCAAAATGACCTCAGCAGCCTTGAGAGTCCTATCAATATTCTCGTGAGCTTTTCTGATGGAATGAGTTCTGATCTGTAATTATATAGGGTCTGAGGAGTTAGTTAGTCAGATAAGAAAAATAGAAGAAAAGCAAAGAATGGAGAGGAGACCTGAGTAGGACGCATGGCGGTCTCGAGTGCAGAGAGGCGGTGGTCAAATGAGCCGAGAATGGAGACGACGTCGTCTGTTATCATTTGGCTTTTCTGAAGTGACTCTCTCATCGTCGCCGCTCTCAGGCTCAGTGAATCGCCGCCCATTGCTGCCACGACGCCCATCTGATTCTTTTCTTCTCCTTCTTCCTCAGATATTGAGTTGAAAGTTTACCGAAAGGAATGGCGTTTGACGAGATTTGACTCTGATCGCCTGAGAAAAGTCGCTGACGACAGCTTGTACCAGCGTGTTTATTCTTGAGATTGCCCTCAATTAGAGGTCGGCAATGGGCCGGGCCGGGCCGTCGATGACCAATACATTTCGTTTCTGGTGGAGTTTTTTGAAAATTTGAACCACATGGGACGTTCATGAACTTTTTGAGCCCCGGACTTTATCCACTTTTAAGGTCAGGTCAGACTTCTTTTTGTATTAAATAAAAAATTAATATTATTTAACTATTAAATATATCAATAATTATATGCATTAAATAATATATATGCCTCAAAAAATGATAATTAGTATATGAATGAATGGTATTAAGGTAATTAGAGAGTTTACAATTTTATATTGATTAAATCTTTATTAATTAAGGCAAAAATGCTTGAGACAATTTAGATAAAACATTGTAAATACCTGAAAATGCATTTGTCCTTATTTAACTCTGCATACACAAAATAAGTTAAAAGAAGAATAATGTGGTAAAATGTCATTTGTTGATAAAAAAAATTTACACGGAGGCTCATTTCTAATCTGCAACGTCGAGAAAAACTGATTGTGGTTAACCTCTCACTCTCTCTCTTCAAAACTTGATCGAGTTGTTTACCCGGCTACCAAAATCGACGAAGAGCTTCTGACAACCATGGATTCTGCCAAGTAAGAATCCAAACTTTTACCTTTAATTTCTCGAGTGCTAGGTGATTTGGTTTGCAAGGAAAGGTGATTTGATTTGGTTTGCCCAATGGGTCGATGCCTGATCTCCGTTCTCGATTGTGGATTTCACTCTTACTTCAACCTTGGAATTAGAATTGCGTGTTCTGCCGAGTCTTCAAGGTTTTTAGATTTTATTTTGTTATCTTTTCACAATATGTGTATGGTTTCAATTCATTTTGGATTGCAAAGCAATTCGCTCTGTGAGAGGGGCAACTAAGTACTATTTGAAGAACCAATAGTGTTGGTTCCTTATCTCCATTGACGTATTTTGAACTATGTGTGGTGTGAGTAGTAGCAGTTCAGATGTCTCCATTAAGGTATTGTGTTTGCAGTGTGAAGAGTTCGACTGGATGTTTAGCAAGTTTTTTTTTCATTTATCCAAAATTAAAGAAGAGTTGAGTTTCTATGAATTTAGGTATCTATATCAATTTGGATTCTTCAATCCTCAGAATTGCATGCTCATATTTGTTGTTAATATATTGATAAAATATTGAATACCAGGCCAAAGCAAATAAGAAGATGGTGGAATACAACAAGAACATAGACGTTTACAGTAAGAAACAAGTGAGTAAGTTTCCGATTCATGGTTAATCTCTGGATTTTGTAAAAATGTTGCATGAGATGATAAAGTTGATTAGGAGTAGTAGTTGTGAAAGACTAAGATGAGGATGATGATGAGAGGGGTGGTTGAGATGAGGATGCCTTTGATTATAAATTGTCGATTGTTTTGCTGGTGGTAGTGATAGCATATAATGTATGAATTTATTGTTTTGGGTTATTTCGTGTAGGACGTAAATGATGAAGAGTAGAAGTGAATGTGAAGAATAATGAAGAATGAAAGGAAGCAGCGTGTCTAGAATTTTTTAGAGTTCTAGGAGCTGCAAATCTGATTTATGTTCTTTGTCTAACAACTAGGGTGTATAATAGAATGTAAACCGGCCAAAACCAAGACGATTAAGATGCATGGCATTTGGCTATATCAAAAAAAAATACGAAAAATGAAGTATGAGAGTTAGGCTACACATGTCTAAAGTGGATTTCATTGAAAATGTTATTGGATGTGTTGATTTTGTGTTGAATATCTCACACAACAACTATATAATTGCACACATTCATTATCCAACGAAAATTCGCACGTACGTGTAGAAAGGCTAGTAATCTATAATACAGTAGAACCTCGATTTAAAAATACTCTTTAAAGAAACAACTTTTTTATAGTGATAAAAAATCTCGATCTCAACTCGGAACCAGTTATAAATAAGAATAACCTCCACATTGTGAAAAGTTATAAACTTTTCTGGTCTCATATATAGGAATATCTCCATATAGTTATAATTCTCCGTATAGTAATAATTGTCACTAATAAGAAAAAAATATTATTCAAGAAGAACTAAAATAATTATCTATACTAGTTTGAGACAATGATTTATGTTTGATTGTTGTAATCATGTCTTTGAGCTTGCGGGTCCATAGTAACTCGTTAGCATAAACACCTTGTTGTTGAAGCCAAAACTACTTTAACTAATTTTGTCCGACAATTAACACAGTACCTTTATTTATAGACAACAAACTATTGTAGAACGATTATGAAATATAATGCCAATAGGTAAAATTCAAATAAACTAATTTTCTCTCCCATTTAAATCACAAATATATTACCTTCCTAATATGTGAGAACTATTTTTTTTAAGTAAACCTCTATTTAGGAATAACTCTCTATACAGTAATAAATTTTGGCAAGTCCAACATTATGATTGTAAAGAGGTTCTCATGTATATACAATTTATGGACTTGACAAGTTTGGCCCTACGGGCCGAGCTGAAATTTTTTTGGTCTATAAGCTTTGGGACCTTGACCCGAGCCCGACCCTATGCCCATAGGGCCAGGCTTTTTCGGGCCTAAATTCGGGTCGGGGTAGGCTTGGGCTTTTTGAGCCTCAGGTCACCTACGGGCTTTTTGGGCCTATGGGCCAAATGGTCACCCCTACCCTCAATCATTCACTATACAGTTTTTCTCGATAAGGAAAAACTAGTACACTACAGTTATGGTTTAAAGACCATCGGGCAACCTAAGGCTAAAGTGACAAAAATATAAGCTATTGAACTCTGAGGAGGAATGGTGTTATGTTCAAAGAGTAAAATATCAGATATCAAGTATATATCGACGATCTAAAATACAGATATTTCGACGGAATATTGATAAAATAGTGATCGATTGAAAATTTAGACGAAAATAACGGAAACTAAGAGAAATACATAAAAATTTGTATTGAAACATTATGAGGTTCTTATATGATCGATTGTTGATCATATTTGAAAAGAAATTATTGATCAAATATTAGCATATATAAATTTGTGATAATATTAGATGAATTAATACGTACAAAGTGTTGAAAGTTAGTGAAATATAGTTTAATAGTGTTAGAAAGCATCTTTAGAATTCAATTAGATGATCTGTAGGAATATTTTTTGTACCAATTTGTATATTCTGTAATTAATTATGCTAGGATTCTTTTCATGTTTGGTCTCTTTACTTTGTGGAGACTTCTAGCTGTAGAGATGTAAACATGTATGTAAGCTTATACTCAATACAAAGAATTCATTCTGGCATATTATTTCTTCCTATATGGTACCAGAGCATGTCTAAATTCCTCTTATTTTCTACTTCTCTTGCTACAGTTCATCCCTTTTTTTTTCCTGCCTTCACCAAATGGCGATTGAGGATTGTGTTAACTCTTTTGCTACCGGCAGCTCTTCCATCGATGAGTCTACTAATCCTTTATTCCTTCTAGTTCAAAAAAATCGAATGGCAACAATTATCACTCTTGGTGTGGTGCCATGAGAATTTCATTAAGTCTTATTGTGCTGGGATTTGCCGTGTTGGTATTCTTCTTCTTCTTCTTAGGCACTTGAAGCCATGGTCATTGAGGTAAGAAATATCATCCTTCAAACTTGAAGCCATGGCTGCGAAGCTGATTTCGAAGGCATCTATGACTACTGGGAATGATTTGGTTAAGCTGATGGATTGTCGGGACCTTGAAAGTTATCGAATGTAAGCTACATGCCTAAGAACAACAAAGGTATTGTCACTTTGCTAGTATATGTTATGTATGGAAAAACAACAATGATCTATAGAACTTCAGTTTTCAGGATGTATGGTTCTAATAAGTAGCATTGGTTGGTCTATTTTTTTTTTGTCTTTGTAGTCTATGAAATGCGGGTTTGTTGAAGGTATGACTTATTTTCTCAAGATCTGCCTATGATTGTACATGGCATCTTATAAAGGTAGTTTTATTTCTTGGTCTTCACCTTTAATCCATGTAGGACCTTCAGTAATAGTATAAAATTTGATGAAGGAAATTAATGATGGGGCTACTTTCTTATTAATCAGAACGATCTTGTACATACATGAGATATAGACATGAAGCTTGGGTATATATGGTGACATACAATTGTGTTCAAGTATTTTCATTAGCCTGATGTTGGTACTGATTATGTACTTCTATTAGAACTGATTATGTAATGGTTTGAGGGAACTACTATGTTATTTTGATGTTGTTTACTTAATGTATTAGTTCCTAGGAAAAATGCAATCCAGACTTATCATGGGGGAGTTAGATAATCAAGAGTAATGGGTCATTTGGGTGATATAGTGGATGTTCTAGTTACTTACTATGTGGAATTTTAGGCAGGGATGCTCGATGATTGAACAAGAAATAGTATAGCCTAGTTTCAACATGTTCATTCATTGTCATTTTTTGAGTTTTGCAGTTAGAGTTGAAATGATTGAAAGTTTTCACTTCTAATTGCATGTGGTTAGATGTTATATTGATGAAATAGCTTGTATACAAACTGAAATATTTTGTTTTGCTACTTATGATTCTTATACTTTGTGCAAATACGTACACTTGCAGTTTAGGGGATATACTCAAGTCAGAAATTCAAGCAGAATGCTACTTACTAGTGTGAGTCATAGGTTACTTTGTTGGTTGTTGTCAACAACATATTAGTGTACTTATTTATTAATGTTAAAACCAGAGACATGTGAATCAGATAGCATTTTCTTTATTTGTAATTTGCATTATTTATTTGTGCAAGGATTTGGTTACTGTCAAGAGGGGAGGAGTTACCAACTGCATGAGGTTTGACATACCAGCATTAGCAGTTGCATATAGCTAATACCATATATGGATCAAGTAGTTGTTGTACTTTGTAACTTGTGAGTTATCATATATGTACTACTTTAGAGTTTAGTTTATAACTGTGGTTTGTGCAGAAATTGAAGATTTGTAAGTACAATATTGAAATCAATGCTTATGTGGTAGATTTGTGAATCATGACTGTTTATTTAGCATACACATGTATAAATGACTGACGTAAAAAACATATTCATACAACACACCATATAACAAAATGAGTGACATCTGAACAAAACTCTTATGATACAAACAAATGTATAAAAGATCGACGTCTATGAAGAAATCAGACGACACACAATGTGATAGAAAGATTGACATCTAAGAAGCAATCAGACGGTGCTCACTTTTACAAAATGACCGAGGTCACAAGGAACCTTACACGATAGTCGACTGTTATCTGACCACATGCTTTCAGACACATGAATGTGCATGCATGTTGGCATTAGTTGACAGCATAAATGTCATCCGTCATCTAAATAACATGACTGACATGCTTATGCTTGGTATATGACAGTCATTTTCATGTTTTACGTATCTTTTGAAGCGATTTCAACAGATGACGCTGCGATATATAACAATCATAACACATGTCAATAACGCTCAGAGACCATCGTCTGAAGAGTTTTCTGTACTCGTGTAGATGTTAATAATACTTTCTTAAATGGTGATTTGTTAGAAGAAATATATATGCCTCCTCCTCCTAGTCATCGGGGACAGAGGAGAACATTATGTGTCGCCTTCACAAGTCGTCATATGGACATAAGCATGCCTCTCGTCAATGGTTTTTAAAGTTCACTGAGGCTATTCTCACTAAGGGTTTTTCTCAATTCAGAGCAGATTATTCTTTATTTGTCCGCAAAGTTGGTACATCTCTCACTGTTTTATTAATTTACATGGACGGTATTTTGATAAGAGGAAACAATATTGATTCTATTAATGACTTGAAGTGTTTCCTACATACTCGTTTTTGTAGCAAAGACCTCGGTGATCTAAAGTTCTTCCTAGGCATTGAAATTGCTTGGTCTAAGGAAGGGATTTACATATCCCAATGTAAGCCTTGGAAATTATTAAAGACAATGGGTACTTGGGTGCTAAGTCGGTTGAATTTCCTACGGAAGAATGTAAACTCTCAAACAAGGGAGAGCTACTTAAATACCCTGCTGCATATAGGCGTCTAGTTGGTCGATTAATTTACTTGACTATCACTAGACCTGATATCACTTACTCTACTCATATTCTTAGCGGGTTCATGCATGAAGCACGCCAACCACACATGGCCACTGCACTTCGTGTTGTCCGTTATTTGAAATCATCTCCTGGTCAAGGTCTAATTTTCCATTCCCATGATTCTGATTGGGCGGGTTGTCCTATCACCCTCTGTTTTACTACCGGTTATCGTGTATTCTTGGGAAGTTCCTTAATTTCGTGGAGGACCAAAAGACGAAAGTCTGTTTCTTTATCAAGTGCAGAAGCTGAATACAGGGCAATGACAGGTACATGTTGTGAACTTACTTGGCTGCGTTACTTATTGACAGATTTGCATATGCCTATTTCAAGTCCTGCAATTTTACATTATGATAGTCAAGCAGCTTTGCACATTGCAAAAAATCATTTGTTTCATGAGAGAACACGTCATATTAAGATGGATTGTCATTTTATTCGGGATAAGATTTCACTAGGAGAAGTTGTCACCCGACATGTAATTTCATCTCGACGATTAGCATATGTGGTTACTAAGGCCCTGGGAAAGGAAAAGTTCAAACTGCTCATGTGCAACTTGGGTGTCATTGGCATTCATTATCCAACTTGAGAGAGAGTGTTAGAAAGCATATTTAGAATTCAATTAGATGATCTGTAGGAATATTTTCTGTACCAATTTGTATATTCTATAATCAATCATGCTAGGATTCTTTTCCTATTTGTTCTCCTTACTTTGTGGAGACTCCTAGCAGTAGAGATGTAAACATGTATATAAGCTTATACTCAATACAAAGAATTCATTCTGGCAATGCGACCCGCTCTGCCTCTGCCTCTTCCTTTCTCTAGGGTTTTGGTGGTGGCGGGAGAATACTTTCAGGCCCGGTATAAGTATTCCATCTCTAGTAGCATCCTTTCGACGTCATCTGGTGTGGCATCTCGGTGTTCACCTAGTCGGTCTCCAAGTTTTATGGTGGAGCGTGGTAGCCTTCCCACGTTCGTTCGATGCTTCTTAGGTGGGTTCCTCGATTGGGTTGACAATGGTCTTCGTCCGGCAAGAGCTAGACTTAAAGCATCTTTAAATCTTGCTTAGTTGCAGCATCGGGGACTATGAAGGCCATCGAAGATGCAGAGGTGGTGGTTTTGTCATGTCTAGAGGCAATAATAATTGGGGTGCGGTCCTATGCATCGTGAATCTGAGTTTGCCACAAGGATGAATGATGTGTTGTTGCAGGTAGCTTTGCCATTAGGTTTCAGGCCAACTGTTGCATGTCAAATTTGCTGATTTGCGGTGAATGGAGTAGTTCCTGAGCTTCATGCTATGGCGGTGACGTGTTGGAGGAAGGGAGTGGAACCTGTGTTCCCCATTAGGGTTGGGCCAGCTGGGCCTAGACTCTGGATTCCATGGGCCAATATTTTTGTGTATTGGATCATGATATGGGACGCGGGTGGTTCTTCTTTACGCAATTGCAGAGAGGGGTCCTGTCTTCTCTAGTGTTGCAAGTTTAGGCTAGCATTACATTGGTTTACCTGTGTTGACTTTTGCTTAGTTTTCGCGTGGCATGGTTCTCAGTTACTATTAGTACTTCATTTTGATTATGATGTTTGTGAGTTAATTTAGGGAGTTCCTCTATGTTAGCTTAGCAGTAGTCTTTTCTCTCGTATCATATGGGTGTCTACTGTGTAACATTGTTTGCTACATTAATAAATATAATGCCTCACATTTGAGCCTTCAAAAATAAAATTTCTGGCATATTATTTCTTTCTATAAATAGCCTCAAATTTTTTTCAATGGTCGAAACTTAAATGGAGGCTAAGACCTATGGTGTTAAAAAAACTTTACAAGAAATGTAAGACATTAAAACTCAATTCAAGATTAAAAAATAAAAAATAAAAAGGCATTGCAATTCAAATTCATATTTTAGTTCTTATTCAAAAAATAAAAGTAAGTACATGTGATGTCCCATAGATGTGGAACTCTTTCTCCAACTTCCAAGAAAGAAGTGATCAATAATGTATGCCTTCTCAAACTTTAAGGGTATGATTTGATCAACATATGAATATTATTTTTACCATTTTAGTTAAGGTAATTAGTATCTACCCACTATTTCTCTTTTTCTAACTGAAGTGAAAGGTGATCAATATGATGAACTAGGTGGCTCCCTGCGCGTTGCGCGGTAATACGATAAAATGATGGCAACAGTAATCAGAACAGAAACTAAGGCATTGTTGTGACCAATATTCAAAATGGTTTACTATGCCATTGTTTTGGGAGCTTTAGTTCCAATTGTAGTTATTTGCCTATATTAGATTTAATATGATTACAACTAAGAGATGGAAGCAGATATATAAGATGAAATAGGTAGGAGAGTGTCCTGAAATATGAAAAAACAATGATTTATTTATAGTATAAATATTAGGGATTCAAACTTAGTACTATCCAAGATAGTACTTCTATTACAAAATGATAAAAAGTTGATTGATCCTTATTTACATAGGTCTTAGAAATCTTTCTTTACATTATAGATACTTTATATTGCTAAACTCATACAACCATAGAAGTTATGCATAAGAAGTCCGTTGTTCGAGAAAAGAGAGAATAACTGAGACCAACGGCTGCACATCTATCCATTTCATGTCTTTTAGGATTTGGAAGCCTCCGTTGGATTCCAAGAAGCTTCCAATATGTTGATAATCACAGGTTTCCAATATGTTATTCCTAGAAGAACAATTGCAACAAACGCCTACATGTTAGATGCATACTTGAAAATTTAAGGAATAATCAACAAATTTTCATGTCCAAATTACCTTAAAGAAAATCTCAAATACCACCAAGTCACCAACCATTATCTGCTTCGAATTCATGCTTAGTGCTCTGACATAATATTCTATGGAATATACATACCCTATATACAAATATGAAATAGGTTGATGCATGATAGAAACTTAGCAAGTTAGTAACATTATGAGCATAAACCACGTGTGTAATGACTAACCTTGGTGCCGAGAGAGGCGACAATATTTTAATCTATGTTATTGAAGGCTTTCTTCATGTATCCCTTTGGTAAGCCCAAGTTCTCGTCCATCACTTCCATGACCATCGCAGCTAGTTTCCCATAATTTACACAAACGAATGTTGTTAGATTAGTTCATAGAGTCCATTTTGTCAATAGTTCAATACTAAACTAATCATGACTTAATTTCAGTCCAAGCGTTTTTGGAAGCATATACATAATGATATATGCCATTAAAAGATCGAATAAAGTAATATGATTAAAAAAGTGACTCTTCAACAACGTTAAACCAATTTTAATACGAGAACACCATTTTACAAACCTACTGTGACGACCCGGACCAGAATCACCAGTATGATCAGCTATTTACGTGAGTTACCGCGTATTCGCTGATGTTCGACAGTTATGTGAATAGCCAGATTTGTTAACGACTTAATTATTGGTCGAGAATTGGAGCTGAGTCTCTTCTTGAGAGTCGTTGTACGTATAATTTCGAGTTCGTGGGCGATTCCGGATTGTTATTTGGACGACCGAGGAATTAATTATGAATATTTGAAGTTCAGGTTTTAATGGTGGACTTCTTAACGACTAAATTACCAGACGAGAATTTGGTTTTGGCTTCTTCACGGAAGTTGTTCAGAATTTAATTTTGAGCTTGTGGGAACTTCTGGAACATTATTCTGAGTTACAAAGATTAAGTTGTGATTATTTCCAATTGTTGGTTATTTTGTTGAATTAAATGTGTGTTTGGTTGAACAGTTGACTTTTTATCCATTTGGCCGATGTGTTTGACTTCGGGTGATTATTGAAGAGTATGTCGAGACAAGTTTATGGCCGCGAGAATTGTCGGAATCGGAGTTACGACGCGAGAGTTACGTGTATTCAAAGTTGGTCGAAATGGATAATTACAAGTTTCCTTTTTGGGAATGATATAAATAGTAACCTACTAATAAGGGAAAGTCAAAAGGGAAGCATTGATGAGTTGACTCGGTCAACTTGGTTTGACCGAGCTGTGGAGGTGGAGGACGACGCCGTACGGCTCGCCGGCGGCGAGGTGGAATCCGGCCACCTCACGGCTTGGTTCTTGTCCCATCCTCTTCGTCTTGATGTCCCGAAGCTATCCCCGGCCACCATGCATGGTGAGACTCACCAGAGAGGAAGAATTTTCCGGCCAAAAATTCAAAGGTTTTTGATGAATTCGGGTTCTTGGATTCGGACCGATTTAAGCTGTGTTTTGGACTGGGTTTTGTAGCTCTCCTCTCAAGGATTCTAACCATGTAAGTATGAAGCTTTAATTCGATTTGTGGAAGGAGAATTTTGGATTTGAAATTTTTGTGTACATTCGGTTTATCACGAAATTGACCTAGTTAGAGTGAGAATTGACCTTTGTTGTAGTTGACAAAGTGGCTCAGTGGGTGATTTTGCATGGAATAGGGGTTGCTCCGCCGTGAAATTCTCCGGTCAGTGGCGGCGCCGCCATGGGCGGCGGTCAACGGCGGTCAATGTTGACTTTTTGGATTTTCGACAAGTTTCATGTCATTTGACTCGAAATCGCGCCCCGATCGCAGTGGGGAGGTTCGTTTTTCGAATTGAGCGTCCAAAATTGTAGCGAGGTATTGAGGTGTGTTATATGGATTTTCGACGATTCGTTGTATTCGAATTACGTGTTTCCGAGAACGGTGGTTTCTCGTGATTTGTTTTGAATTGTCGAATTATGGTTATGAGAATTGGATTTTGTGAATATTCAGGGGTTCGTGATTGTTCTTTTGGCGAGGGACTTTCTGTCAGATCACGGGTTAACGCGTATCGCGTTACGCTAGTTTGTGAGTGGGCATTTATTTTCACGGATTGATTGCGAGTCTTTTATTTATGATTTACGAACTTGAGCATGCAGATTGATTATGAGTTTACGAGCATGTGTTTTACGATTATGCATATACGAATATACGTATACGAGTATACATGTATATATATTATGTTTTAAGCATGGGCATAGAAAAGATTTATGATTTGGTTTACATAGAGTACAGTCTCAGTATATGTTGTGGTATCGATACACATTGGCTTCTCGGCTGATCCCCGAGTACGCTCCGGGGGGGACAGATATCCTGACCCGAGGCCTTTCTGGTTAGGAATCACATGTGGGTCTGGGATCCCGTGATTCATACTGTGCTATCGCGTGGTAGTCCATGAGAGATTCCGCGATATGTTTACGACGCATGCTCTGTACGCGTGAGGAGTTAGAGTCTCCCTCGTGTACCATTTGATTTTATGTGCATTTGACTCGCATATGTTTTAATAATATATATTACTTGGTGAAAGACATTTATTTTCGTCCACTCACTCTAACGTGTTTATTGTCTTTCCCCTGGGCTTTTCGGTTTCCGTGCCTAGTTTGCAGTTCAGGCTCTGGTGTCGCACGTCGTGGTCGGAGGCATAGTACTCGAGCTACCTTGTTGCTTCCAGTAGGTTTATTGTTCTACCTACTGTGGTATACTTATATGTTTATACATTATAGGTCAATATGAGAAATCTGTTGTTTACGTTGTACGATTTTACACCGGATTTCAGTAAAGTACTATTATATTTATTGTTTTACTTTACTGTTGATATATTGAGAAATTCGGATGGGATTGGTGCCCACGGTTTGCTTTTTGTGGCATAGGATGAAGTGTATTTTCCGCGTGCAGGTAATGGTAATTCCACGCTAGTAACGAAACTCTGCCAAAATTTCTACGGTTTTTGTTGGTTCGTGTTTTCGAAGGAGTTTGATTCCGATTTAGGAACCTAAATCGGGGTTGGGTGCTTTCACCTACAACTAATTGTACAAATAACATGTGGTGTAGAAAGACCAACATTCAATGATATTAAGAAATATAGAAAGCAGAGTAAGAGTAAATTTAAACAAAGCAAAGAAAGTACTAGATAATAAGACTTACCTAGATGTATGTCTTGATCTTTTGTCAAAAATGTGTTGGAGCACTGAAGCAAAGGAACATAGTCAAGGAAAATACTGGATGTTCCCCTAGGGATGTAAATCTTAAATTTAAACATGTACTCGAACTAATCTTTGCATAACTCAATAACCTTGACATCGCGGTGAAGAATATGGTTGGCATGTTAGTAATCAAGGGCCATCAATAGTTGAACTAACCATTTACAAAGTTTCTGCACATTTCCGATTTGCATAATGAACAAAAGTATAGGAGTATCATGGTTTGATTAATACAGGTCAAACATGCAGTTTTAAGAATTAATGAGAAAGATGACAACATACTGGAGAGAGCGAGAACCCTAGGCTTAGCCATCTCGTGGCTGACACTGTGATTTGTGCCCCACGCACCGCTGCCCCAAAAATTGACATGACCATAGTCTGGTTCGTGCCTTTAATTGCCAATTTTTTCAAATGGCATCACCAAACTCGTTGTCTGTTCTGGAAATTACTCAGTTTGATTATCAAGCTCACTTGGCTGTAAAATTATATGCTTCAAAATTGAAAGAAGAGACATATGTATGTAGCACACATCTGCCCACCAACAAAAAATGATGTCAGACTGAGGTGCATCAGACTCTAATAAGGACAACAATGTTTCATGTCTTCTGCTTTTACGACATATTTGTTAACATAAAATAGAAACTTATACATTTTCAAGTAAACCATTAAGAACGTACATGTCTAAAAGAAGATAGAATGTGAGACAATTGATGAATGACATAGTGGATATAGGAACAACATATGCGCAAAACTATAATATGAGAGGAAAAAAACAATGAAGTTGATTATATGAAAGCATTTCATACCACAAATGTAATGTGTAAACATGATGGCATGGGCTGAATCAGGTTGACATGAATATGAATCACAACATTCTGTAAAGTACATACAATTGAATTTTGAGTAAGAATGAATGACCTTCCAGCTGATAGTGGCAGAGTATTCGAGCTTGTGGGCAATGTATAGGAACCAAGTTTTCACAGTGAAAGAACCACTCATACCTACAGAGATGTGAAGTACCCCAAAGTTGAACCCTGTACTTGCAATCATGTTCTGACCACATCAAAAGAAGTGGCAACATAAGAAATAATGCATGTACAGTAGTATAAATTATCTTTAGTGTCCACACGATTCTATTTTCTCCATTTAATCATTGATAACTTAAGTAATCAGGAAAAATACATAAGGTACACATACCACCAACCAATCCTCCTAGTATGTGGAAATTTGAATTGTGTATGTACTTTTCTTCCCATACTCTGTTAAATCTTTCAAGCCTTTATAGAACCTAATTTGCAGTGCAAATAAAATCATAACTCAGAAACAACATTAACTAACTACTATCCAGAGAATGTGCTTAAACATTAAAAGGGTTGTTAATATATCCCATTTAGTATCATATCCTACCAAACAAAGCCATTGAAAGTTTAACTTGAACACTAAAGTTAGTATATGATGTCAAAACACTGAATTAACCTTGGGATTCAATTTGTGAGAGAACCACATTACAGAGTTATAATTATCGAATACTCCAGTGTAAACAACGAACCGGGATCACAATGAAGCCAACCCGTAGATAAATCCTACATGTGCATCCTTATAGATCATTTAATATGAACTTTTGCACATACTTCATCTATCGAAAGCAGAACATTATGAAGACACAAACTTGATCGTTATAACCAATAGTCCAATATATACCAAAATTAATTAGAAAACAAATAGAAATCATGATACCTAAATCAGCAAACCCAAATCTTCACCCAACTCAATGATTCGGACATAAACCTCATTGACATAAAGCAAGAGAACGACAACAGGTGATAAAAACCACATAATAGTCCTAACCTTCAGTTCGGTGGTGTGATGTTGAGGAAGAAGAAGACAGAGCGAGATTAGCAAAGAAAACAACATTTGTCGAAAGGTTTGGGTGATGATGGGAGTGTCGGCGGTAGTGAGGAGAGGAGAGATGGACGGCGCCGCGAAGATGACGTCGTCATCAAGGAGCTTTAGATGAAGATCGAATCTAGCGAGCTGGTGTTGTGACATCTAACATCAATCGCAAAGAACGGAAAACCCAAGAGAGAAAGGGTCTGAGATTTCAGATCGATCAAGAGAGAGAGAGAGAGAGAGAGAGAGAGAGAGAGAGAGAGAGAGAGAGAGAGAGAGAGAGAGTGTGTGTGTGTGTGTGTATACGTGTGTGTGATCGATGTGGAGAGAGAAAATGATGTAAGAAGATATGAGGTGAAAATGACCAAAAGGAGGTCAGACTAAATGAAAAAAAGGAGCAGGTGAAAGGACCCAACCCCGATTTAGCTCCTTAAATCGGAATCAAACCCTTTCGAAAACACGAACCAACAAAAACTTTTCAAAATTTGGGCAGAGTTTCGTTACTAATGTTGAATTACCATTGCCTGCACGCGGAAAATACACTTCATCCTATGCCACAAAAAGCAAACCGTGGGCACCAATCCCATCCGGATTTCTCAATATATCAACAGTAAAGTAAAGTAGTAAATATATATGCACTTTACTGAAATCCAGTGTAAAATCGTATAACGTATTCAATAGGAAGCTCAGAGCGACATCTAATACATAACCATATACGCATACCACAGTAGGTAGAACAATAAACCTACTGGATGAAACAAAGTAGCTCGAGCACTATGCCTCCGACCACGACGTGCGACACCAGAGCCTGAACTGCAAACTGGGCACGGAAACCGAAAAGCCCAGGGGAAAGACAATAAACACGTTAGAGTGAGTGGACGAAAATCAATGTCTTTCACCAGTTAATATATATGTTATAAAAACATATGCGAGTCCAGGTAAATATAAACAACATAGTACACGAGGTAAAACTCATACTCCTCTAGTGTACTGAGCATGCAAGTAAAATCCCACGGGGTCACTCATGGACTCCACCGTGCTAGTACAGTCTGAACCACGGAGTCCCTGACTACCACGTGATTCTAAGCCAGAAATGGCCTCGGTTCCGGGGAATACGCCCCTCACCGGTCTGGTTGGGGAATCGCCCCTCCAGGCGGCCCTCCGTCGGGGATCAGCCGACGAGGCAAGGTGTATCGATACAACAACGTAACTGAGACTGTACTCTGTGTAAACCAAATCATAAACAGTTCGATGCAAATGCATGAAATAACATATAAGTGTATGTATATTCGTATACGTATATCCGTATAAGTGTAATCGTATAATCGTAAACACATGCTCATATTAAATATAATCTCGTATGAAATCTCATGCCCGTAAATCATCATCATGCTGCATGCTCAAGTTTATAAAATCATATAAAAGACTCGCAAACAATCCGTGAAAAGAAATGTCCACTCACAGACTGGCGTAACGCATATCGCGTTAACCCGTGATCCGGCGGAAAGTCCCTCGCCAAAAGAACGATCACGAACACCTGAATATTCACAAAATCCATATCTCAAACTCATAATCAAACAATACAAATCAAACCACGAGAAACCACCATTCTCGGAAACACGAAATCCAAAGTCGACGAATCGTCGAAAATCCGTATATGTATACCACAATACCTCGCTTTACATTCGGACGCTCAACTCGAAAAACGAACCTCACCACTGCGATCGGGGCGCGATTTCGAGTCAAATGACATGCGACTTGTCGAAAGTCAAAAAGTCAACTCTGACCGTTGACCGCTGCCGTTGACCGCCGCCCACGGCGGCGCCACCACTGACCGGAGAATTTCTCGGCGGAGCAACCCCTATTCCATGCAAAATCATCCACTGAGCAACTTTGTCAACTACAACAAAGGCCAATTCTCACTCTAACTAGGTCAATTTCATGATAAACCGAAATAGAACACAAAATTCAAATCAAGAATTCTCCCAACTCAAACCGAATTGAAACTCCAAACCTACGTGGTTAGATTCGTGGAGTGAAGAGCTTCAAAGCCCAATCCATTTCATAGCTCAACTCATCCGAAATCAATGAACCCGAATCCATCCCAAAATCCTCCATTTCAAGTCGAAACATCTCCTTCCACCGTGGCCTAGGCCGTGCGTGGTGGCCGGAATCAAGTCCGGGACGTCGAGGCGAGAGGGATGATACCAGCCCCATGCCGTGGGGTGGCCGGACGGCGAGCCACCGCCATGGCCGCCGGTCACCGTCGAGTACACCTCCCAAGCTCGGTCAAACCGAGTCAAACACAGTCAAACAATAAATTCACCTTTTGACTTTCCCAATAAGGCAAGTCCACTACTTATACTTCATTTAATAGTTTCCCAAAACGGAAACTCAAGCTTATCCATTTCGGCAAACTTCAAACACGCGTAACTTCCTCGTCGTAATTCTGATTCCAATAATTCTCGCGGTCACAAACTCGTCTCGATGTACTCTTCAACAATCACCTGAATTCAAACACATCGGCCAAACGAATAAAAAGTCAACCCTTCAAAGCAACACACATTAAATCGACTAAATAATCAACAAACGGCAAAATTTGCAACCAATTCCTCGTAACTCCAAATCATGCTCCGGAAGTTCCCACAAACTCGAAATTAAATTCCGAACAACTTCCGTGAAGAAGCCGAGACCAAATTCTCGTCCGGTAATTTAGTCGCGAACAAACCCGCCATTTAAATCTGAACTTCAAATATTCATAACTAATTCCTCGGTCGTCCAAATAACGATCCGGAACCGCCCACAAACTCGTAATCACACGTACAACGACTCTCGAGAAGAGACCCAGCTCCAATTCTCGGCCAATAATTAAGTCGTTTACGAGTCTGGCGATACAAATAACTGCCGACAAACTGCGACTACGCAGTAACTCATCAATCAAGCTGATCATACTGCTGATTCTGGTCCGGGTCGTCACAAATCCACCCCCCTTAGAAAAATTTCGACCTCGAAATTTCTGAGTCTGTCGGCTAAACATAGGAGCACTGCCTCTGCATACTGCTCAACTCACCAACGGTAATCTCAACTGAACAACTCTGATTACAAACTTCACAATAGGAGATAATTCCGTACTGGAATCCCTGTACCCTCAAATCACAAATCCGAACTGGCTTACACAATCGCCAAGTGTTCCTGCATAAAGAACCGATAGGGTACACAACACATAGCAAACCTGAAACACAGTTCCGCCACACGGAACACAACACACATAAAAGCCAACATTATAGGCGATACCGAACCACATGGCATAACACAAACTCACTCCAACACAATGAAGTACAACATCGTTCCTCAAAACGATGTCAAACAATATCAAAATCACAGTGGACAACAACCTGGTACTGCAAGCAACCTCGAACAGCTGAAACTGTTGGTCCCGAATCCTCCGGAACTGCAATACCGAGATACACAATATGCCCTCCAAGGCATGAATAGTCCTCGAAGATCACTCGCCAATCCGAGGATAAGATCCGGTACTAACTCGTAATCTGGTCCCCAATGCTCGCAGCAAAGCTTGCCAACACACAGTTGTAGCTGATTATCTCGGTCAGCGAACCGGGACACAGGTACACCACGTAGATGGCCAACCTCCGTCAGACACAGCTATGTCAGCCAACCACTGGAATCATCTCCGGAAGTACAAGGAAATGTACTAAGTCCGTCAAACGGTCTACAATGGTCTAACATCTGGTACCACAAACCAAAGTACATACATACACACACAATCACAGCATCAATCGCCACATCGAACCGGAAATCTCAAATGGCTGACACTTCTCGGCAAGTCTCTGCCTCCGAGCCACCGCCAGTCAACAAACGTGGCATCTGCACACACGAACCGCTATATTGCTCTTCATGTTGCGTCACGAGTAATAAACTCGAAGTATCGGACACAACTCCACGTAACTAGCGCCAAATGCGTGCAAAACCATGAGCCTCGACATCATCACACACTAAATCAGCTTCCGTAGCGCACACTCGGCTAAAACGGAAACTCGAGCCACACACACACATGAAACACTGAAACTCCTAACTCCCGACTGAACGCATCATCAACAACATCATCCCAAATGGATAATCAAAGTACAATCACCAGCCATTCTCGAACAAGCTCAAATGTACAACCATGGTCGGTAATCGACTCCCTCCATCTACACTGCCTCAAGCCCAAATCTGGCCGAAAATGCAAGTGGAGGAAACTCAAATGATCAGTGTACGTCCTACACTGCGCTGCACGCCATAGCTATAGTGTCTCAAACTCTCTGATGCTAACACAAGAACAGCTACACTCAATATCATACACTGGATACGTAGCTACACAAAGTTCCTCTGCCTGGAATCATGAGCCACCGCTCTGCTACACAGCATCATACATAACCAAATCCAATCCTCGATGCATCGCCATAACCCACGAACTCGTCGCAGTCATCAGGTAAGGTCAAAACCAAAGCAACGGTTAACCATCCTGCAGGAGTAAGTAACTCTCCTCGCGTGCATCGAACCACTCGAGCTTGACGCCTTCTTCGTCAATCCGGAAAGTAGAGTGGCAATCCGGGAAAAATTCTGCACAAGCCGTCGGTAATAGCCTGCCAAACCCAAGAGAAACACTGGATCTCTGGTACAATGGTAGGTCAACCCCAAATCAATACAGCTTCTAACTGGTAAGGATCCACGCTAACTCCCTCGGCTAGCATCATATAGCTCAACATCTTCACGCTGATCAGCCAAAACTCACACTGGCTAAACTTCGCAAACAACTGATCATCTCGCGAAGTCCGCAAAACCGTTTGCAACTGCTCCAGGTACTGGTCCACACTCTCGGAGTACATCAGGATGTCGCCAACGAACATAACCGCAACTCATCCAGAAACTGTCTGAACACCTGGTCCATCAAGTCCACACGATCTACAGAGCATTGGTCAACCAATGAAGTGATCAAGAACTTCAGATGCTCGCTCCGAGATCCGAAAGCCACATAGCCACATCTGACTCATCAAACCTCAACTGATGGTATCCGGACCCGAAATCAACCTTCGAAAAGAGTGAAGCTCCCTGGAGCTGAACAAACCACTCGTCAATCCGAAGCGCAGGATACTCGCTCCTCTCAGAAGCAAATCAGGTCTCCGGTAGTCAATGCACCACCACATCGAACCATCCAACGTCCATACACACAATGCAAAAGCACACCACGCAGGTACGCTGGGTCCCATAAAATCTCTTGAAATCTCCTCCAGCAACTCCTGGAGTCGAAACTGTAGCTCCATCAGCTCTGCCGGTTCCGAACGACAAGGTGTCGGTAAAATGAGTCCAGCGCCTAATACAAGCTCAATGGTGTAGTCAGTCTCCCGAACTGGAGGAACATCTGATAACTCCTCCGGAACACACCAGGAAACTCAGGAACCACCTCAATGTCGACAATATCGGACACAGCAACCGTAGTATCCGCATCATAAGCTAAACAAACCACACAACTTGTCTCCACCATCCGCTCGACCATCACCGCGAAACAGCATCTCGGGGAAATCTGGTCGTCGAAACACAACCTCCTTCTCGAGGTACTCGAACACAGCCAAATGCATCGTCAGTAAGTCCATACTCACAAACACACCAAAATCACAACATCCAGTTAACAGATCCGCGGCTAAGTCATAACCTCCAACAAGGATCTCGCAACCTCCGGATGGATACAAAACTCTCCAAAACCTCGGAAGTGGAGATGCAGGTACAATAGCCATGGACATCAAACAACGGTAACCTCGGAGAAAAATCTGTCCTCAAACAAGGTCATGACACGAACTCTAACATGCCCAACTAGCCGCCCACATCAATTGCGACTTTCTGAATGGCTCGTCTGGAAATCTGGGTTGATCAAGCTCTAGAAATAGCATCATGATTTCCTCGTAAACTCTGAGCTGTCGAACCGCAACCACAGCTGGCTGAGGGCGCTCCCTCGTAACGTGACCCTCCTGGCCACCGAAACAGCAACTGTAAGTGCTCCACGAACACAAATCACCGCAACACCTGCTACGTGATAGGATCACCAACGATCGCCCAAACTCAGACCACAGGAGCAAGTCCGCTACTCTGTGGTCTCCGCCATCGTCAAACGAATTCTCTGCTTGATCAGATGGCCCACAACATAATCGATAAGGCCACAGCCTGATGAAGTCACTGATCCCGAAGTGTCAGAACTCAACCTCATCAAAATCTCGACTAAGTCCACTTTCTTCAAACCATCACATCGAAAACCGCGTACACCTTTCCTTCTCAACAGCCTCGCCACTGAGTGCCACACACTAAGCGCCTCACGGCTATCTCGAGGCACAACAATCAGACTCTCTCTGATGCTCAGGTTCAACCTCATTTCGAACCTTGTGCACCGCTTCCTCTGAAACCACATAACACGTGCAAACGGAAACAAATATGTGAACAATGCATCTCTGACTCAGATGGGTAAACACTCCATAGTCGAATGTTGGGTAGCCTGATGGAACCATTACCGTATAAACAACACTCTGAATGTAGGCCATGGAGTCGCAACTGGAACTCACACAATATAAACCCACCAAATACAACAATCTGACTCAGGCAAACATCACCGCCACAATTCTCAGCTCTGAGGCAACGTATAGATGCTCATACACACAACCAGGCAAACCGTGCCACACAGTTCACTGAACTCGGAATACCCATTCAAATCCGCAGTTCACTAGCAAATCACGCGTCGATTGATCCTGAATAGGATCCACAACCGAAACGACACGGAAAGCACGTCAGGAGGCATCCTAATGAATACAATATCGTTCACAACAAGTGGAACGTAATCATGGAACTTCAAATATTTGAAAGTATACAACACCCGGAATTTGATGATTATCCGCCGGCCGGTCGGGTCACCATTCCAGACATGCTGTACATTCTCAAATATCCTTAGTAATCACGACTACAGAAGTCTACAGAACCTATAACCTAATGCTCTGATACCAAGCTGAAAGGACCCAACCCCGATTTAGCTCCTTAAATCGGAATCAAACCCTTTCGAAAACACGAACCAACAAAAACTTTTCAAAATTTGGGCAGAGTTTCGTTACTAATGTTGAATTACCATTGCCTGCACGCGGAAAATACACTTCATCCTATGCCACAAAAAGCAAACCGTGGGCACCAATCCCATCCGGATTTCTCAATATATCAACAGTAAAGTAAAGTAGTAAATATATATGCACTTTACTGAAATCCAGTGTAAAATCGTATAACGTATTCAATAGGAAGCTCAGAGCGACATCTAATACATAACCATATACGCATACCACAGTAGGTAGAACAATAAACCTACTGGATGAAACAAAGTAGCTCGAGCACTATGCCTCCGACCACGACGTGCGACACCAGAGCCTGAACTGCAAACTGGGCACGGAAACCGAAAAGCCCAGGGGAAAGACAATAAACACGTTAGAGTGAGTGGACGAAAATCAATGTCTTTCACCAGTTAATATATATGTTATAAAAACATATGCGAGTCCAGGTAAATATAAACAACATAGTACACGAGGTAAAACTCATACTCCTCTAGTGTACTGAGCATGCAAGTAAAATCCCACGGGGTCACTCATGGACTCCACCGTGCTAGTACAGTCTAAACCACGGAGTCCCTGACTACCACGTGATTCTAAGCCAGAAATGGCCTCGGTTCCGGGGAATACGCCCCTCACCGGTCTGGTTGGGGAATCGCCCCTCCAGGCGGCCCTCCGTCGGGGATCAGCCGACGAGGCAAGGTGTATCGATACAACAACGTAACTGAGACTGTACTCTGTGTAAACCAAATCATAAACAGTTCGATGCAAATGCATGAAATAACATATAAGTGTATGTATATTCGTATACGTATATCCGTATAAGTGTAATCGTATAATCGTAAACACATGCTCATATTAAATATAATCTCGTATGAAATCTCATGCCCGTAAATCATCATCATGCTGCATGCTCAAGTTTATAAAATCATATAAAAGACTCGCAAACAATCCGTGAAAAGAAATGTCCACTCACAGACTGGCGTAACGCATATCGCGTTAACCCGTGATCCGGCGGAAAGTCCCTCGCCAAAAGAACGATCACGAACACCTGAATATTCACAAAATCCATATCTCAAACTCATAATCAAACAATACAAATCAAACCACGAGAAACCACCATTCTCGGAAACACGAAATCCAAAGTCGACGAATCGTCGAAAATCCGTATATGTATACCACAATACCTCGCTTTACATTCGGACGCTCAACTCGAAAAACGAACCTCACCACTGCGATCGGGGCGCGATTTCGAGTCAAATGACATGCGACTTGTCGAAAGTCAAAAAGTCAACTCTGACCGTTGACCGCTGCCGTTGACCGCCGCCCACGGCGGCGCCACCACTGACCGGAGAATTTCTCGGCGGAGCAACCCCTATTCCATGCAAAATCATCCACTGAGCAACTTTGTCAACTACAACAAAGGCCAATTCTCACTCTAACTAGGTCAATTTCATGATAAACCGAAATAGAACACAAAATTCAAATCAAGAATTCTCCCAACTCAAACCGAATTGAAACTCCAAACCTACGTGGTTAGATTCGTGGAGTGAAGAGCTTCAAAGCCCAATCCATTTCATAGCTCAACTCATCCGAAATCAATGAACCCGAATCCATCCCAAAATCCTCCATTTCAAGTCGAAACATCTCCTTCCACCGTGGCCTAGGCCGTGCGTGGTGGCCGGAATCAAGTCCGGGACGTCGAGGCGAGAGGGATGATACCAGCCCCATGCCGTGGGGTGGCCGGACGGCGAGCCACCGCCATGGCCGCCGGTCACCGTCGAGTACACCTCCCAAGCTCGGTCAAACCGAGTCAAACACAGTCAAACAATAAATTCACCTTTTGACTTTCCCAATAAGGCAAGTCCACTACTTATACTTCATTTAATAGTTTCCCAAAACGGAAACTCAAGCTTATCCATTTCGGCAAACTTCAAACACGCGTAACTTCCTCGTCGTAATTCTGATTCCAATAATTCTCGCGGTCACAAACTCGTCTCGATGTACTCTTCAACAATCACCTGAATTCAAACACATCGGCCAAACGAATAAAAAGTCAACCCTTCAAAGCAACACACATTAAATCGACTAAATAATCAACAAACGGCAAAATTTGCAACCAATTCCTCGTAACTCCAAATCATGCTCCGGAAGTTCCCACAAACTCGAAATTAAATTCCGAACAACTTCCGTGAAGAAGCCGAGACCAAATTCTCGTCCGGTAATTTAGTCGCGAACAAACCCGCCATTTAAATCTGAACTTCAAATATTCATAACTAATTCCTCGGTCGTCCAAATAACGATCCGGAACCGCCCAAAAACTCGTAATCACACGTACAACGACTCTCGAGAAGAGACCCAGCTCCAATTCTCGGCCAATAATTAAGTCGTTTACGAGTCTGGCGATACAAATAACTGCCGACAAACTGCGACTACGCAGTAACTCATCAATCAAGCTGATCATACTGCTGATTCTGGTCCGGGTCGTCACAGCAGGTATGAAGAGAACGATTAAAAAAGCAACAATGGAAAGGAAATAGAGAGAGTGGATTAGTTGGAATGTGATGAGAAGAATATGATAAGGTTAAATATGAGTGAGATGGTAAATGTTCCGAACACTCATTTATGAACAATAAAATGTAGACAACAAATATATTTGTATTCTTAAAAGAAAAATTATAATTATTTACATTTTTTTTCATATTTGATTTAATTATGTGCTATACTGTATATTTGGAAAAATATCTCTGTAAATTATATTTTTTGTATAATTATTCGGTATTTTATTACCATTATTTATCATAATCTTTAAGCTCTTTTTTTTATGTAACTCTTGATAATGCAACATATAATTGTCCGTGACTAAAAATTGGTTCACTCAAATATATTCTGACTTGGTTTAATGATTGACCTTGACTTTTATTGATTGTCATTGCATAACATATTCTAATAGGAAACTGGCGTCTTCTGAATGTTGAAACAATTGTGGTGATTACAACAATTCTGAATAATATACCTTGCAAGATATTCATATAGACAATATTTTTTGTACAGTTATTGGGAATATCATCATTTTTTTAATAAACAATTTGAGACCTTTTTTTGACATAACTCTGGATAATGTCACTTATAACTGTTCATGAGTAAAAACTGGCTTCGGCAAATATACTCCTACTTGGTTTAATGATTGTCCTTGACTTTTGTTTATGGTCATCGTATAACATGGTCGGACAGAAAATTAACGTCTCTTAAACGTAAATAGTTATTTAGTTTCAGTTGCATGTAATACTATTCTTAGAATATGAACTCTTTCTCTCGTGTTGTTTCCCGTAAGTATTTTTGCCTCAATTAGTCTCTCAAACAACCTTGTAATGATTAACCTGGTGCCATTACAAAGACCACGTATTTGATCTAAATTTCTTAATAACATAATTGGCATGCCAATTTTCAATATAAATTCATGCGTAGGCAATCCGCTAAATTCAGGCTTGTTCAAAAATTCCATAGGATAAAGATTGATATTATCGCTATTACCTTAATTGTATAAAATTAAATTCGAACTAAAATATGATTTTTCATCACCGAGTAATAATTTAATTACATAATTATTTATTTCACGAACAATTAAGTTTTTTGGAGTCACTATGGCACGCTCCCTTAAATAATTTACATCGTTATATCTATACGAAAAATTGGGACATGTGGCTTGAAAAATTGATTCTATGGGATCAACTGTGAGATCAATAAGTAATCTTTCGGTATATCAATCCAACCAACATCTGGATCACCTGTAGGAAATTTTGATTCTAATCGACCTTCTCCTATTTGTAGTATCCATTCAGCAAAATCTTTAATTTCATCTTTTCTGTGCTGCTTAAATCAATCGTCGATAATCTCATATTTTCAGTCAGATGAAATATAGTAACGGTAGGCCATAGATATGAATTATTGAATGATTTGTTTTGTATTTCCATCTTGTATTACCGACAATGTTTGTCTAAAATCTTCGCCAAATAAAATTGTCTTTCTCCCAAACAGTTCTTCTTTTTTTGAAAAAATATCACGGAGTGCCCTATCCACCGATTTAATGCACCATTTATTGCACATAGGAGTTTCCTCCCAAACTATCAATTCAACATTTTCAATTAAAGTAGAAAGATGACTTTTATTTATTTATATTACAACTCGAATCTTTATCTATAATGAGTTTTATTCCGAAGTGCGAGTGAGCTGTTTTGCCACTACAACATTTTTTAGTATTGCCGGCGATTTTTCCCCCAAAAGTCGCCGCAATACTTTTTTTTTTTTTACTATTGCCGGCGATTTTTTCCCCAAATCGCCGGCAATAATGCGCCGAAAATAGCAAAAAAAAAAAAACTATTGCCGGCGAATTGGGGGAAAGTCGCCGGCAATAGTTTTTTTTTATTATTATTATTGCCGGCGACATGCATGGAAGTCGCCGGCAATAGTTTTTTTTTTTTGGCTATTTCCGGCGCATTATTGCCGACGACTTCCATGCATGTCGCCGGCAATAATTAAAAAAAAAATTATTGCCGGCGATTTTTGGGGGAAAAATCGCCGGCAATACCCAAAAATCGCCGGCAATAATGGAAAACTATTGCCGGCGATTTTTAAATCGCCGGTAATGGGCAAAAATGTTGTAGTGTGCCTATAGGAAGTAATAACGAAGTAATACCTGATGAAGTAACAACCAAAACAATTTTACCTTTGGATCATGATAGTATTCCACACAAAAAAAATTCATGTACCACCACAACCATATACAAAGAATGATCTTGAGTTCTTTTCTTCGACAACTTTGATCACCTCATCATATATAATTTTTTTATTGGTATTTAATTTGGTGATCAAGTCAAAATGTTCTTGTTTTAATGCTTCACAATAAAAAAATATTTCTTCTCTGATAAGCCTATTCTCGAGTTCATGTATTCGTTGTGACTTTGGCATTGGCAATTGGTGCTTTTTTAAACTACTGGAGGACATGTTAAACAATTTCTCACGTTCATGTAAAATAACATTCTTTAATTCATCATCCGGTATACTGAGATTTGGCATGTTAAAAGTTGATCTCATCTTGTGTGAAATATCATCAGACATGCTAACCCAATAAGCATCAAGTAAAACTCGAGGATCAGACACATTACAAAACAAAATAATCATAACAAATAAATAACGAATTTGAGCAGCAGTTGCAGTAAAAGTAGATTCCAACAATGCTTCTAGCCATTCTTTATCATCGTCTAGTAATCCCAAACCTCGACATGCTTCCTGATAAGTAAAGTATGCTTTCCCATTAACTATCTTTATTGCCCTAAAATCTGTACATCCTTTTTGAACATTCAAAAGCATTCTGAGATAGTACAATTCACCGATATTTGGTGGCACATGTGCTATTCTAATGAGAACTTGATATTTTTTTTCCTCCGTGTCCATAACTTCTGAGTATTATTCCATACAAATTTAGTAGAAAACTGAGTGTATGTTAATTTCTTTGCCTTCTTATAAGTCTTGTTTGCAATAAACCACGCAGTTAACATTGTAGTTTCTATGTCCGGATTGTTTAACATATTATGAAGAAAAATAGATTCACGAAAACAAACATTTTGTTATTAGGCAAATGAATCTTCAAGTATTGAATAGCAGGATATCTAGAATGAATGGAAAATTCGAATAAACGCCACACAGACTCATGAGGAGTTAAGTATCGACAATTCAGATAATTTTGGATTTCATCATTTACATTGTCACGAATCAATGCGCGAGCTCTATCTGGTCCTTTATTTATATACTTGAATAAATATTTTATTAACATAGTCCGAGAACACGATTCAACAGTTATATAAGCATTATACCTTAACAATAAATTAGCGTTATAGGGTACAACATATTGCCGACTTTAAACCCTTTTTAACTACAAAACGTGAATCATTGTCACGACATCTATATTAAGGAGACTTTATTTCTTGAAAGATTGTGCTTGAAATAAATGCTTCTGGAAAATGCTTCGTGCATAATTTGTTTTTCATAGACAAAGAAGATTGATTAAGTTGACCGTAAGAACCATGAATCATACACTGACTAACAATTTCAAACAATTCTGGATCAATATTTTTATCGGACAATTCAGCTGAAATTATAGAATCTACATCATCTGTTGTATAACACTTGTATTTATTTATAAGCCAGAATAATAAATGAGCATGAGGCAACCCTCATTTTTGGAATTCAATTGTACAAACATGAGCACAAACTTCTCCAACGGGTTTCTCACCTTTGATATGAGCAATCATATCGTCTAATTTTATTTTAAAAATTCGACAAATAATATTAGGACGATCTTCTGCTTTGTATCCAGGTCTTTTTTCAAAATATTTCAAAATTTTCGACCATTTTACATGGCACGTGAAAGTGACGAACAAATCTGGGTTATCATATTCTCTACAAATTGTCATTGCATCTTGGTAATTATTTATCATATCTCTTAGACTGCCTGTGTGAGAAACAAGAAGCTAAATTATTTTGCCAACATCAGAACGTAACTTTCGACAATTCCATTAGAAGTAAATGTAGTTAAATTATTCCATGTTTCAGATCTCAGTTCTGGTTGGTGATGTCTCACATATTCTATACGATTTTCTTCTACAGTTGCATATGTATCAACTAAATATTGTTGAAATAATTTACCACATTTTAACAAAGTGCTCGATTTGCCTGCCCTATCATGAATTTGATAACATGCAAACTTGCTGATGGTTTATTTTTTTTTATCATCACCATCACCTGACATCGACTTTAATAGTTCACCCTAACCAAAACTGCCAAGCAACCAAACTGGATTAATATTATAATGTAATTAAGTTTAATATTTCCCACTTCATTCTCTATCTTAACTTTATTTATAAGGAAAAATATAAACTAATAGAAATCAGCATATACAAAAACATACACAATAATAAACCGTGAGCGACAACAATTCAATAATTCCTATTTGAAGTAATATTTTAATTTGCGACAACAATTCAATAATTCTTATTTGAAGTAATACTTTAATTTTTTATACTAAACATTATATCAAACAACTTGAAAAACATAAATATATATCTGATTGTTGATGAAAATGTGAAAAAAATAAACAACGTTAATCTAAAGTTTACAACACCAGAAACAAACCGCAGTGTAATTTGCATATAACCTTTCAAGTATGTAGAAAACATAAAAAGAATTTTAAAAACAATATAAATTGGAAAACTTTCATTTACGGTCTAAAGAAGTGGTAACCAAACAATAAGAATTAATTTTCCTATTTTATTTGATTCATATGAATTAATCGAGAAATCAAATTTGTATAAATGACACCAAAAATAAACTACATATCAAAAATACATATTTGTAGCATTAAAATACAAACAACTAATTAAACATCTAAATAACTAAGGATCATATAGTATGTAGGCAGCTAACATGCAAACATATATTTAAACATGCAAACAACCAGAAATTAACAGCTTTTTATATACACTTTATCAAGCCTATTTTTTATCATCTATTTCAGTCAAACAGATTATCTATTTTATCATCCTATTCACAGATCATCATATAGTATCATGGATTATTCAGAGCTCATATTAATCCCTAAAATACATGACAGATGAGCAGGTATCTCGATGGAGAATCATCCACACAAACATAAAAATCAACCAAAAAAAGATGATCTATTTTGACGCTTTGAACATTAATGCCGTATAAACTTTATCATGCTATGTCAATTTCAAGATATATGAAGCAAAAGAGTAAACCTGTCTTGAGAGAGAAAGATTGAGAACCGGAGAGAATAATCAAGTGATGTGAAATCCTAAATAAACTTCTCTTCGACTATAAAAAAACACACAAAAATAAGCAAAATCTCACAGTTCAACCCATTTACAAAAATACATTACATTTGAGCTAAATTTACATAATGATCTCTAATAAACCATAGAAATATTCGAAGGTCTAAAGAATTAAGAACCCATCTATCGAAAGGTAAGTTTTTGAAACTACATATAAGGTTTAAAGAGCTAAAAACCCAGCTATCAAAAGTTAAAGATCTCAAAACCTTCCATGGAGTCCAGACACCTAATCTACTAACCAACAAAATACTCTGTGATGACCGATCCAAGTATGTGTTTTAGGATGTTTATCATCACACAGAAGCTGCTAAGAAGTTATTTGGTAGAGATAAAGTATATGCACCCCTAATAATACATACATGTAACATGAATCAACACATACGTACAAACCTCCTAAACCATAATTCCATGTTACAAACAAAGTCAAAATCACCAAAACCCAATAACTTAAAATTCATACCTCTAACTTAAAAAACGGTAATCTAAAGTTTCTAGCTACCATCATCTTGCTTTGAATAAGTGAATCCATATCACCAATGGTTACATACGAACATCATGCTCTGCGCATTTGTTTAATGATGTGACTGAGTAGTAAGCTATGCAGCAATTTTCTTTCTTTCACGTAAATTAATCGGTCTTTTAATTGGCTAATCAAATGTGTGTAATTAGTAAACCCAGATTCAAATTCAGATATGAAAAGATTTCACATATGATAACAACTAAGTCATCTAAATCCTCATAGAAAAAAATACATGATGCGAAAGTGTACCATGACACATTCATTGACAATAAACTTTACTCATTAACCTTATCCTATTGCTCACAAACCTTATCCCCTTACTCATTAACCTTATCCCCGCCCACAAAAACTAAGAATACTCATGTTGCATTAATCATCTCTTCAAATTCAATACTGTGTATATGTTAGTCAATCAAAAATCTATCTTTCACAGTAATGTCAAATAAAGCCTAGTACTTTGGCAAATAGCAACTATACATAGCAAAAGTACCAAACCAATACCTCAATTCCAACCCCAAACTCAAGCCACCATTATAAACTATACTAAAACACATACTATCAGTACTCAACTACATTAACAGTGTAATCAAAACTCAAACTAAGCAAAACAAACAATAATTAGTCCAAGTTCTCTTCCATTTCAGTAACAGTGTACCAACAAAAAAAAAATACATAACCAAACAAAATAAAAGAAGCAAAAGTAAAAAACGAAAACCTAACCTGAATCGAAAAGGTAAGAGAAAAGGACCGATTGAGAGGCTGACACTTAAACACGGCTGTTCTATAAGAAACTTGACTAAAAGATTTGTATTGCTCTGCAAAAAAACACATTCAAAAAACAACTCAGTGTTAAAAGTAACCCACAAAGGGAGAGTCACCACCATCTCATCCACTTAGCCTAAAGAGAATACTTAAAGGACCCATATACATACATGGTTTAAGTTGTACGATTATAATTCTTCAGTTCCTAGCTAACTTTTTGGAAGAAACCCGGATACCCAAATCGATTGAATCCAAGTCATTGCGGAAGAAACCCAGATGTAAAGAGAGATGAAAATGATGAAATCCAAAAAAAAAATAGAAACCCAGTCATCATCAATAAACTTCCGATAATTTCATATCAGTTTTTGACAGGAAAAAGAGATACGTATCTTATATAACAAAATCTCAAGTAAATATATATATATATATATATCAATCTCAAGATGATGTTTTCCCAACACAAAATCTATCCCAAATTTCTTATATAACAAAACCCATTATAGTAATTATAAAAATTCTATTCCGTAATCAATCTCAAAAGGGTGAAAGTACATGTGGATGCAGATGATCAAATTGCGATATCAAACCTAGTTGGAAACGGAACAGACAATGTGAAATTTAAACTCGGCCTCCAAAAATAACGAAGGATAATGTTATACAGAAGAAACAGAAAAAGACTACATCAATCAACTAAAGAGATAACAGATCATTATTTATACAGGTCCTATTGTAACAATCATGAACCAACAATCCATAATAGATTGATAGCCTAAAAAAAGTTGGGAATTTGCATTTTTCGTCTTCATCTAAATTCTCATTCACCTATAAACCCAATACTATATCGATCATAATAAAACCCAAACTATGATTCGAATAATGTAATGGTCTCTTCATTTGTTTTGTTCGATAAACTATAATGGCTGCCAAATAAAAATAAAACCCACAAACCTGAGATATTTGTTCAAATAATGAAAACCCAATACTATATTGATCATAATAAACAAAACCCACATCTGGATTTCTCACTCATACCAATGGAGATCCACTTATATAAAACCCATTATAGTATAAACATTCTATTCCGTAATCAATCTCAGAGGGATGAAATTACCTGTGGATGCAGATGACCAAATTGTGATATCAAACCTCACCGAAAAAGGGGGAAGAGATGGAGAGAGATCGATGTTGGGATTCAGGAGGTTTGGTTCGAAACAGCGGTAAATATTGAGAAATCAGAAACCCAAATCGTGAAGGTAGGAGAGAAAAACCCAATTCATGAGGAGAGTAAGAGTTGAGAAAGAGAGAGAGAGAGAGAGAGAGAGAGAGAGAGAGAGAGAGTAATCAAGAATAATCAGTGTGCTTTTGTTAAAGGAATGAGTGACGTTGTGATGAGAGTAAGAGTGAGGTTGAGATGAAACTGACACTCCCCGTATGTATCACACTATTCATCGATGAATAGTAGGATCACAAATATTATATAGTAAATTTTCAAAATCAGTTTTGTCCATGTGCATTAATAGTTTACCTTCGGCAGTGTTTGAAAGGACCCGACTCTGATTTAGTAGGCTAAACCGAAATCAAACCCCTTCGAAAATATGACCTTAAATTTTTTTTGCCAGAGTTTACTTTGAAATACATGAGCCAAAATTAAAACCTGCAAAGAGAATCACACTTCGAATATTCCACAAAAGTCAAACCGTGGGGCTCTGTTCCCCATCCTGATTACTCAACATCATATATATAATAAACCACAAGGTTTACAAGAAATCCATAAAACATTCAGGAGTAAACTCAACTGAAAACAAACATAAGTATTCAGAGCGACGTCTATACACATCATATACAATCAGAAGATCGAACTAAAAACCTACTCGAACTGAAGTGTGACCTGAACTCTACGCCTCCACCGTCGACGTGCAACCCCGAAATTCAAACTACAAACTGGGCAAAAGAAACCGAAAAGCCCAGGGGAAGACAAATAAAATCGTTAGAGTGAGTGGACAAAAATAATAATATGTCTTTCCCAACATATAAGTATATATGCTCATAAAAGCATAATTGGAGTCAATGCACATGAAAATCCCGACCAGGTACATTTTCTCTGATCCATAAAGATGCACATAAATTCATGCGGGGTCACTCACGGACTCCTCCTCATAGTACAGTCTAATCACGGGATCCCAGACTCACACGTGATTATAAGTCTGAAAGACCTCGGGTCAGGATATCTGTCCTTCCCGGAGCATCTCGGGGATCAGCCGAGAAGCCAAAGCATCGATGTTACCTCTATATCTGAGACTGTACTCTGTGTAAACCAAATCATAAATACTTTCCATGCATATGCGAAATCGTAAAATGCATAATCATAAAATGCATACTTGTATGTGCATAATCGTAAATGCATACTAGTACAATGCATAATCGTAAAATGTATAATCATAAATGCATAATGTAAATGCATAATCAGGACTCGCTAATCAACTGTGAAAATAAAGTGTCCACTCACAGTACGAAGCTAACCCTAAGGTCCGGCGGAAGATCCCTCACCAAACACTCGATCACGATCACCTGAATAACAGGGATACGATCAATACATATTGAAACACAACATACAGAGCTAATACGTCAAGAACCCTGCGTTCTTGAAAGACGTATCGCTCGAAATATCGACGAGGATAACAAAATACCCAAAATACATCCAAACAACCCTCGTCCAAAAATATAACACTCAATTCAACTCAAAAACCTCACGACTACGATAAGGACGCGATTACGAGCAAAACGGTATAAAAAATCTCCAAGAATCCCAAAAAGTCAACCTCGCAGGAGCTTCGCCGTTGACCAACTCCAGCGACCCATACCTCAAAATCTTCCTCTCCTCAAGCCTAACACTTTTCCTAAAAGTCACCACATCATCCAACCACCACCGTGGCCGGAATCAAGCTCGAAAGCCACGGCCTCCATTGATTCCGGCAAGCTCCAAACGTCATCCAATCCTAAAATCTCTTTACCCAAAAGCATCTATGGGTTGAGGGGAGCAAAACCCCCAACCCCAACGACCCCAAAACTAGCCAGAAACTGCCACCCGAATCCAGTAAGTTCCAAGAACTTCACCGAGTTCAAACTCCCTCAAATCTCCACCAAATCCACTCAAACCAAGTTCAAATCAATAGGAAATCACAAGAGGAAGCTAACCATACCAAGATTGTGGCCTGAGGTGGCCAGAATCAGAAAGTCAGCCGGTGGTTAAGAATTTCTCCGGTGAGCCACGGTCAACGCGGGTCAACAAAAGTCAACGGGTCAAAACTGGTCAACTAGGCCCAAATGTGACTTTTCGACAATTCCACGACTATTTCGATATTTATACTCGCGACCAAAACGATCAACAGTCCAAAATGAATCGAAACCAATCGGATAAACACAACTAAATCCAACGGCCGGAAATATTCATAACTTATTCCACGTAAGTCGAAATAATCCTCCGAAAACTCACACGAGCTCAAAATCACGTACACTACAACTCTCGTGAAGAAACTCATATTGAATTCCAAACCAAAAATATCATCGTGAACAAACCCGCCATATCAATCAATTACGACAAACCGCGACTAATCATGAAACTCGCAAATCAAGCCAATTAACATACAATTTCCGGTTTAGGTTGTTATAGTGTTATTAACACGCTGATCATCTTTTGGAGCTTGATGTATTGACTAGTGATTGTACCAACCATGTGTGGTGATAAGTCATAACACAATCAACTTTCCTAACTAGACCGATATCTGATTCTGGACGAGGTGGCCGAAATTAGCCCTGAAAGTCGGCGGCCTAAATTTCGCCAAAAAACTTCAAATCGAAATTTTGGCACAATCGAGCCACGCCAGAGCTCGAGGTCGGTCGAAAAACACTCACAAGGAGAGGGGATACAAAACCTGTAACCTCACGCTCCTAATCGACGCCGTCAATCGCCCCCTCCAATGGTGGCGATTCGGCTGCGATTTCCGAACGGAAATCGCTTTGATTCGTCCATAATTTTGGAAATCGGGTTGATTTATCTACAATTTTACCAGAAAAGTTCAAATAAAACAACCCATATCATTCTACACATCACAAGTATTCAAGTTATACCTCAATTGTCGCCAGAAGTGTTGCCGGTGACGGCGACCGATTTTGTCCAAAAATTTAGTTTTCTTGGCTCTTTTCCGCCATCAATCATCAAAATTTAAACCGTCAATCGAAAGAGGAGGTCGGGGCCGTTCTATTCAGACCATTTTCACGATCAGAGGTGGCCGAAATCTGCCACACCGCCTCCACCGACTTCAGCGACGATTTTTGGGCGGCTGGAGCTCAGGTCAACGCAGTTGGCCCGAAATGGAAAGTCTAAATTTCTATTTTCGGAAAGTTCTATTTACATGTGCGAGATTCGACTAACTGATTACGTAAAATAGCACAAAACTTTCGCTGACCATAATTTCTTCATCATAGCTCCGATTTTAACATTTGACGTGGCTACGAACTCGACTTAACGAACTCTACGACTTTTCTCAATATACTTTCCTGAAAACTTAACTAATAAAATTATGATAAGAAGGCCATCGATAATAATTGATGGTAAAAACTAACTACGTTCCTCGATTAACCTTATACAAATCTTAAACAGAAAATTCTCGAGACAGGTTATTACAACCTACCCCCCTTAAGAAAATTTCTTCCTCGAAATTTACGCATCTACTAGAAAAAGACCTACGCGTACAACTCTCGCATGAGTTTATATGGCCTGCAAGTAACATCCACAACTGACAGGGGTTATTCGTAATACATTCACCATGTATCACTCTATTACGAAGTTCTGTACTTCTAATCAAGAGTCTCAAACTACTCACTATAAGCCTGGTACATGAACTGTAACGTAAATACCTGAAAATATCAGATACCCGTGCCAACTTTATTGGCAAGTACTATTGTCAGATGGTCGGGTTAGGTTAGAGTGGCAATGGTTGAGCCAAAAAGTAAACATATGGCTCAAGAAAACATACTCTCAATAAAACACATGATCCCAGAAAATATCAGAGGATCAATTTGACCTCTAATATAAACTTCATCTTCAATTTCACAATTATACCATGTCCTTGATACTCTATTTGTCCCGTCCACAACTATGGAACCGCATCTTCCTTTGACATAATAAGTGTTCACATTCGTCGCAGTTTCAACATGCCAAAGCGGCATGAATCACCACCTCGATGGTCGATTATCTGAAGGTATACCCAACACGGATACTCGATTAACAAAATCGTTTCCGAGAAACTCTACTTCTTGAAGTTTTCTAAATAAGCACTACAGCTACACTGGTACTCATGCCCATGATTCCCTCCACTAAAATAAACTCAAAACTAGATCAAAAGATACGAGTATTGGAAAGAGAGTTACTATTACCCAATTAAGTAATAAGGATCCGATGTATAGCTACAAAATGCTACCACGCTCATCCAAAGCTTCGGCGATAGCACTCAGGAAGCAAACTCCGTTAACATACTACTTAACTCCACCTTCTTGTTGCATGAGGCCTAAAAAAATAGCTCAAATTCATCTTAAACAAAGAGAAATCATTGAATTGAAACAAATGTGAGTACTCATTCTCGTACTGGAAGAAGAATCGAGAAGCTACATATGACACGCTAAGGATTCTTGTAGAACAATAATAAATAATGTGCTGGGTCAATGTATTAAATCTCTAGGATTCGCTCTCAACATTGACGACATCGAAAGTCTCCCCTAGAAGCATCGCCATGTACTCAACTAATATTCAAGTAAACGTTATAGATTAATAACTAACGAACTATAGGCACTGTATTCTCATACTTCCCCCATCATCGATTCAAGAAGAAGTACACAGTGCTGCTCACCTGACACTTCCCTTCTGCAACACGTATGATGGCGACAACCTCTTCATAGTGCCCCCCCCCCCCCTCCCAAAAAAAAAAGAAGAAGAAGGGGAAAATCTAACTCAAGATCACTTATCTTTACTAGTGCCACTTATACTCATGCAACCGACAAGCCAACATACTAAGGTTGTCGACATATCATATTATAATGACTTCCCAATCGAGAATCGTGATAACCTAATCTCATAACAAGGTCTCCCTACCGACTTACACAGAAGTTCCCAAGGAAGACTACATTTGATTTCCCGCGCAACACTACACTACAGGGAGACTAACCACAAGAGACCTTCATTAGTCATCCCATATTACAACTCCAAATCCAACAGATTTGGAAAGAACTAACATCATGATATCGATGACTGACTCGCGATCCTACCATGTCGTAGAAATCATCAAAATATGCCATGACGAAATATTCTGGAACTGTCTGGTACACTACTAACAACAGGTTTTGCTGAAAATCATCGATCACATCTATGAGGCATGACATTGGAATTTGAAGAGACTCACTAACATCTAAGACACACCTTAAAGATTATCTTATACCATTAGTGATCCATATACCTGAAGGCATACGAAGAGATCCGTTGCAGTCAGACCATCGAACTCTAAGAATCACTAAGAGTATAAGATAATCGACTGGATCATGAACCTAATGCTCTGATACCAACTGACAAGACTTGCCCTAGATTACTATGGTGGTAATCTAGGGTAAGTCTTGCATGAGCCATATTAGAGTATCTAGCACTACTTATTCGGTACCAGCTACCCTAGCACGAGTAACCCTGAACTTCAACTAAGAACCTACACTGAGAAAACAGAAGTTGTGGACTGTCATGCCTTACACTCTGGACAGTCACGACTTCAACCAACTAACCTGCAATATGGGAAATTTAAAATAAATGGCTCAGGAAAAGGCATAAAAAAACATAAAACGTTAGAGTGAGTGGACCAAAATCATAATTGTATGATATGCGTAAAACTGAAAAAGTATAACTGTATGTCTTTCCACAGTTTCTACTAAATTTGATCCGAATTCCAATATCGTTTTACTGAAATAAAATGGAGGTGATAGTTTAACGTGTTTGTCCTAACCTAGAACAACTATATGTATGAAAAGTACTGGTGATGGGATTGTCTACGATATTTGTCCTAACCCGAGACAATCTAGGTCGGGCAGGGTGTTTGTCCTAATCCAGTCCGACCGGTTATCCGATGATCATCCGTATAGTTAAGACATCGATGCAACTAAATGAAACCATCACAAAGTAAGCCTCGAAATTTAAATTCTCTGAAACATACTACATAAACATATAATCAATGAACTTGCAAGCGACTGTAAAAATAAAGGTCAACTCATATGTAATGACCAGAATAAGAATGATATGTTAATTGGCTTGATTCGCGAGATTTACGAATAATCGCAGTTTATCGGAATTAGTCGATATGGCCGATTTGTTTACGACTAAATTATTGGACAAGAATTTGAGATGAGTTCCTTCACAAGAATTGTAGTGTACATGATTTCGAGCTCGTGGGAGTTTCTGGAGGATTATTTCGAATTACGAGGAATAAGTTATGAATATTTCCGACCGTTGGATTTAGTCGTGTTTATCCGTTTTGGACCGTTGATCATCTTGGGTCGCACCTATAAATATCAAAATAGTTGTAAAATTATCGAAAAGTCGCATTTGAGCCGTTTGACCATCATTGACCGAAGTTGACCCATGTTGATCGAGTTGGGTCGAGTTGACCCGGTTTGATTTCGCCGTCGGACTCGGCGTTTTCGGCCACCTTCGGCCACGATTTTGGTATGGTTAGCTTCTTCTTGAGATTTCCTATTGGTTTGAACTTGATTTGAGTGAAATTGGTTGTGTTTTGGGGTAGTTCAGTTTCGGTGAAGTTTAGGGATTTCGCTACCGTCGGGGGGGGGGGGGGGGGGGGGGGGGGTGGTGTTACGGCGAGATTTGACGTCGGGTTGGTGGGGGCTTTGCTTCCCCTCAACCCCTTGATGCTTTTGGGTGAAAGAATTTTGGGTTTGGACGCCGTTTGGAGCTCGTCGGAATCACCCCGGAATTCATGGAGGTTGTGAGCTTTCGAGCTCGATTCCGGCCGGTGTGTTTCGAAATGGAGGTTAGTGTAGCAGGAAAAGTTGTTGGGCTTGAGGAATAGGTGAGTTATGGGCTTCCTCCGTAGGAGAATTTCACTGTTGACGCCATGCCGCCGGCGGCAACGGCGGAGCTCCGGCGAAGGGTTGACTATTTGGAATTTTGGGGAGTTTTATACCGTTTTGCTTGTAAATCGCGTCTTGAGTGTAGTCTTGAGGTTTTTTGGTTGATTTGAGTATTATATTTTGGGACGAGGGTTAATTAGGTATATTTTGTGAACTTTGTAATCCTCGTCGATATTTCTAGCGGTACGCCTTTCGAGAACGCGGGGTTCTCGACGTATTAGCTCGATATGATGTGTTTCAATATGTATTGATCGTATCCCTGCTATTCAGGTGATCGAGATCGGGCGTTTGGCGAGGGATCTTCCGCCGGACCTCAGGGCTAGCTTTGCTCTGTGAGTAGACATTTATTTACATTGTCGTAGCGAGTTCTTGGTTTCAGTATTTGTTTCCAATACAATGTTTAGATTATTTATCGTTTTAAAGGTAGTGTATATTTTATTGGTGATGACATTTATTTATTTAGCATCGATGCATTGGCTACGCGGCTGATCACCGGTAGTTCATCTATCAGGCTTGAGAGATTTGCTTGATATGCCGACTAGGCTTGAGAGATTCGCCTAGTTTATCACCGTTGGGCTTGAGAGATTCGCCCGACCTGCTACTTTGACAGGAAAATCCGCTGGAGTGACGACTTTCATTTATTTAAGAACTCGCATTATTTTATGAATATATAAACGGTGAAAGACATATGTTTATTTTCGTCCACTCACTCTAACAATTTTATTTGCCTTTCCCCTGGGCTTTTGGGTTTCCGTTGCTCAGTTTGCAGTTTGGGTTCCAGTGTTACACGTCATTGGTGGAGGCATAGAGTTCGGATCACTCTTCAGTTTCTGTAGGTTTCTTGTTTGATCTACTCGTTGTAAATGTTGTATATAGGCGTCGCTCTGAGTACTTATATTGTGTTTCAGTTGAGTATACTCCTGAATAATTCTGTATTTCTTGTAAACCTTTGAGTTTATTATATATATGTTGTTGAGAAATCCGGATGGGGAACGGAGCCCCACGGTTTGGCTTTTGTGGAATATTCGAAGTGTGTTTCTTTGCAGGTTCTAATAATGGTATGTCTTGTTTCAAAGTAAACTCTGGAATTTTTTTTAAAGGTCATATTTTCAAAGGAGTTTGATTTCGAATCAGGCAACAAAATAGGAGTCGGGTCCTTTCATCATAATATTGTGCCATGATTTCCACCAAGCCATAACATGTCTATTGGCGTTTCTAAACATCTGTTACTAGCTGCTAACACGTCGTCCTGAAACAACGATTATTATTTAATAACTAATCGTCAAAAATTATAATGAATGGTAAACAAGCCTTATCGTTGAGAACCTCGCATTCTTGAATAACGTGCTTCCTGAACTAATGATGAGTTTTAATCAAATTCCAAATTCTAATTCTTGAATCTTTTTTAAAGCCGTAACATATTCCTCAAACATTTCGCAACTGGAGGTCGAATCGACAATCGATTAAATTATTTAATAATATCATAAAATTATTTAATTACTATCCGATTAATTCTAAGTCCACACCAAACTATGTCCAATGCATTTAGTATCCTCACCAATAAACTTGTTTGGAAAGGACCCGACCTAGACTTAGCTACCTAAACTAGAATTAGTCCCTAACGACTCTACTAACCTTAGTTTCTACTCACTAATTGGAAACTGAAGCAGAGCTACAAAACTCAAGTGTCACGTAATAAAGAAAATTTTCATATATTGACTCACTACTAAAATATAAATGATGGACAATTATTTTCAACATCAGAGCAGCTAGACAATCTAAACTAACTATGTAAACTAAAATACTAACTCATAGGATCAACCTTAGATCATACGGTGAATACTGCCATGCCATAAACTACATACGCGCCTGACCTCAGCTGAAACTCTGCAACCTGGATGGTTGAAAATGAAAGGCCTAGGGAGAGACATAGAAAATAATAAAAATCGTTAGAGTGAGTGGACGAAAAGTAAATGTTCATATTAAAATAAAATAAAAACATAACTATTATGCCTTTCATTATAGAATATACATAAAATGATGCGAGTCTAAAAATATAAACGTCCAGATCAGATTCCTGGGACTATTGAGTACTATATGATATGTGGAGGCTGTGACTCGGGTCAAACGATCATAAGCCCGAAGACTGCCCAGGTCAGGTTCCTGGCCCTTCTGGGTATTATGTAAATCCTCGGGTCAGGTCTCTAGCCCTACCAAAGCGTCTCGGGGATCAATGCACGATGCAACAACTATGACTATGCTATGTGTAAAACAAAATCATATATGCCTCCATGCAAATGCATAATCTTAAAATGCACAATAGTAAAATGTATAAAATAGACTTGTAAATTGACAGTGAAAACAAAAGTGTCCACTCACCTGGATCATAAGAAACTCAATAGTCGATCCACTAACTCTTAATTCGTACATAGCATTCCTAAGCCACTCAAAGATCTAGTTTAATTAATATAGTATTCTAATCGAGTACAACTAGAGCATATAAGAAATTTGATATGATTTGTATCCCGAATACTCACATTCAATTTTTGAAACCTGAGTGTCGCTACTCTGCCACATCGCGATATCAAACATATTCGTCCTGCTATGACTCCAAGCTTCATAGAAAGGTGAGCATTGACTCGACACACTACGAAAAATCATGTCAAAGGTGTTGAGTTGCATCTGAATCCTAAACATACATAGAAACATTACGCAAGTTCCTAAAATCTATGAAACTACTCAAAAACTAATACGAATCAATTAACGAAACTCCCTATGAAAAATTTCTCTTTGGGGTCATCGGAGCTTCACTGCGCACGGCGGTGGCCGGAATTTGACTGGCTCCAACTCGAACAACCTGCACATAGAAATGTTCATCTCAACAAGCTCAACAAAATTATAGAACAACCCAAAGTGAAAAACATGCTGAAAAACGTCAAAATCTACCTTTGAAATCTGGAACCCTCGCTGGAAAATCAAGTTGGCGGTCGCCGTTGTCAGTCCATGACATGACCTAAGAAAGGTCACATTTGACTCGTGGCAGTGCGAGCTTCAAAACCCCCAACCTTGCGCCACCCAACCTTGGTTGTAGCGCTGCCTCCATCGTCGGCAAAATCGAGCTGAATCCCTAGATTTTTACTTTGATGGTTAACAATGGTCTGTGAATTAGAGGCTAAAACATTGGGAAATTGGAAGAGGAAGCCAATGTGAAGATTTTGACGCCAAGGCTGACCAATTTGGTGGTCGGCCTGTGGTGCTTTGCTAACTCAACCATCACGGGGAGAAAGGGGTCAGGGAGAGGAAAAAAGAGAGGGGTTGACCACGTGTTGACCCCATTTTGACCAAAAGAAAATTTTATGACTTTCCAAAATCGGATAGTGGGTATTTATACCTCGAAACTTATCGAAACGTAAAATTTCTGATAAACTCCGATTGACCAAAACTTTCTTTCTCCAAATTTAACAATTTAATGTGTCCACGTACTCGGCTCGAAGAGCTCGAAAATATTTTCCTTTACAACTTCTGAAAAGAATACGAGTCCAAATCAAAACTTATAAAAAGTCAATTTTAGTGGCGACGAATTTTGATAAACGTATCATATAACGATTAATTCAACAAATAACTCGACTAACAAATATTAAGTCGCTAATTTAGGTTTGGATCGTTACATGTCGCGTCGAAACGAATCCAACGATATAAAACTTGACACAATTCAAAAACTTTTCCGGTCAGACGCGCCGCCACAAATGACAGCGTGTGCCGTTGATCCGCCACCGACGACCACCACTGATGGTGGCGTTTGACATATCAATCTCTTCCTCTCATTGAGCCCAACAACTTTTCTAACTAGACCGATGTCTGATTCTGAATGAGATGGCCGAAATTACGCTGAAAGTCGGCGTCCTCAATTTTGCTGAAAAACTTCAAATTGAAATTTCGGTGCTGTTGAGCTACGCTGGCGCTCGAGGCTGGTCGAAAAACACCAATAAGGAAAGGGGCTATGAAACCCTAACCTCATGCTCCTAATCAAAGTCGTCAACCACCCCCCCCCCCCCCAAACGGTGGCAATGATAACGCCTAAAGTGACTACTAAATTAACACTCAATAATCAATCTAGACGAAATGCAATTTAAAACCCTTTTGTGTAGATGTAGCATTGGTAAATAGGGTATCGTTCTTAACCGGGGATTGTAGGGTGTTCACCTGCATGAAAACGTTAGAAAGTATGGGGGGAGTTTGAATTGGTGTTCTAATGACCTACGAAATTAAAGACAAAAAAATGGCAAGTAAAACACACTTAGAAATCCTAGGACTCTATCATGCTTTATACTCATAGACAAGCAAAACAAACAAGAATCAAAGAACCTAAACATGTTTACTAAACCGAAAATAAAACCTATCTAATATATACATGTGATCATCTCATCTTTTTCTCTAACTCTTTATAACCTAACCAATTTCATGCAACCTAAAAGTGCCTACGTCCTCAACTATATAACTCATGTTAATTTCGTGATTAAGTGCTTCGGGACTCCCCTAACACATCAATAATCTAAACCGGGACTCCCCTGCATTCAGATTAAGTATTAAGCATAGAATAAACATGTATAGCAAAAAACGTAAGAACTAGAAGATGGCAGAAAATTAACTAAAATTATATAACCAAAATCCTTTACAACTTCACTCCAAAGAATGCCAAAAATACAAAGAAATAAGAGAAGAGTTATGGTTACAGTTTTTGTTGTCGGGACTCCCCTAGACTACTTGGTGTAAGCTGCTCTTCAATGGAGATGGCGAAATACTTCGGGACTCCCCTAATATTTCGGTGGAGGATGGTGTTTATGGCGTTGGAGGGATGGCTTCTTCAGATTTGGTGCAAGGGAGGAGAGGTAGTGTTTTGGGCAGAGCTTTGAGTACTAGAATGAGAGATGATGATGAATGAGCCGAAGTCTTCAATTTATAGGCACAAGGATGAGCTTGGTGCACAAGGAAAATCTCTTCTTTCTCTTTCCGGACAGATCTGACCCTTTTTGGTAAAACGGACATTCCAGGAGCTGTAGATCTCCAAAAATTGCGATCTTGGTGTCGTTGGAAAGATAATTCAAAGATCTTTCCAACGAGGTATCATATGCATTAATCAGAGGTCTGGGATGTTCGCAATCGTCTGAAGAAGTTGACGGATTATTTTCCTGATTTCTGATTTGAGATATCTTGCCAGATTTTGTTCTTCTTGATTCCCAAGGAATATCTAGTCCGAATTTGGGCATAATATCTTGGATATTTCGGTCTCAAATATGGTAGTGAAGATACACATGATTCGGCAATGAATTAGGCAAGCAAGATATGCAATATTCGGCCAGAATATACTCCATGCGCACCATCTTCTTTTCCTGGTTTGACCGGGACAAATGACACCATTTTTCATTTCATTTGGGTTACTAATTCTGGAAACCATTTGGTCACACTTTTTAGAAACCATTTGGAACCCAAAATTAGTAACTTTCGCACATGATCCCGTCATCATTTTTCTGCTCTTCCGGAAATTCCTAGTGAGATTAGGAAACTTCGTTTCTTCTTCGTTTTAGCTTCAATGCTTCCTTTCATGATGTAGACGTTAATTTCATGGCTGACATTCATTCCTAATTCGGGTAGGGAAAGATCATTTTCCTAACCAAATTGGGAAATTCTCCGCTTAGTGCATTTTTAAGCTCAATTCTGCCTCCTTTATTGATTCCTCTTTATTTTGTACCTAAAACGTTAAAGTAAGTTAGAAATGAAATACTTAGAGCCCTAACGAAGCTAAATGAAGGGAAAAACATATTAAGAATCACGTAGAAAACGTGTAGATCAAATCCCCCACACTTGGACTTTGCTAGTCCCTAGCAAATACTTGGACACAAGTTAAAAGAAAAGCAAAAGAAAGAAAGAAGGAAAGGTTCCAACGTTGGAGCTAGTCTCCAAGTTGGAAAAATCTAAGACTAAAAACAAAACAACTAAGCCCTTAAGTTAAAGATGTCTCAGAAATTTTTATAAGTGTATGGCGATGACATTGCAAAATTTCAAATGATAATCAAGCCATGATTCATGTAATGAACAAGTAAGACATGGTGTAAACAATGGTGATGTTTAAGGCTATGCATGTTTCGAATGAGGTTCAAATCAACTCACATGGATTCTCTCATCATATTTTCACTCAAAATGGATAGAAGTATTTGAAAACCTCATGAATGAATACTTGCACAAATGAACCAAACCATATGCTTACTCATGCGATTTACTCCACAGATTAACTGCTACTCATCTTAAGGATCAAAAAGGTCTTTTGAAGGGTTGTAATGGGGCAAGGCTAATGCATTTAGAATATAGATATGTGGTGGTAAACACGTTCCAAAGACTTAGTCGAAATATCAAAAACTTCTTGAAATCAAACTCCTTCATCTTTTCCACGCCTCCATGGTCAATTCTTCATAAACAAGGGCCAAATTTCATTGTGTTGGACCCAAACTTCATTATTTTCTTCTCTTGATCCAAACTTTGTTCTTTGAACATATCGCCAGAGAGCTTATTTTCTATCTTTTTTTTTTTTTTCTTTCTTTCTTTTTCTTGCTCTCGATTTTTTTTTCTTTTATTTTCTTTTGGCAATCACACTTTTTCAGCTTTTGGACAAGAATTCCCCTCTCTTTTCTCCATTCACACGCCACATTCCTTGATACTAGCTTCGAAATTCTTCACCAAGTCTTTAGAACAAGGGTATGAACTCTACACTAGGCTAAGTGTTTAGATGCATATAAGGTCAACGAAATAAAGGCTCAATGTAGGCTCAAAAGTGGCTTTCTAGGGGTGTCGCAACTCGTGCGCTCATATAGGACTCATGGCAATTTGGCTAAGTGGTGGAAAACCTAAGTGCCTTTAATCATATCCAAAATCAGAGTATATGTCAACTATAAGCTTTGCAAATTCGACATGAGTAAGTTCTAGTAATCTCTAGTTCATTAAAATCTATGGCAAGTAATCATATGATGCACATGCTTAGTTTTGAGACTAATGCACGAAATTCTCTCCAAAAAGAAATATATAGGCTCAAAACTCACGTTTAAGGTTCATATGACTTAAACTTATTCTCACATGCGAAATCTGTACCACGTTTAACTATCCATATCTACTACATGTCATGACACTCAAAATAACTCAATTAACACAAGAATCATGAATGCAACGCCATATGTATGTTCAAATTCAGTCCATTTTCATCATCGACTAACTAAGGGCATCCTAAGACTCTTTAAAAACACTAAGTTAAACAAAAAGACTCAAAATACACTAAGTATGACTCAAATGTTTTTTTTTTTAGGGCATCATCCACCGGAAAGTTCCATTGTCCGCCCAATTTTTCAATTTTATGACTCAATAAAGTTGTAAACCCCTTCCCCCACACTTAAACTCTACATTGTCCTCAATGTACCAAAGTAAAGTATAGAATCAAGTATGAAAGAGAGATCTACGAAAATTCTATCTAAGAAAATTAAAAAGCAACGACAAAAATTAAAAAGAGAGGGAAGAGAATGCAAATCTGGTTTGTAGACTCCTCCATTGGGTTGCCTCCCAACAAGCGCTTGTTTTTTAAAGTCTTACAGCCTAGACGTGATGCTTCAATTTTGCTCCAAGAATGGCCTGAATTTTGAGGGCATCTCCTCGACGTTTAGGTCCTTCAATTTAGGGGTAGCCATCCATAATTACCGCGTCGGTTTTGTTCATCTAAACAACCTCCTTCTCTTGCGTTTGCCTCCTTGTTGTGCATAACTTTTTCATATTTTGGCACTTGTTTAATGCACTCAAGGGCATAAGAAATTTCTCCAAGTTGGACTCGTCAGACCTACCTGAAAACAGTTCACGAGCAAACGTAGAATTAGCAACAACCAAATTTGAAGGAATAGGGTCATTACCTTTTGTTGGGGCAAGTTGTTCAAACGAATGTGCCATTGTGGCCCTAGGTGCCACATTTTCAACCGAAGATGTGGTTGAACCTCTCTGAAAAAGAATGTGCACAAGTTAGTAAATTCATGTTACAAGTGAGAAATCGCAGAAAATGAGCACAGCTGCAAGAACAATTTATATAGAATTATTAGCATGTCAAAATGCAACGAAATTTTATGAGCAAGAACTAGACACATATATACAATATTCCGTAAATTTTCAGATTTTTCCGACACCTGCAGCTATGTCAAACAATTTTCACAAAACAGAAGAATGATAAGTCTCGAAAATTTTATGAACAAGTATATGTGATTAATCCTTTACAAGTTTATATGCACAAACACACAATTTCAACATAGTATTATGTCCAAGCATGTCCAAATTGAGTGCGCCTAAGATTTAAAGAGAGTACACGAAATTGGCCTTTAGATCTTTCAATGGACGTGCGACCCGCGCGATAAAGTATGCATTCTCAATCAATCGGCCTTGGATCAATCGAAAAACATGGCCAGTAGGGATAGAGATAACGCGAGAGGTAGGACTAATTTCGAGAAACAACCCGAGGCTACCGTGATCAAGGGATGTACTCCAATGATGTTTCTCTTTCTTAGATCCAAAACCTGTCACCAGTCATATCCCATCTAGACACCATGTCCGACATTCAGCCAATATTTCGAGAATAACACACTCCCTCAAGTTCTTAGTAGACTCCGCCCACAACCTTGTATTTCGAATGAAACACAAAGGGTTAAGGAGATAAACCAGAAAAAGAGGCGCCATCTATTCCAAAGAGTGAGACTTAATCAACCAATTTCATGTACTCAATGTAAATTGAAGACTTCCTTTAACGTGTTAGATGGCTGCAAAACAAAGGTTAGTATGAACAAAAATTAAAATTATAAACATGTATGTATTATTTACAAATTTCAGAACAACTACACAATCCAGAATCGCACAGTTTGAACACAGCTGCATGTCAGAATTTTCCAGAATTATTGGTTAGTCCGATTTCAATGAAATTTTACAGCCAAAAACTAGACACACCAATGAACAACTTTGTAAATTTTCATAATTTTCTAAGACCTCTAGCTACGTCAAATAAATTGCACAAAAACGGGACAGTAGGTGTTCCGAAAACTGAAAACCAAAATAAACTTATTTACACAATTTCACATATGCACAAACGAAAACACACAAATAAAACTTAACAATCCCCGGCAACGGCGCCAAAAATTGATAACGCCTAAAGTGACTACTAAATTAACACTCAATAATCAATCTAGACGAAATGCAATTTAAAACCCTTTTGTGTAGATGTAGCATTGGTAAATAGGGTATCGTTCTTAACCGGGGATTGTAGGGTGTTCACCTGCATGAAAACGTTAGAAAGTATGGGGGGAGTTTGAATTGGTGTTCTAATGACCTACGAAATTAAAGACAAAAAATGGCAAGTAAAACACACTTAGAAATCCTAGGACTCTATCATGCTTTATACTCATAGACAAGCAAAACAAACAAGAATCAAAGAATCTAAACATGTTTACTAAACCGAAAATAAAACCTATCTAATATATACATGTGATCATCTCATCTTTTTCTCTAACTCTTTATAACCTAACCAATTTCATGCAACCTAAAAGTGCCTACGTCCTCAACTATATAACTCATGTTAATTTCGTGATTAAGTGCTTCGGGACTCCCCTAACACATCAATAATCTAAACCGGGACTCCCCTGCATTCAGATTAAGTATTAAGCATAGAATAAACATGTATAGCAAAAAACGTAAGAACTAGAAGATGGCAGAAAATTAACTAAAATTATATAACCAAAATCCTTTACAACTTCACTCCAAAGAATGCCAAAAATACAAAGAAATAAGAGAAGAGTTATGGTTACAGTTTTTGTTGTCGGGACTCCCCTAGACTACTTGGTGTAAGCTGCTCTTCAATGGAGATGGCGAAATACTTCGGGACTCCCCTAATATTTCGGTGGAGGATGGTGTTTATGGCGTTGGAGGGATGGCTTCTTCAGATTTGGTGCAAGGGAGGAGAGGTAGTGTTTTGGGCAGAGCTTTGAGTACTAGAATGAGAGATGATGATGAATGAGCCGAAGTCTTCAATTTATAGGCACAAGGATGAGCTTGGTGCACAAGGAAAATCTCTTCTTTCTCTTTCCGGACAGATCTGACCCTTTTTGGTAAAACGGACATTCCAGGAGCTGTAGATCTCCAAAAATTGCGATCTTGGTGTCGTTGGAAAGATAATTCAAAGATCTTTCCAACGAGGTATCATATGCATTAATCAGAGGTCTGGGATGTTCGCAATCGTCTGAAGAAGTTGACGGATTATTTTCCTGATTTCTGATTTGAGATATCTTGCCAGATTTTGTTCTTCTTGATTCCCAAGGAATATCTAGTCCGAATTTGGGCATAATATCTTGGATATTTCGGTCTCAAATATGGTAGTGAAGATACACATGATTCGGCAATGAATTAGGCAAGCAAGATATGCAATATTCGGCCAGAATATACTCCATGCGCACCATCTTCTTTTCCTGGTTTGACCGGGACAAATGACACCATTTTTCATTTCATTTGGGTTACTAATTCTGGAAACCATTTGGTCACACTTTTTAGAAACCATTTGGAACCCAAAATTAGTAACTTTCGCACATGATCCCGTCATCATTTTTCTGCTCTTCCGGAAATTCCTAGTGAGATTAGGAAACTTCGTTTCTTCTTCGTTTTAGCTTCAATGCTTCCTTTCATGATGTAGACGTTAATTTCATGGCTGACATTCATTCCTAATTCGGGTAGGGAAAGATCATTTTCCTAACCAAATTGGGAAAATCTCCGCTTAGTGCATTTTTAAGCTCAATTCTGCCTCCTTTATTGATTCCTCTTTATTTTGTACCTAAAACGTTAAAGTAAGTTAGAAATGAAATACTTAGAGCCCTAACGAAGCTAAATGAAGGGAAAAACATATTAAGAATCACGTAGAAAACGTGTAGATCAGGCAATTCGGCCACGTTTTCCGAACGAAAATCGCGTCGATTCGTCCATAATTTTACCTGCAAAGTTCAAACAAAAAAACCTATATCATTCCACAGATCACAAGGATTCAAAATATACCTCAATTGTCGCCATAGGTGTCGTCGGCGCTGGCGACCGATTTTGTTCAAAAACCTAGTTTTTCTTAGCTTTGATTCGCTCTCCTCCTCCATTAATCATCAAAATTGAAACCGTAAATTGAAATAGGAGGTCGGGACCGTTCAATTCCGACCAATTTCATGGTCGGAGGTGGCCGGAATCCGTCGCATCGCCTCCATCGACTTTTGTGGCGATGGAGCTCGGGTCAATGCGTTTGGCTTCAAATGGAAAGTCTGACTTTTTATATTGGCATAAAACTTTCGCTGACTATAATTTCTTAATTGTAGCTCCGATTTAACACTTGACGTGGCTATGAACTTGTTTTGACGAACTCTACGACGTTTCTCAATATAATTTCCCTAAAACTTAAATAATAAAATTCTGATAAGAAGACCATCGATAATTATTGACGGTAAAAACTAATTACCTTTCTCGATTAACCTTAAACAAATCTTAAACAGAAAATTATCGGGATAGGTTATTACAAATGCGAGATTGTCTGAACTCCAAGATTAAGTTACTGATGAGGGGAGTTCATTTCGTAGACATCAGGGGGAGTCTACATCACATATGGTTGCATTTGGAGTTGATGCGTTGTATTATTTTTTCCTTAGACCAAACTTTTATTTTTACCCAAGAGATTTTTTGTTTGTTTGACAAGGTTTTTAGTGAGGCAACATGTTATCCATCATACATTAGGATCACGACACACGGGGAGTGTTCCAAGAGAAATATTCCTAGTATCTCGGTGTGTATCTTGTCCTGATTAGAATAGAAGTAGATATCTCTGATTTATAGGATATTGCTTGTATCAGATTGTAATGTCTATTTAAGGTCATCTATCAATTAATAAAATACAAATTTCAGATCATATCTTTTGCATATCTATTTTATCCTTCACCACAAATCAAATTCTTCTAGTCTAATTTGATTAAAAAGAAAAGAGTTTTGCATCTATGATGCCTGGACTTACATGTCCCGTGAAGTTTGATGACTGAACTTTTAGTGTTATCAATGTGATGCCTGAACTTACATATGTTATCAATGTAATGTCTGAACTTATACATGTTATCAATATGGTGCCTAAATTAATTTTTTTTTTCTATTGCCAGCTTTTTTCCGTCAAGTTTTCTATTAACCAAACGTCTATTTTAAAATTATTTACAACATATCAAAAATTGATGATTGTTTTCCTCTGACACTTAAGTTTTCTTCCCAAAAACTATGCATATACAACAATATAATTGAGTAATCACCAATTCTATGTCAATTACTCGATTTTACTGTAGTATATGGATAGTTTTTGGGAGGAAAACTTGAGTGTCAATAGTATTTAGAGGAAAACAATCATCATTAAAGGCATTTTTCGATAATTTGTAAATAATTTTAAAATAGATATTTGGTTAACAGAAAATTTCATGAAAAAATGTCATCAATAAAAAAAAATATCAAATTCAGGCATCACATTAATAACGTTTATAAGTTTAGACATCGCATATATACGTTTAGGCATCATATTGATAACATTAAAAGGATAGACATCAAACTCCACTTGAACACGAAAGTTCAGACATGATCGGTGAAAAAAAACACAAAAGAAAAAGAAAAAAGAAAGCACAGAAACACAAATAAAGTGATACAGCGAGGCTCGATTGCTTGAAGCCATTTTTTTCGAAAATTACTGTAGTCAGTCCGGAGATTCTTCTTCTCTGCTAATCCAAAAGCGGCAAGTTGCAGGGAAGATTGGTGTTTGGAATGTTCAAATAGAGCAAAGTGCGCGTGGAAAAGTAAACAAGAATTTGATCAATGTCGAGCGGCAGTGACGTCGACGAAGATGAGCTCCTCCAGATGGCTCTCAAGGAGCAATCTCAGAGAGATGTGAGCTATCAGAAACCGATCAAATCCTCCCGGAAACCCGTCGTCAATTACGTCCAACCTCCTCCGGCGCAAGCCGCCAAGAAATCCGCAGTCGACAACAACAACAACAAGCAGCAGAGGCGGCGCGTGGTCGACGACGATGACGAATCCGATGTCGATATGCTCAGCATATCCAGCGGCGATGAGGACAGCGCCTCCCGAGATCAACAACGAGTACGCTCCCGAGGCGCGTCCAGAGCCAAAGACGACGAGGCTCTCTGGGACGGCGGTGAGCCAGGTTGCTGGAAGCACGTGGACGAAGCCGAGGTAACTATAAATCTCATTTGAATTGAATTGATTTGATTCGTCTTGATTTGATTTGATTTGGTTTGAATTGTCTAGTTATGTATGTGTGAGAAGCTAGAAGAAATAATTGATTTGATTTGTGATACTATATGTATGAGGAATCCAGAAGAGATTTGAATTTTGAGTTTCTTGGGCTTGTGCTTGTGCTTGTGTGCTTTGTGGAATTAGCTGGCTCGTAGGGTTCGAGGAATGCGAGAGACTAGAGTAGCGCCTGTGGCCGTGAAAGTCGAGCGTAAAGTGTCCTCAGCAGGTTTGGCAAGAAAGGGACTGAACACTCTCCAGTCCTTCCCTCGCGGCATGGAATGCATTGATCCACTAGGCCTGGGGTGAGTGGTTATATTCTACTTGTTCATGTTATATCTATGTATCCGAAGGCAAGGTTCACATGTTTGTCAGTGACCCTCACACGCCTGTATTTGTTTATTGTATCAGGATCATAGACAACAAGACCTTGAGATTGATCACTGACTCCTCAGACTATTCCCCGTCCAAGGATGACAAAGTGGATTATAGCCTTCGCGGTAAAGCACCAATCCCCTCTTTACAGTTTCGCTAAGTTTTAAGAGGTTTTACATGATAGGATAGATTAACAGTCAGTGGCTGACAACTTCTTCATGCGATTTTTTATTTTTTGTGTGCAGAAAAGTTGTTGTATTTCTCTGAAAAATTTGATGCCAAGCTCTTTATATCCCGGATACACCAAAGAACAGCTGCAGCCGATTTGGAGGCTGGTGCTCTTGATCTTAAAAGTGATCTTATAGGACGGACTCAGCAGAGAAAACAGTTGGTCAAAGACAATTTCGACTGCTTTGTCTCTTGCAAAACCACAATTGATGGTATTAAAATCAGTATCACATCTTCCATGGAGTATTGGTATTTCATGATTTTAATGTGAAACGATATTGATTGTTTTGCAGATATTGAGTCAAAGTTAAAACGAATTGAAGAAGACCCCGAAGGTTCAGGGACTTCTCATTTGTTCAAATGTATGGAGGGAGTCAATTCGTTGGCTAATCGTGCATTCCAGCATTTATTTGAGCGACAGGTCGGTAGGACTTGAATTTTTTATTTTATTGGAGGTTCATGGATGCTCATTGAACTTAGATGATATAAGTTTCATAACGCTTTTGAATGATTATAGGCTGAAGCCGAAAAGATTAGGTCCGTCCAGGGAATGCTACAGAGGTTTCGAACACTATTCAACCTGCCCAGTACAATTCGAGGTAGCATAAGCAAGGGTGAATATGACTTGGCAGTTAGGGAATACAAGAAGGCCAAGTCAATTGCTTTGCCTTCCCATGTATGCAACTGTCTCCACTCATTTATGTCGAGTATTTTGTTTTCCAACTTGAATATTTCCTGGGTTTATGAAAGTATTTTTTCGTGATCCACATCCCGTATTGATAAATAGTAAGCAACATGGGTTAGTTTAGTTTTTATTGGTTTTATTTTCTTTATTTCAATCTGTGGAATATTTGTTGCAGAGTACTTTTTTGACTACTGTATTATTCAATTGTAGGTAGGAATACTGAAACGTGTTCTTGAAGAGGTGGAAAAAGTGATCCATGAGTTTAAAGGCACTCTCTACAAGTCTATGGAAGATCCACAGATAGATCTAACAAATGTAAGCTTTCTATCTATATTATCATTATAAAATAATATTAGCCATAGTAAGCTAGCAACAATTTACTAGTAGTTAGAGCTTACAACATACAGGTTCTGTCTCATTACACTCTTTTATTTATTTGTTGCTTTTAATTTCCACACATCACTTCAGTTAAATAAAAATAATATCTTTTTGGAAAGCAAGTGATTAGCAATTGAAAAAGAATACTACTGTTGGGTGAACGCATGGTAACTGACTAAACCCTTAACTTGCAAAGCATGCCCTTTTCATACTCTATAGCTTGATGTTTACAAAATCATGAGTGGTGGTTCTTGTTTCCTTTTTGTCTTTCAGTTTAAATGTGTAGTCCGACTGGGGTTTGATCCTGTTTAAGTTCAGGGCAAAAGAAATATGTTAATAAATTAAGTATCCTGTTGTAGACACGAATGACCCGTTATGTACAGAAGATAGTTCCAGTAGTAGATGAAATGATTCCATTCAAGAAGAGTGCCCAACAACAAGATAAAATTTTGCAAGCGTGTAAACTGTAAACTAATACTTTACATAGCCTGGGAATTGTGAATGTAAATTCCTTGGATGGGATGGCTATGAAGAGTGAATATGCTAAGTTATAATTTACTTATACTTGTTAATGAACACAATTTGTACTTCTGTAGATTGTTGGTTTTGATGTGAAAGTTCAGTATGCTTATCAAGCACCCCTTTTTTTTTTTTTACTGGCAACATGGTTTCAGAATTCTTTTAACCTGCCATCATTAGTTCCTATAGCAGCTTACTTGAAGTTCCAGACCAAAATGAGGAAATGTACAAAATAAGTTGGGGAACTCATGCATCTTTATTAAAAATATATTAAGGACCCAGGCTGAGTGATTGGAGGTTAGACGCCCACCGATTTGAGCTCTTTGACTGTTCTGCCTAAATTTGGGACGCTTTGGGACAAAAGAGAACTGTTTTATATATTTTTTATTATATTTTTTTTGTGTGTAAACTTAAATCCCACTTAGGCAGGAAAATCGTTGAAGCCCACAGTGTTTAAGAATTGGAAGTACTATAGCAGTGAGTTAGGTTTTGTGATCACTTTGACTTCTGGTTCTTGGGGTTTTAAGAACTACAACGTCCGATCTATTTTGTTTGATTGGAAAGCAACTGCGGTCTTGGCTCTTTGTGTAGGGTGGTTGTCTAGCTTTTTCTTCTGTAGATTCATCGTCCACCTTCTGTACTATGCTTTAATTTCCAAATGAGAAAAAAAGATCCAGGAAAAAGAGAGTAGTGGCAAGTGAATGCCCCATTACTGTACACGGTCAGTTGAATCCCTCTATGGTTTGCATATGGATAAAAGCACTATTAAGTTGGAGCTATGTGAAATGAAAGCTCAGAGGAATAAAGATGAATTGCAGGTAGAGCAGCCTGTTGGTGACACATTCTTCTTCTTTTGGCACTGATCGCAAGTTTTATTTGTCGGCTCTTGTCATTATGCGTGGTGTTATTTGTATAGAAGTTTTTTGGATTTATTCTAGGAGTCGTTTATTTGGCAAAAGGAAATTTTGCTACCATGAAGTGGTGTGTAGGGTTAATCTAGGGAGGGGATTCGTTTGGACGGTATAATTCATGATAAGTACCATGAAGGTTTATCTAATAATGAGACTCTTTGGACCTATGGTGTGTAGGCTAACCTAGGAATTGGACTCTTTTGGATGGTCTTATTCATGCTTAGTCCACGAAGGTTTAGATTATAACGGGACATTTGAGAGTCCTAATAATATATACTGTTTATGGGAGGAGGCGAAAAGTAAAAAAATCATTTTAGGAGGAGAGATTGGTTTCTAGATCATACAAGAAGGTATGTTATCTAGTTTTTAAATCATTTGAGCGAGGTATCATTAAGATCCTGCACTTCAGGGTTAATGTTGCTTACATGTAGACATAACATTACTTTACTTTTTCTTGGCAACTAGTGCTTTACTTTTTCTTTACAATGTCCTTATGAAATTCTCTTTAGATAAGATGTTTATTTATTTTGTTTTTATGGTCAATGTAGCTTGAAAACACAGTAAGGCTGTTGTTGGAACTGGAGCCTGAATCAGATCCTGTTTGGCACTATTTAAATATCCAGGTTAGTAATTTATAATTATGCTTTGGTTGGTTTTTATCTTTTATTCTTTCTTGTTAATTTCTTCTGGCAATGTAGGAGTGATATGTATAGGTTCTTGTTTACCTATACTCCTTTTTTAGGTCGATGAAACATTCAAACTGTTCTATCTTATAGTTTAATTATTATTTTCCTTGTGACTATTGATTTTTGTTTTCAATGGCTTTTGGGTTAGAGTTCATTGAACAGAAGGGAAATACCAGAAAAAAAAAGAAGGAAAAAGCATAAATTGAAAACAACAAGCTAGGTTTGCATTATATTTGAAAATGGTACTATCCCTGAATTAGAAAACCAATACACATAAAGTGGTAATTGTCTAGTAATATACAAGGATTACAAGCTGGCTGACTTCACGAGAGTGTTACAAGTTTCTTATGCACAGGAATTGTAGCTGTTTGGTACTGTAGGTTATTGATAGTCTTTTGGGTGATATTTGTGTATTGAAATAGACTGACTTTTTTTAGGACTGCTGAGGCCATGGTATGGATTACATGAGGATTGAGTTTTCTTTAGGCTGCACTGTAGGTAGAGTGTAAAAATCATTCCTTTGATGTTATTGGTTTTCTGGAATTCTGTGGTTGCTATGATTATTCTGCTGAATGTGATGGGAGTTTTTTTTCTTCGTGTTTTCATTTCCTTGTCGAAAGAACAAATGGAGAAGTAAAAATATTTTAATCCTATTCTCCGATTCAGTTAGCTTTGGTTTTGAAAGATGGAGTCTCTTTGAAACTCCAACTTTTGGCTTAGTTTTAGCCAATCCTGCTTAGCATGTGATACGTGTCAGAAAAAGAGAACAGATGCTTGCTTATACCCAAATTGCAGTCGGTCTCCTGATTAACATGTGATACATGTCAGAAATAGACTAGATGAGAAAATGCATGGACCGTGTTACAATTCACTCTGGAATTGGCTATGTTTTGGTCGATTGTGTTATGGGCACTGAATTTGGAATGGGATTTGCCCAGGGTTTGTTGTGCTTCTGTTTAGAGCAAACTGTAGGGGCCGTGGAGGACAGCAATACCTGTTGTGTTTTGGCTCGTTGATCCAGTCTAGGAAAGTCCTTGTCTAGCAAGGAATGGAGTTGGCTTAGTTTTTCTATAAGTCCTAGGAGAGTTAGTTTATCCTTGTTTGGTTAGGATTTGTGTATAGACTTAAGATTAAGTCTATTAGGATTAGGATTCCATTTCCTATGATGTATTGGCAGCTTCTATATCTATATAGAACTGCTGGGGGGTTTTCTAAAGCAAGGCAGAAAGAGAGCAAGTGAGATAGAAAACAAGAGCTAAAAGTGATAGAGAGATAAGAACATGTAAAGATTGGTCCGAATGTGTGAACCTTTTGTCTGAATGTGTGAACCTTTATCTATTTTTCTATGTCTATTTGCATATACTCTTTTGTTTAGGATGCCATTGTAGTGGATTGGGTGGCCTTAGTATGTGAAATAGACAAAGCTTTCTGACGAAGTAAAAGTGATTAGTGCTGGACAGATGTACGTAAAATGATTTGAGAAGAAAAAAAGGTTTGGTTGCAGGGGATTTGATTGGAAAAGGTTTGTTTTGAATTTTCGGGGATGGGTTGCTGGTTCCTAATACCCCAAAAATAGTATGTTCAAAAGCTATTTCGAACAATTGGATTGCTGCTGATGGGCCAGTTCTTTTGAACTTACTGTTCTGTTATCTAATGCATTTGTGAGGCAGGCTATAATATATAGCTAGCAAATAAATTACATGAACATCATCTCTCGTCCTTCACCTTTGTGCCTTTTAATTAATTTAATAGTTATAAAAGAAACTTTTGAACAAGAAATTTCTTCTGGTAAAACCAGTTTAAGCTTTGTGAACAATAGTAAACAAAAACAAATTTATGCATAAAGAAGAATCGGTCCTAGAAAACCCTAACTCCTCCGCCTCTGCTACTATCACTTTGCTCATCTCTCCTTTCTGAAGCAAAAATGGTGAGAGTTTGTGTGTTGAATGATGCTCTTAAAAGCATGTACCATGCTGAGAAGCGTGGTAAGCGTCAGGTGATGATCAGGCCGTCATCCAAAGTGATCATCAAGTTTCTCATTGTGATGCAGAAGCATGGATACATTGGTGAGTTCTAGTATGTTGATGACCACAGGTCTGGTAAAATTGTGGTTGAGCTGAATGGAAGACTTAACAAATGTGGGGTGATCAGTCCTCGTTTTGATGTTGGTGTTAAGGAGATTGAGGGTTGGACTGCTAGTTTGCTTCCTTCAAGACAGTTTGGATACATTGTGCTCACATCATGGATCATGAAGAGGCTAGAAGGAAGAATGTCGGTGGCAAGGTTCTTGGTTTCTTTTACTGAGCAAGATTTTCATCAAAAGTAGGACCTGGCATTTCTGCTGCCAAGGGGGTTATGGTCGTGCTGGTGTGAAACATCATGGATCGCTTTTATGTTTCAGTTTGTGTTCGTTTTGGATGCTTAGAAATTTCTCTAATGGGATTTGTTGCTTCATTTATAAGATATTGAGGCTTGTTCATCCACACCATCTGGTGGTTGTGTTAAGTTATCAAATGAAATGCAGAAATTTTGGATCAACAAAAAAAGAAGAAGAATCGGTTGTGTCAGGGTGTAGACCTTGGATGGCGCCTCAGGTCAGCTGGACCTTTGCCACGAAGTTATGTATTTTGTTTATTTATGAACTTTTTATTTGATCTAAGACAAGGATTATTATTCTAGGTCTAGAATGATACTTTACAGCAAAGGGTTTACAATTTTTACTCTGTTTTGGAGGTAGAGATCAATTTCAACATGTGCTATTCTGTAGTTGTAAGGGTTGCAGACTTGCAACCATATCCATAACCATGACTAGACATAAAAATTATTGGTAGCATATGATGATCGTACTTGTATATATCTCCTGTATTACATATTGACTGGTGTTATGATTGCATTTTTCTTCTTTTAGAATATGTGGATATCAAATCTATCTATAAGTTCCCTTTTATATCATATAATTTTTCTTCTAAATATCAAATGAAATGTTTTTAAAGAGGTCGAACCGTAGATTCTCACAGTAGTCCTCAGAATGACAGTTAAGATAGCGACCAGTACTTGAATAAACAAAACAAGCGACTCTGAAACTACCTTCTGGTGCAGTGAGATAAAAACTTAATGGTCCAGTTGTAAAATCAGAGAAGGGACCCACTTACTGAATCTTCAAGTTTGTTTATTGCTCAGAATAACAGAATTCGAGGTCTGCTTGAGAAATGCACATTAGATCATGAAGCTAGAATGGAGACTTTACACAATGTTTTACATGAAAGGGCTGTGTTTGATGCAAGATGGAGGCAGATTCAACAAGATACTAATCATTCTGTGAGTGTGAACATTCAAATGATTATCCTACACCAACTGAGAGGTCTATGCTTAACAACGTTTTCCTTCACCAATTTCAGTCAGATGCGTTTACTTCTGGAAGCAATCACCTTCCAGCTGATTCAGTAGCAGTTGATTTGACCGGTGAAGAAGTGGATGCTCTTAGAGGGAGGTATATTCGTAGATTAACTGCTGTACTTACTCATCACATACCAGCATTCTGGAAAGTCGCTCTATCTGTTTTCAGTGGAAAGTTTGCAAAGGTATCTTAACATGTATTTTGTTTCATGCTTTAGTATTTTATCTCATCCTTTCGTGATGCATATTGCGTATAATTTTATGGATTTTATATGTTTTTTCATTGCAAATTTGTTTGACATTAAAGTTATGCATTATATATGGTTCTTCTTGGGTTTGTTATTTCCATTTTTGCTCAGTTGAAATATTTTATTCAACACTTGTCTATAAAATGTGAAAGTATGGAATACAATGGAGAGAACTGTTCATCCTTCTTTGTAAGGAACGTAAAAATTCACTACTTGAAATCAGTGAAAATTCCTGTGAGGAATATTTTCTCCTTTTTGGATAAATTTATAAAGTATGGTTGACAGCCTTGATGTAATATTGCCATTTCTGCTCACGTAATGTAATTAGAGAGCTGATGAGTTTCATCATTATCAAAATGATACGTGTTCTTACGAGCTGATTTAGTGAGAATGCAGAGGGAAAACGTTAAGTATATTGCCTATTCAACACCAATCAATGCATATTTGCCAAACTGATGACATATCTTTTTATTTCGTCTGGATAGTGTTATTTACGGTTCCTATCGTCTATTTAGACTCCTTTACCTTTTATTCTCTTATATGAAACTTTTTTCTGACTGTCCATACTCCACTGCTTCATATTAATGATTATACATACTACTCTGCCACATTGTATATGAAATTTTAGAAGTACTGGTTGGGACTGCTAATAGAAGTACCCAATCTTTTTGTCTGTTATAGATAGTGATCTGATAGTCTTTCCTATGAGGTGATTTCACATTTCTTCCCGTGCTCAATCTTAATCTAGCATAGGGATGATTTCCTGCTCATTCTTATGACTATTGGGGAGTGTTCATAAAAATACCCTAATAATTTTTGTTATATTCAAGTTATTATCTTGGCTTGTGAGGTAAATTCACATTCATTCTTTTTGATAAAAAAATTTCAGTCATCCCAAGTTTCCACTGAATCAAATGCTAACACTCCAGCAAATAAATCCGAGGAAAAAGTTGGAGACGGGAAGTACTCTACTCATTCTCTTGATGAAGTTGCTGGAATGATACGCAATACTATATCAGCATATGAAGTGAAGGTGAGGAAGCTGTTTAACATAGTCAACAGACAGCTTACTTTACAATACATTCATTACATGAATGGCCATCGCTATGAGTAAATGTTATTCTCCATTTAGTCATTTTCAATGAAGTTGCTCATTTCTGCTGTATATATAAGAGGCTTGCTCTCCCAAGGGACACATTTTAAGAGATATAAAGGGCTGAGCACATCCAACGGCTGTGATTGAAAGTAATTAACACGGCTCCGCCATAGTTTTTATGTCTTTGAATCACAACCGTTGGATGTGCTCATCCCTTTCTATCCCTTAGAATGTGTCCCTTAGGAGATCAAACATGGTATGTATAAAATATAAACTGAACATTTTCTTACCATCACATATATACATTCTTAGATGCTGTACTAGAGTGGACAAGTAGGCAAGCAACGCGTAGTTTTCAGTAATGTCGTCAATACTCTATTCATTCTGCTCTGTCATCTGTCTACTCTTCGATTACTTGTCCTGTTAAATGACCAAAAAAGTCAGATTATGTATGAGCTTGTATGCTTTTCAGTTTATTCGTTCTTTAATATCTTCTCTGAACCACTTTCTCTTTCTGCAGGTTTGCAACACATTCCGTGATCTTGAAGAATCAAATATTCTGCAACCATATATGAGTGATGCCATAATTGAAATTTCCAAAGCCTCTGAAGCTTTTGAAGCGAAGGAATCAGCTCCATCTATTGCTGGTATCTAAGCTTTTTCTCAACTCTCAATCTACTGAGTTCTCATTCTTTTCTGATGGATGGACTTATTTTACCACAGTAATTGCAACCCGAGCACTTCAGTCAGAGATTACAAAGATCTACATCCTAAGGCTTTGCTCATGGATGCGGGATTCAATAGTAGACATTTCAAAAGATGAGACATGGGTCCCAGTATCAGTTCTTGAAAGGAATAAATCCCCTTATACAATATCATACTTGCCGCTTGCATTCCGTAATGTTATGACCTCAGCAATGGATCAGATCAAGTTGTAAGTCTCTAAACCTCACATACAAGGATTTTCTGGAATTGTGCGAGCCTGGATAATCTGAAATATATTTTACTTGCTCATGATATCTTTGTCTGCGGTTACATTTTTAATACTGTCATTCAGGGTAATAGTCTCTACATATATGGTTTTTGGGAGGAGGAACCATTGTGGAGCTTGAACCGCAGTAAATCATATAGATGCAATTGGTATTTTCTACCAATGTGAAGCTCTTTATTGCGGCCTTGAAGTGAGAGGCTTTAATCATGGCAACTGTTAAAAAGTTCCATCCTTCATCCTCAAGTAAAAAGACGAGCCTATTTTAATGGCTGATGTCATATGTTGTATAAGATTGCTATCTATCGAGTGATATGTGTCTAATTAGCTTCAGGATGAAAATTGACTTTTTATATGCCATGTGAAAAAGACTATACCTGGAGTGTGCATTGTTCTTTTTCCGAACTTTTTACTTTTAGAAATTATATGAACTAAAATATGCAATGCAAAGGAACATGAACTATTACATACACAAGTTAAGTGGTATGACAGCTTGTGTTACATGCATCAATGCAGACATGTACAGCTCTTCAATCATTGTTGAAAATCTCAAAGCAATCGTACTAGAATGTTCAGTTAATAACATTACAAGTATTTTAACAGTAGAATCCCTCGTTATTTACTGCTTGTTAATTTTTAGGATGATTCAGACATTGAGGAGTGAGGCAACGAGGTCAGAAGACATGTATGCTCAGCTCCAAGAAACACAAGATTCTGTCAGACTTGCATTTTTGAACTGTATTTTGGATTTTGCAGGTATGAAGAATGAGTAGATAATATAATGTTTTAATGTTCAATGTTCATTATGCCCAGTCTTGAAGCTTATATTGACATTACTCAGGTCATCTGGAGCATATAGGAAGTGAGCTTGCTCAAAACAGATCAGGCAAAGGAGGTTCACACGTAGAAAATGAATATTCTCAGCACCTAGAAGAAAAGCTAATGTTTGATCACCAGGGAAGTGTTGTTGGTCCACATCAACAGTTGTTAATAGTCTTGAGTAATATTGGCTACTGCAGAGAAGAACTCTCTTATGAATTGTACAACAATTATAAACAGATCTGGCTGCAGTCCAGGTATGTGGTCTTTTAGTCCTCCCTTCATTGAACTGCAGAAAGATCATGATCTTTTTTTTATTTGCCCATCAGCAATTAGTTATAGTTAGGATCCATGAGATTTGACATAAATTGTATTAACCATAAGATATGATCATACATGGTTCAGCTGAACTTAGATTGTGTCTACAAGTCGTATACATCTTCATTAAACTACAAAATATTCCACCATATGATTTGGCTTGGGAACAATGGGGCATGAGGTTGAAGATAACTCTTTGATTATTCTGTCAAAGTACAACATGGCATCTTTGTTGCACTATTTGGAATCAAATTGGTTCCATTATAAGATCTTAAGAATACAATTAGGTTATCCAAAATAAATAGCGAAATCATCAATTTAGTCGAGGGTTAGTGGTTGGGTTGACGCTGGGTAAATATTGCAGATGAGCACAATTTCTTAGTTATTTATTTATTTCTCATTATCATTATTATTATTATTATTATTATTATTTTATTTATTTATTTTAATGTTTTTTTTGCAGTTTCTCTGGTAAAATAAAAATTGTCAGTAATACTGAGTGACCTCATTCAACTCCAGTCTTTTTGCTTATTAAATAATTTGTGTTCTTATTTCTGTAAAAGGGAAAGAGAGGAAGACGATAGTGACATAAAAGATCTGGTGACGTCTTTTTCTGGGCTGGAAGAGAAGGTTCTTGAACAATACACTTTTGCTAAGGTATAGTTCAATTCCTGAACACGTTGATGTTTAATGTATACCGTTCAGCTGTATATTGCTCATACATTTGAAGCCAGTAGGCATTGAGTTATGTTTCTATGCTCCTCAGTCTGAAAGTTCATATCTAAAACAATTCTGTTACACAGGCAAATTTGATCAGAACGGCTGCCTCAACTTATTTGCTAGATTCTGGCATTCAATGGGGAGCAGCACCTGCTGTAAAAGTAAGAAACTAATGGACTCATCATTGATACCTGAAATATTTTGTTTTCTTATTATTTGACGTGTTTTGCAGGGTGTGCGTGATGCTGCTGTAGAGTTACTGCACACTTTGGTAGCTGTCCATGCAGAGGTACTTGGTAGACAAGTAGTAGTTTCCTTGACTTGTTCTTTTACTAATAGTTTTGTGTGTGCTATTTTTCTTTTACATCCTAAATTAAACTTACCCTACGTTAACAAAAAATTAGGCTGTACTGCCATAAATAAGATTGTAAGTTCATTTTTTTTAAAAGTTCGTAGCTCTCGTTGGTTATCTTCTTGACAATAAGAAAGCAAATAATTACTTTTGGCAGGTTTTTTCTGGTGCTAAGCCTCTTTTGGACAAGACACTTGGCATTCTTGTAGAAGGTCTGATTGATACTTTCATTAACCTGTTTAACGAAAATGGCGAGAAAGATCTTAGGTCACTTGATGCAAATGGTTTCTGCCAGCTAATGCTTGAGGTAAAAGATTGTGTTGTATCTTTGTAAATAGAAATCCTGTACCTGGTTGATATATTCAGAATACACATGTGGGTGGTAAAGATGATAAAGTTGCAGTTGCTCCATTCCTTGGGGTTCTCGATGCCCACATGCTCTAAAATAGCTGATCCTGTTCTATATATGCCAAATTTGAGGAGATCATTTTGTAAAACCATTTCTGCATATGGAAGTATCATTAACATGTCTATAAAATCTACAAAAAGAAGACGAGAAGAAAATGTTGGGATTCTGGGTGGAATGTGGAAATATCATAACCATTTTATAAATGTAGCTACTGAGTTTCTAAGGCATTTTTATGTGGGTATAATATGCAGCTTGAATACTTTGAGACCGTATTAAATCCATATTTTACACCTGCTGCAAGAGAGGCTCTGAAGTCTTTACAAGGGGTGCTTCTGAATAAAGCCACTGAAAGTATGACTGAAAATGTGGAGCATCCAGGACACAACCGGCGAGCTACGCGTGGAAGTGAAGATGCCGTGCAAGATGAAAAACCACCAGGGATTTCTGTGTCACCAGATGATCTGATTGTAAGAACCTTACTCTTGTTAAGATTTCTTATCATACAAACTTCACATCTAACAATATGATTAGTTTACTTGATGTGGTCTTTGCCATCCTGTACCATTTATAGATGGTTAGTGTGGTTATGCAGAGGGATTAATGACACTATAGCGCTAATATGCATATATAAAAGGAGCTTCTTACAGCTGATCTGGTCTCCTGTATCCTTTCAGCTTTTTTATACATATATTTACTCAATTAACTTGATGGTCCTTCAGGCTTTAGCGCAGCAGTGTAGCTCTGAGTTACTTCAAGCAGAGCTTGAGAGGACTCACATCAATACAGCATGCTTTGTGGAGTCAATTCCACTGGACTCGGTGCCAGAATCAGCCAAACGTGCTTATGCTTCGTTTAGGGGATCACTCGATTCTCCCAGTAGAAACTATAGAGGTACAACTCATGGAAGAGGATCCCCAAGCTACTCAAGGAATAGGCGGCGATGAATTTGGCAGTGACCAAAGATTTCCAAGTTGTACCCTGTACTTGCTAGTGTTCTACTGTTGTACTGAATCCATATTCTTTCAAATCTTTAAGGTTTCCCTTCGTCTCTGTATCTTCATTTCTTTCTTTCTTTCTGAAACTCACTTTACATGTCCAGCTACAGCGTTCTATTTTTTGCTTGTATTATATTGCCAAGTTTTGTTGTCCTAGTAATTGCATGTAATATCCATTAGTGATTCAAAAGAAAAGCCGGAGTAATTGCCTCTTTGGTAAATGCTATTTACCTTCCTGGAAGCCGATGAGTCTTCTGGGAAATGGTTTACTTTTCTTCTGTCAAGAAAAATGTCCCTTAATTTTGGTTTAATCCTAAAATTAATTATCATTTTATTTTAGTAAATGTGACCCACCTTCTAAGTAGTATAAATAGAGGGTTTGTAGATCAAGGTTGCATGCAATCATTTTTATCTTCCAATGGCTACTCTGCCAGACAGTACAGCAGTACTGTAGATAGGCTTAGTAATCTTCAAGATGAAATTGCACATAGATGTCACTCGGATAGGCTGTGTATCCAAAAGATGTAGAGGGCTTCATCTTTCAGCTCCATCCATGATTTTTTCTGAGTTTTCTAATTCTCGTGATGTGCGAAAACAGTTGCGGGATTCTTATGATAGGTTCTTGAATCAGCGTGGGGATGCAAAGATACAGTGCTTTCGGATTTATTGGTTGGAACACAATTGGGAAGAGCTTGATGTTGAATGCAACTGTGATGATAACAAGATACAACTGGACGCGTGGATTGATTATGCAGTAAGGTGTAATGCTGTAGATATTGAACTTGTGCACTCTCCATCACCAAACTGGTTCTGAGGCCTTCCATCTTCCCTTTTTTCTCTGTCAATCTTGGAGGTCATTATCTGTGCATGTGATTGGCTTCATCGATGAAGTATCTTCCTCTTTCTCTAAGTATTGAATACTTGAAGTTAACAAGCGTCATGGTAGAGAGAAGAATTCTGGAAATGGGTTTCGTATCGCTGCTAACGCCCTCAAGGAATTACATCTTCACAATGTTTATGGGTCGTATATTTGTTTTTGACAGCTCTTCGCTCGTTATATTTAGTTTCAAGTTTGATTGGAGTACTTATTCTAAACACCGCAATATTAACATCTCATTTGATAGACTAGAATCAATAGTAATTAACAGTGTTGGTTTATCCACTGACAATGATATCTGCTTCAATTCTGATATTTAGTGTTTTGGGACTTTTGCAAGTTTACAACATAAGGAATCGTTTTCTGGTTTTCTTCTCAGGTTAAAGCTCGTGTTAAGTGAGGAAACACTACTTGTATTTTTTTTGAAAGGGGAAACAGTCCGAAACACTACTTTTATTAGATATTCGATAAGTTAACCGAGATTATTCCAAATATATTTGAACACTAGGTTTTATTGCAGGGATTGTAGAAGAAAGATTTTATGTCAAATCGATGTTGTGATGAATCAAATGTATGTAATGTGTATATTGTTGTTGGAACTACTCGATCAAATGAATCAAATGTTTGCTCACCTGACTACTAATACGATCTTGCAACTGTCCGTACGTTATTTTTGGGAAGTATTGGATATGATCTCTACTTAATTACTAATGCATGAATTGCCTCTTGGCAACTTGGCGCGCCACCTTCTCCAGACACTTTCAAAGTTAATTTTGATGGGTTTGTCCTCAACTACGGAGTAGCTAGGTAAAGCAGCTGGTGATTGGTGGTACGTCATCATCATGGTAATCCAAATATTGCTGGAGCAAGAAGCGTTGGCAGAGCCATAGTCCCATCTGTAAACTGATTCCTATCTGTTTGCAGTGGGCTGGTATAAAAATAGTAATAAGTGTGGCCTGTAGATATGTTTTTGGTAATATGATTTTCTGTTAAGCATGTTTCTCTCCTTTAGGTTTGTGATTAAGTTTTTTATTTTTCCTTTGGTCCTCTGTTAGAACTGGGAGAAGACGGTGGACTGTTATAGCCCTGGGCAAGGGTTGATGTCAGCGAGCTTCAAAGTTAGGACTGTGCCTCTTGATGGAAGTGATGGAGCATTTGAGGAGGTCTTAGATCCTGATTTTGGTGAATCAGCTATAGAACGTGTTGCACCTGTTGATTCAGGTAATTTAATTCTCTTTTTTATTTATGGTTTATATAGGTAATTGACTACTTCAGTTATATTCAGCACGCTGAATGACTATTGATCCTGAAGTACCTCATATCCCTTTCAACCATCTGAATTATGGACCATTTATTGCATACATCAATGTTCAATGAACTATCCTGCTTTCCTATATTGACCTGCCAAACTTGCCAGGCATCATTAGAGTTCGATTACTAAAATAAAATTGCTTTGATAAGGTTGTGGTGGATCATTTTGTTGAGAACTTATGGAAAGATCACTGGTGACTATTCATTACGAGAAATGGTGGATGTTCAGACGTGCATTAGATTGATTCTTAATCTCTGTTTATCTGATGGATTTGACATGTTTCCTACGCTACTAGTTACTGATGGTTACGCCTGCATAAATGATTGTGTGCTATTTTAGAAAGAATTTACATATTTGGACTATTGTCCTTTATGCAACCAGTGCAGATATTTGCACCGGGGGAATAAGAGGAGTTCGAAGAAGCAAATTCTTGTGAAGGTGCTTCGTTATTTTCCATTGTTTCCTAGAATGCAGTGTTTATAGATGTCTCTGTATACAACAGAGGCGATAAGACAAATGGTGGTGGCTCGCTGACATGAACTGAGGTGACGCTTGTTACAATTATTACACAATGGAAAATCTCTCGGTGCAGCTGGTGTCATATGGACGCCAAGGATAACTCGATCCACTAGAACTCGCACTTGATTGTTGCCTCTGAAATTGATTCCCCCTCCATCTTTGGCTCAAACTCTGACCAGATGTGCTAGCAAAAAATCTATAAGGTCCATTGCCAGAAGAAAAGGCTGAGCCCGATGTACCTGAACTCAATCTCTTTGATGAATCTTGGCTGGGTCCACCTTCCTCAAAACGGCGAGACTAAAACTGCAAATGTCTCTCCCTTTCTACATCCTCGCCTCTGACTGATGCACTAACAAACTCATCAAAGTTATTCCAAGTATAGTTGTCAAAGTCAAAGTCCCCTTGATATTCAGATTCAGACCCAACTCAAACATTCTGCATTTCGCTTATTCAGATGCAACCATATCACTCGCAAAATGAGATAACCGAGTGAACTTATCTCGATATTCAAGCATTGACATCCCCCCTGCCTCAAGTTTGTGAACTCCTCATATTTTTGCTGCTGAGTAGCTTCATTGAAATATTAGCGCATAAACAATTCCTTGAAGGTAGGCCATAAGGTGTCAATAGCAAGTCTCTCGGTACAATCCCACCAAAAATAAGCATCTGACTCAAGTAATCCAACAACTTCCACAGTCCTCTGCACATGAGTAAAGTGCATGTGCTCACAAACTCGCTCAATCTGAATAATCCAAGCCTACAAGCTTCAGGATCAGTGTAACTAGGGAATGAGGCTGCTCTAGCTTTCCTTTCTTTTACGACCAGATCAAAACACTCGTCTAAATGTAAAGCTCGTGCGAGTAAGTCTCGCATTCGCTAATCCTCGTCACGATCCTCATCCCTATTGGTTCGGGCTCTACGGCGAGGAGGCATTCCTATGGACAAAAACACATTAGTCACAAAACACAAATGATGCAATCATTTGAAAACACACAACACCGTGAGCATTGATGGGGTTTCGCCAGCCGGTCGGGCCATCGCTTTGAAAGTGTTGTACATTCTCAAATGTCCTTAGTAACATAACTGTGAAAGTTATGAATGCTATAACCTAATGCTCTGATACCAACTAAAAGGACCCAACCCTGATTTTCATTGCTTAAATAGGAATTAGACCCTAATGACAACAGAACATACAAATTTTTTTTCCTGAGTTTCCTCTACAAATTAAGAAAACTCAAAACCTGCAAAGAAACCACCTTTCCAAAATAATCCATAAAACAAACCGTGGGGCGCCCATCTGGATTTCTCAAATCAACCAACTACTGTACAAATAACAAATGTACAGGTTTCAAAGGTTTATAAGGAAAACAACGAATATTTAGAAATACAACACAATGAAAGAAAACTAAACATAGTATTCATAGCGACTTCTAATTTACATAATAAACAGAACTAGCAGGCTAAGCTAGGAACCTACTAGAAGAGAAGTATGGCTCAAACTCTAGGCCTCCGATGATGACGTGCAACCACAGGATAAAAACTGCAAACTGGGCAATAGGAAACCGAAAAGAACAGGGAAATACATATAAAATAATAAAACTATTAGAGTGAGTGGACGAAAATAATGTTTCATTTTAACTGGAAAATATAACTATTATGCCTTCCACTATAAAATAAACGAGAAATTATGCGAGTCTAAAAATGTATATATCCAGGTCAGGTGTTTATCCCAACCTTCCTGAGTATTGTGTGATGTGTAGAGGCAGTGATTTGAGTCAATCATCCTCAAGCCACAAGAATGCTCAGGTCAGGTGTTTGTCCTATCACTCCCGGGTACAATGTGAATCACGGGTCATGCATTTGTCTTAGTCTTCCCGAAGCATCTCATAGATCGAATGCATTGATGCAACAACTGTGATTATGCTCTGTGTAAAACAATATGCTATATGCCTCCAAGCTAATGCATAACTGTAATAATGCATAACTGAAAAATGCATAAAACGACAGTGAAAATAAAGTGTCCACTCACCATACACAACTAGCTATGTGGTCATGAACAATATTATAGTAAAATACTGAATTCTGATAAACAAAGCGAAAATTAACTCAGAAACTATCCCAAAAATCTGGGATTTTTGCCTCACCAGAGCTTCGCCGTGGACTGTGGCGTGTAGCCCTCACGTGCCTCTACAAACGGCACGTGAGTCCCACGCGCCTCTGGTGGTGACTACTCTGATAGGAGCGTTTGATACATGTTTGGAAAGAGCTCAACAAACCCAACAACATTCCTAACTAGCCCAAACCCCAACTTGTCGCTGATTGGCTGAAAAAATGGCATGAAAACCCATGACCGGAAAATTGCCGGAATAGGATTCCGGCCAATTTCGACTCTGTCATCGCTCCTCGGCCTTCCAACACATAGGAGTTCGACTCCTGGGGTGAAACCCAATCTATTCCACCCCACCCCGTCATAGGAAAACGGACGGAGAACCATCCACCAATAAACCTGAAGTTCGACGGGTTTATCGAATCGGTTCGCACCCTAAATCCAACCAAAATCCAACAACACATATTTGAATCGAAAGAGGGAGAGGAGAGCTTCACAACAATACCAATAATACCGGCAATGGTGGTGTTTTCCGGCCGGTTTGATATCGGGTCCGGTTGGACAACGAAACGGGATGGTGGAGAGATATGGGTCGAGTCCGAGGTATTTCTGATTTTTTTGAATTATTTTTCAAAGTAAATACCGTATTTATACCCCTCAGCTCTTGATCATATTAATGGTCCAGATTTGATCTGATCAGGAATCAACGGCCCAGATCAAATCGACTTAAAAAACTCCTTTTTAATAATTTCCTCATATATGCAGACTTACAAAAATCATAAAAAATAGCTCGCTTATCCGAAAAATTCCCCAAAAATTCCTACGAGTTCGAAATAAAATACTCTACGACTTCTATGAAGAAAATATAGTATAATTCTCACTCTATGAAAAATTCGTTAACAAATCTCACGATGCGACTAATTCGCGATAAACTCGATTCATGCCGATTTGTGCGTAATTTTGGTTCGGATCGTTATAGGTAACATCTCTAGCTGACCAAATATTTACTTTGTTTTTTTGTTTTACTTTATTATTGCATTTAATTAGTTAATCAACCCTTCAATCGTTCAATCGCTCATTGTAGTTATACCACCCCTTGCATAGTTAGGGTACCAAATAACTTGGCTAGGTAAGACACATTTCTGCCTTTTCATTCATTAGTTTTGGGTCACATTTCATGTTTAGGTAATGCCATAGTCTAGGACCTAACCGAGTCAAGCTTAGGAATTAGAGAGGTCAATCCTCGTGGGTTCGACACTTGTCTTCCTTATAAATCATATTACTTGGACACCGTACACTTGCAGTTTTAGAAAAATTACAATCTTTATCTGTGATGACCCGGACCAGAATCAGCAGTTTGATCAGCTATATACGTGAGTTACTGCGTAGTCGCAGCTGTTCGGCAGTTATTTGAATCCCTGAAGCTTCTTAACGACTAAATTATTGGCCAAGAATTGGAGCTGGGTCTCTTCTCGAGAGTCGTTGTACATGTGATTTCGAGTTCGTGGGCGGTTCCGGATCATTATTTGGACGACCGAGGAATTAATTATGATTATTTGAAGTTCAGATTTAAATGGTGAGCTACTTAACGACTTAATTACCGGACGAGAATTTGGTTTCGGTTTCTTCACGGAAGTTGTTCAGAATTTAATTTTGAGTTTGTGAGAACTTCCGGAGCATGATTTTGAGTTACGAAGAATTAGTTACGAATATTTCCGATTGTTGGTTATTTAGTCGATTTAGTGCGTGTTGGTTCGAAGGGTTGACTTTTTATCCATTTGGCCGATGTGTTTGACTTTGGGTAATTATTGAAGGGTACGTCGAGACGAGTTTGTGGCCGCGAGAATTATTGGAATCGGAATTACGACGAGAAAGTTACGCGCGTTTAAAATTCGTCGAAATGGATAAACATGAGTTTCCAAATCGGGAAAGTCTATAAATAGCAGTTGCCACTTTGGGCAAGTCAAACATTTCCATTTTGGGGATTGACCGAGTTGACCGAGTCAACTCGGTGGAGAGAGGATGGTGGCCGACGTGCTTCACGGTGGTTCATGGCGGCGCGACGATTCCGGCCACCCCAAGGCACGGGGTTGGTCCCATTAGGTGCGCCTCGGTTCCCTCTACCCATCCCCGGTCACCGTTCCCGGCATAGCTCACCGGAAAAGAAGGAAAATCCGGCCAAAAATGGAGGAAAAACTTTGTGATTCGGGTTCTTGGATTCGGGCCGATTCGAGCTGGAATTTCGAGTGGGCTTTGAATCTCTCATCACTAGCAAGCTACCATGTAAGTTTGGTGATCTAATTTTTCTTGTGGAAGGAGAATTTTGGATTTGAAATTTGTGTGTACATTCGGTTTTACATGAAATTGACCTAGTTAGAGTGAGAATTGGACTTCGGTGCAGTTATGAAAGTTGCTCAGTGGGTGATTTTGAGTGGAATAGTGGTTGCTCCGCCGTGAAATTTTCCGGTCAGCGGTGGCGCCGCCGTGGGCGGCGGTCAACGGCGGTCAACGGTCAAAGTTTGACTTTTTCGGACTTTCGACAAGTTGCTTGTCATTTAACTCGAAATCGCGCTCCGATCGCAGTGGGGAGGTTCGTTTTTCGAGTTGAGCGTCCGAACGTAAAGCGAGGTTTTGAGGTGTTATATACGGATTTTCGACGATTCGTCGACTTTGGATTATGTGTTTCCGAGAACGGTGGTTTCTCGTGATTTGATTTGTATTGTCGAGTTACGATTTTGAGATATGGTTATTGTGATTATTCAGGGGTTCGTGATCGTTGTTTTGGCGAGGACATTCCGCCGGATCACGGGTTAACGCGTATCGCGTTACGCCAGTCTGTGAGTGGACATTTCTTTTCACGGATTATTTGCGAGTCTTGATATACGTTTTATGAACTTGAGCATGCATATGAGATTTCGGATTACATGAGCATGTGTTTTACGATTATACGATTATACTTATACGGATATACGTATACGAGTATACATATACTTATATGCTGTTTCATGCATTTGCATCGAAATGTTTATGATTTGGTTTACACAGAGTACAGTCGTGGTTACGTTGTTGTATCGATACACTTGCCTCTCGGCTGATCCCCGATGGTAGACTTTATTCCAGGGGAGGCTGTGACTCCTGACCCGAGGTCTTTACCGGGGGGAGGCAGACCTTTGACCTGAGGCCATTTCCGGCTAGAATCACGTGGAAGTCAGGGACTCCGTGGTTCTGACTGTACTAGCACGGGTGTGTCCAAGAGTGACCCCGTGGGATTTTATGCATGCTCCGTATACGTGAGGAGTTAGAGTCTCCCTCGTGTACTCGGATGCGTGAGGAGTTAGAGTCTCCCTCGTGTACCATTTGATTATTTATGCTTTCGACTCGCATATGTTTTTATTGTATTTATTACTTGGTGAAAGACATTTATTTTCGTCCACTCACTCTAACGTGTTTTATGTCTTTCCCCTGGGCTTTTCGGTTTCCGTGCCCAGTTTGCAGTTCGGACTCTGGAGTCGCACGTCGTGGTCGGAGGCATAGTACTCGAGCAGTCTTATTTCTTCCAGTAGGTTTATTGTTCTACCTACTGTGGTATATATATATGTTTATATGTTGTGGTCGCTCTGAGTAATCCGTTGTTGATGTCATACGATTTTTAATTCGGATGGGATTGGTGCCCACGGTTTGCTTACAATCGACTGAAATGAGCTTACATTCGACATGTCGAGAATTTGCGGTGCTTGAATGTTGTTTCACTTGGCTCTTGTTCACCTACCTTGAGTTATCTATATTCTTGAGAGAATATCTAAATTAGTGTCTTTATTTAAAGCATTATAGTTAGATAGTCTAGATCTAGCAAACTTACTTCCAACAACACCCTAGAAAATTATGACCTTATTTGGTGATTTTGGTATATCGGATAGCGTAAGTCTTTATCTCAGTTCATTTCGGTGTCCATTGCACATTGAATTCCACTGCGCCACGTACCAAAGTCACATTCGAACTCTTAGAGTGTTCATTGATGTTTCCTTGGGAGGGGGGTGCCAAAGAAGTATCATGGAAAACCCTTAAGGTTTTGAGTCGTTCTAGGAGTCATGAAACATTATAAATGCAGTAATACGTAAGCGATGCCAACAAGTTTTCTCGTACACAATATCTCGCATGTGTGAACTAGAGTCTTATGGCCATCTACTATGTCAACATTTTCAGGAGACGAAGAGTCTATATTCAAATATATGTCTTGGTCATAGTACCTTGATATCTATCATCGTTATGATTTGTTTTATGACAGTAGATTTAACTATGACTGGTACTTTTTATATGACGAGAAGGATATGAGTTACGATATGTTTGGCGACCTTTTGTACAATATTTATGCGGGATCTACGATATGAAAGAAATTCTAGCTTACGAGATGGGGGTCATGATGTATAGTGTTTGATATTATGCTTGTCTTTTGGGATCGTCATGAATGTATTGTTCTCAAATGCTATGACAATAGTACAAATTTTTTATCGGACCTTTCTAGGGTAATTCTTTTCATTCTTTCGAACACACTAGATATCACTATATGGATGAGAGTGAGTACATGTTGTTGATAGGCTTAGGGATGTCAGTGTTTTTGGTTTATCTAACCTTGAAAGATAAGTGTTTGAGATATGTCAACTGGGTAGAAAACTATTTTATGACATGGTGTGACTAACAATTAGTGCTTCAAATTGTGAAGACGGTTACTAGGTGCTCATCATCCTTTGTTACATCGCAATGGTTATTATGACTGATGATGCAGCTGTGTCTAGGGAGTATAATTTTAACGTTAGTAGTTTAGCATTTCACTTGTGGACATGAAGATTTCAGGAAGCATAGAAGATTCATGTTATTTTTTTGAGCTTGGGAGCATATCATTTGATCAACTTCAATATCACTTCAACAATTATAATTTTGGAGTTTACGTAGTTAGAAAATGATCGAAACCCATATCAAATCTATTTTATGCGATTGCATCGCAAGACCAGTTGTGGTGGAATGGGTCGTCTATGAGAGAAATCAGTGTTGTGTCCTCACATTAAATGGTTCTGCTTGTGTTGGTGTTGTCGAGAATGTATGGTTTATCAGGAGCCTCATGGTGAATTTTTAAGTAGTTTTTGTGTCGGTGCATCCTCATTTTTAGATATGTAAATTTCGAGGAAGAAATTTTTATAAAAGGGATAGATTGTAACGACCAAAATCTAAATTAGTGAGTTAATCATCGTTAGTCGTGTTAACTAACAAGCTAAGCATTATACATCACATTCATCGAGATTCATCGCGACTAAAAATAGATTTTTTTAATAGGTTTTGGATTTTAGATTCGCTTTTTTCACGGAAGTTGTAGAGAAAATTATTACGAACTCGTAGGTATATTTGTTATATTTTTTTGGAAGTTCGACCTAATTGATATAAATTTTGGAAATTCATGATAAAAAAATAGAAACTTTATTAGAAAATCTACCATTATAAAATATTCTGGGCCGTTGATTTTCTCCAATTAAATCTGGGCCGTTGATTGTTAATAGATTGGGTTAGTTAAAATCAACTCCCTCTCTCTTTCTCGTCCCCATCGCGAATCAGCCCGAGTCTCACCTCGTTGCATCCTTGTGCAACATCGAAGGCATCACCTGTTAGGACCCTCAGTATATAGCCAAGTAATGAAAATATATTTCTGAATTCTCATATTTCTAGCTCTCTCTTCTCCCTTTACCCTCTCTCCTTATCCTTAACCCCTTTCTACGACCTGAGTACCTTACCATCTGGTATCAAGATGGCAAGGACGTAAGAAGTCGACTCAATCAACCACTTCACAGTGTCAACATTGTCGTTGGCTGGGTTTGTCATTCCCCCTCATATTGATATTTGGGTGTTGCCCTTGTATCCCTAGTTCAATTCTGCTTATCCTGATCATTCATTTTTTATGCATGATTTGAGTAATATAGATGTTGCTGATCGTACTTGCTCTATTATGGATTCCACAAGCAAGCTTGTTGGGTGATCCACGCCATTATTTTCACCCATCTTCCCCCCAGTCCTGTCCACTTGCCCAGCCACCTCACTCTCAGTTTTCCCTTCCACTCTACTCCACCGTTACAAACTCCCGTCCTTTTTTCGACCACTCCCTTGGCATCCTTCTCTTTTCCTTCTTCCTCTTATGGTCCATTACTTACCTCACAGCAATATTACTTGGCCGCTTCTATCAGTTCTCCCCAGCTCTCTTGGACACATATGCCTGGGTGTTCCACCAACCCTCCCTTACGAGAGGCTTTGTCCACTGTTACGAATGCACCTTATGAGTTATGAGTCGTTATTTCCTAAGGTCAAACATATGCGACTGAACTTTCCATCTATCAATGGTACGGATCCTTTGGGTTGGATAACCAAAGTAGAGCAATTCTTTGGTTTGTGTCAAGTTTTTGAGGATGAGAGGAAGGTTTCCTTAGCTGTCATGCATTTGAATGAACTAGTAGGAAGTTTATGGAATGTGTATGTTCAGAAGCATCTTAGTTCATGGTCAGCACTGAAGGATTTGTTGTTGCACCAATATGGGGGCCATAACACATTGTCCTTTCAAGCTACCTTGGCAAAAATGAGACAGGAAGGCACAGTTACGGAGTTTCAGGACGACTTTACAAAAATGTGTTGTAAGGCCACTAGATTTCCTCCAGAGCTATGTTTGGCATGTTTTGTAGGTGTCCTAATGCCAGAAGTTGCAGCTGAGGTTGATCTCATAAAGCCTACTTCATTACTTGAGGCTTTTGAGATGGTGGTGGCATGTGAAAAGAAGCAAGGAGTTATGAGAGTTCAAAGACATGCCCCTAAGCGAGCAAACACGTTTGTATCTCATTACGCTCCCCACAGAAATGTTACTGTTGTGGCTCCATCTCCCACACCTCCACAACACCAGTTCAAACCATCAAACCCTTCTCATATCCCTAAACAAACAGCTCTACCATCCCATAAAACTACCCAACACAAGGTCTAGACTCAAGAACAATTCAGAGAAAAAATGTCAAGAGGAAAGCGTGATTGGTGTCCTGATAAATATTTCAAGGGGCATAAATGTACCAACAAAGAGGGTAGGGCATTTATTATGGAATGTTTTTCAATTGGTGAGGATCAGTGTCCTGAAGATGGTGACATACAACAGTTGGTTGGTGACCTTGTCACTAGAGATCACTTAACCTCATATTTGAAACCCCCTCTCATCTCCTTGCATGCCAGGGTGGATGAAGATGATCCTGCTACAATGCAACTTAAAGGGTCATGGGGAAAAAGGGAGCTTTACATCCTTATAGATTGTGGTGCATCACATAACTTTGTACATCTGAATGTGTTGAAATACTATGATGGAGTAGTAGATAGGATCAAGCCAATGAGGGTACGCATTGCGAATGGTGTCATAATGTATACCAGGGGATTTATTCCTCAAATGACAGTAGCTATCCAAGGTCACGAAGTTACTACAGACTTTTATGTCCTACAATTTCTGGAAGTGAGTTGATCTTAGGCATGGCATGGCTAGGAACACTAGGGCCTACAATCTGGGACTTTGAGAAGTTACAATTGAAGTACAACATGGGAGGCGTTACTCATAAGGTCCAAGGCTTACAGTCTACAGCTGTGGAATCTGTCACTTGTGAACAAATGGTTTCTTTGTTAAGCAAGGAACATGAAGCTATTTTCTTTGCCACAGGTGCAAGCTCTATTATATAGGTTTAATGACTTGTTTGCTCCTCCTACAGAATTGCCACCTAAAAAGCGCCATGAACACCACATACCTCTTCTGCCAGGTTCGTTGCCTCCTAATATCAGACCCTACAAGTATCCACACCATCAAAAGGAAGAGATTGAAAAGACTGTTAGAGAAATGAGGGAAGCTGGTACAATTCAGTCAAGTGAAAGTTCTTTATCTTCTCTTGTTTTGTTGGTTAAGAAGAAAGGTAGAATTAGTAGAAGGTGTGTTGATTTTAGAGATCTTAATGCTTTAACCATTAAAGATAAATTTCTTATACCTGTAGTAGATGAGTTGTTAGATGAAGTTGGTGGGTCTGCTTATTTTTCCAAACTTGATTTATGGTCTGGTTATAACTAGATTAGGATGGTTGAGTCTGACATTCATAAAACAACTTTTAGAACTCATGAGGGACACTATGAGTTCTTGGTGATTCCTGTAGTAGATGAGTTGTTAGATGAAGTTGGTGGGTCTGCCTATTTTTTCAAACTTGATTTACGGTCTGGTTATCACAGATTAGGATGGTTGAGTCTGACATGCATAAAACAACTTTTAGAACTCATGAGGGACACTATGAGTTTTTGGTGATTCCTTTTGGCTTAACCAATGCTCCCTTCACTTTTCAATCATTGATGAATGAAGTGTTTAGGGACATGCTCAAGAAACATGTTTTAGTGTTTTTTGATGATATATTGATTTACAGTAAGTCTTTGGAAGACCATTTGAGTCATTTGGAACAGGTTTTCATGAGACTCAGGGAGCATAGTCTTAAAGTGAAGCTATCTAAATGCACATTGGAGCTGAGATCCTCAAAAAAATACTTGGGACATGTTATCTCACATAAGGGAGTGGATGTAGATCCTCAAAAAATTGATAGCATCAGCAAGTGGGAGAGACCTAAGATCCTTAAAGGCCTGAGAGGATTTTTGGGACTTGCAGGTTTTTTTTGCGGAAAATTTGTGAGTTTTAGGATCATAGCTAAACCTTTAACCAACATGTTGAAGAAGGACAGTTTCTTATGGGCTCTGGAATCTAAGAGGGCTTTTGATCAACTGAAAGTAGCAATGACCTCAACTCTTGTGTTAGCACTGCCAGATTTCTCCAAAGAGTTCACCATTGAGTGTGATGCCCCTGATGTTGGACTGGGAGCTGTGCTTTCTCAAGAGGGACATCCAATAGCCTTTCTGAGCAAAGCTCTAGCACAGAAGCATCTAGCCTTGTCGGTGTATGATATAGAAATGATGGCAATGGTCTTTGCAGTTCAACACTAGAGACCCTATCTAATTGGTCATCATTTCAATATTATAACTGATCACAAGTCTATCTAACATTTTCTATCTCAGAGGATAACTACACCTATGCAGCAGAAGTGGCTAATTAAATTGATTGGCTATGATTATATTGTAAAGTATAGAGCAGGCTTTCAAAATGTAGTACCTAATGCTTTGTCCAGAAAGGCAGAATTGAAGTATTTGACTGGAGTTTCATGCCCTATTCTCAATTTTTACAAGACATGAAAAAGGACACATTGCTAGAAGCTAAAGCTGCTGGTATCATAAGCAATCTGCAACAAGGAAAAAGTAGGTCAAGAAAAATTATTCCTAGAAGAATGACACTTTATTCTACAAGGGGAGAGTATATGTGCCTACTGTTAATTCTCGGAGGGAGAGACTTTTGAATGACAACCATGCTGGAGTAATGGGTGGACACTTATGGTTCCTGAGAACTTACAAGAGGATCACCATGAGTTTTGTGTGGCTAGGTATCAAGAAGATGGTGAAAAAGTGGGTAGCCGAATGTGATGTTTGTCAAAAGAACTATTATGAAGAAATTCTTCCTCCAGGATTACTACTGCCCCTACAAATTCCTAGTAGAGCTTGGAAAGAGATCTTTATGGACTTCATAGAGGGACTGCCAAATGACAAAGGCAAGAGTGTGATTTGGGTAGTAATAGACAGGTTCACTAAATTTGCACATTTTATTCCAGTAAGCCATCCCTATATAGTTAAATCCATTGCTGAGCTATTCATCAAGGAAATCTTTAGGTTGCATGGTCTTCCTGAAGCCATTGTAACAAATCGTGATCCTGTGTTCCTAAGTTAATTTTGGGAACAATTCTTCAGGATGCAAGGGACTGAATTACATAGGAGCACTTCCTACCATCCTGAGAGTGATGGAAAGACAGAGAATCTGAACAGGACTCTTAAACAGTACCTCAGATGCATGATCATAGAAAAGGAAAGTTGGGTTGCCTTGGGATGAATGGTGGTACAATACCACTTATCACTCAGCTATCAAGACAACTTCATTTGAAGCTTTGTTTGGTTATACTCCTCCTAGAATCACACCCTACTTTCCTAACACAATAAATGTGCATGATGTGGATGAATCACTCAGACACAGAGATGATAATTTGGCAACACTGAAGCCTAATTTGGAAGAGGCAAGAAATAGAATGAAGTTGGATGCAGATAAGCATATGACAGAGAGAGAGAGAGAGTTTGAGATCAATGGCTGGGTGTACTTAAAGCTACAGCAAAGGAGACAACAGTTTGTTCAGTACAGAAGCTACAACAAGCTAGCTCTATGGTTCTATGGGCCTTTTCAGGTTGTGGCAAGGGTTAACCAGGTAGCTTACAAGTTGTTGTTGCATCCTGAAGCTAAGATACATCATGTATTCCATGTTTCTTTATTGAAAATAAAGTTGGAGCCACTGATTCGGTTCAAGCTCACCTTCCACCAACTTTGGACCTTTTAAACCCAAGGTGGTTTCCTTCCAAGGTTTTAGTTTGAGGTGTTTTTCAGAAAGGTAACTATCCTATAACCAAATGGTTAATCCAGAGGATTGGAGCAAGTGCTGAAGATGCAACTTGGATTGAGGCAGAAGAAGTTTTGCAGTAGTATCAGAATTTTGATGCAGATGCCTAATCTTTTCCCAAGGAGGGTAGGATGTTAGGACCCTCGGTATTTAGCCAAGTATAGTAGCTTATACGCTGCGTTTTAGTTGTTTGTTCTGTGTGTGACATGTGTCCTGTCACGGGTGTCAACTCACATGATCGTTGCTCGTATTTAAGTTGTAAAACCCTCAGTCTTTAACAAGCAATGAAAACATATGTCTGAATTCTCATATTTCTTGCTCTCTCTTCTCCCTTTACCTTCTCTCCTAATCTTTATCCCTTTTCTACGATCTGAGTACCTTACCACAACCGACTTCCGGCGAAGCTTTCTGCCCCCAAACACTTGGCTCTCCGACTCCTCTTCCCTTTCTAAACAACTTGTGAGGCATGCAAGCTCTAATTCGAGAGATTGGAGGAAATGGGAATTCGGGGTTTTCCGACTGAATTTTGTTCGTTCGTGGCGGCGGTACGACCCACGATGGGTAGCGGTCCTATGGGGATTTCAAAGCCCATGCACATAGGAGTCAAACGTGACATGCTTAGGTCCAACCGTGGCTTGAGGTCGCCATCCTATCGGTTCAAAATCCATCGAGGGTTCCGAACCTTCAAGGTGAGATTTCGACGTCTTCCGGCAAATATTTGACCTCGAGTTGTTCAACAATGTTGTTGGGTTTGTCTTGATGAAAATTTTGATATGCATGTTGATAGTTTTGGAGCCGGTCAGATTCCCTCTGCGGCCTGTGGTGGCGCTTGAGCCCCACGCGCCACCATGAGTGGCGGAGCTCCAGCGACCAGAATACTTTTTTCTTCATGGGAAGTTTCTTTAACTAATTTCATATAACTCTATTGTAGTTTCATAGGTTTTGGGAACTTGCATAATTTTTTAATGTATGTATAGGACTCGGATGCGACTCGACACTTTTGACACAATCTTTCATCATGTGTCGAGTTGAGGTTCACCTTTCTATGGAGCTTGGAAGTCACAGCACGATGAATGTGATTGAATTCACGACGTGGTGGAGTAACGACACTTAGCTATCAAAAATAGAATGTGAATATTTGATATATGAATCATCTCGGGTTCTCAATCTACTTTAGTGGTACAATTAAGATATTGTATTAATTAAACTAGATCTTTGATTGGCTTAGGATCGCCAAGTACGTTCCTCGAGTTATGGATCAACGATTACTTTTCTTGTGATCCAGGTGAGTGGACAATTTACTTTTCACTGATTATAGTGAGTCTTGGAACAAGATTATGCATTTATTTTTGTAAAGCTTTATGATTTATGATTTCATTATTATGTTTATGTTTATGCACGAAGGTACTTATGTTATGTTTTATGATTTACGCACACGTTTTGTCTGATAATTCATCGATCCATAGGCCATCCGGTTAATTACCGAGAGTGACCTCCGACAAGACACTTCACATCCTAGAACTGGTTACGAGTACGAGAACAATATGATAGCCTCTACACACATGTTATTTTCTCTCTTAGACTCACTATGTCTTTATTGTTCTTTATTTTTGGAGAAAGGCATACATACTATGTTTCTCGTTTCATTAAGATTACTATTTTTGTCCACTCACTCTAATGGTTTTTTATTTTTATATGCCTTTCCCCATGACTCTTAGGTTTTAATTGCCCAGGTTGCAGAATTTCAACTAAGGTCGAGCGCACACGTAGTTTGAGGCATAGCATTATCAACTTAGGATTCGAGGATGATCCTACGGGTTAGTATTCAAGTTAGCGTAGTATGTATAGAATGTCTGGTTGCTTGATGTTGCAAACACGTTTTCTCTTTTAAGTTTATAGTGGTGAGTTGACATCAGTAAGTGTTTCTTTGATTTATGAGTTTAGAGTTTTGGAATTACACTTCGATTTCTGACTAGTTTATATTGAACCTATGTTAATATGGTCGTTAGGGCCTAATTCTGATTTAGGCAACTAAATCGGGGTCGTGTCCTTTCAAGACCTTCGAGGGATGGTCGTGTCCTTTACCATCTTTATACTGGTTGCATTGTTCTTCAATCGTTAGCGGGCGAATCCTTTGAGATCAAATCTATTTTTCTTCAAACCTTACCAATATTTATAGGACATCCAAATTCCGATCTTTGTTCTCACTTGTTTGAGTTCGACGAAGCATGTACTGGGTTCAACATCAGGAACATGGATTCGGGACAATTGAAGCTTCAGGTATTTTCTTCGAGTTTGTAGGATAAGGCAAAGATATGGTTCAATAAGCTTGCTCCTAACTTGATTCACTCAAGGGAAGCAAGGTTGATGACATTTTGTGAGGAAGATGAAGAGTTGTTCTATGAGACTTAAGAGCATTTCAAGGAGCTTGAGCTTGGTTGCCCTAACCACGGTCAAACCCAAAACATGTTATTGTCTCTCTTCTACCAAGGATTGAGCAAAGAGATGAGAAGGAAGGGTGACAATGCATATGGAGGAGATTTCATGGAAAAAACCGCGGAGGAGGCACAAATTCTACTTGAAAAATTGTCGGAATGGTCTTCCTTATGGGATGTCAAGCCCAATGTTTGAAAACTGGCAATATCAATGAGATAAGCCACCCAAGCCAACCGAGACAGTAGGTATAAAGTCAAGGGAGCCTCATATGTACAAGAGGATGTTCTCAAGCGACTTGAAGACACCATGAACAAGAAGTTTGACCCTTGGTTAAAGAAAACTCGGAATGGAGGCTATGTAAATCAAATTGCGGAGACTACTGCGGAATCAACTTGCATGATTTGTAAGAGTGTGATGCATGAGACTCCAAGTTGCTCATCAATGAGACTATTCAGAGATTATTGAGGACTGCAAGCACATGTCATTGGGTGCACAAAAAACTAATCTGGGTTTGCGTACGAATCCTATTGTCTCATGGGGGGAGCATAGCCAAGATAACCAAATGGGACAAGGAAATGGTCAAGAATTTAGTCAAGGAGGCTTTCAACCATCAAATGGTGGTTTTCAAGGACAAGAAGGAGAGTTTGCCAATGCTTTGGGAGGCAACTCTTACCAACCACAAGCATCTTTCACTCCAATACCACATCAAGCTCCGGTGCAACAAGCACCTCCACCTTATAGGGAATTGTTAAAGTCTAACTTGGAGGATTTGATGACCAAGTTATTTTCACAACATGAGATACTTCTTCAAAGAAAATTAGAAGCTCAACGAGCGGATGACAAGAAGATGTCCTTGGATATCTTCAAGAGCTTAATGAATGAGAATAGGGAGATCCAAAATGAGAAGCAATGTGCACTTTGTAAGATGGAGGAATAAGGCGGAAGGACCAATGAATTCCCATCTTGTGCCAAAAAGAATCAAAAACATCAATTTAAGGTGGTGAATGTGGTAGTGCAACTCGGGAAGTGCTTCACCAACTATGATGATGCCCCCTTGGTGGAGAGCGATTGTGAAGTGATGAGGAGAAGGATATAGCCACACCATGCGTGCCTAGTATACCTCTTGGATTTGAGAATGAAGCATGAGGGTATCAAGACCCAAGCCAAGACTAATGTGAAACCAGATGAACTTGTGTTCTTACCTTTTCCTCAAGCCAATGCTAAAGAAAGACCACAAGCGATGATGGACTAGAAGGCAAAAGCTTTCAAGTTATTTAATGAAGCTCCATTGATTCTGGCACTACAAGTCTATGGCATTGAAGTAGTGAAAGATGATGAAGCCAAGAATGTTGAAGAAGCTAAGGCACCAGATAAGGGCAATGTTCGCAAAAAGATGAAATTGAAGCTGAACAAGCATGAGAAATTGACATTGGTAGTTGGTAGCAAGGTTACCTTGTAGAGCCTTAATCTCTTAAGGAGTGCTAATTACAAGTTGCTTGAGCTATGTCCTCAAGGAGTTATCCATATGATGAATTTGAAGAATGGAAAAACTTTCAAGCTCCATGAGACACAAATTGAGGCTTTCAATCCAAACACAAAATAGAGTGGGGAAGTCTATCACTATAGGGACCTAACCATGATGGCTTGACCTACATATTCTTTCACTAATCGTGATAACGTCGATAAACTTGAACTTATGATGGTCGGACACCATTGGTATGTAAAAGGAATAAGTGCGAGGTTAAAGGAGCATTGAACATAGTGGAATGGGCATGGAAGTCAAGAACATGAAGAAGGGCCAAATCTGGCAATTTTTGACCCATCGGGAGATATTTTCGACCCGTCGATGGGAAGCCCCTAGAACCAGTTCGACCCGTCGGAAAGGACTTGTCGAATATCAAGCCTAAAAATGTTGACTTTGGAGAAATTTTGAAGACCAAAAGCTTAGGGCTTCAAGGCATGGAGCTTTGAGTGATATCTAAAGGTCGAAACACGCCCGAGAGCATCGTTGGAGGATCGTGATCAATCCATATGCAACCTTGGATGGCAAGGCCTAATTTGGCCTTCATGGGTTTACTTATGTATGCATATAGAGGTTGGATGTAGTCTTTAAAGCGTTTGCACATTCTTTCTCCCTAATCTCTTTACTTTTCTAGCATGGTATGTGGATATGTTTAAGAATGATGTTTAAGTACCATTAGTGTATTGTTTGGAGTCATGTAGAGTGTGGTAGTCTTGTGTAATACATGCATATACTTGTTTAATTGTTTAGTAGTCCCAAGAAAAAAAATTGAAAAAAAGTACCAAAGAAAAGCAAAGAGAAAAGAGTTCTACAAAAGAGTTGTGTATGAAAAACAAGGAAAATATAAAAATAATGTGTGTTGTACATAAATAATAAGTGTTTTGGGAAGTGGTTTGATTTGAAAAGGGAAAATAGTAACACCTAGAATTAGTTTAGAGGATCTTCAACATGTGAATTGCTTGTTAGGTTGCTTGGTCTTTGATTATCTTATCCCTTTCTTTCATTGAACCCCCCTTCCTTAAAGCCCTATTGTAACCTAAATAAAAGTTCTCTTAATTTGAAACTCTTGTGTGTGGAATTGTTGGAGTAATTGGTTGAAGAGCAAACCTATGGAAAATATGTGATCAATTTAATTTTTGAGTGCAAACACTAACCATCTAAACACTTTAGTGCATTGAGTGATATCTTGTGAGTTAGATGGTTAAAAATATGTTGGTTTGTACACATCTCAAAGTATGCATTTGGTTTGACATGTAGCATATTTAGCTTATTAAACATGCATTGATTTCTTATTCTAATTGTACTTAAGAGGAGTTCAATCCATTAGCCATGGTTCTTTGAGAGAAATGCTCACCATTCAGGACACTTACATGCTCTTGTGTTTGGTCTAGTGTTCTTTTATGTTTTGAGTCGAGCTTAGTTGTTAAGTATGAGGTAATTTGTTAGGACCATAATTATGTGCCTAATATGCTCCTAACTTTAGGTTTGTTGCTTGCTTTTCATGAATAAAGTATTGTTCTTATGACGTTTTCTATTCATGTTAGGAAAACATGGTTTGGCAAGGAAATGGACTAAAATACGATGATTATGCGCTTTCCGATGAAGGTGAAAACATTTCCGGGACCGCGGAAGAGAACAATTTTGGAAAAAAGATAAAAAAAAGTCATCGGAGCTTCGCCGAAATATTCCAAGATTTCAGTCACCGAAAATCAACACAGTCAACTCCAGCGGTCAACATTGTCGTTGGTTGGGTTTGTCATTCCCCCTCATATTGATACTTCGGTGTTGCCCTTGTATTTCTCGTTCAATTATGATTATCCTGATCATTCATTTTTTTATGCATGATTTGATTAATATAGATGTTGCTAATCATACTCACTTTGTTATGGATTCCATGTATGTGTCTGGGCCCTTGCCATCTCAAGCGAGCTTGTTGGGTGACCTATGCCATTATTTTCACCCATATTCCCCACAGTCCTGTCCACTTGCCCAACCACCTCACTATCAGTTTTCCCTTCCAACTTACTCCACCATTACAACCTCCCATCCTTGTTCGACCACTCCCTTGGCATCCTTCTCTTTTCCTTCTTCCTCTCATGGTCTATCAGTTACCTTATAGCAATATTACTTGGCCACTTGTATCAGTTCTCCCCAGCTCTCTTGGACACATATACCTGGGTGTTCCACCAACCTTCCCTTACGAGAGGCTTTGTCCACTATTACAAATGCACCTCATGAGTCGTTCTTTCTTAAGGTCAAACAAATGTGAATGGACTTCTCATCTGGAACAATTTTTGACTGGTCGAGACTTTGCTCTCGATGGGTCAAATGATCGTTACTGTGAGTCCTTGGACTCTTTTTCGACGGGTCAAGAGTTTCGTTCGACCCTTCGAACTGGAGCTACTGGAATGTTCTAGACGGGTTGTCAAACACAATTTGCTCAAATACCGGTTCCTCCAAAGTTTGTGACCTTTTTTTAGGCTTTGGAGTTGGCCTTAAAACCTTTCCACTCCTCAATTCAATAGTATTCACATCCCGCTCATTCCTTGGATTAGGTTCGGTCTTGCTAGGAAGTGCTCCAAAGTTTTGTTGAGTCAATAGTTGTTGCATGTGGCTCATCTGACGCTCAAGAAGTTCAATGGATTTCTCATGTTGCTGAGTTGTTGCCTTGACTTCTTGACGAAAGGCACCTATCTCTTGGCGGAATGCTCTTTTCTCATGGCGAGAGGCACTATTCTCCTCTCTATCCTTTTTGTTGTCAAACATCATTTTTTTAATCAATGCCTCTGAATTTGAAGTACATGTTGATGCTTAAGGTGATGGAGTTTGATATTGTTGTTGTGTTGCTTGCCTCGGGCCATATTGTTGGTCATCCCTTCTAGGTTGTTTTGGTGGAAATTTGGGTGGGTTAAATGGAGGATTAAATACATTGTTGCTCATGTAGCTGAGAAGTGGATGATCTTTATTCCCTCCATAAGTATTGGAATTTTCCAACAAAATTCGCATCCACTTCTTCCTCATATACTCTAAAATTTGGGCAATTTTCTACTAGATGATCTGTAATCGAACATAAAGTACAAACTACCTGAGCTGCAGCAACTGTTGTCTTCTTGTTGACTTTCAAAGTACTGGCAATCAATGCTATATCATTCTCCATAGAGATCACTCTTTTTTCTATGGCTCCAACAATTGTGACTGCATTCAAAGACCTTTTATTTCCTCCCATTGTTCAATCTCTAGACTGAAACTGCCTTGAATTTTCTGCTTGGTTCTCCACAATTTTCTTGGCTTTAGTTCCAGTCCAGTCTTTCATAAAAGAACTCCATTTGGATGTTGAGATCAAACTTATGATGAGGTAATTGTCGAAGTAAACCCTTGAATTGACTGTAGGCTTCATGTAATTCATCTCCATCATTTTGCCTGAATGTATTGTTCTGCTTCTTCAAATTCTTGGTGTGAGATGCTGAGTAAAATTCTTTTATGAATGTAGCACCCATGTTTTCCCATGTATCAATTAACCGAGGAGGCAATGAATTGATCCATGTCTTTGCTTGCTCCTTGAGTGAGAACGAAAAGAGGATAAACTTAACAACATCTTCATCTACAGTTGTTGACTTCTTCTATATTCTGCACAATGCTCCAAACTTATTGAGATGATCTTACAGGTCCTCAGAATGAGTGCCTCTAAAGTGTGGAAGATTGGAGGTAAGAGATGGGGGAATAGCGTAAGCCCCCAAATTCTCTGGTAACACAACTGGTGAAGCCGCAACACCTGTACCCGGAACAAAGGACTCCTTAAGTTTCTAGTTGTTGGCCATTAGGGGTGGTGATGGCGGTGGCGTTGGAATAAGCTGTTCTTCCTATTCCTCAATCGTAGACTCAGACTCAGAATGGTATGCAGGCTCAAACTCTTCATCACCACTGTTACTTGTGTTCACTTGTTGTCTCTATTGTCTCCGATTTTGTCTTACTGATCTCTCAATCTCTAGATCAAGTAACTGTGGTTCAAAGCTTGTAGAGTAATGAGTATGCATACAAAAAGCTCCTACACAGTATCGAATGTAAGACTCAAAAGAAAAAGAAAACTAAACAACACAAAACTAAAAACAAAAGACACACTAAGACTTAAAATTAAACAACCCCCAGCAACGGTGAAAAAATTTGATGGGTGAAAAATCACTTTCAAAGATAACCATATTCTTGTGAAATTATATCAATGTAGTAAATAGAAAATAGAGGTCATTAGTAGTAGAGAATTGGTGAAACTAAGATTCAAGAACACAAGAAACACAAAAAACGTGAATGCCAGAAATTTGACAAACTCGACCACTGAACACAAACTAATTTATGAATAGTACTTACACTAAACCAAAAATCACGAAAATTTAAAATAAGACACTAGACTCAGTGTTGGACTATCACACAAACATTGAGGATATTTGGAGTTGATTTGGTTGTCTAAATAATTCAGTAAAGCTACAGCTAATGCAGAAAAATATAAATTTCAGAAAAGTAAATTGTTGAAGAAATCAAATAGAGATGAATGTTAGGAATTTGTCTCCACCCTAGATAACTCATAAGTTACCCCAATTCTAATCTAGATAATCATGGATGACTGACACCTACAATCAAGCCAATGTCCGTAGGACATCGATTGTATTACAGTCTCTTACTGGCCGTACTAAGCAGAATGTTGATACTGACTTAGCTTGATCTTCAACTGGTAGATTGGTACCTGTCAGCATTCTAATCTAATCAATTAAATTCATTAAGATCTAAGAGTATTTGAAAGTCAACAAAACTTCTAAGGTCGATATAGTAGTCGTCTTAACATCACTAAGGAATTGTTTCACAAGTTATCACAATGAGTTTGCTTGTCTCTATTGAATATGCATTGATATTGTTTGGGCCCAAAATAAACTTAAACATTTTATTACACACTATGGGCCAAGAAGAATATAGGCCGACTCCTGCGGCCCATTAAGATTGCTACGAATGAAAATATACGAAATTCCTAAGCAAGCTAGGAAGATTTATAAAAGATACATCCTTATTTTCCTAGTCCGAAATGTTTCCTTGAGGGATCGGAGGAGAAGAACACCAATCTCTATAAATAGACCAATCCAAGCAGATTGACACACACACAAACACACACACACATACACGAATTTGCATACAAGCAATTCATTACTCTCTTACAGTGAGTAAATAATGACAACGGCGATGAAAGGAGTCTGGTTCACCCGACAGAGCATGGAGATTCTAGCGGTTTACGAGGTCACCTTACCCAGCAACATCAACCTCAGGATCTTGTTCACCCGACCGAGCATAGAGATTTGAAGGTTCACTTTAGCTACCAAACCGACGACAGCGATCAGATGAGTTTGGTTCACCCGACAGAGCGTGGAGATTCTAAAGATTCAAGAAGTCACCTTATCCAGTGTTCTCAATACTCGTCTTAAAAGATTGCTCTGCTTTATACTCGTAGTGCGTGTAAAGTATCTATCCTTTGTGGCTCATCAAAGAGACACGAAACCTAAGTCTTGAAATAACTTAGGCAAGTAGAACTCAATGAGCGAGATTGATGCTCTCCTCACTGCAATCTCTTGTAAATAAGAAAAGACATCGAGGTGCAAATCACAACAACTACATTCTGCCCTCGGCAGTGGCACACCAAGCACGCACAACGTAACTAAAAGAGACAGTTTGTGATCTTCTTCATCACATTGACCTGACTTGAGAAAATCAAGCCAAACATATATAGCGGTCAATCACACTGTGACGACCCGAACCAGAATCAGTAGAGTAAACAACGTAATTCTCGAGTTATCACGTAATCGCGGTTTATCGATAATTGTGTGGTTTGCCGGTTTTGTTTGCGACTTAATTATCGGCCGAGAATTTGAGTTGAGTTGAGTCTTGAGAGTTGTGGTACACGTGATTTTGAGTTCGTGGGCGGTTCCGGATGATTTTTCTGATGATTGAGGAATATAATATGATTATTTGAAGTTTCAGAATATCGACGAGTTTATCCGTTCGTATCGAGTTTATCCGAATCGTAATGGTTATCCGTTTTGGACCGTCGATCGTACCGAGGCGCGAGTATAAATATCAGAAATAGTCGAAAATTGTCGAAAAACACTGTTGGAAGTTTGACCGACGTTGACTTTCACTGTTTGACCCGTTGACCGTGGAGAAATGCGACTTGGTTGCATTTCGCCGGCCGACCCGGATTTTCCGGCCACCTCCGCCCACATCCTTGGTATGATTAGACTCCTCTTGAGTTCCTTTATGGATTGGTATTTGAATTTGTGAGAATTGATTAAGTTTTGGGAGGTTTCGAATCGGGCTAAGTTCTTGATTTTCGCCGGTGACGGGGGGAGGTCCTCCGGCAAGCTACGGTGGCGGGGGTGAGGGGGTTTTGATTTTGGACGAGGGTGTGTTTCCGGTGGAACCCGTGGTGGTTGCCGGAGTTGTATTCTGAACTGTTTCCGAGCTGATTTCGAGTTGAATTGCTTAAAATTGGGACTCTTGTGAAAGGACCCAACCCCGATTTAGCTTCCTAAATCGGAATCAAACCCCTTCGAAAACACGAACCAACAAAAACTTTTCGAAATTTGGGCAGAGTTTCGTTACTAGCGTGGAATTACCATTACCTGCACGCGTAAAATACACTCCATCCTATGCCACAAAAAGCAAACCGTGGGCACCAACCCCATCCGGATTTCTCAATATATCAACAATAACGTAAAGTAGTAAATATATATACACTTTACTGAAATCCAGTGTAAAATCGTATAACATATTCAATAGGAAGCTCAGAGCGACATCTAATACATAATCGTATACTCATACCACAGTAGGTAGAACAATAAACCTACTGGATGAAACAAAGTAGCTCGAGCACTATGCCTCCGACCACGACGTGCGACACCAGAGCCTGAACTGCAAACTGGGCACGGAAATCGAAAAGCCCAGGTGAAAGACAATAAACACGTTAGAGTGAGTGGACGAAAATAAATGTCTTTCACCAAGTAATATACGTTATAAAAACATATGCGAGTCCAGGTAAATAAAAACATAACATAGTACACGAGGTAAAACTCATACTCCTCCAGTGTACTGAGCATGCAAGTATAAATCCCACGGGGTCACTCATGGACACACACCGTGCTAGTACAGTCCGAATCACGAGGTCCTTAGTCCCCGTGACTCTAAGCCAGAAATGGCCTCGGTTCCGGGGAAACGCCCCTCACCGGTCAGGTAGGGATAACGACGCCCCTCCTGGATGGCCTACCATCGGGGATCAGCCGAGAGGCAAAGTGTATCGATACAACAACGTAACCAAGACTGTACTCTGTGAAAACCAAATCACAAACAACTCGATGCAAATGCATGAAACAATATAAAATGTATGCATATTCATAAACATATTCGTATAATCGTAAACACATGCTTATATAATCGTAATTTCGTATGAAGTCTCATGCTCGTAAAACCATAATCATGCTGCATGCTCAAGATCATAAATCACATAAAAGACTCGCAAGATTTCCGTGAAAAGAAATTGTCCACTCACAGACTGGCGTAACGCATATCGCGTTAACCCGTGATCCGGCGGAAAGTCCCTCGCCAAACAAATGATCTCGAACCCCTGAATATTCACAATGTCAAATATTCAAAGTCACAATCCGACAATTCGAATCAAACCACGAGAAACCACCGTTCTCGGAAATACACAATTCGAATACGACGAATCGACGAAAATCCATATATACCACCTCAATACCTCATTTTACGTTCGGATGCTCAACTCGAAAAACGAACCTCCCCACTGCGATCGGGGCGCGATTTCGAGTCAAATGACATGCGACTTGTCGAAAGTCAAAAAGTCAACTCTGACCGTTGACCGCCGCCGTTGACCGCCGTCCACGGCGGCGCCACTGTTGACCGGAAAATTTCACGGCGGAACCACCCCTATTCCACTCAAAATCACCCACTGAGCAACTTTGTCAACTACAACAAAGGCCAATTATCACTCTAACACATCCAATTTCAATGAAACCCGAATTGTACACAAATTTTCCAATCCAAAATTCTCCATGTATACATCGAATTGAAACACGAAACTTACAGAGAAGCATCAAGGGGATGAGAGCTTCAAAGCCCACTAAGAATTGCAGCTCGAATCGGCCGGAATCACAAACCACCATTAACACCAAAATTCACAAACTTTACTTCAAGTTTTCTCTCTCCACCGTGAGCTCCACCACGTGAGGAGGACGGCACGGGGTCGAGGGCACCGAGACGAGTTGAACGGGACCAGCACCACCCACTGGGGTGGCCGGAATCGTCGCACCACCGTGAGCCACCATATAGGCCGACGTGAATCCTCAATCACCACCGAGTTGACCGAGTCAACTCGGTCAACACTCAAAGAGGAAAGGTTTGACCTGCCCAAAATAGCAACTTCTATTTATAGACTTTCCATTTTTGGAAACTTCATGTTTATCCTTTTCGTCAAACTTCAAACGCGCGTAATTTTCTCATCATAATTCCGATTCCGATAATTCTCGCGGCCACGAACTCGTCTCAACATACTCTTCAATAATCACCCAAAGTCAAACATATCGGCCAATCGAATAAAAAGTCAACTGTTCCGATCAACATATAATTAAATCAACCAAACAACCAACAATCGGCAAAATTCGCAACTAATTCCTCGTAACTCCAAATCATGCTCCGGAAGTTCCCACAAACTCGAAATTAAATTCTGAACAACTTCCGTGAAGAAGCCGAAACCAAATTCTCGTCCGGTAATTTAGTCGCGAACAAACCTGCCATAATAATTCGTTTCCGTCGAAACTTCAAATATTCATAACTAATTCCTCAGTCGTCCAAATAACGATCCGGAACCGCCCACGAACTCAAAATCACACGTACAACGACTCTCGAGAAGAGACCCAACTCCAATTCTCGGCCAATAATTAAGTCGTTAAGAAGCTTCGGCGATTAAAATGACTGTCGCAACTCCGCGACAACGTGCAAGCTCATCAATCAAGCTGATCATACTGCTGATTCTGGTCCGGGTCGTCACAAATCCACCCCCCTTAAAAAAAATTTCGACCTCGAAATTTCCGAGTCTGCCGACTACAAGGTAGGAGCACTGCCTCTGCATACTGCTCAACTCACCAACGGCAATCTCAACTGAACAACTCTGATCACAACTCCACAATAGGAGATAATTCCGTGCTGGAATCCCTGTACCCTCAAATCACAAATCTGAACTGGCTCACACAATCGCTAAGTGTTCCTGCATACGGAACGGATAGGGTACACAATGCAAAACCAACCTGAAACACAGTTCCGCCTCACGGAACACAACACACATAAAAGCCAATACTATAGGCGATGCCGAACCATACGGCATAACACAAACTCGCCTATGGCCACATACGGATCAATACATCAAGGCAAATCACAACTCAATTTGCACACATCAACATAACTCAAGCATCGAACTCAAACAATTATCAACCTATTTCCGTTAACCTGATAGTCTGTGGTAACACACTCCACAAAATCGGACACAATCATCAACTCAAATTCAAACCAAACTCACTCCAACACAATGAAGTACAACATCGTTCCTCAAAACGACGTCAAACAATATCAAAATCACAGTGGACAATAACCTGGTACTACAAGCAACCTCGAACAGCAGAAACTGCTGGTCCCGAATCCTCCGGAACTACAATACCAAGGTCCACAACATGCCCTTCAAGGCCTGAATAGTCCTCAAAGATCGCTCGCCAATCCGAGGATAAGAACTGGTACCAACTCGTAATCTGGTTCCCAATGCTTACTGCAAAGCTTGCCAACACTCCGTCGTAGCTGATTATCTCGATCAGCGGACTGGGACACAGATACACCACGTAAATAGCCAATCTTCGTCAAACATAGCTATGCCAGCCAACCACTGGAATCATCTCCGAAAGTACAAGGAACTGTACTGAGTACGTCAGACGACCTACAAAGGCCCAACAACTGGTATCACGAACCAAAGTGCAAACAACATACACAAACACAGCAACAATCGCCACGTCTAATCGGAAATCTTCAATGGCTGACACTTCTCGGCAAGTCTCTGCCTCCTAGCCATCGCCAGTCGACGAATGTGGCATCAGCACACACAAGCTGCTACATGGCTCTGTGGATTGCGTCACGACTGGTAAACTCGAAGTATCTGATACCTCTCTGCATCAACAGTGCATAACGCACACAAAACTACAAGTCTCAACATCATCACACTCGAACTCAGCTCTCGTAGCCCACAACTCGACTAATATGGAAACTCGAGCCACACACACATGAAACACTGAAGCTCCTGACTCTCGACTGAATGCATCAGTAACAACATCCCAAACTAATGGTCAAAGTATAATCTCTAGCCTTTTCCGAACAAACTCAAAGGTACAGCCATAGTCGTTAGTCGACTCCATCCATCGACACTGCCTCAAGCCCAAATCTGGCCGAAAATGCAAGTGGAGGAAACTCAAATGATCAGTGTACGTCCTACACCGCGCTGTACATCATAGCTGTAGTGTCTCGAACTCATCAACGCTAACATACGGACAGCTACACCCAAATCATACATAGGATACGTAGCCACATAATGTCTCCACTGCCCGTAACCACGAGCCACTGCTCTGCTACATAGCATCAAAGCATGTGCAAATCCAGACCTCGATGCATCGCCATAACTCACGAACTCGTCGTAATTATCAGGTAGGATCAAAACCGAAGCAACGGTCAACCATCCTCAGGAGGGAGTAACTCTCCTCGCGTGCATCGAACCACTCGAACTTGACACCTTCTTCGTCAATCCGAAAGGTAGAGGGGCAATCCAGGAAAATCCTGCACAAAGCCGTCGGTAGAAGCCTGTCAAACTCAAGAGACTCCCGATCTCTGGTGCAATGGTAGGGCAAACTCTGAATCATCACGGCTTCGAACCGGTCAAGATCCACGCCGACTCCCTCGGCTAGCATCACATAGCCCAACATCTTCACGCTAATCGACCAAAACTCACACTGGCTGAACTTACAACAGCTAATCGTCTCGTGAAGTCAACAAAACCGCTCGCAACTGCTCCAGGTACTGGTCCACACTCTCGGAGTACATTAGGACATTGCCAACAAATATGACCGCAACTCGTCCAGAAACCGTCTGAACACATGGTCCACCAAGTCTACACGATCTACGGAGCATTGGTCAACCACTGAAGTGACCAAGAACTCCAGATGCATACACCGAGATCCGAAAGCTAACATAGTCACATCTGACTCATCAAACCTCCACTGATGGTAACCGGATCCGAAATCGATCTACGAAAAGATTAAATCTTTCACAAGCTGATCAAATCAATCAACGATCTGAAGCGGAGGATACTCACTCTCCTCTGAAGCGAATCAGGCTTCCGATAGTCAATGCGCCACCACAACGAACCCTCTAACGTCTGCACAAACAATGCAAGAGCACACCACGCAAATACGCGGAGTCGCATGAAATCTACTGAAACCTCCTCCAGCAACTCCTGGAGTCGAAACTGTAGCTCCATCAGCTCCGCTGGCTCCAAACGACAAAATGCCGGTAAAATGAATCCAGCACCTGGTACAAGCTCAATGGTGTAGTCAGTCTCTCGAACTGGAGGAACATCTGATAACTCCTCCGGAACACGCCAGGAAATTCAGGAACCACCTCAATGTCGCCAATATCGGACACAGCAACCGTAGTATCCGCATCATAAGCTAAACAAACCACACAACTTGTCTCCACCATCCGCTCGACCATCACCGCGAAACAGCATCTCGGGGAAAATCTGGTCGTCGAAACACAACCTCCTTCTCGAGGTACTCGAACACAGCCAAATGCATCGTCAGTAAGTCCATACTCACAATCATACCAAAACCACAATGTCTAGCTATAACAGGTCCGCGGCTAACACATAACCTCCAACAAGGATCTCGCGACCTCCGGATGGATGCAACACTCTCCAAGACCTCGGAAGTGGAGATGCAGGTACAATAGCCATGGACATCAAGCAATAGTAACCTCGGAGAAAAGTCTGTCCTCAAACAAGGTCATGGCACGAACTCCAACATGCCCAACTGGCCACACACATCAACTGTGACTTGCTGACTAACTCGTCAACAGGGTGCATTAGTCAGACCGCAGGAACAACATGAGGATCTCCTCGTAAACTCTGAGCTGCCGAACCGCTACAACAGCTGACCAAGGGCGCTCCCTCGTAACGTGATCCTCCTGGCCACCACAATGGCAACAGAGAGTGTACCACAAACACAAGTCACCGCAACACCTGCTGCGTGAAAGGATCACCAACGATCGCCCAAACTCATGCCACAGGAGCAAATCCGCTACTCTGTGATCTCCGCCATCGCCAAATGGATCAGCAGAGGATCCTCAACATAACCGAAAAGGCCACAGTCTGATGAAGTCACTGATCCCGAAGTATCAGAACTCAATCTCTCACTACTGAATCCACTTTCCTCAAACCGTCACATCGAAAACCGTATACATCTTTCCCTTACACTAGCCTCGCCACTGAGTGCAGCACACTAAGCTCCTCACGGATATCTCGAGGCACATCAATCAGAATCTCTCTGATACTCAGGTTCAAACTCATCTCGAACCTCGTACACTGCTTCCTCTGAAGCCACATAACTCGTACAAACCGAAACTAACATGTGAACAATGCATCTCTGCCCCAGGTGGGTAAACACTCCACATCAATTGCTGAGTAGCCTGACAAACCTTCACTGTATACACAACACCCTGAATGTAGGCCATGGAGTCACAACCGGAACTCACACAATACCAGCCCACAAAATACAACAATCTAACTCAGGCAAACATCTCTGCCACAACTCTCATCTCTGAGGCAACATGTAGATGCTCATATACACATCCCCAGGTAAACCGTGCCACACAATTCTCTGAACTCTGAATACTCATCCAAATCCACAGTTCACTGGCAATTCACGCGTCGAATGATCCTCAACAGGATCCACAACCGAAATGACACGGAAAGCACGTCAGGAGGCATCCTAATGAATACAATATCGTTCACAACAAGTGGAACGTAATCATGGAACTTCAAATATTTGAAAGCATACAACACCCGGAATTTGATGATTATCCGCCGGCCGGTCGGGTCACCATTCCAGTCATGCTGTACATTCCCAAATATCCTTAGTAAACACGACTACAGAAGTCTACAGAACCTACAACCTAATGCTCTGATACCAAGCTGAAAGGACCCAACCCCGATTTAGCTTCCTAAATCGGAATCAAACCCCTTCGAAAACACGAACCAACAAAACCTTTTCGAAATTTGGGCAGAGTTTCGTTACTAGCGTGGAATTACCATTACCTGCACGTGTAAAATACACTCCATCCTATGCCACAAAAAGCAAACCGTGGGCACCAACCCCATCCGGATTTCTCAATATATCAACAATAACGTAAAGTAGTAAATATATATACACTTTACTGAAATCCAGTGTAAAATCGTATAACATATTCAATAGGAAGCTCAGAGCGACATCTAATACATAATCGTATACTCATACCACAGTAGGTAGAACAATAAACCTACTGGATGAAACAAAGTAGCTCGAGCACTATGCCTCCGACCACGACGTGCGACACCAGAGCCTGAACTGCAAACTGGGCACGGAAATCGAAAAGCCCAGGTGAAAGACAATAAACACGTTAGAGTGAGTGGACGAAAATAAATGTCTTTCACCAAGTAATATACGTTATAAAAACATATGCGAGTCCAGGTAAATAAAAACATAACATAGTACACGAGGTAAAACTCATACTCCTCCAGTGTACTGAGCATGCAAGTATAAATCCCACGGGGTCACTCATGGACACACACCGTGCTAGTACAGTCCGAATCACGAGGTCCTTAGTCCCCGTGACTCTAAGCCAGAAATGGCCTCGGTTCCGGGGAAACGCCCCTCACCGGTCAGGTAGGGATAACGACGCCCCTCCTGGATGGCCTACCATCGGGGATCAGCCGAGAGGCAAAGTGTATCGATACAACAACGTAACCAAGACTGTACTCTGTGAAAACCAAATCACAAACAACTCGATGCAAATGCATGAAACAATATAAAATGTATGCATATTCATAAACATATTCGTATAATCGTAAACACATGCTTATATAATCGTAATTTCGTATGAAGTCTCATGCTCGTAAAACCATAATCATGCTGCATGCTCAAGATCATAAATCACATAAAAGACTCGCAAGATTTCCGTGAAAAGAAATTGTCCACTCACAGACTGGCGTAACGCATATCGCGTTAACCCGTGATCCGGCGGAAAGTCCCTCGCCAAACAAATGATCTCGAACCCCTGAATATTCACAATGTCAAATATTCAAAGTCACAATCCGACAATTCGAATCAAACCACGAGAAACCACCGTTCTCGGAAATACACAATTCGAATACGACGAATCGACGAAAATCCATATATACCACCTCAATACCTCATTTTACGTTCGGATGCTCAACTCGAAAAACGAACCTCCCCACTGCGATCGGGGCGCGATTTCGAGTCAAATGACATGCGACTTGTCGAAAGTCAAAAAGTCAACTCTGACCGTTGACCGCCGCCGTTGACCGCCGTCCACGGCGGCGCCACTGTTGACCGGAAAATTTCACGGCGGAACCACCCCTATTCCACTCAAAATCACCCACTGAGCAACTTTGTCAACTACAACAAAGGCCAATTATCACTCTAACACATCCAATTTCAATGAAACCCGAATTGTACACAAATTTTCCAATCCAAAATTCTCCATGTATACATCGAATTGAAACACGAAACTTACAGAGAAGCATCAAGGGGATGAGAGCTTCAAAGCCCACTAAGAATTGCAGCTCGAATCGGCCGGAATCACAAACCACCATTAACACCAAAATTCACAAACTTTACTTCAAGTTTTCTCTCTCCACCGTGAGCTCCACCACGTGAGGAGGACGGCACGGGGTCGAGGGCACCGAGACGAGTTGAACGGGACCAGCACCACCCACTGGGGTGGCCGGAATCGTCGCACCACCGTGAGCCACCATATAGGCCGACGTGAATCCTCAATCACCACCGAGTTGACCGAGTCAACTCGGTCAACACTCAAAGAGGAAAGGTTTGACCTGCCCAAAATAGCAACTTCTATTTATAGACTTTCCATTTTTGGAAACTTCATGTTTATCCTTTTCGTCAAACTTCAAACGCGCGTAATTTTCTCATCATAATTCCGATTCCGATAATTCTCGCGGCCACGAACTCGTCTCAACATACTCTTCAATAATCACCCAAAGTCAAACATATCGGCCAATCGAATAAAAAGTCAACTGTTCCGATCAACATATAATTAAATCAACCAAACAACCAACAATCGGCAAAATTCGCAACTAATTCCTCGTAACTCCAAATCATGCTCCGGAAGTTCCCACAAACTCGAAATTAAATTCTGAACAACTTCCGTGAAGAAGCCGAAACCAAATTCTCGTCCGGTAATTTAGTCGCGAACAAACCTGCCATAATAATTCGTTTCCGTCGAAACTTCAAATATTCATAACTAATTCCTCAGTCGTCCAAATAACGATCCGGAACCGCCCACGAACTCAAAATCACACGTACAACGACTCTCGAGAAGAGACCCAACTCCAATTCTCGGCCAATAATTAAGTCGTTAAGAAGCTTCGGCGATTAAAATGACTGTCGCAACTCCGCGACAACGTGCAAGCTCATCAATCAAGCTGATCATACTGCTGATTCTGGTCCGGGTCGTCACATCTTGGTAGTTGAAAATTATGTTGGGCTTGAGGTAAGCTTGAGAACTGGGCTTTCCTCGCCGGAGAAATTCTCCATTGACAGCGTGCCGGCGGCGGCGGTAAACGGCGGTGCTCCGGCGAGGGCGTTGACTTTTTGGTTTTCGATGATTTTAATGTCATTTTTCTCGTATTCGCGCCCCGATCGTCGCCTTGAGGTTTTCGAATTGATTTGGGTATCGGATTTTCAGTCGAGGGTTTTGAGTGGAGATTTCAGGAATTTCGTCGATTATTTCACATTGTGTTATATGTTTTCGGGAACGGGTGATTTCCGAGGTGTGGTTCAGTGTAAGAGCTATGATTTTGATCAGATATATTTTCTGATTATTCAGGGGATCGAGATCGTGCTTCGGGCGAGGGATCTTCCGCTGGACCATGTGATTAACGCGAGTGCACACTTTGCTCGTCTGTGAGTGGACAATTTCTTTTCACTGATTAATTACGAGTCTTTATATTACATTTTACGAGCATGAGCATACGTTTGTGATTATGACTTATACGAGCATGTGCTTTACGATTATGCATTTACATTATGCTTTTTACGTATGCATGAAACTATTTATGATTTGATTTACACAGATACAGTCTTAGTATATGTGGTTGTATCGATACACTTGCATCCCGGTTGATCCCCAAGGATGTCTACCAAGGGGGAACTGTACCTTGTGCCGATGCATTTCTGGGTGGGTACAGATTTCTGTTTCTTGTGCCGATGTATTTTCGGGTGGGAACAGATACCCTGACCTGAGGCCTTTCTGGCTAGAATCACGTGTGGGTCTGGGATCCCGTGATTCGGACTGTACTAGCACGGATGTGTTCATGAGTGACCCCGTGAGACTTTTCTATGCATGCTCTGTACGCTGGAGAAGTTTGAGTTCGCCTCGTGTACTACATTATATTTATTCATTTTGACTCGCATATGTTATTATAATATATTATATTTGGCGAAAGACATTTATTTTTGTCCACTCACTCTAACGATTTTCATGTCTTTCCCCTGGGCTTTTCGATTTCCGTGCCCAGTTTGCAGTTTGGATTCTGGTGTTTGACATCGTGGTCGGAGGCTAGTTGTTCGAGCTACCTGTGTTTTCCAATAGGTTTCTTGTTTCGCCTACTGTTGTATATTTTGTATATATATACACTAGAGGTCGCTCTGATACGTTACTGATACATGTTTTATACGGATTTTCCTGGATTTACTATATATTACAGTTGTGTTTACTGTTTACTGCTATTGATATGATATTGAGAAATCCGGATGGGATTGGTGCCCACGGTTTGACTTTTGTGGCATATGATGAAGTGTTATTTTCCGGGTGCAGGTAAAGGCAATTCCGCGTTAGTAATGTTTCTCTGCCAAAATTTTAATGGTTTTTGTTGGTTCACGTTTTCAGAAGGGGTTTGATTCCGGTTTAGGAAACTAAATCGGGGTTGGGTCCTTTCAGCTTGGTATCAGAGCATTAGGTTGTCAAATTCTGTAGACTCTTGTAGTTGTGACGCTTAGGGTATTTGAGTTTGTACAACATGACTGGAGTGATGACCCGACTGGCCAGCGGTACTCATCAATGCTTCGGGTGTTGTGTGTTCTCAAATATCTGAGGTCTCATGATTACGTTCCTTCTGTTTGTACCTAATGTTTGTCTTGTATCAGTTGGATGCCTCCTCGACATGGTCCCCGTGTTGATCAGGAAGAAGATCCTGATATAGATCGCCAGACGCACGACTTGCTGATGCGAGTATTGCGTTTGGAGGAGCGTTTTGACCCTGTGGTCAAAGCTCGTACTGCTGATGCGAGTGTCTTTTCGGGTTCAGCTGATCCAGAGATCTGTGAGGCATGGTTGGTTCAGGTTGAACGTGTATGTGAGCGTCTGCGTTTTACCCCTGAGCAGATGACAGTGGCAGTAGTTGGGTTACTTGAGTCAGATGCATACTTCTGGTGGGTTAGCACTGATAGAGTTCCAGTTGATACTTCGTGAACTTTGTTCCGTGATCTATTTATGCGGAGATATTTTAACCAGGCTACCCAGCAGCGGAAGTATGAGGAGTTCACGAACTTGAGACAGGGCAGTATGTCTGTGCTTGAGTACCGGGACAGGTTTACCCTCTTATCTCGTTTTACGCGTGACATTGTGGCTACTGAGGAAATTGAAATTGAACATCAAAGGGACTCTGACTACGATGCCTCGGAACAACTTTGATGAGTTTGTCAGTGCAGCACTCCGAGGTGAGGATATCGAGAAGGAGAGGCAGATGAGGTACCAGCCTAGACGATTCGAGGAGGGTGGACCGAGCCAGGGGCCTTCCAAAAGGCAGAGTTCTGATACTTTCGGTTCGGCTTCATCCTCGGGTAGTCGACCTTATCGACCACCAGCTAGTGTATCGAGGCAGAGGCAGAGATGGAGGAGAGATCGACCGCAACGACCACAGTTTAGTGGAGGTTCTAGCGACTCTAGTTATCCTCGACGTACCGGAGGCACGTTTCCTGTACCGAGGGAGTATCCACTTTGTAATTTCTGTAACAGGCATCACTATGGTCCTTATCAGCGAGGCCCTACCCTTTGTTATCGTTGTGGCCAGGAGGGTCACTTTACGAGGGACTGTCTTCAGCCTATTGGTGGACAGGCGGCCCAGAGTTCCAGAGGAGAGCGAGGTACCACTTCGGGAGCTCGACCAGTACAGTTCGGGGCCAGGGTGGACAGCAGGGACAGCCTCAGCGTGGACGACCATCCGGGTAGGCGAGGGTTCATGCCATGACTTGGCGAGAGGGCAGAGCTTCACCGGAGATCGTTATCGATACGTTGCATATCTTTGGTATTCTAGTATTTACATTGTTAGATCCAGGTGCCACACATTCATTCATGTCGTATAGACTATCATCTTTAGCTACTGTACCTGCGCCTCCACTTTCGGGGTTGTGGAGAGTGTTGTATCCGTCCGGTGAGATTGTGAGTATTAGCTGGGTGTACCGAGACTGTGAGATTTTTATTGGAGGCAATGGCTTAGCTGCAGATTTGTTGTTGCTTGATATCGTTGATTTTGATTTGATCTTGGGTATGGACGTCTTGGAGACGCATTGGGCCATGTTTGACTGTCACAAGATGGAGGTCACGTTTTGACGACCAGGCCTTCCCGAGATATCGTTTCACGGCGAGAAGAACACTTCACTACCATGTTTGATTTTCGCGATGAAGGCGGATCGGTTGATGAAGAAGGGCTTTGTTGCTTATTTAGCTCATGTTGTGGATACTACGGCTGCTGTGCCGGACCTTGGTGGTATTGATGTTGTTTCTGAGTTTCCGGATGTGTTTCCGGAGGAGTTACCGGGTATACCTCCAGTTCGGGAGATTGATTTCATTATTGAGCTATTGTCGGGCACTGGACCCATTTCTCAGGCACCGTATCGTATGGCGCTAGCGGAGTTGAAAGAGTTACAGGTTCAGCTCCAGGAGTTGCTGGAGAAGGGTTTTATTCGACCCAGTGTTTCTCTATGGGGTGCCCCGGTTTTGTTTGTACGGAAGAAAGATGGATCTATGCGGTTGTGCATCGACTACCGGAAGCTGAATCAGGTTACAGTGAAGAACAAGTATCCGTTGCCGCGGATTGATGACTTGTTTGATCAGCTCAAGGGAGCTTCAGTCTTTTCGAAGATTGATCTCAGATCCGGATATCACCAGTTGAGGATCCGAGATTCTGATGTGGCCAAAACAGCTTTCAGATCGCGGTATGGGCATTACGAGTTTTTGGTTATGCCATTTGGGTTGACCAACGCCCCCGTAGCCTTCATGGACTTGATGAATCGGGTGTTTAGACGATTTATGGACAAGTTTGTGATTGTGTTCATTGATGATATTTTGATCTATTCCAGGAGTGTGGGCCAGCATAAAAAGCATTTGCAAGCGGTGTTGCGGACTTTGAGGGACCATCAGTTGTTTGCAAAGTTCAGCAAGTGCGAGTTTTGGCTGGGCAGTGTGAAGTTTCTGGGGCATGTGATATCGGCTGAGGGAGTCAGTGTTGATCCTGACAAGATCGAGGCCGTGCTAAATTGGAGTAGACCTACCACTGTACCGGAGATCCGGAGTTTCTTGGGTTTGGCAGGCTACTACCGGCGATTTGTACAGGATTTTTCTCGGATTGCTACTCCACTGACCAGACTGACGAAGAAGGGCGTCAAGTTTGAGTGGTTCGATGCATGTGAGGAGAGTTACTTACTCCTGAAGGAAAAGTTGACTACTGCACCGGTTCTGACATTACCAGACGACAACGGTGAGTTCGTGGTTTATAGTGATGCGTCGAAGATAGGACTAGGTTGTGTGTTGATGCAGCATGGTAGAGTTGTAGTCTACGGTTCCAGACAGCTAAAACCACACGAAGTCAACTATCCGACACATGATTTGGAGTTGGCCGCTATTGTGCTAGAGTTGAAGAGTTGGAGACATTACTTGTACGGGGCCCAGTGTAAGATCTACATCGACCACAAGAGTCTCACTTACTTGCGGACGCAGCCAGACTTGAACATGAGGCAACAACGGTGGATGGAGTTGATCAACGACTATGACTGCACTTTCGAGTACCATCCGGGGAAGGCCAATGTTGTTGCTGATACATTTAGCCAGAAATTCGGAGCTTCGTTGTTCCATGTGTGTGTGGCTAGAGTATCTATGTTAGCTGAGCTTCGGGCTACGGGAGCCGAGTTCGAGTGGGATGACGAGGGAGCCTTAATAGCCAGTTTTCAGGTTCGACCCGTATTGGTTAACCAGGTTCGGGAGGCTTAGGATTCAGATTCCTACCTGTTGGGCAAGAAGACTATGATATGGAATGGTGTGCCTACAGAGTTTCGGTTGAGTGACAACGGTACATTGCTTTTCAGAGGCAGGTTGTGCGTACCCCGAGATAAGAGTCTAAAAAGGAGATTCTGGATGAGGCCCATTGTTCGGCGTATGCGATGCATCCCGGAGGTACGAAGATGTTTGTACACTTCGAGCGTATTACTGGTGGCGCAACATGAAGCGGGAGATGCCGCATATGTGAGTCGATGTTTGATCTGTCAGCAGGTTAAAGCGGAGAGGTAGAAACCTGCGGGAAAGTTACAGCCACTGGAGATTCCGGTTTGGAAGTGGGAGCATATTACCATGGATTTCGTTTATCAGTTGCCGCGTACTTCGGCTGGCAACACGGGTATTTGGGTTATTATGGATCGACTGACGAAATCTGCACATTTTCTCGCACTTCCGAGGAAGATATCAGTGGGCAGGTTGGCCAAGCTGTATTTATCGAAGATTGTTCGACTGCACGGAGTGCCTGTATCTATTGTTTCTGACCGAGACAGTCAGTTTACTTCCGAGTTTTGGCAGGCATTGCAGCAGGTCTTGGGCACGAGGTTGTGTTTCAGTACAGCTTTTCATCCTCAGACTGATGGGCAGTATGAGCGGACTATACAGACTCTTGATGATATGTTGCGGTCGTGCGTTTTGCAATTTCGAGGAAATTGGGACCAGCAACTACATTTGATTGAGTTCGCCTACAACAATAGCTATCAGGCCAGTATCGAGATGGCACCGTACGAGGCCCTGTACGGGAGGCAGTGTCGCACTCCGTTGTGTTGGAGTGAGGTGGGCGAGCGATGGCTTATCGGCCCTGATCTGGTGAAGAGCACTATGGAGGACGTCCAGATTATCCGGGACAGATTGAAGATCGCCCAGGATCATCAGAAGAGTTACGCGGACGTGAGGAGAAAGAGTCTCGAGTTTGATGTGGGCGATTGGGTCTTCCAGAAACTATCTCCGTGGAGGGGAGTTGTGCATTTCGGGAAGCGTGGCAAGCTTTGACCACGATACATTGGTCTGTATGAGATCACCGAGAGGGTTGGAGCTGTTGCTTACCGGCTTGAGTTGCCAGCTGAGATGGCTCGTGTGCATGATGTTTTTCACGTTTCGATGTTGCGGAAGTATATCTCAGATCCATCACATGTGTTAGTGCCACAACAGCTACCGATTCGAGAGGATTTGACGTATGTTGAGGAGCCAGTACAGATTCTCGATCGTTGTGAGCAGGAGTTGAGGCACCGTGTGATACCGCTGGTGAATGTCTTGTGGCAGAATCACTCGGTTGAGGAGGCCACCTGGGAGACTGAGCAGCGTATGCGGGAGCAGTATCCTCATCTGTTCACTTGACAAGTACGTAAATTTCGAGGTCAAAATTTTTTAAGGGGGGTAGATTTGTGACGACCCGAACCAGAATTAGTAGAGTAAACAGTGTAATTCTCGAGTTATTACGTAATCGCGGTTTATCGATAATTGTGTGGTTTGCCGGTTTTGTTTGCGACTTAATTATCGGCCTAGAATTTGAGTTGAGTTGAGTCTCAAGAGTTGTGGTACACGTGATTTCGAGTTCGTGGGCGGTTCCAGATGATTTTTCCGATGATTGAGGAATATAATATGATTATTTGAAGTTTCGGAATATCGACGAGTTTATCCGTTCGTATCCAGTTTATCTGAATCGTAATGGTTATCCGTTTTGGACTGTCGATCGTCCCGAGGCGCGAGTATAAATATCGGAAATAGTCAAAAATTGTCGAAAAACACTGTTGGAAGTTTGACCGGCGTTGACTTTCACTGTTTGACCCGTTGACCCGTTGACCGTTGAGAAACGCGACCCGGTTGCATTTCGCCGGCCGACCCAGATTTTCCGGCCACCTCCGCCCACATCCTTGGTATGATTAGACTCCTCTTCAGTTCCTTTATCGATTGGTATTTGAATTTGTGAGAATTAATTAAGTTTTGGGAGGTTTCGAATCGGGCTAAGTTCTTGATTTTCGCCGGTGACGGGGGGAGGTCCTCCGGCGAGTTACAGTGGCGGGGGTGAGGGGGTTTCGACTCCCCTTGCTCCGTTGAAGCTTTTTGGGTAATTGATTTTGGACGAGGGTGTGTTTCCGGTGGAGCCCGTGGTGGTTGCCGAAGTTGTATTCCGAACTGTTTCCGAGCTGATTTCGAGTTGAATTGCTTAAAATTGAAACTCGTGGTAGTTGAAAATTATGTTGGGCTTGAGGTAAGCTTGAAAACTGGGCTTTCCTCTCCGGAGAAATTCTCCATTGACAGCGCGCCACCGCCGGTGGTGGCGGTCAACGGCGGTGCTCCGTTGAGGGCGTTGACTTTTTGGTTTTCGATGATTTTAATGTCATTTTTCTCGTATTCGCGCCCCGATTGTCGCCTTGAGGTTTTCGAATTGATTTGGGTATTGGATTTTCAGTCGAGGGTTTTGAGTGGAGATTTCAGGAATTTCGTCGATTATTTCACACTGTGTTATATGTTTTCGGGAACGGTTGATTTCCGAGGTGTGGTTCAGTGTAAGAGCTGTGATTTTGATCAGATATATTTTGTGATTATTCAGGGGATCGAGATCGTGCTTCGGGCGAGGGATCTTCCACCAGACCACGTGATTAACGCGAGTGTGCGCTTTGTTCGTCTGTGAGTGGACAATTTTGTTTTCACTGATTAGTTGCGAGTCTTTATATTACATTTTACGAGCATGAGCATACGTTTGTGATTATGACTTATACGAGCATGTACTTTACGATTATGCATTTACATTATGCTTTTTACGTATGCTTGAAACTATTTATGATTTGATTTACATAGAGTACAGTCTTAGTATATGTGGTTGTATCGATACACTTGCATCCCGGCTGATCCCCGAGGATGTCTACCAGGGGGAAACTATACCTTGTGCCGATGCATTTTCGGGTGGGTACAAATTTCTGTTTCTTGTGTCGATGTATTTCCGGGTGGGAACAGATACCCTGACCTGAGGCCTTTCTGGCTAGAATCACGTGTGGGTCTGGGATCCCATGATTCTGACTGTACTAGCACGGATGTGTCCATGAGTGACCCCGTGGGACTTTTCTATGCATGCTCTGTACGCTGGAGAAGTTTGAGTTCGCCTCGTGTACTACATTATATTTATTCATTTGGACTCGCATATGTTATTATAACATATTATATTCGGCGAAAGACATTTATTTTCGTCCACTCACTCTAACGATTTTCATGTCTTTCCCCTGGGCTTTTCGGTTTCCGTGCCCAGTTTGCAGTTTGGATTCTGGTGTTTCACGTCGTGGTCGGAGGCTAGTTGTTCGAGCTACCTGTGTTTTCCAGTAGGTTTCTTGTTTCGCCTACTGTTGTATATTTTGTATATATATACACTAGAGGTCGCTCTGATACGTTACTGATACATGTTTTATACGGATTTTCCTGGATTTACTATATATTACAGTTGTGTTTACTGTTTACTACTATTGATATGATATTGAGAAATCCGGATGGGATTGGTGCCCACGGTTTGACTTTTGTGGCATAGGATGAAGTGTTATTTTCCGGGTGCAGGTAAAGGCAATTCCGCGTTAGTAGCGTTACTCTGCTGAAATTTTAATGGTTTTTGTTGGTTCACGTTTTCAGAAGGGGTTTGATTCCAGTTTAGGAAACTAAATCAGGGTTGGGTCGTTTCACACACACCCTAGACTCTAGATCATATGCTATGCAACTAAGTTTGTAACCAAAGTAACATGAACATATAAACCATCAATGAGAAAGTAGTGAAATAAAACTCATCCAAATAGTTATTAAGATCAAAGGGGTTTGAAATCGTAAGCATATCTAAGGCTTTGATCAACCCCTAACTAGGAAAATTTAGCTACTCATAGTTAAGACTACAAAATAGCAAAACATGATGGAGAAGAAAGAATAAACCAAAAACCCTAGAATTCTCGGTCCGGCTATTTCGACAGGTCGAACTTGGACAGCTGAGATTCTTGGCAGGAACCCTTCTTCTCTTCTTTGACTTCTCTCTTTGAAAATTCAACAACCCTTGCTCCATCAACAAGTTAGACTTATATAGGTATGATTTTGGGTCTCTCCTCATCAATTTAGGGTTGAGTCATCCCCACTTGGACTATGCACGTCACCAATCCTTATTCCAATAGAATTCTCCTTTTTATTGCTCCTTTTTGTATTTCCCTCCAAATAACCTAAATAAACAAAAACATGATTAATGAATGAAAACTAAAAAAATAAACCAAGTATTTTTGGAATAATTAAACACAAGAGAGTTGCATATTTATTCAACTATCACACGACTAAAATAAATCTTTGGTGTTGCGTAACAGTACTTAGCATGCAATAGCTTTCACTGTAAAATTTACTTCGTTGAGTTTTTCTTTTTGTGCAAATGAAGAAAAAATCCAGTTTGGACTTTCTCTTTCCTCAAATACCCAACATAAGTTTTCAAAAAAAAAAATCATTCTATTTTCTAAATAGATAACATACTATAATATTTGAATTATTTACAAAAAATGCCACCGTATTTTTCAAGCCTAATCACCTAAAATCTCTCTCTCTCTCTCTCTCTCTCTCCCTCGGTAGCTTTCTTAGCCTCGCCGACGTTACCATCCTCCACCCTGAACCTCGACCCCAACTTCGTGTTTGTCAAATTCGTGCTCAGTCTTGAAAGGAGAGCGGGTCGCAGTCTAGCTCTTTGGTTTTTCCTCGATGATGAAGCCAAGGTGGACACTTCTCCATCTTCTCAGATTTGGTATAACCTGAGCTGCAATCGGCATCGATGTCCTCAAACTTCAGTCGCGTCAAGCTCTTCTCGTTAGCCAAGATCATCTCGATCAGAAAGATTGTAGGAGTTGTAGCTGAAACTCAAATTTATGATGATTAATTAATGAAAACTAAAAAAATAAACCAAGTATTTTTGGAATAATTAAACACAAGAGAGTTGCATATTTATTCAACTATCACACGACTAAAATAAATCTTTGGTGTTGCGTAACAGTACTTAGCATGCAATAGCTTTCACTGTAAAATTTACTTCGTTGAGTTTTTCTTTTTGTGCAAATGAAGAAAAAATCCAGTTTGGACTTTCTCTTTCCTCAAATACCCAACATAAGTTTTCAAAAAAAAATCATTCTATTTTCTGAATAGATAACATACTATAATATTTGAATTATTTACAAAAAATGCCACCGTATTTTTCAAGCCTAATCACCTAAAATCTCTCTCTCTCTCTCTCTCTCTCTCTCTCTCTCTCTCTCTCTCTCTCTCTCTCTCTCTCTCTCTCTCTCTCTCTCTCTCTCTCTCTCTCTCTCTCCCTCGGTAGCTTTCTTAGCCTCGCCGACGTTACCATCCTCCACCCTGAACCTCGACCCCAACTTCGTGTTTGTCAAATTCGCGCTCAGTCTTGAAAGGAGAGCGGGTCGCAGTCTAGCTCTTTGGTTTTTCCTCGATGATGAAGCCAAGGTGGACATTTCTCCATCTTCTCAGATTTGGTATAACCTGAGCTGCAATCGGCATCGATGTCCTCAAACTTCAGTCGCGTCAAGCTCTTCTCGTTAGCCAAGATCATCTCGATCAGAAAGATTGTAGGAGTTGTAGCTGAAACTCAAATTTATGTTGTGTGAATTAAACTCTTTGATTAATTGCCTCTGAAAGTGAATACTTTGCTTCCACTAAATTCGATGTTAATTGAGTTTTGGTTATCTTGTTTAATATCCTTAACGGTGTTGTCATATTTTGTTTTGTTGCAAGTATTGAAGCACTTGGAGGTTTTGAGGATGGCTCTAATTTGTGTGCTCATGTGTGTGCTGAATCTGTATCAGTATGCGAAGTGGAACTGATGGCTTCTGGGATCAACTAATTGGACTATGGAATGTGCTTTCATCACCATTGTTGGTCTAGTCTACTTGAAGTTCAAAGGCATGCCTGGTGATTTCCTTGCTTATGTAGACACCAAGGTAAACACATTCCTACTTAGAATATTAAAATATAGTTTGTAATTCAAAGTTATAGGATTCCTTGGAAACTACAAAAAATTTCTGGATGATATAAGAATTTAAATGTGATGTTAAGTACATTAACATTATGATATGAACAAAACTGAAGTGATTTTTTCCTCCACTTCTCATATTATTATTTGATATGTAAATCTGTGATTTCACTTTTTTGTCTTTGTATATATGCCTTTAGTTAAAGAGACTTCAAGGTACACCGAAAGAGCTGAATGATATTGCATTCATATTGCATTGATCTTTCTTATACATTATAGATGTTATGACAAATACATGATAGATATTATGACAGATATTTGATAGATATTCGGGATGTAGCCTTAGTTATGTATAGTGCAGCTAGAAATGGATGCAAATTTTTGAGTTCGGATAGAAGAAGTTAGTGTTTGTACAGAATCTCTAAGACCAATGGATTCTTGTTTTGTGACGACCCAGACCGGAATTGGAATAATTATCGGCTTAATCTGCGAGTTTTACGAGTAATTAAGGTTCACCGTAATTAATCGGATATGCAACTTCGTTCATGACTTAATTTTCGGACACGAATTTGAGTTGGATTTGTTCGTGGGAAATGTAGAGAATTTGATTTCGAGTCCGTAGGAGTTTTCCGAGGATTTTTCGGATAATCGAGGAATATAAAAAGAATATTTGAAATTATCACCGAGTTAGTCGTGTTTATCCGTTTGAGTTTGAGTTATCCTAATTGTGGATAGAGTTGATTTGCGACGTATAAATAGCCAAATAGTCGTAAAGTTATCGAAAAAGTGTGAAAATGGGCTGTTTGACCGAGTTGACTGAGCTGGGCCGAGTTGACCAAGTCAACCCGTGTTGACTCAGTGAGTCACGAACTCGCCGTCATGGTGGTTGCCGGAATACGGCGCGGTTGCCGGAGTTTAAGGTATGGTTTTGAAGCTTGTCTTATGGGCTTTCGATTGATGTATATATGGTGTGTTTTGGTGGCGGTTTGGTTGGTTAATTTTGAACGTGAAGTTGGTCGGAATCGGGTTTAATGGTGGAGGGTTTTCCGGCAGTTTTCCGATGGGGATTTTGGGTGGAAATGGTTGGGTTCGAGCTTGTGATGAAACCCCTTGAAGATGGGAGGCCGAGGTGGCCTCACGGTGGAGAATTTTGCCGGAGAAATTTTTCGGCCGGTTTGAATTTTGGTGGTTTTCGAGATGATTTCCGGCCACGGTGGTGGTTGGACGGTGATGGTCCTTTGGGAAAAAAGGCTAGGCTAGAGGAGAGGAAGGTTTTGGAGTCTTGGTCGCTGAGAAATCTCTTCGGTGACAGCGCACCGCCGTCGGCGGCGGCGGTCAATGGCGGAGCTCCGGCGAGGCGTTGATTTTTTGGATTTTATTAAGTTTTATGTCATTTTACTCGTAATTGCGTCCCGTTCGTCGCCTTGAGGTTTTCGAGTTGATTTGAGTGGTGGATTTTAAGTCGAAGGTTTTGTGGAGTATATTTGGGGTTTTCGACGAGTTTTCTGTTATCCGAGTTATATTTTCGGAAATGGTTGGTTTCCGAGGTGTGGGTCAGAGTATTGAATTGTGATTTTGATCAGTGATATTTTGTGATTATTCAGGGGATCGAGATCGTACGCTTGGCGAGGGATCTTCCGCCGGATCTCGGGATTAGCGCGTCTGCGCGGTGTGCTTATATGTGAGTGGACATTTATTTACATTGTCGTAGCGAGTTCTTGGTTTCAGTATTTATTTCCAGTACAGTATTGAGATTATTTATTGTTTTGGAGGTATTGTTTTATGTTTTATTGGTGATGGCATTTACTTAGCATCAATGCATTGACTACTCGGCTGATCACCGGTAGTCCAGTTCCAGGCTTGAGAGATTCGCCTGATGTGCCCACTAGGCTTGAGAGATTCGCTTAGTCTATCACCGTCAGGCTTGAGAGATTCGCCCGACACCTCCATTTATTTTTTAAGAACTCGCATTATTTTTATGTTATGTAAATGGTGAAAGGCATATGTTCATTTTCGTCCACTCACTCTAACGATTTTATTTGCCTTTCCCCTGAGCTTTTCGGTTTCCGTGCCCAGTTTACAGTTCGGATTCTGGTGTAGCACGTCGTAGTCGGAGGCTTAGTGTTCGAGCTACCTTTCTTTCTCAGTAGGTTTCTTGTTTAGCCTACTGCTGTGTATTTATGTATATATATACTAGAGGTCGCTCTGAATACTCTGATGTTTATATTTTCATATGATTTTCCCGAATTTCTATAAAGTTACAGTTTTGCTTATTATTTTATATTATGTTATGATTTTGAGAAATCCGGATGGGATTGGTGCCTACGGTTTGGCTATTGTGGCATAGGATGAAGTGTGTTTTCGGGTGCAGGTTAATGGTAATTCCGCGATATAGTGAAACTCTGCCGAAATTTCTATGGTTTTTGCATGCTCGTGTTTTCAGAAGGGGTTTGATTCCGGTTTTGGAAACTAAATCGGGGTTGTGTCCTTTCATGTTTCTTCATTGTTTTGATATGGATATAGCATCCCTCGAGTTGCTACTTCTTTGAAATCTAGAGTACATAATGAATGTATACAAATGCATGGTCAAAACGACAGTTTTTAGGCCACTGGGCATCACAAACTTCATATTTCAATTTGCTTTTGGTGTAATCTTACTAAGTTACTATGTTTTTTTTTTGTATGCATTTCAGTTTGTTGATGGTGACAATACGTGCTACTTGAGATCAATTACACCTTTAATATTCGGGAAAACTGCCAGGCATCATAAATACCTCTTCAGATGTCTTATCCCACTAGATTTTGAAGCCTATATCCGAATTTTAATTTAGTTTGACACAAAGGATCGACTTAAACAATGAGGGGAGGAGTATACTTTGAAGAAAGAGAGGAATGGAAAAGTAGAAAAGAAAAGGGTTTTGTTTTGCTAGCAAGGTATTTGGTCAATAAAATTGAGCTTTGCTTGTTTTATAGATCAGAACATTCTTTCTCTCTGGTGGATTATCTTTTTATGTGATAATAGTTGACCATATTTTCTCATGTTAATAGAGGCTTTACCAAATGAATTGAACATTTTCTGTTTTCCTTAAATAGGCAACTAATTTGAAATGTGTATGATAAACTGTTTGTTCTTTATATTACATTTTTTCCTTCAATTTTTGATAATTCTGAAACTTAAACATATACTTAAACAGATAGTTTGATAGATATGTAACACATAGTTGGACAGACATCCAAATGGAAGTTAGTTGACACTCTCTCACAGATAGTTGAACATTTATGTGATAAATAGTTAGACAGATGTGTCACACTTCTGAAATTTGAAGGAGATAAATAGTTGGCACTTTCAGACAGATAGTATGGCAAATAGTTAGACAGATACGTGACATATAGTTGGTCAGATATCCAAATGGAAGTTAGTTAACACTTTTTTAGACAGATAGTTAGATAGATATCCATATGGAATTTATTGACACTTTTTCAGACAAATAATTTGACAGAAAGTTTGACAGAAATGTGATAGCTTGTCTTATATTTACCTATATATTGATCAAAATAGTTGCATAAAATCTTAAAACATTGTTGCGATCACACACAAACTAAAAATGGAGTAAGTGTAGACACTCGACAGATCTCTAGTAGCTACTTGATAGATCGCTAATAGCTATTTGACAGTACTCTAGTTTTATGCCTTAGATTTATCTATATATTGATCAAAATAGTTACACAATCGTTTAAACATCATTGCTATCGCATTGCAAAATAAAAAAATAAAAAATGGAGGACATATAGATATTTAGACTGATATTTAGACATGTAGCTGAATAGATATTCAAACTTTTGGTACTTCCAACAACCAAGTTATGATCATGCTCTTAGTTTTTAGTCATTCTTCTAATCTGACACTTTCTCAGATAGATAATTTGACAAATATGTGACACTTAGTGGGTCAGACATCCACATGAAAGTTAGCTGACACTTTCTCAGGCAGATAGTTTGACAAATAGTTGGTCAGACCTCCACTTGGAAGTTAGTTGACACTTTTTCGGACGAAAGATAGTTTGATAGATAGTTGGACAAATATGTGATAGACTGATAAATAGTTGGTCAGACATCCACATGGAAGTTAGCTGACACTTTCTCAGACAAATAGTTTAATAGATAGTATGATAGACTGATAGATAATTCGTCAAACATCCACATGGAAGTTAGTCGTCACTTTCTCAGACAGATATGTGGCGGGCTGCCACATAGTTAGTCAGACCTCCACTTGGAGGTTAGTTGACACCTTCTCGGACAAAAGATAGTTTGATAGATAGTTGGACAAATGTGTGACAAATTGAAATATAATATGACAGATAGTTAGATAGATATATGACAAACTGACAGATAGTTGGTCAGACATCCACATGGAATTGAAGTTAGTTGACACTTTCTCAAACAGATATGTGACAGACTAAACGATAGTTTGTGAAACATTCACATGGAAGTTAGTCGACACTTACTCAGACAAATAGTTTGACAGATATGTGGCGGACTGACAAATAGTTAGTCAGACCTCCACTTGGAAGTTAGTTGACACATTCTCAAATGAAAGATAGTTTGATAGATGGTTGGACAAATATGTGACAGATTGACAGATGATATGACAGATAGTTGGACAGATATGAGATAAACTGACTAATAGTTGGTCAGACATCCAAATGGAATTGAAGTTAGTTGACACTTTCTCAAACACATAGTTAGTTAGATATGTGAGCGACTAACCGATAGTTTGTTAAACATCTAGATGGAAGTTAGTTGACACTTTCTCAGAGAGAAAGTTTGACAGATAGTTACTCAAACATCTACATGGAAGTTATTTGACGGATAATTTGACTGATATGTGACAAATAGTTGGACAGATAAATAGCTACATAAAATCTTGAAACATTGTTGCCATCACACTTTTCGAGCTCCATTGCTAAATTCAACTACATCAGTTTAGAATTGATACGTGGTAATGGACTCATTCCACACTACAGTTTTGGCAATTAAGCTAATACACTTATTTTTCCCTCTTTTTTATAGTTTTTCTAGTGGGATTAGATTTGTCTCCGGTAAGATGTACATAGATTGATGTACAGGTAGCTAAACAGATATTCAAACTTTTGGTACTTTCCAGGAACTGGGTTATTGTTTACACTATTCTTAAACTTTATAAAAGATAAATATTTAGACAGATAGTTGAACATATATTCAAATTTTTGGTACTAGAGATTTTGAAAACATATAAAGGCTCTTGTTTACACTATTCTTAAACTTGATGAAACATAAATATTTAGACAGATAGTTGAACAGATATTAAGAAAGATAAAAAAATTCCAAAGATTTGCATCCTCCGGTTAACATATTTCAAAATAGCCACAACAGCAGGAACTTTGTATTGTACAAAAAGATTGATAATCACATTATTTATATATATAAAACAACTACAATCAAATAATACATTCTGAAAACTTGGAACAAAAATTTGCGTATTGATTGTATATAAAAGACATGGACAAACTTTTAATCTGGTACTGAGATGCAATTGACACTGACAATCCAAACCTCAACCAAAATATTACATGCACAGATTTAGTAGTATTGCAGGCAGTAGAAGATTTAATTTCTCTCCACCCCCTCCTCCTCCTCTTCTCTCTCTCCTAAAGAAAAATGGAAGAACGAATTAAAGAACAAATGCTACACTACTCTTTAGCAGAAGATGTAGGAGGTCTTTTAGTGTCTTCTGCTACAGATGTTGTTTTACTTTCTTGTGCTACAGAAGCTATTTTACTTCCTTGTGCATGACCTCATTTCAAGAAGCATCTTTATTTGCTTGTGCTTTAATGTGGGCAGCAAGTACTTCCTTGGTAACTGGTGGTGTTATAGATAAAAGGTCCTCTGATGGTGACAATGGGGCTCTTGATGATATCACTCTATCGGCCTCAAGGATGCGACCTAAAGGGTATACTTCTGTAACTTCTTCGTCAGATAAATACACGTCTTGCATTGTGAGTTGATGGTATTCAACAATTTCCCTCAAAAAACGGTTCTTGCGTGCGTAAACTTAATTCTCATTGGCTAATCGACTTTCTTAGCCAAAAGTGTCTCTAATTGGAGTCGAATCTGATATAGTCAGATATAAGTATACATGGTTAGAAAAATAGATGCATGGAATCTTTGTTTTTGAATTATAAACTCCATGCAACACTAAAGAATAGACGGCTATACATTCATATACGCAGCTAGTGCAAGTATCCACATTTATGCATTAACATAAGAAAGAAAGGAGCAAAGAAACAGATTGGGGAGATCGCTTAATGAAAAGAGAGCAACTTTACTTGAGGAACTGAAAGACAAGCTATTAGAGTAGTTATGCTGCCCCTGATGAACTAGAATTAGAGGAGACAAGATTGTATAAGGTGATCGCTACAACAACAAATAACTTTAAAAAGAAATCCCACACCATGCTATGGACTTCATAATAGTCAAACAACGAAATCATGTAATGGTCACAATCAACGAAATCATATAATGGTCACTGTCAACGAAATCATATAATGGCCACTATCAACGAAATCATATAATGCACAAGTGAACAGAGTAGGTCTCTATCAAAATGGTCAAACAACGAAATCATATAATGGCAACCCTCAAGGCACCTCCTTCTAATTAATATAACAGGCTTATCACCAAATTTCAGTAAATAACTTGATAGTATGATTAGCCCTGAGCTCTTGTTGCTTCTATTGTAAAACAAGGTCTACTATTACTACTAGCTGTTTCTACATCAATCCCGCCACTGCAAAAAACTGGAGGCTCATGATGAGGATGATGCTGAGGTAGCATCTGATTCATCTTCTTACAAGGAAATGATTGAAGTTGGGTTTCCCTCGTCAAACCCAAACTCAAAACCATTATCACAACACACTCTCTCTCTCTCTCTCTCTCTCTCTCTCTCTCTCTCTCATAACTGATCCTGGTCCTCGTATAATGTATTGAAATTTCAAACCACAATCTCCTATCAATCACTCAATCCAAATCGAAAACCAAACAAGCAAGTTTATCTAAAATTGAAAACAAGCAGAGAGAGACGGACTGAGGTGAACCTTCAACTTCGTCGCCGCTCTTGGGAGTCTCCTAGCTTTGATCTTCCTTGAGGAGATTCCCCTTGAGCCCTAGCTTTTCGTTCTCCTTCTCCTCACTAACCTTGAGCACCAGTCCAGGTCCGTCCTCGTCGATGGTTGCAGCAAAGAAGACAAGGCTTCCGTCTTTGATGACCGGCATTCCGGCAAGAACGAGTGATGCTGGGACTCGTTGAACTTGTAAACCTCGTCAACAAAGAGTAAGGAGGTTTGATGTTGTGATCCTTACCTTCTGAAGGACTTGCACACAAGGTGAAGGATTTGCACACAAAAGTTATGAACACAGTAAAGAGAAAGGTTGCAGAAAATAGAGAGACAAGCAAGAAAAAGAGAAATTGCAGGAAAAGCAAGATTGGTTGTTTTGATTGATATCTCCAAATGAGGCAGTGCAGCAGTATATGAACGTTGCTGCAGCAATCAAAGCACTGGTCCCGAGCCAGGTGTCGAAACTACAGACATTCAGTAACTAATCAAGTTTTAACCATTTACCATCTACCATTACTACTCCTAGAGACATTAGGAAATGAGATAGAGTTACCGGGGTCACATCATCACCCCTCTCTTCAAAACCTTCTCAGTCCTCTGAGAAGTCTGGAAATCGGGCTCGAATGTCTTCTGCATCTGTCCATGTTGCGTCTTCTACAGAAGCCCCCTCCCACTGTATTAACCATCGTGTGCCAGCAGCATTGCCTTTCTGGAATATACTTCTGGCCAGAATTTTTGCAGGGTACCTGTTTGGGTTTACGAGGTCCAAGGCAGGTGGTAGGTTAGTTTGGACTGTGATGTGTCCCCCAACCTTCTTTTTTAGTAGTGAGACATGAAACACAGGATGGATCTTGCACTCTTCAGGCAATACTAGCTTGTAAGCCACTGGGTTGATCTTTTCGATTACTTGGAAAGGTCCAAAGAATTTGGGAGCTAATTTTTGGTTGCTTCTGTAGTTCACAGACTACTGTCTGTAAGCATGTAACTTCAAATATACCCAATCATCAACTTCAAAGCTCCTTTCTGATCTGTTCTTATCAGCCATTGTCTTCATTCTGTTTTGAGCTTGTTCCAAGTTCTGCTTAGTTCTAGCCAAAATTTGGTCTCTAGACTTGAGCTGTTGGTCCACCTCATGGACATTACTGGAACCAGGCAGGTAAGTTGAGATTCTAGGAGGAGGATAACCATATAATACCTCAAAAGGAGTGGATTTGAGGGTTGTGTGATAGCTTGTGTTATACCACCATTCTGCCCAAGGCAACAATGACATCCACCCTTTTTCCTTTTCAGTTACCATGCATATCAAGTACTGTTCTAAGGTCCTGTTCAGGTTCTCTGTCTGACCATCACTTTCAGGGTGGTAAGCAGTGCTTATGTTGAGAGCTGTTCTTTGGAGTTTGAAAAACGATTCCCAAAATTTGGAGAGGAACGCAGGGTCTCTATCAGAAATAATTGACTCAGGTAGACCATGAAGCTTGAAGATTTCTTTTGCAAACAGTTATGCTATAGTTTTAGTGGAATAGGGGTGTGCCACAAGTACAAAATGTGCATATTTTGTGAATCTGTCCACCACTACCCAAATAACTGACTTACCATGGTCACTGGGTAATCCTTCAATGAAATCCATGGAAATGCTTTTCCACGCACCATTAGGAATTTGAAGTGGCATTATTAGACCAGGAGGGTGTATAGCTTCATAGTTATTCCTCTGACAGACTTCACATTCAGCTACCAGCTGTTTTAAATTTTTCTTTATCCCTGGCCACATAAAGGTCCTGGTTAACCTCTTGTAGGTTCTTAGGAAGCCAGGATGTCCACCTGTGACACCAGTGTGGTGCTCCTTAAAAACCTTAGCTCTTCAATTGTTGACAGATGGAACATACAGCCTGCCTTTGTAATAAAGTTCATTCCTGACAATGGTATAATTCTTTCTGCAGGAAGTTCCATTCTCAATCTCATTTCTGATTTGGGATGCTTCAGGATCCAGTAGCACATCATGATGCATATCCAAGATAAACTGAGAGACATGTGTAGAAGTACCTGTTAAGGTCTGAATGGTACCCATCTTGGATAAGGCATCAGCTGCTGTATTGTGTTTCCCAGCCCTATATTTGATAGAATAATTGTATCCCAGCAACTTCAAGAGCCATTTCTACTAAGTAGGAGTAGTGAGCTTCTATTCTAGGAAATATTGGATGCTCCTGTGATAAGTGACAATAGTGAAATGATTTCCTAGTAAGTATGCTCTCCATTGTTGCACTGCAGATACTACAGCCAGCATCTCCTTATCATAAACTGAGTAGACTTTGTGTTTTGGTGCAAAAGCCTTGCTGAAAAAAGCAATAAGGTGTCCTTCTTGTACCAACACAGCTCCAATATCTTCATCAGATGCATCACATTCTATTGTGAATTCCTTTGAAAAATTTGGTAAGGCCAGTACTGGTGTAGTTGTAAGAGCTAGCTTTAACTTCTCAAAGGCTTGCTCAGATTCTGGGGACCAAGCAAAATTATTCTTCTTCAACATGGAGGTGAGAGGTTTTGCAATGATGCCAAAATTCTTCACAAATTCCCTGTAGTATCCTGCAAGCCCCAGAAATCCTCTAAGTCCCTTTATGGTGTTTGGTCGTTTCCAATGGATTATACTTTGAACTTTGGCTGGATCAACAGCTACTCCTGCACCAGATATTATATGTCCCACATATTCCACACTTGAAGCTCCAAAAGTGCATTTGGTCATTTTCAGTTTGAAGCAGTTTTCCCTAAGTCTCTGGAAAACCAATTGTAGATGCTGCATGTGTTCCTCTAGTGTTTTACTGTAAACCAGGATGTCATCAAAGAATACAAGGACAAACTTTCTCAGCATATCCCGGAAGGTGTCATTCATTACAGATTGGAATGTTGAAGGTGCATTAGTTAAGCCAAAAGGCATAACTAGGAACTCATAGTGACCATCATGAGTCTTGAAGGCAGTCTTGGGAACATCTTTTGTTTTCATCGTAATCTGATGATAGCCAGATCTCAAATCCAGTTTGGTAAAGTAGGTTGCTTCACCAATTTCATCTAGTAAGTCATCTACAAGGGGAATAGGGTACCTGTCTTTAGTGGTGATAGCATTGAGGGCCCTAAAGTCCACACACATCCTTGCAGTGCCATCTTTCTTTTTTACTAGAATGATAGGAGAGGAAAAGGAACTTTCACTCATTTGAATAGTTCCTTCCTTGAGCATTTCTTTGACCTGCCTCTCGATCTCATTTTTCTGGTAATGAGCTTGTCTGTAGGCTCTTATATTGACAGGAGAGCTGTTAGGTATGAGAGGAATTTTGTGGTCATGTCTTATGGGTGGAGGAAGGGCAGTAGGAGGTTGAAATAAGTCTCCATATGCTGCTACCATTGTTTGCAGTTGAGGGTGAATGTAGGACTGTCCTTCTCCAGTACTAACTAGATTGATGTCCAGAAATACAGCTTCCCTTTCATTTTGCAAGGTTTATAGCATCTGAGCACCAGAGAGTAGATCACACTCAATACTTTTAATACCTGCAAAGAAGTAGAGTTTCCCTTCCTTGCAAAACTTCATATATAGTTTTTCAAAGTTCCAAACTATATCTCCCAAGGTTTTTAACCAAGCTGCTCCCAGTATCACACCACACCCAGAAATAGGAAGTATGTAGAAATCAGCATGAATCTCCTGGTTTTGAATGGTAATTTTCAAATTAATCACTCTTCCCCTGGTGTGCAACACCTCTCCACTGGCAATTCTTACTTTCATAGGTTTGTCTTTCCAAATTTTGCCCCCAAAGTAATGTAAGATGTTTGGATGAATGAAATTATGGCTGGCACCTCCATCCACCAAAATGTGCACTGCCTGTCCTGAGAGTGTGCCCTTAAGTTGCAGGGTTTCAACACTCTCTATATCCTCCAGAGAATGCAAATTAATGAGGGGAATCTCCTCCTTTTCAGAGTTGTCTTCACCATCTAAAACTTCACTGGTAAATTCCTGTGACGACCCGAACCAGAGTCAGTTGTGTATTTGGCACGATTCACGAGATTGGGTATAGTCGCGGTTTTTACGATATATGTGTGAATTGTTGATCCTATTCGTGACTATATTATTGGTCTAGAATTTGATTTGAGTGTCTTCACGGAAATTGTAGAGTACGTGATTTCGAGCTCGTGGGCGGTTCCGGATGATTTTTCCGATAACCGAGGAATATATTGTGATTATTTGAAGTTTCGGTTTTCGACGAGTTTATCCGATTGTTTCGTGTTTATCCGAATCGTGATGGTTATCCATTCCGAATCGTCGATCGACCCGAGGCACGAGTATAAATATTGGAAATAGTTGTAAAATAGTCGCAAAACACTGTTTGACGTTGACCGAGCTTTGACTTTCCAAATTGGGAAAGTTGACCGTTGACCCGAGGGGAGAAAGTTTCCCGTTTGGTTTTGCCGGCCGATTTTCATTTTCCGGCCACCTCCGGCCAAGTGAAAGGTATGATTCGCTTCCCCATGTGATTTCGAGTTGTTTGGTGTTTGGTTTGGAGAGAATTGGTGGAGTTTTGTTGGAACCCGAATCGGGTTGTGATGCCAGAGTTCGTCGGAGTTGGGAGGTGGTGCTCCGGCGAGTTGTGGGGGTGGATTTGATGGGGTTTCAGTTCCCCTAGCCTAGGTAAAGCTTCCTGGGTGGTTTATTTTGGGATTTGATGTGGTTTTGAGGCAACCCGATTAGGTCACCGGAGTTTGAATTCCGAGTTGTTTCGAGGGGAAATTGACATGGTTCCGGCTTGAATTGGACTTCGTGCCAGTTATAAGAATGGATAGACTTGTGATGAGCTTCATTTCTGGAGCTTCCTCGTCGTGAAACTTCACTGTTGACGGCGTGCCGCCGCCGCCGCCGGCGGTCAACGGCGGAGCTCCGGCGAGGGGTTGACTTTTTGGTTTTCGATGAAATTAATGTCATTTTTCTCGTAATCGCACCCTGATTATCGTCCAGAGGTTTTCGGATTGATTTGGGTAGCGGATTTTCAGTCGAGAGTTTCGAGTGGAGGTTTCGGGAATTCCGTTAATCATTTTGTACTGCATTGTATATTTCCGGGAATGGTTGGTTTCCGTGGTTAAGTACAGAGTTGTGGGTTATGTTTTTGATCAGTTGTGTTTTATGAATATTAATGGGATCGAGATCGAGATCGTGATCGTGCTTCTGGCGAGGGATCTTTCGCCGGGCCTCGAGATTAGCACGTGTGCGCGTTTTGCTCACCTGTGAGTGGACAATTTCTTTTCACGGAATGATTGCGAGTCTTTTTATACAATTTTCGAACTTGAGCATGCATACGAGATTACGATTTATACGAGCATGTGTTAGATGATTATGCTTATATCATTATACATTACGTATATGCATTTATATGCTGTTTATTGTATTTGCATCGAAATGTTTATGATTTGGTTTACACAGAGTACAGTCTCAGTATATGTTGTTGTATCGATACACTCGTATCCCGGCTGATCCCCGAGGATGTGTACCGGGGGAGGCTGTGACTCCTGACCCGAGGCCTTTACCGGGGGGAGGCAGACCTCTGACCTGAGGCCTTTCTGGCTAGAATCACGTGTGGGTCTGGGATCCCGTGATTCGGACTGTACTAGCACAGACGTGTCCATGAGTGACCCCGTGGGATTTTTACTTGCATGCTCAGTACGCTGGAGGAGTATGAGTTTACCTCGTGTAATTTGTTATTCTTATTTACCTGGACTCGCATATGTTATTTTAACATATATATCAACTGGTGAAAGACATTTATTTTCGTCCACTCACTCTTACAGTTTTCATGTCTTTCCCCTGGGCTTTTCAGTTTCCGTGCCCAGTTGCAGTTCAGGTTCTGGTGTTTTACGTCATGGTGGGAAGCTAGTGATCTGAGCTACCTGTGTTTTCCAGTAGGTTCTTGTTTCGCCTACTGATGTGTATATTGTATATATTTACACTAGAGGTCGCTCTGATACATTCTGATACATGTTTTATACGGATTTTCTCGTATATATTATATTATACAGATATGTTTTCTGTTATTTGATATTGTTATGATATTGAGAAATCCGGATGGGATTGGTGCCCACGGTTTGGCTTTTGTGGCATAGGACGAAGTGTTTTTTTCAGGGTGCAGGTTTATGCAATTCCACGTTAGTAACGAAACTCTGCCGAAATTTTGAATGGTTTTTGTTTGTTCGTGTTTTCAGAAGGGGTTCGATTCCGGTTTAGGCAACTGAATCGGGGTTGGGTCCTTTCAATTCCTGTGAGATAGGTTCCACACAGACCTCTTCATCCTCCTTTCTGATGGTAAAACCATGTAGACAGTGGGCTTGTCCTTCTTTTTTCTTGCATCTGTGGCCTCTGTGGTATGCTTCAGGACAGTACCAACACTTTCCATCCTTCATCTTCTCTCTAAATTCACTTTGAGTCCATGTTTTCTCAGTGTTGGTCTTATGTTTGGTACTGTGGTTTGGAACTGTTATAGGTGAGTGGTGTCTCAGATTTTGCTGATACTGAACACTCCTATTATACTGCTGAGGTGGAGTTTTTGCTTTCTTGTCAATGTTGAGCTTCCTTTCACAGGCTTGAGCCATTTCATAAGCATCCATCAATGTGCTAGGTTTCACGAGGTCTAGTTCTGCCTTGATGTCAGGTTTTAAGCCTCCCCAAAAGCAAGCAAGTCTAAGCTCAGGAGAGAACCCTGGAGCCTTGACACACATTTTGGTGAACCTGTCAATGAAGTCTATCACAGTGGTCTCTTGTCTCATTTTTGCTAATGTTGCCTGGTATTGAATCTTGTCCTGCTCTCCAAACTGTTGCAGCATTAGTTTAACTAGATTTGTCCAAGATCCTTCATTATCTTGACAAAATAGTAGCCAAAAACTAGCAGTTAATCCAGTGAGATAGAATGATGCAATTTTTACTTTCTTTTCATCCACTACCTGGTATAGTTGAAAATACTGTTCTGCTTTACTCAACCACTCCATTGGATCTGTTCCATCAAAAGAGGGAAATCCCAGCTGCATCTGTTTCGTGTGAGGAGTAAATGATACACCCTCTTGTTCAAACTGAGTGTGTGGGCCTTGGTATTTAGTAGGATTTTGTGTTATTGTATAGGTTGGGTTGACAAATGCACTAGTACCATGGAACTGGTTCTGTATAGGTCGAGTGACAGGTAAGGGAGAAGTTGAGAAGGTTGTGGGTATGGTAGAGATTGCTGGTGGTGCAGAAAAACTAGGATATGAAAATCCCGGTGGAGTAGGTCTAGGGACAGGATTGCTTGAAGAAGCAACATTTTGTGGTGCCATCATGCTGTAATATAGGGGCATTAACCTTGGATCTATTTCAGAAGTGTGTGAACCAGCACCTCTAGTCATGCTCTCCATAGGTAAAAATCTGTCAAAACTAGGAGCTTGTTGCTCAGATGTACTTCTCTGATAACTACTGTAATCCATGGTGTTAAGTCCAGCTATCAGGTGGTTGTGTGTAGGGAATCTTGCCATATAACTTGAAAAAAAGTGGTAATACAGATAGATCTACCTCTCTTTCTCCAGGTTGGTTCATAACATGTGGAAAATTAGGAAAATTTCTGGACATGTTAGCATGAGTGGATGAGCTACCTGAGGCTGAGTGTTGCTGCCTTAGATCTACGTCCCAACTACAATCACTTGTCGGTTTTGGTGTTGATATGAGGGGTGGACCGGTGCCTGAAGTTGGAGTGCTCGCTTTTAAAGTCCTCATCTCAGTTATGAACTCAGATAATGTGTCTTTTCAAAGCACAGATCTCCCTGGATTGGTTAGCTGCCTCTTCCCTAGCAGCCACGATCTGTGCTTACAGGTTTGTCACCTCCTCTGTGCTCAGAGTAGCAGTTGATTTGGAACGAGATACCACCATCGAAACTTAGCTCTAGATACCAAATGTTGTGATCCTTACCTTCTGGTAAGGACTTGCACACAAGGTGAAGGATTTGCACACAAAAGTTATGAACACAGTAAAGAGAAAGGTTGCAGAAAATAGAGAGACAAGCAAGAAAAAGAGAAATTGCAGGAAAAGCAAGATTGGTTGTTTTGATTGATATCTCCAAATGAGGCAGTGCAGTAGTATATGAACATTGCTGCAGCAATCAAAGCACTGGTCCCGAGCCAGGTGTCGAAACTATAGACATTCAGTAACTAATCAAGTTTTAACCATTTACCATCTACCATTACTACTCCTAGAGACATTAGGAAATGAGATAGAGTAACCGGGGTCACATCATTTGAGGGAGTCGTGAAGTAGGAGACGAGAATTGGTCGACGAGGAGAAGTGATTAGCTTCAAGGGAAAAATCAGAATGTCAAAAAAATCGTTTCATAACGTACTTTTTGGGTTTTTCTGGGCTAAAACTAGGTTAGTCGAGTGTTTTTGGAAAAATAGGGTTATATGTTTGGTCTTTTTTCAAATAGCAATATGTGTTGGTTTTTTTTTAAACAAAATGTGTTTTTGGGATTTAATATTATTTATCCTTTTTTATTTTGTTTTAATTTTTAATTTTTCAATGTAAAATTTACCTCGTAGAGGATTTTTTTTTTTTGAGGTAACAATAAAAAAAATGTAACGATGGAATTGATATTGTGGTAGAATACAAAAAAATCACCGGAACTTCGATCAGATAGAAACGATCTCCCTACAGTATACTACACTAGCACATTCTCGTACAATTACCTACATAGCAAGACGGTATAGGTGTAGGATAAATACTAAAAAAGTTATGGTCTCACACTCTATCTAACTATGTACCCCAAACTAAAGTAGAGTGAGTTGCCGCTCATCTGCCTTAGCCCTAGCCTTGGTCGCTTTATCCACTGCAACCTTCTTTGATGGAAATTCATGTTTCGAGATGCCCTGCCGCCTTTTAGCCTAAGCCATAGGTTCGAGAAAATAAGACCCTTTACACTTATTGAATTAAGAACTAACTCATAAATGTAAAGTATTTCCCCGCCCGCAACTATACGGGGCAAGTTATAGTATTTATAGAAAGTTGAGTATTGAACCCACGAGGATTAGCCACTATAACTCCCTAGCTCGAATGATTAACACTTAGACTACGGACACAACTAAACACTAACTTGACACTAAATAAAAAGTAAAATGCGGATGTGTATATCTCACTCTACCAAGTCCTTTGGAGACTTAGAATTGTGAGGGGTGATTGAATTATGATGAGTGATTATACGAGTTTTATTGGTTGATTGATTACACTACAATGCGCAAACGAAAGTAGCAATTAAATTTAATATAATGAAAAATTGTCGACTAGGGAAATCTCCACTAACCATGTGATACATCAAACATTGTCCTAGTTTATGTATTAGATTAAAGTCCGTTTGATTCGCATCTTTTTAAGTACTTAATTTAAACACTCAACCAAACACGAAAACAATTAAAACCCTTCTTTGTAGATGTAGCATTGGTAAGTAGGGATCGTTCTTAACCGGGGATTGAGGGTGCATGCATAACTATGCTAAGGTTGTTTAGGGGGGGTGCAAGATTGTTTGTTCTAAGTTCCTACGAAATAAAACAAGAAGATGGGTAGATACATATCAAGAAATCACAAGTTCTAACATGTTTAAACTCATAGACAAGCAAACAATCAAGAACACATAATCCTAACATGCATCTAGCCGAAAATAAGTTCCTAAGTCTATTATTTACAAGTGATCATCACATCATGTTGCTTAGGCCGATTACTCCCTCCTTGGTTGAATCCTACGAAATTCACATGTTAATTAGAATATAAACATACACTTGCATCGAATTAGAGGGCAGCCAAATCATCTAGCAAACTCCCTAACCCAATTTTATCTTGATTAGATCGGTGGAACATGCATAGGGTGAACCAAATCATCTAGTGTCATCCTAAGCACATTCCAGAGCATTAAGAACATGGCAAGCATACATACACATTCCAATCAACCTATAAACACATGGAAGAATTCAAAACAAATTAGAAATAATCATCTTTACACCAAAACATTAGTGTTTCTATACAAAGCCTTGAAAAAAAGAACAATACAAAGTCGAAATAAATACAAAGAGGCCATGTTACACTTTTTTTTCTTCGAGGAATTCGTCTCTCTGCAAGCTCCGAGCGCACGTCCTTTTGGTGGATGATGGCTACGCAAGTGTTCAAAGCCAAATCTAGCAAGAGAACATTCACGGATGGAGGAAGGGTGTCTATGAGGTGGTGGAGATGGTATTTCGACTAAGAGAGGCTGATTTTGGCTAAGTATGAAAGGGGTTAGTGTTTAGACAAGGCTTCGGCTCGGTGAGTGTGTGATCCCCCTTTCTTCCCCAGAGCTCTCTTTATATAGGAGATGTTTTGGCATGCATGCAATTAAGCTCCATTGCCAAAAACCGTTCAGCTAATAAACTCCATGCAATTCAAATCTGTTTCAACCATTCAGCTATATCAAAACCGTTCTGTCATTTAGTCCATGCAATTATAATTCCGTTTGTAATGCAATTAAGCCTCCGTTATGCTCACATCAAAACCGTACCAGCCATTTATATATGCCATGCACCATGACCACTTGCTCCAATTATACATACATTACAGCCATGTGCAATTAACCATGCCGTTTTGCTCAATTAAGTTCCATGCATTTTGTCTCCATGTGGTACATCCATGACATCTCAAAACCATCCATATGACATCCGTATCATCCATGCAATTATGTCATAACCGTTCCAGCATGCCAAGCCATTAAGCTAGCTCCATATATGCCATGCACCATGTAATTAAGCCATTCCATTGAAAACCATGCAATCCCATGCAATTAACCTTTTTTAGTCTCTAATAATCCTACAATTAAAAATAGAACAAAAAATAAGTAAAAGCTAATAAAATTAACAAAATTAAGTAGATAACAAAGTAAAAATGTGGAGAAAATATATTAATTAATACGCCTAAAATGCGTATATCAAATTCCCCCACACTTAGACTTTGCTAGTCCCTAGCAAATACTAAACAAAACTACGGACTCAATAAAAGAAAATAATAAGGGAAAACGTTTTACACAAAACACTTAGAAGTTTCTTCGTTTCAAAGCCGCAAATTCTCATGTAATCATGTTTGAAAACGAAGGAAACACTAAGTAAACAAAAACTAAGCCCTTAATCAAGATTGTCTCAGAAATTTCTTAATGTATATGGCAATGGAATTACATAACTTCAAATGATAACCAAGATATGATTCATGCAATGAACAAGTAAGACGTGATGTAAACAATGGTGATGTTAAAGCTGTGCATGTTTCGAATAAAGTTCAAATCAACTCACATGGATGCACTCATCATATTTTCACTCAAAAATGGATAGAAATAATTGAAAACCTCATGAATGAAATACTTGCACAAATGAACCAAACCATATGCGTACTCATGCAACTTACTCAACAGATTAACTGCTACTCATCTTAAGGATCAAAAAGGACTTTCGAAGGGTTGTAATGGGGCAAGGCTCAGGCATTCGAAAATTTAGATAAGTGGTGGTTAAAAACGTTCCAAAGACTTAGTCGAAATATCACAAACTTTGTAAAACCAGACTCCTTCATCTTTTCCACGCCTCCATGGTCAATCTTCTATAAACAAGGGCCAAATTTCATTTTGTTGGACCCTAACTTCATTCTAAACTCCCATTGAGCTTTGTGAACAGGACAAAGGCCATATTTCTTTATTTTTTTGGGCCTTCAATTCGTAGCATACTCCAAATTCACAAGTATGGGGGACATTAATCCAAACATTTACAAAACAGAACACATTGCCAATCAAGGAGCAATAACACACTTTTTAAGCTATTTGGACAAGTCTATCCCCATACACACATTATACCAATCAAGGAGCATCACCAAAAATCTCCATCTTCGGCTCTTGTCGACATTACTTCACACTAAGTCTGCAGAACATAGGGTAAAGAAGTCCTACACTAGGCAAAGTGTTTAGGTATTACGGGTGACGAAAGAAAGCTTAATGTGGGCTCAAATGGTTTATCTAAGGGTGTCGCAACTCGTGCGCACATAAGGGACTCATGGCAATTTGGCTAGTGGTGGTAAACCTAAGTGCCTCTTATCATATCCAAAATCAGAGTATATGTCAACTATAAGCTTTGCAAATTCGACATGAGTAAGTTCTAGTAATCTCTAGTTCATTAAAATCTATGGCAAGTAACCAAATGATGCACATGCATAGTTTTGAGACTAATATGCATAAAATTCACTCAAAAGAAATGTATAGGCTCAAAACTCACGTTTAGGGTTCATATGACTTAAACTTATTCTCACATGCGAAATCTGTACCATGTTTAACTATCCATATCTACTACATGTCATGATACTCAAAATAACTCAATTAACACAAGAAATCATGAATGCAGTGCCATATGTATGTTCAAATTCAGTCCATTTTCATCATAGACTAACTAAGGGCATCCTAAGACTCTTTAAAATACTAAGTTAAACAAAAAGACTCAAAATACACTAAGTATGACTTAAATTTTTTTTTTTTTTTTAATGACTCAAATAAGTTGTAAACCCCTTCCCCCACACTTAAACTCTACATTGTCCTCAATGTACGAAAGTAAAGTCATAGAATTCAAGCATGAAAGAAGGAACTCACGAAAATCTAACTAATTAAACAAAAGTTACGAAAATTAAAAAGATAAGGGAAGAGAATGCAAATCTGTTGTAGACTCCTCCATTGGGTTGCCTCCCAACAAGCGCTTGTTGTTTAACGTCTTACAGCCTAGACGTGTTGCTTTCTTTTATGCTCAATGAACAGCCTGTCTTGGAGGTGCAACTCCTCCATTTTTGCCTTCCACTTTTCAGCTTCCATGTTCTGACCTTCGTGCCTTTTAGCTTTAATTCCCAACAATTTCGAAATCAGAAATTTGTGATCTTTATATGGATGGAAACTAGACGTCCATAGCTTTCCAACCCTATAAAGAACTCCATCTAACTCCAACCGAGCTGAAAGTTATGGCTTTTCGAATTTGACTGTTCTTTTTGGACCGAAGCTGCGAATTTATGAAAACACTTGGAGTACGTTCCTCCATCGTATCCTTCAAAACTCAACAAACATCAAATCCAATGGAAAAATGCATGAAATGCAATGATAAATATGATGCATGATGATGCAACTATGTAATGAATGACATGATATGCAAAGATGTATATGCATCCTAAATATTACAAAAATCTAGCAGCCTGAGCATGACTCCTTGCATAATTTCTCTAGAATTAATTACATGTTGGAACTAACTGAAATTTTACAACTGTAAACTAGACACATATACAAACATGTCATAAAAGTTTCAGAATTTTCCGTAACATGAAACTATGTCAGATAAATCACACAAAATAGCCTATTACCCAGCTCCGATTTGACTCTCTAAAACTAAAATTAACAATTAACATATACATTGTACAAAACATGAAATGATTAGAGTATGGTTAGTCTTCTTTACAAAGTTCAATTTAGACATGCATGCACAAGTATTGTCTAAACTGAGTGCGCCAATGATTTAAAGAGAGTACACTAGCTTAATATTTAGGTCGTTCAATGGACGTGCGACCCGCGCGATAAAATGTACACTTTCAATCGAATGGCTTTGGTTCAATCGAAAAACATGGCCAGTTAGGGATAGAGATAACGCGAGAGGCAGGACTAATTTCGACAATACACCCCGAGGCTAACCGGGCCAATGGTATATACTCTATTGGTGTAAGTCTTTCTTAGATCCAGAACCTGTCACCAGTCATAACCCATTCTAGACACCATGTCCGACATTCAGCCAATCTTTCAAAAATTTACACTCCCTCAAGTCCTTTGTAGACTCCGCCCTCAACCTCATGTCCATAACTTCACTTAGGTTATGGTGTGCGGTGATGAAATCCACACATCATGAGGGGTTAAGGAGATAAACAAGGAAAAGAGGCGCCATCTATTCCAAAGAGTGCGACTTAATCAACCATACTCATGTACTAAAATTAAATCAAAGACTACCTTTAAGGTGTACACATGGCTGTAAAAATACAATATGAACAAGTGTTAGTACACAAATATAAACAAAAATTTCGTGGGTTTTATATACATGCTGTATATTTACACAATTTCACATATTTACAAAGAACACATGCAATTCCAGATTCGTGCAAACTTGAACACATCTGCTTGTCGATTTTTTCCAGAATTATTGGCGCGGCCGAATGTAATGAAAATTTACAGACACAAACTAGACACGTAACCAAAAAATCCTACAAATGTTCAGAGTTTTATGAGACCTGTAGCTATTTCAAATAATTTACACAAAACAGGGCAGTGCACAGTTCCGAAAACGGAAAAATATAAACATATTGTACAAGCATAATCACACAATTCTTTACAATCCCCGGCAACGGCGCCAAAATTGATTCGCATCTTTTCAAGTACTTAATTTAAACACTCAACCAAACACGAAAACAATTAAAACCCTTCTTTGTAGATGTAGCATTGGTAAGTAGGGATCGTTCTTAACCGGGGATTGAGGGTGCATGCATAACTATGCTAAGGTTGTTTAGGGGGGGTGCAAGATTGTTTGTTCTAAGTTCCTACGAAATAAAACAAGAAGATGGGTAGATACATATCAAGAAATCACAAGTTCTAACATGTTTAAACTCATAGACAAGCAAACAATCAAGAACACATAATCCTAACATGCATCTAGCCGAAAATAAGTTCCTAAGTCTATTATTTACAAGTGATCATCACATCATGTTGCTTAGGCCGATTACTCCCTCCTTGGTTGAATCCTACGAAATTCACATGTTAATTAGAATATAAACATACACTTGCATCGAATTAGAGGGTAGCCAAATCATCTAGCAAACTCCCTAACCCAATTTTATCTTGATTAGATCGGTGGAACATGCATAGGTTGAACCAAATCATCTAGTGTCATCCTAAGCACATTCCAGAGCATTAAGAACATGGCAAGCATACATACACATTCCAATCAACCTATAAACACATGGAAGAATTCAAAACAAATTAGAAATAATCATCTTTACACCAAAACATTAGTCTTTCTATACAAAGCCTTGAAAAAAAGAACAATACAAAGTCGAAATAAATACAAAGAGGCCATGTTACACTTTTTTTTTTCGAGGAATTCGTCTCTTTGCAAGCTCCGAGCGCACGTCCTTTTGGTGGATGATGGCTACGCAAGTGTTCAAAGCCAAATCTAGCGAGAGAACATTCACGGATGGAGGAAGGGTGTCTATGAGGTGGTGGAGATGGTATTTCGACTAAGAGAGGCTGATTTTGGCTAAGTATGAAAGAGGTTAGTGTTTAGACAAGGCTTCGGCTCGGTGAGTGTGTGATCCCCCTTTCTTCCCCAGAGCTCTCTTTATATAGGAGATGTTTTGGCATGCATGCAATTAAGCTCCATTGCCAAAAACCGTTCAGCTAATAAACTCCATCCAATTCAAATCTGTTTCAACCATTCAGCTATATCAAAACCGTTCTGTCATTTAGTCCATGCAATTATAATTCCGTTTGTAATGCAATTAAGCCTCCGTTATGCTCACATCAAAACCATACCAGCCATTTATATATGCCATGCACCATGACCACTTGCTCCAATTATACATACATTACAGCCATGTGCAATTAACCATGCCGTTTTGCTCAATTAAGTTCCATGCATTTTGTCTCCATGTGGTACATCCATGACATCTCAAAACCATCCATATGACATCCTTATCATCCATGCAATTATGTCATAACCGTTCCAGCATGCCAAGCCATTAAGCTAGCTCCATATATGCCATGCACCATGTAATTAAGCCATTCCATTGAAAACCATGCAATCCCATGCAATTAACCTTCTTTAGTCTCTAATTATCCTACAATTAAAAATAGAACAAAAAATAAGTAAAAGCTAATAAAATTAACAAAATTAAGTAGATAACAAAGTAAAAATGTGGAGAAAATATATTAATTAATACGCCTAAAATGCGTAGATCACCGTTCACACAAGTTAATGTCCAAATCATGACTTTTTGAGTCACGTTTGGGTTTGAACCCAAATTCCTAGGTCATTCCGAACTCTATATGACTTGAGCCCAACATTGAAGTATTTAGTGAACTGGAAGCAAGACCCCAAGCATCTCGATCATATGTCACGTTGTGAAGTCAACAAGCTTATCGTTTGATATATGTGGAATGTTCTCCTTCTCAAATCGCTATTGGAGAATCCGAGAGATAGTCTATGTGATTCCCCCGACTCGCACATATTTGGTAATAAGTCCAGAGAATCTATTAATAGCTACAATAACATTTGGATTTAATGTATGCTTGACTAGAGTCCCTCAAGTCTATTGAGACTCAAAGGAGATTTAGTCCATGCTAGGTGCTAACGCAACCATGACTCAAGGTAAACCTCTTAGAAAATACTCTAATAATGTTTACATGCTCATCTAGCCTTAAGTGAATAGCTAATTCAATTAAGGACCATTTTTAGTTTCTTTACACATACATTAACTTAGCTAGGGTCAACACATGCATAAGTGAACTAGACATGAAGTTGAAGCACAATAAACATCCACAATCACATAATTGCTCATTCACATCACACAATCCCACAACATATACTAAAACCAAAATTCATACATAATCCAACAAATTATTTGTTCATCACATGACCCTAGCCTCCCAAATAAAACTACTCACTATATATACATAACTAAATACAAGAGTTGATACATGCTTAAAGTAGGAAGAGAGTAGAAATAACCAAGGGTCCCCTAACTAAAGCTTCACCAAGTGATTTCAAGCCTTCTAGCTCCACTTCTTTTCTTCAACAAGCACCAAGTCTTCAAGAAGAGGTAAGGTAAACCCTTAGGATTCCAAGAAGCAAGGGGAAAATGGAGTACTTCTTACTCCTTTGAACACTAAAAGTTTAGCCAAACCCTAGGAGGTGAGGATGAGAGGATGAATACCCCAGCTAAGCCAAAGTGGTGGTGATATGGTGGTGAGATTCAGCTCTACCTAAGAGAGGGGAGAGCTAAGTCTCTAGTAGTGGTGGTTATGGAGGTATTTTAGCCTATAAAGGGAGGAGGATAGGTAAAACAGAGTGTTAGAAGGTTGGTATAAGGATAAGGGGTCTAGAGAGAGTGTAAAACTATAGAAAATCTGAAAATGAGGTGAGTTGTGTGAGTGGGGAGAGGGGAGCTCGAATTTTGCTGAGTGAGGAAGCTCCATTTTGACCCTAGGATGATAATAAAAGAGGAGGTGGAAGATCTAAGGGTTAGCTTTGAATTTGAGAGACCATGATCCACTATTTTAGGCTTTGGAAGCTAAGCTCCAAATTAGTGACATCATGTGGTCCAACTTCTTCTCTTTCTCTCCAAATCAGATTGGTAAGTATAAAAAGGCTGAATGGGCCTCCATTGATCTGGACTCTAGGTGATTGGGCCATCCAATGTGTACTAGCTAGCTGTGGCAAATTCCGGCGGGTTTCGGGGAACTTCCGATGACTTCCTGTCAAGTTATTTCGTCATTTTCCCAAAGTTGCTCCAAATTCTCTCGTGACCTCAGAAATTTATACGTCTTCTCCATTTAGTATCTAATTCTTCATATTTAATGCATTTTTGAGCCAACTCCACATTTCCTAGCAAGAACAGGAAACATCATAAGAACAATGTTTTATTCATAGAAAACAAGCTATAAGCATAAAGTTATTTCGATCCTAACAACTACCTCACACTTAAGTTAATAATTATGATCCTAACAACTACCTCACACTTAAGTTTTGCTTGTCCTCAAGCAAACTAAGCCAAAAATAAATGACCTAAGCTAGACTTGAAGCACAAAAACACACAAAGCATGTATAAGTATGTAAGTGTCCTGACTTAATGATCGATATCCCTCATAGAACTATGGCTAGATGGATTGAACTACTTTTGAGCAACACTTTTAAAACATGAAATCAATGCATATGAAATAAGCCGAAATAAGATATGCTAAGCCAAATGCATCACAATGAGATGTATTCAAATTGATATGTTTTATAACCATTAAACTCACTAGATATCACTCAATGCACATAAGTTTTTGAGGGTTAGTGTTTGCACTCATAAATTGCATCAATATAACGACCCGAACCATGGAATGTGCATATATTGGTCCGAGCCGTGATTATTGTGAATTAATCGTACTCGTGGGTTTGTTCACGACTAAATTATCGGGCAAGAATTTGGCTTGAGTTCCTTCGCGGGAATTGTAGAGGATTTAATTTCGATATCGTGGGAATTTTTGGAGAATTTTTCGGATAAGCGAGCAATGTTTTATCGAGTTTTGAAGTCAGTTGGTGAAAATACATAAAAGTGTTATTTTTATTGTTGATTTAATCGTAACCGTCCGATCTTGATCAGATATGTTTTGAACCGTTGATTTGGGCATGAATGTGTACGGTATATATACGGTATTAATATGAGACAAATTGGGAAAGTTTCCATTTTGGGATTTTTGGCCCGTTGACCGAGGGTAAAATTGACCCAATTTGGCTGAAATCTTCTCGCCGGCGGTGTGCTCTAATCCGGCATCCTTTGGCCGTGCTTCCTTGATGAAAGTTGTTGGGCTCGAGCTCCTCTTTCTTTTGATAGGTGGATCATCGAATTTGGTAGCCGAAGGAGGAAGTTATAACGTGTTAAAGTTAGAGATTTTCCGGCGAATTTCACCGGCGACAGAGGTGGCGGACACGGCTGCGATTGGGGTCGACCTTGTGGGGGTTTTGTAGCCCTTAGGATGGTGAGTCTATGAAAGGACCCAACCCCGATTTAGTTTCCTAAACTGGAATCAAACCCCTTCTGAAAACATGAACCAACAAAAACCACAAAAATTTTGGCAGAGTTTCGTTACTAACGCGGAATTGCCTTTACCTGCACCCGGAAAATACACTTCATCCTATGCCACAAAAACCAAACCGTGGGCACCAATCCCATCCGGATTTCTCAATATCATAACAGTAATGTAAAGTAATAAATATAACTATACTTTACAGAAATCCGGGGAAAAAGCATATAAAAGTATACATCAGAATGCTCAGAGCGACCTCTAGTGTATAATAATATAAATATACCACAGCAGGCAGAACAAGAAACCTACTGGAAGAAACAAGGTAGCTCGAACACTATGCCTCCGACCACGACGTGCGACACCAGAGTCCGAACTGTAAACTGGGCACGGAAACAGAAAATTCCAGGGGAAAGATATATAAACCGTTAGAGTGAGTGGACGAAAATAAATGTCTTTCGCCGAATAATATATGTTATAAAAACATATGCGAGTCTAAATGCTTAAAAATCAAATGGTACACGAGGGAGACTCTAACTCCTCACGCGTACAGAGCATGCATCATAAATACCGCGGGGTCACACATGGACTCCCTCACGCTAGTACAGTCTGAATCACGGGATCCCAGACCCACACGTGATTCCAAGCCAGAAAGTCCTCGGGTCAAGATATCTGTCCCCCCCGGAGCGTACTCGGGGATCAGCTGAGAAACCATGTGTATCGATACAACCCTGTTTACTGAGACTGTACTCTGTGTAAACCAAATCACAAATACTTTCCATGCACATGCATAAAACATAATGTAAATGTATATATGTTCATAAATGCATATTCGTAAATGCATAATCGTAAAACACATGCTCATATAAATCATGATCATGACTGCATGCTCATGCTCGTAAAACGTATATAAAAGACTCGCAGTTATCAGTGAAAAGAAATTGTCCCCTCACAGGTGAGCGTAACGCGATACGCGTTAATCCCGTGATCCGGCGGAAAATCCCTCGCCAAACGAACGATCACGAACCCCTGGATAATCATATAATCCATTTCTCAAAATCATAACTTGACACCTCAAATCAAATCACGAGAAACAACCGTTCCCGGAAACATATAATTCAATATCGACGAAATCGTGAAAATCCGATAATCACACCACAAAACCTCGCTATAATTTCCGATGCTCAATTCGAAAAACAAACCTCACCACTGCGATCGGGGTGCGATTCCGAGCTAAACGACATATAACTCGTTGAAAAACACGTCGGACGAAAAGTCGCCGCCGCTGCCTCCGGCCGCCGGAATTTCAGACCTGCCCAGAAAATTTCATGCTACACATGGTTTTGAAGATCTCGACGATTCCAACAACTTTCCAGTTCAAAATTCAGGCCAATTTTGACCGGAAAACCTCCTAAAATCAACTTAAAGTTCCAAACCCTTACCAGAATTTCAAATCGACGGATTTCTCTCCTCCGGCCACGGCAACCCTCAAGACCACTTGCAATAGCTTCCTTAGCTCGAGGCTAACAAAAGCCCTCAAAGAGCCACCACTAAATCGGCCGGAACGCCGCCACCCAAGGAGGCCGAAATCTCGCCGGTTTTCCCTCAACTTCGCTGCTTCGATTCTCCCTCCTCCGGCCACTCCACGGGTCGATCCACCTACCAATCCGAAGAGGAGCACGAGCCCAACAATTTTTATTAAGAGACCCCGGCCAATCGTGGCCGGAAAAGGGTCCAAATCCGGCAAAAACCGAACGGCACAACCACACCCAAAACGGGTCACCCATGACCCGCGGTCAACGCGGTCAACACCCACTTTACATTTCTGGAAACTTTCCCAAATCGGCATGTATCGATTCCATATTTATATTGTACGCGTATCGAACCCCAAACGGATAAATACGACAATAATCGACGAACAAAAATATTCACAACTTATTCCTCGTAACTCGGAAAAATCCTCCGGAAGTTCCCACGGGCTCGAAATTAAATTCCCTACAACTTCCACGAAGGATCCCAATTAAATAATATTCTCGCCCGATAATTTAGTCGCTAACGAAGCCACCATATTAACAGATTACGTCGAAATCACGACAAATCACGAAACTCGCAAATCAAGTCGATAACCATTACATTTACGGTTCGGGTCGGTCAACGGTCCAAAAAAGATCACAATCACAATTCGGATGGACTCGAACATGAATGGATAAACTCGACAATATTCTGAAATTTCAAATATTCATATTATATTCCTCGGTCATCGAAATAATAATCCGGAACCACCCATGAACTCGAAATCACGCGTACAACAACTCTCGAGAAGAGACTCAACTCAAATTCTCGGCCAATATTTAAGTCGTGATCAAGCCTGGCGATTCAATCAATTATCGGAGAACTGCGATTACGCGCTAACTCACGAATTAAGCTGATTACACTACTGATTCTGTTTTGGGTCGTCACAGTCTATCCCAAGTAGTCTCGGCCCTTGCCGTGCCCGGTGGTGGCCGATCGGAGAAATTGAATTCCAACGAGATTTTCGAACTTCACGGTGAGTTTTGGACCTTTTCCGGTTAAAATTGGGCTTAGCTTTGAACTACAAAGTTGCCGAAAATTTTGAGATCTTCAAACTGATGTATAGGTCGAATATTTCTGGTTGGTGAATTTTCCGGCGACTGGCGGCGGCTCCACGCGCCGCCGTGCGCGGCAGAGCTCCGGCGATGTGAGATTTTTGGCAAGTTTTATGTCGTTTTGCTTGTTTTCGCATGCCGAACGCAATGGTGAGGTTTTTGAGTCGAGTTGAGTGTTCTAATTTGGGATGAGGGTTGTTTCGGTGTATTTTGGGAATTTTGCTATCCTCGTCGATATTTCAAGCAATACGCTTTTCAAGAACGCTAGGTTCTTGACGTATTTGCTCCGTATGTTGGAACTCTTTATGTATTGATCGTATCCCTGTTATTCAGATGACCATGATTGAGTGTTTGGTGAGGGATCTTCCGACGGATCTCAGAGTTAGCTTCGTACTGTGAGTGGACATTTTATTTTCACAGTTGATTTGCGAGTCTTGATTATTACATTTACGTTATGCACTTTATGATTATGCACATACAAGTATGCATTTTACGATTATGCATTTTACGATTTTGCATGTGCATGGAAAGTATTTATGATTTAGTTTACACAGAGTACAGTCTCAAATATAGAGGTAGCATCGATGCTTTGGCTTCTCGGCTGATCCCCGAGAAGCTCCGGGAAGGACAGATATCCTGACCCGAGGTCTTTCAGATTTATAATCACGAGGGGGTCTGGGATCCCGTGATTAGACTGTACTATGTGGAGGAGTCCGTGAGTGACTCCGCATGATTTTATGTGCATCTTTATGGATGAGGGAAAATGTACCTGGTTGGAATTTTCATGTGCATTGACTCACATTATGCTTTTATGAGCATATATATGTATATGTTGGGAAAGACATATTATTATTTTCGTCCACTCACTCTAACTATTTTATTTGTCTTCCCCTGGGCTTTTCGGTTTCTTTTGCCCAGTTTGCAGTTTGAATTCCGGGGTTGCACGTCGACGGTGGAGGTGTAGAGTTCCAGTCACACTTCTGTTTGAGTAGGTTCTTAGTTCGACTTACTGGTTGTATATGATGTGTATAGGTGTTTCTCTGAATACTTATGTTATGTTTTCAGTTGAGTTTACTACTGAATGTTTTCTGGATTTCTTGTAAACCTTGCGGTTTATTATATATATGATGTTGAGAAATCCAGATGGGGAACGGAGCCTCACGGTGTGGTTTTTGTGGAATATTCGAAGTGTGATTCTCTTTGCAGGTTTTAATTTTGGCTCACGTATTTCAAAGTAAACTCTGGCAAATTTTTTTAAGGTCATGTTTTCGAAGGGGTTTGATTTCGGTTTAGGCAACTAAATCGGAGTCGGTCCTTTTAGTGGGTATCAGAGCATTAGGTTTTGGGTTCTGTGGACTCTTGTAGTGGTGTTACTAAGGGTATTTGAGAATGTACAGCATATCATTAGCGATGACCTGATTGGCTAGCGAACAATCATCAATGGTCTAGAGTGTTGTATGCTTTCAAATATTTGAAGTTTCATGATTACATTCCTTGTGTTATGGGACTTATGTCCTTTCATCTTTAGGATGCCTCCTCGACGAAGAGTCTGTGCTAACGGGGCTGGGGATTCTATTGAGGATCAACGTACGCACGACTTGCTTATGCAAGTGTTGAGTTTGGAACAGCGTTTTGACCCTGTGGTCAACGCTAGGACAGTTGGAGCAACTATCTTATCTGGCTCCTCTGATCCTGAAATATGTGAAGCTCGGTTAGTTCCGATGGAACGTGTTTGTGAACGCCTACATTTTACTCCTGAGCAGAGGACTATTTTTGTTGTTGGGTTACTAGACTCAGATACTTATTTTTGGCTACTCAATAGAGGAAATATGAAGAGTTTACCAATATGAGGCAAGGAAATATGTCAGTACTTGAGTATCGGGATAAGCTCACCCGTTTGTCTCGGTTTGCACGTCATATGGTGGCATCTGAGGAAGCAAAGTGCAGGAGGTTTGAGTTGGGTTTCAATTTGAATATCAAGGGGACTTTAACCACTATGCCTCGTGATAACTTTGATGAGTTTGTTAGTGTTGCACTCAGAGGTGAAGACATTGAGAAGGAGAGCCTGATGTGGGTTCAGACGCGTCGATTTGAAGAGGGTAGACCTAGCCAGGGTGCCTCGAAGAGGTTGAGTTCAGGTATTTCTGGATCAGCATCATCTTCTAGTAGTGGACCTTATAGATATCCTACTAGCACTGCTAGGTAGAGTTAGAGATGGAGGAGGAGTCGACCGCAGAGGCAACAGTCGAGTGGGAGTTCCAGTGGATCGAGTTATCCTCGACTTATCTTCAGCACACCAGCTGCACCAAAGGATATTCCATTATGTAATCTTTGTAATAAGCGGCATCATGGTTCATGTTACCAGGGTACTATGAGTTGTTACCATTGTGACCAGGAGGGTCACTTTGTGAGGGAGTGTTCTCAGCTTGGCACTTTTAAAGGTGTTGCAGATTAGAGTGCTGGTCGAGATCAGGGTACTGCTTCTTGTGATCGTGTAACACAGTCTTCTGAACAGGGTGGTCAGCAGAATTGCAACCAACATGGACGACCAGCTGGACAGGCTCGAGTTCACGCCATGTCTCTATGTGAGGGCAGAGCTTCCCCAGAGGTTATCATTGGTACGTTGTACATTTTTGGTCATCCAGATCTTACTTTACTAGATCCAGGAGCTACGCATTCATTCATATCATATAGATTAGCATCATTGGCTACTGTACCTGCATCTCCACTCCCTAGTTTGTGGCGAGTGTTGTATCCATCCGGCGAGGTAGTGTGTGTCGAGTAGGTGTATCGGGGTTGTGAGATTTTTATTAGAGGTTATGAGTTAGCCACGGGTCTGATGCTGCTGGATATTGTGGATTTTGATGTCATTTTGGGTATGGATTTCTTGGAGAACCATTGGGTTGTTCTTGACTATCACAAGAAGGAGGTTGTTTTTAGGAGTCCAGTCATGCCAGAGATCTTGTTTCGTGGTGAAAAAAAATACTTCTTTGCCTTGTTTGATTTCAGCAATGAAGGCTGAGCAGATGTTGAGGAAGGGTTGTGTGGCATACCTAGCACATGTGATTGATACGAGTGTTCGTGTACCAGACATTGGGAATATTGCGGTGGTTTGTGAGTATCCAGATGTGTTTCCCGAGGACTTACCCAGTGTTCCTCCAGTCAGGGAGATTGACTTCACTATTGAGTTACTTCCAGGTACTGGACCTACTTCGCAAACACCCTATCGTATGGCACTATCAGAGTTGAGGGAGTTGCAGATTCAACTTCAGGAATTGATTAAGAAAGGCTTCATTCGACCTAATGTTTCACCTTGGGGTGCTCCAGTGTTGTTTGTGAGGAAGAAGAATGGTTCGATGAGGTTATGCATTGACTATCGAAAGTTGAATTAGGTTACAGTGAAGAACAAGTATCCACTTTTACGGATTGATGATCTGTTCGATTAGTTGAAATGAGCTTCAGTATTTTCAAAGATTGATCTCAGGTCTGGGTACCATCAGCTACAGATTCAGGAGTCTGATGTTGATAAGACGGCGTTTCGATCACGCTATGAGCATTACGAATTCCTTGTTATGCTTTTTTTTGGGTTGACCAATGCGCCAGCTGCTTTCATGGACCTGATGAATTAGATTATCAGACGTTATCTGGACAAGTTCGTCATTATGTTCATCGACGACATACTGATTTATTCCGGGAGTGTGGGGCAACACAAGAAGCATTTGCATGCAGTTTTGCAGACTTTGCGAGACACTCAGTTGTACGCCAAGTTTAGCAAATGTGAGTTCTGGTTGGACAGTGTGAAGTTTTTGGGTCACGTGATATCGGCTGAGAGAGTCAGTGTGGATCCAGATAAGATTGATGTCGTGTTGAATTGGAGCAGACCTACCAACGTGGCAGAGATACAGAGTTTCTTGGGCTTAGCAGGTTACTATCACTGATTCGTGCAGGACTTTTCACGAATTGCGACACCGCTTACCCGTTTGACGAAGAAATGAGTCAAGTTTGAATGGTCTGATTCTTGTGAGTAATGCTTCGAAGTTAGGTTTGGGTTGTGTTTTGATGCAGCATAGAAATGTGGTGGCATATGGTTCTAGAAAGTTGAAACCACACGAAGTTAACTATCCTACTCATGATATGGAGTTAGCTGCCATTGTGTTAGCATTGAAGAGTTGGAGACACTACCTGTATGGAGCGCAGTGCAAGATTTACACTGATCACAAAAGTCTTACCTACTTGCGTACACAGCCAGATTTGAATATGAGGCAGCGGAGATGGATGGAGCTGATTAATGACTACGATTGGACTTTCGAGTATTATCCAGGAAAAGCTAACATGGTTGCTGATGCTCTTAGTTGGAAGCACAGTGCTTCTCTTTTCCATGTTCGTGTTGCAAGAATGTCACTTTTGACGGAGTTGCGAGCAATGGGAGCAGAGTTGGAGTGGAATGACGATGGAGCATTGTTAGCCAGCTTCCAAGTTCGTCCGGTGTTACTTGATCAAGTTTGTGAAGCTCAAAATTCAGATGTCTATCTGCTAAGCAAAAAGAATTTGATTCAGAATAGTGTACCGACAAAGTTTCGGATGAGGAGTGATGGCACTTTGGTGTTCAGAAAGAGGTTATGTGTTGCCAGAGATGACAGATAACATGCAGATTTTCTTAACAGATTTAAGTTGTCGGATTATCGGAAAAGTTTGCTCGAATGTCAGTCAGATTATATTGTAGTAATTGAGTATCGTTCTAACTATTGCCATGGAAATGAGTTATAAACAATTGTTAGCGTGGTAAGTTATGCACGTTAGCAAAGATATGAGCGTTATGGTTTATTGTTTGAAAAGTATTATCAGGGCTGGCATATGGTATGACGTATTTTATGCATCGTGGTTATGGACGTATATTCCTAATTCCATGATGTTAGCGTGCCTCAGAAATTTCCGTTGTAGACCGTTTCAATTGCAGTTCAGTTCAGGTTGTAGAACCGTTGGATGTTCTTAATCGTCGAGAGTAGATTCTCTGGAACTGGAATTTTCTGTTAGTGTCAGCGTTTGTATTTGTACAGAAATCATACAGTAAAGGTAGTCACATAGCAACCAGAACAGTTTGTATGAGCAGTAGCTTCATTCTCCTAGCCGGTATGTAAATTTCGAGGGCGAAATTTTTGTTAGGGGGGTAGATTTGTAACGACCCGAACCGTGGAATGTGCATATATTGGTCCGAGCCGTGATTATTGTGAATTAATCGTACTCGTGGGTTTGTTCAACACTAAATTATCGGGTAAGAATTTGGCTTGAGTTCCTTCGCGGGAATTGTAGAGGATTTAATTTTGAGATCGTGGGAATTTTCGGAGAATTTTTCAGATAAGCGAGCAATGTTTTATCGAGTTTTGAAATCGGTTGGTGAAAATATATAAAAGTGTTATTTTTATTGTTGGTTTAATCGTGACCGTCCGATCTCGATCAGATTTGTTTTGAACAGTTGATTTGGGCATGTATGTGTACAATATATATACGGTATTAATACGAGACAAATTGGGAAAGTTTCCATTTTGGGATTTCTGGCCCGTTGACCATGGGTAAAATTGACCAATTTTGGATGAAATCTTCTCGCCGGCGGTGTGCTCTATTCCGGCATCCTTTGGTCATGCTTCCTTGATGAAAGTTGTTGGGCTCGAGCTCCTCCTTCTTTTGATAGGTGGATCATCGAATTTGGTAGCCGGAGGAGGAAGTTACAACGTGTTAAAGTTAGGGATTTTCCGACGAATTTCGCCGGCGACAGAGGTGGCGGAGACAGAGGCGATGGGGGTTGACCTTGTGGGGATTTTGTATCCCTTGGGATGGTGAGTCTATCCCAAGTGGTCTCGGCACTTGCCGTGTCCGGTGGTCGCCAATTGGAGAAATTGAATTCCGGCGAGATTTTCGAATTTCACGGTGAGTTTTGGACATTTTCCGGTTAAAATTGGGCCTAGCTTTGAACTACAAAGTTGTTGGAAATTTCAAGATCTTCGAACCGATGTATAGGTCGAAGATTTCTGGGTTGGTGAATTTTCCGGCAACTGGCGGCGGCCCCACTCGCCGCCGTGCGCGGCGGAGCTCCGGTGATGTGAGATTTTTGGCAAGTTTTATGTCGTTTTGCTTGTTTTCGCATGCCAAACGCAATGGTGAGGTTTTTGAGTGGAGTTGAGTGTTCTAATTTGGGATGAGGGTTGTTTCGGTGTATTTTGGAAATTTTGCTATCCTCGTCGATATTTTGAGCAATACATTTTTCAAGAACGCGGGATTCTTGACGTATTTGCTCCGTATGTTGGAATTCTTTATGTATTGATCGTATCCCTATTATTTAGGTGATCGTGATCGAGTGTTTGTCGAGGGATCTTCCGCCGGACCTCAGAGTTAGCTTCGTACTGTGAGTGGACATTTTATTTTCACAGTTGATTTGAGAGTCTTGATTATTACATTTACGTTATGCACTTTATGATTATGCACATACAAGTATGCATTTTACGATTATGCATTTTATGATTTTACATGTGCATGGAAAGTATTTATGATTTGGTTTACACGTACAGAGTACAGTCTCAAATATAGAGGTAGCATCGATGCTTTGGCTTCTCGGCTGATCCCCGAGATGCTCCGGGAAGGACATATATCCTGACCTGAGGTCTTTCAGACTTATAATCACGAGGGGGTCTGAGATCCCATGATTAGACTATACTATACGGGGGAGTCTGTGAGTGACCCCGCATGATTTTATGTGCATCTTTATGGATCAGGGAAAATGTACCTGGTCGGGATTTTCATGTGCATTGACTCACATTATGCTTTTATGAGCATATATACATGTTGGGAAAGGCATATTATTATTTTCGTCCACTCACTCTAACGATTTTATTTGTCTTCCCCTGGGATTTTCGGTTTCTTTTGCTCAGTTTGCAGTTTGAATTCCGGGGTTGCACGTTGACGGTGGAGGTGTAGAGTTACAGTCGCATTTCTGTTCGAGTAGGTTCTTAGTTCGACCTACTGGTTGTATATGATGTGTATAGGCGTCGCTCTGAATACTTATGTTATGTTTTCAGTTGAGTTTACTACTGAATATTTTCTGGATTTCTTGTAAACCTTGCGGTTTATTATATATATGATGTTGAGAAATCCGAATGGGGAACGGAGCCCCACGGTTTGGCTTTTGTGGAATATGCGAAGTGTGATTCTCTTTGCAAGTTCTAATTTTGGCTCACATATTTCAAAGTAAATTGGCAAAAAAAATTTAAGGTCATGTTTTCGAAGAGGTTTGATTTCAGCTTAGACAACTAAATCAGAGTCGGGTCCTTTCTATCAATCATATGTTCTCTATAGGCTCAATTTTCAACCAATGCTCCAACAATCCAAAAACATAAGCTTTTCAAATCAACAGGATTTTTACTTGGGTTGTACTGAGGCCTAAGGAAGGGGTTTAAATGAAAGAAGGGTATAAGAGTTCAAGAACTAAGCAACTTAGCAAGCAACTTACATGTTGAAGTTCCAAACATACTCAGGTGCTACTAGCTTTCCCTTTTTCACACAAACCATTTTCCAAAACAATTATTCTTTATATACACTATCATCTTTTTGTGGATCCCTTTTCTATTTTCTAATTTTTTTTTTCTTCTCCTTTTTTCTTTTCTTTTTATTTTTAAACAAAACAAAACACTAATGAACATCACAACAACCTCATCCACCTCACACTTAAGCTTTTGCTAAACTTCACAATAGGTACAAACTCTAAGCACATTCTAATAGGACTTCATTATCGCTTGGTCGATTGCCTAGTTAAGGGTAAGAGTAAGTGTTTAGGCTTGATAAAGATTTGTGGTGTTCAAGAATTAAAAGGCTAAATAAGGGTCAAATTGGCTCACTAAAAGATATATGCATCATAGGGTTCAAATGCAATTTGGCCATGGTGGTAATCCTAATGCCTCTATCATTTTCAAAAATAACTCATAATTTGAAAAACGTTTTGCACGGTTTAAAGCAAATTCTAGATTACACTATGATTGATCGATGTCACACATGAAGGAATAGGTGCATAATGTAGCTATGTATGCAAAATAAGGCTCAAAAATCTCACATGGGCATTGATAGCTTCGAAAACATATCAATTCTTCGTTTTCTCATGTGAACTCATTTTGAATGACATGTGCACTTTTCAAACCGATTAAACATGCATTGTTTTCTCTTTTTAAACATGCTCTAAATTATGCAATCTACTGGAGTGGTTATTTGAACACAAACACACCAAAACACTTTCTTACATTTTTCAAAATTTATGGATTTTCTGGATAAGGAGTGATAATGACTTAGTCGCATACCTCACACTTTAGAACTAAATTATCCTCAATTTGCATAAAACCACATAATAACCAAAAGTGTAAACAAGATAGCAAGACATCATCATTTCACAAAATTATTCACCTAACACATGTTCTCCTAGCCATAGCAACTAGCATGCATTCACACTAAAATGGTCATATAGTCTCTAAGAAATAATGAAGCTATTAGAGTCCTATCAACCACAATGGGGGTATGTATACTAATCACATTTCAAAGGAAAATTACATTGTAATCTAGCATGTAACACGAGGGAACCTCACACTTAGAACTTAAACACCCTAGCATGGAATGATCGGAAACCTATAAAATCATTTAGTCCATAGCAATAAGTATCACAACATGTATCACACAAAGATTACCACATTCTAACACGACTCAAATATACACTAAGCATCATTCCTAAACATGCCCATACGAAGCAAGGAATTAAAGAGAGTAGGGATAAAGAGGGTGCAAACACTTTGTCAACCGTCCCCTAGCTCCATAGACAGGAACATGTAAACCAACGAAGGCCAAGTTAGGCCTCGCCATCCTAGCTTCGCTATCATGAGTCCTCACTAGTGCTCTCAGATTTGATTTGACCTCATGGTATTGCTATATGATCCATGCCTCAAAGGCTCAAGTTCCTTGGTCTTGCAAAAGTCAATGGCAGGGTATTCATCGACAGGTCAAGTAAATGACATTTGTTGGACAGGGGTGTGTATTCGACGGGTCAAGGATTTCCCTCGATGGGTCGAACTGGTCCAGGGTGGGTTTTTTAATGGATAAAAAATTTCCTCTAACGGGTCAAAAATGAAAGGACCCGACTCCTATTTAGTTGCCTAAACCGAAATCAAACCCCTTCGAAAACATGACTTTAAATATTTTTTTTCCAGAGTTTACTTTGAAATACGTGAGCCAATATTAGAACCTGCAAAGAGAATCACACTTCGAATATTCCACAAAAGCCAAACAGTGGGGCTTCGTTCCACTTCCGGATTTCTTAACATCATATATATAATAAACCACAAGGTTTACAAGAAATTCAGAAATCATTCAGGAGTAAACTCAACTGAAAACATAACATAAGTATTCAGAGCGACGCCTATATACATCATATACAATAGTAGGTCGAACAAAGAACGTACTTGAACTGAAGTGTGACCTGAACTCTACGCCTCCACCATCGACGTGCAACCCTGGAACCCAAACTGTAAACTGGGCAAAAGAAACCGAAAAGCCCAGGGAAAGGCAAATAAAATCGTTAGAGTGAGTGGACGAAAATAATAATTTGTGTTTCACCAACATATATACATAAAATCATGATGCGAGTCTAAAATCATCAAACACAGGTAAGGTGGTTGTCATAACCTTCCTGGATACCGTATAAAATGTGGAGGCCGTAACTCGAGTATATTTTCCTCAAAGTTACAATCATGCTCAACCAGATAAGGGGTTTGCCATAACCTTCCTGGGAGCCATATAATCACGGGTCAGGCGTTAGTCATAACCCCCCCCCCCCCCCCGGGAGCATCTCGGGGATCAGCCAAGAAGCCAATGCATCGATGCATCCATATATCCATAATCCATGTAAAACAAATCATACATATGCCTCCAAGTAAAAATACATAACCGTAAATGTATAATCGTAAATGCATAATCATAATTGCATACTCGTAAAATGCATAACATAAAATGCATAATCAAGACTCGCAAATTGACAATGAAAATAAAGTGCCCACTCACAGTACGAGGCTAACTCTGAGGTCCGATGGAAGATCCCTCGCCAAACACTCGATCACGATTACCTGAATAACAGGGATATGATCAATACATATAGAATCACAACATAAGGAGCTAATACGTCAAGAACCCCGCGTTCTCGGAAGACGTATCGCTCGAAATATCGACGAGGATAACAAAATTCCCAAAATACACCCAAACAACCCTCGTCCCAAAATAGAATACTCAAATCAACTCAAAAACCTCATGACTACGATCGGGACGCGATTACGAGCAAAACAGTATAAAAATCTCCAAAAATCCCAAAAAGTCAACCTCACCGGAGCTCCGCTATTAACCGCCGCTCCCGCTGCCGGCGCACCGCCAACGGTGACCAACTCCGGCGACCCTTACATCTAATTCTTCCTCTCCTCAAGCCTAACACATTTCCCTTCTACCACCAAGGCCAACTCAACCCACACCAGCCGAAAGCATCGCCGAATTTTCCTCTCCGGTCACCACCCCATACCATCTCAAACCTCATCCAATTCCAAAACAAAATGCCCAGAACTCAACATGGGGTTGAGGGGAACCAAAACCCCCGCCATCCCGACACCAAACCTTGCCGGAAAACTCCATCCGATTTCGGTGAATTCCACGAAATTCAACGAGCACGTTCTACCTCAATTCTCAACCAATTTCAACAAATGAATACACAAATCAATAGTACAAGTCAAGAGCTTTCCAACCATACCAAGAACTCGGCCGGAGGTGGCCGGAAACGCCGGGTCCGATGACGGGAAGAAAACGGGTCGGTGGGCAAAACGGGTCACCCTGAGTCAACTCGTTCCAACTCGGTCAAAATGTGACTTTTCGACAATTTTACGACTATTCGATATTTATACGTCGCGAACCGACCAAATTCACGATTCGAATAACTCAATTCCAATCGGATAAGTATGACTAACTCGATGATAATTTCAAATATCTATTTTCTATTCTCTGATTATCCGAAAAATCCTCTGAAACCTCCTACGAACTCAAAATCAAATCCTCTACAATTCCCGTGAAGGAACTCAAACCAAATTCTTGCTCGATAATTAAGTCGTGAACAAACCCGCCATATCGACCAATTACGACAAAACCACGACTAATCGTGAAATGCGCAAATCAAGTCAATTAATATATAATTTCTGGTTCGGGTCGTTACAAAAAATTACCAGATTTGGCTCTTTTTCAAGTTCTTGACTTCCATGCCCATTTCACAATGTTCTATTCCAACCTCACACTTATTTCTCTAACATACCAATGGTGTCCGACCATCACGGGTTCAATTTTAACGACCTTAACATTGTCAGGGCGAAGAGCAAGGCTTCAAATCATCATGGGCGGGTCCTTAAAGTGATAGATCTTCCCATTCCATTTCCTTGGAAACTCTTCCATTGCTATCACTTGCTCTCTATGAAGCACAAAAGTTCTCCCATTTGTCAAGTTCTTCAAATACACCACTCCATTAGAGCAAAGTTCAAGCAATTTGTAGCATGCATCCCTTGAGGGGTCAAAGTTTCTCAAGATAATCTTGCTTTCGATGACTAGCTTGACATCCCCATTCTCATCTGGTTTCACTTCTTCTTTACACAACCCTTTCCCTTATTCAGTGTCGTCACCTCTTCGACACTCAACTCATTGGCTTCCTACTCCTTGTAGCTCACATCTTCTTCAGTCACAACTCTAATGCTCATGGCTTGTACTATAGGGATTGGGGATGTCTTCCCAAATATCTTGAATGCTCTCGTTTTCTCAAACACAGTTAGGGTAAGCTCTCTGGCTTTTGAAGATTAAAGAAAGATCCTCATGCCCTCTTGGTTCCTCCATATCGAGAATTACAAAGTCGGCCAACACTATGAGCTTCTCAATCATGACAAGTACATCTTCAACTATGCCCTGTGGATGAACAATGCTACGATCCACTAGTTGTAATGGCATGCTCACTGACTTCAACTTTCCCAAGTCAATGGACTTGTATACCGAATATGGCATCAAGTTAATGGAAGCTCCAAGGTCCATTAAAGCCCTCTCAAAGTACTTCATCCCGATTATGCATAGCATGGTGAAGCTTCTCGGATCTTTCAACTTCTTAGGAACCTTCCTTTGTATGATAGCCGACACCGTGGCGTTGAGCTTCACCTTTTCTGTCTTTTCTTTCCCTTGCAACTTGCTCTTCAATCTTCTGTTCGTGCAAAGCTCCTTCAAGAACTTGGAGTACATAGGAATAGTTTGAATGGCGTCAAGAAGGGGGATATTGATCTCAACCTTCTTGAAAACATCCAAACATTCCTTGGTCTTTCGATCCAAGTTTACTTGAGCCCTCTCCTTGTTCTTCACTTGGGGGAAAGGTAGTTACACAGCTTCATCACTTGAAACCTTCTCAGAATGCCTCTTTAACTTGTCTTGACTCTGTTTCTTGACAGGTCGAGTAGAATTTTTGATGGGTCGAGAAGTTGTTCCATCCGAGACAGTAGTGTGCATTCGACGGGTCAAATAGGATCGTCGACCCATCAAATTCTGGGCAGCTCCTCCTCCTTTTGCTTTCCTCAATTCATGCCCGGATGCTCTTTAACCATGTGTCTTCCTTCTAGACTCTTTCAGCAGTCCTATGTCGAGTCATTCTACTCTCAGAATATACATGCTCAACCTCAAGCTCATCGTCTTCATCTTCTGACACGCTAAAATTTTCACACGAAATCAAAGCGGTCTTCTCTTGAAATCTCACCACTTTGTCTCCACTTGTGGTAGCCTCATCATCTCTGGCATGTCCCTTAGATACAAATAGTGTGTCCAAGTCATCTTCATCATTACTCTCCACAATAGGAGCATCATTATAGTTCTCAAATCCTTTCACAGATCTCAATATAGCATTCACTACATTCACTTGGTGCTTGGGGTTCTTCTTTATGGTGGAGGGAAACTTATGAGCTTTGCCACCTCCTTGTACGATGAATGCCTTCGCCAATTGGCTCACTTGAGTCTCCAACTTGTGGATTGCACTTTGACTCTCGTTGGGCAGGACTTGGCTCTTATTCTTCATACTCATGAAAATGTCGAGGTACATCTTCTTGTCCTCCTCTCTTTTCTTGATAAGTGTGGCAAGTAAGTCATCCGAGTTAGATTTGGGCACTTTCAATTGTGGTGGTGGAGTAGGTGTTTGAAGCAATGATGGTAGTTGAGCTCGTGGCACAAAAGGTGCTCTCGGTTGATAAGTATTACCACCCGAGGCATTAGTAAATCCTCCATTCGGCCATGGTGCAAATCCGAGAGCTCCTTGATAATTTGAGAACCCTTTGCTTCCACTACTTGAGGCACAAAAATTGCCTTGGTTTCCACTTTCATTATACCTTCCTCCTTGTCCTTGGAAACCACCATTTGGCCTTGGCAACCCACCTTGACCTCCTTGGTTGCATTGATTTTGATTTTGATAACCCATGATAAGTTAGGGTGGTTCCCCCATCCTGGGTTATAGGTGTTAGAGTATGGATCATTCTTTTGTTGGTCATAGAAGATTCCCTTGCACTCTTCGATAATTTTCGGATAATCCTCTTGATGTCGACAAATGAAAGTCTCATGCACTATGCTTTTGCATATCAAGCAAGTGACCAGTTCTACACAAATTTTTGGACACTTGGTGGGCTTGGCCTCCACTTCTACTTTGCTTCATTAAGAGTTCGAACTTCCTATTCATTGATTCTTCAAGCCGCTTGATAGCATCTTCTTGGATAGGGGATCCCTTAACTTCATAAATGCCACCCTTATTGTCTTGGGTGGCCTCCCTCATTGACACCGCCGGTTTCTATATACTAGGATTGATATCCCACAGCGTCGACCTTTCCACTAACTTCTCTAATAAGATATGAGCCTCATCCGCGGTTTTATCCATGAAGTCTCCACCACAAGCATTATCAAATTTCTCCTCGTCTCCAAGCTTAGTCCTTGGTAGAAAACGAACATAAGTATATCTTGGGATTGCCTGTGGTTCGAACAACTAAGCTCTAAGTCCTTGAATCTCTCTTATGCTTCATAACACAACTCGCCATCCTCTTCATAGAAGGTCATCAAGCTTGTCCTTCTTTCGATAATCTTGCCCGAAGGAAAGTACTTAGTAATGAACTTCCTTTGTAGGTCTTCCCAAGAATTGATGGAGTTTGGGGGGGGGGGGGAGCTTGATGAGCTAATCCTTCGCCTTATCTCTCAAGCTTGATTGGAAGATTCTCAACCTCAATTGCCTGGGGTCCATATTGTAGATGTTTAGGCGGGCACATGCCTCCTCGAACTCTAATAAATGCAAGTAAGGGTACAAAATGGTGTGGCAAAGGAACAACAGAAGAGTTTGTAAGAAACTCGGCTTGATCTCAAAGACTCGCCCACTAATGGTTGCAGCACAATGCACCCCGTGTGAGCTGCCAAAGAGGGAAGAACACATTCCCTCAATGGTCTCCCTTCATTTACTTCGTCCTCCATTGAAAGGACCCGACCCCGATTTAGTTGCTTAAATCGAAATTAAGCCCTAACGACTCTGCTAACCTTAGTTACTATTCTCTATTTGACAGTCAAAGTGGATAATTAAAATTCAAAAATCACGAAATAATGAAATTTCGCACATCTAGGTTCCTTACTAAAATATACAAAATATATAACTATTTTCGACATCAGAACTGCTAGACAAATCAAGCTGACATTGTAAAGTAAAATACTAACTCGCAGGATCAACCTTAGATCCTACGGTAGATATTGCTATGCCTCGATTTACGTGCGCATTCGACCACAGAAGAAACTCTATAAACTGGGCATTTAAACCGAAAAGTCCAGGAAAAAGGCACATAAAATAATAAAAAAATATTAGAATGAGTGGACGAAAATAATATTTTACTTTTTAACTGAAACTGTAAATAATATGCCTTTCATAAATAATGTACATAAAAATAATGCGAGTCTGAATATAAACATCCAGGTACTCTTGGGTACTATAAAATATGCACAGACTCCGACTCGGGTCACCCGACCTCAATTCCAAATACTACCCAGGTCAGGTTCCTGGCCCTCCTGGGTGTTGTAAAATATGTGGAGGCTACAACTCGGGTCATCTGACCACAAGTCCTAATACTGCCCAGGTCAGGTCCCTGTCCCTCCCTGAGCATCTCGGGGATCAGCCGAGAAGCAGTGCATCGATGCAATAACTATGACTATGCTCTATGTAAAACAAATCATATATGCCTCCAAATGCTAATGCATAAACATAAATGCATAACTGTAAAATATATAACTGAAAACTCGCATAACAATAGTGAAAATAAAATGTCCACTCACAATACTATGCCGTGATTTCCACCAGCCGGAGCCTGTCAGTCGGCGTTTTATATGTATGATACTGGATGCTATCACGTCGTCCTGAAACAACGATTATTATTTGATAATAACTCATTGAAAATCGTATCGAATGGCTAAGCTCGTAACTCATGAGCAATACCGTCGAGAAAATCGCATTCTCGACAAACGCGCTTCCCAAAATAATACCGGACTCCCAAAATAAATTCCGATTTCCAATTCTTAAATCCTTTATTTAGTTCGTATCCAATATCCTTAATCGTTATGTGACTCGTGTTCGAATCGATAAATTAATCCGTCGATTAATAAAATTATAAATACGTTAATTAATTTCTGATTAATCACTCGACTTATCCTATTGCATCTAATTCAATACAATAACTTCATTATTGGAATCAGTGCGCGATTACGAGTAAAACGAAATAAAAATTACGTCGAAACCAACATCATCGGAACTCCGCCATGGACCACCGTCGGCAGCGGCGGTGCGGCGGCGCCACACCCATTTTTTGGCGACCCTAACACCATTCCACTTAAAATCACCCGACAAACAACTTCCATAACTACACCAAAGTCCAATTCCAGCTTTAACTAGTCCAATTACATGTAAAACCGAAATCTCACAAAAAATTCAATCCATCGATTCTCTATGCATAAGTGAAATTTAAGTGTCATACATGGTTAGCTTCATGGTGATGAGGGCTTCAAAGCCCAGTGCTTCACGCCGGTCAATTTGGCCATCAAATAGTCGACCCAAAACCCCCAAATTTTTCCAACTTTGGGCCAAAAATTCCTCCCTTTTCCGAAGTCCTTGCCGTCGATGATGGCCGGAATCACGTCGGGGATGTCGAGACGAGTTAACGTTAGACGCACGATACCCAGAGGCCGGAGGTGGCCGGATGGCGACCCACCACTGCCAGGCCGAGCCACCTTGACGTCGCTCTCCTCTCTCCCCGTGTTGACTTGGTCAACACCCCAGTCAAAGTCTGACTTACCCTTTTTGGAAATCTCCTATTTATACTTTTCATTTTCAGTAACTTTAGTATTTATTTTACGACAAACCTCAGTTGATAGTAACTTACGCGTCGTAACTCTATTTTCAACGATTCTTGTGTCTACGAACTTATCTCCACAAGTTCATCAATTTCCACCCGAAGTCAACCAACTTCGACTAATCCGATAAAAAGTCAATGGCCCAACTCAACATAACATTATCCGATAAAAACAAGTCAACACTTCGTAAATAACATGCCGATTATCGGAAAAGTTCCCCGAAAGTTCCTTTGCATTCGAAATTAAATTCTCTACAATATTCGTGAAGGGAACGTGTCCAAATTCACGACTTAGAAAATGGTCAACATAAATCCCGACAATTTTTTATGAACTTCAAATATCCATAACTTTTTTCTCGTAACTCCAATTTTGACGTTTGACGTGGCGACAAACTCATCTCACCAAAGTCTATAGCTTCGTGAAGAAACATAACTCCAAACTCGTAACTTATAAAATGTCAATAATTAGCCCGTATCAGATCTCAAAAACGTGCCACGAGAAGCCAAGATCGACAATTGGCTCGGTAATGATGTTTAATACCCAAATTTGGGTTCGGGTCATTACATCCATAGTGATGCGCTCTACTTGCGGTTCCTTCTCCTCTTCAAATGGTGGATTTTCAAGAGGTGGATCTTCTTCTTCCTCAAGTTGAGGATCGACTTGAATTATAAACACCCGAGGTGCGTAACTCGAATTCTCATGTTGTGCCTCTACGACAAGATCAGACAAACTCCTAAGTGCTTCATGGTTATTTACTTTCAACACCGGTATACCACCCTCATCTTCACTACTAGTGCTTGACCCTTCTCTTAACGAAGCCATGATGTCAAACCCCAAATTGGTCTTCCACAAAATAGATGATGAACTAGAAGATGACGTGTATAGACGTGGATGATGAAAGGGCATAAACCTGAAAAACACACTAAGCAACCACTTAATATTAGGCCCCCAAACTCTCAAAGTACTCAAAGTCTTGATGGCATTCCATAGTGCTTCTTTGACACCCCCCTCAAGGAAACATCGATGAGCACTCTAAGAGTTCAAATGGGATTCTGGTACGTGGCGCAGTGACATTCACTGTGCTATGGACACCAAGGTGAACTGAGGTAAAGGTGTGCATGACCCAATATACCAGTATCGCCAAATAAAGTCCTAAGAATCTAGGGTGTAGCGGAAATTAAGTTTTGTTAAATCTAGATACATTAACTACTATGTATAAAATAAACATACTACTTAGATATGCTCCCCAGAATGTAAATAGCTCAAGATAAAAGAGGTAAAGAAAAGTGAAACAACCTCAAGCACAACACAGAATTCGACGGGTCAAAAAAGTAGTCGATGGGTTGAATTAACACTACTATTATTGACACAGACAACTTTTGATGGGTCGAGACTATGTATCGACGGGTCAAAAATCTGCTCTGCAAAAAGATTCATACCACAAATTCTAGCACAAATTCATCTCAAAACTATCAACCAAAGTATTTAAAGGATCAAAGACAATTAAAACAAAGTCCTAGATGATAAAATGAAGAAAGTTATAAAGGTAAGAAATAATTATCAAGCAAAATGTCTGGTTTTACCGCAATCATGGCTATCAAAAGCTAAGGAATTAAGATGAGGCTAATCCCCGGCAACGACGCCAAAAACTTGTTGCATAAAAATAGACCCTTTACACTTATTGAATTAAGAACTAACTCATAAATGTAAATTATTTCCCTACCCGCAAGTATACGGGGCAAGTTATAGTATTTATAGGAAGTTGAGTGTCGAACCCACGAGGATTAGCCACTATAACTCCCTAGCTCGAATGATTAAAACTTAGACTACGGGCACAACTAGACACTAACTTGACACTAAATAAAAAGTAAAATGTAGATGTGTATATCTCACCCTACCAAGTCCTTTGGAGACTTAGCATTGTGAGGGGTGATTGAATTACGATGAGTGGTTATACTTGTTTGATTGGTTGGTTGATTACACTACAATGCGCAAACAAAAATAGCAAAAAAGTTCAATATAAGAAAAGATGGTCGACTAGAGAAATCCCCACTAACCATATGATGTATCAAATATTGTCCCGGCTTATGTATTATATTAAAGTCCGTTCACACAAGTTAACGTCCAAAACGTGACCTTTTGGGTCACGCTTGGTTTTGAACCCAAGTTCCTAAGTCATTCCGAACTCTAGTTGACTTGAGCCCAACATTGAAGTATTTAGTGAACCGAAACCAAGACCCCAAGCCATTTTGGGCTTGCATCTCGATCGTATGTGATGGAAGACAACAAGCATATCGTTTGATATATGTGGAAGGTTCCCCTTCTCGAATCTCTATTAGAGAATCCGAGAGAAAGTCTATGTGATTCCCCTAACTCGTACCTATTGGGTTACGAGTCAAGAGAATCTACTAATAGTCACAATAACCTTTTTTATTTAATGTGCACTTGACTAGAGTGCCCTAAGTCTATTGAGACTCAAATGAGCTTTAGTCCATGCTAGGTGCTAAGGCAACCAAGTCCCACGGTAAACCTCTTAGAAAATACCCTAATCATGTTTACATGGTCATCTAGCCTTAAGTGAGTAGCTAATTCAACACTACAAGAAAACTGCACCTAGACCATGGACCATTTCCGTCGTCTAGGTGCAGTTTTCCGTCGTCTAAGTACTTAGACGACGAAATCTCCGTCGTCTAAGGTCCGTGCTCCAAGTGATGTCGTCCAAGCACTTGGACGACGGAGAATTTAATCTCCGTCGTCTAAGTTCACTTGGACCGCGGATAATCTCCGTGGCCCAGGTGTTCACCTGGACGACGGAGAACTAATTCTCCGTCGTCTAGGTTCTCACCTGGTCGACGGAGATTGCTAGCTTTTCCGTGGCCCAGGTGTTCACCTGGACGACGGAGAATTCCGTGGCCCAGGTGTTCACCTGGACGACGGAGAACTAATTCTCCGTCGTCCAGGTGAACACCTGGGCCACGGAGAATGGCAGGGTTTAGGGGTTAGGGGTTAGGGGTTAGGGTTTAGGATTTAGGGTTTGGGCACCTGGACGACGGAGAACATAATCTCCGTCGTCCAAGTGCCTATTTAATTTTTTTTTTAAAATAAATTGAAATTAAATATTATTAATTTAATTTAAATAATTAAAAATAGTCCAAATTAATTAAATAAACTAAATTTTTAATATTAATTAATGTATTAAATAAATAATTAATTTGTACATACACATCCAAAAAATCCATAAAAATATAAGCTTTTCCGTCGTCCAGGTGATTACCTGGACGACGGAGAATGACGTTCTCCGTCGTCACTACCACATTTGTCATCATTACCGGCGAGATCACCGGAGACAAGGTCGGCGACCGGAAAAGTCGCCAGTAATGTTCATCATTACCGGCGACTTACTCCGTCGCCGGTAATGTCGCCGGAAACTCGCCGGTAATGTTTCAAAACATTACCGGCGACTCCAACCGTCGCCGGCAATGTCAAGCCGAACATTTCCGGCGATTTTCCGGCCGGAATTTCGCCGGAAATGTGTGGCTTGACATTGCCGGCGACGGTTGGAGTCGCCGGTAATGTTTTGATTTTCCGGCGTAAAGTCGCCTGTAATGTCTTCATTTCCGGCGACTTACTCCGTCGCCGGCAATGTCTCTTATATTAGATGCATCGATCATTCATTCATTTTGATCGAAAAAAATCCAGAGAAATCGAAAGAAGGAAAACGTACGCTCTGAAATCGATCTTTCGGTATATTGTCAAAATTAAGGCGCGCGTCGAAAACTCGATCACTCGGGAAGCTATATATATAGGTACGTGTATATATACGTATATGTGTATGTATATATATATGTGTGTGTTGATCAAATCCAATTCGTGAGATATATATGAAATGTTGTTGATGTCACCGAAACGAGAAAACTGCTTGTAGTTAATCTTATCTTGTGTCTGAATCAACGACTGGTATTATCGTAGTGTTATCGGAGCCAGGCTTAACAGAGCCTCCTACCTAGTCAAATACGTTTTGAATTGAAAAAAGAAGAATACCATCATCGAGTACTGAATCGAATTCAGAGATTAGATCGATATATATATATATATGCATGCATGTGTTGATTTAATTAGAGTTGAATTGAGATATCGCGTCGATTATTAGTAGTGAATGTGTGTGTATATATATATAATTAATACGTAAAATTGTTAGAATTTTTAGGATGGACAAGAGTTGGATAAGCCTCGAAAGATGGGATGTCAGATATCACCAGGGAATTAGGAGTTTTGTGGATTTTGTGAAGGCTAATTGTGGAGACACTACACTTCATTATTGCCCGTGTAAAGAATGTAAGTGTTTCAGCGATTGATTTCGTTTTCCCATTGATAAAGTCCAGAGGCACCTGAGTAAATACGGGTTTTGGGATAAGTACACTTGTTGGATTTATCACGGTGAAACATCGTTAGCGGGTCCGCATGATCATGGACAATTTGGTGAGAGGGCCAGTCCACGCTATGATCATGGACATTTTGCTGAGAGGGGCAATTCATCCTATGATCCAACAGCGATGTTAATCAATGATATGTTTCCTCAGGAGAGCGGTGTATTTGCTGATGAAGCACCAAATGTCCCTCCCGTCGTTGAGGGTTTCCCCCATATCGAGCCAGTCGAGCCATTACCTGGAGCTCATGTCAACACAAGCGGTATGGACAAGTACAACAACCTGGTTGCATTGCAACAGACTCCATTGTACGACGGTTGTAGTAAGACTATTCTTGAAAGTCTGATGGGAGTGATGCAACTCAAAATGGAGAACAGAATGTCTGTCAAAGCTGTTGATTCTTGGTTGAAGTGGACTGCTTCGCTACTGCCACCTGGTCATCGTCTTCCTACCACTCATCATAAGGTGGGACATATCCTGAAAGATCTTGGGCTTTCCTACATCAAAATCCATGCATGCAGATATGATTGTATTCTCTTCTGGGGAAAAGATCTCGAAGACCTTGAAGCCTACCCGGTATGTTTTACAGAAAGGTATAAGTTGACTCCTGCAGGCAACAAGAAAGCTGTGAAGATACTTCGATATTTCCCGCTTATTGATAGGCTGGAGCGGTTGTTCATGTGTGCTTTCACGGCCGAGGCAATGAGATGGTGGGCTGAGAGGAACTTGCCTGACGATGACACCCTTATACACCCTTCCGACGGAGAGGCTTGGAAGCACATGGTCAGGGAGTTTGATCATTTTGCAGCAGAGGTCCGAAATGTTTGGCTAGGGCTCTCATCTGACGGATTCAACCCTTTTGGCAACATGAGTCTTCAATACAGTATATGGCCAGTTATTTTGGTACCGTACAACCTTCCACCATGGATGTGCATGAAGAAGGAATACAATATGCTCACTCTGTTAATTCCGGCCCCGGGTTATCCAGGCAAGTGTCTCGATGTGTATTTGAGGCCTTTGATTGAGGATCTTAAGTACCTGAGTGAGTGTGGCCACCCCACTTACGATAGGTTAAAAAATGAGATGTTCCAGATGCATGCCATGCTTGTTGGCACCATCAGTGATTTTCCTGCCCGCAGTATGTTGTCGGGCAACGTTACTAGGGGTTACAGGGCTTGTTCAGAGTGCATGACGGTTGATTGTTGCAGTCCTCATTGTAGTAAAATTGTTCAGATGCGTCACCGTTGTTGGCTTCCATATGATCACCCATTTAGGCAGGATCCAGACGCGTTTGATGGGACTGTGGAAACAGGTGTGGCACCCAGGCGATGGACAGGGGAAGAAATTTTGGAAGTGTTGAATGAATATGATTTTGGCCAACTGAGCAATCATCCTGACATAGTCGCGTCAATTCCAGACAAGCCCGAAAGGTATAAGTTTTGGACACACAAGAGCATATTCTGGGAACTCTCATACTGGCCCAGGTTGCCTATCAGACACTACCTAGATGTCATGCACATAGAGAAGAATGTGTGTGAAAGTGTTGTGGGCACAGTTCTTAACTTGGAGGGGAAAACAAAAGACATCCCTAAGGCACGCATTGATCTGAAAGCAATGGGTCTGCGGAAACATTTGTGGTTAAGAGATGGTAAGAGAAAAATACCGCAAGCTCCTTACACCGTAAAGCCGAAGCATAAGCATGAAATTTTTCGGTGGCTGAGTAATGTCAGGTATGAATTCTTATGGCTACGCAGGAATTTGGCCTTAAATTTTTACCGAATTATGGTTATATGCGAGAAATATAATTGTTGCCTATGGATATATATATATATATATATGCAGGTATCCTTATGGCTATGCAGGAAATATAAGCAGGTGTGTTAACTTCCGGGATAATAAGATGTACGGATTAAAGAGTCATGACTGCCATGTACTGCTTCAACACCTTTTCCCTATTTTCATTCGAGGGTACCTGCCCAAAGAGGTGGTGGAACCGTTGGTGGCCTTGTCAAGATTCTTTCAGAAGTTATGCACCAGGGAAGTTAAAAAATCAGACCTCAGGGAGATGCAAGATGACATCATTTTTATCATGTGCAAGCTTGAGAGGATATTTCCCCCAAATTTTTTCGACATCATGCCTCACCTGATGATCCATCTTCCCGAACAATTATTGCTTACCGGTCCCGTACACTACACTTGGATGTATCCCATGGAAATGTACAAATGATTCATACATTTGGTTTGCCTATGTTTTTATATGTAAATTCTTATTTTTTAAGCAAGTTAACATGCACTTGTTAACTTGTAGACAATTGGGAGCCTACAAGGACTATGTGAAGAATAAATATGCACCTGAAGGGTGTATCACTGAAGCATATGTTGCGCACAAGTGTGTAACGTACACCAAAGTGTACTTGGGAGCGCTTGAGGACCCCCAACAACAGATGCCGATAGATGAACCCCAATTCAACCTTTCTATCATCTCCAGTGACGTGGTAGTACAGGGAAGCTTGCCAAAGTCGTACAAGTTGGATGGAAATGAGGTAGCCATTGCCCACTGGTCGGTACTGATTAACTGTCAAGAAGTACAATATTGGAAAAACTATCATCTTCACTGCCCTGCTATTGCCGGAAATGTTGATTACCACAACAGGACGTTTGCAAACTACTTTGGTCAATGGGTAAGGGTATATGTGTATATGTCTATTTTTATATATATCCTTATATAGCATATATGTATGTACGTGGTTTTGTGGTTTCAAGATGACATAATTTCTTGTGTACGTATTACTGGACGTTTTCAGATGAACCATGTAGCAGATGATGGTTGCCCAGAGTGGTCAAACGAATTGAGGGTCCTGGCGATGAAACCGATAGCTTCAAAAGTTTACTCAATGTGTCAGGTCAATGGCATGAAATTTATATGTGAAAATCGAGACGACCGACTGAAAACACAGAATTGTGGGGTGATGGTCCATGGTGGGCAGGATGGCGTTGACTATTACGGTGTCCTTCATTCAGTTGTTGAACTAATGTATGGGAACCGCATGAAAGTGCACTTGTTCAAGTGTAGATGGTTTGATACTAGCCCGGAGAACACAAGGACCGATCAGTACGGAACATTTTCGGTGAATACTGCTACTAGCTGGTATGAAGATGACCCTTTCGTTCTTGCCTCATCAGTAAAACAAGTGTTTTACCTTGACGACCTTCTTAACAAAGTCTCGTGGAAGGTGGTTAACCATGTTGCTCATAGAAACATATACAGTGCTGCCACACTTGGTGAGACCGCAGATGATGAGGAAGTTACTGCATACCAAGAGCCGAACTCTTTTGACATTCCGGAATCATCTACGATTCGCCTTAATAATGTGAGATCTGGGAGTGTGGTTCGAATTACTGGAGCAGAACTTCTCGATGTTAATCCATATGAAGTTGACGCTGATTCAGATGACGAGGAGCGGCACATATTGCCAGAGGTTACCTATGAAACCGAGTCAGACTCAAGTGATGAAGATGATTACGATTATCATCCTTAGTACGTCGGAAATTGTAGTCGGAAATTGTAGTCGGAAATTGTAGTCGGAAATCGTGTCGGAACGTTGTCGGAAATTGTAGTCGAAAAATGTAGTCGGAAATTGTAGTCGGAAATTGTACGTAGTCGGAAATTGTACGTAGTCGGAAATCGTGTTGGAAATTGTGTTGGAAATCGTGGTCAGAAATTGTCAAAAGAAATTGTAGTCGGAAATCGTGTTGGAAATCGTAGTCGGAAATCGTAGTCGGAAATTGTAGTTATATATGGTCGGAAATGTTGTCGGAAATTGGTCGGAAATAGGTCGATCGGATAATTTTCGAGAAATAATGACATTACCAACGAGTTGATAAGCAACTCGTTGGTAATGACATTACCCACGAGTTAGCAACTCGTTGGTAATGTCATTACCAACGAGTTACCATGTAACTCGCCGGCAATGGTGGCGGTATTTCCAGAACATGCAGCTCGAGCTGCTCCCCATTTCTTCCTCTCCCTCTTCCCTCTCAAACCCTAAAACCTCTCAAACCCTAAAACCCATCTCTCTTCATCTCAACCCTCTCCTCAATCCTCTCTTCCTCTCCTCCCCTCTCCCCTCTCTTCCTCTCCTCCCCTCTCTCCTCCCCTCTCCTCCCCTCTCTCCTCCTCCCCGGCCTCCTCCTCTTCCTCTTCCCCTCACCTCCGTTGCCGGACAACAGTTGGGTCGAGCTCCACCATGGCAGGTAATAGCTCACTCTCTCTCCCTCTCTCTCTCTCATTCCACATTTGATTTTTATGCATTTTGATTAATTAATTTTTGATAATTGTGGGATATATGTATGCATGTGGAAAATATTTGGAAAATGTAATTAAGGTATGTTTGAAAATTGTGGCAAATTAATGTGGATAATTGTGGGGTGAAGGAGAAATATATGTGATGTATATATGTGAAAAATTAATTAATTTATATGGAATGTATATATATACGTATGTTTGAAAAATGTGGAAAATTAATTAGCTAGGGTGATTTGGATTAATATGTGATGTATATATATATGTGTGAAAATTAGGTGAAATTAAGATGCATGATGTATACAAAGTGTATATGTGATGTATATATATGTGAAAAGTTTAAAGCCGGAAATAATGTATGTCCATATGTTAAGTTAGGTGATATAGTTGTTAATTTAACGTATAATAGGTGAAAAATCGGCTTCGAAATTTAACGTGTTTGGATTAAGGTGATATAGTTGTTAATTTAACGTATAAATTAAGGTGAAAAATCAGAATCAGAACAGTTTGGAACCACAACGGTTTTAAACCGGAACGGTTTGAAACCGGAACTGTTTGTAACCAGAACCGTTTGTAACATAACGGTTCCAGTTCCAAACGGTTCCAGGTTCAAACGGTTCTGGTTCCAAACCGTTCCGGTTCCGATTTGTTATAGAACCGAAACGGTTTGGAACCGGAACTGTTTGTAACCGAAACCGTTATGTTATAAACGGTTCCAGTTACAAACAGTTCCGGTTTCAAACGGTTTCGGTTCCAAACCGTTCCGGTTCCGATTTGTTATAGAACCGAAACGATTTGGAACCGGAACCGTTTGGAACCGGAACAGTTTGTAACCGGAACCGTTATGTTACAAACGGTTCCAGTTACAAACAGTTCCGGTTTCAAACGGTTCCGGTTTCAAACGGTTCCGGTTCCAAACCGTTCCGGTTCCAAACCGTTCCGGTTTCGATTTGTTATAGAACCGAAATGGTTTGGAACCGGAACTGTTTGTAACCGGAACCGTTTGTAACATAACGGTTCCAGGTTCAAACGGTTCCGGTTCTGATTTGTTATAGAACCGAATCCATGACTATTACGGTGTCCAGGAGGTTTTGCGGCTAATTGGCTTCGGAGAGGTTCCCGAAATAGTGGAGGGAACAGTAGTCAAGCTTCCTCCTCGCCCGCAGTTAGCAACACGTCCAGTGGGCCAATGATGATTGCTCGCACGAGAGCCTTGCTAGAGGCGCGAGCTCAGGAGGAAGCTGCACGATCAAGAGCCGTGCAACCGGAAGTCGAGGCTCGAGCCTCAGTCTCCAGACGCTCAATCAGCAGACGTCCCTCCGGTGGCAGAGCCTCAGACGAGCGACAGTCAACGGGGGCATCAGAAACTCCCTCAATCCAAATGCCCCATATTCGCCCGGTGCCTACTCCCGTTTAACGGGAATCATCTGAGACACATGGTGGTGCTGACGCCTCATCGTCCAAGCCTCGTTTATCTCCGCCGTCCGGTCTCCTCCTACCCGACGAGATTCCTGTGATCCCTGAATTCGATGATAGGGGGATGCCTGTTTATGTTGAAGGATGGCCGGAGTTCCTGACCGTGGAGGAAGCGTATAACTTCCTCCCGTTCGACCCCGTGTATCTTTGGAGTGTGAGGTGCACCAACCAACAAACAGACGATGCAGGTAAATTTTATTTAACATCAGATTGATGACTTAATTATTACTTAAGACTTACGATAGGTTCAATTAATGATATCAATTTGTTGACATTGTATTATTAGGTAATTTCGTTAATGGGACTGGAAAACGGAAAGGGGCTAAAGGCACCTGCACCGGGAAGAGACTTGAGCAGGCCACCGGCGGAAGGAAAACGCCCATAAGGGCAAATGAGGATGGCGAGGTGATCGAGGCATTCGACACCACGCGCAAATATGTCAGCATGGCCAGTGCGATCGTGCGGGACAAGGTCCCAATGCTTTGGCCAGATTGGGAATCTGTGCCTATCTACGTGAAGATGTAAGTGCATAATGCACTCAGTGTGAGTAAAATCGTATTTTCATTACGTAAATTTTACATTTATTAATTAAGTCCGAATAAATATATAATTTTACCTTTTATATATTCATATTGCAGGTGTGGTTTGACGTGGATGAAGTTCTTATTCAGACGTGGGTAGAGCGTCAACTACATATGAGGTGATGTGCTTCGACTTATTTGAATATATATCGAGTTATATTTTTGTTTATCAAGTGTTTTAAAATCTCTAACTTTTTTTCCTTGTTTTAATATAGGTATAAAGAGTGGAAGAACGAGCTTTCTTCCCATTACACTGTATACAAGGAGCTAGGCCGAGGTTCTACCCCTAGCGAATTCCGGTTTAGGGAGTACGAGTGGCTGTGGCTGATAGCCCACTTCGAGCACCCCAAAGCTCAGGTATGCATCCTGAATATATCTTACAAGCCTAATGTATCGTATCAGATTGAAATAGTTAGTTACTAATTTTTTTTCATATGTTTATCAAACAAGGCGATTTCGAAGACGAACCGGGCGAATAGATTGAAAAACACCAGGGCCCATCATGCAGGTTCACTCAACTACATGGGTTGGTCGACTAAGGTGCAGCAACAACAAGATGTGAACCCGTTGGTGTATATTCATCAGAAGTTCTATCCGCAGTGCCCTGAAGAAGCGGTAAGTCTTTCGCCTCTCCATGTGTTAATAAAACTATTTTTCGATAGTAATAGATTTTGTTAGCTAATACGTTGTTCATTTTCGCTTTTCAATTAGGCGAGAGTGGAGGAGGCGACCGCAGAAGTGACCATGAGTATAGCTCGGACTAACCATCCTGACTGCTCCGAGGAAGAAGTCACCCAGTATGCCTCTCAGATCGATCCGCTTGATCCCCCGATAGCGGCTCAGATCATGGCAAAAGCGTACGGGACTGGAAAGAATACCTACTACTGTAGGGGAATGGGCTCGGCGGGCGAAGGAGTATTGAAAAACACTTCAGAATACTCTACCGGGTCAAGAAGTTCAACTTCTAGTCGTAACCTCGCAGCGGAGCTTCAGAGGACGCAGAGGGAGTTGGAGGAGCAAAAGAGGCAGATGGCCGAGTACCAAAACATGGTCTAGCAGCAGACACAGATGCAGGCTCAGATGTACACATGGATGCAGACGATGTACGAGGCTCAGACTACCGGACAACCGTTCCCCACACATCCCCCGGTCCCTCCGTTCCCTAGCTATCCACCACCACCACCGCATCAGTCAACGCCAGAGCAAGACCAAGGTAGCCACCGGAATTCAAATGAGTACATGGATTACTTCGACCCTGACCCGCAAGTTCCTGGACCCTGACCTGTAGTTGTAGTTAATTTTCGTATCGTCGTTGCTATTTGTACTGTACGTTGGACATTTATGTGTACTGTTGAACTTGTATGATTGTACGGTTTATGTCTTTCAATGCAGGTTCTGGAATTGGGCCCAATCCAGAACCGCGTTTTTTTTTCAAAATTTTTCCAGACATTGCCGGCGACATGGACCTAAGTTGCCGGCAATGTCTCAAATTCCGGCCACGGCGGCGCTGACATTGCCGGCGACTTCCGTCGCTGGTAATGTCCTACACATCACCGGCGACGTGAAATTCCGTCGCCGGCAATGTTAATACCGGCGGAGAATTTCCGGCGATGTCATTGCTGGCGACTTGTCGCCGGTAATGACAATTCCGGCGAAAAAAAAAGACAAGGCCGGCGACGGCAAGTCGCCGGTAATGTCTCCATTTCAGGTAGTGCGTCCAGGTGTATAGACCCTGAATTCAGGGGTTAGGGTCTTACTATTTAGGGTTTAGGGTTTGTGAACTTGGACGACGGAAAATGACCATCTCCGTCGTCCTAGTGTGTACCTGGACGACGGAGAATGACCATCTCCGTCGTCCTAGTGTGTACCTGGACGACAGATAATGACCATATCCGTCGTCCAGGTGTAAAAACCCTGAATTCAGGGGTTAGGGCCTTAGGGTTTAGGGTTTAGGTCGTCCAGGGTCATTTGTGTGTCCGTTCAATTAAATATTCATTGAAAAAAAAATTAAAAAAATCATCGATCGATCCGATTTGCTAGATTTAGGGTCGAGGATTTAGGGAGATAGCCAAAACACCCAAAGGCAACAACCTACAATTAATTTCTCCGTTGTCCACGATATATAACTCCGATTAATGAATTAATTTAATTTAGTTTACGTACGTCGGTCAATCCGATATATCTGTTCGAGCATGGACGCGTGTAATTTTTAATTAATTAAGTAAAAAAAGTCGAAGATATACGTACGTACGTACATATATTTATTACCTCCTTAATTATATATATCAGTTATATTAATTATTGATCGATGATGCATCGATCATATATTACAATAATTACATAAATTAATTACCAATTAATAATCCTCGTCGTATGACCGTACTCTTCGTCATAATCGTCATCGTCCTCATCCCCGTTAGACGACGGCTCATCCTCGTCATCGTACTCAACATCGTCCGACGAATAACCTGAGTCCTCGTCCGCGTCCTCTTCCTGCTCGTCTTCTTCATCTACCTCATCGATAATCTCATCTTCAGTTAGATCTGTACAACCATCAGGCATGGGTAACCGTTCACCATCTTGAACCAGGTCCATTATATCAGAGCGGACCATAGAAATATTAGGCTCTTGATAGGCAAGAATGTCTCTTTCTGGTTCAGCAGCATCTTCAGTGGTCGTCGGTGTCCCTTCAATTGTCTCTGTATTCCATATTCCTCGATGAGAGATATGGTTCACTATTTTCCACCCTTCATCGGATTTCAGATCGTCGAGATAGAACACCTGCCGAACTAAGGTGGCGAGAGCGAAAGGCTCATCCTCATACCGGCTTGAGTTTGAATCGACTGATAATAGTCCCAGGTCTTCCTTTGTACGCTTGAACCATCTGCACTTGAATAGGAAAACGTTGACATCATTCCCGTAACATAGCTGAACCACATATACGATAGCCCCGTAATATAGATCATTGTTTTTCCCAACCGGTACCCCACTGTTTTGTGTTCTTCTTCCTTCGTCTCGGGCCAATGAATGGAACTTTACACCGTTCACAAAACATCCGGGATAAATATAGTGTTTAACCGGCTTCCCTGCTAGCAAGTGTTTTGGCCATGACCACCACCCCCCGTGGTCTTCAGATTTTTGCAGATCAATCATCTGCGAAAATGGGCAAATATAAGGGTTTACTTTCTACAAACATGATCGATATGTATATAAATTACTAAATACTGAGACGTACGTACGTACCCATTGGAAGAAGTAATCGGGAAACTTCTTCTTAACCATTTTCTCAATCCACGCCGAACTCTTGTTTTGATTTAACGCCTGAAGCCTCTCCCTGTATGACATCATGTATGGCTCAACTTCGTCACAGTCTCGCAACACTACCTAATGTGCCTCAATAAGTTCTTCCCGTGTTAACGATTCCTTTAATACTCCTCTAAACGGTCGGATGACATTGGTGACGACAGAAAGATTGATGCGGGCACTGCGATCGGAGGCAGTGGGAGGTGGTGGATCTTTGAGGTACGTGTTGCAGTAAGTAACACACTCATGCATTAGGTATATCTCTGCTATGGAGCCATCCGGGGCCGACCTGTTTTTGACGAATGACTTATACTGTCCAAGCTGTCTACAAAATCAAACGTACAATAAGAATAAGTACATATAGCTAGCTAGTATATAATCTCCAGTGGATCAGTTTAATTAATTAGTTGTACGTACCTTTCTTGAGGATACATCCAAGTGTACTGGACCGGACCAGAAATGAGCACCTGCTCGGGCAGGTGGATCATTAGGTGAATCATGATGTCAAAGAAAGCAGGGGGAAAAATCCTCTCTAGTTTGCAAATGATGTGCACAATTTGTTGTTGCAATTCCACCACATCTGACTTCTTTAATTCTCTGGCGCATAACCTCTGCCACCACCTACACAATGCCACTATTGGTTCTACGACGTCCCGAGGCAAGTATGGTAGAATTACCACTGGAATCAGACGTTGCAGCATAACGTGATAGTCATGTGTCTTTAGACCAACAAATTTGTGTTGCACCTCGTCCACTGCTCCAGTTATAGTAGCTGCATACGTAGCCGGATAACGAACGCCCTTAAACCAGTGAAATACAGAACGTCTAAGCGTCGGCTTCACTGTGTAAGGTGCATCTGGCATCTTGTTGTACACTCCTTTCCTATCCCTCCTCAACCACAAGGGACGACGTAGATTCATTGATTCCAAATCTTTGCGCGCTTTGGGAGTATCTTTAGTCTTGAACTTAATACTGAGAATTGTTCCCACCACGCTGTCGTACACATTCTTTTCTATGTGCATCGCGTCCAAGTTCTGAAAGGACCCAATCCCGATTCAGATACCTAAACCGGAATCAAACCCTTTCGAAAATACGAACCAACAAAAAATTTTCAAAATTTCTGCAGAGTTTCGTTACTAACGTGGAATTGCCATAACCTGCACCCAGAAAATAACACTTCATCCTATGCAACAAAAACCAAACCGTGGGCACCGATCCCACCCGGATTTCTCAACATCAATATAATCAATAACAGTAAACAACTGTACTATGTATATATATATCCGAGAAAATCCGTATAAACAAGTATCAGAACGTATCAGAGCGACCTCTAAAGTAAAACATATACAATATACACATTAGTAGGCGAAACAAGAACCTACTGGAAAGCACAGGTAACTCAGATCACTAGCCTCCAAACCGCGACGTGAAAACACCAAAACCTGAACTGCAACTGGGCACGGAAACCGAAAAGCCCAGGGGAAAGACAATAAACATGTTAGAGTGAGTGGACGAAAATAAATGTCTTTCACCAGATAATATATATGTTATAAAAACATATGCGAGTCCAGGTAAATAAAAACAACATAGTACACGAGGTAAAACTCATACTCCTCCAGTGTACTGAGCATGCAAGTAAAATCCCACGGGGTCACTCATGGACACACACCGTGCTAGTACAGTCAGAATCACGGGATCCCAGACCCACACGTGATTCTAGCCGGAAATGGCTTCAGGTCAAAGGTCTGCCTCCCCCCGGTAAAGACCTCGGGTCAGGAGTCACAGCCTCCCCTGACAAATGCCTACCATCGGGGATCAGCCGAGAGGCGAGTGTATCGATACAACAACGTAACCACGACTGTACTCTGTGTAAACCAAATCATAAACATTTCGATGCAAATGCATGAAACAGCATATAAGTGTATGTATACTTGTATACGTATATTCGTATAAGTATAATCGTATAATCGTAAAACATATGCTCATGTAATCCGTAATCTCAATACGCATGCTCAAGTTCGAAAATCATATAAAAGACTCGCAAGAATTCCGTGAAAAGAAATTGTCCACTCACAGGTGAGCAAAACGCGCACTCGCGCTAATCTCAAGGACCGGCGGAAGATCCCTCGCCAGAAGCACGATCACGGTCCCGATCTCGATCTCCTGAATATTCACAAAACATACTGATCAATATCGTAATCCACAACACTGTACTGATGCAGGGAAACCAACCGTTCCCGAAAATACGCAATGCGAAACAAAATGAATTACGGAAATCCCGAAATCCCCATTCGAAACCACGACTGAAAATCGGCTAACCAAATCGACCCAAAAACCTCTGTACGATAATCAGGGCGTGATTACGAGAAAAATGACATTAAAATTATCGAAATCTGAAAAGTCAACTTTTTCCTCGCCGTTGACCGCCGCCGCCGGCGGCGGCGCGCCGTCAACGGTGAAATCCTACGGCGAGATTCTCCAGATCACGAGATCTCATCCTTGCGAGTCATTTCCTCAACTACCTCGAAGTCCAATTCAGCCTGGAACCCGGTCAATTCTAGCCCGAAACCCGATCGGAAAATCTCCCCGGTGACCTAGTCGGACCCCATGAAACCTCCACCAAAACCCAAAATAAACACATGTATAGCATCACCAGACCAAGGGGAGTCGAACCCCTAACCTCATAGCCACCGAGGCTCGCCGGAGGACCACCCCCCGTCACCGGCGAACCAACCCAGTTCGGCCCGACTCGAACTCACCCAAAACTCCATCAAATTCCACAAAATCAAGCACTAACCAACTCGAAATCACGAGAGGAAGCGATCCCTACCTTTTAATTGACCGGAGGTGGCCGGAATTCGGTCTCCGGAAGTTGAAGCCGAAACGGGAAACCTTTCCTTATCGGTCAAACTGGTCAATTTCCAAAAATAGTAAGTCAACGTCTGGTCAACGAAAAAACAGTGTTTTTACGACAATTCACGACTATTCCGATATTTATACTCGTCCCTCGGGTCAATCGACGGTCCAAAACGAATATACGAAATGATTCGGATAAGCTCGAAACAATCGGATATACTCGTCGAAACCCGAAACTTCAAATAATCATAAAATATTCCTCGGTTATCGGAAAAATCTTCTGGAACCGCCCACTAGCTCGAAATCACGTACTCTACAATTTCCGTGAAGACACCCAACTTAAATCCTCAACTGAAAACATAGTCGCGAATCGAATCGGCAAACCACATACACGACAATAAACTGCGACTAAACTCAATCTCGAGAATCGTGCTGTATACACAACTGATTCTGCTTCGGGTTGTCACAAGTTATTCCTCAGCTTCAACTTCGACCAGTAAGGGAGTTCAAAGAATATACTCTTGTGATCCCAATAGCTCAAATCATGTGGAGGAATTGGATTGCATTTCTTTATATCCGCGTCATTGCTCAACACACCAAAGTCGAAATAGCTCAACCTCTCTAAAATCTCTTCGCCCGACCAACTACGGGGTTTAGGATTGTTCTATACCGTCCCGTCGAAATGAGCTTCATCCTGTCGCCACGGGTGGTCGTGAGGAAGCCATCTACGGTGACCCAAGTAACACACCTTCCCCGCGTGCCAACTAGAGTTCACGTCGTCCAAACATATAGGACATCCATTATATCCTTTTGTCCTGCAGGCTGCCAACATCCCATAAGCTAGAAAATCGCTGATCGTCCACATTACGGCAGCCCTCATCGTGAACATTGTGTCAGTGAATTTGTCATAAGTTGGGACTCCATTTTCCCACAACAGTTTCAGCTCGTCGATCAAAGGTCTGAGGTAGACATTTAAGCACTTTGATGGAGATTTAGGACCTGGAATTAGTACGGTAAGGAAATTAAATTCCTTGTTCATGCACATCCACGGAAGCAAGTTGTACGGCATCAGAATAACTGGCCAAGTGCTGACGGCGGAGCTATTACTTCCCCAAGGATTGAATCCGTCTGTAGATAGGCCGAGTCTAACATTTCTAACCTCTGAAGCAAAGTCTCCAAATTCTCTGTCGAAATGTTTGAAACCCTCCCCATCCGCGGCGTGTCGCAGGACATCGTCATCTATTCGCTTTTCTGCGAACCATCGCATCGCCTCTGCTGTGTAGAGACATGTACAGGCGCTGCAATCTGGGAATCAAGGGAAAATATCGAACAACTTTCACAAGAATTCTCTTTTTCGAACTCTTCCTATTCAACTGGAATCTGCACTGGCCACATACGGGACAATAGTCCAAATCTGCAGTTGGGTTGCAAGCTGGGGGTCCGGCACCACTGCCGCTGGATGAGGCACCATGGTAACTGTACCCTGAGCTGAAGTCTACTGCGCTGAACTCGACTACTTCACCATGCTCGCTCCATGTAGTGTAACTCCACATCATACCATTTTCGTACAGGTGTTGCACCATAATATTAACCTTCGCATACTGACAATTAAGACATTTCTGACACGGACACCTGAAACGTTTCTTTCCCTGACCATGTTCTATCGCAAAATTCACAAATTCGCTAATTCCATCCATATACCGGACATCACATGTATTCTTCAACTTCATCCAACTCTTGTCCATACTGCTACAAAATATTATAATTAATTAATTATATATTACTTATATATATAATTACATTAATTTACGCTTAATTATACGTACTCGATCTACATCGATCCATCAATTACGTACGTACGTAATTTAATCTGTATATATAGCTAACATCCATGCATGTATGTACGTACGTTTTCACTAAATATATATATATATATTAATTAAGCAAATTTTAACTGCGTGCGTACCTGCTGGCCTTCTCGATATCTGTTAATTAAGCTAGCTAGCTAGTCAGCGGAGATCCCTTATCCTGATCATTCTCGGCCTTCTCCCTTCTCCTTCTCCTTCTCCTTCTCCCTTCTCCTTCAATTCTTCTTCGAATGGAATGAAGAGATCGAGGATCGGATGGAATGAATCGAATTAGAGAGTTTGGCATCGGGCTTATATAATGCTTCACTTAGACGACGGAGGTGTCGGTACGTCGTCTAAGTTGAAGTTAATTACTCGGACCACGGCGTGTCGGTCCGTTGTCCAGGTGATCACCTGGACGACAGAGAATACCATATCCGTCGTCCAGGTGATCACCTGGAGGACGGAGAAGACTCCGAGGTCCAGGTGATCACCTGGACGACGGAGACTACCATCTCCGTCATCCAGGTGATCACCTGGAGAACGGAGAAGACTCCGAGGTCCAGGTTATCACCTGGACGACAGATATGGTATTCTCCGTCGTCCAGGTAGTACTTGGACGACGGAGACTTCTCCGTCGTCCAAGTGTCACCTGGACCACGGAACAATTACGTTTCCGTGGTCTAAGTGCTGTTTTCTTGTAGTGCAATTAAGGACCATTTTTAGTTTCTTTACACATACATTAAATTAGCTAGGGTTAACACATGCATAAGTAAACTAGACATGAAGCTGAAGCACAATAAACATCCACAATCACATAATTGCTCATTCACATCACATATATACTAAAACCAAAATTCATACATAATCCAAGAAATCTATTCATCACATGGCTAGGGTTGTAACCCTAGCCTCCCAAATAAAACTACTCCCTACACATAACTAAATACAAGAGTTGATACATGCTTAAAGTAGGAAGAGAGTAGAGATAACCAAGGGTCCCCTAGCCAAAGCTCCACTATGTGACTCTAAGCCTTCTAGCTCCACTTCTTTTCTTCAACAAGCACCAAGTCTTCAAGATGAGGTAATGTAACCCTTAGGATTACAAGAAGCAAAGGTAAGAGGGATTACTTCCCACTCTTTTGAACCCTAAAAGCTTAGCCAAACCCTAGGAGGTGAGGATGAGAGGAGGAATACCCTAACTAAGCAAAAGTGGGTGGTGATATGGTAGTGAGATTCGTCTCTACCCAAGAGAGAGAAGAGCTAGGTCTCTAGTAGTGGTGGTTATGGAGGTATTTTGGCCTAGAAAGGGAGGAGAAAATATAGAAGAGAATGCTAGAGAGTTGGTATAAGGATAAAAGGTCTAGAGAGAGTGTAAAACTATGAAAAATCTGAAAATGAGGTGAGTTGTGTGAGTGGGGAGATGTGAGCTTGAATTTGGCTGAGTTGGGAGGCTCCATTTCGACCCTAGGATGATAATAAAAGAGGAGGTGGAAGATCTAATGGTTAGCTTTGAATTAGGGAGACCATGATCCACTATTTTAGGCTTTGGAAGGTTAAGCTCCAAATTAGTGACATCATGTGGTCCAACTTCTTCTCTTTCTCTACAAATTAGATTGGTAAGCATAAATAGGATGAATGGGCCTCCATTAGGCTGGGTTCCATATAATTGGGCCGGCCAAGGTGGATCAGCCGGCTGTGGTAAATTCTGGCAAGTTCCAGACAACTTTCAGCAACTTCTGGTGAAGCTATTTCGTCATTTTCCCAAAGTTGCTTCAAATTCTCTCGTGACCTCGGAAATGTATACGTCTTCTACAATAAGTATCTAATTCTTCATATTTAATGCATTTCCGAGCCAACTCCATATTTCCTAGCAAGAACAGGAAACGTCATAAGAGCAATGCTTTATTCATAGAAAACAAGTTATAATCATAAAGTTAGGAGCGTAATTGGCACATAATTATGGTCCTAACACAATCTCACCATTAGAAACCAGACCTGATTTCTCTTCACGTACTTGCGTCTTCTTTGTGCCCATAGAAGTACCGCCGCCTCGCCGAGCAGGCGTGAGAGCCAACACCATCTGCTGCTGTTGGTCCTCCGGACCTGAGATAGGAATGTGCTTCATTCGAGAAGCCTGAGAAAGACCAAGTGTAGTCAAAGTAGCCTGCATGGGTAACATTTTGCTTGTTTCTCCAGTCTCAAGACTTTGCATGCTAGCCATATGTGCCGCATGCACCATCTCAAAATTTAAACCTCCTACCATCGTCGCCCTAGCATCGGGCCCAACCGGCTTAGAGGGAGATCTTGCTGCTGCTGCCGCTGTCGCCGCCGTTGCTGCCTTGTCTGCCGTTGTCGCCGCTTCCACCACTATAGTCGCCATCACCTCTCAAACACCATCACCGTGACCAAAACAACCCCAAAGGCCACAGTAACCTCTGATTCCCACGTACTCAAAAGTGAGAATCTCCGACATACCCGCCGAAAACCGAAATCACCGCTACACAAGTAAAGGCCAGTGAAAATCTACATCAAACCGCATCCACATCTCCTCAAGGCCCCGAGCTTTGGGAGATTGATCTCTTTTAGCTCACCGAGTTGTTGTCCAATCCTCCGAGCCCAAGTCTCATTCTTGCCACCATCCGACACATTTCCCACCCTCACCCAAATTGCCGCCACCGCAAAGAAGTCCGAGAAACCATCGAACCTCTCCACTACCAAAGTATGATCTCCATAATATCATGGCCGACTTTGGGCTGCTCGGCGCACCGTTGCCACATCTCGTAAGGTGCAGAAGAATCGATCCAGGGCTTTCCTCAGCGTGGACACCTTCGCCGACCGGCTTGGCGTTCCCTCTCAGTTGAGCCAACATAGTCCGCATCCCGTTTTTGCGAGTTGCCGGCGATGGTTCCATCTCGAATAATCTCAGGACTCCATAGAAACACTCTAGGGCCACAACGTCATCATTAGAGTCTGAGAGGACAATCTCCTCCAATCGAGCTGCGTTGCAGTCGGTGAACTCCATTGTTGCCTCAAACTGTTAGGCAACATCAGAGGCCGAATCGGCCATGCAAATGGATTGTTGGATTTGTCTCGATGAGAGGACGGTAAAGGGTAGGGGAGTAAGGGAGCATAGGAGCTAGATTTGCAGATCAAAGAGAAGAAAAGGAAGGTAGCTTGGAAGAATTTTAGAGTTTTTTTAAAAAAAAGGGGGGAGGTGCGGTCGGGAGATAAACGTGCATAAAGTCGGTTTGACGCAAAGAATGTGAAATCGAAATTATCGGTGATATTTCGATTTCTTTCACTTACCTGAACCCTAAACCTCTAACTTAAACCATCAAAGCCTTAGCCAACTTTAATACATATTCTGATTGTTATACAAGCACCTAATTTTATTAATATACTGCAAAGTAAGTCTTACAACTTATAAGAGTGTGAGGTTTGAACCCTTAACCTCTTACACCATGAAAATAAGCTCCAAAGCAATAGCCAAACATGCCATCACTACCACATATTTAATCATTGCCGGCGATTTTTAAATCGCCGGCAATGTTTTTTAACATTACCGGCGATTTTTCCGGCAAATCGCCGGCAATGTCCCGCCGGTAATTAAAAAAAAAAAAAGACATTGCCGGCGACTTACATTTAAGTCGCCGGCAATGTTAATTTGGGGAAAAAATCGCCGGTAATGTTAAAAAACATTGCCGGCGATTTAAAAATCGCCGGCAATGATTAAATATGTGGTAGTGCATAATGATTTTTGGTTTAAAAGTTACTTGATTTATATATATATATCTCATTGGTTTTAGCCATCAAAAAATAAAAATAGAAGTATTAAATTATATTTTAATAATTATCAGCATTTAACACGTACTTATTCATCTTAATTAATTAAGCAAAAACTACTTATGGTTAAATTTTTAAAAACCCGAAAATTGTCCATGGATAATTAATCTATCTTCAATTATCAATTGATCTGTTTAATGACAAAAAAGTAAACTATAACTGCACTATGTACAAATTACATGCATAAAAACTACTCTACATAAAAATCTCAAGCGCATATGCGCGTGCATACTGCAAGTATAATAATATAACAAATTCACGTGTCTTAATGTTTGATCAATATTTTCTTTTCACATAAGGTGAAAAATTGATCATATAATAACTTTCAAAAGTTTCATTATAAATTTCCATGTATTTTTATTAGTTTTCTTCAGAATTTTCATTGAATCGATATTTCAGCCGATATATCCAAATTTTCACTGAATCGATATATTTTCGATATCCGATATTTTACTCTTTGTTTGACGAGATTTCAAAAAGAATACCAACTACGGGAATGGACTAAATCGTAATTTGATCAAAAACGAAAAACTAAATATTAACAGGTGAATTATCCAAAATAAAATAAAATATATTAACAGGTGAACGCGAAAGCCCTAGCCCCCTTTCTCTCTCGTCGTCTCTCCCCCTGGTCCCTCAAATCCTCAATCTCTTCTTCTTTTCTAGGGTTTTACATTGTTTAGTGTTCCGTTAGATTTTTGATGGGTACTGAGAGGAAGAGGAAGGTGAGCTTGTTTGATGTGATGGGTGACGAGACCACTCTGGCATCGGCGAAGAAATCTAACGGCCCCAATTCGATGAACAGTTCGATCAATCGCTGGACTGGAAAGCCCTATTCGGCTAGGTATTATGAGATCCTCGAGAAGAGGAAGACTCTACCTGTTTGGCATCAGAAGGAGGAATTTTTTCAGGCTCTCAAGAACAGTCAGTCGCTGATTCTCGTCGGTGAGACCGGTAGTGGTAAAACTACTCAGGTTCGTTACTGCCCATCTATTATTTTTATGCTTCTGTAAACAAATTTTGTTTCTGTGTAGTAGTTTAGAATACGATTATGAATGTGCTTTGTATTTATAAATTTTGCTTTTTCTTAAGAACCCTAGATTCCTTACCGGAATTTTGTTTTGTTGGTGTTCAACTTCTTCTGATAGAAGACTGATAGAAGACTGAGTAGAGTAAAATTTGTAAAGTTTTTTTATTTATTTTATTAGTTTGGTTTTTAGCTTGTGGTTGGATGCCCCCCAGGTCTTGTGGTTTTGCTGCTATGTGTTTTAGTGTCTCACTCGCCCCTGCACCGTAGCTTCCCTTTGCCTTGTCGCTTGTTGCGTTAACGTGTTGTCTGAGGTGCCATAGACTAAAACACATTGTTTTCATTGTATACATTTTTCGTATTCATACTCATATTCTGGTTGAAGGTCATGTGTTTGTATTAGATATTTCTTAATGGGCATTGGCAGTAGTATCTATCTATTAAAGAGGCTGAGGCATAAAGTGGTTCTTGTTGCTAAATAAATGATTTATGTGTTTGTTTCTTTACAGATTCCTCAATTTGTTTTGGAAGCTGTGGATAGGGAACCTTCAGAAAAAAGCAGGAAGATGATTGCATGTACCCAGCCTCGGAGAGTGGCTGCTATGTCAGTGTCTCGCCGTGTTGCTGAAGAGATGGATGTTACTATTGGGGAAGAGGTTGGTTATAGCATTCGTTTTGAAGACTGCAGCAGTGCCAAAACAGTGTTGAAGTATGTGCATCTTTGAATTTATGCTTGGTTAAAGCATTCGTTTTATAGCCTCTCTTATATTGAAAATTGTGGTTGAGAAATAAAGATAATTTTTTTTTACTCACATTGATTTTATGCAGGTATCTAACAGACGGTATGCTTCTAAGAGAAGCAATGACTGATCCACTGTTAGAGCGATACAGTGTAATTATTCTTGATGAGGCTCACGAAAGAACCTTGGCAACAGATGTTCTGTTTGGGCTCCTGAAGGAAGTACTGAAAAATAGACCTGATCTGAAGCTGGTTGTTATGAGTGCCACACTTGAAGCCGAGAAGTTTCAGGGTTACTTCTTTGGTGCACCACTCATGAAGGTTCCTGGTAGGCTTCATCCAGTTGAAATATTTTACACTGAGGAACCAGAAAGGGATTACCTGGAGGCAGCAATTCGAACTGTTGTACAGATTCATATGTATGAGACTCCAGGAGATATCCTGGTGTTTCTGACTGGTGAAGAGGAGATAGAAGATGCATGCCGCAAAATTAACAAAGAAATTTCAAACCTGGGAGATCAGGTTGGTCCTGTGAAGGTGGTGCCCCTGTATTCAACTCTCCCTCCTGCTATGCAACAGAAAATATTTGATTCTGCTCCTCCTCCCACAACGGAAGGTGGGCCTGCTGGAAGGAAGATTGTGGTGTCAACCAACATTGCAGAAACGTCTCTGACCATAGATGGGATCGTGTATGTTATTGATCCTGGATTTTCTAAACAAAAAGTTTATAATCCACGAGTGCGTGTTGAATCATTGTTGGTATCGCCAATTTCTAAAGCTAGTGCACATCAGAGGTCAGGGCGTGCTGGAAGAACTCAGCCAGGCAAATGTTTCAGACTTTATACTGAGAAAAGTTTCCATAATGATCTTGTACCACAGACTTATCCAGAAATTCTGAGATCCAACCTTGCAAATACGGTGCTTACATTGAAGAAACTAGGAATAGATGATTTGGTTCATTTTGATTTTATGGATCCCCCTGCTCCTGAAACATTGATGAGAGCACTTGAGGTTTTGAATTATTTGGGTGCATTGGATGATGAAGGTAATTTGACCAAGCTGGGTGAGATAATGAGTGAGTTTCCTCTAGACCCGCAGATGTCAAAGATGCTCGTTGTTAGTCCTGAGTTCAACTGTTCAAATGAGATATTGTCAATTTCAGCCATGCTTTCAGGTACTTCCCCTGTTTCCTTTTGCTTTCCCTTATTCAGTTGTGTCTGTCTTGTTGTGTTGTTTATCGACTAAATAAAGTCGAGCTGTGGCATGTCTGGTGCATGCCTCTTGAGTCTTGACATGTGTAGACATTTGTCTATGCTCATGATGTCCTAACTACCGCATCTGCTTGCTATTATGCATGCCATGAAAGTAGTAGTGTGTCAAATTAGGTTGTCATCAGCAACTGTCTTGTCTGGGTTCCATGCCCCCGGTTGGCATGCACCTATAGATTTCTATGTAAGTGCTGATGCAAATAGTTGCAGTTTCTCAGTATTATCTCATGAAGCAAATGGTGTGGTCTCGCTTCTATGCATCTGCTAACGTTCCATGGGGCTCCTTCTGTGATAACCAATTTATTTCTTAGTACCCAATTGCTTTGTCCGGCCTAGGGAGGCTCAGAAAGCTGCAGACGAAGCAAAGGCTCAGTTTGGACACATTGATGGAGATCATCTCACATTGCTGAATGTGTATCATGCATACAAGCAAAACAGTAAGTACATTGATCTGTTTCAATCTGGATATTTGTAAGTCATCTGGTGTACCCTGGTTCTAATAATATTTTTGAAATGCTGCAGATGAGGATCCATCGTGGTGCTATGAGAACTTCGTCAACCAGAGGGCATTGAAGTCGGCAGACAATGTTAGACAGCAGCTGGTGCGCATTATGGCTCGGTTCAACCTCAAGTTATGCAGTACTGATTTTAAGAGTCGGGATTACTACATCAACATTAGAAAGGCTATGCTAGCCGGGTACTTCATGCAGGTGGCTCACTTGGAACGCACTGGACACTACCTGACTGTGAAGGATAATCAAGTATGGAAAACATTTCATCTCATCTCATCTCATCTCATCACTGGGGTTTACATTACTTATATATGTTTGACCATAGACATCTGCACTGTGGATTGTCTTGGAAAGACTACTTACCTGTCTGAACTCAATTTTGCAGGTGGTACATTTGCATCCATCAAATTGCTTGGATCACAAGCCAGAGTGGGTTATTTACAACGAGTATGTCTTGACGAGCAGGAATTTTATTCGCACGGTGACAGACATTCGTGGAGAATGGTTAGTCTCTCCCTTCCCCTCTCTTGCCCTGTTGCCAGTAAAAGTTATTTCTCTTCTCCCTTGACAGTATTTCCATGCTCTAATTTGCAACTTGTACTGTTTACAGGCTAGTTGATATAGCATCCCATTACTATGATCTCGCCAACTTCCCTCAATGTGAGGCCAAGCGTGTTCTTGAGAAGCTTTACAAGAAGCGAGAGGACAAGGACGACAACAAAAACAGAAAATGATGTTCCGGCTTGATATTCAGAAACTATGCATCCTGTCCAAGTTTCAACGGAGCTGTGAGAGCTGGTCTAGATACTACAAATGTTGAAGCAGCTTAATAGTTGAAAGGCTTAGTACTGTTTTTGTACCATCATGATTTTTCTCGAGCATTAGTTCTCGCAGTCTATAAGTTTGTACGGTATTTAGTTTCGTGACTTGTGAGTTTATATATTTGTGGTAGATCTAGACGAAAGATCTAAAAGGCCAACAAGTTTTGCGTTGTGTTTTTTTTGTTTGTTTTGAAGATGGTCCGTATTCCAGTAGCTATTCGTTCTTTGATCATTGAGCCTCAAGTTTGGAATGGAGTGTGGAGTATCAAATCGCTGCCTAAAAGAGAGAAATGTGGAGATGTCTTATTGGTTCCTTTTTGGTCGATAGATGTCTTGCTGGTTCCGTGCCTAGCTTGTATTTGTTTAGAAGAAAGCCTTCTCTTTCAACAATTTCTACGATTTGTGCAAGCATGAGGAGTCGGTCGAACACGCTCCTTTCCTATGCAAATGAGTGAAGCCTGTATAGTTTGGATTTCGTCTTGGTCTAAGGATTGACAAATAAAAGTCCACACCATTGGCTGCTTGTAGTTTGGGATGAAGATGGAGAATAAGGGCCGAAGAGATTTAATTTCGGCTGTTAGTTTCTGTTGTTGGGAGATCTGGGTTGCTGTAGCTTCATCTACCAGCACAAGGATTCGGATCCGAAGAGGGTAGTAGATAAAGCTCATTGTGTTCTTTTTGCGTTTGCTGGGGTATCCAACAAGCCAACAACAATAGCCAGCTTCCTAGTCTGACTAAGGGAGATTCGAGGTGATGCTGGTTGGGATAACGACTCGAATCGGTCAGGTTGGGTGTGACTTTTAGAAGTCTCACAGTAGAAAACGCGAAGGAACTTAAACATCTCAGAGAAAAAGGTTCATCTGAAGTAATTTACCCGCCCATAGTTCGAAAAAAAGATGCCGTTTAAACGGTACACGGTGGGAGAAATAAACTTTTTGGGCTGGAACGGCCTTTTAGACGGTTGACATATATTTTTTAATTAGTGGAAAAAATCAAAAGAAATTATGAAAACTCAAAACCTAATTTCACAAAAATCACAATTCGCCATGTGTATGTGCAATTTAGGTGCATACGAAAAAAAAAAAACAGGCTTGGAACAAAAATGTTGAACAACCTTGTGTATGTGCAATTTAATGCCAAGATCATTAACAAGAAGAAAAAGATGATTGACTTACTACTTGCAAGTGATGCTAGTCAAACACAATTGAATAGCGACAACCGTGGCACATGGAGTCCGTATTGTACGGATATTGTCTCAACTTAACTACATTTAAGGTGTTGAATTTTATCCACAAAACACGTCAGTATAATTAGGAATAGTCGAACCACATTTATCTTATATTTAATAGTGTCATATGTCGATGTGTGATCTCCAATCTAACATGTTCCCTCACGTGCAACCTAAGTACGAGGTAATCACGTGAAACCAAGTCCGAAATTACCATCAAAATTTTGACTATATATTCTGCTGGAGCCAATGCAACAGTTTTTCGAATGCTTAATTCAATTTGAGCCCAATGGGCTCAGGAAGCGATTGGGAAGGAACCTGCTTTGATACCAAGTTGAACAGCGAGAAGCGTGACACATGGAGTCACGTATTGTACCGATATTGTCCCAACTTAACCACCTTTATGTTGTTGGGTTTTAACCACAAAAGACCTCGGTACAATTAGGAATAGTCCAACCACATTTAACTTATATTTAATATTATCATATTTCGATATGGGATCTCCAATCCAACAAGCACAAGAATGACTAGTTGAAAATGGTGAGGATAATTTTGAATCCGATCGCGATCTTGCATGGGATGGAGGTGTTGGTGTCTACAAGTCTATAATAAGAGAAGATAGGGATCTTAATGATGATGATTTTATTTCCAAAGATGACACCAAACTTGATGATGACACATTTGGAAGGTTTGGCAATATGGAGTGATTTTCTTGTTTGAAAGACATTTTGTTATGCTTATATTTGGGTGTTGAACTATGTGTTGTTTAAGTATTTTGATCATTTTCATAATATTTTTTTTTGACTTAATCATTTTATTTTTTAATTAATGATATTTTATATTATTGTATATATTTAAATTTTAATATATTAATAATTATAATGTTATTTTATAAATTAAAATACCGTTTTCGTTTAGTCCCAATTAATCATTGATTAGACGGCTAAAGGGTAAATGGTACCAAAACGATTTACAGCCAATTACAGTCTTTTTGAACATTGTAACGACCTCAAACATTCATAATTCATAATCTGAAAATGAGGCAGAACTCAAGTCAAGTTTAAGCCACCTCACCCCATCAGCAAACTTATTACAAGTACAAACGAGTTCAGTTCAACAAAAAAAGGAATCAATCTGTTTATTCTGCTGAAGACACTCAGACCATAAGCTAATTTTGGCATCAAGTTTCCAGAATTTGGTAGAGCTCATCGAGTCTAGCCTGTAAAATAAGGGGGTTGTAAGTTGATTTAACAGTAGTTTAAGTAACAGTTATTCTGCAATCATAATTTGGTACATGCTAATTTTACCTGGTAATACTTAAGCAACTGATTTCTTTTCTTTTTTAAAGTTGCAGTCACCATGTCTCTTTCAATGTCGAATGGGCGAGGCTCTATTATGATTCCTTTGATAAACTCAAAACCTCTCAGCTGGTCGAAGCATAGAAACGAAACTATACATTCAGAAACAAAATGATATATATAATACATATATATATACATGTTACACAAGTCATTCCACAGGTAAGACTGTATTGATTCTGTAATGCATTAGACTTTGTTTCAATAAAATGTGTCAAATTTTTTATTCTAGAGCCAAGGTTAGGTTCATGTTCATTGGAAGTATTAATTACCTTGTTTCTTTCAGCTGTTAATTTGAGTTCTTCCAATATGTGGTTCTTGAGCTGATCTAGTAAACAAAGGTCAGAAAACGAGCCAGAGTGACCATTTTGATACGCCCACTTCTTTGTAAATTCTTCTTCTGGTACAACCACTGCAACAAGCTTCGACTTGAAGCTGTTACCATAGACCCAGATATCATCAATAACAGAAGAGATACCATAAACATTTTCCAAGTACTCCAGTGCAATATACTCTCCTTGCGAGAGTTTAATCAGATTCTTTTTCCTGTCAATGATCTTGATGGTTCCATTTGGAAGTATCTGACCTATGTCCCCTGAAAGATAAATGAGAACAGATTTGGGAAAACATAAGCATCTTATGTTACCAGACTTCTTTAATTACAAAGAGAAAATGGTATTAATTTTAATCGTAATATAACCTGTATGGAACCAGCCATCTATGATCGCTTCTCTTGTTAATTCTGGATTTTTGTGATAGCCAGGAAAAACAGTCTTGCCTCTCAAACATATCTCACCACAAGGCGGATTCCCAAGTGGATTGTAACCCATTTCTTGTACCTCTTCAAGACGCAGCTCGTTGAAAACAGATACAGCACCAACAGCACCAATCATGCACATTTCATCTGGAAACCCAAGAGTTGTTGGCCCAATAGTTTCTGTCAACCCTGAAATCAAACAAGCAGGAGTAAATCATGTGACATATTTCAATTCCAGTTGAGCATATAAATATAGAAGTCGAATAAACTATATCAGCTTTCAGAATAGAACACATAAAGCTAATCGTGAGCAGTTTCTTACCATAGCCTTGGACTACGAAACAACAGCAAGTAACTCGCAAGAATTCTTCAATCTCGGAGCTTAAAGAGGCACCTCCTGATATTATTAGTCGAATTCTTCCTCCCAGCTTATTCTTTATCTATAAGAAACATGAGAAACAAGTCAGGCACATGAAATAGACAATTTAAGCAAGCAAGTGCATAACTATGGAGAGGAACAGATGAAACCTTTCTGAAGGCCAACAGATCAGCCAGTGGTGAGGCATTTTTGTTTTTAAATCCCATGTTCATCCAAGCAAGTTTACTGTATGAAAAAGAAAGGGTGTTAACACAGTTAAACTGAATACTCATGGAAATAACAATGTGAAACAGCGTACTTACTATCTGTAGAGAATTTCAAAAATCTTCTGCCTCCTCGGATTGACCTGTTTCACTCCTTGTTTTATACCTGAAATATGCACAGTGAGTTTGGATTGATAGCCAGAACAAATCAACAAATTTATACAGTTTTTTCATTTTTTTCATTTTTTCATGACTAGCAAAACTATGTTATGCCTTCATGTATTTTCTCGAACACCCGAGGTACCCCAGCAAGAAGTGTTGGCTTCAACTCCATAATATCATCTCCCAATGCATTAAGATCCTTCAAATAAGAGATATAAATCATATTATGCAATCACTACAAGAATGTTGTCAATCTAAATTTCAGAACGCTCTTCTAATTATCAATTGTTTATAGAACATCAGAATAAATTGAATGGACTAATGAGATATAAAGTTGCAGTTGTGTACTCCATGATAGTAGCCAACAGAAGCTCCATTACGGAAAAAATACAACTCAATCACGCAGTCCAGGACATGAGCAAGAGGAAGGAAAGATATATACACATCATCTGTAGTCATCTATGAAACAGAATAAAAGTAGGCATATGATTCAGTGTACCAAAAAATAGGTCAAGGGAAAGACATACATGATACTTAAAAAATCCATCACAGAACTACAGAATTATCATATATACTTCACGTTTACCTTGTCTTCAAATTGTTCCATAAAGAGGTCAATCCCTCTCACACCATATGCACAGTTTTCATGTGTTATGACAACACCTTTAGGATCTCCACTGGTACCACTTGTGTACATGATTGATGCGATATTCTCAGGCTGAGGTGGAAAGAGCTCGGATGGGTTTTGTTTGCCCTGAAATCAAAATGTTACTCACACCAGAAACAGAAAGCACATAAAGTTGAATAATTTTTATGTTCCATGAAACAGTTCTAGCACAAAATGCATTACTAAACAGATTAATGTACAGAACATGGCTTGTACTACAACTCACATGTAAAACACCTAAAAGATAACTGTATATTTCCATTTACATAGACAATTTTGATGGAAAACATTATCATGCATAGTTGCAGCTCAAGAAACTTTACAAAAATCTAAGTTGCAATGCAGGTTGTTCTTCAAAGGACAGAGACACTAACCAACTCAATGAACTCATTCCATGAGTATGGTTTCATCCCAGTATGCACTGCTTCATCCTTTTCTTCGTCTGTCAACGAAGTGAAGCAAACAATAACTGCAACAACAACCAAGCTCAGTTCAAGGCCTTCCAGCAGCATCAGAACATATAGTGTCTACTCATTCTTACCTTTCAGTCGTTGAGTAGATGGACAATCAGGATTCAGAAGCTGAAATGAAAAGTAAATGTAATCAATTAGTACCACATAAACTTATTTCTTTTGAAAGGCATCTTGTACAGAATATGAGTTTCATCTACTAGGCTGGTACAGATTAATTTCTCACTTGTTTCACTTTCTTATCTTGGATGAAAACCACATCAACCTCTGCATGATCTATGATAAAATTTACAGCTCCTGGCCCTGCATCCACATAATCCATAAAGGGAAAGACAACTAAATTGTGTGACAAAAGAAGCCACTTAAACAGGAGGATACACTGAACACTCAGAATTTATCTAAACCAGAACTATTTGAGGGAAATCAGCAAGGTTTCTGAGAAGTATAGTCTTTACCAAGGGTATCGTAGAGAGGCACACATATCAAACTATGAGCGCCGCAGGCCTACATGAAGTTTAAAGAAGTTGTACATGACATGGTTGTTTATAAAGAGCAAAAAAAAAAAAAAAGTAGGAAGGTGAAGAGAATATGCAAACCAACCACCATAGCGATAATCCATTGCGGGCAATTTGAACCATAAATCCCAATCCTTGAACCCTATTATAAGATTATGATTCTATGATTCAAAATCAAACAATAAGTAGGTTCAGTTTTCAGAAATCCACAACTATATGTTGTTTACTAACCGGTTCCACACCGGATGCTCGTAATGCATAACCAACAAGGAGAACTTCGTCATACACCTCCTTGTATGTTTTCCAAACGTAAGGTCCAAACTAGACAGCGTCATGATAAACAATCAAGTCAGATATCTATTCCAAATAAACTGCACATGCACAGTATGATACTTAGTACTGTATCACCTTTCCATCGACAACTTTACGCCATCCAAGCATTTTATTTCCAGCATATTTCTCAGCAGATTCTCTGCAATAAATAAAGATTCTTTTTCCTTACTTTCAAAGAAATGTGATGGATTTTATAAAAGCAGAATACCATGTTCTCATTTATCAAATGTGTATGCATATAATCTGTTAGTCTGTTACATCTGACGTACCTAACGAGATCCCAACCAGTTCTTATTTCTGGATGAGGTGGAGGAAAACCATGTCTGGAAAGTAAATTCCGGTACACCGGACCAATCGAAGGCTTGCCATTCTGACCTTCTCTTCCTTCTTCAACTTGTGCTGAGAAAATCTTCATTCTTGTGTCGTGTTCAAACTTGCATAGACATACAAAACCAAATATCAGATATTTCTTATGAAATGTAAACCAAACATGAGAGAGAGAGAGAGAGAGAGAGAGAGAGAGTTTACAATATAGCGATGACTTGAGAATCATATGTCGGTGCAGCTCCAGACTCAAAGGCAAGAAACTTGATCAGGTTTTATTACGAGGAAACAAGCATGCATACACCATAGTTATAATCGGTTGGTCGAAGAGGTTGAGTCAACTTATTATTAGTCTTCGTAGAGCTGTTTGTTACCCTACTGACGTAGGTGGAGTAGTAATCGCCAAACCAGGTACTACTTTTCAACTGCGTTTCTACTAAAACTATTGTACAGAAGGTGTCACTCTGTTTGGTAGAGATCTGGTTGGTCATCAATGTGTTATAAGTAGCACTTACACATCAGATATAAATCATACCTAAATATAATCTGTAATATGATGAATGCCTTTATATAGAAAAATAAGCTCTTATGGATATGAACGAGTGTGGACCTCATTGCATAGATAGTTAGGTGCGTACGGTTGACCACCTTAATTTCGAGTTGGTTCTACGCTCGTACATGGCCTATTTCTTTAGGCTTTATCCAAGCTTCTGTTGCTCATGTTGATCAAAGTAGTAACGTATGCGGTCAAACAGTTACTAACATACACGAGAAACATGCCATGAGTTCACTCTTGCAGGTGAGTGAGTCTCAAACCAGCTACTTGCATTCTGCTTTTGAACGCCTTTCTCTTGCATAGTTTTCCTTAACTCGAGCACATTACTCCAAACTCCATTTTCCCCATGAATCCTTGAAAGCGTTGAATATATTGCAGGATGATCACTTTTCAGTTTATCGAGTTCCTTAGCTGCAAACTCACCAAGTTCCAGACTTGAATGCAAACCACAAGCACCTAATAACGCGCCCCAAACCACAACGTCAGGCTGAAATGGCATGCCTCGTATTAGCTTCTGTGCTTCCTCTAGTTCACCCGCTTTCCCGTAGAGGTCAACCATGCAAGCATAATGCTCCACCTGTGGTTCGATTCCGAACTTTGCCTTCATGGAGTTAAAGAGGTTTTTGCCCTCTTCAATCATCCCACAATGTCCACAAGCTGATAAGACATTTGTAAATGTAACTTCATCAGGCCTAACACCACACTCGGTCATTCTATCAAATTTCTCCAATGCTCTCGCCGCAAATCCATGCCTAGCACAACCTCCTATTATCGAATTCCAAGTTACCAAGTTTTTCTTCGGCATGGATCCAAAAATAAAATACGCTGCATCAATGTCACTAGATTTTGCATACATATTAATAAGTGAGGTTGACAGAGTAACATCCTCTCGCATACCTGACTTCACAATGCTCGAGTGAATTTGCTGGCCGAGAACGAGTGAAGAACAACCGGCACATGCATCCACCGCACACGAAAATGTAAAATGATTCGGCCGAGTCCCTGATTTCAACATCAAAAGAAACAGTTCCAAAGCATCCACAAATTTCTTATTTTTTACATAACCACTGATCATAACAGTCCATGAGACCACATTTTTCTCACTCATTTCATCAAAAACCGATCGAGCTCTCGTCACCTTCTTATTTCTGATATATCCAATCACTAAGCTAGTCCATGACACCACATTCCTCTCTGGCATGAGATCAAAAAGTCTCTGCGCCTCATCGCTGCACCCCAATTCCATGTAGCCCGAAACCAATGCGTTCCAAGACGACACGTCCTTGGTCGAAATCTCATCAAACACTCTATTCAAAGCTCCACAATCCCTGAGACTTGCATACCCTTTCATCAGTGCTGACCCAACAAACACATTTACATTGAGTGCTGACCGCACTACAAAGGCATGAAGTTGCGACACTAGAGCAGCACCATACTCTGTTTGAAGAAAAGAACTCAAGATAATCGAGACCGTATACTCGTTTGGTTCAAATGCGTCCCTTCTCATTTGTAAGAAACATTGATGAACTCCGTGTGTATTATTGGCCTTCTGCAGACCCGATAATATGGTGTTCCAGGAAACCACGTCTTTTTGAGGCATTTCGTCGAACACGTTCTGGGCAAGTCGTATTTGGCCATTTCTCAAGAGTTCAGCTATTGTTTTGTTCCATGAAACAATGTTTTGCTGTTTGGGGATTCCACAAACAAACGAATTAGCATGGTCTGACCCACAAGTGTTAAGCTTGCAGTTCAGACTAGTACAAAATTGGCGGGAAGTCGTTCCTGCTAACCATCGCATGGCGGCGCGTGCACGAATGAGAATTAGCTGAAACATAGAGATAGTGAGATAGAGAGATAGTGGTGTCACGAAAATAATGAAGCCGATTTTATATAGTCAATGAGACAGCGCTACGATTAGCCAAACATGAACACAGTCGTCGATCTACATAGCAATGTCAAAGAAACCATTCTCGTGACTGAGAAAGGTTGTAGGAGCCCTGGTGGATGTAATGTCCCACATATTTATTGCATTCATTGATGTATTTCTTGACTGAAAGATAAACCGAAGATCATGCATCATATAAACACAAGTACACAAACTGTATCAAGAACAAAAGATTGCAGAAGAGGCTTACCAGCTGCGTTGGTGATAATGGCCATCTGATCTTGATCAAAGGAGAGGCTAAGGCTTCTGTTCTCTACTGTAGTCTGTTCTCTGATAGGAAAGAACTCGATACAATTCACGTAGAGAGATACAGGGACCTAACCTCATCTACATACAGTAATCAACTGATGCCTAACCCATAATAGATTACCAGTTGAATACTGATTCATATTACTTAATTACTTAATGAATGAGATCACATCAGTGTACAACGTATGTATTAACATTCACTACGTAATTCTAACCAGTAATCACATTGCTTATACACCAAGATATGTGCATGAGTTTTAAGTTCATATCTAACATTCTCCCACTGAATTTTACTCACTGCACTTATGCACAAACAGATGAAACTAAAAGTTACTGAAGTGGCCATGAATCACAAAACTGCACAAGTCCAAAACTAAAGAACTCTCTTATACCGCAATCACTGCTGTAGAACCTAGAACCTAGAACCAAGCAGATTGAAAACAATCAGCTAGTTAAAGACCACAACAACAACTCCTGCAACACACATGAGTTCCAGATATGATTATGAGAGCTATTGATATTATATATCTTGTTTCTACTAAAATACGTAATTGTGTTTGGGTAGAAGTGCAATAGTTTGATACTGTGACTAGGCGTAGCGTTCATTGCTGAGGGGCTAGAACACTGTCCTGTTTCCTGCAAAACACTAAATTCTTGAGTAAGAGGTCGAGACAGGATTGACCCACCTTCAACGCTCCGATACCTAAGTCAGAAGGTGTTTAACCAAGAAAGGAATTGAACAATAGAGTCCAAGATGTTTGACCTTGGGTGTGGAATAAATGCTTCCTCTTATAGGCAGTTGATGGAGGCAACTCCTGTTGGTTTTCGATGTGGGATTGGATGACATCCCCCTTTTGGTATAAGTTGACATGAGGACAAGGGTTGGTCTGACGCACAGAGCGGCTCGCGGCATGACGCACGTGCCGCGTTCGTACTCTGAGTGGAGTGATGAGTTTGCCCCTGTCAGCTTCCAGACTTAGTCATTTGTGCTCGTATTGTTGTAGAATGAGGTTAGCTCTTTTTGGGGTTAGCATGTGGTGTACTGACAAGTCCCCCGAGTCAAGGACAACGATCTTGATTTGGGAGTTGAAAAATAAACAACCGAGTTCAATGAAGCGTTCTCATTCAACAACGGTCTGTTAGGGCAGCGTGGCTTACCTTGTAGTTCCTTCAACTTCCAGATGAAGAACGGTTTCTTGGATCGCAGGACGTGTGAGGTGATTAAGCCGCTTGGACGGTATGCCGTGTGGGCGTTCGTGCCACTTGGGCATTCATGCCCTTTAGGCGTCCTGACGGGAAAGGGTTACGTTAGAGCTTTTTCGGGCCCGAGAGGAGTTTAAGTCCCTAGGTAGCCAATGCTACTTAAGGTAACGTTTTACATAGGGGACTTTTGGTTACTATCAAGGGCGATCGGTACATGGGCATTCAAGTCCCCGAGTTACCATGCTGGTTGATGGACCATTGAGTCAAGGGGGACTACACTGTCGGGGGGATTAACCACCGAGTGAGTCCGTATTCAGGTGAATGAAGGCCGAAGTGGCCGGTCAAACACGTAAGTGTTCAAGTTGGTTAGTTGAAAGGTCAGCCACAGATGGTCGCACGACGTGGAGGCCACGTGGTTGAGACGTGTGAAGTAACCATTTGATGGGTTTGGCTGCATGCATGCTACGTGGTGATCAGCGCACAGCTCGAGGAGTCACGTTGCACGTTTGATGACGCGTTGATTATGGTTTTTGAAGAGACATTTGCCGTTTGAATTTGAATGCATAGTGGGGAACGTGGCAACGATCGTCAGTAAGAGAAGGTAAATAACGATGGTCGAGATGCGTTCTCTTGTTTTGCTCTTTGTATAAAAGACTTCGTTTTCTCTCTCTTGGTAGAATATCTGCATATTTATGAAAGAGGAGAAATATTACTGAGAGAGAAGCTTCGAGTTTTCCAAAAGAGTTTGTGTGCTACTTTGTCGTCAATCATCGATTTCACTATTCATCCGCAGTATAGGTAATCATTTTCAGACTTCTTTTGTATTTCTGTTGTTGATTTTGTTGCTTTATTGTGCGTACTGCCAAAATTTGGGTAAATTAGGAGTGGGTTGCCTTAATCTGGGTAAATTAGGAATGGGTAGTAATCGCCAGAGTTTGTGTAGTTTCCCATTTCTCTTGATGTTGTTTAGTTGGGTGGATGTTGGTAATGAGTGGGTTCATAAGCGCAGAGCAGTCGAGGTGCTGATTATGTCATTTTCTTTGATAGGCCGGTCGCTCGTGCACTATGAACCCCTCGTCGCCCATAGAATTGTCTAGCGACGAGTCTTCCTTTAGGATTGTGGGTGGAGGAGGCATCACCCAAAGGAACACATTCACATGAGTGAATTGTTGTGGGAGTTAGGGATATACCTGTCCTCCTTTAGCGTTAGTCAGATGTCCAAGTCGTCTATCGACTCTGTGTCGAGTATCGGGAAGATGGTTTTGAGTCCTGAGCCGTTTAACTGTGTGTTTCCTGATGCTCAACCCCGTTTATTGACTGCAGGGTCCGGCATGGGCTCAACGAATAAGGTGGGGTTGAGGTGTCAGGTGGCGTGGAGCGACAACAGAGTGGGGAAACCGCCTCTACAACGTCCGGCCGTGGCAAGAAGAATCAGAAGGGCCAGAAAGGTCAAGGAGGGAAACTGTTGGGCGACCGGGTTGTTAAATATTTTGGTAAGCAACCGGTGTAGGAACCAGAGGAATCCATGACCGCGGCTCAAGTGGAGAAGCTATACGAGCTGTATGATATCCCCAAGTTGGTGATTTTGAGACCGTTGGGTGATGAGGAGAACTTTGTGGATCTGCCGATCGAGTTCACTTTTTGGAGCAGAGTGGCATTTGAAGAATGGGATAAATTATCCCTTGCATCCGTTTATCCAATTTGCACTGGCGCACTTCAACATTTCGTTTGGGTAGTACGATCCCAAGTTGGCGCGAATGTTGATGGTCTTCTACAACATATTTAAGATGTCTAGGTTGGAGTAGCCGACGATGGTAGAGTTGACCACGTTCTAGACTGTGAATGGGATAAGGGGACCATGATAGTCATGTATAAGCAAAAGAAGAACAAATGGTGGTTGAGTGAGGAGGATAACTCATCTAGTGTCTGGAGGCATAAGGCGTTCTTAGTAGGAGGCAATTGGGAATTTGGATCCCAGGAGGGTGTAGAAGAGTTGCTTAGGATGCTGACCACGTTCCAACCCTTAGGCTTGAATTGTTGTGTAGGTTTTTTTTAGCGGTCTAGTTTTATGGCTGTTTCTTATCAAACCATGTTGTCCTTTATTTGTAATGAACTACCACTTTCATTCGACCGCGTTGGAGCAACGTCATCTTGACCGCTTTCATTTTTGCGTGGGAAGAAAGAGGTGTATGCAGGAACTACTGAGCTTGGATCCATCACGAAGTGAATGACCTGGCAGAGATTTTTAGGCGTACTGGTAAGTATCATTCCCTTGTGCTTTTTCTTATGTGCCCATTTGATATATATGTTGAAGAGTGATGTTTAAGGGTACTTGCCGTTTGTTGTAGCCGAAGTGACCATTCCAGCTACCGAAGAAAGGATGAGCAAGTTAGCGGCCTAGCTGAATGAACTGATCAAGCAGGCCACGAAGGCCAGGAGAATGGAGGAGTTAGGGAACATGGAGTTCCAGTAAGGGAAAGAGGGCGGTCTTGAGATGACCATCGTTGCTCCTGGCGTTGGGGAAGTCCACCCATAAGAGGTCGTGGTGGAGGAGGATGTGCGTGTGGAGTCCGCTGCTGGTGGGAAGGTGACGTGGAGGTGGGAAAAAGTGAAGAAGCTGGAGAAGAAGAAGGAGAAGGAGAAGGAGAAGGAAAAAAGTAGGGCAGTTGAAGGGGAGAGGCCCCATAAAATAAAAGTTATAGCAGCCGCAGTAAGGCGGAACGTCTAGCCTAAGAAGGGTAGGGGGAGGACGTTAGGGTTGTGAGGGCTGCTCTGCGTGGTGAAGATGAGGAAGTATGCTCCGGTGATGAGCTGGACGAATGAACCGTAGAGCACTTCGAGACGCGATCTGAGCCGCAAGATGGATTGGAGACGGATGTAAACTCTGACAATCGCAAGCTCGAGTAAAGTCTCCACGTCGATGAGCAAGTATGGAGCATGCGCTTATGGGGGACAACGTGCAGCAAGATGGTGGAGGTGTGGTTGATCGTCCCCCCACTCTAGTTGAGAGAGAGATCACCTTAAGACGGGCAGATGCGAAGATAACTGACCACTCTTCTTTTCCAGATTGGGGGGGGGGGGGGGGGGGGGGGCGCTGTGCCTGAAGAGTCATCTTGCGTAGAGACACTACATGTCATGGAAACAAGGGTTGAGCGGCTGGAATTAGTTGTGGGGGAACATGAACTGGTCGATAGTAATGTGGCCGCTCTGTTGCAGAGATTCAACACTCAGAGCCGGTGGTACAACTTGTGCCACGAGCGATTGAGCTAGTTGTGAGCGTCACAGCCGCCCGAGGATCAACTGTTGAGGGTCCACTGGGTAGGCTGCCTGAGCTATATGTTGATGCCTGGGCAACCATAGGGTTCACTGATCTATTTTTGGGGCACGCTTAGAAGGTGGTGAACGCGGTCATCATGCAGAGGCTTCAGACAAGGACTATGGAGCAGTTAGTCAAGGATTACCGGTGTACCTCGCTAGAGGAGTTGCTCCGAGTGACCGCTGATATGTACGAGCAATGGTTAATAGATCCTGAGCCTCATTTGCATAGCAAGATGTCCGCGCTGTAGGTGGAGATGAGGGAGTTGAAGTTGGTGAGGGACAAGTTAGAGAAGGCCGAAATGACCACTCAAGCCAACTGCAAGAGGGATGTGGCTGAATCTCGGGATTTGAAGGTGGAACTGGAAAAGGAGCGGCAGAAGGTAGAAAATGAGTGATAGAGGGTGGAAGAGCTCATCAAGACCGGGGAGGAGTTGTGCAAGCTAAACTCTGAGTTGAGACCAAAGAAGGAGCGGTTGGAAGTGGTTGTGAAGGACCACGATGATGCACTGCATCTGCTGAGGGCTGAGAAGAAGTCCCTAGAGGATGAATGTAGCTATTTGAAAAATGTGATGGCCAGTGCTGAGCGAGAGCTCAGTGATGTCAAGAGCGCTCTGGATTTGGCTCAGACGTTCGAGAGGCTCTTGAAGAATGAGGTGGCAATGCTAAAGTATGACTATGAAACTTGTGAGCAGCACTTGCAAATGATGGAGAAGGAACTCGATAGAGTTTGAGGGCAAGCCATGAGTGAAGACCTCAAGCGACGCCTGAGGGAAGAAGCAGTGACAGAGCTGTAGATGGCAGTCAACTTCTATAATAACTCTCCAGTGTTCAATCCTGAGTTGGCAGGGGTAGTCGAGGCCTACAAACCCTCCCCCATATTTGATGATGAGTTGAGTGGGGAGATCCACGAGTACTAACGGCCCCCAACATTCCTGGCAGAGATGGACAAAGCGATCGACGCATATAAGTGGTCATCCACATTTATGGACAAGATAGCTAAGGCGATAGAGGACTACAAGAATTCCCCACCGTTCGAAGCCGAGCAGGTTAGGGAGGTCGACGCCTTCAAGCAATCCCCTGAGTTTCAGGACGAGCAGGTCAGAGCGGTTGAGGCCTATAAGCAGAGTCCAGCGCTTAAGGCCAATACTGAAGAGGTTTATTAGAAGACTATGGCAGAGATGTTCGCATCAATTTAATGGTCGAAGTATTTTGACACGAAGCTCTTTGATGTAGACTATGTGGCCGGGACTCTGAAGTTGCTCTAAAATGCTATGTCTTTGTGCTTTTGCAATTTTCTTTGTTTTTCATTTGGTTTATTGTATTCTGAACAGATTTATGGCTATTGTAGCCTATCATTATACATATTTTTCTTATTTGACCAGCATTTAGTGAACGTAATTTTGTGTGGGGACAAAATGTTTCGACTAAGTATGATTTTAGCGTCATGTAAATATATAACCATTGAAAGGAGAGGTCTATGTTGTTGATGTGCTGGCCCCTCTGGCCATTTTGTAAAATTATGAGAAATTGTATTAAGTCAAATTATTGTTGAGACTGGATAGCAGCTGAACGAATAATAGACAAGAGCATTTTGAACAAAACGTCTTAATGCCATAGCATAAGGAAGTGTAAAAGATAGTAAAGAGCATTCGTGCTCAAGACGTTACAACAAAGCAAAACTATAATAGGAGGCAGCTGGTGAGCAAGCTGCACTAATGATAATACTTTATGAGGTGGATAAAGTGGCAATGGTGAGTTAAGACAGAGTCGTCCTTGTCGCTGAGGTAGAACGTATCGGGGATGGCGACGTCCACAATCTTGTATGGTCATTCCCAAGAGGGATGAAGGTTTTTGACCTTGGTTTGAATGGCCTTTATCACCCAATCCCCTACTTGAAAAGGCCGTGCATGAACGCGTTGGTTGTACAGGCGTGCTACCTTCTCCTTGCTCACAATGTTATGGTAGTAGGCAGCGTGACTCTTTTCGTGGCCAAGTTGAACGCAATTACCCTCGGGCTCTCATGGGTAAGCTCCAGAGGAAGAAGAGCTTCCATACCGAAGGTGAGAGAGTAAGGCATCTCACTTGTAGTGATCCTTTCGGGGGTGCGAATAGACCAGAATATGTCAGGGAAGAGTTCAGGCTATTTTCCAAAGTTGGGGCTGCCGCGTCTCATGGCCTGGAGATGTTTCTTGAGGCCGTTCTTGATGATTTTGTTAGCCGCCTCGACCTGGCCGTTGCTCTGAGGGTCAGTTGAAGAGGAGAAGAAGACATTAATGCCCTAGTTGTTACAGAAGCCAATGAACTCTGGGTTATCAAACTGCATGCCGTTGTCGGTTATGATGTTGTAAGGGCCTCCATAATGGCATTAGAGCATTTGCTAAAGGAACTTGATGACATTGGCCGTTGTGATCTTGACCAAGGGTTCAGCCTTGATGAACTTGGTGTGATAGTCAATGATAACGAGCATATACTTGTATTGGTCTCTGGCTTTGGGAAGCTTCCCAATGAGATCAAGGCCCCATTGTGAAAACGGGATAGGAGAGATGATCGATAACGGTATGATGGGTGAGTGAGTGTGATTTGCATGTAACTAGTAGGCCTTGCATTTGGTGGTTATCTCTATGGCTTCTTGATGTATGGTGGGCCACCAGAAGCCATACTGCAATGCCTTGTGAGCGATCGATCAAGAACTTACGTGGTGGACGCACTCGCCACTGTGTATGTCTTCTAGGAGGGAGCGTCTGGCCGATGTGGGCAAGCAACATAGGTTGGGTCAGGTCCGGCCATGCTTGTAGAGGTGGCCCGCCTTGGACATTGAAGCTGATTAACCGTGCAATGACTGTTCTGGCTTCAGCCTTGTCTGTAGGGAAGGTACCCAAGGTCTTGTAGGCTAAGATGGGGGACGTCCAATCCGATTCTCCAAGTGTAATGGTCAAGATTTCAAAAAAATTTCTTTGGATTCTGGGATTATCCAAGATTTCCACTCTGGTGTTGTGCTTAGTACCGATCGTAAAGGATATTACCAAATGGGCCAGGGCATCCACGTTAGCGTTTTGCGATCGCGACACCTGAGTGATGTTGTAAAACTTGAACTTGGACAAGTAATATTAGGCCATAGAAAGATAGGCTGCCATAGTTCCTTCCTTAGCCTCGAAGTCCCCCATCACCTGGTTTACCACCAGCTGCGAGTCGCTGAAAATATTGTTGTCAGGCGCGTCCGATAGTCATGCTAGCTGGAGGCCGGTGATGAGGGCTTCATACTCTACTTCATTGTTAGATGCTTTAAAGTAGAAGCAAAGCGCATATTCTGCCTTGATACCCGCTGGGCCAGTTAAGATAATGCCTCATCCGCTCGCTTCCTTGTTAGTGGAACCGTCAACGTACAGGTTCCAATGAGACTGAGGCTTGGCCAGGGCAGTTGAGGTTGTGATGTGTTGAATGGGCTCTAGCTCTTGAGGGGTGGTTGAGTTTTCCTCCTTTGTGTATTCTGTAATGAAATCTGCCACGGCCTGTGCCTTGATGGCTATCCTGGGCTTGTAATCAATGTTGAACTCGCTGAGTTCGATGGCCCATTTGCTGAGGCGACCTCTATGGTTTACAGATTGGAGCACTTGCTTTATGAGGAGGTTGATGAGCACCTATACCTTGTGGGCCTAGAAATAGGGGTGTAGCCGCCTAGCTGCCATGACAAGGGCGAACACCCATTTGTCAAACATAAGATGCCTCTTCTCGGCTGTGGTGAAGTCTTTTCCTCTAAAAAAGATAGTGAGCTAGTTATAAGTGTCACGCCACACTAGGGTAGAGCTGACAACTGTAAGCGATATACCAAGATACAAGTACAACATTTCCCTCTACACTGGACGTGACAACGTTGGGATAGAGGCTAAGTAGAGCTTGATTTGACAAAACGCCTCCTCGCATTCTGGCATCTAGTCAATAGAGCGGTTGCATATAGGAGCATTTTCCTTATGTGTGAGATGGAGTATCTTGAAGAATGGTTCACACTTGTCAGAGAAATGGGTCATGAAGTGATTGAGGGCGACAAGCTTACCCGTGAGGCTCTGGACGTGTTTCGTGTCCGTTGGCGTCTTCATATACATAATCACCTTGATCTTTTCAGGGTTGGTTTCGATGCCACGCTCGCTTACAATGTAGCCCAAGAACTTGCAGGCCGTGACCCCAAAAGTGCATTTTGCAGGGTTTAGGCAGACGCCATGTTCTATTAGAATTTGAAACACGACCAGTAGATTAGATGAAAGGACCCAACCCCGATTTAGTTGCCTAAACCGGAATCAAACCCCTTCTGAAAACGTGAACCAACAAAAACCATTAAAATTTTGGCAGAGTACAAACGCGGAATTGCCATTACCTGCACCCGGAAAATAACACTTCATCCTATGCCACAAAAGCCAAACCGTGGGGACCAATCCCATCCGGATTTCTCAATATCATATCATTAACAATAAACAGTAAACATAACTGTAATATATAGTATATCCGGGAAAAACCGTATAAAACATATATCAGAATGTATCAGAGCGACCTCTAGTGTAACTATATACAATATATACAGCAGTAGGAGAAACAAGAAACCTACTGGAAAACACAGGTAGCTCGAACTACTAGCCTCCAACCACGACGTGAGACACCAGAACCTGAACTGCAAATAGGGCATGGAAACCGAAAAGCCCAGGGGAAAGACATGAAAACTGTTAGAGTGAGTGGACGAAAATAAATGTCTTTCACCGAATAATATATGTTATAAAAACATATGCGAGTCAAAATGAATAAACATAATATAGTACACGAGGTGAACTCAAACTCCTCCAGTGTACTGAGCATGCATGGAAAATCTCACGGGGTCGCTCATGGACACATCCGTGCTAGTACAGTTCGAATCATAGGATCCCAGACCCACACGTGATTCTAGCCAGAAAGGCCTCGGTTCCGGGGTACTGCCCCTCGCCGGTCAAGTCGGGGTACTGCCCCTCCTGGTAGGCATCCATCGGGGATCAGCCGAGATGCAAGTGTATCAATACAACAACATATACTGAGACTGTACTCTGTGTAAACTAAATCATAAATAGTTCGATGCAAATGCGTAAAGCAATATATAAATGCATATACGTAATATATAATGGTATAAACATAATCGTATAACACAAGCTCATATAAATCATAATCTCGTATGCATGCTCATGCTCGTAAAACGTATGTAATGACTCGCGATTAACAGTGAAAAGAAGTTGTCCACTCACAGGTGAGCAAAACGCGCACTCGCGCTAATCTCGTGGCCCGGCGGAAGATCCTTCGCCCGAAGCACGATCTCGATCCCCTGAATAGTTATAAAATATATCTGATCAAAATCATAATCCACCACACTGTACTTCACCACGGAAACCAACCGTTCCCGGAAACATATAATACTGTACAAATTAATCAACGAAATTCCCGAAATCTCCACTCGAAACCCTTGACTAAAAATTCGATACTCAAATCAACTCGAAAACCTCAAGGCGACGATCGAGGCGCGATTACAAGAAAAACGACATTAAAAACATTGAAATCCAAAAAGTCAACGGGTCGCCGGAGCTCCGGCGTTGACCGACGCCGCCGGCGCCGCTGGCAGCGTGCCGTCAACCGGAGAGTTTTCCCGGCGACCGAGCTGCCACAATGATCTTCTCAACAAGGCGAACAACCTTAATGAAGGAACCACCACCATCCAACCACCACCGTGGCCAAAAAATAGCTTGAAAGCCATGGTGGCTCAAACCGGCCGGAAAACTTCTCGAGCCGATTCCGGCGCCATCGCGCCACCACGTCCTCCCAAACCAAAAGGAAAATGATCCTGAGCTAAAACCCATCAAAACCCACCAAGTTTCATCGCCGGAAAACAACCGAAGCACCTCCCACCGTCGAAGCCGATTCCGGCCAAAAATCCCCAAATTTCAAACCATAATTTCTCCCTCAATTCTCAACCAAATGAAGCAATTCCATGTTCTAAACAGTTGCAAATGAAGAGAGGAATCGATTCATACCCAAATCGAAGCCGGAGATGGCCGGAAAATGGAAGTCGCCGGCGAGTCAAACGGTGGCCGGTTTTCTCCCCTCGGTCAAGGGGGTCAACGCCTCCTCCTTGGTCAAACGACGGTCAAACTTCCAAACAGTGCATTTTCGACAATTTTCGACTATTTCCGATATTTATACTCGCGCCTCGGGATGATCGACGGTCCAAAACGGATAACCATTACGATTCGGATAAACACGATTCGAACGGATAAACTCGTCGATAAACCGAAACTTCAAATAATCATATTATATTCCTCGGTTATGGGAAAAATCATCCGGAACCGCCCACGAGCTGGAAATCACGTGCACTATAACTCTCGAGAAGAGACTCAACTCAAATTCTCGGCCGATAATTAAGTCGTAAACGAAACCGGCAAACCACACAATTATCGATAAACCGCGATTACGCGCTAACTCGTGAATCATGCTGATTACTCTACTGATTCTGGTTCGGGTCGTCACATTAGACGTGTGACTAGCGACCGTCTTGCTCTTGACCAAGATGTCATCAATGTAGACTTTGACTATCGAGTTGTTCATGGCCCTCAATATATAGGTCGAACGACATAACCACGTAGAAGTAGATGCCCTTGTCCGTGGTGAACGTGGTGGCTTCTTGATCATCCAGGTGCATGTAAATTTGGTTGTAGCCTGAGTAAGCTTCTATAGTAGATAGAAGCTCATAGCCAGCTGGGGTGTCTACTAATTGGTCAATTCGCGGTAGGGGGAAGCTTTCCTTGGGGCATGCTTTATTGAGGTTGGTGTAATCAACACACATTCTCCAACTACCATTACTTTTCTCCACCATGACGGTGTTGGAAACCCAACGTAGATAGTGAACGGGCTTGATGAACTTCATTTGAAGCAGACGCTCCACCTCGACATTCATGGCTGCATAGTGCTCTGGAGAATAAGCGCTGTGCTTTTGCTTCATCATATTGGCGTTGGGTGTAATGCTCAGTTTGTGAGAAAACAAGCCAGTAGAGATACCGGGCATGTCCTCGTACGACCATATAAAGACGCCTTTAAACTCCCTGAGGAGGGTGGTTAAGTCATCCCGGACTGCCAAGTCCAGCTGGGCTCCGATCCGTACCTTGTGGTGGGGAGTGCTAGGACGATATCAATTTCTATGAGGGAGTCCCCTATGTCGACCGGCTTTAGGGAGTTTATGTGACGACCCGGACCAGAATCAACAGTGTGATCAGCTTACTTCATGAGTTACTGCGTAATCACAGATTTCCAACGGTTGTTTGAATCGCCAGGTTTGCTAACGACTAAATCATTGGCCGAGAATTGGAGCTGAGTCTCTTCTCGAGAGTCGTTGTACGCGAGATTTCAAGTTCGTGGGCGGTTCCGAATCATTATTTGGACGACCGAGGAATAAATTATGAATATTTGAAGTTTCGACGGAATCAGGTTAAATTAGTGGATTTCTTAACGACTAAATTACCGAACGAGAATTTGGTTTCGGATTCTTCACGGAAGTTGTTAAGAATTTAATTTCAAGCTCGTGGGAACTTCCAGAACATTATTCCGAGTTACGAGGATTATGTTGTGAATATTTCTGATTGTTGATTATTTAGTCGGTTTAAGAATGTGTTTGGGTTGAACAGTTGACTTTTTATCGGATTTGTCGATGTGTTTGACTTCAGGTGATAATTGAAGAATACGTCGAGTCGAGTTTGTTGCCGCGAGAATTATTGGAATCAGAGTTACGACGCGAGAGTTACGGATGTTTAAGTTTGTCGAAATATGTAATTATGGAAGTTTCTATTTTGGGAAAGCTATAAATAGTGAACTTGCCAATTTGGGAAAGTCAACATTTCATTTACTATGTTGACCGGTCAACTCGGTCAACTCGAGCTGAGGAGACGGTGCACGACGGTGACCGGCGGCCACGGCGGTGGCTCGCCGTCCGGCCACCTTAGGCCACGGGGCTTGTCTCTTCCGCTTCGCCTCGGCCTCTCGAGTCCATCTTCGGCCTCCCTCCACGGCGTGGCTCGCCGGAGGTGCTCGGTTTTCCGGCCAAAAGTTTGAAGAAATTGGGGGATTTCGGGTTCTTGAATTCCAGCCGAATTGAGCTAAACCAAGTACTGAGTTTTGAAGCCCTCATCTCCATGATTCTAACCATCTAGGTATGGAGTTCTAATTCGATTTGTGCTTGGAGAATTTTGGATTTGAAATTTTGGGAACAATTCGGTTTATCCCGAAATTGGACTAGTTAGAGTGTGAATTGGCCTTTGTTGCAGTTATGAAAGTTGCTCAGTGGTGATACACACTGGCTTCTCGGCTGATCCCCGAGTACGCTCCGGAGGGGACAGATATCCTGACCCGAGGCCTTTCAGGCTAGGAATCACGTGTGGGTGTAGGATCTCGTGATTCAGACTGTGCTATCGCGTTGAAGTCCATGAGTGATTCCGCGATATGATGATGCATGCTCTGTACGCGTGAGGAGTTAGAGTCTCCCTCGTGTACCCGGACGCGTGAGGAGTTATAGTCTCCCTCGTGTACCATTTCTTTATTTATTTATGCATTTAGACTCGCATATGTTTTTATAACATATATATTATGTGGTGAAAGACATTTATTTTCGTCCACTCACTCTAACAGTTTTCATGTCTTTCCCCTGGGTATTTCGGTTTCCGTGCCCAGTTTGCAGTTCGAACTCTGGTGTCGCACGTTGTGGTCGGAGGCATAGTGCTCGAGCTACCTTGTTTCTTCCAGTAGGTTTATTGTTCTACCTACTGTGGTATACTTATATGATTATACATTAGGGGTCGCTCTGAGTATTCTGTTGTATATATTATACGATTTTACTCCGGATTTCAGTAAAGTATAGATATATTTACTACTTTACATTATTGTTGATATATTGAGAAATCCGGATGGGATTGGTTGTGACGACCCAGAACAGAATCAGTATGAGAAATCAGCTTAATTCGCGAGTTAGCGTATCATCGTAGATTTCTGATAATGGATTTACTCGCCAGGTTTGTTAACGACTAAATTATTGGCCGAGAATTGGAGCTGGGTCTCTTCTCGAGAGTCGTTGTATGTGTGATTTCGAGTTCGTGGGCGGTTCTGGATCGTTATTTGGACGACCGAGGAATAAACTATGATTATTTGAAGTTTTGATATAATCGGTTTTATATGTTGGATTTCTTAACGACTAAATTACCGGACGAGAATTTGGTTTCGGCTTCTTCACGGAAGTTGTTTAGAATTTAATTTTAAGTTCGTGGGAACTTTCGTATCATTATTCCGAGTTGCGAGGATTTAGTTACGAATATTTACGATCGTGGATTATTTAATCGGATTATGTATGTGTTTGGGTTGAATAGTTGACTTTTTATTGGTTTGGCCGATGTGTTTGACTTCGGGTGATAATTCAAGAATACGTCGAGTCGAGTTTGTTGCCGCGAGAATTATCGAAATCAAAATTACGACGAGGAAGTTACGTGTGTTTGAAGTTTGTCGTAAATCTAATTTTGGAAGTTTCCTAAAATAGAAGGTATAAATAGTGGGTTGCCAAAATGGGAAAGTCAAACCTGGAATTAATTGTGCTTTGATCGAGTCAAGCTCGGTGGAGATGGGTGGCGCGACACCGTACGGCTCGCCGGTGGCGAGAGGCCGTCCGGCCACCTTTGAGCTTGGTTTTGGTCCCGTTCTCTTCGTCTCGGCCTCCTTGTTCCATTTCCGGCCACCCCTCACGGCGAGGGTGGCGGTGGAGAGGAGATTTTTCGGCCTAAAGTTGGAGGATTTTAAGTGAATTCGGGTTATGCTTTTTAGGCCGAATTGAGCTGCGATTTGGACTGGGTTTTGTAGCCCTCATCACCATGAAGCTACCATGTAAGTTTGGTGTTTCAATTCGATGTGTGCTTGGAGAATTTTGGATTTGAAATTTGTGTGTACATTCGGTTTTTCATGAAATTGACCTAGTTAGAGTGAGAATTGGCCTTCGATGCAGTTGACAAAGTTGTTCAGTGGGTGATTTTGAGTGGAATAGTGGTTGCTCCGCCGGGAAAATTTCAAGTAGGTGGTGGCGGCGGCGGCGGTCAACGGTCAACTTTGACTTTTTGGAGTTTCGACAAGTTGCATGTCATTTCACTCGAAATCGCGCCCCGATCGCAGTGGGGAGGTTCGTTTTTCGAGTTGAGCGTCCGAACTTACAGCGAGGTATTGAGGTATGATTTTCGGGTTTTCGACAGTTTGTCGTAATCGGATTTCGTGTTTCCGAGAACGGTGGTTTCTCGTGATTTGTTTTGAATTGTCGAATTATGATTTTGAGAAATGAACTTTGTGAATATTCAGGGGTTCGTGATCGTTCGTTTGGCGAGGGATTTTCCCCCGGATCACGGGTTAACGCGAACTGCGTTACGCTAGTCTGTGAGTGGACATTTCTTTTCACGGATTGTTTGCGAGTCTTTATACACGTTTTACGAACTTGAGCATGCATATGAGATTTCGATTTACATGAGCATGTGTTATACGATTATGCTTATACCAGTATATATATTACGTATATACACTTATATATTGTTTCATGCATTTGCATCGAACTATTTACGATTTGATTTACACAGAGTACAGTCCTTATATATGTTGTTGTATCGATATACCCGCATCCTGGCTGATCCCCGAGGATGTTTACCAGGGGATGCTGTGACTCCTGACCCGAGGCCTTTACCGGGGGGAGGCAGACCTTTGACCTGAGGCCCTTTCTGGCTAGAGTCACGTGTGGGCTTGGGACCCCGTGATTCTGACTGTACTAGCACGGATGTGTCCACGAGCGACCCCGTGAGATTTTATGCATGCTCTGTATGCGTGAGGAGTTAGAGTCTCCCTCGTGTACCATTTGATTATTTATACTTTCGACTCGCATATGTTTTTATAACATATATTACTTGGTGAAAGACATTTATTTTCGTCCACTCACTCTAACGATTTTCATGTCTTTCCCCTAGGCTTTTCGGTTTCCGTGCCCAGTTTGCAGTTCGGACTCTGGTGTCGCACGTCGTGGTCGGAGACATAGTGCTCGAGCTACCTTGTTTCTTCCAGTAGGCTTATTGTTCTACCTACTGTGGTATACGTATATGATTATACATTAGAGGTCACTCTGAGTATTCTGTTGTGTATACTATATGATTTTACTCCGAATTTCAGTAAAGTACAGATATATTTATTATTTACATTATTGTTGATATGTTGAGAAATCCGGATGGGATTGGTGCCCACAGTTTGATTTTTGTGGCATAGGATGAAGTGTATTTTCCGGGTGCAGGTAATGGTAATTCCGTGTTAGTAACGAAACTCTGCCGAAATTTTGATGGTTTTTATTGGTTCGTGTTTTCAGAAGGGGTTTGATTCCGGTTTAGGCAACTAAATCGGGGTTGGGTCCTTTCATTGGTGCCCACGGTTTGATTTTTGTGGCATAGGATGAAGTGTATTTTTCGCGTGCAGGTAATGGTAATTCCACGTTAGTAGCGAAACTCTGCCAAACTTTCTACGGTTTTTGTTGGTTCGTGTTTTCGAAAGGGTTTGATTCCGGTTTAGGGAGCTAAATCGGGGTTGGGTCCTTTCAGTTGATGTCGTCCCTTGGGTCATATGGTGTGGCCTCCATAGGGTTTTCCTGCATAACATCGTCAGTTTTTAACCCATTACCTCTTGACGAACGAGGTAACCGGTCTTAGGTCGACAGCAGGTCGCTCGATGCAGTCGTAGCCGCAGATCCTACTAGTGCCGTGGTCTTTAGAGAAATGCATGTAAAGCATATGACTGGCAATAATCACCTTCAGCTGCTTGATGGCTTTCCTGCCAAGTGAGATATTATAAGAGGAATAAATATCAACGATGAAAAAATCATTATAAACCTCCTTCTGTGGTGAGCCCGTGGAGCCCACACACAGACGTATGAAGTCACTACCCATAGGGTACACTACGTCACCTAAGAAACTCATGAGTGACTCGTTGTCTTGATTTAGCTTGTGATCAAGGCACTTAAGCTGCTTTTAGGCGTTATAGAACATGACGTTCGCCCCCGAGCTCAAGTCAATAAGGACACAACCGACCATGCATCTGTCCACCAGAGCGTCAATGATGAACGGGGCCTCCAATGGGGATGCACCGCATTTTTTTGTTTCTGAGAAGGTAATTGGGGCCCAAGAACAACGCTGAGCCTTGTTGCCTAAGCAAGAGGCTAAGGAGAATGTCTCTCGGGGGAGACTAGATGCTCGATGCTTGCCGCTGTAAATAGTGGCGATTTCATGCCGAGCGTCCACGAACACGACCTCCCTGGGAGCGCCCACTCTATACTCCGCTAGCTCGCCCTTGTCAAAAATCTTGAATGATCTTCTTGAGCTGGGCACATTCCTCGGTGTTGTGGGACTTAGTCTGGTGGAACTTACACCAGATGCCGTTATTCTTAAGTGGCCCCTTACGAACCTTGGGCTTGGGCAACATTATCAAGTGCTTGTTGTTGTTGAGAATTTCCTTCGGAGTAGCATTCTTCATTGTAAACACTCATTGGCCAGGGGAGATATGTTTTAGACTTCAGCATTTCCACCATCAATTCCATGACCGCGTCATAACCCAGGTTCTCTCAGTGAACAAGTTTTTCCTTGAAACTCGAAGGTAGTAGGCCATCAATGAGTTCAAGTAGGGCACTCTCTTTGTCCAGGCTCCGGCACAGCTGAGCGACGGATTAGAAATGAGTAATATAAGAAGAGATAGACTCGGTCGGGCCTTAGTGGATAGCATGGATGGAATGCGTAGTATGGTGGTGTCCCTGGAGGTGATACTGTTGTAAGAAGGCTTCGGTGAAATCATGGAAGGTGTTGATAGAACCTGGGTTTAGCTTGAAATACCAGTTGAGCGTGTCTCCTGTGAGAGATTCTAGGAACAAATAGCGAAGGGTGGCGTCATTATGCCTGTGCCATGCGGTAGCAAGGAAGCAGTCAAGGTGAGTCCCTGGGTCTCCGTGTCCATTGTAGCGGTAGTCCTTCCACGTCTATGCTTGATCGTCACATCAGACACTGGTGATGACGACTGAGAATGGGGTGGACCGTGGGGTGTAAGGGACGTGTGGGACTGTGTGCCACTGATGTCGGACCTCACCCTCTAGTTTTGCTAGACACGCCAGAATTTGTTCCGTGGTTGGCACGAGCGATGTAGGGTGTCAATGCGAGGTGGAGAACCGTGCAGGTATCGGTTCTAAAGTTCGGCAGTCATGTGTAGGAAATTACACCGATCTTCCCTATGGCCAAGTTCTATATGCTGAGCCTGAATTTCAGCTAGCTACTTTTTGAGTTGTTCATTTTGTCGATGAGAGACGTCGCGGTTGGCTCTGAGTGACACGATCTGTGCCAAGATATGGGCATGGTCGCTTTGGGGGGTGAGTTCCTCCACGCGATCGGAGGCACCGAAAGTAGCATGGTCGGTGTCAACCGTGGCTCTAGTCGGATCCCCTGGGGCGGTCATGCTCGTAAAGAGGTCAGTGAGCAGCGGCTCAACGCCATCGAGATGTTGGTAGGCTGGTGTGACAAGGTCAGATATGGGGGGGGGGATGTCAAGCATGACCTCATGCCGTGATAAGATGAAGAAAAAGGGAAGGGCTTTAATTTTTGTTGTGGGTGGTTCAAAAAATTATTAACTGCTAGATGATGCCAATTGTTTCTACTAAACTCCGTAATGGTCTGTGGGTAGAAGTGTAATAGTTTGATACTATGATTGGGCATAGCGTTCATTATCGAGGGGCTAGAATGCTGTCCTATTTCTTGCAAAACACTAAACTCTTGGGTAAGAGGTCAAGATAGGATTGACACGCCTTCAATGCTCCGATGCCTAAGTCAAAAGATGTTTAACCAAGAATGGAATTGAATAGTAGAGTCCAAGATGTCTTACCTTGGGTGTGGAATAAATACTTCCTTTTATAGGCAATTGAGGGAGGCAACTCCTGTAGGTTTTTGATGTGGGATTGGATGACATCTCCCTTTTAGTACAAGTTGACATAAGAACAAGGGCTGGTCTGGCATTTGGCGGCCTTGCCCTGATGGGTTGGTCGACTGACACACAGAGCGGCTCTTGGCGTGACGCGCGTGCAGCGTCTGTACGCTGGGTGCAGTGACGGGTTTGCCCCTGTTAGCTTCTAGAGTACGTCATTTTTGGCATTCCTTTCGTATTGTTGCAGAATGAGGCTATCTCTTCTTGGAGTTAGCACGTGGTGTATTAACACATCTTATCTCAAGTGTCAATATACTCCCTATCCTACTAAATGATTTTAACCAAAAACTCAAAAATCACACTCTTAAATACTAGGATTACATGTTTGTTCTTTGAAAATGTAGGCATACATATACAGCACAAATGCTGCATATACCATCCACCTGATAAACTTCAACTTCCAATCACATGACAATCAAATCCCATTTGAATATATTTTAGAACATAAATTTAACCAAAATTGCAATATACGGAATCTGAAACTGAAATTCATTAATTTTAATTAATAATCAAAAGTTTACATAAATGCAAAAAAAATTGAAAAATAACCAAAACAATAAGAACTACATCTGAAAATCAAAATATCTTTACACTTTGAATGCTCCTACTAACCATAACAATCTAGACTATCTAAAACTCCTTGTTCCGAGCATGAGTCTTAAACACCCCAACTGCCAAAGCCTTGGTGAAAGGATCTGCTAATTGATCTTCAATGTCAATATTCAGTATATCAATTTCTCCATCCTTGACCCTTTTCTTGATGCTGTAAAATTTCAAGTCTAAATGCTTAGAATTAGGTGACCTCTTACTCTTCTTGCTGAAGAACACAACTCTTACTCTTCATTGTAACAATACAATATTAGCCTTTTTGAAACTACAGAATTTAAGACTTTGGTCTCTATCATAAAATTCCTGATCTATAGTCCCTCACACATACACTCATACAATGCTATGACTTATGCATGCATTGTTGACGTTGCAGTTAAACCTTGCTTCATTGTTTTCCAAACCACTACCCTACCATCCAATATAAACACATAACCACAAGTGGACTTAGTAGATCTAGGATAACTCCCAGCAAAATCTGAATCAGCATAACCCTCTAAATTAAGTGCTTTACTCTCCTGTATACAAGCATATGATGCTTGGTTCTCTGCAAATATCTCAAAACCTTCTTTCCTGCATTCCAGTATATAATATCTGGATTGGTTTGAAACATTGAAAGAACGCCTACTGCAAAGGATAAATCAGGTCTTATGCACACCTGAGCATACATCAAGCTCCCTAGTAACTTAGCATATAGTTTTGACTTCATATCTGCTACCTGTGCAACTTTTAAGAAGTTTATTTTTGGTTAACTTATCACCTTTAAGACATACGCTGCACAAGTCTCCATACCAAATCTTTTTAGAATTTTGAAGACATAAGCTTGTTGAGATAAACCTAAAAGTCCTTGAGTTCTATCTCTTTTAATCTCAATTCCCAAAACAAAAAATGCTTCCTCCAAATCTTTCATATCAAATTGCTTTGATAGAAAGATTTTAGTATCTTTTAAAAGCTTCATGTTGCTGGATGCTAACAGAATGTCATCAGCATGTAAAATTAAGAAGATAAAACTTCCTCCCATTGTTTTGTGATAGACACACTCATCCACAATATTTCCAGTGAAACCAAACTTAGAAATTACTGAATTAAACTTCCTATACCACTGTCTTGATGCCTATTTTAAATCATATATAGATTTATTAAGTTTAAAGAACAAATTTTCTTGTCCTGCCTCTACAAAACCATCTGGCTGGTTCATGAAAATGGTCTCCTCTATCTCTCCATTAAGAAAAGTTGTCTTAACTTCCATTTGGTGTAGCTCCATATCAAAATTGAGCCACTAAAGCCATTATTATCCTAAATGAATCTTTTGTAGACACATGTGAGAAAGTTTATATAAAAGCCTTCTTTCTGAGTAAAACCCTTAGCTACAAGCCTAGATTTAAACCTTTCTATATTTTCATTTACATCTCATTTAGTTTTAAATACCCACTTGCAACCTATTGCCTTTTGTTCTTTATTAGGCTCAACTAATTCCCAAACATCATTTTTACTTTTGGAGTCAATTTCTGCTTCCATGGCTTTCCTCTAATTTCCACGATCACTACCTTTAATGGCTTCAATAAAGGTAAATGGATCAGTGTCTTCCTTTAGTGCCTTCTCAATTTCTTGAGAAAACACTAAATAATCACTCTTGCCTCTAAACGTGGGAACTTTTTCTCTCACAGGCCTTTTAGGAGGTAAAATTAGTTGTGGTTCTATGGCATTTAAAATTTCTGTATTACCTGCATTCTCTAAATATTTTGCAGAAACTTGAACTTCTGCAATATTTAAAGTGTCAGGTATTGGTTGATCAAAAATTGTAACTACTTCCCCCAAACTATTAGTTTCTTGTATGATTGGTGTTTCTGAAGTCATATCAATTACTTGTGGGAATGTGTGAAAGGATCCGACCCCGATTCAGTTACCTAAACCGGAATCGAACCCCTTCTGAAAATACGAACCAACAAAAAATTTTCAAAATTTCGGCAGAGTTTCGTTACTAACGTGGAATTACCATAACCTGCACCCAGAAAATAACACTTCATCCTATGCCACAAAAGCCAAACCGTGGGTACCGATCCCAACCGGATTTCTCAACATCATATAATCAATAACAATAAACAAACTGTACTATGTATATATGTATATCCGAGAAAATCCGTATAAACAAGTATCAGAATGTATCAGAGCGACCTCTAAAGTAAAACATATACAATATACACATCAGTAGGCGAAACAAGAACCTACTGGAAAGTACAGGTAACTCTGATCACTGGCCTCCAAACCGCGACGTGAAAACACCAAACCTGAACTGCAATTGGGCACAGAAACCGAAAAGCCCAGTGGAAAGACAATAAACACGTTAGAGTGAGTGGACAAAAATAAATGTCTTTCACCAAGTAATATATATATACGTATAAAATCATATGCGAGTCGAATGCACGAAAATCAAATGATACGTGAGGAGACATCAGCTACCACTCACGTACAGAGCATGCAACGTAAATGTATCACGGAATCTCTCATGGACTACCACGCGATAGCACAGTCTGAACCACGGGATCCCAGACCCACACGTGATTCCTAGCCAGAAAGGCCTCGGGTCAGGATATCTGTCCTTCCCAGAGCGTACTCGGGGATCAGCCGAGAAGCCAATGTGTATCGATACCACAACATATACTGAGACTGTACTCTGTGTAAACCAAATCATAAATCTTTTCTATGCACATGCTTAAAACATAATATATATATATACATGTATACTCGTATACGTATATTCGTATATGCATAATCGTAAAACACATGCTCGTAAAATCATAATCATTCCGCATGCTCAAGTTCGTAAATCATTTATAAAAGACTCGCAATCAATCTGTGAAAAGAAATGTCCACTCACAGACTCGCGAAATGCGCACTCGCGCTAAACTCGTGGTCTGGCGGAAGATCCATCGCCTGAAGCACGATCACGATCCAGATCTCGATCTCGATCTCCTGAATATTCACAAAAACATAATTGATCAAAATCATAGTTCTCAACACTGTACTGATGCACGGAAACCAACAGCTCCCGGAAATACGAAATGCAGTACAAAATGAATTACGGAAATCCTGAAATCCCCACTCGAAACCTCGACTGAAAATCGGCTAACCAAATCAACCCGAAAACCTCTACACGATAACCAAGGCACTATTACGAGAAACATGACATTAAAATTGTCGAAATCTGAAAAGTTGACTTTTCCTCGCCGGAGGGCCGCCGTTGACCGCCGCCGTCGGCGGCGGCGCGCCGTCAACGGAGACTTTCTCCGACGGAAAATCTCCAGATCGCACGAGCTCTACAAGCCCCATCTTTTCCTTCACTAACACAAAGCCCAAAACAGCACGAAACCTTGCCAATTCCAACATGAACAGATCGGAGCCCAGTTTTCCGGTGACCCACACGGTCCTCAACAAAACTCAACCATACTTACAATTAAACATACCACTAGACTCAGAGTAACTAGGGGAGTCTTTCCCCCCAAACAACCACCCTCAAAGCCCGCCGGAAAACGGCCAACCGTCACCGGCGACGAAACCTAACTCGGCTCAACTCGGGTTACATCAAAACGGAATCATTTCAACCCAAACCAAGTTCCATCACACTCAAAATCAAACAAGGAAACTGATTATACCTTTCTCGAAGCCAAAGGTGGCCGGAAAACAGGTCGCCGAACGGTCAACCAAATCGGGAAACTTTTCCCCCTCGGGTCAACGGGTCAGCTTTCCAATTTTGGAAAGTCAAGGTAAGTCAACGTTAGTGAAAGTCCAGAATGAAGTTTTCGACTAATTCACGACTATTTCGATATTTATACTCATCCTCGAGTCGATCGACGGTCCAAAACAAATATACGAAATAATTCAGATAACGAAACAATCGGATAAACTCGTCGGAACTCGAAACTTCAAATATTCATAAAATATTCCTCGGTTATCGGAAAAATCTTCCGGAACCGCCTACAAGCCCGAAATCACGTACTCTACAATTTCCGTGAAGACACCCAACTCAAATTCTCGACCGAAAACAAAGTTACGAATCGAATCGGCAAACCACAATTATGACGATAAACTGCGACTAAACTCAATCTCGAGAATCGTGCCGAATATACATCAGATTCTGGTTCGGGTCGTCACAATGTGTTGATGTTATTAGGAATTTTTGTATTTCTTAAGTCATCATCAGCATGTTCTCTTTCAATGAATTCCAGAGATAAATGTTCTGGATTTATATTGCATGCCGATTCTCCTATAATTTCTTACTTGATTAGTCTCAAAGACTCTAGGTAAATGTTTAGCTGAATAGAGTTTATAACCCATAGACTTATCATAATATCCTATGAAATGACAACTTATAGACCTTAAATCTAATTTTTCCAAGTTAGGATTATGAATCCTAGCTTCTGTAGCACACCCCGAAACATGACAATGATGTAGGCTAGGCTTTCTTTTACACCACAGTTCATATGGTGCCCTACCTGATGATTTTTGTGAGAGACCTATTGAAAATGTAATTTGTAGTCCTTAATGCCTCACCCCACAAAAATCTAGGCAAGCCTGAACTACATATCATACTCCAAACCATGTTTAGTAATGTCATATCTTTCCTTTCTGTATCACCTTTGCTGAGGGTTATATGGTGTTGTGTACTGAGCCCTTATGCCATACTCTTGAAGACATAAGGAAAAAGACCCCATCTGTTGGCCATTCTCAGTAAACCTTCCATTAAACTCTTCCCCTGTATCAGATTTCACCATTTTTATTTTCAAGTCTAATTGAAGCTCAACTTCATTCTTGAAAATTTTATAGTATTCTAAAGATTGAGATTTCTCTGATAAGAGGTATACATGGAAGTATTAGGAAAAATCATTTCTGAATGTTATGAAATAAATGTTTCCACATATGGTTTGAGTTCTAAATGGTCCACATATATGTGTATTATGGATTAATTCCAGCAATTGCTTCCTTCTATGAGCACCTTTCCTTTTCAAGTTTGTCCTTTTTCCTTTGTAACATTCAACACAATCTTTTAGGTCACTAAAATCTAATTCTGGTAACATTCCATTCTTTACTAAAGTTTTTAATTTTCATGCTGAGATGTGACATAATCTTCTATGCCATAGAATAGCAGACTTATCGTTAAACATGGTTCTTTTTACTCATGTGATAGTATCAGTAACAGATGCATTTGTGGTTTCAATACAGAAAACTTCTTGCGATGATATATTGCAATTGAATTGTAAATAACCATTCACACGTTTTTCAGAACCAATGCACAATTAAATTCTAAAAGTATTTATTCCTTTATTGTCATACAAGAAATTGAAACCACTCTCAACTAAAAGATCAAAAGGAACCAAATTCCTCTTCATAGAGGGAATGTAGTGTAGATTCACTACAAGAAAAATGGTCTTAGCCATCAGTTCTAAGACATCGGTCAGAAAAAATAATGATGTAAAATGGTTATTTTAACATCAAATTGTGAAAAAGCGATGTCTTTGTGTAATATAGACATTACTTTACATACTCGACAAATGTCTATAGTCTTATCTTAAAATTGAAAAAAAGGCGGAAATGACCAAGTTAAAATTTGGGGAATGCGGGAACCTAAATTACCATACGTGCTCAAACTTAGTCCACACTTGGTCATAATTTCTAGTCAGAATTGCATGCTCTAACTCTCACTCTTAGCTCCTCGATTCCTCACTTCCTAAGAAATTCATCTCTCACACTTTGTTGCGAGACCTCACTGCTCGCCGATCTGATCGATGGTGCTGTTCGTTGGTCTAACGAGGTCAGTCTTACCTCGTATCTCTCCTCTAACCTTGACCCTCACTGTCTCACCTCACCGCTCATCGCTATCACCGCTCCCTATCACTTTGACGTTTCACGAAGGTCAAAAGTCAAGCCCTATCTTCCCTCCGGCGCCGCCCTTTGCATCTCTCTGATCTCCGTTTTCTGCTAACAAATTTCATCTACTTCTCTTCTGCTTATCGCATAGCTTCAATTTTGCTACTTATCAGTGTAGGGTTTACTTTGTCTTTTATAATTAGTTCAAAGCTGGGATACAAACATTGGGGATTTGATGATTGAAGTTATTTTGGCTGTTAAGTGGTTGGATTTATGCTTAGTTACTGAGAAAAGAACAAGTCTTATATTGGAGAAATTTGTTATTTAGTATGATCCCAAGTAATTAGCAGATGATTTCAGCTTACTTTTGGAGTTGGTTTCTTGCAACTAGATTGGGTTTTTTATCTGAGAGTTTTTCTTATGCAGCAAGTGGTAATTGAGGAGTTTAGAAATGGATTAAAGGATTCTTTCCAGAGCTTGGAGTAGAGGAGTATTCCCACTTTACGCTTGCATAAGTCAGGTTAGCAAAGTTAATAATCTCTTGCTGGTTTATAATTTACTTAGATATGATTGTTAGTTTGTGTGTGAAGTGCATGAATTTCTAGTAATTTGTTTTTTGTTGATGTCTTGTTTGAAATATAAAATGTCATAGTTGTTTGATTTTCTATTATGAATTAATTTCAGTTATGGATAAATCTTTGACAAAGAGATGGTTGGGAAAGATATTACGGTAATGTTTTATTGTTTTCTTGCTGCTTGGTTAATATTCAGTACATTCATTTTACAATGTCATGGTTATTTTATTTTTTGGTGGTGCATATGATACATTCAATGTGGCCCCTAAAAGCAAGAAGGACTTGATGATTTCTGCTGGTGTGAAATGAAGACAATTTAAGACTGATTTATTTACCAAGCATGTTCTGCCATACTTGGGAAAAAAGAAAAAAACTGAGAAAGCCACCAAAGATGTATGATTTTGTTGGGTTACAGGCATGAAAAGAATTTATGAAATTGAGGAGTGCACCTATATGGTAGGTCAATTGTTTGGATTCACACTTAAATACATGCATATGTACTTTGCCGATTTATGCAATTATCGTCTTTAAATGCTTTAATGCGTGAACTTCATCAAAAACAAAGTGAGAAAGTGAAGAGAAGATGTCATCACAAACTATCATGAAAGGGTTATATTGAACGAGAAGAGCACTTTGTAGGTCGAATTTATTGGTGCACTGCTTTATTGGTGAACTGATTTACTTGGCAGACCCTAATTAGATGCCATTTGTCAATCATTAAATGCACTGCTTTAGTATGCTATTTTTTGATACACAGAGACAATCTTGGCCGGAAGGAGAGGTTATTGATTGGGATGTTTAGTGGAAGAAAGCCTGTTTACTTCTGGATGGAAAAATGGATGAGGAAGCAGCAACTATTGCAACTAAAATTGTAAGTGAACCTACTGCATGATTAATGTCTACCTAGGAAAGTCTAGATAAGTAAGACTATATCTGTAAGTAGTATGTATTTTTTAGTAGTCTACATTTGTCCTCATTGTATTAGGATGAATTGTTGGAGTTGAAGAGCAAGGGGGAGCTTGAAGTATCAGGGATGAATGATGTGTTGACACAAGCATTACAAACTCCTGAGCATAATGGTAGAGTCAGGATTGTTGGAGGAAACGTGCCTCTGACCAAGTACTTCAACCTTCTGAAGCAGGCTAGAGTTAGAGTTACCATGGTTGAATTAATGGCTCATGATAGAGAACGTCAACGAGAGCTAGAGGATATAAAGAAGAGCATGTTTGAACAAGCAATAAAAATTGAAGAGATGTTCATGAAGAAAATTGCTGAATTAGAAGCAATGATTGATGGAAGGATTGATGAAGATGATCTACAAACATCGATATTAGACAAAAGTAGTGCAACAATATTCACCAAAGAATCCTTCAAAGTGGATGCAATTGAGGACTTCAACAAACAATATACTTTGGATGTCTGCGTACCTGTTGATCCTCCCCCACCAAATAAAGCGCGTATCATTATGTTGGCATGCTTTTTGTTGCTCTAATGCTGGTTGTTGTTGTTATTTTTGTACTTTGGTGTGATATACTACTGTTTTATTCTTTGTGCACATGGTTTTTGCTTTGGATGTCTTGAGTTGTGAGTTAGTAGGGGATACTATCACAAATATCATTGCCTTTGGTATTTTAATCAAAGAAGAGAGTATGAATAAGATGATACATGGAGTACCACTGCAAGATGGATGTGTTAGGGTATCGGTGGATGGTGCTTTAAAAGAAGATGCATTACTTCCTATCCCTGTAAAGAATGCAACAGAATTGGTTAATGATGATGTTGGTTCTTATGTTCAACGGATAGTGGACCTTGTTATTTCTACTTCACCTTCATCAAAGATAATGCAGCATATACTCTTTTTTTTATTGATAATGCACCATATACTTTGTTGCTTGATGTTTGATATGTTTTCAAATTAATGAAGATATATATATTTCAAATTTATGCCTTAACATAGAGCTTTAAAGCATCAAGGAAAGAAGAAAGCCAATCTAAAACCACAAGTTGTGATGCATCATATGGTTCCAAAGCGTTGCAAGTTGTTATATAAACATGCCAAGATTGCCATGGAACATTCTGGTGTAGCCATCACCATAGTGTTAAATGATAAGATTTTTAGTGTAGAGAAACAGCTCTATGTCTTGACAGAGAATGTGACTGATCTGTTAGAAATGAAGTGGATTGGCTAAGGAGTCATGATAGCGTACATCGCGTAATCACCTTGACACTTGGTTCAAATTATTAACTTATTATGCCAAGTCTCAGAATTTTAATCCAAATGCTTTTGTTGCAGGCACCTGCATGAAGTGATTAGTGAAAGAGAAGATGAGTTGGATCTGTTTGGATTTATTGATCCTACCCAAACATTTGAAGGTGAGAAATCAAAAAACTTTCAAAGCTACTTAGTTAAACGGTTGAAAAACGGAAATGTTAACCGTATCATGTTTATGCCGTACAATACAAAGTGAGTATTCATTTGATATAATCAACTCATTTTTCTTTTAACTATTATGTCTGTTGAATCTTACCTATATCAGAGTTTATAAGTGATATGTACTATTTGCCATTAATTATGTGTAGCAAACATTGGATTCTGACTATTATTTAGGAGAATGAAATTTTCATCTTGGACTCTATGCCAAGACCAACCCACTTCACAAAGTGGGAGAAGACTGTGTTAGAGTAAGCAATGGATTGTTATTTATTTTTTGTATGTAACTATGCATACGTTTCATTAGTTTTGCTGCATATTGAATGACTTAATCTTTTGTTGTACTTGTAGGGCTGTAAAAACGTTTAATGTTGAAACTGGAAGAGGTAACAAAATGCCAACAGTAAAAAGACTTGTTGTAAGTTATGGATTTGTGGTTGATTGAATTAGTATAATGGATGCAATTATGTTATGTGATTCTAAATCTATATTGTGAATTTATAAGGCATCCCTAAACAACCTGGAGGAGTTGAGTGTGAGTATTATGTTATGCGGTATATGAGAGGCATCATAAATGATGAAACTCTTGGTTTTGCAGATAAGGTATCGGTAGTTGCAAACTAATTCATTTTAATTTTATTTGGAAAGTTTCTGATGATGGCTTATAGATATATGTCTATATATACATTTGTAGTGGACATCAAGGATTCATAGAGAATATACTCAAGAAGAACTTGACGAGGTGCGATTTGAAGTTGGGGACTTCATTTCCGGTTTGATATAGATCGACACTGATTCTGGAATGAGAACCATTTTGTGAACATGGGAATGTAATCTGCAACAGGAAATTACTCTTTTGTTTAAGCTTGGGGAAAAATGTAATGGCTAGGTAGCTACTGACTTTAAAATGCATGTATTAGGTTGTTGTACATGTTAACCATCAGGAAAATCTTTTGATTAAGCTAGGGGAGGAATGTAATGTCTAGCTACTGACTTTAATATGTGAGACATATATATATATGCACGTAATGGCTTCTGACTCAATGGTAGTTTCTTATACTTCAGTTTGAATATGCAATGAAATAGCAATTTCTTAATTAGCTTCAACTAGATGTGTATGAAGGCATTGAACAACTATTTGATAAAAATAACCGATGTCTAAAACTGATATATACATCATACATACCCAATAAAACTGATGTTAATTAAAGTAATACACATCAGTTCGGAGCATAATAAACAATGTCAAAACAAAATTTTACATCAGTATATGAAATAAAAAGAATGTCTATGAATATCACCAACATCGGTTTCTGGGAGAAGAATGACGTATAAGAGCTACTTACACATCAGTTCATGCAAATTAACTGATGTCTTAGAGATACTAACACATCAGTGTTTCTTAGAAATCGATGTTAGATTAGAAAATTTGTTGTAGGACTGTGATTCCATTAACCATAAAATCCAAATACATGTTGTTTTGACGATATATAGACAAACAAGAAGATGACAAATACAAGGGCTAGTACATCGGTTTTGGTAAAATAAGCGATGTCTTATAAATAAATAGAAATCGGTCTGGCTATTGATGTCTATTTTTTTTGACAATAGACATCGCCCACATAGCCATCGGTTTGGAAATTTTTAGACATCTGTGACGACCCGAACCAGAATCTGATGCATATTCGGCACGATTCTCGAGATTGAGTTTAGTCGCAATTTATCGTCGTAATTGTGGTTTGCCGATTCGATTCGCGACTTTGTTTTCGGTCGAGAATTTGAGTTAGGTGTCTTCACGGGAATTGTAGAGTACGTGATTTCGAGCTTGTGGCCGGTTCCGGAAGATTTTTCCGATACCCGAGGAATATTTTATGATTATTTGAAGTCTCGGTATCCGACGAGTTTATCCGATTGTTTCGAGCTTATCCGAATCATTTCGTATATTCGCTTTGGACCGTCGATCGACCCGAGGCTCGAGTATAAATAGCGGAATAGTCGAGAATTAGTCGTAAAACATTGTTTTTCGTTGACCAGACGTTGACTTTCTATATTTGGCAAGTTGACTACTTTGACCGAGGAGGAAGTTTCCCGTTTGGGAGTTGCCGTCCGACCACCATTTTCCGGCCACCATCGGCCATGGAACAGGTATAGCTAGCTTCTCCTCTTAATTCCGAGTTGAATGATGCATGAGTTTGGGAAAATTGGTGGTGTTTTGGGGATGAACCATTGGAGGCCGATTCGAGCTACTCGCCGGTGACGGGGAGCTGTGCTCCGGTGAGATTTGGAGGTGTTGAGGTTGGGGCTTAAACTCGCCTTAGCCTATAGTTGCTTGTGATGTGAGGAATTTGGAGCGAGAGGGTGTTTTCCGGCGAACCCGTGGTGGTTGCCGGAGGGTTTTTGCCGTACGGTTCGAGCCGGATTTGGAGGGGTTGTGGTCCGAATTGGACGATGATGTAGAAGAGAAAAAGTCTTAGCTCGAGGAGATCTTGAAATCTGGAAGGTTTCGCCGTGAAACTCCACGGTTGACGGCGCGCTGCCGGCGGCGGCGGCGGTCAACGGCGGAGCTCCGGCCAAAAGTTGACTTTTTGGATTTTGATGTAAATAGTGTTGTTTTTCTCGAAATCACGCCCTGATCGTCGTCCAGAGGTTTTTAGGTCGATTTGATTAGCCGATTTTCAGTCGAGGTTTCGAGTGGGGATTTCGGGGTTTCCGTAATTCATTTTGTATTGCATTTCGTATATCCGGGAACGGTTGGTTTCCATGCATCCGTACAGTGTTGTGGATTACGATATTGATCAGTTGTGTTTTATGAATATATTCAGGGGATCGAGATCGAGATCGAGATCGTGATCGTTCTTCAGGCGAGGGATCTTCCGCCGGACCACGAGATTAGCGCGAGTGCGCGTTTTGCTCACCTGTGAGTGGACAATTTCTTTTCACGGAATTCTTGCGAGTCTTTTATATGATTTTCGAACTTGAGCATGCGTATTGAGATTACGGATTACATGAGCATGTGTTTTACGATTATACGATATACTTATACGAATATACGTATACGAGTATACATACATACATATATGCTGTTTCATGCATTTGCATCGAAATGTTTGTGATTTAGTTTACACAGAGTACAGTCGTATTATATTGTTGTATCGATACACTCGCATCCCGGCTGATCCCCGAGGATGTGTACCGGGGGAGGCTGTGACTCCTGACCCGTGACCTGTACCGGGGGGAGGCAGACCTCTGACCTGAGGCCTTTCTGGCTAGAATCGCGTGGAAGTCTGGGACTCCGTGATTCTGACTGTACTAGCACGGTGTGTGTCCATGAGTGACCCCGTGAGATTTTTACTTGCATGCTCAGTACGCTGGAGGATTATGGTTTTACCTCGTGTACTTGCTATATTTTATTTACCTGGACTCGCATATGTTATTTTAACATATATATCAACTGGTGAAAGACATTTATTTTCGTCCACTCACTCTAACGTGTTTATTGTCTTTCCCCTGGGCTTTTCGATTTCCGTGCCCAGTTTTTCAGTTCAGGTTTGGTGTTTCACGTCGCGGTTTGGAGGCTAGTGATCAGAGTCACCTGTGTTTTCCAGTAGGTTCTTGTTTCGCCTACTGATGTACATATTGTATATGTTTTACTCTAGAGGTCGCTCTGATACATTCTGATACATGTTTATGCGGATTTTCACGAATATATTATATATAGTACAGTACTGTTTACTGTTTATGATTCATATATTGATGTTGAGATATCCGGATGGGATTGGTGCCCACGGTTTGCTTTTTGTGGTATAGGATTAAGTGTTAATTTCTGGGTGCAGGTTATGGTAATTCCACGCTAGTAACGAAACTCTACCGGAATTTTGAAAATTTTTTGTTGGTTCGTATTTTCGAAAGGGTTTGATTCCGGTTTAGGTAACTGAATCGGGATTGGGTCCTTTCAGCTTGGTATCAGAGCATTAGGTTGTCAGATTCTGTAGACTCTTGTAGTTGTGACGCTTAGGGTATTTGAGTTGATACAGCATGACTGGAGTGATGACCCGACTGGCCAGCGGTACTCATCAATACTTCGGGTGTTGTGTGTCCTCAAATATCTGCGGTTTCATGATTACGTTCTTTCTGCTGGTACCTAATGCTTGTCTTGTATCAGTAGGATGCCTCCTCGACGTGGTCCCCGTGTTGATCGGGATGATGATCCTGATGAGGATTGTCGAACGCGCGACTTGCTTATGAGAGTGCTGCGTTTGGAAGAGCGTTTTGACCCTGTGGTCAAGGCTCGCACAGCTGGTGCTACTGTGTTTTCGGGTTCAGTTGATCCAGAGATATGCGAGGCATGGTTGGTTCAGATTGAACGTGTTTGTGAGTGTCTGCAGTTTACACCTGAGCAGATGACAGTAGCCGCAGTTGGTTTACTTGAGGGTGATGCATATTTTTGGTGGGTTAGCACCGACAGAGTTCCTGCAGATACTTCATGGACATTGTTTCGTGATTTGTTTATGCGGAGGTACTTCAATCAGGCTACCCAGCAGCGCAAGTACGAGGAGTTCACAAACTTGAGGCAGGGCAGTTTATCTGTACTTGAGTATCGGGATCGGTTTACCCGTTTGACTCATTTTGCGCGGGATATGATGGCTACAGAGGAAGCCAAGTGTCGTAGGTTCGAGCTGGGATTGAATCTGAATATCAAGGCGACATTGACTACGATGCCTCGGAACAACTTTGATGAGTTTGTCAGTGCTGCACTCCGAGGTGAGGACATTGAGCAGGAGAGACAGCGGCAGAGGTACCAGCCGAGACAGTTGGAGGAGGGCGGACCGAGTCAGGGGCCTTCAAAGAGGCAGAGTTCTGATACTTCTGGTTCAGCTTCATCCTCAGGCGGTGGGTCATATCGACCACCAGCTAGTGTATCTAGACGGAGGTTGGGGTGGAGGAGAGATCGACCGCAGCGACCACAGGCTAGTGGGAGTTCCAGCGGTTCTAGTTATCCGCGGCGTACTGGTGGCACGTTTGCTGTACCGCGGGAGTACCCATTGTGCAATTTCTGCAACAGGCATCACTTGGGACCGTGTCAGCGAGGCCCTGTCACTTGTTTCCGTTGTGGCCAGGTGGGTCACTATGCGAGGGAGTGTCCTCAGTTGTATGGCGGTGATGGACAGGCAGCCCAGAGTTCCGGAGTTGAGCGAGGTGCTACTACTGGAGCTCGACCAGCACAGTTTGCAGGTCAGGGCAGACAGCAGGGACAGCCTCAGCGAGGACGACCAACCGGACAGGCGAGAGTGCATGCTATGACTCTACGTGAGGGCAGAGCATCACCGGAGGTCGTTATCGGTACGTTACATGCTTTTGGTATTCCAGCAGTTGCATTGTTAGATCCAGGCGCTACACATTCATTCATATCATTTAGACTGTCATCATTGGCTACGGTACCTGCATCTCCACTTCCGGGGTTGTGGATAGTGTTGTATCCGTCAGGTGAGGTTGTGAGCATCGGTTGGGATTACCGGGATTGTGAGGTATTTGTTGATGGCCATGGATTAGCCGCTGATCTGTTGTTGCTTGACATTATGGATTTTGATCTGATCTTGGGTATGGACTTCTTGGAGTCACACTGGGCCATGTTAGATTGCCACAGGAAGGAGGTCGCGTTTCGTCGACCAGGGTTACCCGAGATACTATTCCGTGGCGAGAAGAACACTTCACTACCGTGTTTGATTTCCGCGATGAGGGCGGATCGGTTGATGAAGAAGGGTTGTGTTGCTTACTTAGCCCATGTTGTGGATACTACAGCTGTTGTGCCGGATCTTGGCAGTATTGAGGTTGTGTCTGAGTTTCCGGATGTGTTTCCAGCAGAATTACCTGGCATACCCCCTGTGCGGGAGATTGATTTTACCATTGAGTTGTTGCCGGGTACTGGACCGATTTCCCAGACACTGTACCGGATGGCTCCTGCAGAACTGAAGGAGTTGCAGATCCAGCTTCAGGAGTTGTTAGAGAAGGGATTCATTCGACCGAGTGTTTCTCCGTGGGGTGCTCCAGTGTTGTTTGTGCGGAAGAAGGATGGGTCCATGCGTTTGTGCATTGACTATCGGAAGCTGAATCAGGTTACAGTGAGGAACAAGTATCCGTTGCTGCGGATTGATGACTTGTTCGATCAGCTGAAGGGAGCAGCAGTCTTTTCGAAGATTGACCTTCGATCCGGATATCACCAGTTGAGGATCCGAGACTCAGATGTAGCCAGGACAGCTTTCAGGACGCGGTATGGGCACTATGAGTTTTTGGTTATGCCGTTTGGGTTGACCAACGCCCCCGAAGTTGGGCCTTGGCTGTGTATTGATGCAGCACGGTAGAGTCGTGGCATATGGTTCCAGACAGCTGAAACCACATGAGGTCAACTATCCGACGCATGATCTGGAGTTAGCCGCTATCGTGTTAGCGTTGAAGAGTTGGAGACATTACCTGTATGGTGCTCAGTGTAAGATTTTCACTGATCACAAGAGTCTCACCTACTTGCGGACGCAGCCGGATCTAAACATGAGGCAGCACCGATGGATGGAGTTGATCAACGACTACGATTGTACATTTAAGTATCATCCGGGGAAGGCCAATGTGGTAGCAGATGCACTTAGCCGGAAATCCGGAGCCTCGTTGTTTCACATGTGTGTGGCCAGAGTATCGATGTTAGCCGAGCTTCGAGCTACAGGTGCTGTGTTTGGATATGATGATGATGGAGCTTTGTTGGCTAGTTTTCAGGTTCGACCTGTACTAGTTGATCAGGTACGTGAGGCTCAGGATTCAGATCCTTACTTGCTGGGCAAGAAGACCATGATTCGGAATGGTGTGCCTACTGAGTTCCGATTGAGCGACGACGGTACGTTGTTGTTCAGAGGCAGGTTATGTGTACCCAGGGACGAGGACTTGAAGAAGGAGATTCTGGACGAGGCCCACAGTTCAGCGTATGCGATGCATCCCGGAGGTACGAAGATGTTTCGTACACTTCGAGCGTACTATTGGTGGCGCAACATGAAGCGGGAGATTGCGGCGTACATGAGTCGGTGTTTGATTTGTCAGCAGGTGAAGGTGGAGAGGCAGAAACCTGCAGGGAAACTACAGCCACTTGAGATTCCGGTTTGGAAGTGGGAGCATATTACGATGGATTTCGTCTATCAGTTGCCGCGTACTTCGGCGGGCAACACTGGCATTTGGGTTATTGTTGACCGATTGACGAAATCCGCACACTTTCTTGCACTTCCAGGGAAGATTTCAGTGGGCAGATTGGCTAAGTTGTACTTATCAGAGATTGTTCGCTTGCATGGTGTGCCTGTGTCGATTGTTTCTGATCGAGATAGTCAGTTCACTTCTGAGTTTTGGCAGGCTTTACAGCGAGCGTTGGGCACGAGGTTGCGATTTAGTACAGCTTTTCATCCTCAGACTGACGGGCAGTCCGAGCGGACCATTCAGACTCTTGAGGATATGCTGAGATCGTGTGTGTTGCAGTTTCGTGGAAACTGGGATCAGCAGTTGCACTTGATTGAGTTCGCCTACAACAACAGCTATCAGGCCAGTATTGAGATGGCACCGTACGAGGCTCTGTACGTGAAGCAGTGTCGCACTCCATTGTGTTGGAGTGAGGTGGGCGAGCGTTGGCTCATTGGTCCTGATTTGGTGAAAACCACGATGGAGGACATACAGGTTATCCGGGATCAGTTGAAGATTGCCCAGGATCGGCAGAAGAGTTACGCAGATGTGTGGAGGAAGAGTTTAGAGTTCGAGGTTGGCGATTGGGTCTTCCTGAAACTATCTCCGTGGAGGGGAGTTGTGCGTTTCGGGAAGCATGGCAAGCTTAAACCGCGGTACATTGGTCCGTATGAGATTACGGAGAGGGTTGTAGCTGTTGCTTACAGACTTGAGTTACCGGCTGAGATGGCTCGTGTGCATGATGTCTTCCATGTTTCGATGTTGCGGAAGTACATCTCAGATCCTTCACATGTGTTAGCCCCATAGCAGTTGCCGATCAGGGAGGACTTATCGTATGTTGAGGAGCCAGTGCAGATTCTCGATCGTCATGAGCAGGAGTTGAGGCACCGTGTGATTCCGCTGGTGAAGGTCTTGTGGCATAACCACTCGATTGAGGAGGCCACCTGGGAGACCGAGCAGCGTATGCGGGAACAGTACCCTCATCTGTTCACTTGACAGGTACGTAAATTTCGAGGTCGAAATTTTTTTAAGGGGGGTAGATTTGTGATGACCCGAACCAGAATCTGATGCATATTCGACACGATTCTCGATATTGAGTTTAGTCGCAGTTTATCGTCGTAATTGTGGTTTGCCGATTCGATTCGCGACTTTGTTTTCGGTCGAGAATTTGAGTTGGGTGTCTTCACGGGAATTGTAGAGTACGTGATTTCGAGCTTGTGGCCGGTTCCGGAAGATTTTTCCGATACCCGAAGAATATTTTATGATTATTTGAAGTCTCGGTATCCGACGAGTTTATCCGATTGTTTCGAGCTTATCCGAATCATTTCGTATATTCATTTTGGACCGTCGATCGACCCGAGGCTCGAGTATAAATAGCGGAATAGTTGAGAATTAGTTGTAAAACATTGTTTTTCGTTGACCAGACGTTGACTTTCTATATTTGGCAAGTTGACTACTTTGACCGAGGAGGAAGTTTCCCGTTTGGGAGTTGCCGTCCGACCACCATTTTCCGGCCACCATCGGCCATGGAACAGGTATAGCTAGCTTCTCCTCTTAATTCCGAGTTGAATGATGCATGAGTTTGGGAAAATTGGTGGTGTTTTGGGGATGAACCATTGGAGGCCGATTCGAGCTACTCGCCGGTGACGGGGAGCTGTGCTCCGGTGAGATTTGGAGGTGTTGAGGTTGGGGCTTAAACTCGCCTTAGCCTATAGTTGCTTGTGATGTGAGGAATTTGGAGCGAGAGGGTGTTTTCCGGCGAACCCGTGGTGGTTGCCGGAGGGTTTTTGCCGTACGGTTCGAGCCGGATTTGGAGGGGTTGTGGTCCGAATTGGACGATGATGTAGAAGAGAAAAAGTCTTAGCTCGAGGAGATCTTGAAATCTGGAAGGTTTCACCGTGAAACTCCACGGTTGACGGCGCGCTGCCGCCGGCGACGGCGATCAACGGCGGAGCTCCGGCCAAAAGTTGACTTTTTGAATTTTGATGTAAATAGTGTTGTTTTTCTCGAAATCACGCCCTGATCGTCGTCCAGAGGTTTTTGGGTCGATTTGATTAGCCGATTTTCAGTCGAGGTTTCGAGTGGGGATTTCGGGGTTTCCGTAATTCATTTTGTACTGCATTTCGTATATCCGGAAACGGTTGGTTTCCGTGCATCCGTACAGTGTTGTGGATTACGATATTGATCAGTTGTGTTTTATGAATATATTCAGGGGATCGAGATCGAGATCGAGATCGTGATCGTGCTTCAGGCGAGGGATCTTCCGCCGGACCACGAGATTAGCGCGAGTGCGCGTTTTGCTCACCTGTGAGTGGACAATTTCTTTTCACGGAATTCTTGCGAGTCTTTTATATGATTTTCGAACTTGAGCATGCGTATTGAGATTACGGATTACATGAGCATGTGTTTTACGATTATACGATATACTTACACTAATATACGTATACGAGTATACATACATACATATATGCTGTTTCATGCATTTGCATCGAAATGTTTGTGATTTAGTTTACACAGAGTACAGTCGTTATATGTTGTTGTATCGATACACTCGCATCCCGGCTGATCCCCGAGAATGTGTACCGGGGGAGGCTGTGACTCCTGACCCATGACCTGTACCGGGGGGAGGCAGACCTCTGACCTGAGGCCTTTCTGGCTAGAATCGCGTGGAAGTCTGAGACTTCGTGATTCTGACTGTACTAGCACGGTGTGTGTCCATGAGTGACCCCGTGGGATTTTTACTTGCATGCTCAGTACGCTGGAGGATTATGGTTTTACCTCGTGTACTTGCTATATTTTATTTACCTGGACTCGTATATGTTATTTTAACATATATATCAACTGGTGAAAGACATTTATTTTCGTCCACTCACTCTAACGTGTTTATTGTCTTTCCCCTGGGCTTTTCGGTTTCCATGCCCAGTTTTTCAGTTCAGGTTTGGTGTTTCACGTCGCGGTTTGGAGGCTAGTGATCAGAGTCACCTGTGTTTTCCAGTAGGTTCTTGTTTCGCCTACTGATGTACATATTGTATATGTTTTACTCTAGAGGTCGCTCTGATACATTCTGATACATGTTTATGCGGATTTTTACGAATATATTATATATAGTACAGTACTGTTTACTGTTTATGATTCATATATTGATGTTGAGAAATCCGGATGGGATTGGTGCCCACAGTTTGCTTTTTGTGGCATAGGACGAAGTGTTAATTTCTGGGTGCAGGTTATGGTAATTCCACGCTAGTAACGAAACTCTGCCGGAATTTTGAAATTTTTTTGTTGGTTCGTATTTTCGAAAGGGTTTGATTCCGGTTTAGGTAACTGAATCGGGATTGGGTCCTTTCAACATCGGTCCAGAACTGATGTCTATTACCCTTTTTCTAGTAGTGATTATCAAGAACAAGAAAATTATTAAGACCTGAACTAAGCTTCAAGGATCCTATAGCCTTGACTACCACATGCATTCCATTGCGTACTTTGATGTTTACTTCATCATGTTTTGGGTTCCTTCATCTTATTAAACCTTGCAAGGAATTAACTATATGTAAGGGAGATCCATAATCAAGAAAAAAAGTATTTGGATATGAATCAATTAGATCAACTTCTAAAAAATAAAGAGATGGAATTTTAAGGGAATTAAGATGAGTTAGATGCATACCCTTATTTTCTAACCAGGCTTTAAAACCAGTACCATCTTTCTTCATATGCCCAGACTTCTTGCAAAAGAAGCATTTAAAGTTAAATGGCTGCTGATTCTAGTTACTACTTGAGGCTCCCTTAGATTCAGAGGTTTAAAAGTTGGCGTTCTTAGGTCCTAGATTCTTCTTTCACTTGTTTTTCCCAACTAGGTTGACTGAAGCTTCATGTTTTTGTGCAACACCATAACTAGGGTCCTCTTTCAGTATCCTAGACTTTTATGCAACAACAATGGCCATGAGTTAATTGATAGACCACTTGGCTTTCTGAGTGTTGCAACTTGTCTTAAGCTTCCCAAATTTAGTAGGCAGTGACTGTTGTGGTGTATTTACAACATACTCATCGACCATCTGAATGTACATGTCTGTTAACTTAAGGGCTATGTTTTCCATCTGTAGCAAATGCTCTCTGACTCCTCCAACTATTTCTGCCAAATTTCGTTGAGATCTTCGATAGAGACGTGGGTACTTGGTACATAGACATGCAAATGACATTAGAGGTTGAGACGAGGTTGGCTCGGCTTCAATGCTCTGATGCCTAAGTTAGTAAGCATGTAGAGTAACAAGTAAAATTATTAGACTAGATAAGATTACCTTGTGTGTGGTGAGAGGCCTCCTTATATGGGCAAAAGAAGATGACATCTTCTCTCTTTTGGCAATGTGAGAGTGTATGCACACTTAACATAGTTGAGGATAAATTGGTCATTTACAAATAGTTGATGACTCACTACATGGCAAGTGGCCTGCAGAATATTTCATTTTGATTCTTTCTCTTAAGCTTCTCTAATTTAGCTATTAAAGTGCTAAGTGTGTCCTAATTTAGGGGTTAAGCCTTGGCATGCTAACAAGTCCCCCAAGTCCTCGTGTTGAGGATATCGATCTTGATTGGGGAGTTAAAAATTGAAACCCTTAATGTGGCCACACTTAGCACCGATATGCCGCTGTAGCACAACGCACCCCAGAGTCCCATTGACTCCTCAACCAAGATTGGTCTCATGCAAAGAATATATGTTAGTGGGGTATTTCCTGGCATTTGGTGGGTAACGCTTGGCGAAGCGTGTTTAAGCTTGAAATGTCGTGCGTGAGAGAAATGAGCGTTAAGCAAGGAGTTACATGCATTTAAGCTTGAAACGTCGTGTATGAGAGCAGCGAGCGCCTGAGCAGGGAACAAGATACACTAGGGTTGTGTGAGTTAAGCTTGAAACGTCATGCGTTAGAGCATCGAACATTAAGCATGGAGCAACATGCATTTAAGCTTGAAATGTTGTGCGCGAGAGCAGCGAGGGCTAAGAAAGGAACGACGTGCGCTAAAGCAGTGTGCGCTAAGCTTGAAACGTCGTGCGTGAGATCAACAAGCATTAAGCAAGGAATGACGTGCATTAGAGCAGCGTGAGTTAAGCTTGAAACACTTGCGTGAGAGTAGCTAGCATTAATAAAGGAATAATGTGAGCTAAAGTAGCGTGCATTAAGCTTGAAACATCATGCGTGAGAGCAATGAGAGTTTAAGCAAAGAATGATGTGCGCTAGAGCAACATACGTTAAGCTTGAAACATCGTGCGTAAGAGCAGCAATCGTTAAGCAAGGAGCAACATGCATTTAAGCATGAAACATCATGCGTGAGAGCAGCGAGTGCGTGAGCAGGGAATGACGTGTGCTAGAGCAGCATGAGCTAAGGTTGAAATGTCGTGCATGGGAGTAGCACGCGTTAAGAAAGGAACGACGTAGTCATGCATGGAAGCAGCGAGCGCTAAGTAAGGAACAACGTGGGTGATGCTACATGCGCTAAGGCCATTTAAGGCCTCCTGATGGATGACAACGGTGCTTGGGATTTTTTGGGCCTGAGGGGAGTTTAAGTCCCTAGGTAGACAATGCCTCTAAGTCAAGGACCATGTTAGGAGATGTCCTGTCTAGGGTGATCAACTGCTAGGGGATTCTATGTTTGGTTGATGGGTTATGGGCACCAGCCGCCTAGGTATGCTTGATTGCCATGAGGGAAAAAGTGCTCTGAAAAGTAGGGTGTAGTCCTTTAGTCTTCTATGGGACGCAACATGTCTGGCGCCATTGAATTAAGGGATGTTTACCTTGATGATGCCTATTGCGGTAGCAAACCTTGTGCTGAGTGAGTTGGCGACAAGAGTATGTCTGAAAGGACCTAACCCTAGTTTAACTAGTAAACTAGATAACTTAGCTAGTAAACTAGAATTAAATCCTAACGATTAATTAAATTCTAAGAAATTCTACAAAACTTTTTGACATAATTCCTCTTGAAAATTGAAGAACCCAAAAACCTGCAAGAGGAGAACACTTCTAAACCAACTTACCACAAGCAAACCGTGGACCACCAATTGTCCATCAAAATTTCTCAATAAATAACATCAACAAGAACCAGGAATTTAACTCAGGAACTTAAACACGTATTTACAACATGTTGGTTCTGAATACAAAGAAATTAAACTCGACTACTATTCAAGAAACTGGAAATAACATAATACAACTGAAAGGACCCAACCCCGATTTAGTTGCCTAAACCGGAATCGAACCCCTTCGAAAACACGAACCAACAAAAAACAACAAAATTTCGGCAGAGTTTCGTTACTGATACCATTACCTGCACGCGGAAAATACACTTCATCCTATGCCACAAAAAGCAAACCGTGGGCACCAATCCCATCCGGATTTCTCAATATATCAACAATAATGTAAGGTAATAAATACATCTGTGCTTTACTGAAATCCGGAGTAAAATCGTATAAACATATACATCAGAATACTCAGAGCGACCTCTAATGTATAATCATATAAGTATACCACAGTAGGTAGAATAATAAACCTACTGGAAGAAACAAGGTAGCTCGAGCACTATGCCTCTGACCACGACATGCGACACCAGAATCTGAACTACAAACTGGGCACGGAAACCGAAAAGCCCAGGGGAAAGACATGAAAACTGTTAGAGTGAGTGGACGAAAATAAATGTCTTTCACCAGTTGATATATATATATATTTAAAATAACATATGCGAGTCCAGGTAAATAAGAATAACAAAGTACACGAGGTAAAATCATACTCCTCCAGCGTATTGAGCATGCAAGTAAAAATCCCACGGAGTCACTCATGGACACATCCGTGCTAGTACAGTCACAATAACGGAGTCCCAGACATCCACGCAATCTAGCCAGAAAGGCCTCAGGTCAGAGGTATGCCTCCCCTCGGTAAAGGCCTCGGGTCAGGAGTCACAGCCTCCCCCGGTACACATCCTCGGGGATCAGCCGGGATGCGAGTGTATCGATACAACAACATATAACGACTGTACTCTGTGTAAACCAAATCATAAACATTTCGATGCAAATGCAATAAACAGCATATAAATGCATATACGTATTGTATAATGATATAAATATAATCGTCTAACACATGCTCGTATAAATCGTAATCTCGTATGAAATCTCATGCTCGTAAAACCATGATCATGCTGCATGCTCAAGTTCATACAACGTGTATAAAGACTCGCAATCAATCCGTGAAAAGAAATGTCCACTCACAGACTAGCGTAACGCAGTTCGCGTTAACCCGTGATCCGGCGGAAAGTCTCTCGCCAAACAAACGATCACGAACCCCTGAATAATCACAAAATCCATTACTCAAAACCATAATTCGACAATTCAAATAAAATCACAAGAAACCACCGTTCTCGGAAACACATAATCCGAATACGACAAATCCTCGAAAATCCGACATTCACACCTCAATACCTCGCTGTACTTTCGGATGCTCAAATCGAGAAACGAACCTCCCCACTACGATCGGGGCGCGATTTCGAGTGAAATGACATGCAACTTGTTGAAAATCCCAAAAAGTCAAACTTTGACCGTTGACCGCCGCCGTTGACCGCCGTCAACGGTGGCGCCGCTACCAACCGTGAAATTTCTCGGCGGAGCAACCCCTATTCCACTCAAAATCATCCACTGAGCAACTTTGTCAACTGCATCGAAGGCCATTTCTCACTCTAACTAGTCCAATTTCATGTAAAACCGAATTGATACACAAATTTCAAATCCAAAATTCTCCATCCACAAGAAAAATTAGAACTCTATACTTACATGGTTAGAATCATGGTGAGGAGAGCTTCAAAGCCCACTACAAATTGTAGCTCAATTCGGCCGGAAAATCACAACCCGAATTCACCAATTTCTTTCAAAGTTTGGCCGGAAAATTCTTCTCCTCCGGCGTCCCACGCCGTGAAAGAAGGCCGGGGATGGGTAGAGGACAGTGAGGCGAGTCGATAGGGACCAAAAGGAAGCTCGGAAGTGGCCGGAATGCCCCTCGCCGCCGGCGAGCCGGAACCACCGTCGCGCCACCCCATCTCACCCCGTGTTGACCGGGTCAAAGCCATAATGACCATGTGTTGACTTGCCATAAATGGAAACCCACATATATACTTTCCAAAATAGGAAACTTCCGTAATTATCTTTTACGACAAACTTCAAACCCACGTAACTTCTTCTTTGTAATTCCGATTCCAATAATTCTCGCGGCAACAAACTCGACTCGAGATATTCTTCAATTATCAGCCGAAGTCAAACACATCGACCAATCGGATAAAAAGTCAACTGTTCAACCCAAACATATACATTAACAAACTAAATAATCAACAATCGGAAATATTCACAACTAAATCTTCGTAACTCAGAAAAATGCTCCAGAAGTTCCCACGAACTCGAATTTAAATTCTCAACAACTTCCGTGAAGAAGCCGAAACCAAATTCTCGTCCGGTAATTTAGTCGCTAAGAGCATCACCATTTAAATCCGATTACAACAAAACTTCAAATATTCATAATTTATTCCTCGGTTGTCCAAATAATGATCCGGAACCGCCCACGAACTCGAAATCACACGTATAACGACTCTCGAGAAGAGACCCAGCTACAATTCTCGACCAATAATTTAGTCGTTATCAAACCTGGCGAGTAAATCCATTATTGGAAATCTGCCATTACTCATAATCTCACGGACCAAGCTGATGACACTGTTCAATCTATTCCGATTCGTCACAAATCCACCCCCCTTAAAAAAATTTCGACCTCAAAATTTCCAAGTCTGTCGGCTAAAAGTAGAAGCACTGCCTCTGCATACTGCTCAACTCTCCAGTGACAATGTCAACTGAACAACTCTGACAGGAGACTCTACAATAGGAGATATCTTCGTACTGTAATTCCTGTACCCTCAAATCACGAATCTGAACTGGCTCTACAAAATTGCCAAGTGTTCCCGCATAAGGAACAGATAGGGTACACAACACGTAACAAACCTGAAACATAGTTCCGCAACACGGAACACAACACACACAAAAGCCAACGCTATAGGCGATGCCGAACTATACGGCACAACACAAACTCGCCTATGACCACATACGGATCAAAATGACATGGCAATTCACAACTCACCCTGCTCACATTAACACAACTCAAACATCAAACTCAAGCAAATAATAACCTGTTTCCGCTAATCTGAAAGTCGGTGGTAGCACATTCCACAAAATCAGAATCAAATGTCAACTCAAACTCAAACCAAACTCGCTCTAGCACAATGGAGTACAACATCGTTCCTCAAAATGACATCATGCAACATCAAACTCATAGTAGTCAACAAACTGGTATAGCACACAATCTCGAACAAGTGAAACTGTTGGTCCCAAATCCCTCAGAACTGCAATACCGAGGTCCACAACATGCCCTCCAAGGCCTGAATAGTCCTCAAAGATTGCCCACCAATCTGAGGATAAGAACCGGTACTAACTCGTAATCTAGTCCCTAATGCTCGCTGCAAAGCTCGCCAACACTCAGTTGTAGCTGATTATCTCGATCAACGAACTGGGACACAAGTACACCACATAGATGGACAATCTCTGTCAAACACGGCTATGCCAGTCTGCCACTGAAATCATCTCCCGAAAAGTACAAGGAAACGTACTAAGTTCATCAAATGGTCCACAATGGCCTGACAACTGGTACCACAAATCGAAGTGCATACTGGCACACAAAAAAACACAGTGACAAACTCCAACTTCTAATCGGAAATCTCCAATGGCTGTAACTTCCCGACAAGTCTCTGCCTCATAGCCATCGCATGCCGACAAATGTGGCATCTGCACACACAAGCTGCTACATTCTTCTACAGGTTGAGTCATGAGTAGTAAACTCGAAATATCTGATACATTTACGTATCGCTAGTGCATAACGCACGCAAAATAACAAGCTTCAACATCATCTCACTCCAACTCAGCTCCCGTAGCGCATAACTCGGCTAACACGGAAACTCGAGCCACATACACATGAAATACTGAAGCTCCCGACTCTCGACTGAATGCATCAGCAACAACATCCCAGAAGGATAGTCAAAGTACAACCTCTAACCTTTCCCGAACAAACTCAAAGGTACAGCCATAGTCGTTAGTCGACCCCATCCATCTACATTGTCTGAAGTCCAAATTTGGCCGAAAATGCAAGTGGATGAAACTCAAGTGATCAGTGTACGTCCTACACCGCGCTGCACGCCATAGCAGTAGTGTCTCCAACTCTCTGATGCTAACATAAGGACAGCTACACCCAATACCATACACAGGATACGTAGCTACATAAGGTTCCACCGCTTGAACCATGAGTCACCGCTCTGCTACACAGCATCAAAACATAACCAAATCCAAACCTCGATGCATCGCCATAACCCACGAACTCGTCGCGGTCGTCAGGTGAGATCAAAACCGAAACAACGGTCAACCATCCTGCAGGAGTAAGTAACTCTCCTCGGGTGCATCGAACCACTCGAACTTGACGCCTTCTTCGTCAATCCAGAAAGTAGAGTGGCGATCTGGGAAAATCCTGCACAAGCCGTCGATCATAGCCTGCCAAACCCAAGAGATCCATGATCTCTGGTACAATGGTAGGACAATCCCCAAATCCACATGACTTCTAACTGGTCAGGATCCACGCAAACTCCCTCGCCTGACATCACGTGGCTCAAAATCTTCACACAAATCAACCATAACTCACACTGACTGAACTTCGCAAATAGCTGATCATCTCGCGAAGTTCGCAAAACCGCTCACCATTGCTTCAGGTACTGACCCATACTCCTGGAGTACATCAGGACGTTGCCAACTAACATGACCGCAACTCATCCAGAAACCGTCTGAACACCTGGTCCATCAAGTCTGTAAAAACTATGGGACATTGGTCAACCAAACAGCGTGACCAAAAACTCCTAATGCCCGCACCGAGATCCGAAAGCTGACCAAAACACATCTGACTCATCAAACCTCAACTGATAGTATCCGGTCCCGAAATCAAGCTTCGATAAGACTGAAGCTCTCTTGAGCTGATCAAACCAATCATCAATCCAAAGCGGAGGATACTTACTCTCCTCTGAAGCGAATCAAACTTCCGGTAGTCAATGCACCACCACGTCGAATCATCCATCATCCGTACACACAATGCAAGAGCACACCACGCAAATACGCGGGGTCATATGAAATCTCTTGAAACCTCCTCCAGCAACTCCTAGAGTCGAAACTGTAGCTCCATCAGCTCCGCTGGCTCCAAATGACAAGATGCCGGTAAAATGAGTCCAGCGCCAGGTACAAGCTCAATGGTGTAGTCGGTCTCCCAAACTGGAGGAACACCTGGTAACTCCTCCGGAACACACCTGGAAATTCGGGTACCACCTCAATGTCGCCAATGTCGGGCACAGCAACCATAGTATCCACAACATGAGCTAAACAGACAACACAACTCGTCTCCACCATCCACTCGACCATCATCGCGAAACAGTATCTCGGGGAAACCTGGTCGTCGAAACAAAACCTCCTTCTCGAGGCACTCGAACACAAACAAATGCGTCGTCAGTAAGTCCATACTCATAATCACACCAAACCCACGATGTCCAGCTATAACAGCTCAGCGGCTAAGTCATAACCTCCAACAAGGATCTCGCAACCTCCGGATGGATACAATACTCTCCAAAAGCTCGGAAGTGGAGATGCAGGTACAATAGCCATGGATATCAAGCAACAGTAACCTCGGAGAAAATTTTGTCATCAAACAAGGTCGTGGCACGAACTCCAACATGCCCAACTAGCCGCCCACGTCAATTGCGACATTGCTGATTAACTCATCAAAAAGGTACATTGGTCATACTTCAGGAATAGTATCATGACCTCCTCCTGAACTCTGAGCTGCCAAACCGCTAGAACAGCTGGCTGAGGGCGCTCCCACGTAACGTGACCCTCCTGGCCACCACAATAGCAACTGAGAGTACTCCACGAACACAAGTCACCGTAACACCTGCTGCGTGAAAGGATCACCAACGATCGCCCAAACTCATGCCACATGAGCAAGTTCGCTACACTGTGATCTCCGCCATCGCCAAACGGATCCTCTGCTTGATCTGATGACCCTCAACATAATCGAAAAGACCACAGCCTGATGAAGTCACTGAACCCGAAGTGTCGGAACTCAACCTCATCAAAGTCTCGACTAGGTCCATTTTCCTCAAACCATCACATCGAAAACCGCGTACACCCTTTCTTCTCAATAGCCTCGCCACTGAGTGTAGCACACTAAGCTCCTCACGGTTATCTCGAGTCATAACAATCAGACTCCCTCTGATGCTCAGGTTCAAACTCATCTCGAACCTCGTGCACTGCTTCCTCTGAAGCCACATAACATGGACAAACATATGAACAATGCATCTCTGCCTCAGGTGGGTAAACACTCCACATTCGATTGCTGGGTAGCCTGATAAAACCATTACCGTATAAACAACACTCTGAATGTAGGCCATGGAGTTGCAACAGGAACTCACACAATATCAGCCCACCAAATACAATGATCTGACTCAGGCACACATCAACTGCCACAACTCTCAGCTCTGAGGCAATATGTAGACGCTCATACACACACAACCAGGCAAACCGTGCCACACAATTCTCGGAACTCAGAATACTCATCCAAACCCACAATTCACTGGCAAATCGCGCGTCGATTAATCCTCAATAGGATCCACAACCGAAACGATACGGAAAGCACGTCAGGGAGGCATCCTAATGAATAAAACATAGTTCACAACAAGTAGAACGTAATCACCCGAAATATTGATGAGTATCCGCCGACCGGTCGGGTAACCATTCCAGACATACTGTACATCTTCAAATATCCTTAGTAAACACAACTACAGAAGTCTACAGAACCTATAACCTAATGCTCTGATACCAAGCTGAAAGGACCCAACCCCGATTTAGTTGCCTAAACCGGAATCGAACCCCTTCGAAAACACGAACCAACAAAAAACAACAAAATTTCGGCAGAGTTTCGTTACTAACGTGGAATTACCATTACCAGCACGCGGAAAATACACTTCATCCTATGCCACAAAAAGCAAACCGTGGGCACCAATCCCATCCGGATTTCCCAATATATCAACAATAATGTAAAGTAATAAATACATCTGTACTTTACTGAAATCCGGAGTAAAATCGTATAAACATATACATCAGAATACTCAGAGTGACCTCTAATGTATAATCATATAAGTATACCACAGTAGATAGAACAATAAATCTACAGGAAGAAACAAGGTAGCTCGAGCACTATGCCTCCGACCACGACGTGCGACACCAGAATCCGAATTGCAAACTGGGCACGGAAACCGAAAAGCCCAGGGGAAAGACATGAAAACTGTTAGAGTGAGTGGACGAAAATAAATGTCTTTCACCAGTTGATATATATATTTAAAATAACATATGCGAGTCCAGGTAAATAAGAATAACAAAGTACATGAGGTAAAATCATACTCCTCCAGCGTATTGAGCATGCAAGTAAAAATCCCATGGGGTCACTCATGGACACATCCGTGCTAGTACAGTCAGAATAACGGAGTCCCAGACTTCCACGCAATTCTAGCCAGAAAGGCCTCAGGTCAGAGGTCTGCCTCCCCCCGGTAAAAGCCTCGGGTCAGGAGTCACAGCCTCCCCCGGTACACATCCTCGGGGATCAGCCGGGATGCGAGTGTATCGATACAACAACATATAACGACTGTACTCTGTGTAAACCAAATCATAAACATTTCGATGCAAATGCAATAAACAGCATATAAATGCATATACGTATTGTATAATGATATAAATATAATCGTCTAACACATGCTCGTATAAATCGTAATCTCGTATGAAATCTCATGCTCGTAAAACCATGATCATGCAGCATGCTCAAGTTCATAAAACGTGTATAAAGACTCGCAAACAATCCGGGAAAAGAAATGTCCACTCACAGACTAGCGTAACGCAGTTCGCGTTAACCCGTGATCCGGCGGAAAGTCCCTCGCCAAACAAACGATCACGAACCCCTGAATAATCACAAAATCCATTACTCAAAACCATATTTCGACAATTCAAATAAAATCACAAGAAACCACCGTTCTCGGAAACACATAATCCGAATACGACGAATCGTCGAAAATCCGATATTCACACCTCAATACCTTGCTGTACTTTCAGATGCTCAAATCGAGAACGAACCTCCCCACTGCGATCGGGGCGCGATTTCGAGTGAAATGACATGCAACTTGTCGAAAATTCCAAAAAGTCAAACTTTGACCGTTGACCGCCGCCACCAACCGTGAAATTTCTCGGCGGAGCAACCCCTTGTTCACTCAAAATCATCCACTGAGCAACTTTGTCAACTGCATCGAAGGCCAATTCTCACTCTAACTAGTCCAATTTCATGTAAAACCGAATTGATACACAAATTTCAAATCCAAAATTCTCCATCCATAAGCAAAATTAGAACTCCATACTTACATGATTAGAATAATGGTGAGGAGAGCTGCAAAGCCCACTACAAATTGTAGCTCTGATCTACGCATTTTATGCTTGATTATTAATCACTTTCTCTCTATATTTAGCTTTGTTTTGTGCTTAGTAAATATGTTTTTAACTTACTTTATGTTTGTAGGTAGAAATAAAGGAGGAATCCGTAAAGGAGGCAGAAATGAGCTCAAAACCTACTAAGGAGGAAGTTCCTAAAATGAGGAGGAAAGATGAAGAAGAATGGGCCACGATTTATAAAGAATGGATCAAAGATCACTAAGATGGGTCAAGACCATGCTCATATGTCCAAGAAGGTCCAAGATCATGTCAAGAGTCGCCCACAAAGAAGCCCAAAAGAAGAAAATGGATCAAAAGCTAGAAATCAGGAAATCTGCCTGTGCAGATCAGCCCAATTCAACAGGCCACCAAAATCAATTGAAAACGAATTTGGACACATGTGAGGCATGCTTAGAAAGATATGGAAATCTAGTTTCCAACCCCACTGGAATCATGCCGTTACAATGTGTAAATATTCAGCAATCCCGGATTTCGTAGGTACAGGTCATTCTGCGTAACAGCCAAAACTATGCATGTGCATCATTTGGTTACTTGCCATAGATCTTAATGAACTAGAGATTACTAGAACTTACTCATGTGAATTTGCAAAGCTTATAATTGACATATACTCTGATTTTGGATATGATAAGAGGCACTTAGGTTTACCACCACTAGCCAAATTGCCATGAGTCCCTTATGGGCGCACGAGTTGCGACACCCTTAGATGAACCCATTTGAGCCTACATTATGCCTTTCTTTCATTGCCATATGAATCTAAACACTTTAACTTAGTGTAGATTATCCATACCCTTGTTCAAAAGACTTGGTGGGATTTTTGAAACTAAAACAAAGAAGATGGCGTGAAGATGTTAAGGGATGTATGTATGGGGATAGACTTGTCCAAATGACTTGTAATATGTGTGATTGCCGAATGAAACAGAAGAAAATTTAGAGAGCAAGAACAAAAGAAAGATCAAAAAGCTCTCCGGCAATAGGTTCTAAGTGTCTAAGTTTGGATTAATGTCCCCCATACTTGTGAATCTGGAGTATGCCACGAATTGAAGGCCCAAAGATGAAGAAATATGGCCTTTGTCCTATTCACAAAGCTCAATGGAAGTTTAGAATGAAGTCCGGGCCCAAAATGATGCGATTAGGCCCCCGAAATAGAAATCTGACCATGGTAACATGGGAATGAAGAAAAGTGACGAATTTGATAAAGATTTTTGTGCTAGACTAAGTCTTTGGAACGTTGTTACCACCACATATCTATATTCCGAATGCCTTAGCCTTAGCCCCATTACAACCACTTTGAAGTCCTTTATGATCCTTAAGATGAGTAGTCTTCGATTGGTTGAGTAAGTTGCATGAGTAAGCATATGGTTTGGTTCATTTGTGCAAGTATTTCATTCATGAGGTTTTCAATTACTTTTATCCATTTTGAGTGAAAATATGATGAGTGCATCCATGTGAGTTGATTTAAGTCTTGTTCGAAACATGCACAGCTTTAACATCACCATTGCTTTCTCCACGTCTTACTTGTTCATGATATGATCATATCTCTATTGTCTCTTGAAATCTTGTGATTCCATCGCCATATATAAAAAAAAAAAAAAAAGCTTGTGATTCCATCTCTTTTAATGTGTAGAAAGTCTTTGTTTTGTTTAGTATTTGCTAGGGACTAGCAAAGTCTAAGTGTGGGGGAATTTAATTCAATTTCTCTCTACATTTGACTAAGTTATGGCCTTAGTTTTAGGTGTGGTCTTACTAACTTAGTGTTTTCAGCGTTTTAAACATGTTAACATGATGATATGCGGCTTTGAAACGTTGAAATGTTTTTCCCTTTTGTTATTTTCCCTTTATTGTTTTTCTTTGTTTTTGAGTCCTTGTTTTGTTTTGTATTTGCTAGGGACTAGCAAAGTCTAAGTGTGGGGGAATTTGATCTACGCATTTTATGCTTGATTATTAATCACTTTCTCTCTATATTTAGCTTTGTTTTGTGCTTAGTAAATATGTTTTTAACTTACTTTATGTTTGTAGGTAGAAATAAAGGAGGAATCCGTAAAGGAGGCAGAAATGAGCTCAAAACCTACTAAGGAGGAAGTTCCTAAAATGAGGAGGAAAGATGAAGAAGAATGGGCCACGATTTATAAAGAATGGATCAAAGATCACTAAGATGGGTCAAGACCATGCTCATATGTCCAAGAAGGTCCAAGATCATGTCAAGAGTCGCCCACAAAGAAGCCCAAAAGAAGAAAATGGATCAAAAGCTAGAAATCAGGAAATCTGCCTGTGCAGATCAGCCCACTTCAACAGGCCACCAAAATCAATTGAAAACGAATTTGGACACATGTGAGGCATGCTTAGAAAGATATGGAAATCTAGTTTCCAACCCCACTGGAATCATGCCGTTACAATGTGTAAATATTCAGCAATCCCGGATTTCGTAGGTACAGGTCATTCTGCGTAACAGCCAACTTTAAATGGGCAGTGAAGGCGCGTTAGCAGGACTTATGGCACGATTAATACATAGCTGGAAAGCCCTGGAAGTCTATTTTCTAGTGCCGAAAGAATCACGCCGTTTGAATTTGTAAAACGTCCGAAACGTAGCTTTTAATACAGAAGGGTCAGATTTGATAGCTTTCAGAAGGTGGGAAGTTTCCTAATCTTCTTCTATATAAAGGGAAGCTCGACTCTTTCATTGGGGATCACACACTCACCGAGCCGAAGCCTTGTCTAAACACTAACCCCTCTCATACTTAGCCAAAATCAGCATCTCTTAGTCGAAATACCATCTCCACCACCTCATAGACACCCTTCCTCCATCCGTGAGTGTTCTCTCGCTAGATTTGGCTTTGAACACTTGCGTAGCCATCATCCACCAAAGGGACGTGCGCTCGAAGCTTGCAGAGAGACGAATTCCTCGGAGCAAAAAAAGTGTAACATGGCCTCTTTGTATTTATTTCGACTTTGTATTGGTTTTTCAAGGCTTTGTATAGAAAGACTAATGTTTTGGTGTAAAGATGATTATTTCTAATTTGTTTTGAATTCTTCCATGTGTTTATAGGTTGATTGGAACGTGTATGTATGCTTGCCATGTTCTTAATGCTCTGGAATTTGCTTAGGATGACACTAGATGATTTGGTTCACCCTATGCATGTTCCACCGATCTAATCAAGATAAAATTGGGTTAGGGAGTTTGCTAGATGATTTGGCTGCCCTCTAATTCGATGCAAGTGTATGTTTATGTTCTAATTAACATGTGAATTTCGTAGGATTCAACCAAGGAGGGAGTAATCGGCCTAAGCAACTTGATGTGATGATCACTTGTAAATAATAGACTTAGGAACTTATTTTCGGCTAGATGCATGTTAGGGTTATGTGTTCTTGATTGTTTGCTTGTCTATGAGTTTAAACATGTTAGAACTTGTGATTTCTTGATGTGTTTCTAACCATTTTTCTTGTTTAATTTTGTAGATTATAGAAAACAAACCAACTTTGCACCCCCCTTTATAACCTAGCATAGTTATGCATGCACCCTCAATCCCCGGTTAAGAACGATCCCTACTTATCAATGCTACATCAACAAAGAAGGGTTTTAATTGTATTCGTGTTTGATTAAGTGTTTAATTAAATACTTGAAAAGATGTGAATCAATTTTGGCGCCGTTGCCGGGGATTGAAAAGAATTGTGTGATTATGCTTGTAAATATGTTTATAGTTTCATTTTTTCGGAACTGTGCACTGCCCAATTTTGTGTAAATTATTTGACATAGCTAGAAGATTCATAAAAATCTGAAATTTTGGACGAATGTTTTTTTATGCGTGTAGTTTGTGCCTGAAAAATTTCAGCCCAGTCGACCGAGCCAATAATTCTAAAAAAATTCGACAAGCCGCTATGTTCATGTTTGCCAGAATCTGGAATTGCATGTGTTTTTTGTAAAGTTGTGAAATTTTGTTCATATATACTTGTAAATTTTCGAGATTTATACTAACACTTGTTCATATTGTTGTTTTTGCAGCCAATTAAACGTTAAGGGAAGTCTTCGATTTACATTGAGTACATGAGCTGGTTGATTAAGTCTCACTCTTTGGAATAGATGGCGTCTCTTTTTCTAGTTTATCTCCTTAACCCTTTGTATTTCATTCGAGATACAAGGTTGTGGGCGGAGTCTACTATGGACTTGAGGGAGTGTGTCATTCTCGAAATTTTGGCTGAACGTCGGACATGGTGTCTAGTTGGGTTATGACTGGTGACAGGTTTTGGATCTAAGAAAGAGAAACATCATTGGAGTAATATCCCTTGATCACGGTAGCCTCGGGGTGTTTTCTCGAAATTAGTCCTACCTCTCGCGTTATCTCTATCCCTACTGGCCATGTTTTTCGATTGATCAAAGGCCGATTGATTGAGAATGCATATTTTATCGCGCGGGTCGCACGTCCATTGAAAGATCTAAAGGCCACTTTCGTGTACTCTCTTTAAATCTTAGGCGCACTCAATTTGGACATGCTTGGACATAATACTATGTCGAAATTGTGTGTTTGTGCATATAAACTTGTAAAGGATTAATCACATATACTTGTTCATAAAATTTTCGAGACTTATCATTCTTCTGTTTTGTGAAAATTGTTTGACATAGCTGCAGGTGTCGAAAAACTCTGAAAATTTACGGAATACTGTATATATGTGTCTAGTTCTTGCTCGTAAAATTTCGTTGCATTTTGACATGCTAATAATTCTATATAAATTGTTCTTGCAGCTGTGCTCATTTTCTGCGATTTCTAACTTGTAACATGAATTTACTAACTTGTGCACATTCTTTTTGAGAGAGGTTCAACCACATCTTCGGTTGAAAATGTGGCACCTAGGGCCACAATGGCACATTCGTTTGAACAACTTGCCCCAACAAAAGGTAATGACCCTATTCCTTCAAATTTGGTTGTTGCTAATTCTACGTTTGCTCGTGAACTGTTTTCAGGTAGGTCTGACGAGTCCAACTTGGAGAAATTTCTTATGCCCTTGAGTGCATCAAACAAGTGCCAAAATATGAAAAAGTTATGCACAACAAGGAGGCAAACGCAAGAGAAGGAGGTTGTTTAGATGAACAAAACCGACGCGGTAATTATGGATGGCTACCCCTAAATTGAAGGACCTAAACGTGGAGGAGATGCCCTCAAAATTCAGGCCATTCTTAGAGCAAAAATTGAAGCATCACGTCTAGGCTGTAAGACTTTAAAAAACAAGCGCTTGTTGGGAGGCAACCCAATGGAGGAGTCTACAAACCAGATTTGCATTCTCTTCCCTCTCTTTTTAATTTTTGTCGTTGCTTTTTAATTTTCTTAGATAGAATTTTCGTAGATCTCTCTTTCATACTTGATTCTATACTTTTACTTTGGTACATTGAGGACAATGTAGAGTTTAAGTGTGGGGGAGGGGTTTACAACTTTGTTGAGTCAAAAAAAAAAAAAAATTTTTGTTTATAATTTTCGTGGGTTTTATTATTTTGAATTTTTAGGAAGTCTTTTGAGTTTAACTTAGTGTTTTAAAGAGTCTTAGGATGCCCTTAGTTAGTCTATGATGAAAATGGACTGAATTTGAACATACATATGGCATTGCATTCATGATTTCTTGTGTTAATTGAGTTATTTTGAGTGTCATGACATGTAGTAGATATGGATAGTTAAACATGGTACAGATTTCGCATGTGAGAATAAGTTTAAGTCATATGAACCCTAAACGTGAGTTTTGAGCCTATACATTTCTTTTGAGTGAATTTCGTGCATATTAGTCTCAAAACTATGCATGTGCATCATTTGGTTACTTGCCATAGATCTTAATGAACTAGAGATTACTAGAACTTACTCATGTGAATTTGCAAAGCTTATAATTGACATATACTCTGATTTTGGATATGATAAGAGGCACTTAGGTTTACCACCACTAGCCAAATTGCCATGAGTCCCTTATGGGCGCACGAGTTGCGACACCCTTAGATGAACCCATTTGAGCCTACATTATGCCTTTCTTTCATTGCCATATGAATCTAAACACTTTAACTTAGTGTAGATTATCCATACCCTTGTTCAAAAGACTTGGTGGGATTTTTGAAACTAAAACAAAGAAGATGGCGTGAAGATGTTAAGGGATGTATGTATGGGGATAGACTTGTCCAAATGACTTGTAATATGTGTGATTGCCGAATGAAACAGAAGAAAATTTAGAGAGCAAGAACAAAAGAAAGATCAAAAAGCTCTCCGGCAATAGGTTCTAAGTGTCTAAGTTTGGATTAATGTCCCCCATACTTGTGAATCTGGAGTATGCCACGAATTGAAGGCCCAAAGATGAAGAAATATGGCCTTTGTCCTATTCACAAAGCTCAATGGAAGTTTAGAATGAAGTCCGGGCCCAAAATGATGCGATTAGGCCCCCGAAATAGAAATCTGACCATGGTAACATGGGAATGAAGAAAAGTGACGAATTTGATAAAGATTTTTGTGCTAGACTAAGTCTTTGGAACGTTGTTACCACCACATATCTATATTCCGAATGCCTTAGCCTTAGCCCCATTACAACCACTTTGAAGTCCTTTATGATCCTTAAGATGAGTAGTCTTCGATTGGTTGAGTAAGTTGCATGAGTAAGCATATGGTTTGGTTCATTTGTGCAAGTATTTCATTCATGAGGTTTTCAATTACTTTTATCCATTTTGAGTGAAAATATGATGAGTGCATCCATGTGAGTTGATTTAAGTCTTGTTCGAAACATGCACAGCTTTAACATCACCATTGCTTTCTCCACGTCTTACTTGTTCATGATATGATCATATCTCTATTGTCTCTTGAAATCTTGTGATTCCATCGCCATATATAAAAAAAAAAAAAAAGCTTGTGATTCCATCTCTTTTAATGTGTAGAAAGTCTTTGTTTTGTTTAGTATTTGCTAGGGACTAGCAAAGTCTAAGTGTGGGGGAATTTAATTCAATTTCTCTCTACATTTGACTAAGTTATGGCCTTAGTTTTAGGTGTGGTCTTACTAACTTAGTGTTTTCAGCGTTTTAAACATGTTAACATGATGATATGCGGCTTTGAAACGTTGAAATGTTTTTCCCTTTTGTTATTTTCCCTTTATTGTTTTTCTTTGTTTTTGAGTCCTTGTTTTGTTTTGTATTTGCTAGGGACTAGCAAAGTCTAAGTGTGGGGGAATTTGATCTACGCATTTTATGCTTGATTATTAATCACTTTCTCTCTATATTTAGCTTTGTTTTGTGCTTAGTAAATATGTTTTTAACTTACTTTATGTTTGTAGGTAGAAATAAAGGAGGAATCCGTAAAGGAGGCAGAAATGAGCTCAAAACCTACTAAGGAGGAAGTTCCTAAAATGAGGAGGAAAGATGAAGAAGAATGGGCCACGATTTATAAAGAATGGATCAAAGATCACTAAGATGGGTCAAGACCATGCTCATATGTCCAAGAAGGTCCAAGATCATGTCAAGAGTCGCCCACAAAGAAGCCCAAAAGAAGAAAATGGATCAAAAGCTAGAAATCAGGAAATCTGCCTGTGCAGATCAGCCCACTTCAACAGGCCACCAAAATCAATTGAAAACGAATTTGGACACATGTGAGGCATGCTTAGAAAGATATGGAAATCTAGTTTCCAACCCCACTGGAATCATGCCGTTACAATGTGTAAATATTCAGCAATCCCGGATTTCGTAGGTACAGGTCATTCTGCGTAACAGCCAACTTTAAATGGGCAGTGAAGGCGCGTTAGCAGGACTTATGGCACGATTAATACATAGCTGGAAAGCCCTGGAAGTCTATTTTCTAGTGCCGAAAGAATCACGCCGTTTGAATTTGTAAAACGTCCGAAACGTAGCTTTTAATACAGAAGGGTCAGATTTGATAGCTTTCAGAAGGTGGGAAGTTTCCTAATCTTCTTCTATATAAAGGGAAGCTCGACTCTTTCATTGGGGATCACACACTCACCGAGCCGAAGCCTTGTCTAAACACTAACCCCTCTCATACTTAGCCAAAATCAGCATCTCTTAGTCGAAATACCATCTCCACCACCTCATAGACACCCTTCCTCCATCCGTGAGTGTTCTCTCGCTAGATTTGGCTTTGAACACTTGCGTAGCCATCATCCACCAAAGGGACGTGCGCTCGAAGCTTGCAGAGAGACGAATTCCTCGGAGCAAAAAAAGTGTAACATGGCCTCTTTGTATTTATTTCGACTTTGTATTGGTTTTTCAAGGCTTTGTATAGAAAGACTAATGTTTTGGTGTAAAGATGATTATTTCTAATTTGTTTTGAATTCTTCCATGTGTTTATAGGTTGATTGGAACGTGTATGTATGCTTGCCATGTTCTTAATGCTCTGGAATTTGCTTAGGATGACACTAGATGATTTGGTTCACCCTATGCATGTTCCACCGATCTAATCAAGATAAAATTGGGTTAGGGAGTTTGCTAGATGATTTGGCTGCCCTCTAATTCGATGCAAGTGTATGTTTATGTTCTAATTAACATGTGAATTTCGTAGGATTCAACCAAGGAGGGAGTAATCGGCCTAAGCAACTTGATGTGATGATCACTTGTAAATAATAGACTTAGGAACTTATTTTCGGCTAGATGCATGTTAGGGTTATGTGTTCTTGATTGTTTGCTTGTCTATGAGTTTAAACATGTTAGAACTTGTGATTTCTTGATGTGTTTCTAACCATTTTTCTTGTTTAATTTTGTAGATTATAGAAAACAAACCAACTTTGCACCCCCCTTTATAACCTAGCATAGTTATGCATGCACCCTCAATCCCCGGTTAAGAACGATCCCTACTTATCAATGCTACATCAACAAAGAAGGGTTTTAATTGTATTCGTGTTTGATTAAGTGTTTAATTAAATACTTGAAAAGATGTGAATCAATTTTGGCGCCGTTGCCGGGGATTGAAAAGAATTGTGTGATTATGCTTGTAAATATGTTTATAGTTTCATTTTTTCGGAACTGTGCACTGCCCAATTTTGTGTAAATTATTTGACATAGCTAGAAGATTCATAAAAATCTGAAATTTTGGACGAATGTTTTTTTATGTGTGTAGTTTGTGCCTGAAAAATTTCAGCCCAGTCGACCGAGCCAATAATTCTAAAAAAATTCGACAAGCCGCTATGTTCATGTTTGCCAGAATCTGGAATTGCATGTGTTTTTTGTAAAGTTGTGAAATTTTGTTCATATATACTTGTAAATTTTCGAGATTTATACTAACACTTGTTCATATTGTTGTTTTTGCAGCCAATTAAACGTTAAGGGAAGTCTTCGATTTACATTGAGTACATGAGCTGGTTGATTAAGTCTCACTCTTTGGAATAGATGGCGTCTCTTTTTCTAGTTTATCTCCTTAACCCTTTGTATTTCATTCGAGATACAAGGTTGTGGGCGGAGTCTACTATGGACTTGAGGGAGTGTGTCATTCTCGAAATTTTGGCTGAACGTCGGACATGGTGTCTAGTTGGGTTATGACTGGTGACAGGTTTTGGATCTAAGAAAGAGAAACATCATTGGAGTAATATCCCTTGATCACGGTAGCCTCGGGGTGTTTTCTCGAAATTAGTCCTACCTCTCGCGTTATCTCTATCCCTACTGGCCATGTTTTTCGATTGATCAAAGGCCGATTGATTGAGAATGCATATTTTATCGCGCGGGTCGCACGTCCATTGAAAGATCTAAAGGCCACTTTCGTGTACTCTCTTTAAATCTTAGGCGCACTCAATTTGGACATGCTTGGACATAATACTATGTCGAAATTGTGTGTTTGTGCATATAAACTTGTAAAGGATTAATCACATATACTTGTTCATAAAATTTTCGAGACTTATCATTCTTCTGTTTTGTGAAAATTGTTTGACATAGCTGCAGGTGTCGAAAAACTCTGAAAATTTACGGAATACTGTATATATGTGTCTAGTTCTTGCTCGTAAAATTTCGTTGCATTTTGACATGCTAATAATTCTATATAAATTGTTCTTGCAGCTGTGCTCATTTTCTGCGATTTCTAACTTGTAACATGAATTTACTAACTTGTGCACATTCTTTTTGAGAGAGGTTCAACCACATCTTCGGTTGAAAATGTGGCACCTAGGGCCACAATGGCACATTCGTTTGAACAACTTGCCCCAACAAAAGGTAATGACCCTATTCCTTCAAATTTGGTTGTTGCTAATTCTACGTTTGCTCGTGAACTGTTTTCAGGTAGGTCTGACGAGTCCAACTTGGAGAAATTTCTTATGCCCTTGAGTGCATCAAACAAGTGCCAAAATATGAAAAAGTTATGCACAACAAGGAGGCAAACGCAAGAGAAGGAGGTTGTTTAGATGAACAAAACCGACGCGGTAATTATGGATGGCTACCCCTAAATTGAAGGACCTAAACGTGGAGGAGATGCCCTCAAAATTCAGGCCATTCTTAGAGCAAAAATTGAAGCATCACGTCTAGGCTGTAAGACTTTAAAAAACAAGCGCTTGTTGGGAGGCAACCCAATGGAGGAGTCTACAAACCAGATTTGCATTCTCTTCCCTCTCTTTTTAATTTTTGTCGTTGCTTTTTAATTTTCTTAGATAGAATTTTCGTAGATCTCTCTTTCATACTTGATTCTATACTTTTACTTTGGTACATTGAGGACAATGTAGAGTTTAAGTGTGGGGGAGGGGTTTACAACTTTGTTGAGTCAAAAAAAAAAAAAAAATTTTTGTTTATAATTTTCGTGGGTTTTATTATTTTGAATTTTTAGGAAGTCTTTTGAGTTTAACTTAGTGTTTTAAAGAGTCTTAGGATGCCCTTAGTTAGTCTATGATGAAAATGGACCGAATTTGAACATACATATGGCATTGCATTCATGATTTCTTGTGTTAATTGAGTTATTTTGAGTGTCATGACATGTAGTAGATATGGATAGTTAAACATGGTACAGATTTCGCATGTGAGAATAAGTTTAAGTCATATGAACCCTAAACGTGAGTTTTGAGCCTATACATTTCTTTTGAGTGAATTTCGTGCATATTAGTCTCAAAACTATGCATGTGCATCATTTGGTTACTTGCCATAGATCTTAATGAACTAGAGATTACTAGAACTTACTCATGTGAATTTGCAAAGCTTATAATTGACATATACTCTGATTTTGGATATGATAAGAGGCACTTAGGTTTACCACCACTAGCCAAATTGCCATGAGTCCCTTATGGGCGCACGAGTTGCGACACCCTTAGATGAACCCATTTGAGCCTACATTATGCCTTTCTTTCATTGCCATATGAATCTAAACACTTTAACTTAGTGTAGATTATCCATACCCTTGTTCAAAAGACTTGGTGGGATTTTTGAAACTAAAACAAAGAAGATGGCGTGAAGATGTTAAGGGATGTATGTATGGGGATAGACTTGTCCAAATGACTTGTAATATGTGTGATTGCCGAATGAAACAGAAGAAAATTTAGAGAGCAAGAACAAAAGAAAGATCAAAAAGCTCTCCGGCAATAGGTTCTAAGTGTCTAAGTTTGGATTAATGTCCCCCATACTTGTGAATCTGGAGTATGCCACGAATTGAAGGCCCAAAGATGAAGAAATATGGCCTTTGTCCTATTCACAAAGCTCAATGGAAGTTTAGAATGAAGTCCGGGCCCAAAATGATGGGATTAGGCCCCCGAAATAGAAATCTGACCATGGTAACATGGGAATGAAGAAAAGTGACGAATTTGATAAAGATTTTTGTGCTAGACTAAGTCTTTGGAACGTTGTTACCACCACATATCTATATTCCGAATGCCTTAGCCTTAGCCCCATTACAACCACTTTGAAGTCCTTTATGATCCTTAAGATGAGTAGTCTTCGATTGGTTGAGTAAGTTGCATGAGTAAGCATATGGTTTGGTTCATTTGTGCAAGTATTTCATTCATGAGGTTTTCAATTACTTTTATCCATTTTGAGTGAAAATATGATGAGTGCATCCATGTGAGTTGATTTAAGTCTTGTTCGAAACATGCACAGCTTTAACATCACCATTGCTTTCTCCACGTCTTACTTGTTCATGATATGATCATATCTCTATTGTCTCTTGAAATCTTGTGATTCCATCGCCATATATAAAAAAAAAAAAAAAGCTTGTGATTCCATCTCTTTTAATGTGTAGAAAGTCTTTGTTTTGTTTAGTATTTGCTAGGGACTAGCAAAGTCTAAGTGTGGGGGAATTTAATTCAATTTCTCTCTACATTTGACTAAGTTATGGCCTTAGTTTTAGGTGTGGTCTTACTAACTTAGTGTTTTCAGCGTTTTAAACATGTTAACATGATGATATGCAGCTTTGAAACGTTGAAATGTTTTTCCCTTTTGTTATTTTCCCTTTATTGTTTTTCTTTGTTTTTGAGTCCTTGTTTTGTTTTGTATTTGCTAGGGACTAGCAAAGTCTAAGTGTGGGGGAATTTGATCTACGCATTTTATGCTTGATTATTAATCACTTTCTCTCTATATTTAGCTTTGTTTTGTGCTTAGTAAATATGTTTTTAACTTACTTTATGTTTGTAGGTAGAAATAAAGGAGGAATCCGTAAAGGAGGCAGAAATGAGCTCAAAACCTACTAAGGAGGAAGTTCCTAAAATGAGGAGGAAAGATGAAGAAGAATGGGCCACGATTTATAAAGAATGGATCAAAGATCACTAAGATGGGTCAAGACCATGCTCATATGTCCAAGAAGGTCCAAGATCATGTCAAGAGTCGCCCACAAAGAAGCCCAAAAGAAGAAAATGGATCAAAAGCTAGAAATCAGGAAATCTGCCTGTGCAGATCAGCCCACTTCAACAGGCCACCAAAATCAATTGAAAACGAATTTGGACACATGTGAGGCATGCTTAGAAAGATATGGAAGTCTAGTTTCCAACCCCACTGGAATCATGCCGTTACAATGTGTAAATATTCAGCAATCCCGGATTTCGTAGGTACAGGTCATTCTGCGTAACAGCCAACTTTAAATGGGCAGTGAAGGCGCGTTAGCAGGACTTATGGCACGATTAATACATAGCTGGAAAGCCCTGGAAGTCTATTTTCTAGTGCCGAAAGAATCACGCCGTTTGAATTTGTAAAACGTCCGAAACGTAGCTTTTAATACAGAAGGGTCAGATTTGATAGCTTTCAGAAGGTGGGAAGTTTCCTAATCTTCTTCTATATAAAGGGAAGCTCGACTCTTTCATTGGGGATCACACACTCACCGAGCCGAAGCCTTGTCTAAACACTAACCCCTCTCATACTTAGCCAAAATCAGCCTCTCTTAGTCGAAATACCATCTCCACCACCTCATAGACACCCTTCCTCCATCCGTGAGTGTTCTCTCGCTAGATTTGGCTTTGAACACTTGCGTAGCCATCATCCACCAAAGGGACGTGCGCTCGAAGCTTGCAGAGAGACGAATTCCTCGGAGCAAAAAAAGTGTAACATGGCCTCTTTGTATTTATTTCGACTTTGTATTGGTTTTTCAAGGCTTTGTATAGAAAGACTAATGTTTTGGTGTAAAGATGATTATTTCTAATTTGTTTTGAATTCTTCCATGTGTTTATAGGTTGATTGGAACGTGTATGTATGCTTGCCATGTTCTTAATGCTCTGGAATTTGCTTAGGATGACACTAGATGATTTGGTTCACCCTATGCATGTTCCACCGATCTAATCAAGATAAAATTGGGTTAGGGAGTTTGCTAGATGATTTGGCTGCCCTCTAATTCGATGCAAGTGTATGTTTATGTTCTAATTAACATGTGAATTTCGTAGGATTCAACCAAGGAGGGAGTAATCGGCCTAAGCAACTTGATGTGATGATCACTTGTAAATAATAGACTTAGGAACTTATTTTCGGCTAGATGCATGTTAGGGTTATGTGTTCTTGATTGTTTGCTTGTCTATGAGTTTAAACATGTTAGAACTTGTGATTTCTTGATGTGTTTCTAACCATTTTTCTTGTTTAATTTCGTAGATTATAGAAAACAAACCAACTTTGCACCCCCCTTTATAACCTAGCATAGTTATGCATACACCCTCAATCCCCGGTTAAGAACGATCCCTACTTACCAATGCTACATCTACAAAGAAGGGTTTTAATTGTATTCGTGTTTGATTGAGTGTTTAATTAAATGCTTGAAAAGATGCGAATCAAGCTCAATTCGGCCGGAAAATCACAACCCGAATTCACCAATTTCTTTCAAAGTTTGGCCGGAAAATTCTTCTCCTCCGGCGTCCCACGCCGTCAAAGAAGACCGGGGATGGGTAGAGGACAGTGAGGCGAGTCGATAGGGACCAAAAGGAAGCTCGGAGGTGGCCGGAATGCCCCTCGCCGCTGGCGAGCCGGAACCACCGTCGCGCCACCCCATCTCACCCCGTGTTGACCGGGTCAAAGCCATTAATGACCATGTGTTGATTGCCATAAATGGAAACCCACATATATACTTTCCAAAATAGGAAACTTCCGTAATTATCTTTTACGACAAACTTCAAACCCACATAACTTCCTCTTCGTAATTCCGATTCCAATAATTCTCGCGGCAACAAACTCGACTCGACGTATTCTTCAATTATCACCCGAAGTCAAACACATCGACCAATCGGATAAAAAGTCAACTGTTCAACCCAAACACATACATTAATCAACTAAATAATCAACAATCGGAAATATTCACAACTAAATCTTCGTAACTCAGAAAAATGCTCCGGAAGTTCCCACGAACTCGAATTTAAATTCTCAACAACTTCCGTGAAGAAGCTGAAACCAAATTCTCGTCCGGTAATTTAGTCGCTAAGAGCATCACCATTTAAATCCGATTACAACAAAACTTCAAATATTCATAATATATTCCTCGGTTGTCTAAATAATGATCCGGAACTTCCCATGAACTCGAAATCACACGTATAACGACTCTCGAGAAGAGACCCAGCTCCAATTCTCGGCCAATAATTTAGTCGTTATCAAACCTGGTGAGTAAATCCATTATCGGAAATCTGTCATTACTCATAATCTCACGGACCAAGCTGATGACAATGTTCAATCTGTTCCGGGTCGTCACAACAACTGGAATTCAAAGTGACTTCTATGAACATAGAATACATATAAATAGATCAGACAGTAGACTGGAACCTACTGAATGAGTAGCTGACAGGTGGATTCAAAGCCTTCGACGACACCACGCAAATTCAGGATTTATACTGCAGTCTGGGCGACGGAAACCGGAAAGCTCAGGGACAGGCATTTAAAATATAAAACGTTAGAGTGAGTGGAAAAAAAATAATGTAAACTACATAAGATGATCGATAAATCTATAATAACATGCTTTTCTGCTAATTTCTGTAAAAATAAAGCGAGTTTAAATATAATAAACTGAAATAAAATATAGAGGTAGGTGCTCAGGGTGTTTGTCCTAACCCGAAGCGTCTCCATGATTGTAAATAAAATGTTATGGGATCGTCTAGGGGGTTTGTCCTATCCCGAGATAATCTGGGTCGGTAAGGCATTTGTCCTATCCCGGTCTGACCCGACTAGTCAGTGATCAATTGACTAGTCAAAGCATCGATGCTGAAAATAAACCATCACAAACATACCTCCAAACTCGATAGTAATAAAATATAGGAGGCGGTAAATCTACGTAAAATGAACTTGTAGCAACTGTGAAAATAAATAAACGTCCACTCACATGTCCGTGACTACTGCTGCGGCCCAGCAGAACTTCCTTCGCTGCTAGTGTCGCGATGCTCTAGTCCTTATTTAGTGCTAAGAAAACCAAACCTTAAGGTAAACCCTCTCGGAATAGACTCTAATCATGTTTACATGCTCATCTAGCCTTAAGTGAATAGCTCATTAAAATAAGGTCTCATTTTTAGTCTCTTCATACATATATTAACTTAATTAGGGTCAATACATGGATATATGAAACAAATCATGAAGGTCAAGCATATAAACATCCACAAACACATAATAATCTCATTCACAACACAACTTCACATAATATACACTAATAACATAAACCATACATATATCAAGACATCATTTGTTCACATCATATGGCTAGAGTTCAAACTCTAGCCTCCCAAATGGGACTACTCACTACACATAGCTACAATGGAGTCTAAATACATAGATGAGAGTTAATAGGTATAAGAAATAACCGAAGAGTCCCTTAAGCAAAGCCTCCAAGCTCTTCAAACTCCTTCTTCACTTCTTGCTCCCTTCTTGCTTCTTGTCTCCAACAAAGATGATGAACCCACCTTAGGCTAGGGTAAAGAGGGTGGAGATGATAATAGTATGGTGGTGGTGATAGAGGTTCCTAGGCCTTTTGGTGGTGCTAGAGTGAGTTTTAGAGATGGAGAAGAGAGCTAGAGGGTTTGGTTATGGATGAGGGCTATGGAGAGACTAAAACTATGAGAACTGAAAAAGTGAAGTTTGATATATGTGAGGGGAGAAGGGAGGTCGACCATATAGGTTCCAAAAAGATATTTGGGTATTTAAAATTCAAAATAAGATGCTTAGACATGATCCTAGACTTTAGGCTTTTAGGTTGTCATCACAATGTGTAACTCACCCCAAGTCATGTGACTTGCATGTGTATCCATCTCTCAAAATATCTTCCTTGTGGGCTTGGACTCTTGGGCCTTGGCCTAACTTGACTTGACTCTTGCTATTGAGTGGTGATGACTTTCTGGAATTTAACTGTTGACCAGATGGAGTTGTCCATTGACTTTTCGTCATTTTTCTAATTTTGCTCCATCTTCTCCAAGGACCTAAGAAATGCGCTCAGCTTCTCAAAAAAGTGATTAAATTCCATCTTTTAAAGCATTTCCATGCCAATCCCTCATTTCCTAGCATAACAAAGAAACATAATAAAAATGATGCTTTATTGATAAAAGGCAAGCAATAAGCATGGAATTAGGAACATAATTAGAGCATAATTATGGACCTAACAAACTACCTTACACTTAGACTTTGCTTATCCCCTAGCAAACAAAGAAAAAAAAGAGTAAGCTAAGCTAGACTCAAAGTACAAAAGAATTACAAGACTAAACACAAAATTATGCAAGTGTCCCGAATGGTGAATATTTTCTCTCAAAGAACCATGACTAATGTATTGAACTTTTCTTAAACATAATTACCATATGGAATCAATGCATGTCTAATAAGACAAACATGCTACATGTATAACCAAATACATGCATTGAGATGTATTGAAACTAAGATATTCCTAACCATTTAACTCACAAGAAGTTACTCAATGCACTCAAGTGTTTAGAGGGTTAGTGTTTGCATTCAAAAATCAAATTGATCACAAGTTATCAATAGACTTGCTCTACAACCAATTACTACCACTATTCCACACATAAGAGTTTCAAATCAAGAAGACTTTTATTTAGGTTGTAATGGGGATTTAAGAAAGAAGGGCTTAATCGAAAGAAAATTATAGGATAGTCAATGACCAAACAGCATAGCAAGCAATTCACAAGTTGAAGTATCTCTAAAGTACTATTCGGTGCTACTATTTTCCTTTTTCAAATCAAATCACTTCCAAAACCACTTATTCTTTATGTATAACACACACACACACACACACACACAAATTTTGGATTTTCTTTGTTTTTCAATAACAACTCTTTTCTCTTTCTATTTTTTTAACTACTCAACAACTCAATAAACAAATGACCACCCAAGACCTCCCCCACCTCACACTTATCTCTTGACATTCTTTTCAACACTAAGACCGCATCCTAATAAGATTTCATCATTGCTTATGGTGTTCATGAAAGAAAAAGACTAAGTATTAAAAAGGCTCAAAAAGGCTCACTAAAGGATATATGCATTATAGGTTCAAAAGCTTTTTGGCCCTGGTAGTGATCCTAATGCCTCTATCATCTTTAAAAATGACTCATGTTTTGGAAAAATATTTTGCATGGTTTAAAGCAAGTTCTAGATCACTCATACCCAATTGATATCACACATGCATGAAAGAATATGTGCATTAAATAAGCTAGTCATGCACAATTTGGCTCAAAATCTCACATAGGCAATAATAGCTTTGAAACGTGTTAATCCTTCTTTTTCTCACATGAACACATTTTGAGGGATATATACCATGATGGGACTTCACACATAGAACTTTAACACTTAAAAGGCATTTAGTTCAGAGTAACAAGTATCACAACCTGTATCACACCAAGACTACCTCATGCTAAAACGTCGCAAACTATAGGGTGCACTTGGGTTGTCGATCAATCGAAAATGTGCGACAAACTGGACAGAAACCGTTCTTCGAAGAGTCAACAAAAATCCTTGACCAGTCGAAAAACAGGAACCTTGCTGGCAGGAGGCTGCTTTCGACAGGTAGAGGAGATTCCTCTACTGGTTGAAAATGCCCAGAATTGCATCCTTCAGTTGGTTGACCTGCATAAAATCCATTCCAAGCTCTAATAGTATGTCATATTCCTACTTCTCCAATGCACTCCACCACCATCAACACACACACACACACACACACACACACACACACACACACACACACACACACACACACACACACACACACATTTCACAAAACAAACACATAAACTCAATAAAGAGGGTAAAATGCTCATTCTTTAAGTGTGATACAGGTTATGATATCACACATTGCAGCGAGCTTTGGGTACCAGATTGCATTTTAGTACAGCTTTCCATCCTCAGACTGATGGGCAGTCTGAAAGGACTATTCAGACCCTCGAGGATATGTTGTGGTCCTGTGTATTGCAGTTTAGAGGGAATTGGGGTCAGCAACTGCATTTGATTGAGTTTGGTTATAACAAAAGTTATCAGGCCAGTATTAATATGGCACCGTATGAGGCTCTATACGGGAGGCCGTGTCATACTCCATTGTGTTAGAGTGAGGTAGGTGAGCGATGGCTTATTGGTCCTGATTTGGTTAAGAGCACCACAGAGGATATTCAGATTATCAGAGACAGATTGAAAATTGCCCAAGATCACCAAAAGAGTTATGCATATGTGAGAAGAAAGAGTCTCGAGTTCGAGGTAGGCGATTGGGTCTTCCTGAAATTGTCTCCTTAGAGGGGAGTTGTGCGTTTCGGGAAGCGCGGCAAGATCCGACCACGGTATATCGGTCCGTATGAGATTACAGAGAGAGAGAGAGTTGGTGCTGTGGCTTACAGGTTAGAGTTACTTTCAGAAATGGCAAGGGGGCATGATGTTTTCCATGTCTCGATGCTGCGGAAATACATTCCAGATCCATCACATGTTTTAGCGCCACACCAGCTTTCAATCCGGGAAGATTTGACATATGTGGAGGAGCCAATACAGATTCTTGATCAGCGTGAGCAGGAGTTCAGACACAGAGTCATACCGCTTGTGAAGGTCTTAAGGCAGAATCATTCAGTTGAGGAAGCCACCTGGGAGACCGAGCAGCATATGCGGGAGCAGTATCCTCATCCGTTCACTTAGCAGATATGTAAATTTCGAGGTCAAATTTTTTGTAAGGGGGGTAGATTTGTGACGACTCGAACCGGAATTGGTATAGTAATCGGCTTAATCTGCGAGTTTTACGATTAATTGAGGTTTATCATAATTAATCGGATATGCAACTTCGTTCACGACTTAATTTTCGGACACGAACTTGATTTGGGTTTGTTCGTAGGAAATGTAGAGAATTTGATTTCGAGTCCGTACGAGTTTTCCAAGGATTTTTCGGATAATCGAGGAATATAAAATGAATATTTGAAATTATCGCCGAGTTAGTCGTGTTTATCCGTTTGAGTTTGAGTTATCCGAATTGCGGATAGAGTTTATTCACGACGTATAAATAGCCAAATAGTCGTAAAGTTATCGAAAAAGTGCGAAAATGGGCTGTTTGACCGAGTTGACTGAGCTGGGCCGTGTTGACCGAGTCAACCCGTGTTGACTCAGTGAGTCACGAACTTGCCATCGTGGTGGTTGTCGGAATACGGCGTAGTTGCCGGAGTTTAAGGTATGGTTTTGAAGCTTGTCTTATGGGCTTTCGATTGATATATGTATGGTGAGGTTTGGTTGGTCAATTTTGAACGTGAAGTTGGCCGGAATCAAGTTTAACGGTGGAGGGTTTTCTGGTGGTTTTCCGAGGGAGATTTTGAGTGGAAATGGTTGGGTTCGAGCTTGTGATGAAACCCCTTGAAGATGGGAGGCCGAGATGGCCTCACGGTGGAGAATTTCGCCGGAGAAATTTTCGGCCGGTTTGAACTTTGGTGGCTTTCGAGGCTATTTTCGACCACGGTGGTGGCTGGACGGTCGTGACCCTTTGGGGAAAAAGGCTAGGCTTGAGGAGAGGAAGGTTTTGGGGTCTTGGTCGCCGGAAAATCTCTCCGGTGACGGCGCGCCGGCGCCGGCGGGGCGGTCAACGGCGGAGCTCCGGCGAGGCGTTGACTTTTTGGATTTTGTCAAGTTTTATGCCGTTTTTCTCGTAATCGCGCCCCAATCTTCGCCTTGAGGTTTTTGAGTTGATTTGAGTAGTGGATTTTAAGTCGAGGGTTTATGTGGAGTGTTTGGGGATTTTCGGCGATTCTTTCGTTATCCGAGTTATATATTTCTGGAAATGGTTTCAGTATTTATTTCCAGTACAGTATTGAGATTATTTATTGTTTTGGAGGTATTGTTTTATGTTTTATTGGTGATGGCATTTACTTAGCATCGATGCATTGACTACTTGGCTGATCACCGGTAGTCCAGTTCCAGGCTTGAGAGATTCGCCTGATGTGCCCACTAGGCTTGATAGATTCGCCTTGTCTATCACCGTCGGGCTTGAGAGATTCTCCTGACACCTCGATTTATTTTAGTCTTTTGGTAAGATTTGACCTCACTGACCGACCACTAAATGAACTTCGACGAGGGTAAATTTTTGAATACTCTATGTTATCACAACGTTCACGCATATGTATAAACACATTTCTCATTAGACCATTTCAGTTTTTCATATGTCCTTAATTGCATGTATGACAAATAATGTTGCTTACATATTGCATGTTAGTTAGTTATATATGAAAACCAAACCTTTATGAAGCTAAACCACTAACAATTAATTATTTCGTAAATGTGACCATTGGATAAGACGGTGAGACTAATCTATGCACGTTGTAAAAAATTTAGAACTTTTAGAATTTATTTCGACCTTGATCCAAGTGTCCGACTATTATGACCATATTGCCCTTAACAATAAAACACAATTTGTCAATTCGTCAAAAATAATTGTAGTGCAAGTATGTCACCCGTATTCTCGTGGGATTCACATATATTTTTCCATGTAAAAAAATCAAATTCTAAGACATAAACCCTAATTTTTTTTTGTGAAATTACAAGATTAGGCAATCCTAGGGTTTAGGGTAAACCCTAAATCATACTAGGGGTTGACTTGAATAAGTCTTCAATCAGATGTCGGTTGACTTTCATCTATGGCTAGGGTTCCAAATGAGGCAAGTAGCGGCAATTTTGCCTCCCAAAGCCCAAAGTTTTTCTCTCATCAACAACAAAAGAACAAATAATAAAACCTCTCGTTTCTCCTCTCTCTCTCTCTCTCTCTCTCTCTCTCTCTCGATCGATCGATCGATCGATCTCTCTCGGTCTCTTTCGACTAAAAAGAAGAAACAAAACATAGAAAGAAATCCCAAATGAATTCACCAGCCACTTCTCACCACAAAATCCATCTTGAAAATTTCCTCTCTTCCTCATCTATCTTAGCCCTACCCTCATATCCTCCATTTCTCACTGAAAATACCAAAGCGAAAAGGACAAACAAATCTCTAACTCTGGTGGCCGGCTCCGTTTCAGGCCAAAACTGAGACTGATCGATCACTGGGCTTTGAAGCCTTCTTCTTCATGGTTCCAACGCTTCTAACTTCAGCCTCCAACTCAATCAGAGGAGCTCGAATCGAACAATTGAAGAATTTGGTAGCCTCGAGGGTGTTCCATTACTTGAGCTCGACCTGAGCCGAGGTTAGCCAACATCGACACTAACCTTCGCGAGCAACAACACTCTCTTCTCAGCTTTGGTTCTTCAAATAGTTTGGGTTTCTAGGGTTTTAATTCGTTTTGAGTTTAGTTCTAATGTTTAGCTTTGGGTCCTATGATTTTTGGAGGTGACTGTGTGACGACCCGGACCGGAATTGGTATAGTAATCGGTTTAATCTGCGAGTTTTACGAGTAATTGAGGTTTATCGTAATTAATCGGATATGCAACTTCGTTCACGACTTAATTTTCAGACACGAATTTGATTTGGGTTTGTTCGTGGGAAATGTAGAGAATTTGATTTCGAGTTCGTGGGAGCTTTCCGAGGATTTTTCGGATAATCGAGGAATATAAAATGAATATTTGAAATTATCGCCGAGTTAGTCATGTTTATCCGTTCGAGTTTGAGTTATCCGAATTGTGGATAGAGTTGATTCGCGACGTATAAATAGCCGAATAGTCGTAAAAATTATCGAAAGGTTGCATTTTGGGCCGTTCGACCAGCTTTGATTGAAGCTGACCCGCGTTGACCCGTTGACCGAGTGGGTCAAGTTGACCCGGTTCGTTTTGACCGTCGGACTTGACGTTTCCAGCCACTTCCGACCACGGTTTTGGTAGGTATGGTTTCCCCTTGTAATTTGCTAATGATTAGGACTTGATTTGGTTGGAATTGATGGTGAATTGAGGGAGAATAGAGAGGTTGAAATTAGGGACCACTTGATTCTGGCGAGATTCGGTGTTGGGGTTGTGGGGGGAAAGGTTCCCCTCAACTCCATGATGATTTCTGGGTAATTAATGTTGATTTTGGTTGAGGTTTGAGGTGATTAGGAACGGTGACCGGAGGGAGAATTCTGGCATGGATTTCGAGTTGTTTTCCGGTGAATTACGAAGGAATTGGAGGTTGTGGTAATGGAGAAAAGTATTAGGCTCGAGGAGGAGAAGAAATTTGGGCTTTCCTCGCCGGAAAATCTCTCCGGTGACGGTGGCGGTGAACGGCGGAGCTCCGGCAAGGCGTTGACTTTTTGGATTTTATCAAGTTTTATGCCGTTTTTCTCGTAATCGCGTCCCAATCGTCGCTTTGAGGTTTTTGAGTTGATTTGAGTGGTGGATTTTAAGTCGAAGGTTTTGTGGAGTATATTTGGGGTTTTCGACGAGTTTTCTGTTATCCGAGTTATATTTTCGAGAATGGTTGGTTTCCGAGGTGTGGTTCAGAGTATTGAATTGTGATTTTGATCAGTGATATTTTGTGATTATTCAGGGGATCGAGATCGTACGCTTGGCGAAGTATCTTCCGCCGGATCTCAGGATTAGCGCGTCTACGCGCTGTGCTTATCTGTGAGTGGACATTTATTTACACTGTCGTAGCGAGTTCTTGGTTTCAGTATTTATTTTCAGTACAGTATTGAGATTATTTATTGTTTTGGAGGTATTGTTTTATGTTTTATTGGTGATGGCATTTACTTAGCATCGATGCATTAATTACTCGGCTGATCACCGGTAGTCCAGTTCCAGGCTTGAGAGATTCGCCTGATGTGCCCACTAGGCCTGAGTGATTCGCCTAGTCTATCACCGTCGGGCTTGAGAGATTTGCCCGACACCTCCATTTATTTTAAGAACTCGCATTATTTTTATGTTATGTAAATGGTGAAAGACATATGTTTATTTTCGTCCATTCACTCTAACGATTTTATTTGCCTTTCCCCTCGGCTTTTCGGTTTCTGTGCCCAGTTTGCAGTTCGGATTCTTGTGTCGCACGTCACAGTCGGAGGCTTAGTGTTCGAGCTACCTTTCTTTCTCAGTAGGTTTCTTGTTTAGCCTACTGCTGTGTATTTATGTATATATATACCAGAGGTCGCTCTGAATACTCTGATGTTTATATTTTCGTATGATTTTCCCAGATTTCTATAAAGTTATAGTTTTGCTTATTATTTTATATTATGTTATGATTTTAAGAAATCCGGATGGGATTGGTGCCCACAGTTTGGCTTTTGTGGCATAGAATGAAGTGTGTTTTCGGGTGCAGGTTAATGGTAATTCCGCGATATAGTGAAACTCTGCCGAAATTTCTATGGTTTTTGAAAGTTCGTGTTTTCAGAAGGGGTTTGATTCCGGTTTAGGAAATTAAATCAGGGTTGAGTCCTTTCAACTGTTATTATAAGGCCAAGCAAAAAGGAGAGTGAGGCCACAAAACTAATTTCATAGGCGATTATCATGCAACAATAGAGGTAATTTCAATTTTAGGTTCAATCGGTGTGTTTGAACCCAACTTGTTTTCACATCTCAGTTTGTAGATTTATAGAAAAAGTTTTAATCTTTTCTTATTGAATTCTCAATTCTGCGATAAAAGGCTGACATTGTCTTGGCCTGTTGCAAAACAATGGAACAATGCTGGAACAAAAATTATAGCAACGTTCACAAAATTTTCACTTTACTAATGCTTACCAATAATTTGGTTTCTTATTGATTTCAGTTCTTCGAGTCTGGGATGTGCTTCTTTTTGAGGGAAACCGTGTGATGCTATTTAGGACAACACTTGCTTTGATGGAGTTGTATGGTACTGGGAAAAACCATATATATTTTGATTTCTTTTCAAGAAAAAGTAAAAGTAGACATCTGATGTTGATATGTGGACATGAATATGGTATCATGTAGCATGTTGCCTTTACTGTTTATGAAACTTAATTTGGCTCAGTTACTTGCAGGTCCTGCACTGGTTACTAGCAAGGATGATGGAGATGCGGTCACTCTACTGCAATCATTGGCTGGCTCTACATTGGATAGCAGTCAATTAGTATTGACAGCTTGTATGGGATACCAAAATGTAAATAAAGCTAGACTACAAGAGTTGAGGGATAAACATCGGCCAGTTGTAATTGTTGCAATTGAGGAAAGGTCAAAGGGACTTCGGGCTTGGAAGGATTCTCAGGGTCTGGCTTCCAAGCTATATAATTTTAAACAAGATCCTAAATCAATTATAATAGAAACGAAGAAAACAGTCCAAAATGGCGTTTTATCTCGTTCAGAATCTGGTTCCACTAATGCTGATGAAATTCTTACCAACCTGACTGGGGACGGGGAGTTGGATTTTGTCCCAGATCTTAAAGAGCAGGTTTTTTTAATTTCTTTTACAGTCCTTTATGTACATTATAAGCTTCTTTTGATTGTAAAACAATGGAACAATGCTGGAACAAAAATTATATCAACGTTCACAGAATTTTCACTTTACAGTGAGAACTAGCAAATCGTGGGGGTTATAGTATTTGATGGATTACCTACATTGTAAATGTGTTATAGTGGCTACGATTTGTTGCATGATCCACGCTACATGACTTGCCTTTACTGAGAAGGAGAGAGAAACTCATTACTTGTGTGGTTTTCCGCCGCAAGAACTTTAGGTGCGAAAAAGACATTGTTTGATGTTTATTTTGATATGTTGTTTAATGAACTGAAATCTATTCAACTACTACAAGTCTGCTTACTGGTGTTTTGATTTTGGCTAAATATTGTGGTATACATTGTGGTATACTTTTGGTGATGAGGAAAAGAAAGTTATGCACGATCTTAAAAAAATATGAGGTCTCATTGCAAAGATATAGTCATATCTTCAAGTAATTACTTGTGTGTTCCATTTGATGTGGATATAATTTTACAGTGTATATATGAAATACTTACTTTGCAAGGGATTATTGTTATTCATTTTCACTTACTCTTTTGGCTTGTGTGTTTTGGTGTACATGTTGGAGAGAAATTTAGGGTTATTTTATAAGTTTTTGATTCATAATGTTTAAGAGCTATTACCAGTCATGTACACCCCAACAGTTGGCGAGGTTTGCAAAAATATGGGAGCATTTTCAGGAAACCTCAAAGTCTTTATATCAGTATGAAAGATAAACACAGCCAAGTAGTAGAAGTGGAAATATAGTGTAAAGCCAATTAGTAGAAGTGGAAATATAGTGTAAAGGTAAAATGGCAACTCCATCATGAAGTCCAGATCTTGTGGGAGTTGTGGGAGTTGTGGAAAGTGTAGTAATTTAGGCTTCTAATCAGCAAAACCCCATGTGTGAGAATTAGTTGTTGTACTTGTAGCTTGTAACTTGCTAGTTCTTGTGGGCTTCACTTTGTTATAATTGAAATTTGTGTATAGTAATCAAAGATTTGTAAGCAGAATGCTGAAATTAATGTCAGAAAATTTGTTAATTATATTGTTTATTTGGTGAAATATAAATCACAGAAAATACAAACCAAAATAAAAAGCTTGAGATTAGAACTAAACTCATATGACACACTAATGTATAAAAAGACTGACGTCTGAGAAGCAAGCAGATGATGCATAATATGATAAAAAAGACTAGCGTCTAAGAAGATATCACACAACGCTCGCTTTGACAAATTGATCAACGTCACAAGTAGCATTACATGAAAGTTGACTGTTACCTTAGTACATGCCATCCGACACAGAAACCCTCACTCATTGATGGAATTATTTGGCACCATGAATGTCATCCATCATCTGAATACTATGATTGTTATCCTTATGATCGGTATATGATAGTCATTTTTGTGTCTTGCGTGTCATCTGAAAGGATTTTCAACAGATGACACTGCGGCATATGACGGTCATGATGCATATGAGATGATGGTCAAGAATCATCATCTGATGCATTTTGTGTACTAGTGTAGGGTTAAACCGACTGCTTATAAATAGCCGGTTTCAGTTTCATTCTCACCTTGCATTACTTTTTACGCTGAAACGTTGCCGAAACACTACTAGGAGAGTTTGACAATCCCCCGAGTGACACGTCTTGTTGATCTCATCCGCTTGCTTGAGGTAAATCTTCTTTCTTGCAAGGGTTTCACTTAGTTGAGTCTGCTGGATGGTTTAGTGAAGATTGTTTGTTGCTTTTCTTAGTATGGTTGAGAATCAAAATTTTGCTTTTTGTCATGCGTTTACTACTTGCTTCTTGTTTGGGTCCTGGCTCATTTTGGATTTTTTGAGCTTTGTGTTGTTTATAGTGAGCTTTTGGTTGTGTGGTGATGATATTGAATTGAAATAAGATGGGGTTGGTACTAACTATTTGTGTGTTTTCGCATTTTCTAGATTGAGTTGGATTCTGGGTATTTTTGGTGAAGAATATGAAGAATAGCCTCATGTTCTTGCTAGGTGGGTTTTTTTTATCTGTTTTGGGGTTGGGGGTAGGATGGAATATGTGGTTGTGGGCCCTACTAACTTTTAGTGGAAAATATTCTAACCGTTGAGATTGCCAATTAGCTCACCTCTTCGTCTGCCTTCATGTTAGGATTATGGGACTCGGATCCTCTCCTAACCAAGAATTTCCTAACTTTTGCCTAACTAGCTAATCTTGATCGTCCACCTTAATCTTGTGTCCAAGATTCATTTTAGCCCACATTCCATTCTAGACGAATCCGCATCAGATCAACTATGTTCTGAACCAAATTCAGGAGCCCCAATCTCCACCGCCATTGCTGCAATTTTCTTCCCTTTTTCACAACCATATAAAGATAGAGCTGTGAAGTTCGTGAATTTCTTAAAATCCAACCCTTAAACTAACATTAGAGGAGCTCGATCTCTCAAGTTTTTATGTATCAATCATCAAAAACACACTAGGTTTGATCATGGATATCAATTGGGCAATTATATGTCTGAATAGGTACTCTATTACGTACGCACATGCATTATTGTTTTTGATTCCATTTTCTTTTTCTGCTTAAATTGGCGAACGAGTCCCAGATGTTATTGAAAGGCCAATTTGAACCCATCCAAGCCCAGAGTTTTATTCTGGTTTTAGGTTCTGGAAATTGAGAAAATATGGGGAAGAGTTTTGAGATACCCAAATCAAATTATTGAGACATGAGAGCTTATTTTAGAGTTATTCTTACTGTTTCAAAATCCCCAACTGCAACAACTCTTCTCCGCATACCCATAACCAAGCTGACATGTCGTTCCTCTTGCCCTCTCCTTGAATACATAGATTGTATGCGACTATAATTTGAAGACTTTGTCTCTTTAAATGGGTTTACTTTTTGGAAACAATCCCTCAATTACAAAGTTTCAGCGAACCCATCGATAATGGCTAGCATATGTATATAAATCACTCATCGAATTAAGTTGCAGTGCTTCGATCGAAGAAGTCGGGAATGAGGTCGTCGAAAGAAAGTAAACTTTGGAGATGTGGTCGTGTAGCGGCATGGTTGTAGTCTTGTAGATGAAGAAAGTGGAGACGGGAAGTGAATCAAATTACTCCACTACAGTTAGGTGTAGGGAGAAGAAAAAAGGAGCAACTGAATCTCAACCATAGAAATGAAATGGATGGTTCAAATTATGGTTAGGCAAAAGTGAGGAAACTCTTAGTTAGGAGAGGATCTATGCTCAGGATTATGAACCCCATAAAGATTTTGAGTGATGAGTCCAGTCAACATTTGCACATACCAGGAATAGGGTCTTTTGTTTTTTGTCAACAATAATCCGTCTGACTCCTTGTTAGAGACCATTTTAAGTGTGTCGCCACTTAAATATAACGCTGGCAGTGCTTGTCTTAGGTTGCATGTCCCTATCATAGAGCCTGACGTAACAGAAGAATATTTATGTCGTCTCGCTAGGAGATTGGCTGATAGTGTTGGTTCCCATTGGACATGTGGTTTGCCTGACGCCTCATTCCATGACTTGTATACTGGCTTGGTGTTACGCCCCCATACTTGAGGATGGAATCCAAGACCCCATCAGGGTTGGTCTTGCACCATGATGGGTACGCAGCCGGGGCCTGCGAGGGAAGCAAGACAGTTGCATGGTACAAGTCGGGACTTGGCGTGCAACAAACGTGCGTGGGACGGACGGGAGCGCACGAGGGGGCAGTCTGGAGTGGCAGACCAGAGGCCTTCAAAAGGAAACCAGCATGGCTGTTCTGCGCCAAGCAGGTGGAAATCGTGGGCTGCAATGTGGCAGTGTGGACTACAAAGAAGCAGGACTGAATGCAGCGTCTTGGTGGCGGCTTGACGTGCATTGAGAAGCTTTCGAAGAGGTGGCATTCGAAGGCAGGTTACAAGTGAAGACGGTTTCCAATCTGAGTCAGCAAGTGGCGGTTGCGACAGAGGAAGTTACAAGAACTTAGTGGCAGAAGTTACTTGTCGGTTACTTAGTCTTATCTTGTAATAGCAGTTTAGGTTTACTTTGTGTTTATCCTAGACTTAGTGGGTCGAGCGGTTACTCGATCTAATCCTATTGGCAGTTTTGGGGATGTCAACTGCTAGAGTCATGGTGACTCTATAAATACAGCCAGTACGTGGGAGTATTCGGCGGAATTAGATGTCCGATGTGAATACCACACATTTCCTTTGTTAGTGCGAGTAATAGAGGTTGAGAATTTCCCGTAACTTTGTGTGTTTGTTTTTCAGTCGACTATATTCCCCTATCCTTAGTGTATGGGCGCTAGGATAGTAAAACACTTTTGTGCGTGGGAAACACTTGAGTGTTAGTATAGATCAAAGCATTGGTGGTCTGCTTGCTACCGTGCTAAGTGTGCCAAGGGAGTGCATACGTTCAGCCTAGTCCGAAGGCCAAGGGTGGGTTGAGTGAGAGGAGGTTGCGAACCTCGCCAACAAGCAGTAGTGTGTCGTGTTCGAGAGCAGCGTGCGACAACACTAGGCAGTCCCCGGAAACAATACGAAGACCGATGTGCAAACTCGGAGCGTGTTGACGCTGTAACTGTGAACCTCGCTACAACTTGTTGGCAACACAAGTTGGGTTCATGGTTGGCTGGCTGGCTTTGGCGACGTGACTGCTAGGGCGCCATCGCGGGTGTCGGGAGAGCGGCGAAATCCAGGCGTGCGGCTACGGACCCGTGACAGTGTGGTATCAGAGCTTCGGCTCGGGATACTGAAGTGCGTGGTAGCACTTGTTGCTGGAGAAGAGTGTAAGCGGGTTCTTGCACTTACGCTTGTGGGGAGCGTAGCGTCTACGGAAACCATTTGAGGTGGGGACGACTTCTCAGCAATTCAAACACAACTTCTGAGCAGCAAACCAGACGATCGTGACGACGGTGTTTGGGAAGGGCACTTGTTTAAGTGTGGCTTGCGTCCCGGGTGGAGCGTGTTGCTGTGGATAATCAGAGTTGTGAGTAGCGAGATCCGGCTCGAGAGGATCAAAAGGCGGAGATGCCGACTGGTACAAGTGCGGAGATGCCTACGACGGACTGTAGCCGCACAAGGGTGATGCATCGTGAAGGCGACAACGAGACAGATCGCTGGAAAGAGTTGGTCGAGGGGGCAGCCAACGTAGCTGTTGGAATGGAGCAGCTCAAGACGGAAATGGTGTTGATGCGAGAGGCATGCGAATACCAAGTGCGTGAGGCACTCGAGAAGATGGAGACGTCCATCAAAGACGCAGTCGCAGTGGCGGATGCGGCGAATGCAAGAACGGCGAGATCAGAGGAAGTCCTCGGTTTGATGTGGTGCACCATCAAATCGAAACGAGACAAGTTAAGCAGCGGAGTGCTTACTTGGGAGGTCGAGATCCGGAAGCCAGCAACATTCGAAGGAACAAGAAGTGCCGTGGAGGTTGAGAACTTCGTGTGGGATGTAGAGCATTACTCAGGGTTGCTCATGATCCCGGAGGACGAGAAAGTGGCTGTGGCAGCGATGCTTCTTATGGGGGATGCAAAGTCGTGGTGGCGCACCAAAGTCCTTGAAGATCGTGAAAATGGACGATCTATGGTCAGCGATTGGGAAGAGTTCAAGTGGGAACTTCGGGCGCAATTCAAGCCACGGGAGGCAGCGGGGTTGGCTCGATCATCGCTGAAACAACTTCGGATGGATGGATCGGTGTGGAGGTATTGCAAGGATTTTTGTTCCTTGGTACTTCAAAACTGTGGAATGTCCGAGGAGGACAAGGTGGTGAACTTCACGAGGGGGCTTGAACCATGGGCGCAGAAGGAATTGCCGAAGCATGTGATACCAGATCTAGCAACAGCAGTAGCAGTTGCGGAGCAGTTGCCGAATTTCAGGAAGAAAAACTGTCAGGAGGGCGTGTCCTATTTTTCAGGAGGAAGTGGGCTGGCGGTTGGTGAATTTAGTGGGTGCATGGCAGTTGGAAAACTGCAGGGTAGCAGTTTTAACTCGGACTGGGATGCTTATCAAACAGTTTCAAATGAGTATGGGATCATGGGAAACTGCTTGACTAAGTCAGAACATTCCCTGATTGCCACCTGTCCCACTAAGCAGGGAGTTGGCCACTCTCTAGCGTCAGTTTCTGGATCACTTACTCCTTATAAAAGGAAGGGAATAGGTTATTTCAATTGCTTGGGAAATCATTGGGCATTGCACTGTCCACTCGAGATTTGAAGTAGTCTTTTCCTAGGCAGCCTGAAGGATTCGGAACTACTCAGCCATGAGCATAATCAGCGACGCAATGAATGATGGAGTGCCGGCAAGCAGTGGCAAGCATGCAGGCAGCATCCAGACAGACGTGTCTGACTGTGTGATTAAGTTGATTGTCGATGTCTATCCAGGGCGTGATGGAGAGACAACAATCACAGCGACGTATGCAAGAGATTGTGAGATCTTGGTGATCAATGATGCTCTTAGACTCCAAGGTGATACTCGAAACTTCACTCTGGAAGAAGTGGAAGTTGCACCAGCAGTTAAGGCAGTGGCGTACTGGGCTGAAGTGTTGTGGTGTGAGCCATTTCAACTACACACTTCAATCTGGGGAATGTCCAGTGGGGAGTACACTTCGGCACCTTTCTCAAACTATAGTGCGAAGTATACTCACTTCAGAAAAGCACTGGCCTTGTATGCTTGCGAGTGGGAGTCTTATTCAGCCCGACATCATGTGATGAAGTTGGAACCTGACACACATCCGGAGGCCATCGAAGTTGGTGAAATGGATGTAGAGGTACATCCATGCCTTGGGGAAAAGGCGCAGGTGAAGGCAGCAGTTGAAGACGTTGACCTGGAGAACAATGCAAGCTGCGAGGAGCCGGAACTGGACAAACTCGACGGAGTGAGCTGGGATATCGATGCAGTTCAAGACTATGACTGCGGGATGGAGTATGTGGCTGTTGTAAGCAGCCTCATTGAAAAGGTTGCCGAGGACCTGAGTCTCCAAGAAATGCAAGAGAAAGTTGCTAAGGCCAAACGGAATGGGCTAAGGAGTGAAGGCGGCATCCAGGTCAAGATGGAACTAAGTGGAGACTATTCATCAAGGCAACCAGAGTTAGACGCGGAGGTCGCGACAACGAGGGCGTTGTCAAGCTTTGGTGGGGGAGGTTTGTTACGCCCCCATACTTGAGGATGGAATCCAAGACCCCATCAGGGTTGGTCTTGCACCATGATGGGTACACAGCCGGGGCCTGCGAGGGAAGCAAGACAGTTGCATGGTACAAGTCGGGACTTGGCGTGCAACAAACGTGCGTGGGACGGACGGGAGCGCACGAGGGGGCAGTCTGGAGTGGCAGACCAGAGGCCTTCAAAGGGAAACCATCGTGGTTGTTCTGCGCCAAGCAGGTGAAAATCGTGGGCTGCAATGTGGCAGTGTGGACTACGAAGAAGCAGGACTGAATGCAGCGTCTTGGTGGCAGCTTGACGTGCATTGAGAAGCTTTCGAAGAGGTGGCATTCGAAGGCAGGTTACAAGTGAAGATGGTTTCCAATCTGAGTCAGCAAGTGGCGGTTGCGACAGAGGAAGTTACAAGAACTTAGTGGCAGAAGTTACTTGTCGATTACTTAGTCTTATCTTGTAATAGCAGTTTAGGTTTACTTTGTGTTTATCCTAGACTTAGTGGGTCGAGCGATTACTCGATCTAATCCTATTGGCAGTTTTGGGGATGTCAACTGCTAGAGTCATGGTGACTCTATAAATACAGCCAGTACGTGGGAGTATTCGGCGGAATTAGATGTCCGATGTGAATACCACACATTTCCTTTGTTAGTGTGAGTAATAGAGGTTGGGAATTTCCCGTAACTTTGTGTGTTTGTTTTTCAGTCGACTCTATTCCCCTATCCTTAGTGTATGGGCGCTAGGATAGTAAAACACTTTTGTGCGTGGGAAACACTTGAGTGTTAGTATAGATCAAAGCATTGGTGGTCTGCTTGCTACCGTGCTAAGTGTGCCAAGGAAGTGCATACGTTCAGCCTAGTCCGAAGGCCAAGGGTGGGTTGAGTGAGAGGAGGTTGCGAACCTCGCCAACAAGCAGTAGTGTGTCGTGTTCGAGAGCAGCGTGCGACAACACTAGGCAGTCCCCGGAAACAATACGAAGACCGCTGTGCAAACTCGGAGCGTGTTGACGCTGTAACCGTGAACCTCGCTACAACTTGTTGGCAACACAAGTTGGGTTCATGGTTGGTTGGCTGGCTTTGGCGACGTGACTGCTAGGGCGCCATCGCGGGTGTCGGGAGAGCGGCGAAATCCAGGCGCGCGGCTACGGACCCGTGACACTTGGCCAATGATGGAGGTGTCTGACCAGTATTAGTGCTCCCTTTATTTGAAGCTAACAAGCCTGTGTACTGGCGCTTTGATGATGAGGAGCTTGTGCAGGAGCCCAAGGGGTTTGCCTCAGCGAGGGATATAGAGAGATGGTATAAAGACTACAACATTCCTAGGTCTGTTAAGTTTAGGTTGTTAGGTCCGGACGAGACATTTCCTAGGCTGCTGGAAGGGCACATATGTGACAACGAGTTTCATCTCAAGGCTAGCTTGAAGTTCCCCTTGCATCCCTTTTTCCAATACGTCTTGTTGCTTCTCAATGTGGCGTTAGGGCAGTGTGGTCTAATGATGACTCAATTGTTGATTGCCCTCTACAACATCTAGTTTCTAAGTGGGTTGCAGCATCCGACACGTGCAGAGATTCTTGATTTTTTTCGTTTGTAGTATTCGCCCCGACAAATGGATCAAAATACGATGACCTTTGAGCCCAGGATAAAATAGTGGTTGACAGATCCTCTAACGTCTTCTATAACCTAGCGACGTATTTAATGTCTCGTTGAAAGGGAGTGGGAGTATGATGATTCATTTAGTGTTTTATCAACCAATTAGGATAAGACTGACTGGGTGCCAAAGTGGTTTCATCCGTTAGGTTGTTTGAGATTTTCCTTTGCTTATATTTGTACTGTTTTGTTTGTACCTGAGTTTTTGTATTAATGGTGTACTGTGCTTGCCCATCATTTGGATTACCCATTAGCCCGTTTTGAAGAGTATAAACTTGAGCACATCCGTTACATTTTTGAACTAGCTCTTGAGGCCTGGAACTTTTGGGCCGCCAATCACTGGGACATGATCAAACAAAACGGTCTTGGCCATTCTCCAGGTATTTCATTTTGGCCTTTTCCTTCTGCGTTTTTTGTATATTTGCTTATGGACGTTTTTAACATGTCGGTTGTTTTAATTTCAGTAAAGATGTCCAAATCGAAAACTTCTAAGAAGCAGGACCTTGCGTACTAATGCATGACGCAATTGATGACCAAGGCTACTACCGTTCATAAGCTTGTAGCTGATGATGATGGTAATTTCACCGTCAGCGACAAGGCACAACCAGTGGTGAGGGCTCCTTGCTTTAATGACTACGTGGATCCAGTCCCCCAGTCGGGTAAGACGAAAGAGGAGGCACCTATTAAGGAAACCTCTGGCTATCATTTGGTTGCGGTGCCATAGAAAGATGTGGCTCCAGACTCCTCTCCTGTCGACACTGAAGATATTCCGCTCATTGCCCGTCATCCTGTAAGGGGTAAGAAGGAGAAGAAGTAAGAGAAAGAGAAAAAGGATGAGGTAGCGCGAAAAGACTGTGAGCACCTGGATCATCATTAACACAAGGTTGAGCATGCGTAGAGCAGGATTGAAAAGGGTGCCATGTGTGTCGCCCAAGGGCTATCGCTTGAATCTTCGAGCTCGAGGTTGAAATCTAACTCGCCCAACAATTCAGCTTCCTCGCCAAGCGTGGATATTGTGACTTCAAAAAAGTCGATTGGCGGATATTCAGCATCTGGGCCTGAGAAGTCCACAGAGCCAATCAAGTCCCTTCCTTCGAAGTGTCAGAAGATTGATGTTGGCACCTCATCCATGCTGAAGCTGACAAGTCCCTCTCCGTCTCAAGTGAGAGTGGCAGTGGTAGGGCAGACTTTTTTATCGTCTGACTTGCTCGCTCGAGTTAATCGGTCCTTGAGTGCTGGTGTGGAGTCTCTCCAGAAGTGTCATCAACTAGGTGTGTCGCCGAGCGAAAGTCTTGATCATGCTTTTGACACCTACACCCACTTCCAGTATGAGCTTTATCTAATCAAGGGGCTTGACGGGTCATTCTTCCAGACGTCAGAGCTAAAGAAGGTAAAGGCAGAAAACCGCAAGCTTGTTGGGGAGATGAAACAATGCAAATTTGGGATCTCCAAGGCCAATGACGAACAAGAAGACTGCGTATGTTAATGAGCTAACACGGGAGCAGGTAGATGTGAAGGACATTGGGGAGACCAAGACCGAGCTGGCAGGAGCCCGAGCTAATTTTGCAAAGATGAAGGAGTCCTTGGACAAATGGGTTGCAAAGCTTGAGTTGAAACTTTTAGAGGTCGAGGGGCAGGTCTTGACGGAAGAGCTCTGGCAGAAAATCAAGGACGAGGCTGTGGCATCCTTCAAGGTGTCGGGTAAGTTCGAGAAGGCGAAAGCTGATGCAGTTGACACTTTCAAGGAGTCGGATGCCTTTGAGGAGATTGTTAACGGTGAAGGTGCTTCTTAATATGACGATCTCTTCGCTCTTATGACACCCTTCCTTAAGATGGATGAGTGGATAGCCTTCCAAGCTGCAAGGCGGAGAAGCTGAAGGCGCCACTTCATTAGGAGTTTGCTTACGAGGATAGGGTGAACAAGGCCGAGGATCAAGCTGTTGGAGGTGCTGAGAGAAAGGCGGGTCGTGTGGACGAATGACTTGCTTTGAACTTTGTTTATTTTGTTGTGTTTCTTAGTATTTTTTTTGTTTTGAACTTTATGAGCCTGTGTGCACTTTTTGCGTTCTTGAAGTGAGAATGAATATAGATTTATTGGGGTTCCGCTAAGGTGATTCGAGAACACTTAGCTTTCATTTTGCATAATTTGCTTATTATTATGCTTGGTTTATGTTGACAGTTTTTTGAGAAGTTATCATATTATTATGCTTGATTTATGTAGACAGTTTTTTGTTTTGTTTTGTCGTATCTGATGTAGATAATTTCTGAATAACTTCTCATTCTCATTAAACAAACTATCAAACGTATCCATACAAAAAGTAGCTAACTTGATGTCAGCTAAGGATTTTGGCTCAACTCCCCCAGTTGGCGGGTGACTTGATGCAAAAATCTTTTTAGACAAATCTAACATAATGGATACAACTGCATAACTGCTGCAAATTCCATGGGTGGTGAAGTCATCGTCACTCCATGTCTTTAAGGTAAAACGTATTAGGGCTGACGATGTCGTCAATGATGCAGGGGGCCTCCGATGGTGGTCTGAGGATTTTGACCTTCTTCAGGATTACCTTCAAAACTCAGTCTCCTAGTTGCAATGGGCGGGCCCTAACGCGTTGGTTGTACAGACGCACCACTCGTTGCTTATTGACGGTATGGTGAAGGTGTGTTGCATCCCTCTTTTCTTTTAGCAAGTGGTTTTCTAGATAGAGTCCCTCCTCGTTAGTGTGATGGTCGTAGCTTTCGATTCTTGGGCTCTGATGTGTGAGTTCAAATGGAAGTACTTGAAAGGACCCGACCCCAATTGAATAAGGTTCTAATGATTTTGCTAATATAGGCATAACATGTACTTTTCAAAATCGATAATAGGGATCCATAACTCAAAAGTCATAAATAAAAGAAAACTATTTATCATGTCAACTCACATTCTAGAATAGAAATTGTTAATTGTTTATGAAATTAGAGCAACTAGACTTATAGACTAAATATGATATATGAGGTACTAATCCATAGGATCATCTTGGATCCTACGGTGGATACTGATATGGCTCGATTTGCATGCACGTCTGACCTGAACAGAATCTGCAACCTGGGCGGATTGAAACCAAAGGGCTCAGGAAAAACATAAAAATCGTTTGAGTGAATGGACAAAAATAAATATTCGTATGAAAAATCGCAAAACATATCTTTATGCCTTTCACCAAAGTAGACATATAGGAATGACATAGAGAGTCTAAATAAAACTTATATCATAAATGTGTGTGGAGACGAGAACAACATAATCACGAGTCAGAAGTTTGTCATGGCCTAACCTGAGCGTACTCGGTGATCATCCAAACAGCCTATGCATCGATGCAACATACATAGACTCATCATGCATAAAACATAAAATCATATCATAGCTAGGCCTCTTTGCAAAGCATAAACATATCGTATCGTATCATAACACACTCACATATATATTTAAAAAAGAAATAAAATTCATAAATCTTGACTCGCTAACAATAGTGAAAAAGAAAGTGTCCACTCACCTGGATCGTCAGTAAATAGCTAGCTCGTTGATCCACTACCTCAAAAATTCTACTCGGTGTTTCTAAGGGAAAAAAAACAAAGTCTACGAATTAATGAATTGTAACATTTGATAGACAAAGTCAAAGGCTAAACCCATCAAGGGAAATTCGTCAAAAGACTTACATTAAATCATCATGAATGTAATTGATGAATCACGTCTCTATTATAATCGTCGTGCCTTGCTACCAAACTCCGTGGAAAATGTGCCTCGACTTGACACACGACATTTACCCGTGTTGAAAGTGTCGAGTCATCTCGATTCATGTGAATGAATCAAAGACGTTACAAAAACATGTCTAGTGATACGAACTAAACATACCTGACCACAAATGTGCTTAGGAAATGACGATGTGTGCGGCCCACACTCCACCACAGGTGGTAACCAATACTGAACTACTCATTGCATTGCATATCAAAACTTTCATCTCAACAAGCCCAGCAACATTGTAGTATAATTCAACGTAAAAAACTTGTCAAAAACCATCTAAACTCACCTTGGAAGCTCGAAACCCTCGCCAGGAATTCAAAATGATCGACCGGCACGGCTTGGCCTCAAATTGATAGTGTTCACTTCTTGGTATAGTAGGCTCAAAAACCCCCATGGTAGCACCACCCATCACTGACTGAATCACTATCGCTGACTATGATAGTAAACCAAGAAAACCCAAGCCTTTGCGTCCACGATTTCCCCTAAACGCATCATGCATGGCCCAACTGAGTTTGGAGAAGAAAATAGAGGATTGAGAGCTATGACTTTTGATAGGTTTTGTGGCCAGTGGTTGTCATTTGACGGAAAATGAGAAACACCAGGGGTGTCGTTTCTCGCTTGGTTGGTCGAGGGAGAGAGAAATGAGATTTTAACCCAGAGGGGAAAAGATTTCAATTAATATAAAACTAAATCAAAGGCTCAAATATTTACCATGCGAGATGTGATGGCTAGGAAATATTAACTGCCAGTAAAAATTGTTTTACTTGAAAAATAGTTAATTTATAATATCTTCAGAAATTCGTAGTAATTATCTTGGACCTCCGAAAAATCCAATAAAAATGTGTACGAGCCCGCAATAATATCCTCTACAATTTCTGTGAAAAAGATGAACCCAAAATCATAACCTATAAAAAGATAATATTTAAGTCGCGACGAATTTCGTTTACCATGACGTATGATTTTTCATTTGTTGATCAACATGACTAACGAAAAGTGTTTCGTTAGACTGCCTATGCTTCAAATGTTAGACTGAAAGGTGTTTCGCCTGTTGCTGTCATGGTAGAGGTTTTGATTGACCACAGTAACTCTGGTAGGAGTGTGGGCCATTTGCCATTTCAGATGTCCCCTTCTTTGTTAACAACGATTTTCTTTTTGATCCTATCTTTGGTAATTTTGTTGGCGGCCTCAACTTGTCTGTTAGTATGGGGGTGTGTAGGTGATGTGGAAAGCAAGTTTGTGCCATGGCTGTTGCAAAATTCTTTCAATTCGTCATTGTGAAACTGTGGCTCATTATTAGTGATGATGTTGAGTGGCATCCTATAACAGTAGAACAGGAAGTGGCAAAATAAAAATTTCTAACCTTCTTCGTTGTGATTTTGATAATTGGTTCTGCTTCGATGAACTTGGTGTGATAGTCGAATATCACTATAATGTAACAGAACTGTCCCTTGGATTTTGGCAGTTCACCGATAAGATCGAGTCCCCATTATACACAATGGTACTGGTGTGAAGAGGATGGAGAATGGTAACGCTGACATATGGTTCTTGTGTGTATAAAGTTGGCATTGGTGACACATGCTGGCGACCGATATTGCAGCACCATGTATATATATTCTGCTCTAAAATTTGCTACTACTTGGCCTTTTAGTATTGTCTTGGGCTCATAGTGTATGTTGAACTCACTTAGCTTGATAGCCCACTTTGCCAGATGGTTGTTGTGATCGGGTGACTGTGGCACCTGCCTGAGTAGGACATTGGTTAGAACATAGATGTTGTGGGCCTGGAAGTAAGGCCTTAGTCGCCTGGCAGTTATGACTAGTCCTAGCATCATTTTCTTGATTGTTGGAAAGCGGCTCTTGGGATCCGTCATGCATTTTCCCGAAAAAAAAAATGTAGTTCTAACTCTTTTTCCCTCCTCACGAGGGAAAAACTTATAGCCGTTAGCCAAATAGCTAGACATGTATATATATATATATAAGTTTCATCAAGTGTGAAGCTTCGCACTGAAACTTCGGTGTGAAATTGCATTTTACACAAAATCAACAATGTAATTCAATGATTGAACTCAATCAACTTTTAGATACATATGCAAGGATCAGGCATACAAAATTTTAGCCCAGTTGGAGATGTTTTAATCATTTGATCATGACATTGTTTAACAATGCACACAGATTGTCCGATTTAGTTCAAAGCTTGAATGTGGTGATCAAATGTCTAAACGATATCCAAAGAGGCTGAAATTTTGTATGCTCAATCCTTACATATGTATCTAAAAGTTGATTAAGTTCAATAATTGAATTACGTTGTCAGTTTTGTGTAAAAATGCAACTTCACATTAAAGTTTCAGTGTGAAGCTTCACACTTGATGAGAACTGTATGTGTGTGTGTGTGTATATATATATATATATAGAGAGAGAGAGAGAGAGAGAGAGAGAATTTCTCCTTTTAGAGGTCTGGATAGGAGAGTGATAGAACCAAGATAGTGTTTAACATTGGAAAAGGCTGCCTCCCTGTATGTTGTCTAAGCGGCAACCTGCTTGTTGGTTGTTCTAAGGGCTTTGAAGAATGGTGCACACTTATCAAAATAATGCTAGCTTCCCCGTTAGGCTCTGAAGTTTGGCTTTGGTGGTGGGAAGTTTCATGTTAATGATGGCCTTTACCTTGGTGGGTGAGGCCCCTATACCCTTTTGGCTAACAATATAGCCCAAGAAATTGTTGGCAGTAACGCCGAACATGCACTTGGCGGGATTGAGCCTCATGGCGTTCTTAATGAGAAAGTTCAACCCAATCTTTAGGTTTTCGACATAATCAACATCTTTCATGCTCTTGACGAGGATAACGTCCACATAGACTTCGACAATCTTACTCGGTAGGCCATCAAAGATGAGGTTCATTGGTCTTTGGTACGTGGATCCATCATTCTTGAACCCGAATGGCATGACAACAATATAACTCCTTTTCGGTTATGAAGCAAGTGGCCTCCTGATCGCTAGCATCCATAAATATATGGTTGTACCCCAATTATGCATTCATCATAGACAGTAATTCATGTCCTCCTATAGTGTCTACCACCTGATCGATCCTTGGTAATGGGAAGCTTTCTTTGGGAAAAGATTTGTTCAAGTTGTTGTAATCGACGCACATCTGCCAAGTTCCATTGCTTATCTTAACCATGACGGTGTTAGAGATCCTTTTCGGATAGTCGTTTTCGGATGAATCCAATCTTCCAGAATCTGTCGACCTTTGTATGCATAGCGGCATAACGCTTCTCGTCGTAAGCCCTTCTCTTTTTCTTAACGAGTTTTTCTCCTGGAGTGATGTTGTTAGGCCCATAGTTATGCGCTAATTATATCCCTAATCCTATGCTTATTGCTGGCATTTTATTAATAAAGCATCATTTTTACTATATTTCCTTGTTATGCTAGGAAATGAGGGATTGGCATGGAAACGCTCTAAAAGATGTAATCTAACCACTTTTAGGAGAAGTCGAGCAAGTTTCCCAAGCCTTTGTATAAGATGGAGTAAAACTGTGAAAAGGACAAAAAGTCAACATCCGATCAACAGTCAACTCCGGCGGTCAACGGTCAATTCCGGCAAGTCTTCTCCGGCCAATGGCAAGGTCAAGTTAAGTTGGGCCAAGGCCCCAGATTCCAAGCCCATAAGCAAGATATTTTGAGAGATGGATGCATATGCAAGTCACAAGACTTGGGGTGAGTCACACATTAGGACAACCTAAAAGCCTAAAGTTTAGGATCATGTTTAAGAGTTTTATTTAGAATTTTAAACACCCAAAATATATCTTTGGAACATATATGGTCGAGCTCCCCTCTCCCCTCACACATATCACACTACACTTTTTCATTTCTCATATTTTTAGTCTCTCTCCATAGCCCTCATCCATACCCAAATTCTCTGGCTCTTTCCTCTAACTCAAACACTTACTCTAGCACCACCAAAAGGCCTAAGAACCTTCATCACCACCACCATACTCTCATCTCCACCCTCTTCACCCTAGCCTAAGGTGGGTTCATCAATTTTATGGAGCCAAGCAGCAAGAAAGGAGCCAAGAAGTGAAGAAAGGACTTGAAGAGCTTGGAGGCTTTGCTCAAGGGACTCTTCGGTTAATTTTTATACCTATTGACTCTCATCTATGTATCTAGACTCCATTCTTACTATGTGTAGTGAGTAGTCCCATTTGGGAGGCTAGGGTTTGCACCCTAGTCATGTGATGTGAACAAATGAGGTCTTGATATATGTATGGTTTATGTTTTAGTGTATATTGTGTGAAGTTGTGTTGTGAATGAGATTATTGTGTGTATGCTTGAGCTTCATGATTTGTTTTACCTATGCATGTGTTGACCCTAGCTAAGTTAATATATGTATGAAGAGACTAAAAATGGGACCTTATTTGAATTAGCTACTCACTTAAGACTAGATGAGCATGTAAACATGATTAGGGTCTATTCCAAGAGAGTTTACCTTAAGGTTTAGTTTCCATAGCACTAAGCAAGGACTAGAGTATCCTTGAATCTTAATAGTCTTGAAGGACTTTAGTTAAGCGCACATTGAATCGAGAGATTATTTTACGTGGCTACTAGTTGGGTCTTTGGATTTGTATCTCAAAATGGTGTGAATTGGGAGATTCACTTGGACTATCTCCCGGGTCCTTCAAAAGGGTTCGAGAAGGGGAACCTTCCACATGTATCAGATCTTATGCTTGTTTATTTCACTCACGTGACATACAGTTAAGATGTAAGCACGGAATGGCTTATGTCTTGATTTCGGTTCACTAAATTCTTCAAGGTTTGGCTCAAGTCATCTAGAGTCCAAAATGACGTAGGAACTTGGGAAACTAAACGTGACTCAAAAGGTCACGATTTGGATATGAATTGTGTGAAACGGACTTTAATAATCCACTTCATAATTCACGATTTTCCTAGTCAACCATTATTCTTTTTATTGAATTCGTTTGCTATTATAGTTTCTGTGTCTTAGTATAATCAATCGATCAACTTTCGGATAATCAATCACCATAGTCTAAATCACCCCTTACAAAGCTCGGTGTCCAAAGAACTTGGTAGTGTGAGATACATTTTCGCATTTCATTTTAGTTTAATGTCAAGTTAGTGTCTAGTTTTGCAATAGTTTAAATGCTTAATCAATTCGAACTAAGGAGTTATAGTGGCTAATCTTCATGAGTTCGACACTCGACTTCTTATAAATACTATAACTTGACCCCGTAAACTTGCGGGTAAGTCAAAATTCACTTAGCCTTAGACTGATCAATAGTCAAAAGGTTGAGGGTCTAAATATCTGTGACGACCCGAACCAGAATCAGATGTGTGTTTGGCACAATTCTCGAGATTTGGTTATAGTCGCAGTTTTACGACATTGTGTGGTTTGTCGATTCGATTCGCGACTATGTTTTCAGTCGAGAATTTGAGTTGAGTGTCTTCACAGAAATGGTAGAGTACGTGATTTCGAGTTCGTGGGCGGTTCCGGAAGATTTTTCCGATAACCGAGGAATATTTTATGATTAGTTGAAGTTTTGAGTTCCGTCGAGTTTATCCGATTGTTTCGAGTTTATCCGAATCGTGATGGTTATCCATTTCGAATCGTCGATCGACCCGAGGGACGAGTATAAATATCGAAAAGTCGAAAAATAGTCGAGAAATAGTCGAGAATTTCATTTCGGGTGTTGGCCAGACTTTGACTTTCCTTTTCTGGAAAGTTGACCGTTGACCGAGTGTGGGAGAAGTTTCCCGTTTCGGATCCAACTTGCGGCGACCGAATTCCAGCCACCATCGGCCACGGGACAGGTATAGTTCGCTTTCCCTTGAGATTTCGAGTGTGATGGTGTATGGTTTGGGAGGATTTGACGTGGTATAGGGTGAACCCGATTCGGGTTTGTTTGCCGGAAATCGTCCTAATCGGGGGGAGGTTTCCGGTGACCGTTGGTGGCGGAGGGATGAGGGCTTCGACTTGCCTTGCCCCAAGGAAGCTCACTGTGTGATTTGATTGAAGATTTATTGGGTTTTCCGGTGAACCCGAATGGGTTGCCGGAGTTAGTTTCCGTTTGGATTTCGGCCGAATTGGTGATGTTCCGGTTTGAATTGAGCCTTGTGTCAATTATGGATGTTGTTCGCCTTGTTGAGACCTTGAAATCTGGAGATTTTGGCCATGAGATTCCTCCGTTGACGGCGCGCCGTCGCCGGCGACGGCGGTCAACGGCCGGAAAGTTGACTTTTTCAGATTTCGACAATTTTAATGTCATTTTTCTCGTAATCGCGCCCTGGTTATCGTACGGAGGTTTTTGGGTTGATTTGGGTAGTCGATTTTCAGTCGAGGTTTCGAGTTGGGATTTCGGGATTTCCGTAATTCATTTTGCACTGCATTTCGTATTTCCGGGAGCGGTTGGTTTCCGTGCATCAGTACAGTGTTGAGAACTATGATTTTGATCAGTTATGTTTTGTGAACATTCAGGAGATCGAGATCGAGATCGTGATCGTGCTTCAGGCGAGGGATCTTCCGCCGGACCACGAGATTAGCGCGAGTGCGCGTTTTGCTCACCTGTGAGTGGACAATTTCTTTTCACAGAAATCTTGCGAGTCTTTCATTTGATTTATGAACTTGAGCATGCGTATGAGATTTCGGATTACATGAGCATGTGTTTAGGATTTTACGATTATATTTATACGAATATACGTATACGAATATGCATACACTTATATATTGTTTCATGCATTTGCATCGAGATATTTGTGATTTGGTTTTCACAGAGTACAGTCTTGGTTACGTTGTTGTATCGATACACTTTGCCTCTCGGCTGATCCCCGATGGTAGGCCGCCAGGAGGGACGTCGTTATCCCGACCTGACCGGTGAAGGGCGTTTCCCCGGAACCGAGGCCATTTCTGGCTTAGAATCATGGGGACTAAGGACCTCGTGATTCGGACTGTACTAGCACGGTGTGTGTCCATGAGTGACCCCGTGGGATTTATACTTGCATGCTCAGTACGCTGGAGGATTATGGTTTTACCTCGTGTACTTATTATTTTTATTTACCTGGACTCGCATATGTTATTTTAAACATATATATTAACTGGTGAAAGACATTTATTTTCGTCCACTCACTCTAACGTGTTTATTGTCTTTCCCCTGGGCTTTTCGGTTTCCGTGCCCAGTTGCAGTTCAGGTTTGGTGTTTTCACGTCGCGGTTTGGAGGCTAGTGATCAGAGTTACCTGTGCTTTCCAGTAGGTTCTTGTTTCGCCTACTGATGTGTATATATTGTATATATGTTATACTAGAGGTCGCTCTGATACATTCTGATACATGTTTATACGGATTTTCTCGGATATACATATATACATAGTACAGTTTGTTTACTGTTATTGATTATATTGATGTTGAGAAATCCGGATGGGATTGGTGCCCACAGTTTGGCTTTTGTGGCATAGGATGAAGTGTTATTTTCAGGGTGCAGGTTTATGCAATTCCACGTTAGTAACGAAACTCTGCCGAAATTTTGAAAAAATTTTGTTGGTTTGTATTTCGAAAGGGTTTGATTCCGGTTTAGGTAACTGAATCGGGATTGGGTCCTTTCAATATCTTCAACAAGTTTTTGGCGCTGTTGCTGGGGAGTTAAGCTCATCTTAATTCTTTAGCTTCAGAAGGCCTTGATTGCAGTAAAATCGGACATTTTGTGTGATGTTTGTTTCTTATATTTGTAGTTTTCCTTCAATTTATCACTTAGGACATTATTTTCTTTGTCTTTGATCCTTATAATACTTTGGTAAATAAATTTTCCTCGACCCATCAAAATTTGGCATCGGAGGAGGCAGAAGCTTGCTTTCGACCGGTCAAGTAATATCTCGACCCACCGAAAATTTTGCTAAAGCTAAGGTTGTTTCACTTATCTCTCTAGCTCTTTTACCTTGAGTATTTATATTCTTTGGAGCATATCTAAGTAGTGTTGTACTTTCAACCATAGTAGTTAGTGTGTCTAGATCTAACAAACTTAATTTCTGTTACACCCAAGATTCTTAGGACTTTTCTTCGTGATTTTGGTATATTGGATACACGTGAGCCTACATCACGGTTCACCTCGATAACCATTGCACATGATGGCCACTACACCACGTAACGAATCACATTGAACTCTTGAAGTGCTCATTGATGTTTCCTTGAGAGGGGTGTCAAAGAAGCACCATAGAAGGCCCTCAAGGCTTTGAGTACTTTGATAGTTTAGGCATCATATCAAGTGGTTGCTTAGTGTGATTTCAGGTTATGCCCTTTCATCATTCACATCAACACACACCATCTTCTAGTTCATCATCCGTTTTGTGGAAGACTAATTTGGGTTTTGATAAAGTGGCTCCGAGTAGGGTGGGATCTAGTAGTGGTAGTGAAGACGATAACGACATTCCCTTGTTGAGAGTTCAAGACCGGGAAGCTCTTGGTAGCTTATTCGATATAGCCTTGGAGGCTAGGCATGAGGATCCAACACTTGGACCACATACTTTCCACATTGAGTTGGACCCTCTAGTTCCGGAAGAGGAAGAAGAAGAGCATCGAGAGTTAGATCAAATCACTATGGAAGACAAAGTAAATGAAGGGAGGTCATTGAAGGAATGTGCCTTACCCTCTTTGGCGGGACATATCGGGTGTATTATGTTGCAACCCTTGGTCAGAGAATCTTTTGAGATCAAGCCAAGCTTCTTGCAATCTCTTCCCATCTTTATTGGTCATGCCAACTCAGATCCCTACTCACACCTTTTGGAGTTTGAGGAGGCATATGCTCGATTTAATATCAGTAATATGGATGTCGGGCAATTGAGATTACGGGTATTCCCATCAAGCTTGCGCGACAAGGCCAAGGAGTGGCTTAACAAGGTCCCACCCAATTCCATTAACTCTTGGGAGGGCTTGCAATGGAAGTTCATTACTAAGTATTTTCCTCCGGGCAAGATCAACGAATGGAGAACAAGCTTGATGACCTTCCGAGAAGAGGATGGGGAACTCTTTTGCAAGGTATGGGAGCGATTCAAAGATCTAGAGCTTGGATGCTCGAAGCATAGACAAACACAAGACATGCTTATGTCCCTTGTCTACCAAGGGAGAAGTATGGAGACAAGGTAAAAGGTCAACAATGTATGTGGTGGAGATTTCATGGATAAAACCACGGAAGAAGCCCATATCTTACTTGAGAAGTTGGCGGAGAGATTGACTTTGTGGGACTTAAAGCCTAGTGTAAGGAAGTAAGCGTTTCAATGAGGGAGACCACTCAAACCAATAGAGGTGGTATCTATGAAGTCAAGAGATCCCATCAATAAGAAGATGCTATTAAGTGGCTTGACGAATCAATGAATAGAAAGCTCGAGCTCTTAATGAAGCAAAGTAGAAATAGAGGCCAAACCCACCAAGTGCCGAAAATTTGTGTAGACCCGGTCACTTGCTTGATATGCGAAAGCACGGTGCCTGAAACTTTAAGTTGTCCTCATTAAGAGGATTATCTAGAAATTATTGAAGAGTGCAAATGAGTCTTCTATGACCAACAAAAGAATGATCCATACTTTAACACATATAATCCGGGTTTAGGAAACCACCCTAATTTCTCTTGGGGTGGTCAAGCACAAGGCAACCAAGGCGATCAAGGAAGGTTGCCAAAACCAAATGGTAGTTTTCAAAGATCGAATGGAGGATACAATCAAGGGGGGAACCAAGGCAACTTTGGTGCTTCGGGAATTGGAAGCAAGGGTTTCTCAAACTATCAAGGAGCTCCCGGATTTGCACCAATATCAAATGGAGGGTTTGCCAATGCCTCGGGTGGTAACACTTACCAACCAAGAACACCTTTCATGAGGCCCAACAACCACCTTTGTTACAAGCACCTACTCAGCCACCACAATTAGAGGCACCCAAATCTAACCCGGATGACTTGTTCACCAAGCTTGTCAAGACTCAAGAAGAGGACAAGAAGATGTACCTTGATATTTTCATGAGTATGAAGAATGAGAACCAAGTCCTTCATAATGAGAGTCAAAGTGCCATCCACAAATTGGAGACTCAAGTTAGTCAATTGGCGAAGGCATTCATGACACAAGGAGGTAGCAAAGCTAGTGAATTTCCTTCCACTACCGAGAAGAATCCCAACCACCAATTCAATATAGTGAAGACGGTGTTGGGATCTGGGAATGGATTTGAAAACTATGATGATGCTTTTATTGTGGAAATTAAGCGATGATGATGATGACTTAGACACACCATTAGTGTCAAGGTCACATTCCTAGGTTGAGAAGGGTACCACAAGTGGAGACGAGGTAGTGAGATTTCAAGAGAAGAGCACTTTTGTTCCTTACGAAGATGTTGATGACTCAAGTGATGATGATGACGAGTTAGTGGTTGAGCAAGCGGGTTTCAAGACGGATTTTAAGTCACCATGGAGGTACCGATAAAGGGTGTGTGAACATGGATAGGAAGTATCCTAGGACAGATTTGGAGAAGATTGAAGAAAGAAGTGTTGCCTAGAATTCGACCGGTCAAGACATTCAGTCGACCGGTCGAACAGAGCCTACTGTCTGGGAATGAACGCATTTTTGACCCATCGAGAATCCTTCTCGACCCGTCAAAAAATAGAGTTAGGGAAATTCAAAGGTGCATTTCGAGAAGGATTGAAGTGATGAGGATGTATGATTACCATTTCCTCAAGTGAAGAACAAAGAGAGAGCTCAAGCAAACTTGGATTGAAGAGAAGGGAATGTTTAGACGTCTTCAAAAAGGTTGAGATCAACATACCCCTTCTTGACTACATTCAAACTATTCTAATGTATTCTAAGTTCTTGAAGGACCTTTGCACTAACCGCTAATTTAAGAACAAGTTGCAAGAGGCGGAAAAGACCGAGAAGGTAAAGCGCAACACCACGGTATCGGCTATCATACAAAGAAAAGTACCCAAGAAGTTGCAAGATCCGGGAAGCTTCTCCATGCCATACACTAAAGGGATGAAGTACTTTCAAAGAGCCTTGATGGACCTTGGAGCTTTTATTAACTTGATGCCTTACTCGATATATAAGGAGATTAGTCTTGGGAAGATTAAGCCACTGAGCATGTCAATAAAACTTGTGCATTAGAATATTGTTCACCCAATGGGCATAGTTGAAGACGTACTTGTTTTAATTGAAGACCTCATAGTGCCGACCGACTTCGTGATTCTCGACATAGAGGAACCAATAAGGTATGAGGATCTCCCCTAAATCTTTGGAAGAGCTTTCATGGCTACAACAGGTATCAAGAATAATGTTAAAGCCAGAGAGCTCACCATGACCGTGTTTGAGGAGACAAAAAAATTCAAGATATTTAACAAGTCGACACTGATCCCTTCCCTACAATCCATGAGCATTGATGTTGTAGATGATAAAGCTGGGAATGATTAAGATGTGAGTTACACGGAGCCAGAAGCCGATGAGTTGAGTGTCGAAGCAGTGATGACACCAAATAAGTTTGAGGGTTGTGCCAAGAAGAAGCGGAAGCCAATCAATAATGTGGATGACATGCTAGTGGTGGGAAGCAAAGTCACATTGAAACTCTGACCCCTCAAAAGATCCATGCGAGATTTTACCTAATGGAGTAGTGTGTTTGAGGAACTTGAAGAATGGAAAATCTTTTGAGCTTCATGAAGAACAAGTGGTAGCTTTGTCGAAGTTAAAAGAGATCCAGAATGGGAAGGTCCCTTATTCTAAGGACCCCACCATGGTGGTTTGAACACTTTTCCCTCCGCCCCGACCATCTTGAGGTCGTTAAACTTTAACCCGTGATGGTCGGACACAGTTTCTATTAGAGGAATAAGTGTGAGCTTGGAGGAGCATTGGGCATGAAGAATGGAGCATTGAGGTCATGAACATGGAGCATAAGTTTTTGAAATTTTCGACGGGTCGAAGTTTTCTCTCAACCCGTCAAATACAGGCTCATGTCCGGTTTATTTCATATTTTCGACCAGTTGAGAACCCTAGTGCAATTTTTCTTGACCCATCGAGGACCTACCCTGCCCAAGTTAACTTTTAAAGACCAAGAGCTTGGGACTTGATGGTATACCCCTTTGTGTTATACCTTGACACCAATTTCAATTCGAATGCGCCATTTGTCGATCCTTACCGCGCATATGCACCTTTGGATGGCAAGGTCTAACTTGGCATTTGTTGGTTTACATGTTCTTGCGTATGGAACACGAAGTCGGTCTTCAAAGCGTTTGCATCCTCTTTCTCCCTACTCTCTCTTTACTTCTTAGCATGACATGTGTATAGTGAACGATGATGCTTAGTGTATAGTTTGCATCGTGTTAGCATGTGGTAGTTTTGGTGTGATACATATTGTGATACTTGTTACTATAAACTAAAGGCATTTCTAAGTGTTAAAGTTCGAAGTATGAGTTCCCATCATGTTATGTTCTTGATTATAATGTTGTTTTCCTTTGAAATGCGAGTAGTATGCATGCCCCCATTGTGGTTGATAGAACTCTAATAGCTTCATTACTCCTTAGAGACTATATGACCTCTTAAGTCTGAATGCATGCTAGTTGTTATACCTAGGAGAATATGTGTTAGAAGAATAAAATGTGCAATGATGATGCCTTTGCCAACTTTTGTACACTTGTGTTTATTATATGACTTGATGCAAATTGAGGATAGAGGCATTAGGATCACCACCATGGCCAAAAATATTTTGAACCTGTAATGCATATATCCTTTAGTGATGTGACGACCCGAACCGAAATCAGTTATATATTCAGCACGAATCACGAGTTAGCGTATAATCGCGATTAGTCGTTAATAGTGTGGTTTGCTGGACTAGTTCACGACTTAAATATTGGTTGAGAATTTGAATTGAGTTTCTTCACAGAAGTTGTAGAGCACGTGATTTCGAGCTCGTGGGCGGTTCCGAATGATTTTTCCGATAACCGAGGAATATAATACGATTATTTAAAGTTTCAGTTTTCGACGAGTTTATCCGTTCGTTTCGTATTTATCTGAATCGTAATGGTTATCTTTTTTTGACCGTTGATCGCCCCGAGACGCGAGTATAAATATCGGAAATAGTCGTAAAACCGTCGAAAAACACTGTTTGAGGTTTGACCAGCGTTGACTTTCCATTTTTGGAAGTTTGACCTGTTGACCGAAGAGGAAACTTTCCCGTTTGGTCTTCGCCAGCCGACTTGTATTTTCCGGCCACCTCCGGCCACGTGAAGGGTATAGTTCGCTTCCCCTTGATTTTCTTAACTGTTTTGCATTTGGAATTGTGAAATTTGATGGAGATTTGGTGAGGTTCGAATCGGGTTAGGTTCCCGGGTTTCACCGGTGACGGGGGGTGGCTTTCCGGCGAGCCACGGTGGCGGGAAGGTGGGGGTTTCGCCTCCCCTTGGCCTGGTGATGCTTCCCCTATGCTTGAATTGGGTTGAAATGGAGTTTTTGGGGGAACCCGATTAGGTTGCCGGAGTTGAACTCCGTTTGGGTTTCGAGCTGAAATTGATGGGGTTCCAGTGAGATTTGGGCTTTGATGTAGTTGGAAATTATGCTGGGCTTGAAGAGATCTTCTAATCTGGAGCTTCCTCGCCGGAGAAAGTCTCCGTTGACGGCGCATCGCCGCCGCCGGCGGCGCTCCGGCGAGATCGTTGACTTTTCAGATTTCGGTGTTTTTAATGTCATTTTTCTTGTAATCGCGGCCTGATTATCGCCTAGAGGTTTTCGTATTGATTTGGGTATCGGATTTTCAGTCGAAGGTTTCGAGTGGAGATTTCGGAAATTCAGTCGGTTGTTTTATACAGTTTAATATGTTTTCGGGAACAGTTGGTTTCCGTGGTTAAGTACAGTGTTGTGGGCTATGATTTTGATCAGATATGTTTTATGATTGTTCAGGGGATCGAGATCGAGATCGTGCTTCAGGCGAGGGATCTTCCGCCGGACCACGAGATTAGAGCGAGTGCGCGTTTTGCTCACCTGTGAGTGGACAATTTCTTTTCACGGATTGACTGCGAGTCTTTATACACGTTTTACGAACTTGAGCATGCATACGAGATTATGTTTTACATGAGCATGTGTTATACGTTTATGCCTATACTAGTATATATTACGTATATGCGTTTATATATTGTTTCATGCATTTGCATCGAACCATTTACGATTTGGTTTACACAGAGTACAGTCTCATTATATGTTGTTGTATCGATACACTCGCATCCCGGCTGATCCCCGAGGATGTGTACCGGGGGAGGCTGTGACTCCTGACCCGAGGCCTTTACCGGGGGGAGGCAGACCTCTGACCTGAGGCCTTTCTGGCTAGAATCACGTGTGGGTCTGGGATCCCGTGATTCGGACTGTACTAGCACGGATGTGTCCACGAGCAACCCCGTGGGATTTTTATGCATGCTCTGTACGCGTGAGGAGTTAGAGTCTCCCTCGTGTACTATTTGATTATTTATGCATCTGGACTCGCATATGTTTTTATAACATATATATTATTCGGCGAAAGACAATTATCTTTTCGTCCACTCATTCTAACAGTTTTCATGTCTTTCCCTTGGGCTTTTCGGTTTCTGTGCCCAGTTTGCAGTCCAGGTTATGGTGTTTCACGTCGCGGTTGGAGGCTAGTGATCCGAGCTAGCTGTGTTTTCCAGTAGGTTCTTGTTTCGCCTACTGATGTATATATTTTATATATTGTATATATTTACACTAGAGGTCGCTCTGGTACATTCTGATACATGTTTTATGTGGATTTTCTCGGATATATTATATATTACATATATGTTTTCTGTTTATTGATTATGTTATGATATTGAGAAATCCAGATGGGATTGGTGCCCACGGTTTGGCTTTTGTGGCATAGGATGAAGTGTTATTTTCAGGGTGCAGGTTAATGCAATTTCGCGTTAGTAACGTTACTCTGCCGAAATTTTGATTGGTTTTTGTTGGTTCATGTTTTTAGAAGGGGTTCGATTCTGATTTAGGCAACTAAATCGGGGTTGGGTCCTTTCAAGTGAGCCTTTCTGAGCCTTTTAATACTTAGCATTTTTCTTTCATGAACACCACAATATCTACCTAGCTTAAATACATACCATATCCCTTAACTCGGCAAACTAGCAAGCTATGATGAAGTCCTATTAGGATGCAGTCTTAGTGTTGCAAAGAATGTAATGAGATAAGTGTGAGGTGAATGAGGTCTTGGGTCGTCATTTGTTTATTGAGTTGTTGAGTATTTATAAAAAAAATTAAAAAAAGTACCAAAGAAAAGCCAAGAGTAAAAAAAAAAGAGAAAAGAGAAAAGAATTCTACAATAAGAGTTGTGATTGAAAAGGAAAAAAAATCCAAAAATAGTGTGTGTTTTGTACATAGAGAATAAATGGTTTGAGAAGTGGTTAGATTTGAAAATGGGAAATAGTAGCACCTAGGAGTAGTTTAGATGTACTTTAACTTATGAATTGCTTGCTAGGTTGCTTGGTCTTTGATTATCATATTCATTTCTTTCTATTGAATCCCCCTTCCTTAAACCCCCATTACAACCTAAATAAAAGTCCTCTTGATTTGAAATTCTTGTGTGTAGAATGGTTGGAGTAATTGGTCAAAGAGAAAGCGTATGTAAAACATGTGATCAATTTGATATTTGAGTGCAAACACTAACCCTCTAAACACTTGAGTGCATTGAGTGATTTCTTGTGAGTTAGATTGTTTGGAACATGTTAGTTTGAATACATCTCAAAGCATGCATTTGATTTTACATGTAGCATTTTTGGCATATTAAACATGCGTTGATTCCATATTCTAATTGTGCCTAAGAAAGTTCAATCCATTAGCCATGGTTCTTTGAGAGAAAATATTCAACATTCAGAACATTTATATTGTTTTGTGTTTAGTCGTGTAATTCTTTTGTACTTTGAGTCTAGCTTAGCTTACTTTCTTTTCTTCTTTGTTTGCTTGGGGACAAGAAAAGTCAAAGTGTGAGGTAGTTTGTTAGGCCCATGACTATGCTCTAATTATATCCCTAATCCCATGCTTATCACTTGCCTTTTATTAATAAAGCATTATTTTTACTATGTTTCCTTGTTATGCCAGGAAATGAAGGATTGACATGGAAACGCTCTAAGAGATGGAATCTAATCACTTTTTGGAGAAGACGAGTAAGTTTCCTAAGCCTTTGGAGAAGATGAAGCAAAACCGAGAAAAGAATGAAAAGTCAACATCAAATCAACGGTCAAATCTGGCAAGTCTTCGTCAGACAATGGCAAGTCAAATCAAGTTGGGCCAAGGCCTAAGAGTCTAAGCCCATAAGGAAGATATTTTGAGAGATAGATGCACATGCAAGTCACATGACTTGGAGTGAGTCACACATTAGGACCACCTAAAAGCCTAAAGTTTAGGATCATTTCTAAGCATCTTATTTTGAATTTGAAACACCCAAAATATCTCCTTTGAATATATATGGTCGAGCTCCTCTCTCCCTTCACACATATCACACTTTAGTTTTTCATTTCTCATAGTTTTAATCTCTCTCCATAGCCCTCATTCATACCTAAACCCTTTAACTCTCTCCTCCACCTAAAAAACTCACTCTAGCACAACCATAAGGCATAGGAACCTTCATCACCACTACCATACTCTCATCCCCACCCTTTTCACCTTAGCCTAAAGTGGGTTCATCAATTTTTTGGAGCCAAGGAGCAAGAAAAGAGCCAAGAAGTGAAGAAATGACTTGAAGAGCTTGGAAACTTTTCTCAAGGGACTCTTTGGTTAATTTTTATACCTATTGACTCTCATCTATATATTTTGACTCCATTCTTACCATGTGTAGTGAGTAGTCCCATTTAAAAGGCTAGGGTTTGAACCCTAGCCATGTGATGTGAACAAATGACGTCTTGATATATGTATGGTTTATGTTTTAGTGTATGTGAAGTTATGTTGTGAATGAGATTACTATGTGTTTGTGGATGTTTATATGTTTGAGCTTCATGATTTGTTTCACCTATACATGTATTGACCCTAGCTAAGTTAATACATGTATGAAGAGACTAAAAATGAGACCTTATTTGAACTAGCTACTCACTTAAGGCTCGATGAGCATGTAAACAGGATTAGGATCTATTCAAGAGTGTTTACCTTAAGGTTTGGTTTCCTTAGCACTAAGCAAGGACTAGAGAATCCTTGAGTCTCAATAAACTTGAGGGACTTTAGTTAATTGCACATTGAATCGAGAGGTTACTGTGGCTACTAGTTGGGTTTTCGGATTCATAACTCAAAATGGTGCGAATTAGGAGATTCACTTAGACTATCTCCCGGGTCATCCAAAAGGGGTTCAGTAAGGGGAACCTCCCAGATGTATCACATCATATGCTTGTTGATTTGACTCACATGACATACGGTCAAGATGTGAGCTTGAAATGGCTTATGTCCTTATTCCAGTTCACTATATACTTCAAGGTTAGACTCAAGTCATCTAGAGTCCAAAATGACCTAGGAACTTGAGTTCAAAACCAAACGTGACTCAAAAGGTCACTATTTGGACATGAATTGTGTGAAATGGATTTTCATAATCCACTTCATAAATCGGGACATTGTTTGACCATCATATGGTTAGTGGGGATTTCCCTAGCCAACTATTCTTCTTTTCATTGAATTTGTTTGCTATTGTAGTTTCCGTGTCTTAGTATAATCAATTAATCAACTTTCGGATAATCACTCACCGTAGTCTAAATTGCCCCTTCCAATGCTAGGTCTCCAAATGACTTGGTAGTGTGAGATACATTTCTGTATTTTATTTTAGTTTAGTGTCATGTTAGTGTCTAGTTTAGCCGTAGTTTAAATGCTTAATCAATTTGATCTAAGAAGTTATAGTGGCTAATCCTCGTGGGTTCAACAATCGACTTCTTATTAATACTATAACTTGACCCCGTATACTTATGGGTAAGAGAAAATCTACTTAGCCTTATACTAATTAATAGTCAAAAGTTTGAGGGTCTAAATCTCTTCAACATATACTTAGCTTGTGAAAGATAAGGCTTGTCGAGATGCCCGACATGTCGGCATATGACCATGTAAAGACTACTTGTCAATCTTTGAGGATTTGGATCAATTGTCTGACAAGCTTAGGATCTAGTTGTGCTCCGATATGAACTGTACATTCTGGATGATTGGCTGACAATTGCATGATTTTGAGCTCATCACTTAAAGCTACCAAATGAACTACGTTCAATCCATCATAAGGATCGTCTTATTTCTCTTTTCTGGCAGAAGCTTTGTAAAGCGCCAGGACCTCCTGTCGCATGGCATCTTGCTCTGGGTGGACGATTTTTTCCATGAAGTCATACTCCCTGACGACACTGATCCTATAATATGTTGAGAATTTTGCAATGAGCATATGGCTTGCTATTATTAACCTCAGTTTACTGATGGCAAGCCTCCCAAGGATCATGTTGTAGGATGTGCGGATGTCTACAATGACAAAATCAGTTCTGATTTCATTTTGTGGTGTGTCGGGTTCTCCAATGCCAAATCACATATAATCGATGTCGAGTGGATATGTCGTTTCCTTTGAGAAACTCATGATGCTCTCAGGGTCTTGCGTAATTTTTCATGGAAATGAACAAGAGCAAATCAAACCAATACGATTTTTTAGAACAATTACAAATATGTGATTTACAATATATTGGTGAATATACTTTTGATTTTTTTTTATATATTCAGGTTCTGTCACATGTCAGTCCACATACTAAGATATTGTCAATTTTGGACCTCGCCCGCATTGTTTTACTTTTAGGTCTACCACCAAAATTTGTCTTACTATAAGGATATGGGCATGAACATATAAGCACATCACATTCCTTCTCCCAGGAGATGTGGGATCTCATAATCCACCCCTCTTAGGGGCCCGACATCCTCGTCAGCATACTTTCGGCTGGGACAGACTCTAATACCATTCTGTCACATCCCAGTCAATATAGTAAGATATTATTCGTTTTGGGCCTTGCTCATATGATTTTACTTTTGGGTCTACCCCCAAAATGCATGTCACTATAAGGATATGGGAATGCATATATAAGCACATCACATTCCTTCTTCCGAGCGATGTGGGATCTCACAATAAGTGGTAGAATAAATAATATAAATCTATTAATATTTATATGGAAAAAATAAAAGGTCATATAGGAGAAAAGGTATAGAAAGAATGGCAAAATCACCTTAAGAAAAACGATATAACAATTGGTCCTCGAACTTAACATGTATATGATATATTATGAGAAGAGTGTAGCCAAATTAAAGCAAAGAGACAAAGAAGAACCTACTAAACGACAACATGTTTAATAAGAGTTGTTCAAAATTTTGAACCTACTAAAGGCACTAATCACGTTGCATTCTTAGATTACATTACTCTCCTAAGGTTTTGTGATGCTCAGATTTCATCACCGGGTACCCTAACCTAAATGAAGTTAGAGACATGGGACCAAAGGAAGAGTAATTTTATTCAAATTGTTCACGTGACTTGTGTGCTTTTTGCAGGTTCTAACCCTTTTCTCTTTTGCATTCATACCATGTTATCATTTAGATTGATCTTGTTTGATGCATTTAGCTAAATTACCTATTAAGTAAATGTGTGATCCATGATAAATCAAAGTGTGACATTGTATGCTTGCTTGCAATCCAACGTGCCCAAGTTTAATTCTAACGTGTGCATTTTGGTTCATATATATATGCATCGTATTATTTACATTCATATGCATTAACTCATGTTATATACATTTGAATTCACATTTAAGTGTGTTATGTTTGCATTTTTGTATGTTTAGTTCATTAAATAGTTAATTAATTAGTTTATCTTGCATTTCTTTTGACTTTCGATGATGCTAACACTTGATCTGTTAATGATTCAGGCAACTTATGAATGACTGATCCAGTACTACATCAACTTGAACTCAGATCTCGAACTGTGCCTAGAAATCAATGAACTCAAGGAACGTAGAACAGGATCCACCTGTTATTGAGCAAAGTCCACCCGATTCGCCATCATCATCAGTACACATATTAGACGCAAAATTAGACATCAGCAGAAGAGATCAAATGGGCGACAAAAATAATGAACAGTCCATCCATCAGCAGACATGCCCCAATATGGGCAACTTTGGCCCCACTTTCATTGTTTACCCTCAGCCAGTAGCAGGACAAACAACACCATAATTGAAGAGTGGCATCATACACCATCTTCCGCGCTTTCATGGATGTGCTAATGAAGATGTGAACACTCACTTTACAACATTTGTCTTCGTGTGTGACTCCATGTTCCCATCTGGAACTACGAAGGATGCATTTCAACTTAAGGAATTTCCATTCTCTTTAAAAGAAAAGGAAAAATGTTGATTGTTTATCTTACCCTCAGGGTCTATGTGACGACCCGAACCAGAATTAGTAGAGTAAACAGCGTAATTCTTGAGTTATCACGTAATCGCGGTTTATCGATAATTGTGTGATTTGCCGGTTTTGTTTACGACTTAATTATCGGCCGAGAATTTGAGTTGAGTCTCTTCTCGAGAGTTGTAGTGCACGTGATTTCGAGTTCGTGGGCGGTTCCGGATAATTTTTTTCGATGATCGAGGAATATAATATGATTATTTAAAGTTTCACAATATCAACGAGTTTATCCGTTCGTATCGTGTTTATCCTAATCGTAATGGTTATCCGTTTTGGTCCGTCAATCGTCCCGAGGCGCGAGTATAAATATCGGAAATAGTCAAAAATTGTCGAAAAACACTGTTTGGGAAGTTTGACCGGCGTTGACTGAAATTTGGGGCGTTGACCGCGTTGACCGAGGAGGAGAAACCGGTCACCGTTTGACTCGCCGGCGACCTTTCGTTTCCTGCCATCTCCGGCTTCGATTTGGGTATGAATCGATTCCTCTCTTCATTTGCAACTGTTTAGAACTTGGAATTGCTTGATTTGGTTTTGATTTGAGGGAGAAATTACGGTTTGAAATTGGATGTTTTCCAGCCAGTTTTGTGTTTCGGTGATGAAGGTGCTCCGGCCACGGTGGTGGCCAGAGAGTTGAGGGATTCTACTCGTGGGGCCACGGCGGTCCTTTTGGGAAAAACCTCGAGGGCTGCCGTGCGCCGTAGGCAGAGGAAAAGCGGTGCACAGGTTCGCCGGAGGTGGAGGGAAACCGTAGCTTTCGAGCTAATTTCCGGCCAATCCCGCCGGAATGGATCCTTGCAATAGAACAGAAATGTGTTCTACTCATCGAGATGAAGCTTTGGGGAGCTCGGTCGCCGGGAAAACTCTCCGGTTGACGGCACGCCGCCGCCGGCAGCAGCGGTCAACGCTGGAGCTCCGGCGACCCATTGACTTTTTGGAATTCGATGTTTTTAATGTCATTTTTCTAGTAATCGCGCCACGATCGTCGCCTTGAGGTTTTCGAGATGATTTGGGTATCAGATTTTCAGTCAAGGGTTTTGAGTGGAGATTTCGGGGATTTCGTTGATTATTTCGCACTGTGTTGTATATTTCCGGGAACGGTTGGTTTCCGAGGTGTGGTACAGTGTTGTGGATTATGATTTTGATCAGATATATTTTATGACTATTCAGGGGATCGAGATCGTGCTTCAGGCGAGGGATCTTTCGCCGGGCCACGTGATTAGCGCGAGTGTGCATTTTGCTCACCTGTGAGTGGACAATTTCTTTTCACTGATAATCGCGAGTCTTTATACACGTTTTACAAGCATGAGCATGCATATGAGATTATGGTTTATATGAGCATGTGTTATACGAGTATGCCTATACCAGTATATATTACGTATATGCATTTATTTATTGCATTATACATTTGCATCAGACTATTTATGGTTAGGTTTACACAGAGTACAGTCTCAGTATATGTTGTTGTATCGATACACTTGCATCCCGGCTGATCCCCGAGGAAGTTTACCGGGGGAGGGTGTGACCCCTGACCCGAGGCATTTACCGAGGGGGGGTGGGGGGGCAGACCTCTGACCTGAGACCTTTCTGGCTAGAATCACGTGTGGGTCTGGGATCCCGTGATTCGAACTGTACTAGCACGGATGTGTCCATGAGCGACCCCGTGGGATTTTTACATGCATGCTCAGTACGCTGGAGGAGTATAAGTTCACGTCGTGTACTTTATTATATTTATTCATCTTGACTCGCATATGTTATTATTAACATATATCATCTGGAGAAAGACATTTATTTTCGTCCACTCACTCTAACGGTTTTCATGTCTTTCCCCTGGGCTTTTCGATTTCCGTGCCCAGTTTGCAGTTCAGATTCTGGTGTCTCACGTCGTGGTTGGAGGCTAGTTGTTCGAGCTACCTGTGTTTTCCAGTAGGTTTCTTGTTTCGCCTACTGTTGTATATTTTGCATATATATATACACTAGAGGCCGCTCTGATACGTTACTAATACATGTTTTATACGGTTTTTCCCAGATATACTATATATTACACTTATGTTTACTGCTTATTGATATTGAACTGATATTGAGAAATCTGGATGGGATTGGTGCCCACGGTTTGGCTTTTGTGGCATAGAATGAAGTGTTATTTTCCGGGTGCAGGTAATGGCAATTCCGCGTTAGTAGTGTTACTCTGCCGAAATTTTAATGGTTTTTGTTGGTTCGTGTTTTCAGAAGAGGTTTGATTCCGATTTAGGAAACTAAATCGGGGTTGGGTCCTTTCAGCTTGGTATCAGAGCATTAGGTTGTCAGATTCTGTAAACTCTTGTAGTTGTGACGCTTAGGGTATTTGAGTTTGTACAGCATGAATGGAGTGATGACCCGACTGGCCAGCAGTATTCATCAATACTTCGGGTGTTGTGTGTTCTCAAATATCTGAGGTCTAATGATTATGTTCCTTCTGCTTGTACCTAATGCTTGTCTTGTATCAGTAGGATGCCTCCTCGACGTGGTCCCCGTTTTGATCGGGAAGCGGATCCTGATGAGGATCGCCAGACGCACGACTTGTTGATGCGAGTGTTGCGTTTCGAAGAGCGTTTTGACCCTGTGGTCAAAGCTCGTACTATTGGTGCGACTGTCTTTTCAGGTTCAGCTGATCCAGAGATTTGTGAGGCATGGTTGGTTCAGGTTGAACGTGTATGTGAGCGTCTGCGGTTTACCCCTGAGCAGATGACAATGGCAGCAGTTGGTTTACTTGAGTCAGATGCATACTTCTGGTAGGTTAGCACCGACAGAGTTCCTGATACTCCGTGGACTTTGTTCCGAGATTTGTTTATGCGGAGATACTTCAACCAGGCTACCCAGCAGCGAAAGTATGAAGAGTTTACGAACTTGAGGCAGGGCAATTTGTCTGTGCTTGAGTATCGGGACAGGTTTACTCGCTTATCTCGTTTTGCGCGTGACATGGTGGCTACTGAGAAAGCCATGTGCCACTGATTTGAGCTGGGTTTGAACTTGAACATCAAGGGGACTCTGACTACGATGCCTCGAAATAACTTCGATGAGTTTGTTAGTGCAGCACTCCGAGGTGAGGATATCGAGAAAGAAAGGCAGATGAGCTACCAGCCTAGACGGTTTGAGAAGGGTGGACCGAGTCAGGGGCCTTCAAAGAGGCAGAGTTCTAATACTTCCGGTTCGGCTTCATCCTCGGGTAGTGGACCTTATCGACCACCAGCTGGTGCATCGAGACAGAAACCAAGATGGAGGAGAGATCGACCGCAGCGACCATAGGCTAGTGGGGGTTCCAGCGGTTCCAGTTATCCTCGGCGTACCGGTGGCACGTTTGCTGTACCGAGAGAGTATCCATTATGCAGTTTCTGCAACAGGCATCACTATGGTCCATGTCAGCGAGCCCTTGTCACTTGTTTTCGTTGTGGCCAGGTGGGTCACTATGCGAGAGAGTGTTTCCAGCTTGATGGTGCTGATGGACAGGCGGCCCAGAGTTCCAGAGCTGAGCGAGGTGCTACTTCGGGAGCTCGACCAGTACAGTTTGCGGGCCAAGGCAGACAGCAGGGACAGCCTCAGCGTGGACGACTAGCCGGGCAGGTGAGGGTTCATGCCATGACTTTGCGAGAGGGCAGAGCTTCACCGGAGGTCGTTATCGGTACGTTGCATGTATTTGGTATTCCAGTACTTACATTGTTAGATCCAGGTGCCACGCATTCATTCATGTCGTATAGACTATCATCTTTAGCTACGGTACCTGCGTCTCCACTTCCGGGGTTGTGGAGAGTGTTGTATCCGTCCGGTGAGGTAGTTAGTATTGGCTGGGTGTACAGAGACTGTGAGATTTTTATCGGAGGCCATGGTTTAGCCGCAGACTTGTTGTTGCTTGATATCGTCGACTTTGGTATGGACTTCTTGGAGACGCATTGGGCCATGTTTGACTGTCACAAGAAGGACGTCGCGTTTCGACGACCAGGCTTTCCCGAGATATTGTTCCGTGGTGAGAAGAACACTTCACTACCATGTTTGATTTCCGCGATGAGGGCGGATCGGTTGATGAAGAAGGGCTGTGTTGCTTACTTAGCTCATGTGGTTGGCACTACGGCGGCTGTGCCGAACCTTGGTGGTGTTGAGGTTTTTTTTGAGTTTCCGGATGTGTTTCCGGAAGAATTGCCAGGCATACCTCCAGTTCGGGAGATTGATTTCACTATTGAGCTGTTACCGGGTACAGGACCCATTTCTCTGGCACCGTATCGTATGGCGCCAGCGGAGTTGAAAGAGTTACAGGTTCAACTCCAGGAGTTGCTCGAGAAGGGTTTTATTCGACCCAGTGTTTCGCCATGAGGTGCCCCGGTTTTGTTTGTGCGGAAGAAAGATGGATCTATGCGGTTGTGCATCGACTACCGGAAGCTGAATCAGGTTACAGTGAAGAACAAATATCCCTTGCCGCGGATTGATGATTTGTTCGATCAGCTCAAGGGAGCTTCAGTCTTTTCGAAGATTGATCTTCAATCCGGATATCACCAGTTGAGGATCCGAGAGTCTGATGTGGCCAGGACAGCTTTCAGATCGCGGTATGGGCACTACGAGTTTTTGGTTATGCCGTTTGGGTTGACCAACGCCCCCGCAGCCTTTATGGACTTGATGAACCGGGTGTTCAGACGGTTTCTGGACAAGTTCGTGATCGTGTTCATCGATGATATTTTGATCTATTCCAGGAGTGTGGGCCAGCATAAAAAGCATTTGCGAGCGGTGTTGCGGACTTTGCGGGACCATCAGTTGTTTGCAAAGTTCAGAAAGTGCGAGTTTTGGCTGGGCAGTGTGAAGCTTCTGGGGCATGTGATATCGGCTGAGGGAATCAGTGTTGATCCTGACAAGATCGAGGCCGTGCTGAATTGGAGTAGACCTACCACTGTGCCGAAGATCCAGAGTTTCCTGGGTTTGGCAGGCTACTACCGGCGGTTTGTACATGATTTTTCTCGGATTGCTACCCACTGACCAGATTGACGAAGAAGGGCGTCAAGTTTGATTGGTCCGATGCATGTGAGGAAAGTTATTTGCTTCTGAAGGAGAAGTTGACTACTGCACAGGTTCTGACATTGCTAGACGACAGCGGTGAGTTTGTGGTATATAGTGACGCGTCGAAGATGGAACTTGGTTGTGTACTGATGCAGCATGGTAGATTTGTAGCCTATGGTTCCAGGCAGCTGAAACCACACGAAGTCAACTATCTGACCCATGATTTGGAGTTGGCCGCCATTGTGCTAGCGTTAAAGAGTTGGAGACATTACTTGTACGGGACCCAGTGTAAGATCTATACCGACCACAAGAGTCTCACCTACTTACGGACGCAGCCAGATTTGAACATGAGGCAATGCCGGTGGATGGAGTTGATCAAAGACTATGATTCCACTTTCGAGTACCATCCAGGGAAGACCAATGTTGTGGCTGATGCACTTAGCCCGAAATCCGGAGCTTCGTCGTTGTTTCATGTGTGTGTGGCTAAAGTGTCTATGTTAGCCGAGCTTCGGGCTACGGGAGCCGAGTTTGAGTGGGATGACGAGGGAGCCTTATTAGCCAGTTTCTAGGTTCGACCCGTGTTGGTTGATCAGGTTCGGGAGGCTCAGGATTCAGATTCCTACTTGTTGGGCAAGAAGACCATGATACGGAATGGTGTGCCTACGGAGTTCCGATTGAGCGACGACGGTACGTTGTTGTTCAGAGGCAGGTTGTGCATACCCCGAGATGAGAGTCTCAAGAAGGAGATTCTGGATAAGGCCCATTGTTTGGCGTATGCGATGCATCCCAAAAGTACGAAGATGTTTCGTACACTTCGAGCGTATTACTGGTGGCGCAACATGAAGCGAGAGATTGCCGCATATATGACCCGATGTTTGATCTGTCAGCAGGTTAAAGCGGAGAGGCAGAAACCTGCCACTGGAGATTCCGGTTTGGAAGTGGGAGCACGTTACCATGGATTTCGTTTATCAGTTGCCGCATACTTCGGCTGGCAACGCTGGTATTTGGGTTATTGTGGATCGCCTAACGAAATTCGCTTATTTTCTTGCACTTCCGGGGAAGATATCAGTGGGCAGATTGGCCAAGCTGTATTTATCCGAGATTGTTCGTCTGCACGGTGTGCCTGTGTCTATTGTTTCTGACCGAGATAGTCAATTTACCTCTGAGTTCTGGCAGGCAGTGCAGCGAGCCATGGGCACGAGGTTGCGTCTCAATACAGCTTTTCATCCTCAGAATGACCGGAAGTCTGAGCGGACTATACAAACTCTTGAGGATATGTTGCGATCATGTGTATTGTAGTTTCGCGGGAATTGGGACCAGCAACTTCATTTGATAGAGTTCGCCTACAACAATAGTTATTAGGCCAGTATCGAGATGGCACCTTACGAGGCCCTGTACGGGAGGCAGTGCCGTACTCCGTTGTATTGGAGTGAGGTGGGCGAGCGATGGCTTATTGGCCCTGATTTGGTGAAGAGCACCATAGAGGACGTTCAGATTATCCGGGACAGATTGAAGATCGCTTAGGATCGTCAGAAGAGTTATGCGGACGTGAGGAGGAAGAGTCTTGAGTTTGAGGTAGGTGATTGGGTCTTCCTGAAACTATCTCTGTGGAGGGGTGTTGTGCGTTTTGGGAAGCGTGGCAAGCTTCGACCACGGTACATTGGTCCGGACGAGATCACCGAGAGGGTTAGAGCTATGGCTTACAGACTTGAGTTACCGGCTGAGATGGCTCGTGTTCATGATGTTTTCCACGTTTCGATGTTGCGAAAGTACATCTCAGATCCTGCGCATGTGTTAGCCCCACAACAGTTACCGATCCGTGAGGATTTGACATATATTGAGGAGCCGGTACAGATTCTCGATCACCGTGAACAGGAGTTGAGGGACCGTGTGATACTACTGGTGAAGGTCTTGTGGAAGAATCACTCGGTTGAGGAGGCCACCTGGGAGACTGAGCAGCGTATGCGGGAGCAGTATCCTCATCTGTTCACTTGACAGGTACGTAAATTTCGAGCTCGAAATTTTTTTAAGGGGGGTAGATTTGTGACGACCCAAACCAGAATCAGTAGAGTAAACAGTGTAATTCTCGAGTTATCACGTAATCGCGGTTTATCGATAATTGTGTGATTTGCCGGTTTTGTTTACGACTTAATTATCGGCCGAGAATTTGAGTTGCGTCTCTTCTCGAGAGTTGTAGTGCACGTGATTTCGAGTTCGTGGGCAGTTCCGGATGATTTTTTCTGATGACCGAGGAATATAATATGATTATTTGAAGTTTCGCAATATCAACGAGTTTATCCGCTCGTATCGTGTTTATCCGAATCGTAATGGTTATCCGTTTTGGTTCGTCGATCGTCCCAAGGCGCGAGCTTAAATATCGAAAATTGTCAAAAATTGTCAAAAAACACTGTTTGGGAAGTTTGACCGACGTTGACTGAAATTTGGGGCATTGACCGCGTTGACCGAGGAGGAGAAACCGGCCACCGTTTGACTCGCCGGCGACCTTTCGTTTCCGGCCATCTCCGGCTTCGATTTGGGTATGAATCGATTCCTCTCTTCATTTGCAACTGTTTAGAACTTGGAATTGCTTGATTAGGTTTTGATTTGAGGGAGAAATTACGGTTTGACATTGGATGTTTTCTGGCCGATTTTGGGTTTCAGTGACGGAGGTGCTCCGGCCACGGTGGTGGCCGGAGAGTTGAGGGATTCTACTCGTGGGGCCACGTGATTAGCGTGAGTTTTGGGGAGCTCGGTCGCCGGGAAAACTCTCCGGTTGACGGCGCACCGCCGCCTGCAACAGCGGTCAACGCCGGAGCTCCGGCGACCCGTTGACTTTTTGGAATTCGATGATTTTAATGTCATTTTTCTCGTAATCGCGCCACAATCGTCGCCTTGAGGTTTTCGAGTTGATTTGGGTATCAGATTTTCAGTCGAGGGTTTTGAGTGGAGATTTCGGGGATTTCGTTGATTATTTCGCACTGTGTTGTATATTTCCGGGAACGGTTGGTTTCCGAGGTGTGGTACAGTGTTGTGAATTATGATTTTGATCAGATATATTTTATGACTATTCAGGGGATCGAGATCGTGCTTCGGGCAAGGGATCTTCCGCCAGGCCACGTGATTAGCGCGAGTGCGCGTTTTGCTCACCTGTGAGTGGACAATTTCTTTTCACTGATAATCGCGAGTCTTTATACACGTTTTACGAGTATGAGCATGCATATGAGATTATGGTTTATATGAGCATGTGTTATACGAGTATGCCTATACCAGTATATATTACGTATATGCATTTATTTATTGCATTATACATTTGCATCGAACTATTTATGGTTTGGTTTACACAGAGTACAGTCTCAGTATATGTTGTTGTATAGATACACTTGCATCCCGGCTGATCCCCGAGGATGTTTACCGGGGGAGGTTGTGACCCCTGACCCGAGGCCTTTACCGAGGGGGGGTGGGGGGGCAGACTTCTGACCTGAGGCCTTTCTGGCTAGAATCACGTGTGGGTCTGGGATCCCGTGATTCGGACTGTACTAGCACGGATGTGTCCATGAGCGACCCCGTGGGATTTTTACATGCATGCTCAGTACGCTGGAGGAGTATGAGTTCACCTCGTGTACTTTATTATATTTATTCATCTTGACTCGCATATGTTATTATTAACATATATCATCTGGCGAAAGACATTTATTTTTGTCCACTCACTCTAACGGTTTTCATGTCTTTCCCCTGGGCTTTTCAGTTTCCGTGCCCAGTTTGCAGTTCAGATTCTGGTGTCTCACGTCGTGGTTGGAGGCTAGTTGTTCGAGCTACCTGTGTTTTCCAGTAGGTTTCTTGTTTCGCCTAATATTGTATATTTTGTATATATATATACACTAGAGGTCGCTCTGATACGTTACTGATACATGTTTTATACGGTTTTTCCCGGATATACTATATATTACACTTATGTTTACTGCTTATTGATATTGAAATGATATTGAGAAATCCGGATGGGATTGGTTCCCACGGTTTGGCTTTTGTGGCATAGGATGAAGTGTTATTTCCGGGTGCAGGTAATGGTAATTCCGCGTTAGTAGCGTTACTCTGCCGAAATTTTAATGGTTTTTGTTGGTTCGTGTTTTCAGAAGGGGTTTGATTCCGGTTTAGGAAACTAAATCGGGGTTGGATCCTTTCAGTCTATCACAACATTGGAGAAGTGTGTGAATAAGTTTCTCACTAAGCACTTTCCAGCATCAAAGATCACTCAATTGAGAAAGAAGATTGCTAGCATTCTGTAAGATCAAGACGAGTCGTTCTTAGCTTAATATGAAAGATTCAAGGAGTTGTGTGAAACTTGTCCATCACATGGAATATCTGAAAGCAACATCTGGACATAATTTTATGAAGGACTCATACCATTGGAAGAAGAGCTTTTAGACGCAGCAGCTGGAGGATCATTCCTAGAGAAACCTGACACCGTAGGCCGAGCTTTATTGAATAAGTCTGTTCTTAACATATAGCTGTTGAGGTTATGGCGTTGCATTAGAGTAGAAAGGTCAATGAGGTGTCTTCTTCAAGTACCAGCATAGAACTCACCAAGCTCACTTCATTGATCACCAAGCTTTTGGAAGCTAAGTCACCACAACTAATAGATCCAACAACACCTGTTTGTGGAATATATCTTCTTGGTGGACATCACAATGATCAATGTCCTCAAGAAAATGCACCTTCACCAAGAATAGAAGAAGCCAACACCATAGGAGGCTTCCAGAATGCCCCTAAGTTCAACAACTATAGAAAAACCTATAATCAGGTGCCCTAGAACAATCATCTTGGCTTTCAGTGGAGAAACAACGATGGATGCTTAAACCCTCCTGCACCTCAAGCATAAGGATTTCAGCAACAACAACAACCAACGCAGCAAAGATGCCCCATTCCCAACACCAATCATAGTCCAGCTCAGCCTGTTCTCACCAATCCAGATTATGACAAGATGTTGGTCCAATTCTCTGCGTCAACACGAGTTTTGCTGAATGGATAGGCCCAACAGAGGAATGACATTTCTGAATTAAAGAAGCAAATGGGCCAAGTTATTGAGTTCATTGACCAAATTAAGGATGGATCTGAAAAACTACCAACTCAGACTGTTCCAAATCGAGGAGGAGATTTCAGATCAACAAATGTAGTAGCAACTCAGAGCGGAAAATAGTTCAAGGAGTATCAGAAGAAGCCAACGTCACCTCTCATTCAGTTAGAGGACGTGAAGAGGATCTGGCCATAATGGAGGCCGAGAAAAGAAAGGTGACACCACATATGGCCACCTCAACACCTTCATCTTCACAAGTCGACTCAGAGATGCAACACAAGAGCCCAATTCCTTCAAGCATGGATCCATCTTATTCCCCATTTGTCAATGCACCATTTCCAAGTCGTTTAGTGAGTAAAAGGAAGCAAGAAACATATGAAGAGATCTTGGAAATCTTCAAGAAGGTGTAAGTGAATCTACCCCTCATCAATTGCCTCAAGCAAGTGCCAAAATATACTAAGTTTCTAAAAGAGTTATTCACCACGAGGAGATAAACGAGAGAAAAGAAGATTGTGAAGGTGAATGAGACCGTTTCAGCAGTCATTCAACAACGGCTACCCCAAAAATTGAAGGATCCAGAGAGTTTCTCTATTCCCTGTATGATTGGTGCCAAATATTTTAACAATGTGATGTTGGACTTATGAGCTTCAATTAACGTCATGCCTTACTCATTGTACTAAGCTCTAGGTCTTCCTGCGTTGAAGAAAGATGATGACATCATCCAGTTAGCCGATCGTTCTGAGACTTATCCAAGAGGATGTAAAAGATGTTCTTGTATAGCTCAATCAACTTATCCTCCCAACTGATTTCTATGTTTTGGACATTGAAGATAGCGACGTCAACACCACGCCAATATTGTGAAGATGTCCCTTCATGTGAACTGCAAGAACAAAAGATTGATGTGTTCAATGGAACATTCTGTGACGACTCAGACCAGAATCAGCAGTATGATCAGCTTGATTGATGAGTTACTGCGTAGTCGCAGCTGTTCGACAATTATTTGAATCGCCGAAACTTCTTAACGACTTAATTATTGGCCGAGAATTGGAGCTGGGTCTCTTCTCGAGAGTCGTTCTATTTGTGATTACGAGTTTGTGGGCGATTCCGGATCGTTATTTGGACGACCGAGGAATTAGTTATGAATATTTGAAGTTTTGACGGAAACGGATTAATATGGCGAGCTACTTCGCAACTAAATTATCGGACGGGAATTTGGCTTCGGCTCTTTCACGAAAGTTGTTCAGAATTTAATTTCGAGTTTGTGGGAACTCCCGGAGCATTATTCTGAGTTACGGAGTTTAAGTTGCGAATTTTGCCGATTGTTGATTGTTTGGTTGATTTAATTGTGTGTTGGTTCAAAGGGTTGACTTTTTGTCCATTTGGTCGATGTGTTTGACTTCGGGTGATTATGAAAGAATATGTCGAGACGAGTTTGTGATCGCGAGAATTATCGGAATTGGAGTTACGACGCGAGAGTTATGGAGATTTGAAGTTTGTCGTAATTAATTGGGAAGGTTTCCATTTTTGGCAAGTGTATAAATAGAAACTTACTATATGGGGAAAGTCAACTGTTGGTCACTATTGGGTTGACCAGTCAACCCGAGCTGTGGAGAGAGCTCGACGGCGACTCTGGCTCGCCGGCGGCGAGGATTTTTCCGGCACCCCACGGCTTGAGTTTGGTACCTTTCTCTTCGTCTCGGGGTCCTCTACTCAACTCCGGCCACCACGCACGGCCAAACTCACGGTGGAGGAGCAATTTTCCGATCAAAATTCAAGGGAAACATGGTGATTCGGGTTGCTCAATTTAGACCGATTCGAGCTGAAATTTTTAGTGAGCTTTGAAGCTCTCCTCACCTACATGCTACCCTGTAAGTTTGGTGATCTAATTTTGCTTGAGCATGGAGAATTTTGGATTTGAAATTTTGTGTACAATTCGGTTTATCATGAAATTGGATGAGTTAGAGTGAGAATTGGCCTTTGTTGTAGTTGACAAAGTTGCTCAGTGGGTGATTTTCCATGGAATGATGGTTGCTCCGCCGGAAAATTCTCCGTTTGGTGGTGGAGCCGCCGTGGGCGGTGGTCAACGTGGCGGTCAACGGTCAACGGCGGTCAAACTTTGACTTTTTGGGATTTTCGACGAGTTGCATGTCATTTCACTCGAAATCGCGCTCCGATCGCAGTGCGGAGGTTTTTTTTCGAGTTGAGCGTCCGAAATTACAGCGAGGTATTGTGGTATGATTTCCAGATTTCCGACAGTTTGTCGTGATCGGATTATGTGTTTCCGAGAACGGTGGTTCCTCGTGATTTGTTTTGAATTGTCGAATATTATTGTGAGAATTGGACATTGTGAATATTCAGGTATTCGTGATCGTTCGTTTGGCGAGGGACTTTCCGCCGGATCATGGGTTAACGCGAACTGCGTTACGCAAGCGTGTGAGTGGACAAGTTTCTAGTTTCACTGTTGATTTTGCGAGTTCGTGGATTTATTGATTTCCGTATTTAAATTATACGATGATTGAGATATATGCTATTTTCGGAGGTGTTGTTATGTGTTTATGGGTGATGGCATTTATAGCATCGATGCTACCAGAGTTGAGAGATTCCTCTGGCCCAGAGTTGAGAGATTCCTCTGAAGCAGGGTTGAGAGATTCTCCTGAGTGCCGCCGGGGTTGAGAGATTCCCCTGGCCTTTCACCGTCAGGTTTGAGCGATTCACCTGACGTCGGGCTTGAGAGATTCGCCCGACAACCTCCATATATATATGTGTGTGTTGTTGTGTTTTCCGAACTCGCACTATTTTATATTGAGTATGTATAAAAACTGGTGAAAGACATATGTTTATTTTCGTCCACTCACTCTAACATTTTTATTTGCCTTTCCCCTGGGCTTTTCGGTTTCCGTGCCCAGTTTGCAGTTCGGACTCTGGTGTCGCACGTCGTGGTCGGAGGCATAGTGCTCGAGCTACCTTATTTCTTCCAGTAGGTTTATTGTCCTACCTACTGTGGTATACTTATATGGTTATGTATTAGAGGTCGCTCTGAGTTCTCCGTTGAATAGGTTATACGATTTTAAACCCGGATTTCAGTAAAGTACTATTATATGTATTGTTTACTTTACTGTAGAGATATTGAGAAATCCGGATGGGAATGGTGCCCACGGTTTGGCTTTTGTGGCATAGGACGAAGTGCTATTTTCAGGGTGCAGGTTTATGCAATTCCACGCTAGTAACGAAACTCTGCCGAAATTTTGAAAAATTTTTGTTGGTTCGTATTTTCGAAGGGGTTTGATTCCGGTTTAAGTAACTGAATTGGGATTGGGTCCTTTCAGCTTGGTATCAGAGCATTAGGTTGTCAGATTCTGTAGACTCTTGTAGTTGTGATGCTTAGGGTATTTGAGTTGATACAGCATGACTGGAGTGATGACCTGACTGGCCAGTGGTACTCATCAATACTTCGGGTGTTGTGTATTCTCAAATATCTGCGATCTCATGATTACGTTCCACTTGTTGTGAACGATGTTTTATTCATTAGGATGCCTCCTGACGTGCTTTCTGTGTCGGTTCGGTTGTGGATCTTATTGAGGATTAATCGACGCGCGATTTGCCAGAGAACAGTGGATTGGGATGAGTATTCAGAGTTCAGTGAATTGTGTGGCACGGGTTGCCTGGTTGTGTGTGTGAGAGTCTACATGTTGCCTCAGAGCTGAGATTTATGGTAGTGATGTTTGCCTGAGTCAGATTGTGTATTTGGTGAGCTGGTGTTGTGTGAGTTCCTGTTGCGACTCCATGGCCTACATTTAGGGTATTGTATATACAATAATGGTGTTATCAGACTACCCAGCATTCGAATGTGGAGTGTTTGTCCACCTGAGGCAGTGATGCATTGTTCACATGATTGTCCCTATTTGCACGAGTTATGTGGCTTCAGAGGAAGCAGTGCACGAGGTTCGAGATGAGTTTGAACCTGAGCATCAGAGAGAGTCTGATTGTTGTGCCTCGAGACATCCGTGAGGAGCTTAGTGTGTTGCACTCAATGGCGAGGCTATTGTGAGGGAAAGATGTACGCGGTTTTCGATGCGATGGTTTGAGGAAAGTGGACTTAGTCGAGATTTTGATGAGGTTGAGTTCCGACACTTCGGGATCAGTGACGTCATCAGACTGTGGCCTTTTCGATTATGTTGAGGATCCTCTGCTGATCCATTTGGCGATGGCGGGGATCACAGAGTAGCGAAATTGCTCCTGTGGCATGAGTTTGGGCGATCGTTGGTGATCCTTTCACGCAGCAGGTGTTGCGGTGATTTGTGTTCGTAGAACACTTTCAGTTGCCATTGTGGTGACCAGGAGGGTCACGTTACGAGGGAGCACCTTAGCCAGCTGTTGTAGCGGTTCGGTAGCTCAGAATTTACTAGAAGATCCTCATGTTGTTCCTACAGTCTGATCAATGTGCCCTTTTGATGAGTTAATCAGCAATGTCGCGATTGACGTGGGCGACTAGTTGGGCATGTTGGAGTTCGTGCCATGACCTTGTTTGAGGACAGACTTTTCTCCGAGGTTACTGTTGTTTGATATCCATGGCTATTGTACCTGCGTCTCCACTTCCGAGGTTTTGGAGAGTGTTACATTCATCCGGAGGTCGCGAGATCCTCGTTGGAGGATATGGTTTAGCCGCGGATCTGTTATAGCTGGACATCATGGTTGTGATGTGACCGTGAGTATGAACTTACTGATGATGCATTTTGGCTGTGTTTGATTACCTCGAGAAGGAGGTTGTGTTTCGACGACCAGATTTCCCCGAGATGCTGTTTCGCGGTGATGGTCGAGCGAATGATGGAAATAGGTTGTGTTGTTGCTTAGCTCATGTTGTGGATATTACGGTTGCTGTGCCCGACATTGGTGACATTGTGGTGGTTCCCGAGTTTCCAGGTGTGTTTCGGAGGAGTTACCAAGTGTTCCTCCAGTTCGGGAGACTGACTACACCGTTGAGCTTGTACTAGGCGCTGGACTCATTTTACCGGCATCTTGTCGTTCGGAGCCAGCGGAGCTGATGGAGCTACAGATTCGACTCCAGGAGTTGCTGGAGGAGGTTTCAGGAGATTTCATGCGACTCCGCGTATGTGCGTGGTGTGTTTTTGTATTGTGTGTACGGATGCTGGTTGGTTCGATGAGATGGTGTATTGACTACCGAAGCCTGATTCGCTTCAGAGAAGAGTGAGTATCCTCCGCTTCGGACTGGCGAGTAGTTTGTTCAGTTCGCGAGAGCTTCAGTCTTTTCGAAGATTGATTTTGGTTCCGGATACCATTAGTTGAGGTTCGATGAGTCAGTTGAAGCTTGGACGATTATCGGATCTCGGTGTGAGCACTAGAATTTCTTGGTCACGCCATTGGTTGACCAGTGCCTCGTAGATCTTGTGGACTTGATGGACCATGTGTTCAGATGATTCTAGACGAGTTGCGGTCATGTTCGTTGGCAACGTCCTGATGTACTCCGAGAGTGTGGACCAGTACCTGGAGCAGTTGCGAGCGGTTTTGCGGACTTTACAAGGTGACCAGGTGTTTGTGAAGTTCAGCCAGTGTGAGATTTGGTCGATTAGCATGAAGATGTTGGGCTATGTGATGTTATCCGAGGGAATTGGCGTGGATCCTGATCAGTTAGAAGCCGTATTGATTTGGGGTTGATCTACCATTGTACCAGAGATCAGGGGTCTCTTAAGTTTGGCAGGCTTTTACCGACGGCTTGTGCAGGATTTTCCCGGATTGCCACTTCACTTTCCGGATTGACGAAGAAGGCGTCTAGTTCGAGTAGGTCGATGCACATTAGGAGAGTTACTTACTCTTGCAGGATGGTTGACCGTTGCTTCGGTTTTGACCTTACCTGACGATCGTGACGAGTTCGTGGGTTATGGTGTTGCATTAAGGTTTGGATTTGGTTGTGCTTTGATGCTGTGTAGCAGAGTGGTGGCTCATGATTCCAGGCAGTGGAACTTTGTGTAGCTACCTTTATGTTAGCATCAGAGAGTTCGAGACACTACTGTTATGGCGTGCAGCGCAGTGTAGGACGTACACTGATTACTTGAATTTCATCCACTTGCATTTTCGGCCAGATTTGGGCTTGAGGCAGTGTTGATGGATGGGGTTGACTCACGACAAGGGCTGCACCTTTGAGTTTGTTCGGGAAAGGCTAGAGATTGTACTTGACCATCCGTCTGGGATGTTGTTGCTGATGCATTCAGTCGAGAATCGGGAGTTTCAGTGTTTCATGTGAGTGTGGCGCGAGTCTCCGTGTTAGCCGAGTTATGGGCAACGAGAGCTGAGTTCGAGTGAGATGATGTTGAAGCTCATTCTTTTGCACGCGGTTGGTGCTAGTCATGCGAAGATGTGTCCGACACTTCGAGTTTACTACTCGTGGCGCAACATGGAAGAGCAATATAGCAGTTTGTGTGTACAGATGCCACACTTGTCGACTGGCGATGGCTAGGAGGCAGAGACTTGCCGAGAAGTGTCAGCCATAGGAGATTTCCGGTTAAACGTGGCGATTACTGATGTGTTTGTGTATGTTTGTATGCACTTTGGTTTGTGATACCAGTTGTCAAGACTTTGTGGACAGTTTGATGAACTTGGTACGTTTACTTGTACTTCGGAGACGATTTCAGTGTTAGGCTGGCATAGCTGTGTTTGGTGGAGGTTGTCCATTTTGTGATATGCCTATGTTCCAGTTCGCTGATCGAAATAATCGGATACGACTATGTGTTGACGAGCTTTGCAGCGAGCATTGGGGACTAGATGTTGAATTGAGGATGATGATGTACTCCATTGTGTTGGAGCAGGTTGAGTTTGAGTTGATGTTTGATTCTGATTTTGTGGAATGTGTTATCACAGATTGTCAGATTAGCGGAAATGGGTTGATTATTGCCCGAGTTCGATGTTTGTGCTATGTTGATATGATGTTTGAGTTAGGTGGATGACTGAGTTGTGTTGGCCTCGTTGTTTTGATCCATGTGTGATCATAGGAGAGTTTGTGTTGTGCCGTATAGTTCGGCATCGCCTATAGTGTTGGCTTTTGGTGTGTGAGTTGTGTAGTGTTCCGTGTGGCGGAACTGTGTTTCAGGGTTGCTACATGTTGTGTACCCTACCTGTTCCTTATGCGGAAACACTTGGCTATTGTGTGGAGCCAGTCCAGATTCGAGATTTGAGGGTACAGAGATTTCAGCACGGAGCTATCTCCTATTGTAGAGTTTGTGATCAGAGTTGTTCAGTTGAGATTACCGTTGGTGAGTTGAGCAGTATGCAGAGGCAGTGCTCCTACTTTTGTCGGCAGACTCAGAAATTTCGAGGTCGAAATTTTTCTAAGGGGGGTGGATTTGTGACGACCCGGACCAGAATCAGCAGTATGATCAGCTTGATTGATGAGTTACTGCGTAGTCGCAGCTGTTCGACAATTATTTGAATCGCCGAAGCTTCTTAACGACTTAATTATTGGCCGAGAATTGGAGCTGGGTCTCTTCTCGAGAGTCGTTCTATTTGTGATTACGAGTTCGTGGGCGGTTCCGGATCGTTATTTGGACGACCGAGGAATTAGTTATGAATATTTGAAGTTTTGACGGAAACGGATAAATATGGCGAGCTACTTCGCGACTAAATTATCGGACGGGAATTTGGCTTCGGCTCTTTCACAAAAGTTGTTCAGAATTTAATTTCGAGTTTGTGGGAACTCCCGGAGCATTATTCTGAGTTACGGAGTTTAAGTTGCGAATTTTGCCGATTGTTGATTGTTTGGTTGATTTAATTGTGTGTTGGTTCAAAGGGTTGACTTTTGTCCGTTTGGTCGATGTGTTTGACTTCGGGTGATTATGAAAGAATATGTCGAGACGAGTTTGTGATCGCGAGAATTATCGGAATTGGAGTTACGACGCGAGAGTTATGGAGATTTGAAGTTTGTCGTAATTAATTGGGAAGGTTTCCATTTTTGGCAAGTGTATAAATAGAAACTTACTATATGGGGAAAGTCAACTGTTGGTCACTATTGGGTTGACCAGTCAACCCGAGCTGTGGAGAGAGCTCGACGGCGACTCTGGCTCGCCGGCGGCGAGGATTTTTCCGGCACCCCACGGCTTGAGTTTGGTACCTTTCTCTTCGTCTCGGGGTCCTCTACTTAACTCCGGCCACCACGCACGGCCAAACTCACGGTGGAGGAGCAATTTTCCGATCAAAATTCAAGGGAAACATGGTGATTCGGGTTGCTCAATTTAGACCGATTCGAGCTGAAATTTTTAGTGGGCTTTGAAGCTCTCCTCACCTACATGCTACCCTGTAAGTTTGGTGATCTAATTTTGCTTGAGCATGGAGAATTTTGGATTTGAAATTTTGTGTACAATTCGGTTTATCATGAAATTGGATGAGTTAGAGTGAGAATTGGCCTTTGTTGTAGTTGACAAAGTTGCTCAGTGGGTGATTTTGCATGGAATGATGGTTGCTCCGCCGGAAAATTCTCCGTTTGGTGGTGGCGCCGCCGTGGGCGGTGGTCAACGCGGCGGTCAACGGTCAACGGCGGTCAAACTTTGACTTTTTGGGATTTTCAACGAGTTGCATGTCATTTCACTCGAAATCGCGCCCCGATCGCAGTGGGGTGGTTTGTTTTTCGAGTTGAGCGTCCGAAATTACAGCGAGGTATTGTGGTATGATTTCCAGATTTCCGACAGTTTGTCGTGATCGGATTATGTGTTTCCGAGAACGGTGGTTCCTCATGATTTGTTTTGAATTGTCGAATATTATTGTGAGAATTGGACATTGTGAATATTCAGGTATTCGTGATCGTTCGTTTGGCGAGGGACTTTCCGCCGGATCACGGGTTAACGCGAACTGCGTTACGCAAGCGTGTGAGTGAACAAGTTTCTATTTTCACTGTTGATTTTGCGAGTTCGTGGATTTATTGATTTCCGTATTTAAATTATACGATGATTGAGATATATGCTATTTTCGGAGGTGTTGTTATGTGTTTATGGGTGATGGCATTTATAGCATCGATGCTACCAGAGTTGAGAGATTCCTCTGGCCCAGAGTTGAGAGATTCCTCTGAAACAGGGTTGAGAGATTCCCCTGAGTGCCGCCGGGGTTGAGAGATTCCCCTGGCCTTTCACCGTCAGGTTTGAGCGATTCACCTGACGTCGGGCTTGAGAGATTCTCCCGACAACCTCCATATATATATGTGTGTGTTGTTGTGTTTTCCGAACTCGCACTGTTTTATATTGAGTATGTATAAAAACTGGTGAAAGGCATATGTTTATTTTTGTCCACTCACTCTAACGTTTTTATTTGCCTTTCCCCTGGGCTTTTCGGTTTCCGTGCCCAGTTTGCAGTTCGGACTCTGGTGTCGCACGTCGTGGTCGGAGGCATAGTGCTCGAGCTACCTTATTTCTTCCAGTAGGTTTATTGTCCTACCTACTGTGGTATACTTATATGGTTATGTATTAGAGGTCGCTCTGAGTTCTCTGTTAAATAGGTTATACGATTTTAAACCCGGATTTCAGTAAAGTACTATTATATGTATTGTTTACTTTACTGTAGAGATATTGAGAAATCCGTATGGGAATGGTGCCCACGGTTTGGCTTTTGTGGCATAGGACGAAGTGCTATTTTCAGGGTGCAGGTTTATGCAATTCCACGCTAGTAACGAAACTCTGCCGAAATTTTGAAAATTTTTTGTTGGTTCGTATTTTCGAAGGGGTTTGATTCCGGTTTAAGTAACTGAATCGGGATTGGGTCCTTTCACATTCAGCATGAAATTTGATGGAGAAGTCCAACGGATGATGTCCTAAAAAAAACTTTTTTTTGTTTATTTTCGTAGGTTTTATTAGTGTGAATTATGTAATATTTTGAGTCTAATTTAGTGTTTTACCGAGTCTTAGGATGCGCTTAACCAATCTATGATGATTTTAGGTATTTAGATCACTAACTAATTGAATTCTTTTGTTAACAAAGATATTTTGATTGCATTGACATGTAGTAGATACATATAGTAAAACTTGGTACATAATTTGCATGCTAGAATAAGTGGCAGTCATATATACGTAAGTGAGTTTTTTTTAGCTAAATTTGTGTTTTCTTACAGTGAATTTCGGCATCTATAGGATTTAGTCTCAAAATTATGCATATGCTGCATGTGATTGGTTGCCATAGTTTTTAATGAACTAGAGAATTCTAAAACTTGCTCATGTCGGTTTTCAAAGTTTATAGTTGATACATACTCTGATTTTGGATGTGATTAGAGGCACTTAGGATTTTACCATCACTTTGCCAAATAGCCATATGTCCCTTATGTGTGAACGAGTTGTGACCCCTTAGATAACCCTTTTTAAGCTCACATTAAACATTTCTTTCATCACAATCTATGTCAAAACACTTAGCCTAGTGTAGAAAATCCTTACCCTTGTTCTAAAGACTTTGTGGAGAATTTTTGAGCTAGCAACATTAGAGATGACAATTAATGAAGATTTTCAAAGGAAGATGTGGTGTATGGAGATAGACTTATCCAACAAGTTTGAGAAAAGAGTGGTTGCCCAAAAATAAAAATAAAAATTTGAGAGCTAGAAAAGGAAAGGAAAAAAAGAAGTGAAGCTCTCTGACAATGTATTCAAAGTGTTAAAATTAATGTCTTCATACTTGTGGATTTAGAAGTTACTAAGAATTGAAGGACCAAAAGTTAAGAAATATCGCTTTTGTCCTATCCTCAAAGCTCATAGAAATTTTAGAATGAAGTCTGAGCTCAAAATTAATGATGAAATCTGGCCCCCGAACTTGAAATTTGACCATGGTGACACCTTGGTAAGAGAGATGCACGAAATTAATGAGATTTTGGAGCTTAGACTAAGTCTTTGAAACATTTTAACCACCATTTTTCTAAATTTTTGAATGCCTTAGCCCTAGCTCCATTAAAACCTTTTAAAATCATTTATGATCTTTAAGATGAGTAGACTTTGATCTGTGGAGTCAATTGCATGAGTAAACATATAGTTTATGTTTATTTGTGCAAGTAGTTAATTCCATTAATGAGGTATTTCATTGATTTTCACAAAGTTTTTTTATTTCATAAATATGTCAGCTATTTGTTGCTTTACTATTTGTTCTCTCACATATACTTTGAGTGAAAACCCTTTTTCATGAGTGAAAAGATGATGAGTGCATCCACGTGAGGTGATTTTCAACTTGTCTATGCATGCATAGCTTTTAAATCACCATTGTTTTCATCTAAGTCCTACTTGTTCAAGCATGAGAGTGTCTAGATTAACTCTTGAATTCCTTGTGCTTAAACTTTGTGATTGCCATAATACTTATGTGAAGTTTCTTAGACAAATTATTTAAGGGCTTAGTTGTTTTGTTTTCAATGTGTAAATTTTTCTAATTATTAAAAAATTTCAAGTGTTACACGTTGGAATGCTTTTTGAGTCTTAAAGTTGTCATAGTTTCATGCATGTGAGAAGAGTTGCTACTTGATAATAAGGTGTGATTTTTCTAAACTAACTTAGTTTGTTTTTTTGGTGTGCTTTATTTCTTTGATTTCATAGCTTTATTTTTTCAGAGAGTCTTAGTTGTATTTAGTGCTTGCTAAGGGACTAAAAAAGTTTAAGTGTGGGAGAATTTGATATACTCATTTTATGCGCAATATTTAATGTATAAATCCTTACACTTAACTATGTTATTACCTTAGTATTATTAATTTTAACTTGTTTTATTCTTTTTAGGAGCTAACCTAAAAGAGACGGAGTAAATGAGCCAACAAGCATGCGAATCACGGGTAAAAAATGGAAAAGAAGATGGAGAATAATTCGGCCAAGAAAATTCAAGGAAGAAAATAGAGAAGAAAAAGAAGTCTTTGGTTGACTAGGAAAACATCTCCTATGTTGACTAGGAAAGAGAAGCTTAAGGAAGATTCTTGGAGAATCAGCCCAAAAGAAGTCCTTGGTGGAGAATGAGTTATAGCAAGAGGAGGATTCCTAAATCCTAGAGGAATGAAGAAGTACACAAAGAAAAAGAAAGAGGAATCTGCCTGTGCAGAACAACCAGCTTCAACGGATGACAGAAAATAGCTCAAGAAGAGTTAAACGACGATTTATCTACGGATAGAAAGCTCTTCGAGCGTTCGTTCCAACGACCTAAAAATCATAATTCAGTGAAGAAAGGTCAAATTAGCCGAGTTTAACAAGGAATCTTATTTCTCTTAAAAGAAGGTCATCATCCTCATCTATAAATAGAAGGGCTCAACCATAATTCAGATGATCTCTCATTCTAGCCTTCTTGCACCCAAAAGTATCCACAAACCCTCCTCCACCAAAGATCTCCAAGGCAATCCAAATTACTTCATCACCACCTCCCAAAAACATCCATTCCCAGTTTCCTACATATCACTTGGTGTGTTGCAGTGCTGTCACGGGACAAAAAGTGTAAACATGGAACCTTTACTCTGTAGTTCTTCTTGTTTTGTTTTTCTTTGTGTGAAAAATTGGAGATTACATGTTTATTTTAGTTTTATGCAACTTTTGAATTTCCTATATATTCCATGTGTTTATGAGTTTATGTCTAAATGATACGCTGAATCCCTCTTCTTCATTTAAATCTATGTCCATGTGATTAGGGTGTTTAGATGTTGTCATTTCACTTCAATTCAACTATCATAACAAGTAATTGGAATTAAGACTTGTGAATTTCGTACATAATGGGCTAAGATAATAGGTATAATCGCATGAAATAACTAGGATGAGTTTATCACATGTAAATAGTAATTATGTTTATTTTTGTCATAACATGATTTAGAGTCTTAGGGGTCTTTTGTTTGCTTCTCTATGAGTGATGCATGTTAGGGTCCTAGAATTCATTGTTAAGTTAGTGATATTGTGATATGACCATGAACTATATATTTAGAACAAAATGAACTATAATATATGCTTTTATATTGTACATAACAATATCAATTCACATTACACTAAAAGTATGCAACACCAGCAAAGTAGCATTTTTGTTGCATGGCTACTACACCAGCAAATTACAGTCAAAATAACGTCCTTCGAGTACAATGTGGTTGTAATGACATGTTACAGATCTTGAAACCTTAGTGTTGATACAGAACTGGTAAAGCAAGCTTCAAGAGAGGCATGTTTCAGTCTGCAAATTGGTCAAAATTTCAGACTACATAAGTCCAATTCTTCACATAGTTTAACGGCATAATAGAAGTTCAAGAAATAGATACTATGACGCAATGACACAAGTTATAGGAAGTGAAAAAAAATAGAGATAATGGCAATGGTTTCACAAACTAGTAGAGAACTTCACTATGCTTCACATATTGGTTTCATAAACTACCATGTTTATACTAAAGATACATCATCTCGAACTTCACGTCAATGTGGTTAGTCCCATAAGACGAAACTATACATATCAAATTTCATATCATTTATCTGCATTACTCTAAAGCAGGTTCAATTATCATTAACGAACTCACCACAATACATATCAAATTTCATTTTCACTTCAACGACGAAAATATCACTCTTCATGATCAGTATCATTATTTTTTTTATCAATATAAGTAAGTTCATTTCATGTCTAGACTTGCCATATCAAACAATTTAATTTTGGCTAGCACCTTTTGATGCATATATGGGGCTCAATTTAGAATATGAAGCCCTCCGTATACCAAAAAGCATTCATTGCAGACATTAACTACCTACAGTCTATATATATTCTTGCTATAAGAGGTGAAGAAAGCCAAACCTGTGATCACATTGTCAAGACTCAATAATGATGTAAAATTGTTCTTGACACTAAGAATACTCTGCAAAGTAATGGGACTGTTATGATAGAACTCCACATGCTTCTTTTTCACTACAATAGCTTCAAGCACATTGATGATAACGATGAGTTCAAAAGTACAAACTAAAAGTAGATTTCACGAAAATAGTTAAAATAGAATCACATAAGAGTACCATCATACAGATTCGATTACGCTCTTCTTGTTGAATACAAACTAAAACATCATATGTAGAAACCCACCTCCTTTGAGGGGAAACAAGTCATCTGAAAAACCCTTCTTAATAATGGACTTGGTCTCAATACCTATAAGTCTTAGAGATAAATATACACACAATTGCCCCAGCTAACATTAGTAACTTGATTCATTAAGGGAACTCTATTACAAAACCTATTTATGATATCTCATTTCCCTCAGAGTCATGAAGAAGAACAATCAGTTTTTCACGAAGAGTCTCCAATATGCTGTACATGAACACATCAGGCTTCAACATGAAAAAATAGAATATGAACAACGAAAACATAATCAACATCTTTCATCCACATAACCATATACAAGGAATCAAACATATTCCCCAGAAATCAAAACATCAATTACAAGCTCACATTTTTGGTTCTCTTAAGGGTGACACTGCTTAAAACAATCACTTGCTTCATTCCTAGCTTCAACATAGCCTTGTGACTTGCTTCTACTCTACACAATCCAGCTTCAATAACTATAGGAAGAAATTGAGAATATATGAATAAACCAAATACACATTGGCAATATTAAGAACAACCAAATTCTATTATTCAACAACACTTAAAAGCTCTTGCCTTCTATTATTTGACAACACTTAAAGCTCCAATAACTAACATCAAATATAGATTCCGTACAATATCTAGGTACTAAATTAGATAAAACAAACTCACTCTCAATCAAAGCGAATCAAATGCAGCAGAAAAGCTCTTTCCCGTCAGCATAGTCATTGACGTGCCACACACATGACTTCTCATTCTCGATGTGCTCAATGACAATCATCTTCGGCAGAATTAAAAATGTAAACAAATAGGAAAAACAAATTCAAAACCCTAAAAACCAAACCGAAATAGAAAGCAATTCACCGCCAAAGGTGACCAGAATCGAGCTCACCGCCGGCGAGAAGTTCGGTGGCCAAAACGAGTCAGTTTGACCTATGGTCAACACGGGTCAAACCCAACATCCCAAAATGAAAACTTTCCTAAATTGTTTCGTATTTATACCATATACATACCGTACATATACCAGCCCCAAATCAACGGCTACGGTTCAATCTGATCAAGATCGGACGGTCACGGTTAAATCAGTAATAAAAATAACACTTTTATATATATATTTTCACTTACCAACTTCAAAACTCGTTAAATAATTGCTCGCTTATCCGAAAAATTCTCCCAAAATTTTCACAATCTTGAAATTAAATACTTTACAATTTTTGTGAAGGAAGTCAACACAAATTCTTACCCGGTGAAAAATTCGTTAACAACCTGAATTACGCAACTAATCCGCGATAATGCGTAACATAAATCGGTAAATGCTAAAAAAATGCGTGACTACGACTCGGGTTCTCACAAATCACTTGAGTACTCAACCTTTATTGATGTCTAGTAGCTCCTAGACTCCACCGTGAACCACGTACACTACAAATATCAGTATTCACAATGAGGAACACTAGAACAATTCTTCACAAACTAGCCATTAATTTCATGTCTAAAACAAAATCACAATCAAATAGCCCAAACTATCAAAAACCCTAGCCTCTAAATTATAGTAATGAAATCAATCTTTCAAATTCACAAGCTTAAATGGTAGAAGTGAAATTCTTTTTTTTTTATTACCATTCTTGGCCCAGCGGTGAGGCTCACAACTCGTGTCCCTGCATCATTGGTGAGGCTGAGCTCGTGTTCCTGATCGAGACATCAGCGACAAAAACCTTAGCCTTAGCTCAACCGATGGCATAGACTTCTGAACTGTGCGCGATGAGCTGGGTTTCTATAGCATTATTTTCGATGCCCCAGATCCACCGCGGCTCGATCTCGTTCCTACCAAATGACACCTAGGTCTTGGAGTTGTTGAGGACGGAGATCGGCTCGATGGAGGAGTTGGTGTCGGACCAAAGTCAGAGGGGGTCGTCGAAGGAATTCAGGATGGCGTTGCCGGTAGCGGCCACCACTGAGTCGTGGACCCTCAGATGGAGTTAAGCCTCCTCTTCCGTCAAACCAGAGAGGAGTTAAGGTTTAGAGGGGAAAGTTTCAGAGAGGATCTATGTGAGAGTGAAAGAGGGGGAACAAGACAGAAAGCAAGGTAAGTAAAAAAAAAAAGGAGGGAATTGGGGTGGTGGGCTAGTCAGCGGCGTAGATCGATTGGGGTGGTGGGCGAAAATGACTAAGTGTGGGTGTACTGCTTGTTTTGGTTTTAGTAGGTTAAAGAGTCAACTCCCATGTTAAAGTTAAAACACGTGTAAAATCATAAAAAATTTAGCAACGAATGATAACAATCGTCTTTAAGTTCAATATAATGCAATAAAAATGTCCAAATTTTTCACATGTTCATATCAACTTTAGGAACGACAGATATGCGTCGTTGTAGAGTTCTGTATAATACAAAGAAAAGTGTCAATTTTCCACATTACAAATACAAAAAATATTAGTCGGCTTATAAAGTTCTCAAATTCGAACAAAAATAGTATAAACCCAAACGACATATATTTGTCGTATTCAAAAACAAAACTTACGAAAAAAAACCTCTCTAAAGATTGTTTTCTTTGATTACATATATATGTCATTGTAATAATGCCTGATTGGCATGAGAAACACTTCATAATAGTGATTTACTCAGACGACATATTTATGTCGTGGTTCGAAGATATAAAATTGGAAGTTGAAAATCATCAAAAAAACATGCATTAGGACGACAGTTGTTAAAATAATTGTCGTCAGAATTTGTTGTAAAATTTGGACGACAGATAAAAATACATCTGTCGTCAACATTCTGTCATCTGAAGCACTTTTTCACGTAGTGCATGCAGGAATAGATTAGCAACTAGTCAAATCATTGCCACCAAGAGAGAGTAATACATCTTGACTGAAGAAGAATCCATGATAATTAGAAATTTATTAAGCCAGATTAAACATCTTAGCAAGCTTAAAGAACATCGAATGTAGAATCTGGGTGCTGCAGAGGTGCAGGAGCCGCGCAACTGGTTGTGTGGAGAGAGAGAAAAAAAATAAAAAATTAAACCCTAAATTTCCTAAAATGCCCTTATAAATTAGTCCATGAATTGGTAGGAAACATTTTTTTAACAACGTCAATTAGTTTTTCTCGCATGTTAGTGACAGAGTGATTAAAGTGACTAACGGTGTAGTTCGATAGTAATATTTGACATATATAAGTGAACAAAATATAGAATATTGTCATACCGATCATATCAGCAATTCTCCCTTCAAAAGAAATTAGGGCTCCTTAAGGAATGAGTGGCTGTGATTTGTCATCCTTTTTGTCCCTTAAATTGCATCCCCAGGATATCAAACTTGCCTCCTCATTACATAGATATAAAAAGTGGGACAATATTTGGGTCCAAAGTCATTTGGACCTAGGGGTCCAAACTCATTTCATTTTTATCACTTTTGATTCGTGATTTTAAATTTGAGACCACTAATTCTATAGATTATTTATTAACGATCAATTCTACAAAAAATGAATTAAAATGGAGATCATTTGGATATCCGATATTGCAAAACAAATTAACGATTATGGTAAAAATGAGATGAGTTTAGACTTTGGGGTCTAAATGACTTTAATCCAATCAAAATCCGAAAAGTGTGTCCTGTGCTGTCAAATCTCCACCACAGCCTCCTCAGTTGGATTAACCAGATCGGTTAAACAAAACCATGGCCGGGTCGTTTGGACCCAATCAAAATCCGAAAAGTGTGTCCTGCGCTGTCAAATCTCCGCCACAGCCTCCTCAGTTTGACTAACCAGATCGGTTAAACAAAACCATGGCGGGGCTCGGCGGCGGCTCCTCCTCCGAGCTATTCAGCGTCGGGTCAGAAGTCGAAGTGAGGAGCGACGAGGAAGGCTTCAAAGGAGCTTGGTTCAGAGCCACCGTCATTCAGAGCCCTACTAATTCAGCTTCAGCCTCCAAGACAAAGAAGAAGCGCGCTCTCGTCGAGTACAAGACTTTGGTGACCACTGAAGACGCCTCTCAGCAGCTTAGAGAGAGCGTCGATTACGCTTACATGAGGCCTCTGCCGCCTCAACTGCCCAACCAGGAGCATCATCTCCAGGAGGGTCACATCGTCGACGCCGATTATCGCGACGGCTGGTGGACCGGAGTTGTTCGTAAAGTTATTAAGGACAACTCCAAGTACAGTGTTGTCTTTGAGAATCCACCCGATGTGCTCGAATTCGATAGAGAACGCTTGAGACTGCATCAGGATTGGGTCGCTGGAGTTTGGCATCGCCCCAAGAAACAGGTAATTCTCTCTCTACATTCTGCTGGACAAGTGATTGTTATATGTATATACATTCTATAGTTAGTGTGAAAGTGTTAGTGTTGGGTTCCTGCTGCATTTTCGTAGTATTCAGAAAACATTATTGGTAATGTATGCGAGCTCGAGTTCTAGGGTTCAATTTACTTGTGTACGAGAGAATAATGGTGAAGGCAGGGGCAGCAGACTTTATCTAATATATTGCTATACATTTTATGTGCTGTGTTTTGCAGTACTCGATGAGAAATTTTTTCTTAGGATATAATAGCGGTGTCTTCGACTTTGTTATGTATGGAGTGGTGCTCAATTCTGAGTATTTGCATTGTAATTTATAAACATTCATATTGCTTTTATTTTGAATGAAGTATACTATGGCAACAATTTAGTCCCTTGTGAGAGTTGAAGCTCAGTTAGTGTCTTCTAGGGATTATATTTATTTTTGTAGCTGATCGTGCTATGTTCTAGGAGATACTGGGTGCATCAGATTCACAACAAAAGAAAGTGGATGTGCTGCCTATCAAAAACAATTCCAACCATCCTCACTTGGCTGCTCAACAAACAAATTCAGCCGCTGTAGGGGATAACCCTGAATTAGCTAACTCAAGAAAGAATCTTCTGGAGCAGTCGAGTAACACCCAAAGCATTAAGGATGTAGCCCGTAACGGTATAGAATCACGTCCTCTGAAAAAGTTAAAGGATGATAAAGTTTCAGAGGCCACATCATCTGTTACACCGAGGCAGTTGAGTAAAATGCCAGGTGATAAAGAAATGCTTGATGAATTAGCCACTGCCACAAAGGAAATCAGTGTAAATAGAGCAAGACGCATACGTAAACCAGTTATTAGCCATCAGCTTTATGAAGTACAGGGCTTGAATGGCAAGAAAGCTGTGAGTTGTTAAATGTCTTCTCTTCAACTTATCTGTCCTGCACTCCTGCTCAGTATGTAATGTGCCACTCACGAATCATGATATACTTGTACTTGTGGGCACTATACATAGGTTAAGATACATATACACAGTTACACACATTCTACTTAGACAACAAATTTGTATACCTTAAGCAAGGAGCTGTTGTTCAACACTTTGTAATACTTGTATACCTGTATACAGCTATGATGCTGGGGTTACTTCGCTTCAGTGGGGTTGAACATATTGGTCAATCTGATCCAATGTTTTTTTCCCTTCTATATAGAGTTAATATGTTCTTGTCTATTTTACGTCCCCTTCCTGGTGTATGGTGAGTAAGTCTATGGCCTGGTTTTCCTGATCAGCATTGATTACATTCTATTTGTAGAAGACAAACGAAGAGAAAGATGGTGAGCCAAATAATCAGTGGATGCATTCTGTCAAACGAAAAGGAAGGCGTACAAAATCTCAAATTGAAAGTTCCCAGGAAGCAGTTGTATGTGCACTGCCTAGCCAAGAGAGACATAAAGAAAAAGGTATACATGTTCATCAGTCAAGTCTACAGTGTTTACACTTCTTATTTAAGACTTATGTGTCCTAATAAGTTGCAGGTAAGGAAGGGTATGGAGTTGTTGGTGATACAAAAAAAATTGTTCAGGAGGGCATCAGTAAAGAAGCTGAAGTGCCTCTCACTGTAGGATCAAAAGTTAAAGGAAAGGAGGATTCAGTAGCTGAATGTCAGGCTCCTAATGCTGAGTTGTTAAACCTTATGCGTGAACAAAGGATGAATACAAATGATACTGTGCATGAAAACAGCACGGTAAGCAGTATACTAAAAAGTTTGTCACTTAGAAGTCAAAATAGGGGCATTCCTAAATGAAAGTGCTTGGTGGATTGTGACATGGAGAAAACTTTTCTGTTTTCTAAGGAAAATTGAATTGAATCTTATTTTTGGTAAACTTATTTGGATGGATAGTTTTAGAAACAGAGTTAGTCATTTGTAGCTGGAGAAAATTGATTGAACAAGTCAGATCTAATCAATAACTATAAAAAAAGAGAAATGGCCATTTTGCTGGAAAGAAGTTAAGAGTTCAATCTAGTCTGTCAGACTACGTTAGTCAAATATGTTGGAAGAGGAGGAGCACGAAGCACTAGGGACTTGAGCTATGAACAATAATTTGATATTATCTGAAATAAGCTATTAACACCCAGGTTACATCAGCTGAACTTGGCAGTGATTCAATTTTGCATAACCTGCTCCATAGCCTGGTTCTTTTTCCTGACATGGTATTATCATACAGTGAGAAATCCACTGTAACAATTTATTTTTTGTCTGCATCTGTTTGTTCCTATTTATCTCTATAGTATTGGCTAAGGATGCTTGTGCTTATTCACAGGAGCTGAAAGAGCAACCAAATGATGGAAGCATCCACAAAAGAAAGAGGGGAAGACCTAAAAAGCTAGTGATTGTAAGCTCACAAGCTTCACATGGAGGTAAACTTTGCTGAAACTTTAAACCATTTCAGAGATCTCTTAGATTGGGCCTAAATATACGGATCTAGTTTTCCAAAGTTGAGACTTGTACTATCCAAACTTTTCGATGTGTTTTAACTGGGTATGTATCTTCTCTGCTGTGTCAATCTTACCTATCTACTTGCAATTTGAAGAACGTTCAATCTTTCAGTTTTCAGTTAGAGGAAGCATGAATTTGGTGCAATCCATTCCCATGTAAACTTCAGATCATCGTAGAGTATGTAAATCATTATGATGTGAACCTGATTCTGGGATACAATTCGATGTAAGTAGTCATCACAACATTGATATAAGATGCATCATAATCAAACTGCAGGCATCTTATAGGGGTACAGCGTATTAGTTCAGAGAAAATTAATTGACTTTAACCAATGAATTTTGGATAGAGAACCATGCTTTTCGAATATCCCATTTTCTGAAATCTCAGAGCATCTGCTCTTCATTGCTCCATTGCCATATCTTTATGGCAGTAATTCTTTATAGATTTGAACGTGAGATGGTATGTTTTAGTATGTTGTACTGCCTAATTCTCATGACATTATGAGAAGGAAGAAGGGTTGGTGTTGGGAGGATGACCTATGCTGGCAATCTATTGGGTGGTGGATGGAGCAGAATAGAAGTATCTTCCAGGGAGCCATTCATTTTGGCATTAGTTTCTTCAATGTTTGGGGAGATATTTTTTTTTTCCAATGCTACTGTGAAATTTGTGTTTTCTGAGCTTTCAAAGTTTATCGTCACAATTGGACCAAATTAAATGCCACCTTTTTAAATGCTTTTTACTTGTTCTTCAGTTAGAGATATTAAAGCGTATGTTGTGTAATTTATATCTCTATATTAAAAATTTGTTTCTGCTCATCAAAAGCAACTAGGGAGCTAAATGGGTCAGTAAATGTTGTGGGCAAAACTGCTGTTAAAGAACAAAGACTTTCTGAAGTTTCTTTGCATGCACCTGGAGGCAGAGGTGCTACAGGTATGACTTAACTTAATTTCATATTTAGCTTACAAGACATGAACAGGGCAGATGAGGTGCCCAATTAGGCTTTTCTTCATTACCATAAGGATAAGCTGAGAGTGGTGTGATGAAAACGTATTAAAGAAGTTTGAAAAACAAAAAAGAAGTTCCCTCTTAGCACAGATTTAGGTTATTCTAAACTTCTCTATTTGCAGTTAATCATTCCCTCAAAGAACCATTTAAAACTAAAGAGGCACTTGTTATTTTGACATTGTGTTCTTGTATCTTATGTGGCATTTTTGTAGATTCACAAGATTCATCTAGGAGAAATTCTGCTGATTTGTCCGGAACAAATGCCATATCAAATGAAGCCACAAGGACCCGTGTTAAATCATCGGAAAATACAGATGATGATGACCGACCTCTATCCACATGGTTCGGAGCAATGCGGTGTCCATCAAATGTGGACGACTTAAGTACGTTACTTCATATACTGGTTGTGTCCACATTTCATTTAGGAATTTGACTTTTTTACTTTTCATTATTGAACCATACCCAGATAAGACTGCTGAGAAAGTAAAGCATGCATCTACTCCAGTTGATCCAGTCAGTGAAACTGTGCCAGATGAGAACCTAATTATGCCATTTGTGAAGAGCTCCCCAATCTGGAAAGCAATTGAATCCTTTGACGTATTCCGAAAAATGCCACAAAATCCGCATTTTCGTCCTTTGGTTAAATGTAAAGAGGAATATCGTGAGGGATTTGCTATTGGCAATATGGTTACATTTTCCAGTTTGGTGGAGAAGATATCAAGTCTGCATTTTGATGACCCTAGACAGGTTTTCGACAGCATTTTGGAGAGCCTTCTTGATTTGGAAAAATATGGATTTACGGTAACCATTTTACGTAGGCGTGTGAATGAACTTTTGTGGATAAAAGAAAGGCAAGGACAGTTTGAGGGAAAGTCGAAAGATGCAGAAAGTAAGATAGTAGAGCAAAGTCATGAGAAATCAAAACTTCTAGATGAGGCTGACTGTATTGAAAAACAAATGATTGAGTTAAAGGAGAAGCATGAATTGATCAAGGCAGAGATTGGGGCTAAAGAACGCGACATTGCTAGCATGCAGTTGAGTGTTGATGCTATGAATGAAAACATCAAGAATGCACGTACTGATTTTGAGAAGGTAGCTTCGGTACCTTTGACGTAGTCCTCAAGTTTTATCTACTTCCCGAGCTCTCTTGGATGGATGGCAGAGCTGTTGAATTTCCAGAGTTGTAAACCTATTAGATATCAGTTCGGAGACTTGTTTGTTCTTCGTTCTAGATTTTAACATGTAGTGTTAGTTTTGGGTTGCATAGTTAGGGATGTTATTGTGGCTTGCAGTAGATTTTTGAACTTTGATAATGTAGTGTTGAGATACATAGATAGGAATTGTTGTAGCCTAGATTGTAACAGTAGTCATTATGCTAGTGTTGTCGAGTTCCATATCTTGTTGTATTGGCTTGTTGTCTTGGTCCCTAATATTTTATTTTATTTCGAAATAAGGGCGGCTGCGGTAACCCTCAATTTGTAAATATTGTAGGAAAATTTGGAGATTGACACATGAGGGGTTCTTGTACTGTAGTGATCAAAAGTCCAAAATCAACCGAAAACAATATGAGCAAAAATTGAATAACCAAATTTTATGAGCATCCAAGTGGCTACAACAAATCCTCTTATTGTAGAGACGGCGAAAAGAAAAACCCTAGTGACTATTTCGAGTTTTTCATGTTCGATTGAGTTTCCTAACACCGCTAGGTCCTTGAGACGGTGAGTTTTTCTTATCATTGAAGTGTTGAGATCATTTTGCGTGTTGCAAAGGAGGGCTGGAGATTCTGGCGTGGAACATTCGGGGCACAAGGGAAACGATAAAGTTAACCGTGAACCGGTCAATGGTAGTGGCAATGAAACGAACAATCGTCTTCCTCATGGAAACCCTCACCGATAGTGCTTCTCGATGTGAATCATGGCGACGCAGCCTAGGGTTTGACGAGTGTCACTTGGTTTCTTGTTTGACCCAAGGAGGAGGAGGCTTAATGATGTTTTGGTCGAAAGAAATAGATCTACATTTTCGAGACTACAGTCCAAGCTTCGTTGATGCGGATGATCAAGTCAAGACGGGTGTACGAGATTGGATTAGGGTTACGAGACTATATGTAGAGCCTAAAGTGAGGTATCAATGGAATACATGGGATCTTTTACGAGCCCTAAAAGCACAGAATGCATCAGAGGAATGGATCATTGTGAGAGACATCAATAAGAGTCTCCGATCGAGGAAGAAGTCTAGCAGACCTTTCAGGCTGGCATGGCAGATGGATAATTTTGTAAATTGTCTTAGCGATTGCGGGTTGGAGTATTTGGGGTATATTGGAGATGATTTTACGTGGCATAATAGTAGCACACAAACTTGCATTGACCAAGCAGTAGCCACGAGAGCTTGGAGGAATAGGTTTCTTGTAGCTCAAGTTGTTCATCTTCCCCCATCGGCGTCGGATCATATGCCACTTCTTGTCTCGATTAGGGAATCTCTTGAATCTCCTTTCTAGGGCAACAACATTTTTTCTATTTTGAGGCAATGAGGGCATAAGAGGAAGGTAGCAAAGATGTGGTGAGGGAGGCTTGAGAGCAAGCACCGATCCTAGAATCCGAAACTTCCCAGTATAAGCTAAATAGGGGGGGGGGGATGAGAAAGATGAATTGCAGGAGATTCAGAGGAAGCTAGAGGCCTACAATTCTCAGCCTTTTGATTCGAATGAGGTTGAGAATTGAAAACAATTGTATGCTAGTCAGAAGGAATTGTTGACACAAGAAGCTTGTACCAGAAGCAACGAGCAAATGATAAGCATATAAAGAATGCCGATGTGAACTCAAAATATTTCCATCAGAAAGCCACAAATAGAAAATGGAAGAACTATATTTCGGGGCATTTTGATAATCAGGAGGTATGGCAGGAAACACACAGTGGTATAGAGTTGGTGGTGGTTAATTACTACACAAATTTATTTACTTCAGCAAATATTTCCAAGGAACAATTGAGGCAGTGACCACTTTTTTTTTTTAAATCGATTGTGACGAAGGAGATAACACAACCTCTTTTTTCTATGATATACTATTGAAAAAGTTCGAGTAGCTCTGTTTCAGAGGCACCCTTTGAAATCCCCAGGTCCTGATGGTATGCCTCCTCTTTTTTTCTCAGAAATATTGGGATATTGTGGGTGTAGATGTTGTACTTCCTGTACAGGATGTACTACAATCAGGGCAAATTTTGACGGCTATGAACTTCACAAATATTTGGCTCATTCCCAAATTTCAGAATCCAAAAAGGATCACGGAGTATAGGCCAATTGTTCTTTGCAATGTGATGTACCGAATTGCAGCAAAGGTATTGACAAATAGACTAAAACCTTTGCTACAATATATCATTGACTCGTTCCATAGTGCTTTTATTCTAGGCCAACTAATTACTGATAACAAGTTTGTTGCAAATGAGGTTGCTCATTACTTGTGGACAAAGAAGAGTGGGAAAAAGTATCAAATGACATTGAAGCTGGATGTTAGTAAAGTCTATGATAGAATGGAGTGGAGATATCTAGAGCTGATAATGTGGAAGTTGGGTTTCCCTGATGTTTGGATTGGCAATGTGATGGCTTGTGCCACATCGGTGAGGTATGCATTTCTTATAAATGATACTCGCAGAGGGTAGTTTACTCTTAGCCGAGGCCTAAGGCAGGGTGATCCCTTATCTTCATACTTGTTTATTTTATGTACTGAGGTGATCTTGGCTTTACTACACCGAGTTTAGCAAATTAAAGCATTGGAGGGTATTCGGGTGTGCCCAAAAGCTCCTATGTTGTCTAACTTATTATTTGGAGATGATAGTTTGATACTCCCAGGCTAACTCTCAGACATGCTACAATGTAAAAGAGATACTGGTGGTGAATGAAAAAGCTTTAGGGCAGTCAATTAATTATTGAAAGACCAGTGTATGCTTTAGTCAGAATCTACAGGAGGAAGCACATGAGGAATTTGCGACCATGCTAGGTATGACCCAAGTGCTTTTTCATGAACAATATCTTGGGTTGCCAACATATATAGGGGCAAGTAAGAAGGAGACATTTGCTTATATAAGAAATAGATTGAGGGATCGGTAGAGGGATGAAAATGATCACTGCTTAGTGGAGCTTGCCGAGAACTGTTGATTAAAGTAGTGGGCCAAGCCTTGCCTAGCTACACCATGAGTTGTTTTCTGCTGCCGAAAATTACTTGTGAGGAGTTGCAACATATGTGTGCAAATTTTTTCGGGGGAGACACATTGGATAGGAGACCCATACATTGGTGTACTTGAGATACTATATGTAAACCAAAAGAGAAAGGAGGTCTTGGCTTCTGAAACTTATACGCTTTTAACCTTTATTTGTTGGCAAAATAGGTATGGAGAATCATCCAAAATCCAGACTTAGTGGTGAGACAAGTATATAAAGCCAGGTATTTCGCAAAACAGAGTATCTGGGATGCGAAAGTGGGGGGCTCCCCTTTATATAATTGGAGCAGTTTTATGCATGCCAGAGAGAAACGGGAGAAAGGTTATCGGTGGTAGGTGGAAAGAGGAGATCAGATCCATATTTGGGGAGATAGATGGTTACCTAGACTTCCTTTCATAATTGAAGGAGATATCCGGGTCCCTACTACATTAGACTGAGTGTCTCAGCTCAATACACCTCAGAGGACTTGGAATCAGGAGACTTTACATAGGTACTCATCTCCTACTGATGTATATGTTGTTATGACTATTCCTTTGAGCCATCATGTAGGTTGGGACAAGGTTATTTGACACTATACATCCAGAGGAGATTACACTGTTAGCAGTGCATACTGAGTAGTTCGAGATCATATTGTCCTTCCACACTTGGTGGAACCCGATCGATGGGGGTATTTTTGGAAAGCTTTATGGAGAATCGGTGCCACCCCAGCCGTAAAGCTTTGTGTATAGAGAGCATGCCAGAGCTTCCTACCTACAGGCTCTAGACTACAGGGACGCCAGGTTGATGTTGATGGGATCTGTCTATTATGTGAGCAGGAAAGAGAGACGGAGTTGCACTTGTTTCGGGACTGCCCGACTGTGTAACCCATTGTGAGTCCTATCCTGGCAGGAGTAGGCCAGATGACAACATCCTTTAGAGACTAGATGGTAGCATGTTCAATGGGCCTTCCTAGAGAGACATTTGCCAGATTGGTGGTGATGATGTGGTTTATCTGGAAAGGCCGGAATGATAAGTTGTGGAATAGGAAACAGTTTGACGGTAAGACTCAGAGGATGTTGGCAGGGACTTGGCATGATCATTATGTGTTTATGCATAAGACCCCAGACCACTCGACTAGAGTCCTTCAGACATGGACTAGACTTCCTTTGGGTCAATACTGTGTCTACATTAATGGAGCCTTCGATTCCTCTACACATAAAGGTGGTATAAGCATGATTGTTCATGATTGGGATGGAAGATTTATGTTTGTAGCAACAAGCCGGATATACAATGTTTATTTGGCTCTCGCAGTGGAGATTGAGGCTACATGGAGAGCCATGCAGTTGACTAGCCAGTTGGGGTACAACCCCACTTAGATAAGTTAAGATAGTCTCGTTGTAATGAGGGCAGTGGAAGATCCGAGCACTGTGTCCAACATGTTTTGAAATTCATGTGAAGACCTTGGGCAAACTTTTAGAATTTTGTTAAATTGTAGGTTTGTCCATCTAGATCGAGAGACCAATGTAGTAACAGATAAGCTAACTAAATAAGCTCTTCATAATGCTAAAGTTTCATACTGGTTCCAAACCGCAGGTGACTTCAAGCAAAGATGGTTTGACTGATTGTACTTGCTAATATTTTCATAATATATTTCTATCTTTCCTACAAAAAGAAAAAAGAAAAAGAAAAAAACGTGGCTACAACAAATTGATTAATACGACTTTTGGGTAAATATTGGACCATGTGACCGACCCCAAGAACATTGGATTTGAATAATAATTGAAGCTGTGAAGATGATTAGAATCGGAAAAGGTTGATCGAGAATGCATACTAGCTTGGCTAGGGACGGGGGTTCGTAGGTCCAATAAGCAAACCACATGCAAATTTTGCACCTGCGACTGCGTACGTGAAGCTAAATTAAACAAACCACATGCAAATTTTATCTAATTTGCTTTAATAATTAGTACTGATAGATAAAAGTGGTGCATGCATGCATTTAGCTACTAGCGTTTATTATGATGTTTATTATGAACGGCGCTTGGGGATAGATCGAGAACCATTCACAATATAGCTAGTGCATGTTTGTGTTTGTATATGTAGCTTCATATTCTCACATTAATTCTAGCTTGCTAGCATCGAATTCTTCGTTGTGGTCCCTGGCACGTCATGGCATGGCATACAGTTACTCTGCCACCTACTCCTGCCATCGATCACATTAATGTTGAATGACTCGTTCGTATATGTTAATTGTCGCTTCTGAGACAAACAGAGATGATGACAAGAGGCACAACCTAATACGTTACGACTTGATCAATTATTAATTTCATCGAACAACCACACTAGGATAGTCAATATCTCATGCAGACTTTCTAGCTTTGCTGTTTACTTTAATTCCTCGGCCGGATTAAAGTTCTAAAACATTTTGTAATTTCAAGTTCAATAAGAACAAGTTGTAAGAAATTTTTTATGGTGGATTCTTTCTACTATAGCCTTACCCAATAGACTGAGAGGTAAATGGTTCACTTTACCAGAAAAATAATTTCCGGTGAGTTCAATTTAACAAAAAAAAAATACGCGACAAAGATTACACGAAAACATCACATGTATACAATTTTAGGAGTTTGCATCATTTTTTAGTAGTTTTTTAAGGTGGGACGCCATCAAATTGACTTGACCAAAAGTGTTCAAACCCTGTAGGTGAATTTAATTCATAATTTGTTCATAAATCGTGAATACATGTAGACTATATGTACATAAAGTTAATTACTCGAAAGTCACATATACATCATATAGATCAAAAGTCACATAGTATTTTTCAAATGGACTAATAGGTCACCAAACTTTATCTCCACTAACCAAAAGGTCACAAAACATATATTTTTCATCCACTCACTTGTGTATTTCACCTATTCACTTGCATTCAACACTATTCATTCACTTTATTAATTTAGTTAATATCCTTATATGTGACAGATAATAATTTTGCTTGTAATAGATGGCCGGTATCTTCATGCTACTACAATAATTATTTTTTTCCGAAAGCGTAGTGGACCCATAATCTGTTTGTTCTAACACTTGCAGCTAAGATTTATTCTCAATACTCGAAGGTAAACAATTATTTTTTACTATCAAAATTTCTCACTTTCTAGCTTTATGTGATTTAAGCAAAAAACTTAAATTAATTCAAGAATTTATTTCCAATACAAAACAAAGGATTATAAACTTTTGGAAAGACTAAGACGATTAGCTCGTCCTCAAGACCAAGCTTTGGTTGAGATTCAGATTGCTAGACAATAATCTTTTCTTGCTGTTTGTTTACGTGATAAAGCAAAAGCCAAACATCATTTGCAGAGACTAATTTTTTGAGATTTGGTTAGATCTACACATTACTGGTATCAGAGCTTGCTATAGCTCAATAAATTTCCAAAGATGAGAACACCTTCTGAGAATATATTGGAGAAACTAGATTTTCAATTAAATTTAACGGATGCAACTCATCAAGAATATCTAACATAAATATCTAGAAATAGAGAGTATATAGAGATACTTATGATGATTAGTGACTAAGTACAGAAATTAGAAACTAAAATGGCTTATATCCAAAATCACCCGGAAAACTAGAAAGAACGTACTACTAGTAAAGGTTAATAGTAAAATTAAGGAACTAAATCTTCAAGAAATGAAGATCCTTGACTATGTTCAAAGGATAGCTTGAGAACATAAGAGGCCAAGAAACAGTCCCCCTCAAATAGTCATAAAGAAATGAATTTAATTCACTAGAAGTTACAAGAGGGAATCCATCACCGAAGTCGTTTCTTTTGGATCCAACAACAAATAAAATTTATAAAAAAGGAAGTCTTGACATGTTGGATAACCATCAGTTCAAAATCCTTGAATTCACCACTCCAGCAACAACAAGAGAAACATATCTCCTTTTGATAACACTTTAGGATGTTGCTATAGCCAGAAAAAGAAACTATAAGCATCATTGTGCAACCAAGTTACATATTTCAACTGCTTCCAAACTTTTCGACTAGCCTGACCGATGCAGCCCAATGTTTACGACTAAGAATCAAAATAGATGACACCTCAATGAAAGACGACATGCAAGAGCTTACTGTACTTTATAGGTTTTATTATACATTAATGAGTACAACACTAGAACCAAAGACTAAAATAACAGATAATCATGGCCTTACTACTGAATTCCTTACAAATCCAAAAAGTCATTCGGAGCAGATTCATAAAGTTACATTGGGTGAGGTAATCTGTCCATTATAATGGAAATTTTCTGGCTCCAAAGAGAAGCCAGAGAGTGTAAGAGCAGCGGTCTATGAGATAGAAGAACTGGAGATGTAACTTCAAATTTGAAGGATGTAGAAATAGTGATGTATCCCTCAAAAGCTTAAGAGGTGAAAGCTCTAGAGCATTCAAAAGATGTAGGTCTTCTAGAGAAAAGGGTACTAGAAGTGCCAGAATTTCAATAAGAGAAGAAATCAACCCAGTGATGGAAGAAGATTTAGATGTTGAATTAAAAAAAAATATCAGCATGCTAAAATCTGAAAAGCCAAAAGAAGAGAAGCTCTTTGCACTCTACGAAGAAGCAGAAAAGTACAAAGATCCATCTCGTTTAGAACAATTGATCAAAGAGATAAAAAGTTTCACATTCAAAAAGGATAGAAAAGTCTTTCCTTATTAAGAAGTAAAAATGGAAGAAGAAGAGTAACCAGTGACTCTTTTGTTTCCCTTAAAAGAAAAGAGATTGATTTCACCTTTGCATATACCCAACGGCTCGAAAAGATCAAGAATGACAAGCACTACAAGATGTATGCAGACACAGACATGAAAAAAAAATGAAACCAGAAGAAGGGTTGAATTTGAAGAGCCTTATCTTGGAGAAAATTCAGAAATATATGATGACCGACATGAAAATTCATATCGACTTTTTCTGAAGAAGGGAATACCTCTTATCAATAAGGGATCTGATTTTCGAAGGAAGACAATGAAGGAAAGCAAGAACCTTATCAGCAAGGGGCCACCTTTTCTTAGTGGAGTTACTATTAATTAAACATATTTCAATTTCAGTTTAGAATCCGCTCTCTCTATATAAGGAGGTTTGATTCTTAGTTTTAGGCATCCAAAATCAGAATAGGACAGATCAATCTGAGAGTAGAATTTCATGTGAATAGAGTTGGAGAATCGAGAGATAGAGTTGAAGCAAACCGTTCAGCTTCTCTATTTCCAAGTAAGTTTGTCTACTACTATGAGTGGCTAAACAACTTATAGCTGTTTAGCAGAGAGTGAGGCTCTAGATGTTTAGTCTCTAATTCTGTTGGGATCAATAAGCTATAGTTTCCCACTATAATTCTTTCAAGTTGTTACATATATGTTCATAAAAACTAATTGAACTCCTTTGAGAGGCAGATTAACGCCCAGAAGTAGAAATAAAGTGAGTTGTTTATATTTATTCATACTCATTCGATCCCTTAAGAGGTGGACTGCCGCCCAAAAGGTAGAAAAAATGGGTCGTTTTTTGTTATTATCCTGAGTATCTTAATATTTGATTCTTAGTATCTTTCTTTTGTACATTTGGTATATTTCTTCTACATTCTTAGTATCCTTGTACAATTAACAAAATCATGCATCCTAGTATCATTACATAACATAGATAGTACCATTCCATAACATAGCGAGTATCTTTATCTGGGTAAAATTTTGTTCGTAATAAATTAACCTTTTATTAACTAAAAAATATTCAACATTGAGTCCGTTTGCCTCAGTAACCGTTTATGCAAAGAGCCCATAGATGAATTCATGGCATAACGAATACTAGTTATGTTTTTTTGAAAGAAAAAGGGCAATTTTTTCATAAAATACATTATTTTTACTACTGTTAGTATTAAATACGTACGAATATAAACTTTGCATAATTTTTGGTTCAAAATACGAGCTCAAATGACTAAATAGTCACTGACCCTATATATAATGTAGGTGGGGAATTTTGTATACGTACTAACTTTTGCTACATATATATTATATGTTCTGGTTTAAGAGGCTTTTGGAAATCCGAGTGCTTAAATGTGCAGTGATATTGTGTTAATGTGGTCTTTGTTTGTTTGTTTGTTTGTCAACCGTCTGGTTTTATGTTGGTTTGGATTTCTGCGTTTTGTGTTGCATGCTACTGGTGGTACTGTGGTAGATAGAGCACTTAATATATTCGCCGTTTCGTTTGGTGAAAGTTAGCTAGCTAGTCATCATCTTTTGCCTCCTCATTCTCAGTGCTCACATTATCTAGCTCGCTACTTGGGAGTTACACACTTGAGACTATTCTTTATGTGTGTGTTCATTCTTCAATAGTTTCTTACATATATACCTACTCTGCTTTCAGTTTTCTTATTTGGTGAAGAACTTGGAAGTTATTTGTGTACCAGGTGGTTTAGATGGTTTATTTAAGTAATCATGTCAATTCCCACCCTCCATTTTACAAGTTTAGAGAAATATAAGTTTGATTCTTATATGTATGCAGGTCATTAAAGAAAGATGAAGATTTTCTCATCTCCAGTTGAAGAAGGAAGGAGAGGACAGGATGGCAAGCCTTCAGTTGGTCCTATCTATCGGAATTTGCTTACGAAAAATGGTTTTCCTCCGCCTCATCCCGAAATAAGTACTGCCTGGGATGTTTTCAGGTGATTCCAGTTCCTAATTATAATATTTACTATTTGTTAGTAACATGTCTTCAGGTGCCTAGCTATTAATTGAATCCCTAAGAAAACTTGGTAGTAAAATTAAAGAAAATCTCTTCATCAACTGCAGTCAATCTGCTCAGAAGCATCCTGGGAATCGAATGCTTGGATGGCGAAAAATTGTTAATGAAAAGGTAAACTAATATGAAGTTCATTGCTTAGTTATCTTCATTTAGTCCATGAAACCATCCATGGTCCTGTAGTTTTGGTAAATATTGGTCTCTGAATCATGTCAGATAGGACCATATGTTTGGAAAACATACAAGGAAGTTTATGATGAAGTTCTACTTGTGGGTTCTGCATTACGAGCATCTGGAGCGCTACCGGTAAGTATACATGAGTGAATTAATCTGCAATCTTCATGATATATAGTTGTGGACTATGGCAACTAAAATTATTTACTTTCTTTGCTTAAACTAATTATCAACTATTTAATAGGGCTCTCGGGTTGGAATTTATGGGTCTAATTGTCCTGAATGGATCATGGCAATGGAGGTTGGTTTCGACATTCCTCTCTTCATTTTTGTTCAACACTTGTTTTTGACAAGATGTTTTTCAATTATTTTATAAATCTTATGTAGGCTTGCAATGCTCATAGTTTGATCTGTGTGCCACTCTATGATACTCTAGGTAAGGAATTCTTTGAAGAAAGCTGATATCATTCAGATAACTACACAGCAATCTGATTTTGACAAAAAATTTCAGAGTCTAAATTTAACCTTCTTATTTTATTCATAATTTAAAATGGATTTTATGTCAAGGTTGCTATTTAGCTGCAGTTCTCAAAAGGGTTCGCCAACTGATTTGATATGCAGGGGCAGGAGCTGTAGATTTTATCATAGATCATGCAGAAATTGATTTCGTCTTCGTCCAAGATAAGAAAGTGAAAGAAGTGAGAAATTTTTTTTGACTAGCATTGTAAATAAAAATAATTTTATTTCTCCACAACAGTACTTTCAACTAGCAATAACTATATACATCCAGTTCTGATTGAATACATTTACTTTTATTTCAGCTCTTAAATCCTGATTGTAAATCTACTCAACGACTAAAAGGTGAGATTGAATTATTCCTGATGCTGCCAGAGAAAGGGCCCTGTACTGAGTTTGGTTGTTGTTGCAGTTATGGTTTGCTTCACTTTGTTGACAGACGAGGAAAAGGATAGAGCAGTACAGATTGGGATGGAACCGTACACATGGAATGAGTTCACAGCAAAGGTTAGCGTGTTCATTTTCAGTAAATTAAGAACCTACACTGCACATTCGTCCAAGTTTTTTGTGCACATTTACAACGCATGAAAACTGCTTCCCTTCAAAATGTCTATGGATATGGAAGTAAAGGTTTTGTTTTCAGGGCAAACAAAACCCTTCAGAAATCTTTCCACCGCAGCCTGAGAATATCGCCACCATCATGTACACCAGTGGTACCAGCGGAGCTCCCAAAGGTGTTGTCATAACTCATGAAAACTGTGCATATGGTGTGAGAGGCATTGACCTCTTTATGGAACAATTTGAAGACAAGGTATATTGGAAGTGTGAGATTTCTGCAATTCTCTTTACCATGCATGTCATTCTTTCCCTAACATTCATGATAGTATGATATTTTAGCCTAGAAAATCACTGTTCGATCTGCTGACATGTCAATCCGATTTATGACGGAGTGTAGATGACAGTGGATGATGTGTATCTCTCTTTCCTTCCTCTGGCTCATATATTGGACCGCATGATTGAGGAGTATTTTATACGAAGTGGCGCTTCAGTTGGCTACTATCATGGGGTATGCAACTATGAGATCTTTAGCTTTTCTATCTTTCCGGTTGCAAATTAATCTTAGTTAAGCTCAAGCTGTGCTACAATACAATTGATGGATGGAGGAAGCAGCTAAATCTGAACTCTCGTTCTTCTTTCTGATGTTCTTTTACTTTGAGTACGTTTCTGGAATTCATTCAGTACTTCACATTGAATATCTTTTTTGAAGGACCTTAATGCATTAGGAGATGATATGATGGAGTTGAAGCCAACTCTTCTTGCTGGGGTACCTAGAGTGTTTGAAAAGATACATGAAGGCATGAATAATTTTGCTAGCAGTCTGTTTGCAAATTACAATTGTCTAATTAAAATCTTTATTGACTTGTTATATATGCATTCATGAATCCAAGCTACTTCGGTGCATATGTCTCAGGTATAATGAAAGGAGTGCAACAACTCAATTCCAGGAGGCAGAAGATTTTTAACATTCTGTACAGATAGTAAGTAGGTCGTAATTTTCATAGCTGTAAAATTGATATTTGGTATACCTTTACAATTACTTCTGTTAAGTGCAGTAAACTTGCTTGGATGAACATGGGTTTTAAAAACAAAAATGCCTCACCACTGGCCGATCTGTTGGCGTTTAGAAAGGTTGCATGAATCGATCTTTTCCTGTAAATAATTTTATTTCATAACAATATACGTTCTTAAACACAAAGATGCACACTAGCTACACAACTGATCATGTCACCTCATTGATTTCATGGAAACCCAACTTACGTTTTGGTTTTCAACTTTTCTACGTACAGATAAAGAATAGACTTGGAGGTAGAGTTCGACTTATAATATCTGGAGGTGCACCCCTAAGCTCTGAGATTGAAGAGTTCTTGCGAGTTACATGCTGTTGCTTCCTAGTCCAAGGCTATGGTAAACGAATTGACTCTCATTTTATGTCTTCCATATATGCTGAAACTCCTGAAAGCCGGGCGATTTAGTTTGTACAGGTTTCTTTACATATGCAATTGATTATTGGATCAATTTACATGAATGGCTCACATTATTTTCATTTCAGGGTTAACAGAAACCGTTGGGCCAACTACTCTTGGGTTTCCAGATGAAATGTGCATGATTGGTTCTGTAGGAACTGTATCTGTTTTCAATGAGCTGCGTCTCGAAGGGGTTCCAGAAATGGGCTATGATCCACTTGGGGATCCTCCTTGTGGTGAGATATGTTTGAGAGGCAAGACAGTTTTTAGTGGCTATCACAAAAGCCCTGAATTGACAAGAGAAGCAATCAAAGATGGCTGGTTCCATACTGGTAAAATCATCATTATAATCTATATGACAGGTTATCCTGCAAGAAAGTGTGACAAATCAGATAATTATGTTGGTCTATTTCAAATAGCATACTAACTGACTAATATTGCAGGGGACATAGGCCAAATACATCCAAATGGAACCATCAAGGTTATTGATAGGAAAAAGAATCTGATTAAACTTTCACAAGGAGAGTACGTTGCACTGGAGTACTTGGAGAATGTTTATGGTATTTCTCCTGTTATCGACGAGATATGGGTCTACGGGAATAGCTTCAAATCGAAGCTTGTAGCAGTGGTAGTACCAGCAGAAGAAAGCACCAAGAAGTGGGCTGATATGAATGGCCACGCTGGTTCGTTTGCTGACCTATGTTGTCTTCGTCAGCTCAAGAACTATATTCTGGAAGAGCTCAAGCTAACAGCTGAAAGAAACAAGGTAACTAATACTTAACTGAAATTAGACACATTGAAAATAAATAAATAGACAGGAACAGATCCAGTTCAGTACTGCAAATCGATTAGGGAGGTGCAATTTCTATCTGTTATCTAAACATTTTCATCTGTACTTAACTACTGCAATGAGATAGGAATCATAGGATGACTAATTAAGACACATTTTGGCTTCAACCAGTTGAGAGGTTTCGAGTATATCAAAGGAATCATTGTAGAGCCTCACCCCTTCGACATGGAAAGAGACATGGTGACAGCAACTTTGAAGAAGAAAAGAAATCAGTTGCTCAAGTATTACCAGGTAAAATTAATCAGCATGTACAGAATATTGTGAAATGTTAAAAAAATGTGAAGTGACCGATAAATCTACATTTTACAGGCTCAAATTGATGAAATCTACCAAACACTTGATGGCGCACAAAAATTTTAGTTACTAGGATCATAGAGTCATTGATCATCAGAATCAACAGCTTGTTTTTGTTCAAGGGAGATGGAAGTTACTGCATTAATTATGTGTTTAAAACTGTTACTAATGTTGCACTGCATAATTAAGCTAAATAAGCTCAAGAGGTGCTCGAGTACTCTTGCCTTGCTGCCATGCACTGCCATTAGCATCACATATATAGAAAATTATTGAAATAATCACTCATCTTTGTCATATTCGACACATTAGTTACTGATCTAATGACTCGCATATCATTTTAGTCATCCCATCCGAAACTGACGTGAAGTTCAATTTTTCTGTTAGTTTGTAGGGATATTTTTGTCTGATCAATTTAGTCCATCACTTTAATTAAACTGTAGCAATTGGTGGTGCAAATAAGTCGTATGCAGTAATCTTTACCCAGATTTCATGTTCTTTACTCGAGAGTTTTGCAATTGAAACTACGTCTGGGCTTTGGGGTTTGCCCAAAAATTCTAGGGATCGAAACCAAAGCCCATAGCATATTAACCGGTTCTTCCATTACAGTCTTGCTACTAAGAGATCGATCTTCTTTCTGTCAAAGTCCAGAAATAAATCAGTTAATCACTATAGATATGAACATTGTTCGTGCATGCTCAGTATCAACTATTGCCTTAAGTTGTGGCATTCGATTTTTCAGATAAGAGAAAATGAAAATTCGATAAGGTTGACTTCTTATCAAGTAAGAAGCAGATGAGAATCTGAAGTCAATACATGTGCTTTTGGTTATGAACACGATAGAACGAAAAATTTCAATATACTCAACAATAAAACTAGGGAAAAAAAAGAGAAAAAAAAAACAATGAAACTGGGGGATAGTGGAGAAGAACACGCAAGAAGAGAGGAGAGAAGAGAGGAGACTGACAATCAAGAGGTTGCGGCTGAATTTTTTTGGGAGGAGAAATAGATTGATTAGGTTATAAGAAAGAGAATACAAAAATACAAAAATATCCTTCTAAATAGGTTTGTCAATGAGGTGGATTTTGATTCGGACTCGTCCCAGAACCGTACATATTTGACAGATTTGGATCTAATTTTTAGATATGTTAATCAATTTGTGACCTGGACCCGTTGACCCATTTATTTAACGGATTGGATCTGGATCACAAGTGATTCGATCTATTTATGATCCGTCCCGTTTATTTTTTTAATTTATTAAATATAATTTACTTTTATTTACATATATGAAATGTTTTGAACTTAAAAATCTCTTCTTTAAAAATAAAATAAATATCTTTAGCAAAGTTATATAAGATTATTAATAAAGATTAAAAACCCAAAAATTAGAAGTTATAAGATTCATTTCTACACTCTCTCTTTCTTTTCCGTTTCGTTATCTCCGTCACCGCTCCAGTCCTGGTCTCCGTTGCGGCTTTGATTCTTTGTTTTCGTCGCCGGTCCGATTCATCGTTCTACTCATTTGCTTCTTCTTAAGTAAGCCCTAAGTAATTCTTGCCCTAAATTCTCTTTTGTATTTTTATCGTGATTTTTGGTAGATGCTAGTAGATTTAGTGTGTTGAAAATGGTTTTGGTTGTTGTTGTTGCCGTTTTTGGTGTTGATTTCATGGTATGGTTGGTTAACATGTTTACTGTGTGTTGTTTTTGATTTTCATGTTATGTAATTGTGTTTTACTGTGGAGTGTTCACTGTGTGTTGTTGGTGTTGTTGTCTTATTTAATTTTACGAGTTTTAGGGTTAGCTGTGCTTTCACTGTTTGTTCACTAAGGTTTCAATCTGTATTGTTGTTATTTTTGATTTCATGTTAGTGTTACCTGTGGCTTCACTGTGAATTTACTATTTTTCCACTGTGTAGTATTCACTGTATGTTGTTGGTGTTGTTGTTGTCTTATTTTATTTTAGGATTTAGGGTTAACTATGTGTTCACTGTCTGTTCACTAAGGTTTCACTGTGTAGTGTTCACTATGTGTTGTTTGTGTTGTTGTTGTCTTATTTCATTTTAGGATTTTAGGGTTGACTGTGGGTTCAGTGTCTGTTCAGTGAGGTTTCACTATATAGTGTTCTCTGTGTGTTGTTGGTGTTGTCTTATTTCATTTTAGGATTTAGGGTTAACTGTGGTTTCCTTGTCTGTTCACTGAGGTTTCACTGTGTATTGTTTATTATTATTCACTGTATGTTCACTGTGGTTTAATGCAGCGTTAACTGTATGTATCTGTTTGAAGTCTTTTTCTTATTTTTTTGTTAGTAGTGCGCTATCTAATGATTTGATTTTCAAAAAGTTTAAAATGGGAAGAACTCAGAAGAGAAAGCATGAAGAAGAATCAGAGTCCTCTTTAAAATTTTACAAGAAATTAAAGAAGCCTGCAAAAAGGAGGAATCCCGAACTAGAAATTGAATCATCATATTCTTCGGGAACCTTGAGAGCACAAGGAAAGATACGTACGAGGAAATATAAGCTTGCGAAGCTTAGGCAGGAAGTGCAAAAGCTGGAGAAGTAAGAGAAAGAGCACATTAAGAAGGGTAAATCAATGATCAAGAGAAAACCAGCTCCAAAGAGGAAGGGGCAGAAAAAAGACGACCAAAAGAGGTGTAAAAAGAGGAAGGAGATAAGTTCTGAGGATGAGGAAGGAGAAGATGATGAAGAGAAGGACGATGATGAAGGCAGTGTAGAAGAAGAAGAAGAAGAAGAAGAAGAAGAAGAAGAAGAAGAAGAAGAAGAAGAAGAAGAAGAAGAAGAAGAAGAAGAAGAAGAAGAAGAAGAAGAAGAAGAAGAAGAAAGCTGTGAAGTCCAAGCCCGGGAAGAAACAAAAAGGAAACTGGAAGAAGAAACGAAAAGGAAACTGGAAGATCTAGTTCCATTGTAACTTAATAAATTATGCCAAGTATATTGAGGGTAAGAAGGATGTGATCAGCAATGCAGTGATTAGTCGACTGATGGAGACGGCTTTTAGTTCATTGATTAAGGCGATAAAAGATAACAAAGTTGGAGAAACTGGAGGGTTTTACAAGTCTGACGTCTCCATGTCATACTTGGTCGACTGCTGCGACAGCAAGATAAGGTCATTTATATTTCACCCAACCCGGGTTGATAGAATTAAATTTGATTATGTTGGTGATTTGTTTGGGCTGAATAATTGTGGAATAAGACCAGTTCCAATCTCTAAAAAGGTTCATATGAAGTTACCATTTGGATTAAACTTGTTTGGGAAGATGCGTACAGTGCCGAAGAAACTAGTTATTGAAAATCTGGATAAAGCATTGGCGGATCCAAGCTGAGTGGAAGACAGTGCTCGACTGCTGGTTTTGCTGCTGTTATGTGTTATTTTGCTGCCTAATTCTTCCGGGAGCGCCGGTTGGAATCTTATCAACCTTGCCAGCAACTTGAATGATTTGAAAGAATATGATTTGTCAAATGGCATTATCAATATCTTGCTGAATTCGCTGGACACCTGTGCCAAAAACTATTATCCAATGGAAAAGAGGAAGGAAGGAAGGAAGGAAGGAAGGAAGGAAGAAGAAGGAGGAAGAAGAAGAAGAAGAAGAAGAAGAAGAAGAAGAAGAAGAAGAAGAAGAAGAAGAAGAAGAAGAAGAAGAAGAAGAAGAAGAAGAAGAAGAAGAAGAAGAAGAAGAAGAAGAAGAAGAAGAAGAAGAAGAAGAAGAAGAAGAAGAAGAAGAAGAAGAAGAAGAAGAAGAAGAAGAAGAAGAAGAAGAAGAAGAAGAAGAAGAAGAAGAATGAGACTGACGAATACAAGAAGACTGACGAATACAAGAAGAAGATGAAGAAGAAGGGGGTGGGTGCGAAGAACATAGGCGGTTGTAGCCTTGTCCTGCCAATAATCCCCCTTTTCCCTTTGTTATGTTTTTTGATTGTGTGATAGTTTTATGTGTCTACTGATGCTAACTGGCTATTTTTACTGATCCTTAAACTGTGTTTTTTTTATGTGTGTGTAGATGTGGTTCACTGTCTATTCACTAACACTTAACTCTAGTTCACTGATGGTTAACTATAGTTCATTGACACTTAACCGTGGTTCACTAATAATTAATTGTGTGTTCATTGACGGTTAACTGTGTTGTATGTCAGAGTTTTTTAGCTGTCTCTGTAGCTGTAGTTCACTGTTTTCTAACTTTTGATGGTTTTCTCTTTTTATGTACGAGCAATATATTTTCTCAAGCATTGTAAACTTGATGAAACCTACGGCAAAGAATGATGTAAGGAAGATTGATGTTGTAAAATGGAAGTACAGCCATGTGACGCAAAACCTGAGCAATGTAACCAGCACCCAAATGCTGACGATGACTATGCTTGCGGTATGTCCATTGACTATGGTCTTGTGTTAGCTGTGTTTTTAACTGTCTACTTTGCTATGTTTAACTATATCCTTATTTGGTAGCTAAAACCCCTATTATTTTCTTTGAAACAAGGACAGCTTGAAGCCTCGAAAGCCAGGCCAAATGCCGAGGATGTTGGTCAGACCTCCAAAAGTCTAAGACTCTGCCCCCTTTGCTCCTGAAGTATTGCAAAACATTGGTAAACCCTGGCTCAGATAAACTCTGAAACTTCTGCCAATGCTACTGAAGAGTGCAAAAAATTGGAGGCTCTCCTGGAAATAAGGGAGAAGCAAATGAAAGAAAAGGATGCACGCATTGAGATGATGGGGAAAGGTTGGCAGGAGATGGTGGACGAAAATTCAAGAGTGCGCGTTTGCCTTGTGCAAGAGAAAGAGTGCAGGGAGAATCTGGAGGCCAGACTTCAGGTGAATGAGCAAGGGGACATCGAACCTTTCTCTGGAGAATCTGAGATTGAACTTCTTCGGACTGAGATTAGAGCTCAGAAGAGGACGGTTCAAGAATTGTCTGAAACTCTACAAAATCATGTTTTAAAATCTCTTATGTTTCTTTAGTATTCATATTTTGGGGTTGTATGAGATTCAGTACACTATTTGGCTATTTTGTTGAACAAATGAAATTCTCTTGCTTTCAGAAATTATCTTTTCGCTGTCTCAAGATGATGGGGTTTACTGTGGTTTAACTGTTGAATAGACATTGAGTAAATTGTGTGTTAGCTGATGTTTTTTTTGGGTTCACTGTTTGGTCATTGATGATAAACTGTGATTAGCTGACTGAAAAAGTTTTCTTCTGTGATAGATACTTCAACATCTAATGATGAGGCTCTCCTCTTTCTCGAGGCCCCTAACTTTAACTTGTTGAGCCCTGACTTTTTTCTCATACCACTAGATCACAGAAATGAGCCAAAAGATGCTCCTGAAGTGGTGGAGTGTCTGGTTACACTAGTAGCCGAATTATTAATAAAAAAGGGTCACCTGCAGTGGTTGAGAACTTGGTGAAGCCTGATGCTCCCAAGAAGAAGGGCAAAGATGATGATTCAATCACTATATTTCCTGTTCCAGCTGTTAAGAAGTCCAAGGATGATGGTTTAACCATCGCACATCCTGGTCCGGGCGTTTAATTGAACAAGAACAACATCGGTATTTACTCGTATGTAAGAAGACATAAAAAGAAGGTTCGACCAATCAAGAAGACGGATGAAATTTCTACTGGTGGTCACAATAGAAGAATGCACTAAAGAAAAAACCAGTGAGGACACCTCTGGCTCAGTTCTAGATCGAGGAAAGGACCACCCATCTCACAAATCAATCCGAGCAAAGGAAAAGAACCATCATGCAGAGTTAATCTTGTGGAGGACCTGAAAGGAGTTCCATAGGGGAATAACAAAGTGTTTGCCTATATGAGCGAGTTGAGGCAGAATGAACTTCTACGCTACTAGAGAGACACCAAAGAATCCTTGTAAGCCCCTTGATCCTAAACTTAAATGTTGGTTTCTTTTTTTGGTGTTGTTTGTCAGTGTGGTTAGCTATTTGTGGTAGTTTTAGTTTCACTATGATTCACTGATGATTCACTGTGTTGTTTCTGTTGTTGTGTCTAAGTGTTATCTGTGATATAACTGTGTTTCACTATTATTCACTTGTGGTTCATTGTGTTGTTCTTCAGTGTGTTGTTTCTTTTGTTGTGTCTAAGTTAATTGTGTTTCACTGTCTGTGTTAGCTGTAGTGTCACTGTGATTCACTGATGGTTACTTGTATCGTTCTTCAGTGTGTTTACCTGTCCTTGTTAGATTTAGTTCACTGTGACTCAGTGATGGTTAACTGTGTTGTTCTTCATTGTAAGTTCACTGTACTTAGTTATGCATCCTTGTTGTGCTGTTGTAGAGAATCATTTTGGATATGGACTGACCCAAGGGTTTTCTTTAAGTGCAATGACATAGAAACGCTGTTGAATGGTGGATTCATCACCAGTGGTATGATAGACTCATATGCGAAGATCATAATGGAAAAAATCAAGAGTCAGCACCCAGAGGGCATTGGAAAGTCGGTTGTTCTAAACATCCAAGTTTTTGTATGTCTGTTTTTCTTTCTTGATTTTCTGATTTCTGATTTTAATTTTTCCGTTTGTTATTACTAATTGCTTACTAATTTTCCGATATGTTTCTTTTATAAAACAGTGGGGTGTGGATAACTATGCTATGAAGACAGTGGATGAACTGTTCTATGAAAGGCTATTCAAAGATCTTGGTTCTTATACCTAGATTTTCCTCTCCATCACATCTGATGGCCATCAACACTTTATGTTTCTAGAGACAAGCTTCCCTTACTGGATTCATTTTGATTCCTTGTGACCACAGAATTCCAAAGTATTGAGGAATAGGCCTCATTTTAAGGAGGCACTCAAAATCATCCGGATATTTAATCTCTTGTTGGATGCAGTTTACGAACTCTCTAAGTACATGCTCGAGAATGGTAAGAGATTCCTTGTGGATGACAGGCAGAGCACCTATGAAGAATTGATGTTAAGGGAGATAAAATTGACGGCTAGAGAGAGGAAAATGGTTGAGTGGGTGAGAAACCAGAAACATCCATTTGAGGACATAATGGTGAGGGCATGTGACAACTGTCTACGCCAACCTCAGGGATTGTAAGTTTTTATGTCATCTTACTGTGATTCTTAAACTGTGGTGTAGTTCAGTGTTGTTTAGCTGTTTGTATAGCTGTGGTTCATTGTTTGTTCACTGATGATTAACTGCGTGTTCACTGATGGTTAACTGTGTTGTAGTGGATTATTTTTTAGCTTCCCGTGTTAGCTACACTTCATTGTATGTTCCCTGATGCTTAAGTGTGTGTTCACTGATGCTTAAATATGTTGGAGTTCAGTGATTTTATAGCTCTGTGTAGATGTGGTTCACTATCGTTTCACTGATGGTTAACTGTATTTCACTGACACTTACATGTAGTTCACTGATGCTTAATTGTGTTGTAGTTCAGTGTTTTTTAGATGTCAGTGTAGCGGTAGTTCACTATTATCTAACTTTTTATGTTTTTTTTATAGGAATGACTAAGGTATATTCGTGTGTTATTTCATGAATCAGTTTGCTTGGGATGAGCCTTTTAGCAAACACATTGATGATGAAGATATCTCTCTTGTTAAGGCTCAACTCGTTGAATCATTCATTGACCATGAGCTTGGATGGTGCAAGAGGAACCCTTTAAAGGCACCAAGAACCAGAATACTAAAGGGGGGCAAATCAATATCTAGTTAGCACTAGTTGGTAATGAGAGAAGTTGAGAATGTGGATCGATTAGTTGCTTTTAGTTTTAGTTTCATTTCGTTTCGTTTTTGTTGTCTATGTTATGGAGGCCACCATCAAATCCTTTCCTAAGTATTTTTTTTTGGAATGAATTGTTAACGAAGGAACTACTTTTGCTGGTCATGTTCAGTTGTTTAAGATTTTGTAGACTGTAGTAACAACAGCTAAAATATTAGTTCAACACAGTGAATGTATAGTTAACCATCAGTGAAGCATAGTCAGTGTTCAGTTGAACGACACTGAACTTTGTATTTCCTATAACAACACACAAAAAATTGTCATTGAAAGACGGTACACAACAATTAAACTTCAGTGCAAGACATCTATACGTCAGTTAAATGACAGTGAACAATGTTTTTTTTTTATCTCAAAGCGCACCAAAATCATTAGATAAAAATAGTGAATGACAGTTAAACCTCAGTGAAATACAGTGAAACTGATAACGCACATTTTCTTGGGAGTCTCAATTAATAGCGCCTAAAATTGCCTCCATTTGTTTTTGGTGCGCGCGTCTTCCCAATTCTCTTCTAAGCATATGTTTAGGCACCCATAAATAGGTCTTGAATTCTCACATCCTCCACATCTGTATCAAAACCCCAAAGGAACTCCACAACCAAAAAGTCATCGCTCCCACTACTAGCAGAGGCAGATCTTCTAGGCTCAACAGAGGAGCTTCGTCTCAGCGTATCAATTCCAGATCATCGATGTGACGACCCGGAACAGAATCAGAAGTGTAATCAGCTCAATTCGCGAGTTAGAGTATCATCGCAAATTTCCGATAATTGATTTACTCGCCAGGTTTGATCACGACTAAATTATTGGCCGAGAATTTGAGTTGAGTCTCTTCTCGAGAGTTGTTGTATGCGTGATTTCGAGTTTGTGGGCGGTTCCGGATCATTATTTGGATGACCGAGGAATATAATATGAATATTTGAAGTTTCGACATAATCGGTTTAAAATGGCGGCCTTCTTAGCGACTAAATTACCGGATGAGAATTTGATTTCAGATTCTTCACGGAAGATGTAGAGAATTTAATTTCGAGCTTGTGGGAACTTCCGGAGGATTTTTCCGAGTTACGAGGATTATGTTATGAATATTTCGACTGTTGATTATTTAATCGGATAAGCATGTGTTGGATTGAACCGTTGACTTTTTATCGGATTTGTCGATGTGTTTGACTTTGGGTGGTAATCGAAGAACTTGTCGAGATGAGTTTGTTGCCGCGAGAATTATTGAAATCGGATTTACGACGCGAAAGTTACGGGTGTTTGAAGTTTATCGAAAAATGTATTTTGGAAGTTTCCAAATCAGGAAAGTATTTAATGAGGGGTTTCCTCTTTTGGCAAGTCAAAGCTTGCATTGAAGGAGTTGACCGAGTCAACTTGGCAAGGTGAGAGGAGCTCGACGGAGCTCGGCGGTTCACGGCGGTGGCACGCTGTCCGGCCACCCCAGGGCACGGGGTTGGTCTTGTTTGGTGCGCCTTGGCCTTCCCGTGGCATTTCCGGCCACCTTCCACGGTGTGGGTCGCTGGAGGAGGAGGATTTTCCGGTTGAAAATGGAAGAATTTTGGGGTTTTTGGGTGAACTTTTTCCGGCCAAATTGAGGGGCATGAAGTAGTGGGCTTTAAAGCTCTCATCACCATGAAGCTACCCATATAAGTATGGAGTTCTAATTTTTCTTGTACATGGAGAATTGTTGGATTGAAATTTGTGTGGGATTTCGGTTTTTCATGAAATTGAACTAGTTAGAGTGAGAATTGGATTTAGGTGTAGTTATGGAAGTTGCTTGTTGGGTGATTTTGAGTGGAATAGGTGTTGCTCCGCCGGGAAAATTTCATGTTGGGTGGCGCCGCCGCCGCCGGCGGTGGTCAACGGTGGTCAACAGTTGACTTTTCGGGATTTTCGACAAGTTGCATGTCGTTTCGCTCGGAATTGTGCCCCGATTGCAGTGGTGAGGTTTATTTTTCGATTTGAGCATCAGAAATTATAGCGAGGTTTTGAGATGTGATTATCGGATTTTCGACAATTCGTCGTAATTGAATTATGTGTTTCCGAGAACGGTTGTTTCTCGTGATTTGATTTGAATTGTCGAGTTATGATTTTGAGAAATGGATTTTATGATTATTCAGGGATTCGTGATCATTCGTTTGGCGAGAGATTTCCACCGGATCACGGAATTAACACGAACTGCGTTACGCTAGTCTGTGAGTGGACAACTTCTTTTCACTGTTGATCGCGAGTCAATACATACGTTTTACGAACATGAGCATGCATACGAGATTATGTTTTATATGAGCATGTGATATATGAATATGCCTATATCAGTATACATTACGTATATGCATTTATATATTATTTCATGCATTTGCATCGAACTATTTATGATTTGATTTACACAGAGTACAGTCTTAGTTCACGTTGTTGTATCGATACACTTGCCTCTCGGCTGATCCCCGATGGAGGCCTACCAGGAGGGGCAGTACCCCGACCTGACCGGCGAGGGGCAGTACCCCGGAACCGAGGCCTTTCTGGCTAGAATCACGTGTGGGTCTGGGATCCCATGATTCGGACTATACTAGCACGGATGTGTCCACGAGCGACCCCGTGGGATTTTTATGCATGCTCTGTACGCGTGAGGAGTTAGAGTCTCCCTCGTGTACCATTTGATTATTTATGCATCCTGACTCGCATATGTTTTTATAACATATATATTATTCGGCGAAAGACATTTATTTTCATCCACTCACTCTAACGATTTTCATGTCTTTCCCTTGGGCTTTTCGGTTTCCGTGCCCAGTTTGTAGTTCATATTCTGGTGTCGCACGTCGTGGTCCGAGGCATAGAATTCGAGCGATGTTTCTTTTATGGTAGGTTCTTAGTTTGGCCTACTATTTGTATATCTATACTAGATGTCGCTCTGAGTATTCTGATGTATATTCTTATACGATTTTCCTCGGATTTCTGTAAAGTATAGTTATATTTATTATTTTACATTACTGTTGATATATTGAGAAATCCGGATGGGATTGGTGCCCACGGTTTGATTTTTGTGACATAGGATGAAGTGTATTTTCCAGGTGCAGGTAATGGCAATTCCGCGTTAGTAGCGTTACTCTGCCGAAATTTTTATGGTTTTTGTTGGTTTGTGTTTTCAGAAGGGGTTTGATTCCGGTTTAGGAAACTAAATCGGGGTTGGGTCCTTTCAATCGACGAATCCAATTGAAGTCCAGATCAGATGGGTGAGGAATGAAATTGAGACTAATCGCCTTTCAAACATCAAATTGCTGGTGATGATAGAAATGGCTCTCCAGAGGATTGACGAGGCCACTCAGAAGATTGAAGAGGCCACAGTGAAGAATGATAGGGCGACAAAGAAGTTTAAGAAGTTGGAAAAGAAGTTGGAAGATTGGTTGCCCTAACTGATTTGGGTTTTATGTTGATTATTGCTTGTTTTTGTTTTATTTTCTAGTTTTGTTTTGTTTTTGTTGTGTATGTTAGGGAGGCCACTATCAAATCTGGTTTTCTAGTATTGTTCTGGTTTGGAGTCCTTGAACTTGTAAGCGTTAATTTGCCACTAAAATTGATAAGAAAAATGAAACTTGTAAGCGTTAATTTGCCACTAAAATTGATAAGAAAAATGAAAGGAAGTGTAAAAAGAAAGCTAGATAACTGCTGTGCAGGTCATTCTGTTGTGACCAACATATTTTTGACACCTTGAGCACTTTGTTGGGATTATTTCCTTCTCAGCCTTGGACTTTAGCCTCTATGTTCTGGTTCTTCCAGCTGACTTCTTTGTCAATGGAAGCAACAATTCTGGACCAATAGCTAACATGTCCTGCAGAGGTTTCTCAATCGACGACATAGGGTTTAGAGTGAAAGAATAGGCATCCCTGAAAGATGTAAGATGGTAAAAGTTGTCCAAGTAGTCGTAGGGAGAATGATTGATCCCCTGAATGACAAGTATAGCATGTGAGTAGGGAAACCTTAATAGTTGCCACTGTCGACAAGAGCAACTTCTGGAGTCCATGTCGACAATAGTAGAATACTTGTCGCATTGCACTTCGTAGAGATAACCGTTGGCAGGCATCACCCTCCAATGCTTTCTGATCTTTATGAGCTCCGTCAGCTTCTTTTCCATTCTTGGTCCCATCACAGTGTGCCATGTTTCTTCCAATTCATTCCGGGTTGTAAGCCTTTCCATCAACTTGCATATGAAATTCCAAAAACAGAAAAATTGTAATGGTAGCTAACCACAGTTAACCATAGCGCAATGACATCTAAACCACACTATTACTACGCTCTCTACTTTCTTAAATCACAAATGTAATGACAAAAAGAAAGAACACAAACAAGTAAGTTAGGAGAGAGAGAGAGAGAGAGAGAGAGAGAGAGAGAGAGAGAGAGAGAGAGAGAGAGAGAGAGAGAGAGAGAGAGAGAGAGAGAGAGAGAGAACATGCCTAATTTAATCAGCAAGATAGTACACAGGAAGTGTCCGAAGCTCAACTATCCAGCTATTAAAGCATTCAGAAATGTTGTTTGTCATTTCTCCGTATAGATCTCCTTCAAAGAATGCAATAGACCATTTCTCTTTTGGTAAATCTGTCAAGAAATTAGTAATTGTTTCATCCCCGCCTTCAGCTTTTAATATGGCAAGGTTGAACTCGTATTGTGCTTCACTTCTGGCATAAGCACAACTCATGAATAGATCATAGATTCTAGACTTCATGTAAACACTAGTATACAAGCCTTTGATATTTTCTAGTAAGTGCCTGAAATAGAATTCGTGTGCATTATTCAGAAAAACATCAGGAAGAGAACTCATTATTTCCGTGTGGTGATTCGAGAAGAATGTGAGTTTCCTACGAGTATTAGTCTCGGTATCAATATAATTCTTATCAATCTCTTCTCTCTGCCTCTCCAGAAACCACCTCCAATTACTATCATTTCCACAATCCACAATAGCAAAAGCCAATGGATAAAGCCCTGGACTTCATCCAATAGCAAGGTCAGACAGTTAACCACACTGAGTCACATCGAATAGATAGTTAAATCAAATTTTTTTTCTGTTACCTTGATTTGCATATTTTACAGAAGCACCGGTAAAGGTCCCTTTGTATCTATTTTTTAGGAAGCCGGCATTAACAAAAATCATCGGCCTGCAAAAATGGAAGCCCTTCATACAAACACCAAAGCACACAAAAAGTCGCTGAAACTTATGTGTTTTAGGATCTCTATCTACCACGACTCTTAAGTCTGGATTTGCCTTCACAAAATTATCAACAAACAAGAGAAGATTTGTGTAGGATTCAGCTTCATTTCCATGAATTTTAGCCATGGCCTTCTGCTTTCCATACCAAAACATCTTGTAAGGAACATCCAAACCATAAGACTCCTTTATTTCTAATTGCAGCGCCTTTGCATTTTGTTAGGATTTGCTCGTAGTTTGTCTTTGACGATAGAGCTGAAAAAATAAAAAAATTTAGAGTTAGTGAACTAAAAGTCATGACAATAAGTACAACTAATCATAACTAATAACAATGAAACACAAATCTAGAACCACAACTAATCACATCTAATCACAGTAAACTAGAAATCTAGAAGACAACTAACCATAGTGAAACACAGCTAAACTACAGTGAACACGTTCTATACTACAGATGTGTAAAGCACAAATCTAGAACACAACTAACCACAGTGAGAGACAGTTAAACCACAATGGGCATGTACCAGACTACAGAGGTGTAAAGCATAAATCTGGAACACAGTTAACCACAGTTAAAGACAACTAATAACAATGAAACAGAAATCTAGAACCACAGCTAATCACATCTAATCACAGTAAACCAGAAATCTAGAACACAACTAACCACAGTGAAAGACAGTTAATTCATAGTAAACACTTACCAGACTACAGAGGCTTTCATCATCTCGCTCTTATTAACACAGATCATCTATTTGCAGGTGTGCTCTTTCTGGAATTTCGTTATATAGAACCTACCATTGGGATGTCATAAGCGTGCTTGCACTTCCCATTCACAGTGATCATTCTCTTTCTTAATGCAATATACATTGACGCGTGTCGGCTCATTCTTTTCAAATAGGTACTTGAAACCATTTTCAATTGAATAGATCCGGAGTTTATCTCGGAATTCTTCCATTCCACCCACAAAATACTGTCCCTTATCTTGTAGAGCGTTTGACCATGACTTAGTCATATATTCCTTTGGCTCCTCTTCGCGGAAACAACCAAAAGCAATATCTGCAACATTGCCAATTCCATCATTGTATTCCATATCATCAGGATTTTCACCAGCCAAATGATCAGGTCCAACAAAATTATTTTGGTTCACCTATTAAGAGCAAGAGTAAAGAAACAAAGGAAAAGTAAAGTGAGAAGAATAAGTACAGATAAATTACAGTTATGTGGCAGCTAAAAACAGTGAAGCACAGTGACTTTTTGTACTTACATTCAATATTTCAACGTATTTTGAATTAAACATTTGTAAGTAGACCATCATTATCACCAAATCGTTATTCCTTTCCAGAAGAACATAATCTTCGTTTGGTGGAATACAGAACCTCATTGATAAAATTGAATCCTTAACAAACTTGATGCGGTTACGAGCTGTATTACGTATTTCGTCAAGTGTCGAGTCACAGTTTAAAGATGACATGACTGCTTCCCCATTATAAACAAATTTACTAACTTGCCGCTAAAAGGTTCTGCCATATCTCTGCAAAAACACAAGATAAACATCTAAAAACAATGAGACAGGGAATCCTAAGCATCAAGGCCTCAGCTAATTACAGTGACTATGAAACACTACAACTAACGACAACTATACGTCAGTAAAGCACAATTAATAGTCAGTTAAGCCACATTGAACTATAACAAATGTATAGTTTTAGGGCATATAGAACAGAGATTTTGCAGCATCCTCAGCATCAACGATTCAAGTAAATGATGGTGAGATACAATTCATGTGATTTTGCAGAATCCTACTGGATCAACAATGCAGCTAACTACAGTGACTACAAACACCTATAGCTAACGATAGTGAACCATCAGTGTACTACATCTAAAAGTTAATTAAACCACAGTGAAGTACAGAATTCTAACAAAGAACAAGCAAATACCAAACATCCTAATCGTAAACAGTAACTATAAAATTCATAGGATACGTACACAGAGACTGAAAACATGTGATTCACCAAGCAAAAGTAACCAAACATGAACTACACATGGGTTAATAGCTACTGACAGTGAACAAACCTCGAATTCAACCCTCAATTGAACCTGAACAAACTTTATTCTCACATCGAAGGTGGAGTCATCGTCACTGTCATTAGAACTTATCTTACATTGTTAATTGATTTAGAGTGATCGATTGAGAGAGAGAGAGAGAGAGAGAGAGAGAGAGAGAGAGAGAGAGAGAGAGAGAGAGAGAGAGAGAGAGAGAGAGAGAGAGAGAGAGAGAGCAGCTGATCACTTTTGCATTCAAAGCAGATTTTGAATTTGAATAGGAAAAAAATGTTGGTTCAGGGAGAAGATGGGAAGAAAAAAAATTAGTTTTGGAAAAGAATGGGCTTTTTAAAGATTTGGTTAATATTTTAGGGTTCTTTTAGAAAGATAGACCAAAAATGTTGGGGTTTTTGAGTGGGGGAAAAAGTAATTGGGTTTTTTAGGGAAGAGAAACTGCAAAATGGGGTTTTAAATCATTTTCCCTAAATTTTATCATTTTACTCATGCTTTATGTGCTCATATTCATTATGTTATGTTCTTCAAAATTAATATTCTTGCTATCTCATGGGCTCAGAATTGTGTATAGGCCACTTCAATGGTTCTGCTCATGTAGAGTGTGTTCTCTTTTCTCAACCTTCTCACCATTCTTATTGATTAGAGATTGTAATCCATGGTTTGTCTGACAAGGTTAAGACGTGAGTCTTCCCAGAACTCTTGATAAGCAATCTGTGCTCCTTTGTATTTTTTTTAATATCTTCTAGATCGATTAGCTATTCTAGTGACATTATAAAAAGACTCGACCCCGATTTAGTGGCCTAAACTGAAATTAGACCTTAATGACTCTACTAATCAAAGTGTGTACTCAAATTACACAAGAATAGAACTGGAGATCCAAAACTCAAAAGCTATAAATGAAGGAACTATTTTTCCCTTACCAACTGAAAGCTAAAAATTGCAACTATAAACTAGTTGCGATATCTGAGCCGCTAGACATTCTAAGCTAACTATGCTGATGAAAATACAAAATTGTTGGATCTACCTCGGATCCTGTGGTAGACACAACTATGCCTCGATCTCTGCACGTGCTTGATGTCAGAGGAAACTCTGCAAATTGGGTAATTTAAAATGAAGGGCCAAGGGAAACATCGATTTAAAATGTTAGAGTGTGTGGATGAAAATATACTAAACTGAGCTGAAACAATAATATGATCCCACTGACATATATGACAAAATGCTAAGCGAGTCAAAAAGACAAAGATATAAAAGATACGTCGAAGGGGACGCCTGACCCTTCTCTAGTATCGTGTTGAAGTGGAAGTCGTGACTATGGTCTTCTGACCTCTAACAACCTAAATTCGTCCAGTGAATCCTAATACAGAGACAACGTGAATGCTAAGGGGAAGTGTTGATTCTTCCCTAGAACCACTCGGGGATTAGCTGATTAACCGATGCATCGATGCAATACTGAATGTATGTATATATCTAGCCTCTAAAACTGAAACTGAAAACTGAGCGGAGTATAAATAATGAAATGGCTCGCTATATCAACTATGAAAAAAAGTGCCCACACACCATATTGTGTCGTGCTTTCCAACAAGCAAAAGCATGCTGCCAGCATTTCTATATGTCTTCCACTGGCTGCTAATATGTCTTTCTGAAACAACGATTATTAATCAATAACTAATCGTCGAAAGTCATATCTAATAACTAAGCTCGTTCACCCAACAAGCAACTCCCGTCGAGAACCTTGTATTCTCAAATATCGCACTTACCAGAATTCTCACAAGCTTAATCCTAATTCTAATTTGTGAAACCTTAATTCTATTTGGAAGTTTCAAACATTGCGTGACTTAAGGTCGAATCACCTTTCAACTCGACCGATCAATAAAATTGTAAAAACATTTAATTATCATCGTTTTATTTTAAGTCCACCAAACTAGGTCCAATGAATTTAATAACCTCACAGACACACTCGCATCATCGAAATGAATCTAATGATATATAAAACGATACATTTCGAAAACTTTTTCCAGTCATAAGCACCGCAACACACGGCAGCGCGTGCTGCCTACGTGCCATCGGCGACCACCGCCAATGGTGGCATTTGACCCACCAATTTCTTCCTCTCATAAAGCCCAAAATCCTATTTCAAAACACCAATACTTAATTATTCGTTGTTTGGCTGGAAAACACCTGGAAAGGCAGCGAAGCCGAAACCGCCAGAAAACTTCCAGCCGCGATTTCGGTGCGGTCATGCCACCACGGAGCTTGAGGTTGGTCAGAAAATGTTTACCAAGGTCATGGGTTCAAAAGCCCTAACCTCAAGCTACCAATGAATGTCATCCATTGTTGTCCTCAACGATGGCGTTCAGCTGCGATTTCCTAACTGAAATCGCGTCGATTCGCCGTCAAAAATACCTGAAATCAAAGAAACAACCACACCAATAGACAAAGGAGGGATAAAGTAGTTGAATCTTATTCAAGTTGGCAATCAAATCGGTAGGAAAACCATCAGCCCAAAACCTAGGTTTTCGCCGAGCTTCTGGTTGAAATTCTGGCTTCCTTGACGGAATTAGAGGTAGAGATGTTAGGGTATGGGTAGAAAGGATGGAGATGATCATTTTGATACCAAGGTGGTCCATTTTGATGGTCGGATAGTGAAGCCTCGCGGCGCCGAGTTCAACGGCGATTTCGATCGCCACAGCTTAGGTTAACGGTTGGTTACCAAAAATGGAAACCTGTGAATTAGACATTGTAAGTGAATAAGTTTTGTTTTCTGTTGCAGACAAAACATATCTCTTGCCATATGATTTTAGAACAACTCTAATGAAAGAACACGTAGAGTATACGTGCTCAATCTTTGACAAAGTACCTCTTGCTACTCCATTATAGGATTATAAAGTGCTAATATAGAGGATTGTGCTATGGAATATAAAAATCCCTGATTAATGCTTTATTTCATTTGAAATCTAGTAGCTCTTGGAGTGTTGCATAATTAAGATGTTATGTGCTATGCAATCTAAAAAATCTATCATGTCGTTGCTCTAAAGTAGTAAGACTACCTATTATTGTATTATGCTCAGACGATAGTCGAGCATAATCATCTTGTTCAGGTTGGAGTTGCATATGGAGATTTTCTACTACTTGATTATATCCAGTAAACTCATTCTCTAATGCTCGTACCAGTTTTTCAATTGATACGTTTATTTCTAGAGGTTGATTTTTTAAGCTCCAAAAGTTCTCAAGTTATATCTTTCGCTTTGGTACAAGTGGTTTGAAAGTGTTATATCGATATTTAAGGTCTTAGGACTTCCTGAATATGGATATTTCCTTAGATATGAGTTGGTACCACATGTGCTACAAGTGGCTTTGTTTCCATGCTCATGCTCAAAGTATTTGGAGAAATGTTCCACAACTTCCTTGGATTTGAAGAAAATGCTCCTCTTGGGTCCATTCTTACGAAATTATCAAAGAATTAGTCAAGGTAAGATATCTGCTAAAGTATTATTGGTTTCTTTAATATGCTCAAATTATGGTATAAATCCATCGCTGATAATTGCATTTATAAAATTAACCATCTACGAGCTGCTTATTGATAACGCGTAAAACATGTATCAAATATTAACACAAAGTAGACACTTAATACATATCTCACACGTATGCAATTTAAAACCCTTCTTTGTAGATGTAGCATTGATAAGTAGGGATCGTTCTTAACCGGGGATTGAGGGTACTAATGCATGACAAAGTTTGTAAACATAAAATAAAAGGTATAGGGGGTTTGAAAGTTTGGTTTAATTAACTACGAAAATAAGAACAGAAATTGGTAAGCAAACATGTTAAGAAAACCTAGATTCTATCATGCTTCACTCATAGACAAGTAGAAAACAAACAAGAACAAAGAACCCTAAACATGCTTGCTAGACCGAAAATAAAACACTAACTAATATACTTACAAGTGATCGACACATTATATCCACCTAGCCAATTCATGCTCATATTTATTAAGTGTCAACGAAATTCTTAATCTTCAACCTAAAATACATAGACATGCTTTTAAATTGTAAACGAAGAGCGCAACAACTTAATCATCTAAAGATCATACAAAACATGCAAGAGAGGAACGAACAGCATATCACCTAGCATATTAAGAAAATTTAAGCACATAAGCATGCATACGAATTAAAGGTTAAAAATTAAGAACACATGGAAGATACTAAAGTAAATCTGAAACATAAAACCTTTTGTCAAACTTTATTACAATCATACTTAAACAAAATCTATTACAAGGAAGAGATGAAGTAGAGAAGCTCATGGTTACACATTTTGTTCCGTGAAGAGCACGTACTGCAAACGCCAAGTGGTGATTCTCAAATGCAAGACGAAGAGCGCCGATTACACTTGATCCGTGGAGAAGATGGATGCTCAGCCTTGGAGGAGGAATTTGCTAAGCATGAGAGGAAAGGTGTTTGAGGTAGAGGTTTGGCTTCTATATTATGTGATAATCTGTTTTGAGGCCGAGCTCCCCTTTATATAGGAGAAGGGTAGGTTGTTTCCTACCATAACAAGAAGTCCACATTAATTTCGGAGAAATGTGACCTCCTGTAGTAAAACGCGATTTTCCTGAGTTATACAAATTCAAATTACGTGACTCTTGTGGCATTGGAAAGATCTTTCCGAGGGCTATAAAATATCTTCATTAATAACCTCAATCGGAGTTGATATACGATTTCTACAGCCTGTCGAAGTCTGCTGTCCTGTAACTTCAGATTTCCTTCTTTTTTAAGTATTAGGAATCCAAATCTCATCAAATCTTGGATTTCTTGCTCTCCAGTTCTTCTTGTCCGAAAATACCATTTTATTGCACATATTTTGGGCTTCAAATCAGGTATAAATAATCTTCAAATATCTTCCATGACTTCGGCTCCAAGTGTGATGACCCGAACCAGAATCAATAGAGTAATCAGCACGATTCACGAGGTTATGCGTAATCGTGGTTTATCGATAACTGTGTGGTTGACCGGTTTTATTTATGACTTAATTATCGGCCGAGAATTTGAGTTGGGTCTCTTCTCGAGAGTTGTAGTATTCGTGATTTCGAGTTCGTGGGTGGTTCCGGATGATTTTTCCGATGACCGAGAAATATAATATGATTATTTGAAGTTTTGGAATATCGACGAGTTTATCCGTTCATATCGAATTTATCCGAATCGTAATGGTTATTCGTTTTGAACCATCGATCGTCCCGAGACGCAAGTATAAATATCGGAAATAGTCGAAAATTGTCAAAAAACACTGTTGTTAGTTTGACTAGCGTTGACTTTCACTATTTGGGGCGTTGACCGAGGAGGAAAACGGACCGTTTGGATTCCATCGCCGGACCGGCTGATTCCGGCCGTTTCAGGTCACGACCCGAACCAGAATCAGTAGAGTAATCAGCACGATTCACGAGGTTATGCGTAATCGCGGTTTATCGATAACTGTGTGGTTGGCTGGTTTTGTTTACGACTTAATTATCGGCTGAAAATTTGAGTTGAGTCTCTGCTCGAGAGTTGTAGTATTCGTGATTTCGAGTTCGTGGGTGGTTCCGGATGATTTTTCCGATGACCGAGGAATATAATATGATTATTTGAAGTTTCGAAATATCGACGAGTTTATCCGTTCGTATCGAATTTATCCGAATCGTAATGGTTATCCGTTTTAAACCGTCGATCGTCCTGAGACGCGAGTATAAATATCGGAAATAGTCAAAAATTGTCGAAAAACACTGTTGGAAGTTTGACCAGCGTTGACTTTCACTATTTGGGGCATTGACCGAGTTGACCGAGGAGGAAAACGGACCGTTTGGATTCCATCGCCGGACCGGCTGATTCCGGCCCTTTCAGGCCACGACCCTTGAAGGTAAAATATTCTCCTCGTGATTCTAAACAGTTTAGAACTTGGAATTTCTTGATTTGGTTGAGAATTGAGGGAGAAATGTGGAGTTGAAATCCTTGGTTTTTCCTGCCGGTTTGGGTTGTTGTGACGACGGTGCTCCGGCCACGGGGGTGGCTGGGGATGGAGGGGTTTTGACCGTGGGGCCACGGTGAGTCCATTGGGAGTGGCCTCGTGGGCTGCCGTGCGCCGTAGGCAGCGGTTCGACGGCGAACAGCTTCGTCGGAGGAGTTGGACCACCGTGGCTTTTGAGCTGATTTCCGGCCACGGTGGTGGTTGGATGGTGGTGGTCCCTTTGGAAAAGTTTCCCGCCTTGATGTGGAGATCAGTTTGGCAGCTCGGTCGCCGGGAAAACTCTCCGGTTGACGGTGCGGCGGCGGCGGCGGCGACTGTCAACGCCGGAGCTCCGGCGACCCGTTGACTTTTTGGAATTCGATGTTTTGAGTGTCATTTTTCTCGTATTCGCGCCCCGATCGTCGCCTTGAGGTTTTCGAGTTGATTTGGGTATCGGATTTTCAGTCGAGGGTTTCAAGTGGAGATTTCGGGAATTTCGTCGATTATTTTGCACTGTGTTGTATATTTCCGGGAACGGTTGGTTTCCGTGGTGTGGTACAGTGTTGTGAGCTATGATTTTGATCATATATATTTTATGACTATTCAGGAGATCGAGATTGTGCTTCGGGCGAGGGATCTTCTGCCGGGCCACGTGATTAGCGCGAGTGCGCGTTTTGCTCACCTGTGAGTGGACATTTCTTTTCACGGATTGACTGCGAGTCTTTTATATACGTTTTACAAGCATGAGCATGCAGTTATGATCATAATTTTTATGAGCATGTGTTTTACGATTATGCACTTACGAATATGCATCTATGAACATATATACATTTACATTATGTTTTATGCATGTGCATGGAAAGTATTTATGATTTGGTTTACACAGAGTATTGTCTCAGTTATCAGGGTTGTGTCGATACACATGGCTTCTCGGCTGATCCCTGAGTACGCTCTGGGGGGGGGGGGGGACAGATATCCTGACCCGAGGCCTTTCTGGCTTGGAATCACGTGTGGGTCTGGGATCCCGTGATTCAGACTGTACTAGCGCGAGGGAGTCCATGAGTGACCACGCGGTATTTATGATGCATGCTCTATACGCGTGAGGAGTTAGAGTCTCCCTCGTGTACCATTTGATTTTTATGCATTTAGACTCGCATATGTTTTTATAACATATATTATTCGGCGAAAGACATTTATTTTTTCGTCCACTCATTCTAACTGTTTTCATGTCTTTCCCGTGGGCTTTTCGGTTTTTGCAGTTCAGATTCTGGTGTCTCACATCGTGGTTGGAGGCTAGTTGTTCGAGCTACCTGTGTTTTCCAGTAGGTTTCTTGTTTCGCCTACTATTGTGTATTTTGTATATATATACACTAGAGGTCGCTCTGATAGGTTCTGATACATGTTTTATACGATTTTTCCTGGATATATTATATATTACAGTTATGTTTACTGCTTATTGCTATGTATTGATATTGAGAAATCCTGATGGGATTGGTGCCCACGGTTTGGCTTTTGTGGCATACGATGAAGTGTTCTTTTCCGGGTGCAGGTAATGGCAATTCCGCGTTAGTAGCGTTACTCTGCCAAAATTTTTATGGTTTTTGTTGGTTCACGTTTTTCAGAAGGGGTTTAATTCCGGTTTAGGAAACTAAATCGGGGTTGGGTTCTTTCACCAAGGATCCATAATTTCGGCAATATTTCTCTTTCCTGGTTCGCGCAGGAGAAATGTCTTCATCTTCTTGTCCACTATTTTGGTATCCATTTGCATTTGGCATTTGGTTTCCAATTCTTGACACCATGTGGGAATGCATTTTAGTAACCATTTTGAAGACCATTTCTTCTCCAAAATTAGGAACTTCCTCCTTAGCACGCCTTTAGCTCCAAATCGCCTCCTTTATTATTTCTTCCTTTATTTCTACCTAAAAACATAAAGTAAATTAGAATCATATTTACTAAGAATAAAACAGAGTTAAATGTAGAGAGAAAAATATTAATAATCTAGCATAAAATGCGTAGATCAAATTCCCCCACACTTAGAGTTTGGTAGTCCCTAGCACATACAAAACAAAGCAATGAACTCAATAAAAGAAAAATAATAAAGGAAAAATAATCTAAAGGAAAACGTGACACTTACATATAAACAAAACACTTAGATATTTCAACGTTTCAAAGCCTCAAATTCTCATGTAATCATGTTTGAAAACGTAAGAAATACTAAGTAAAACAACACTAAGCCCTTATCTCCAGAATTTTACAAAGTATATGGTGATGGGATCACAAGATTTCAACGTGAATGCTCAATGATTTTAAGAGATAATTGAGATATAATCATGTCATGAACAAGTAAGACTTGGAAGAAAACAATGGTGAAGTTAAAGCTATGCATGTTTCGAACAAGTTCAAATCAATCTTACAAGGATGCACTCATCCATCATATTTTCACTCATGAAAATGGTTCACTCAAAGTGTGTATGAATTGAATCGAAAACCTCATGAATATAATGAATTACTTACACAAATGAACCTAAACCATATGCTTACTCATGAAACTTACTCAACCAATCGAAGGCTACTCTTCTTAAGGATCAAAAAGGTCTTAGAAAGGTTGTAATGAGGCTGAGGCTAAGGCATTCAAAATTTTGGTATGTGGTGATAAAAACGTTCAAAAGACTTAGTCAACACTTAGGCAATTCGAGCTCTATCCTTTATCATGTGTCAAACTTCAAAATTGGGCCAATTTTCATCCTTTTGGGCCTAAACTTCATTCTAAATTTTTTTCTTGAGCTTTACGGACAGGACAAAGGCCATATTTCTTCAATTTTGGGCCATCAATTCGTGGTACACTCCAAATCCGCAAATATAGGGGACATTAATCCAAACTTTAACATCTAAAACACATTGCTTGAGAGCTTCTGAATTTTCTTTTCACTTTTTCTTTTTTCTTTTTTAGCTCTTGAATATTTTTTTTCTCAGCAATTTACACATATATTTAAGCTATTTGAACAAGTCTATCCCCATACACACATCTTTTCCTTCAAAATCATCATCTTCACGCCATTTTCATGTACTTAGCTTCAAAAATCCTCACCAAGTCTTTAGAACAAGGGTATGGATATTCTACACTAGGTTAAACTGTTTAGATATATATGGCAATGAAAGAAAGGCTCAATGTAGGCTCAAAATGGGTATCTAGGGGTGTCGCATCTCGTGCGCACATATGGGACACATGGCTATTTGGTTTAGTGGTGGAAAACCTAAGTGTCTTTAATCATATCCAAAATCAGAGCATTTATCAAGTTAAAAGCTTTGCAAATCTACATGAGTAAGTTCTAGTATTCTCTAGTTCATTGAAATCTATGGCAAGCAATTAGATGAGGCATGTAAACATTTTTGAGACAATGGTGCACGAAATTCACTTAACAAAGGATGTAATGTAGGCTCAAAAACTCACTTTAGGGTTTGTATGATCTAAAATCTTATTCTAACATGAGAAATCTGTACCATGTTTACGCAAACCTTATCCACTACATGTCATGACAATAAAAATATCTCAATTAGCACTAGAAATCCCATGCAACGCCATATGTTTATATTTTTATGTCTAATTCTCATCATAGACTAATTAAGGACATCCTAAAGACTCTTTAAAACACTAAGTTAAAAACAAAGACTCAAATCAAATTTTTTTTAGGGCATCATCCACTGGAAAGTTTCATTGTCCGCCCGATTTTAACAATTTATGACTCAAATAAGTTTTGAACCCCTCCCCCACACTTAAACTCTACATTGTGCTCAATGTACTAAAGTAAAACATAGAATCAAGCATGAAGAATAGGATTTACGAAAAAGCTAACTAAGAAAAATAAAAGCTACGAAAATAAAATAAGGGAAGAGAAAGCAAATCTGGTTTGCAGACTCCTCCATTGGGTTGCCTCCCAACAAGCGCTTGTTTTTTAACGTCTTACATCCTAGACGTGTTGCTTTTCTCCTTCTTAACTTTTGACTCCCAACATTCTTGACGTTTTCTTTGCATGTGCACTTGCATGTATATGTTGGTGCCATCTCCTTTAATTCCTTTAACTCGGCCTTCATCATCTTCTTTACGAGCTTGTTAGAATTCATGATCCACGAAAAGATACATTAGTTAGTGATCAATTAACTAATTAATCACAAACGTAGCTCATGCAGCATTTACAACAAGTATGTTTATCTTTCGTACAAATTTATTACAACATAGTAGATAAATAAAGTTTACAAAACAATGTCCCAATTGATTTTTTCGCCAAAGATATATGATTATCACATGCATCTAGAATTTAAATTAAGACTTAGATGATTAAATTGTGTAATGGCTCGAAATCTGTTCCACTCCTTTGGGCAAGTCCGGAAATGGCCAGTTGGGATAGATGTAACGCAAAAGGCAGGACTAATTTCGAGAATATTCTCTTTGTTAGATCCAATTCCCGTCACGAGTCATAACCCTTCTAGTCACCATAACCGAAAATTTCTTACTAAGAGCAAAAGTTCAATACGATATTACATCAACTCTTTTCATCAAAATCAAAACTTAAAAACTAAATACCAAGTGATAAAAATATAGCTAAGACTTATTATTTAACATTTTACAAAATCGGAGAAACTGAATATAGCTACTTGTAGAATTTATGCAGAATTAATCACAGGTTGGATTTTTACAAAATTTTACGAGAGGATACTAGAAACATATATACATTACTATGTAAATTTTCATAATTTTTTAAGACCTGCAACCACGTCAGATAAATCACACAAATAGCACATACATAGTCCCGAATTGAAATTAACACTAAAACTAAAAGAATTATAATCACATTATACAATAACAATGATGAATATTTTTACAGAAAAATGACTCCTTGACCTCCTACATATTGACTCTTTGACCTGCAAGAACAAAAACAAAGTTACAACATTCTTGGAACTCAACAACACATGAAAATTTCCAGATTCGCACAAAATTGAACATAGCAGATTGTCAAATTTTTCTAGAATTATTCGCTTGTCTGAATATAATAAAATTTTACAGGCATAAACACCACACAAACACTTTTGAAAATTTTCAGATTTTTCCAGTACCTGCAGCTACGTCAAATAAATTTCACAAAATAGGTCAGTGAACAGTTCCGAAAACAAAAAAAAACAAAAATTATGCACGAGTATATTATTTACACGATATGAACATATTTCCACAAACGAAATCACACAATAGATTTTTCAATCCCCGGCAACGGCGCAAAAAATTTATAACGCGTAAAACATACATCAAATATTAACACAAAGTAGACACTCAATACATATCTCACACGTATGCAATTTAAAACCCTTCTTTGGAGATGTAGTATTGATAAGTAGGGATCGTTCTTAACCGGGGATTGAGGGTACTAATGCATGACAACGTTTGTAAACATAAAATAAAAGGTATGGGGGGTTTGAAAGTTTGGTTTAATTAACTACGAAAATAAGAACATAAATTGGTAAGCAAACAAATTAAGAAATCCTAGATTCTATCATGCTTCACTCATAGACAAGTAGAAAACAAACAAGAACAAAGAACCCTAAACATGCTTGCTAGACCGAAAATAAAACACTAACTAATATACTTACAAGTGATCGACACATTATATCCACCTAGCCAATTCATGCTCATATTAATTTAGTGTCAATGAAATTCTTAATTTTTAACCTAAAATACATAGACATGCTTTTAAATTGTAAACGAAGAGCGCAACAACTTAATCATCTAAAGATCATACAAAACATGCAAGAGAGGAACGAAGAGCGTATCACCTAGCATATTAAGAAGCTTTAAGCACATAAGCATGCATACGAATTAAAAGTTAAAAACTAAGAACACATGGAAGATACTAAAGTAAATCTGAAACATAAAACCTTTTGTCAAACTTTATTACAATCATACTTAAACAAAATCTATTACAAGGAAGAGATGAAGTAGAAAAGCTCATGGTTACACTTTTTATTCCGTGAAGAGCACTGCAAACGCCAAGTGGTGATTCTCAAATGCAAGATGAAGAACGCCGATTACACTTGATCCGTGGAGAAGATGGATGCTCGGTCTTGGAGGAGGAATTTGCTAAGTATGAGAGGAAAGGTGTTTGATTCAAAGGTTTGGCTTCTATATTGTGTGATAATCTGCTTTAAGGCCGAGCTCCCCTTTATATAGGAGAAGGGTAGGTTGTTTCATACCATAACAAGAAGTCCACATTACCTTTGGAGAAATCTGACCTCCTGTAGTAAAACGCGATTTTCCTGAGATATATATATCCGAATTACGTGACTCTTACGGCATTGGAAAGATCTTTCCAAGGGCTATAAAATATGTTCATTAGTCACCTCAATCGGAGTTGATATGCGATTTCTATAGCCTATCGAAGTCTGTTATCCTGTAACTTCAGATTTCCTTCTTTTTTAAGTATTAGGAATCCCAATCTCATCAAATCTTGGATTTCTTGCTGTCCAATTCTTCTTGTCCGAAAATACCATTTTATTGCACATATTTTGGGCTTCAAATCAGGTATAAATAATCTTCAAATATCTTCCATGACTTCGGCTCCAAGGATCTCCATAATTTCGGCAATATTGCTCTTTCCTGGTTCGCGTAGGAGAAATGTCTTCATCTTCTTGTCCACCATTTTGGTATCCATTTGCATTTGGCATTTGGTTTCCAATTCTTGACACCATGTGGGAATGCATTTTAGTAACCATTTTGAAGACCATTTCTTCTCCGGAATTAGGAACTTCCTCCTTAGCACGCTTTTAGCTCCAAATCACCTCCTTTATTATTTCCTCCTTTATTTCTACCTAAAAACATAAAGTAAGTTAGAATCATATTTACTAAGCATAAAACAAAGTTAAATGTAGAGAGAAAAACATTAATAATCAAGCATAAAATGCGTAGATCACTTATCTAGTGCTACTAATTTTATAATAATGAGAAACAATCTTTTGACAATCATCTCTTATAGTAAATCTTTCATTATGCAAGAACAAAAAGAATGCTTTGTGAGGGCCCCAAACCCAACTTAGATGCATAAACCGAGTTTAGGCCCTAAAGACTCTTTAATGTCTATGACCACTAACTCTCAAAACGTAATATTTTAATAAGCTAGGGATTCTAAACAAACTATAGACTCATAGCATCACTATCTGTTCCTACAATGGGTACCGCTATACCTCGATCCACGTGCGCTCCCGACCTCCACAGACAATCTTGCAAGTCTGGGCATTTAAAACCGAAGGGTCCAGGGAAAGGCATATAAAAAAATAAAATTTGTTAGAGTGATTACATGAACGAAATACAATACTCGAGTAAACGTGAAAACATAAAAGAAATAGGTATATGCCGTTCCACCGATACTGATCTATAAAGTAATACTAAGCGAGTCAAAGTAAAATCTCGAGGTGTAAGTGAAGTGGTGGCATCGTCTAGGGACCTCTAATCTAAGACGATATCAGTATGTGCATACCAAGTCAGGGCCTTTAGCCCATCTTGGAGCCCTCGAGGATCAGCTGAGTAGCTATGCATCGATGCGATAAATGTAAATATGCACACAAGTCTCAACACTAGAAAATTGAAAATTGAAAACTGAACAATGAAAATGAAACGCTTGCACAAAAGTAAATAAAATAGTATTGACTCACTAACGCAGTGAAAATAAAATGTCCACTCACCTGGATTACCAGAAGAATCATAATCTATCCGCTAACTCGTAAATAATACTGGCTCCTCCTTAGCCAAATCAAAGATTGAGCAAAATTAATATATGTTCGATTGAACAACTAATGTGAATAAAGGAACCCAAAACAAAATGCATATCAGAAACTTACATTTAATATTTTCTCTTGAACGTTCCCTGCCATTCGAGATAGCTTCGAAGAGTCATTGATACATGCATCTGTTAAGACCTCTCGACTCGATACACGATGAGTGCCCGCATCGAAGTGTCAAGATACCATGATTCGTGTGAGAGCTAAAACATTACGAAATCTGTCGTACTATGAAACATTACACAAAAAATGGCTACAAAATAGCATAAAAAACTTCCCGTGAAAATTTGAGTTTTTTGGTCGCCAGAGCACTGCCGTGCACGGCGGCACCTGGGGCCCACACGCCACTATCGATGGTGGCTGGAATGTGACTTGCTCTAATGCCCACAATCCATACATCAATCAAATGCTTACTTCAAGACCAGTAACATTCATTAAAGAACCGTAGTCCAACTTGAAAAGAATAGGCCGAAAATTACCTCGAAACATCAAAAAATCTCCCTAGAATTTTAAATGGCTGATCGGCCTCGACGGTACATATCATGACCCGAGATTGGTTTCAACAAACTCCTTGGAGGGTTGGGATGAAAACCCCCAAGGTCTTATCATCCGTCGCCGAATGAATTGCTGCCGACAGGAACTTCTTTACTTCGATTCTCACTGATTAGGTGTTGCATGGCTGAATAAGAGTCATAAGAAGGTTGGGAATGAAGAGAGGAATCATTTCAAGGTGGTGTGGTGAGCAGAGATGGCCTCACGACAAAGATCCGAGTGGAACAGTAATCTGGGTCGGATTAGAATTCGGGTCTCGCTTTCGGATCCTAAACGGGTCGTGCAAGGTTCAGTCTAGATTCAATTTTATACCTTATAGACAAAACAAATTAACGGCTCAGATTGAGCCTCAGCTTGATTGGACGATCTAAACAATTTGACCAATGGTTAATTTCTAATTTAAATTTCCTTCTACTACAAACTTCTAAAATTCATAACAATTAGCTCAGATCTCTAAAAAATTCAATAAAAATACACACAAGCTTAGAATAATATCCTCTATAACTTTTGTTAAGAAAATGTATCCAAATTCATAATTTTTAAAAAGTTAATTTTTAATCACCACAAACTCCGATAAACGTGACGTATGATGCTTAACTCGTTAATTAATGCGATTAATGATGATTAATTTGCTAATCTAGGTTCGGGTCGTTTAAATATACCCCTCTAATAAAATTTCGTCCTCAAAATTTTCATCTCAAAAGACGAGGAAGCGAATGTACACATGCAGCTCAAAGATTACCGTGCCCTTCGATACTTTATACTTCCTCATAGCACCAGCACTAGCATAATGATAGATTGCAAGAATACAACACTCATTTCTCATCATGAGAAAGACATCAAGCTTCAAAGTGTTAACATATAAAAGTGATACGCTATGGGATTTAAACATTTACTAACTACATAAACTCCGAAATTAGAATCGTTAAAGTAATCTGAGTTGCTCCAATGTTACACTCCTAGGTTCCAAAAACTTGTGAATCTTTCGTGCTACCTGAATCCTGCCACTTCTGACCATAAATGAAAACATTGAAACTTCCACCATTTAAGATATATAAACATTTTCTTTGTATAGCTACGTAGCAGAATTTGTTACGATGACGAGCATTACTATAAAGATTTTCATAAAACGAGGTATTCACAAAAAGTCCTGTCATGCCCAAAACATTGCTACTGCCCACAAAATAATTTAAACAATCAACTTTTGACTTACCATAAAGTTTCGCAAAGTTTGCATTTAATCGTGAATCCAAGGCATTAAATCTTTGACTAGAGGGCGTTTCCACATCCTACGCTCTAGGTTTAAAAGCCACCGACTTCACCAAGTCGAAAGGAAAATACTTTATTTCTCACTCTTAAATCAATATATTTTGAGTCTGCAATACACGCATGCAAAGTTTGGTATACCAGGAACTCCATTGGCATAACCCACATGGTATCATATTTAGAGTGCTACTTGCTTCGATGAGTATAACGAAAGGTTTGCGCATAACCTTGGAGCACATAACCAAAATACATATCTTGCACAACACTAGTTGCTAATTAGAGATCTCGCGGCTGCATTCGAAACTTTGGTCCTTTTTCAATTGCACATCACGAAGGAAGTAATTTGATAACTCTAAATCAAGAGAATTCTACCGAAAATCTGGCATGACCTATTTGTTTATGGTTGAACCCAATACCTGCAAATCTGGCACATTTCTCCAATACAATACCAACAAACTCCACAACAACAAAATTCAGTTGTCCAAAATAATCCATAAGAGTATAACAAGTATGATATATTACATAGCGATAATAACAACCTCATCTGCTCATAAATTCAACATGAAGAAATGACCTTAGAAGTGTCAAGTCACCCTCATCTTGAATAATCAAATTGATACTCTTCGACATAATTAATTAAAGATAAATGCATGCAATGCATGTAAAGATAAATATACTTCAACTACACCTAATGAGATTTGAAAATTGTTGTAGTTAAATATGGTAGTCTTGATGGAAAATGAACCATAGGCATATACAAGTGTATCTTGAATACTTCTCGTACTTTCCGGTTCCAGAGATTTCCACATGCATTGAAAATGAAACAAACCTAATAGATGTGACTGATCTACGCATTTTATGCTTGATTCTTAACGTCTTTTTCTTTACAGTTAGTTTTGTTTAGAACTTAGTATCTTTGTATCTTATTTAGTTTATGATTTATAGGAAAAAATAAGGAGAAATCTATAAAGGAGGCAGAAATGAGTTCAAAACGCAATAAGGGGGAAGTTCCTAATTCTGGAGAAGAAATGGTCCCAGAAATGGTCTTTAAATGGTTACTAAAATGCATGCCCACATGGTGTCAAGAATTCAAAACTATTTGACAAATGAAATGGATACCAAAATGGTGCAAATGAGGAAGAAGACATTTCTCCTGTGCAAACCAGGAAAGAGCAATATTGTCGAAATTATGGAGATCCTTGGAGCCGAAGTCATGGAAGATATTTGAAGATTATTTATACCTGATTTGAAGTCCAAAATATGTGCAATAAAATGGTATTTTCGGACAAGAAGAATTGGAGAGCAAGAAATCCAAGATTTGATGAGATTGAGATTCCTAATACTTAAAAAGGAAGGAAATCTGAAGTTACAGGACAGCAGACTTCGACAGGCTGTAGAAATCGTATATCAACTCTGATTGAGGTGATTAATGAAGATATTTTATATCCCTCGGAAAGATATTTCCAATTCCGCAAGAATCATGCAATTTGGATATAACTCAGGAAAATCGCGTTTTACTATAGGAGGTCAGATTTCTCCGAAATTAATGTGGACTTCTTGTTATGGTAGGAAACAACCTACCCTTCTCCTATATAAAGGGGAGCTCGGCCTCAAAGCAGATCATGACCCATCTTAGAAGCCAAAGCTCTGTAAAAATACCTCTCCTCCACAAAGAAGACGTCCAGCCTCTCCAAAGCCGAAGTATTCAGCCTCAACGAGTCTCAGATCACTCACAATAAGCTAAGTCCCTTGTGAGTGAGAACCATCCTCCCTAGAAGTCATCAAGCACCTAGAGTTGCAGTGCGATTCACGGATTCAAAGTGTAACCATGACCTTCTATTTTCATTCTTTTGTTTTGTATTTGATTTGTTTCGGTTAATTGATGAAGAATCAGTTTGGTTTTCAGCTATATGTTTTGATTTCTTTTGTAGCTTCCATGTGTTTATAATTCTAAATCTTTTACATATGTTTGTTTTGAGTCTAATGCTTCGATGCCATGTTCTAGATGATACGCTAAGTCCCTCTTTTTTGCAGGTTTTGATGAACTTATTTAAGATGAAATTGTTTAGGGTGTTTAGACATCGTTGTAGTATAATGGTAAGTATTCCTGTTGGTCACGTGGGCGGCCCGAGTTCGATCCCCGGCAACAACGTCAAGACTCTGAGTCACACTTTTATACAATAAACAAGCACGTGTAGTTAGATTTAGAGTTATGAATTTCGTTGTCTACTAAAGTTTTCTAGCATGAAATCGGCTAGGTTAATTAGACGGGATGATCACTTGTAAATATATTAGTCTTAGATTTTATTTTCTGTTTAGAAAGCATATTTAGGATTCTATGTTCTTGTTTGTTTTAGCTTGTCTATAAGTTGAAGCATGATAAAACTTAGGGTTTCTCTATGTGTTTTCTGTCATGTTTTGTCTTTATATTTCGTAGATTAATAACCAAACTTTCAAACCCCCCATACCTTTTATTTTATGTTTACAAACGTTGTCATGCATTAGTACCCTCAATCCCCAGTTAAGAACGATCCCTACTTATCAATGCTACATCTACAAAGAAGGGTTTTAAATTGCACACGTGTGTGATATGTGTTGAGTGTCTACTTTGTGTTAATATTTGATGCATGTTTTACGCGTTATCAGTGACCACAATCGAGAATAAATTTCTCAGTTAGAGCGGGTGAATCTCCTTGATTAGCAAGACCGAGGTACTTACAGTAACCAAAATAGAAAGAACAAAAGAAAGTGAATGAAAGCAAATGAAACTTCAACTGGAATGTAACATAATTAGCCGAAACTACACACGATTTCTCTACCTAAAGTATTATGTGTGACAATCCTAACATTGTTCCATGGTCTTGATGTAGCTTTGCTAATACAACAATGGATCTTGACATCTATGGCAATGATACATTTGGAATCAGGGAGATCGGTGAATAATTTTAAAGATGCACATTGTTAAGAGTACAACATGACAAGATAGAACAAAGTAGAATTGAACGATCACAACATGATATGGAAAAACGATTAACAACAACTAAACTAATCGAAGCTGAATAGAATGAGGACAAAAAACTGTCATTAAGGATGCATGCATATCACACCTCAAGTGTTCATAGTCTCCATCGACAGTATGATTAATGATAATGTACATCAAGTGACTTCACACACTAGGATCACACACTAGGACCAAGATCCGATCTATAAGTTTTGTATGTGCGTAATGGTCGTGCTAATCTTCTTGGTATCATTCCAAATTTTATCAGATGTCCCTAAAGGAACCTCATTATGGACTGAGTAATCAGATTAGTTCCTCGAATATGATGATAGGAGCTGGAATGTTTAGATGTGAACAATAGGGATGAAAATCTTTACATATAACATGAGGCTCGTAACAGGATGTAATTAAAGGAAACACATGACTAAACACGAAGAAGAGAAGAGCTTTGATTACCATGACTCACTGACATCACTAAGAATTTACAAACTTTATTCCGTATTGATGTTCATAAGGTGTTAGTACAATCGCCACCAATCTTGTCATAATGTTCTTGCCACTACGCAACATCGAATAACATAGTTGCCCGCCCAAGAACTTTAAATCCATATAAAGCAGCTAAACTTGAAGAATGAAGATGTGAGGTTAAACGCAAAATGGAAAGCTGGAAAACTAAATAAGACGTATGAAGCTTTTAGCTAGACATGACCAAGAAGATTGCAAAACTAAATATGGCAAACAAAAAGCATTTGCGCACATGATATACCAACAAAGCTAGTATATTACTAACTCAACGTTACATCATGGCTCATGAGATATCAGTGCAACTTCTATTCACTAATGGTCTTATCATGAGTCTCCTGATATTAGGCTTCGTGAAATATCTCAAATAATTAATCAAACAATTGGCATAACCTCCCGGTAATCTTAAGTTCCACTAAAACTTGGAAGACAATCCAAAGCTCAATTATGACAAGTTTCCAAACAAACCGGGGGCTACCATTTCTCAATCGGATTTCTCTTAACTTAAATCACATAGTTCCCATTGCATCAAAAGTCATCACAAGAAAACTAAAGTGTCGCAAGAGTTTCTACACCCATAATTGGCTTAAATCTCAACTAACGTATTAAGAATGTACTTGAAAATATATAAAATGGATACTGATTACCCTTGATACCGTAAGGGTGATTACACTTCTTCATCTTCATATCAGAGGGGCAGAAACCGCAAACTCGCCAAACATCGCCAAATAACTGGAACATGCTCCAATAGATACAACAAACCTTATTGCGCATAAGTGTAAGTATTCATCATATTCTCATTACTTAAAACTTAAATATAGTACTAACACACTGATAACACTTTTACCTTGAAATGGAGATTGAGATCGGGGCACACGAGGCATAGCAACAGAGGAAGGTTGACTAACATGCTGGGGTTGGTACTTAGTCATAGTTTTCATGTATTCGATGATGTTTAACACGTTGAGTATTCGATGGGGATCTGCCGGCTGGTCAGGCCATCAATCGAGAGCTGTTGAACATAATCGAGCACAAAAATTAAAGTCGCCTAGTACGGTCTATATAATCTATAACCTAGCTCTGATACCAATTATGAGGGCCCCAGGCCCGATTTAGATGTCTAAACCGAGTTTCGGCCTTAAAGACGCTTTAATGTGTATGAATACTAATTCTTAAAACATAATCTTTTAATAAGCTAGGCATACTGAACAAACTATAGACTTATACAATCACTATATATTCCAACGACGGGTACTGCTATACCTCGATCTGTGTGCACTCTCGACCTCCACAGACAATCCTGCAAATCTGGGCATTTAAAACCGAAGGGCCCAAGGAAAGGCATATAAACAAATATAAATAGTTAGAGTGAGTGGACAAAATACAATACTCGAGTATACGTGACAACGTAAAAGAAATAGGTATATGCCTTTCTACCGATACTGATCTATAAGGTAATACTAAGTGAGTCAAAGGAAAATCTTGAAGTGCAAGTAAAGTGGAGGAATCGTTTAGGGACCTCCGAGATGATATCAATATGTGCATGCCGTGTCAAGGCCTCAAACCCATCTTGGAGCCCTCGAAAATCGAAAACGAGTAGCAAATACATGAGTGACAGTTCAGGGCCTCTAACCCATTCTAGAGCCCTCGAAAATGAGTAGCTAATATATAAGTGCATGGTCAGGGCCTCTTACCCATCTTGGAGCCCTGGAGGATCAGTCGAGTAGCTATGCATCGATGCGATAAATGTAAATATTTTGAGAAGCTTCAACACTAGAAAACTAAACACTAAAAATGAAACACTTGCACAACAGTAAATAAAATAGTATAGACTCACTAATAACAACGAAAATAAAATGTCCACTGACTTGGATCGCCAGAAGAATTATAATCGATTCGCCAACTTATAAATCATACTCGACCCTCTTAAGCCAAATTGAAGATCGAGCTAAATTAATATCCGTTTGATTGCACAACTAATGTGAATAAAGGAACCCGAAACGAAACACATATCAGAAACTCACATTCAATATTTTCTCCTAAACACGCATCGCCATCAGGAATAGCTTTGAAGAGTCGTCGATACATGTATTCATTAAGACCTTTCGACTCATCACAAAACAGGCGCCCGCGTCGAAATGTCGAGACTCCTAGATTCCTATGAGAGCTGAAACGTTATGAAATTTGTTGTACTACGAAACATTTTACGAAAATGGCTACAAATAGCATAGAAAACTTTCCGTGAAAATTTGAGTTTTCTGGTGTGCACGGTGTTGTGTGGGCCCACACGCCACCACTGTTGGTGGCCATAATGTGACTTGCTTTGATGTCAGCAACATATACATCAATCAAAAGCTTACTTCAACTCTACTACCATTCATCAAAGCACCATAGTCCAACACAAAAAGAATAGGCCGGAAATTAGCTCAAAACATCAAAAAATCTGGCCAAAATTTCAATTGGCCGACCGGCCTCGATGGCGCACGTCATGACCTGAGACTAGTATCAATCGACTGCTTGGAGGGTGGGGATGAAAACCCCCAAGGTCTTGTCGTCCGTCACCGAACAAATTTTTGCCGCCGCCGATGTGAAATCCGGGAACTTCTCGGCTTTGATTCTCACTGAGTAGACGTTGCATGGCTGATTAAGAGGTATATGAAGGTTGGGAATGAAGAGAGGAATCATTTCGAGGTTGTGTAGCAAGCAGAGACAGCCGGACGGCGAAGATCTGACCAAAACTGTAATCCGGGTCGGGTTCAAATCCGTGTCTCGCTTCCAAATCCTAAACGGGTCGTGTGAGATTCGGTCTACCCCCCACCGGGTAGAAATTCAAACTTATACCCTATAGTTAAACCATATTAATGACCTACATTAAGCCTCAGCTTGATCGGACAATCCAAACAATTCGACCAATGGTTGATTTCAAATTTAAATTTTCTTCTACTACAAACTTCCAAATTTCATAAAAATTATCTCGGATCTCCAAAAAAAAAATCAATAAAAATATATATGAGGTCACAATATTATCCTCTACAACTTCCGTGAAGTAAATGAGTCCAAATTCATAATTTACAAAAAGTCAATTTTTAATCGCCATGAACTTCGGTAAACATGACGTATGATGATGCTTTGCTTGTTAATTAACGCAATTAATGATAATTAACTCACTAATCTAGGTTCAGGTCGTTACATGCTTCAAGAGAGTTTATGATGCCTAATATTTCTAAATCAGTTGCTGGTAATCGAGATTGAATAACACTCACTGAATTTACCTAAAGCATATCTACATATTTGTTCATCTGAATTTGATAGCTCTTTCTTTTTTTTTCTGGTATAAAATTCATGCCCAACTTAGAGAGGATATATCATTTTCAACTAATATATAGCTATTATCTAAAGGTAATGCTGGAAGTTTTAGTTGAGTAATTTCCTTTTTAATTTGTTGTACTAATTTAATATCTTCTATATTAAAATACTTTTGCCTGGTCTTGCTCGTTTTGCTATGTAAAGCTGTTATTTTTTTTCTTTCTCAAATCAGAAATAAAATTTCTTGCATAATGAGAAATCCCAAAAGTGTTTATAATTGCTTATTATCTTCTAATTTATCAAGAATTTCAATAACTTTGTTAGCTATATGTTCTTGCAGTTGTATAGTACCCGAATTGATATAGATTCCTAAGAATTCTATATCTTGTTTTTCCAAGTCTATTTTATTTTCACTAATAATAATATCACTATTGATAAATTTATTTAAAATTATTTAAAAATGTTTCTACTTTTATAATTCATTCAAAATTATTTCGCAATGTTTTCGAACAATAAAAGCTATTGATCCATGCATATCTTGATTTAGAATGTCTAATTATTTTAATTTAAAAACTATTATTTGTTGCTCAAATTCTTGCCTATCGATCTTTCAAATTACAAGTTATAATTCTTGTTTTAATTGTTAAATCCGGATTTATAATATCTAATATTGCCTAAATTTTATTTTTTCTCTAATATAGTAGAAAAGTATAGGTAAAGTATTTAGCGTGGAATGCAATACTTTCATTCACCCTCAAATTGGGTATACATACAGCTTTACAAGGTATATTCCTAATAGGTAGAGAATATCTACAATAATGAATAAATCAATTTTAATTACAATAAGAATCTAAAATATCTACAAGATCAATACTTGCCAACACTTTCCCTCAAGTTGGAGTGTAGATGTCAATCATACCCAACTTGTCCAACCATTTATTAAAGACTTCATGTGACAACACTTCAGTGAGAACATCAGCGAACTGATCCTTAGATGCCACATAAGGGAACTGAATAATCTTCTTGTCGAGATTATCGCTTAAGAAGTGCATATCAACCTCCACACGCTTGGGCCTATCATGTTCTGTTGGATTATGAGAAATTTGCACAACAGCTATATTATCACAATGTAAATCCATAGGCTTTTGAAGCTTGAAGCCTAATTCTTTCAGCACATTCCTAATCCACAACAGTTCACATACTCCATTCTCCATTCCAGGATATTCAGCTTCCGTACTAGAACATGCAATCACACTTTATTTCTTACTGCGCCAAGTTACCAGACTTGCACCAATAAAAGTAAAGTACCCAAAAGTAGACGCTCTGTTAGTATGATCACCAGTCCAGTCTGCATCAGTGTAGCCTGAGACACACATCTCACTATTGTAGTCGAAAACACACATCTCACTATTTTTTTTTGAAAATAACAAACCTTTACCAGGTGTGCCCTTCAGATATATGAGAATACGTAAGACATCACTCATGTGCTATATATACTTCAGGACTATGTATAAATGAACTCACCACACTAACAACATATGCAATATCAGGTCTAGTATGTGCTAAAAAAATAAGTCTCCCAACTAAATGCTGATACCGGCCCTTGTTTGCTGGAACCTGATCTAGGAGAAGTTTCAGCCTGTGATTTTGCTCATTAGGAGTAACAGCAGACTTACAGTCTAACAATCTTGTCTCAACAAGAAGATCCAAAACATACTTCCTTTGGGATAATGTAATCCCTTGCTTGGACCTTGCCACTTCAATTCCCAAGAAGTATTCTAAATCACCTAGATCTTTCATGTCAAATTCCTGTGACAACTGTTTTTGAAGACTTGCCATCTCACATGGATCATCTCCTATAACAAACATATCATCCATATACACAATTAAGGAAATATTCTTATGTTAGGACCATAATTGTGTTCCAATTATGTACCGAACCTTATGCTTAAAGCTTGTCTTCTTGGAATAAAGCATCATTTTTAATATGTTTCCTTGTTATGCTAGGAAATGGGGAGTTTACGAGGAAACGAGCTAAAATATGGAGATTAATCACTTTTTGAAAAATCCAAACAATTTTCCTAAGCATTTGGAGAAGAAGGAGAAAAATCGAGAAAATGACGAAAAGTCAACCGCTGGTCAAAGTCTGAAAGGACCCAACCCCGATTTAGTTTCCTAAATCGGAATCAAACCCCTTCTGAAAACACAAACTTTCAAAAACCATAGAAATTTCGGCAGAGTTTCACTATATCGCGGAATTATCATTAACCTGCACCAGAAAACACACTTCATCCTATTCCACAAAAGCCAAACCGTGGGCACCAATCCCATCCGGATTTCTCAAAATCATAACATAATATAAAATAATAAGCAAAATTGTAACTTATAGAAATCTGGGAAAATCATATGAAAATATAAACATATCCAGTATTCAGAGCGACCTCTAGTATATACATATATATACAAATAGTAGGCCAAACTAGGAACCTACCATAAAAGAAATGTAGCTCGAATACTAAGCCTCCGACTGCGACGTGCGACACAAGAATCCGAACTGCAAACTGGGCACGGAAACCGAAAAGCCCAGGGGAAAGGAAAATAAAATCGTTAGAGTGAGTGGACGAAAATAATCATATGCCTTTCACCATTTACATAATCATAAAAATAATGCGAGTTCTTAAAATAAATGGAGGTGTCAGGCGAATCTCTCAAGCCCGACGGACAGGCGAATCTCTCAAACCCGACGGTGATAGACTAGGCGAATCTCTCAAGTCTAGTGGGCACATCAGGGGAATCTCTCAACCCTGGAACTGGACTATCGGTGATCAGCCGAGTAGCCAATGCATTAATGCTAAGTAAATGCCATCACCATATAAAACATAAAACAATACCTCCAAAAACAATAAATAATCTCAATACTGCACTGGAAATAAATACTAAAATCAAGAACTCGCTACGACAGTGTAAATAAATGTCCACTCACAGATAAGCACAGCGCAAAATGCGTTAATCACGAGATCCGGCGGAAGATCCCTTGCCCAACGTACGATCACGATCCCCTGAATAATCATAAATACCACTATTCAAAATCACATTACAAAACCCTGTATCATATCTTGAGAACCAACCATTCCCGAAAACATATAACTTGAATATCGACGAAATCGTCGAAAATTAAATAAACACATTATAAAACCTCGCTATAATTTATGATGCTCAATTCAAAATATAAACCTCACCACTGCGATCGGTGCGCGATTCCGAGCAAAACGACATAAAACTTGTCGAAAATCACCTCGGCTGGAAAACCGCCGCCGGAAAATGTCATCGGCCTAGAAAAATTTGACCTACACATGGATTTGAAGATCTTGACATTTCCAACAACTTTCTAGTTCAAAGTTAAGCCCAGTTTTGACCGGAAAAGGTCCAAATCTCACATTGAAGTCAAAAACCCTCTCCGGAATTTTCCACCTCCGATCTCCCTCCTCCGGCCACGGCAAGTTGCAAGAACACTTGGGTTCAACTCACCTCACCATGAGCTTCAAAACCCCTATAGGTTCAACCACCATCTCGGCCGCCATCGCCGCCACCCAAGCCGCTGATTTTCGCCAGAATTCCCTGATCTTTGTCGCGCCGATTCTCTCTCCTCTGGCCACCATAGAGGGCGATCTAGCTACCAATCTGAAGAGGAGCACGAGCCCAACATTTTCCGTCAAGAGACCATGGCCAACCGTGGCAGGAATCGAGCACAATCACGGCAAGAACCGCTCGGCCTCAAACGGGTCGAAACCCACCCGCGGTCAACGCGGGTCAACACCGAGTTTCCCAATTTGGAAACTTTCCAAAATCGTCACGTATTCGCCCATATTTATACCGTACACATATCGAAACTAAACGGATAAATACGACAAAATCCAATGGCCGAAAATATTCATAACTTATCCCTCGTAACTCGAAATAATCCTCCGGAAGTTCCCATAAGCTCGAAATTAAATTCTTTACAACTTTCATGAAGGATCTCAAATCAAATTCTTACCCGATAATTTAGTCGTTAGCAAGCCCGCCATATCGATCAATTACGATAAAATCACGCCTGTTTGCGAAACTCGCAAATCAAGCCGATAAACACACCATTTCTGGTTTGGGTTGTCATAAAGTTAACTCCAGTCGGTCGACGGTCAATTCTGGCGAGTCCTTGCAGGAAGGTGTCAAGGCCTAAGACTTCAATTCTGGCGAGTCCTTAGCACTAGCCAATTTGATGTACGCACAACTGTCTTTTGAGTTATGGATTTGAATTTGGTTTAGTTTATTACATGTTTTGATTGAGGTTGATAACTTGTGATGTGATTGTGGTATGTTTGCATATTTTAGCTTGATTCAATATTTTTATATTCATGTCTTGGCCATGACTAAGTTGAGATGTGTTTAATGAAGCTAAAAATGAACCTAAGTGAATTAGTCACTCACCTAAGGAAGATAAGCATGTAAACATGACTTAGGTCTACACTTAAAAGGTTGGGCTTAAGGTTTGGTTTTCATTGGGCTTGGGCATAGACCGAAGCCTTCTTGAAGTCTCAATGACTCAAGGAGCTTTAGTCAAGCTTACATTGAATCGAAAAGGCTTTGTAGCTAATAATTACTTCTAATTCATATCCTAAAAGGTGTGGATTAGGAAAGTCATTAGAACATACTTTCATGTCCTCTAATAGGGACTTAGGAAGGAAAGCCATTCACATTCATCATAAGTGATCACATATTGAACTCATTAGGCATGTGGTATGATTAGGATAGAGTTCGTAATTGAGTTGCATTCTAGTTTCGGTTTACTTTATACTTGAATTTTGGACCAGAACACTTCTAGTGCCCTAATGGCCTAGGAGGTTCGGTTCACTACCAATGGTGACTCCAAAAGATCACGAATTAGACAAACGCATGTGAATCGGACTAAACTCATAACTTAGACATTACTTGTACATTGAGTTGGCTAGTGGCAATGTATCTAGCCGACCAAACATTTCCTTTGATTTTCTTTACATTATGTTTTCACTTTATTTAGTTAGTTAAGCAATCAATCAACTTGTATAATCATTCACCGTAATTGCATCATCCCTCGCAATGCTAAGTCTCCAAAGGACTTGGTAGTGTGAGATACACTTCCATATTTTCTTTTAGTCTTTGTGTCAAGTCATGTCTAGTTGTCCGTAGTCTTTGTGCTTTTCACTCCGAGCTAAGGAATTTAAGTGCTTAATCCACGTGGGTTCGACACTCCATTTCCTTTTCTTTACTATTACTTGTCCCCGTATACTTGCGGGTGAAGATTTTTCTTGCACTTATGAGTTAGCCAATAGCTTACTAAGTGTGGGGCTATAAATCTTCCAATTAACATCTTACCATCCTTGCGCTTGACAAACAAGGTGTGGTCAGAGTGGCTTTATTGCCTTCAAGAAGCGTACAAACCACGCCGTTGGTGATTGCTTCAAACCAAAAAGAAACTTCTGTAAATGGCATACCTTTCCCTTATTACTTTGTTTGCAATTGATTCGTGGTGGAGTATCCATGTATAGTTTTTTTTTTCTTCTAAGTCACCATTCAGGAAAACATTCTTTATATCAAGATGCTATAGAGGCCAATCATAATGAGCTACAAAAGGCAATAAGGATTCTTACAGTATTAATTTTTCCAACAAGTGTGAAAGTCTCCTGGTAATCAACTCCATATTTCTAAGTATAACCTTTTCCAGCCAATCTAGCCTTTTAGCAATCAATGCTTTCATGAGCTTTAATTTTCACAGTAAATACCCAGCAACATCCAACAGTCTTCTTACCAGGTAGCATAGGAACCATGTCCCATGTTTCATTCTTCTGTAAGGCATGTAATTCCTCATTCATAGCTTGTTTCAATTTGGGATCTACCAAAGCATCCAGTACATTGTTAGTAATAGGTACTAAAGGTAATTGACTAATAACAAGTGCATGAGACTCAGACAACCTATGGTGGGAGATATAATTAGCAATAGGGTATTTGGCTTTGGCATCTATACTAGGCTCATATTTTTGTTTGAGAATTTCCTTAGTAATTTGATTTGATTTAAGTACCTCAGATGGAGCACTCAGTAGGTGATATAGACAATGGAGCAGGTGCTTCAGTACTATCTCGGTGTTGTGTATTTGGCAGTTATTCTTTGTCAGCATAATGTTTGACGGGTTGAGACATATCAGTTGACGGGTCGAAAGCAAGCTCATGCCATGTCCCTCTAATGCACCATCTTCGACGAGTCTAGATGAGATACTCGATGGGTCAAAGCTGTGTACAGGGGCCTCTGTTTCAACTTCAAAATTTCCTGATCTTCCAAATCGTGCCTCCAACTGCTTAAGCTCTTCAAAATCCGGCAAATTAAGAGTATTTCTTTCACATCCTCTCCCCCCTGAAGGAAAGACCCTATGTAACGACCCGAACCAAAATAACGTACTTATTAACTTGTATTAGCTCTATCGTAAATTAGTCGTAAGTATTTGATCATTAAGTGACTTTTTAATCCTTTTAGAATTTGATTTAAGTTTCTTCTTGAGATTTGTAGTGAATTTTATTTCGAGTTTGTAGAAATTTTCCAGGAATTTTTCGTATAAGCAAGCTATTTTTTATACTTTTTGGAAGTTGACATGAGAATTTATTAAAAGGAAGTTATTTTTGGTTCGGTTTAATCTTGACCGTTAGATCTGGATCAGATCAAATCTAGGTCATTGATTGATTTAGGTGCATAAGGGTATAAATAGAAAATTTATCAGAAACCCTAATCAGTTTTGAGTTCGGGTTTGACCCGCCGACCAGTTTCTGTGTTTTTGCCGCCCTTTCAACATTTTCCGGCTACCGGCCTAGGTAAAATGAAATCCTCTCCTTTTTCTCGCTGGTTTGATGAGTATATTGGATTGTGTGGTGAAAGTTTTAATCTGTGCTCCATTACCATCGAGCACTGTCACCGTACTCGGTGGTGCTCCGACGGTTCTTTGCCGGTGGGGTTATTTCGAATTGACAGGGTTTTTTATTTGGATTGAAAACCTCATAGCCTCAGGCTCCATTGAGCGTCATCGTCGGAAAATCAATCAAGAAGTTTCATTGGAGGCTGACGGCTTTCGATCAATTTTCTGGCAATTTTACGCTGAATCGGTGGACGGGGTAGTTAGGAAATTATTGGGCTTGGCGAGAGGAATAGATTTGGGTATGTAGCGCCACTGTTGGTGCAAGTTGCCAACGATGAGGCCGCCGTCTGTGGTCGAAATTTGGGCCTCAACGCTTCCAATTTGGGTCTCAATCGTGTTATACAAGTGATAGGCTTCATCAAGGGCTTTCCAACTAGTTGTGAATCACCACAAACCGAGCAGTCATCACCTGAGGCGGATGGGACCTACGCACAGCCGCCTATGGAGGTGTGTGACGGCCATGCCTTGTTATCTACGGTGAAGCTCCAGCGAGGCATTAACCTAGATTTTATCAGCGGGTTTTTGAGATAGTTTTGCATACTTTATCAATTTTTTATGTTGAATGATTTCGTTATTTTTGATCGAGAGAGCATGATCGATATTTGGGAGAGGGTACTTCAGCTAGACATCAGAGCTAGCTATTTACTGTTAGTGGACATTTTCTTTTACACTGTCATTTGCGAGTCTATATATGTTGATAATTTCATTTATGCAACTCTATTACGATATATTTTTATGATTAAACATTTGCACGATGGAATCAATGTTTATGTTTTAAAAATAACGTGTCTATGTTATGTTGCATCGATGTATTGGCTTCTCGGCTGATCCCCAAGATGCTCCGGAAGGGCCATGACAAATACCTGACCCTTCATTCACATCATACCCAGAAGGGCCATTACAAACTCCTAATCCGGCACGTTCTTAAGTTGGTTGAGGATACTCGATTATAGCCATAGCCTCCACACATAAAGTCAATGTTTCTAGACTCGCACTGTTTTATGTTACATTTTCCGGTGAAAGGCACAATAGTTACATTTTTCATTTAAATATGAAACTTTTACTTTTTATCCACTCACTCTAATGGTTTTAATATTTTCTCTGCCTTTCCTTGGGCTTTCAGTTTCTCGTTGCCCAATTTGTAGTATATGTCTTGTGGGTGCATGTCATCGTCAGAGACGTAGAGTTTGAGTCACACTACTTCCCTAGTAGGTTCCTGGCTTAGCCTACTAGTCTGTTTAATATTTAAATTATAATTCACTCGGAATACCATGTTCTAGCTTGCTTTCGTTTGTGTTGTGTACTTAAATAATCATCAAATTTCTTATATCCTTCTGAATTTAGTACTATTGTAGTAACATATGTAGTTGTTTTTGAGAAATCCGGATGAGCATCGGTGGCTCACGGCATGGCTTGTGGGACATGTTTTATAAGTGTTAAAATAGTGCAGGTTTTTGGTATCCTTCAGTTTATGGGGAAGTTATGCCAAAATTATGGTAGAATTGCTTCATTTTCTTTTAAGTAGTTAGGACTTAACCTCAGTTTACTAGTTAAATTGGGGATGGATCCTTTCACTCTGAATTTTCTACGAGATACATATTGTGGCTATATTTAATGGAATTATGTGTCAGTATTAACGATGTGTCCATCGAGGCGAGAAGCACTTTGAACGCTGTAACAAGTAGGTGGTGTCATACATGATATTTCGTATACATGTACAAGAGGCTCAGAGTTTCATTTTACTTAAGCTTTCAGATGAGATGAATAGATTTTTTTTGAACGAATACTTTGATCTTGGTGCTTCAATGTCTAGTAATATTGTGATTTCATTTTTTGACAGCAGATCTAGCTACGATTAAGTACTTCTTGAATGATGTAAGAGATACGAATTATGATAATCTTATGAGAAGTTGCAATGATCCAGCTCTATACACTCGCGTGGCTCTGTTAGATTCAAGTTATTAGAAGTTGCGAGCTTGAACGATGAGTGATATGTACATTGTATGAAAGCCGATAAGTGGGCGAGCTTTCGTAAAGTTTCTATGCAGGGTTAATTGTGACGACCTGAACCAGAATCAGTAGAGTAATCAGCGTAATCCACGAGTTAGCACGTACTCACAGTTTTTCGTTAATTGTGTGGTTTACTGGTTTTGTTTGCGACTTAATTATCGGCCGTGAATTGGAGTTGAGTCTCTTCTCAAAGGTTGTTGTACACGTGATTTCGAGTTCGTGGGCACTTCTGGATGATTATTTCGACGACCGAGGAATATAATATGATTATTTGAAGTTTCAGAATATCGACGAGTTTATCCGTTTGTATCGAGTTTATCCGAATCGTAATGGTTATCCGTTTTGGACCGTCAATCATCCCGAGGTGCGAGTATAAATATCAGAAATAGTCGAAAATTGACGAAAATCACTATTCGAGAAGTTTGAACGTCGTTTGACCAAGGCAGAGGCGTTGACCCGCGTTGATTGAAGGGTGAAAACCGGCCACCGTTTGACTTGCCGGCGACCTTATTTTTCCGGCCACCTCCGGCTTGGACCTTGGTATATTTCGATTCCTCTCTTGATTTCTAGTTGATTAGAACTTGGAATTGCTTGATTTGGTTGAGAATTGAGGGAGAAATGTTGATTTGAAAATTGGGGAAATTTGGCTGGAATCGGCTTCGATGGTGGGAGGAGGTCCGGCGACTTTCCGAGGGGGGTTTGTGATGGAAATTGTTGGGCTTGAGGTAGGTAGGTGGTCCCTTGAGGATGGGAGGCCGTGATGGCCTCACGGTGACGGAATCGGGCGACGGAGCATTTTCCGGCCGGTTATGGATCCGTGGCTTTCGAGCTGTTTTCCGGCGTGTGTGGCCGGAATTGGACTTAGTCATAGAAGAGAGATGTGTTGCACTCTTCGAGATGAAGCTTTGGTGAGCTTGGTCGCCAGGAAATCTCTCCGGTTGACGGCGCGCCGCCGCTGGAGGCGGCAGTTAACTGCGGAGCTCCAGCGACCCGTTGACTTTTTGGAATTTGATGATTTTAATGTCATTTTTCTCGTATTCGCGCCTCGATCGTCTCCTTGAGGTTTTCGAGTTGATTTGGGTATCGGATTTTCAGTCGAGGGTTTTGAGTGGAGATTTCGGGAATTTCGTCGATTATTTTGCACAATATTATATGTTTCCGGGAATGGTTGGTTTCCGCGGTGTGGTACAGTGTTGTGAATTGTGATTTTGTTCAGATATATTTTATGATTATTTAGGGGATCGAGATCATGCTTCGGGCGAGGGATCTTCCGCCGGACCACGTGATTAGCGCGAGCGCGCGCTCTACTCATTTGTGAGTGGACATTTTTATATTTTCACAGTTGTTGTGAGTTCGTGATTTTCTATATTTACTTTATACGATGTTGAGTTATTTATTATTTTTGGAGGTATTATTTTATATTTTATGGTGATGGCATTACTGCATCGATGCTTCGGCTACTCGGCTGATCATCGGTAGTCCGCCAGAGTTGAGAGATTCCTCTGGACCAGAGTTGAGAGATTCCTCTGGGCAGGGTTGAGAGATTCCCTTGTTATGCCGCCGGGGTTGAGAGATTCCCTTGTCCTATCACTGTCGGACTTGAGAGATTCGCCTGGCAACCTCCATATATGTTTTCCGAACTCGCTATACTTGTTTATTGTATATGAAACTGGTGAAATGCATATGTTTATTTTTTTCCACTCACTCTAACGTTTTATTTGCCTTTCTTCTGGGCTTTTCGGTTTCCGTGCCCAGTTTGCAGTTCGGATTCTGGTGTCTCACGCCGCGGTCAAAGGCTAGTTGTTCGAGCTACCTGTGTTTTCCAGTAGGTTCCTTGTTTCGCCTACTGTTGTATATTTTGTATATATATACACTAGAGGTCGCTCTGATACGTTACTGATACATGTTTTATACGGATTTTCCCGGATTTCCTCTATATTACAGTTATGTTTACTGTTTGATGTTATTGATATGATATTAAGAAATTTGGATGGAATTGGTGCCCACGGTTTGGTTTTTGTGGCATAGGATGAAGTGTTATTTTCCGGGTGCAAGTAAAGGCAATTCCACGTTAGTAGCATTACTCTGCCGAAATTTTAATGGTTTTTGTTGGTTCATGTTTTCAGAAGGGGTTTGATTCCGGTTTCGGAAACTAAATCGGAGTTGGGTCCTTTCAGCTTGGTATCAAAGCATTAGGTTGTCAGATTCTGTAGACTCTTTGAAATGACCCAACCCCGATTTAGTTGCCTAAACCGGAATCAAACCCCTTTGAAAACGTGAACCAACAAAAACTATTAAAATTTCGGCAGAATAACGTTACTAACGTGGAATTGCCATTACCTGCACCCAGAAAATAACACTTCATCCTATGCCACAAAAGACAAACCGTGGGCACCAATCCCAACCGGATTTATCAATATCATTTCAATATCAATAAATAGTAAACAAAACTGTAATATATAATATATCCGAGAAAATCCGTATAAAACATGTATCAGAATATATCAGAGCGACCTCTAGTGTAAATATATACAATATATACATCAGTAGGCGAAACAAGAAACCTACTGGAAAACACAGGTAGCTCGAATCCCTAGCCTCCCACCACGACGTGAAACACCAGAACCTGAACTGCAAACTGGGCACGAAAACCGAAAAGCCCAGGGGAGAGACATGAAAATCGTTAGAGTGAGTTGACGAAAATAAATGTCTTTCGCCGAATAATATATGTTATAAAAACATATGCGAGTCATTGCATGAAAATCAAATGGTACGTGAGGAGATGCTGGCTCCAACCAACGTACAAAGCATGCATAGAAAATCCCACGGGGTCACTCATGGACACATCCGTGCTAGTACAGTCCGAATCACGGGATCCCAGACCCACACGTGATTTTAGCCAGAAAGGCCTCGGTTCCGGGGTACTGCCCCTCGCCGGTCAGGTCGGGGTACTGCCCCTCCTGGTAGGCATCCATCGGGGATTAGCCGAGATGCAAGTGTATCGACACAACAACATATACTGAGACTGTACTCTGTGTAAACCAAATCGTAAATAGGTCGATGCAAATGCATAAAGTAATATTTAAATACATATACGTAATATATAATGATTTAAGCATAATCGTATATCACATGCTCATACTAAACATAATCTTGTATGCCTGTTCATGCTCGTAAAACGTATATAATGACTCGCGATTAACAGTGAAAAGAAGTTGTCCACTCACAGGTGAGCAAAACGCGCACTCGCGCTAATCTTGTGGTCCGGTAGACAATCCCTCACCCGAAGCACGATCTCGATGAAAGGACCCAACCCCGGTTTAGTTGCCTAAACCGGAATCAAACCCCTTCGAAAACACGAACCAACAAAAACCGTAGAAATTTTGGCAGAGTTTCGCTACTAACGTAGAATTACCATTACCTGCACGCGGAAAATACACTTCATCCTATGCCACAAAAATCAAACCGTGGGCACCAATCCCTTCCGGATTTCTCAATATATCAACAGTAATGTAAAAAAATAAATATAGCTGTACTTTACTGAAATCCGGAGAAAAATCGTATAATATATACAACAGAATACTCAGAGCGACCTCTAATGTATAATCATATAACTATACCACAGTAGGTAGAACAATAAACCTACTGGAAGAAACAAGGTAGCTCGAGCACTATGCCTCCGACCACGACGTGCGACACCAGAATCCGAACTGCAAACTGGGCACGAAAACCGAAAAACCCAGGGGAAAGATATGAAAATCGTTAGAGTGAGTGGACGAAAATAAATGTCTTTCACCACATAATATATATATGTTATAAAAACATATGCGAGTCGAATGTATAAAAATCAAATGATACACGAGGGAGACTCTAACTCCTCACGCGTCCGAGTACACGAGGGAGCATGCATAAAAATCTCAAGGGGTCACTCGTGGACACATCCGTGCTAGTATAGTCAGAATCACGGAGTCCCTGACTTCCATGTGATTCTTAGCCAGAAAGGCCTCGGTTCCGGGGTACTGCCCCTCGCCGGTCAGGTTGGGGTACTGCCCCTCCTGGTGGGCCTACCATCGGGGATCAGCCGAGAGGCAAGTGTATCGATACAACAACGTAACTGAGACTGTACTCTGTGTAAATCAAATTATAAACAGTTCGATGCAAATGCATGAAACAATATATATATATATGCATATACGTACTATATACTGGTATAAGCATAATCGTATAACACATGCTCATGATAAATATAATCTCGTATGAAATCTCATGCTCGTAAAACCATGATCATACTGCATGCTCAATTTCGTAAAACGTATATAAAAGACTCGCAATCAATCCGTGAAAAGAAATTTTCCACTCACAGACTAGCGTAACGCAGTTCGCGTTAACCCGTGATCCGGCGGAAAGTCCCTCGCCAAACAAACGATCACGAACTCCTGAATAATCACAAAATCCATTTTTCAAAATCATAACTCGACAATTCAAATCAAATCACGAGAAACCACCGTTCTCGGAAACACGTAATTCAATGTTGACGAATCGTCGAAAATCGAATATTTACACTTCAATACCTCGCTGAACTTTCGGATGCTCAAATCGAGCAACGAACCTCCCCACTGCGATCAGGGCGCAATTTCGAGTGAAATGACATGCAACTTGTCGAAAACCTCAAAAAGTCAAAGTTGACCGTTGACCGCCGCCACCGGCGGTGCCACCACCAACCTGAAATTTTCCCGGTGGAGCAACCACTATTCCACTCAAAATCACCCACTGAGCAACTTTCATATTTGCAACAAAGGCCAATTCACACTCTAGTCCAATTTCAAGTAAAACCGAATTGCCTCACAAATTTCAAATACAAAATTCTCCACACACAAGCAAAATTAGAACTCCATACTTACATGGTTAAAATCATGGAGAGGAGAGCTTCAAAGCCCACTACTTGATTAAGCTCAATATGGCCGAAATCAAAATCCACCATTAACCCCAAAATTTCACAATTTCAAACCGAAAATTCTCTCTCCACCGCCACCCACGCCGTGAGTGGTGGCCGGCATGGAGACGGGGGCACCGAGTCGCACCGAACGGGACTAGCCCCGCCCCCCGAGGTGGCCGGAAAGAATACCGTCGCCGGCGAGCCGTGGACATTGCGCCACCATCTTCTCTCCACCGAGTTGACTCAGTCAACTCGGTCAACACATTAATGCTCCCATTTGACTTTCCAAAACAGGGAAGTTCACTATTTATAGCTTTCCCAAAATGGAAACTTCGTAATGATCTTTTCGACAAATTTCAAACATACGTAACTTTTTCGTCGTAATTCCGATTCCAATAATTCTCGCGGCAACAAACTCGACTCGACGTATTCTTCAATTATCACCCAAAGTCAAACCCATCGACCAATCGGATAAAAATTCAACTGTTCAAACCAACACACATTTAAACCGACTAAATAATCAACAATCGGAAATATTCATAACTTAATCTTCGTACCTGGGAATAATACTCCGGAAGTTCCCACGAGCTCGAAATTAAATTCTCAACAACTTCCGTGAAGAAGCCGAAACCAAATTCTCGTCCGGTAATTAAGTCGCTAACAAATCCGACATATAAAACCGATTATATCAAAACTTCAAATATTCATAACTTATTCCTCGGTCGTCCAAATAACGATCTGGAACCGCCCATGAACTCGAAATCACACGTACAATGACTCTCGAGAAGAGACCCAGCTCTAATTTTCGGCCAATAATTTAGTCGTTATCAAGTCCGGCGATTTAACTATCTGTCGGAAATCTGCGATTACTCATAATCTCACGGACCAAGCTGATGACACTGCTAATTCTGGTCCGGGTCGTCACAAATCCACCCCCCTTAAAAAAATTTCAACCTCGAAATTTCAAATCTGCCGCCTAAAAGTAGGAGCACTGCCTCTGCATACTGCTCAACTCTCCAGTGACAACGTCAGCTGAACAACTCCGACAACAGACCCCACAATAGGAGATAGCTCTGTGCTGAAATCCCTGTATCCACAAATCTCGAATCTGAACTGGCTCCACACAGTTGCCAAGTGTTCCTGCATAAGGAACAGATTGGGTACACAACACGTAACAAACCTGAAACATAGTTCCACCACATGAAACACAACACACATAAAAGTCAACAATATAGGCGATGCCGAACCATACGGCATAACATAAACTCGCCTACGACCACATCTGGATCAAAACAACATGACAAATCACAACTCAGTCTACACACATCAACATAACTCACACACTCATATCAACATAGCTCAAACATCGGACTTGGGCAATTATCAACCCATTTCCGCTAATCTGACAGTCTGTGGTAGTACATTCCACAAATTCCGAATCAAATGTCAGCTCACATCGAACACGCTCTAGCACAATGGAGTACAACATCGTTCCTCAAAACGACATCATGCAACGTCAGAATCATAGTGGTCCACAAACTGGTACTGCATGCAATCTTGAACAAGTGAAACTGCTGGTCCCAAATCCTCGTGAACTGCAATACCGAGGTCCATAATATGCCCTCCAAGGTCTGAATAGTCCTCAAAGATCGCCCGCCAATTTGAGGATAAGAACCGATACTAACTTGTAATCTGATTCCCCAATGCTCGCTGCAAAGCTTGCCAACACTCTGTTGTAGTTGATTACCTTGACCAGCAAACTGGGACACAGGTACTCCACGTAGATGGACAATCTCCGTCAAACACAGCTATGCCAGCCTACCACTGAAATCTTTTCCGATAAGTACAAGGAAATGTACAAAGTTCATCAAATGGTCCACAATGGCCTTAAAACAGGTACCTCAAACCAAAGTGCGTACTGGTACACAAGACTACAGCGACAAACTCCAACCTCTAATCGGAAATCCCCAATGGCTGTAACTCTCCGGCAAGTCTCTGCCTCCTAGCCATCGCCTATCGACAAATGTGGCATCTGCACACACATGCTGCTACATTCCTCTTCATGTTGCATCACGAGTAGTAAACTCGAAGTATCAGACACATCTCCGTACCACTAGCGCCAAACGCGCGCAAAACCACGAGCCTCAACATCATCACACTCGAACACAGTTCCCATAGCTCGCAACTCGGCTAACACGGAAACTCGAGCCACAAACACATGAAACACTGAAGCTCCCGACTTTCAACTGAATGCATCAGTAACAACATCCCAGACGGATGGTCAAAGTACAACCTCTAGCCTTTCTCGAATAAACTCAAATGTGCAGCCATAGTCATTAGTCGACCCCATCCATCTACATTGCCTCAAGCCCAAATTTGGCCGAAAATGCAAGTGGATGAAACTCAAGCGATCAGTGTACATCCTACACTGTGCTGCACGCCGTAACAGTAATGTCTCAAACTCTCTGATGCTAACACAAAGACAACTACACCCAACTCATACACAGGATATGCAACTACATAAGGTTTCTACTGCCTGAAACCATGAGCCACCGCTCTGCTACACAGCATCAACAACAACCAAATCCAAATCTCGATGCATCGCCATAACCCACGAACTCGTCGCGATCATCAGGTAAGGTCAAAACCGAAGCAACGGGCAACCATCCTGCAGGAGTAAGTAACTCTCCTCGCGTGCTTTGAACCACTCAAACTTGACGCCTTCTTCGTCAATCCGGACAGTGAAGTGGCAATCCGGGAAAATCCTGCACAAGCCGTCGATCATAACCTGCCAAACCCAAGAGACCCCTGATCTCTGGTATAATGGTAGAACAATCCCCAAATCCACACGACTTCTAACTGGTCAGCATCCACGCCAACTCCCTCGGATAACATTACATAGCTCAAAATCTTCACGCTAATCAACCATAACTTACACTGGCTGAACTTCGCAAATAGCTGATCATCTCGCGAAGTCCGCAAAACTGCTCACAATTACTTCAGGTACTGGCCCACACTCCTGGAATATATCAGGATGTTGCCGACGAACATGGCCGCAACTCGTCCAGAAACCGTCTGAACACCTGGTCCATCAAATTCGTAAAAACTACGGGGCATTGGTCAACCAAACAGCGTGACCAAGAACTCCTGATGCCCGTATTGAGATCCGAAAGCTGTCCAAACCACCTCTGACTCATCGATCCTCAACTGATGGTATCCGGACCCGAAATCAATCTTCGAAAAGACTAAAGCTCTCGCGAGCTGATCAAACCAATCATCAATCCGAAGCTGAGGATACTCACTCTCCTCTGAAGCGAATCAGGCTTCGGTAGTCAATGCATCACCTCATCGAATCAGGCTTCGGTAGTCAATGCATCACCTCATCGAATCATCCAACATCTGTACAAATATATAATGCAACAGCACACCACGCAAATACGTGGGGTCGCATGAAATCTCTTGAAACCTCTTCCAGAAACTCCTGAAGTCGAACCTGTAGCTCCATCAGCTCCGCTGGCTCCGAACGACAAGATGCCGGTAAAATGAGTCTAGCGCCCGGTTCAAGCTCAATCGTGTAGTCAGTCTCCTGAACTGGAGGAACACCTGGTAACTCCTCCAGAACACACCTGAAAACTGGGGAACCACCTCAACATCACCAATAACGGGCACAGCAACTGCAGTATCCACATCATAAGCTAAGCAAACAACACAATCCGTCTCCAACATCCACTCGACCATCACCGCGAAACAGTATCTCGGAGAAACCTGGTCATCGAAACATAATCTCCTTCTCGAGGCACTCGAACACAACCAAAATGTGTCGCCAATAAGTCCATACTCATAGTCACATAAATACCACAATGTCCAGCTATAACAGATCCGCGGCTAACACATAACCTCCAACAAGGATCTCGCGACCTCCGGATGGATGCAACACTCTCCAAAACCTCGGAAGTGGAGATGCAGATACAATAGCCATGGATATCAAGCAACAATAACCTCGGAGAAAAGTATGTCCTCAAACAAGGTCATGGCACGAACTCCAACATGCCCAACTAGCCGCCCACGTCAATCGCGACTTGCTGAATAACTCATCAGCGGGTACATTGGTCAAACTTTAGGAACAACATGAGGATCTCCTCGTAAACTCTGAGCTACCAAACTACTAGAACAGCTGGCTAAGGGTGCTCCCTCGTAACGTGACCCTCCTGGCCACCACAATAGCAACTAAAAGTGCTTCACGAACACATGTCATAGCGACACCTACCACCGAACGGATCCTCCTGGCCAAACTACTAGAACAGCTGGCTAAGGGTGCTCCCTCGTAACGTGACCCTCCTGGCCAACGATCGTCCATACTCATGCCACAGGAACAAGTCCACTACTCCGTGATCTCCATCACCACCGAACGGATCCTCTGCTTGATCTGATGACCCTCAACATAATCGAAAAGACCACAGCCTGATGAAGTCACTGATCCCGAAGTGCCGGAACTCAACCTCATCAAAATCTCGACTAAGTCCACTTTCCTCAAACCATCACATCAAAAACCGCGTACACCTTTCCTTCTCGACAGCCTCGCCACCGAGTGCAGCACACTAAGCTTCTCACGGCTATCTCGAGGCACATCAATCAAAGTTCTTCTGATACTTAGGTTCAAACTCATCTCGAACTTCGTACATAGCTCCCTCTGAAGCCGCATAACACGTGCAAACGGAAACAAACATATAGACAATGCATCTCTACCTCAGGTGGGTAAACACTCCTCATTCAAATGCTGGGTAGCCTGATAAAACCATTATTGTATAAACAATACCCTGGAAGTAGGCCATGGAGTCGCAACCAGAACTCACACAATATCAGCCCACCAAATACAACAATCTGACTCAGGCAAAACATCAACTGCCACAATTCTCTGCTCTGAGGCAACATGTAGACGCTCATACACACACAACCAGGCAAACCGTGCCACACAATTCTCTGAACTCAGAATGCTCATCCAACCCCACAGTTCACTGGCAAATCGCGCGTCGATTGATCCTCAATAGGATCCACAACCGTACCAACACGGAAAGCATGTCAAGGAGGCATCCTAATGAATAAAACATCGTTCACAACAAGTGGAACGTAATCATGGAACTTCAAATATTTGAAAGTATACAACACTCAGAATATTGATGAGTATCCGCCGGCCGGTCGGGTCACCATTCCAGACATGCTGTACATTCTCAAATATCCTTAGTAAACACGACTACAGAAGTCTACAGAACCTATAACCTGATGCTCTGATACCAAGCTGAAAGGACCCAACCCCGGTTTAGTTGCCTAAACCAGAATCAAACCCCTTCGAAAACACGAACCAACAAAAACCGTAGAAATTTTGGCAGAGTTTCGCTACTAACGTAGAATTACCATTACCTGCACGCGGAAAATACACTTCATCCTATGCCACAAAAATCAAACCGTGGGCACCAATCCCATCCGGATTTCTCAATATATCAACACTAATGTAAAATAATAAATATAGCTGTACTTTACTGAAATCCAGAGAAAAATCGTATAATATATACAACAGAATACTCAGAGCGACCTCTAATGTATAATCATATAACTATACCACAGTAGGTATAATAATAAACCTACTGGAAGAAACAAGGTAGCTCGAGCACTATGCCTCCGACCACGACGTGCGACACCAGAATCCGAACTGCAAACTGGGCACGGAAACCAAAAAACCCAGGGGAAAGACATGAAAATCGTTAGAGTGAGTGGACGAAAATAAATGTCTTTCACCACATAATATATATATGTTATAAAAACATATGGGAGTCGAATGTATAAAAATAAAATGGTACACGAGGGAGACTCTAACTCCTCACGCATCCGAGTACACGAGGGAGACTCTAACTCCTCACGCGTACGGAGCATGCATAAAAATCTCAAGGGGTCACTCGTGGACACATCTGTGCTAGTACAGTAAGAATCACAGAGTCCCTGACTTCCACGTGATTCATAGCCAGAAAGGCCTCGGTTCCGGGGTACTGCCCCTCGCCGGTCAGGTTGGGGTACTGCCCCTCCTGGTGGGCCTACCATCGGGGATCAGCCGAGAGGCAAGTGTATCGATACAACAACGTAACTGAGATTGTACTCTGTGTAAATCAAATCATAAACAGTTCGATGCAAATGCATGAAACAATATATATATATATGCATATACGTACTATATACTGGTATAGGCATAATCGTATAACACATGCTCATGATAAACATAATCTCGTATGAAATCTCATCCTCGTAAAACCATGATCATACTGCATGCTCAAGTTCGTAAAACGTATATAAAACACTCGCAATCAATCCGTGAAAAGAAATTGTCCACTCACAGACTAGCGTAACGCAGTTCGCGTTAACCCGTGATCCGGCGGAAAGTCCCTCGCCAAACAAACGATCACGAACTCCTGAATAATCACAAAATCCATTTTTCAAAATCATAACTCGACAATTCAAATCAAATCACGAGAAACCACCGTTCTCGGAAAAACGTAATTCAATGTCGACGAATCGTCGAAAATCCGATATTTACACCTCAATACCTCGCTGTACTTTCGGATGCTCAAATCGAGAAACGAACCTCCCTACTGCGATCGGGGCGCAATTTCGAGTGAAATGACATGCAACTTGTCGAAAACCTCAAAAAGTCAAAGTTGACCGTTGACCGCCACCACCAACCTGAAATTTTCCCGGCGGAGCAACCATTATTCCACTCAAAATCACCGATTGAGCAACTTTCATAACTGCAACAAAGGCCAATTCACACTCTAACTAGTCCAATGTCAAGTAAAACCGAATTGCCTCACAAATTTCAAATCCAAAATTCTGCACACACAAGTAAAATTTGAACTCCATACTTACATGGTGAGAATCATGGAGAGGAGAGTTTCAAAGCCCACTACTTGATTAAGCTCAACATGGCCAAAATCAAAATCCACCATTAACCCCAAAATTTCACAATTTCAAACCGAAAATTCTCTCTCCACCGCTACCCACGCCGTGAGTGGTGGCCGACACAGAGATGGGGGCACCGAGGCGCACCGAACGGGACTAGCCCCACCCCCCGAGGTGGCCGGAAAGAATACCGTCGCCGGCGAGCCGTGGACATTGCGCCACCATCTTCTCTTCACCGAATTGACTCAGTCAACTCGGTCAACACATTAATGCTCCCTTTTGACTTTCCAAAACAGGCAAGTTCTCTATTTATAGCTTTCCCAAAATGGAAACTTCGTAATTATCTTTTCGACAAACTTCAAACATACGTAACTTCTTCGTCGTAATTCCGATTCCAATAATTCTCGCGGCAACAAACTCGACTCGACGTATTCTTCAATTATCATCCGAAGTCAAACACATCGACCAATCAGATAAAAAGTCAACTGTTCAAACCAACACATATTTAAACCGACTAAATAATCAACAATCAGAAATATTCATCACTTAATCTTCGTACCTCGGAATAATAGTCCGGAAGTTCCCACGCGCTCGAAAATTAAATTCTCAACAACTTTCGTGAAGAAGCCGAAACCAAATTCTCGTCCGGTAATTAAGTCGCTAACAAATCCGACATATAAAACCGATTATATCAAAAGTTCAAATATTCATAACATATTCCTCGGTCGTCCAAATAACGATCCGGAACCGCCCACGAACTCGAAATCAGACGTACAACGACTATTGAGAAGAGACCCAGCTCCAATTCTCGGGCAATAATTTAGTCGTTATCAAGTCCGGGGATTTAACTATCTGTCGAAAATCTGCGATTACTCATAATCTCACGGACCAAGCTGATGACACTGTTGATTCTGGTCCGGGTCGTCATACTCGATCCCCTGAATAATCATAAAACATATTTGATCAAAATCATAGTCCACAACTCTGTACTTAACCACGGAAACCAACCGTTCCCGGAAACATATAAAACTGAATAAAAAAATCTACTGAATTTCCGAAATCTCCACTCGAAACCCTCTGTGACGACCCGGAACAGATTGAACAGTGTCATCAGCTTAGTCCGATAATGGATTTATTCGCCAGGTTTGATAACGACTTAATTATTGGCCGAGAATTGGAGCTGAGTCTCTTCTCGAGAGTCGTTCTACGTGTGATTTCGAGTTCGTGGGTGGTTTCGGATCGTTATTTGGATGACCGAGGAATAAATTATAAATATTTGAAGTTTTGATATAATCGGGTTAAAATGGTAGATTTGTTAACGACTAAATTACCGGACGAGAATTTGGTTTCGGCTCCTTCACGGAAGTTGTTGAGAATTTAATTCTGAGCTCGTGGGAACTTCCGGAGGATTATTCCGAGGTACGAAGATTAAGTTACGAATATTTCCGATTGTAGATCACTTAATTGGTTAATGTATGTGTTTGGGTTGAATAGTTGACTTTTTATCCGATTGGTCGATGTGTTTGACTTCGGGTGATAATTGAAGAACATGTCGAGTCGAGTTTGTTGCCGCGAGAATTATCGGAATCGGAATTACGACGAGAAAGTTACGGGTATTTGAAGTTTGCCGAAAAGTGAATTATGTGGTTTCCATTTTGGGAAGGCCTATAAATAGAAGTTTCCTATTTGGGGAAGTCAACTTTCCATTTCTGTTTGGTTGACTGGGTTGACCATGGGTCATGGGTGACCCATTTTGCCATATTTTTCCGTTCGGTTTTGGTGATTTTTGGACCCTTTTCCGGCCACGATTGGCCGGGGTTCCTTCTTGAGAAATGTTGGGCTCGTGCTCCTCTTCGGATTGGTAGGTGGATCGTCCCGTGGGGTGGCCGGAGGAGGAAGAATTCAATCGGCAAAGTTTGGCAAAATTTCGGCAAATTGGTGGTTGTCGAAGGAGATGATTCCGGCCTAGTTGGTGGCTCTACCTTGAGGGGTTTTGTTAGCCTCGAGCCAAGGAAGCTTTTCCAAGTGGTCTTGAGGGTTGCCGTGGCCGGAGGAGAGAGATCCGTCGAATTGAAATTCTGGTAAGGGTTTGGAACTTTGGGTTGATTTTTGGAGGTTTTCCGGTCAAAATTGGCCTTAACTTATAACTGGAAAGTTGTTGGAATCGTCGAGATCTTTGAAACCACGTATAGCACGAAATTTTCTGGGCAGGTATGGATTTTCCGGCGGCGGCGGCGACTTTTCGCCCAGCGTGGTTTTCGACAAGTTGCATGTCATTTCACTCGAAATCGCGCCCCGATTGCAGTGGGGAGGTTCGTTTTTCGAATTGAGCATCCAAAATTACAGTGAGGTATTGAGGTGTGATTATCAGATTTTCGACGATTCGTCGACATTGAATTATGTGTTTCCGAGAACGGTGGTTTCTCGTGATTTGATTTGAATTGTCGAGTTATGTTTTTGAGAAATGGATTTTGTGATTATTCAGGGGTTCGTGATCGTTATAGGTTATAGGTTATAGGTTCTGTAGACTTTCAGTTTGGTATCAGTGCATTAGGTTATAGGTTCTGTAGACTTCTGTAGTCGTGTTTACTAAGGATATTTGAGAATGTACAGCATGTCTGGAATGGTGACCCGACCGGCCGGCGGATACTCATCAATATTCCGGGTGTTGTATGCTTTCAAATATTTAAAGTTCCATGATTATGTTCCACTTGTTGTGAACGATGTTTCATTCATTAGGATGCCTCCTTGACGTGTTTTCCGTGTCGTTTCGGTTGTGGATCCTATTGAGGATCAATCGACACGCGATTTCCCAGAGAACTGTGGGTTTGGATGAGCATTCTGAGTTCAGTGAATTGTGTGGCACGGTTTGCCTGGTTGTGTGTGTATGAGCGTCTACATGTTGCCTCAGAGCTGAGAATTGTGGCAGTTTGTGTGTGCAGATGCCACATTTGTCGTCTGGCCATGGTTATGAGGCAGAGACGTGCCGAGAAGTATCAGCCATTGGAGATTTCTAGTTTGATGTGGCGTTTGTCACTGTGGTTTTGTGTGTTTATATGCACTTCGGTTTGTGATACCAGTTATCAGGCCATTGTGGACCATTTGATGAACTTGGTACGTTTCCTTATACCTTTTGGGAAAAGATTTCAGTGGCAGGCTGGCATAGCTGTGTTTGACGGAGATTGTCCATTTACGTGGTATACCTGTGTCCCAGTTTGCTGATCGAGATAGTCAGTTACAACAAAGTGTTGCCGAGCTTTGCAGCGAGCATTGGGGACCAGATTACGAGTTAGTACCAGTTCTTATCCTCAGATTGGTGGGCGATCTTTGAAGAGTATTCAGACTTTGGAGGGCATATTGTGGACCTCGGTATTGCAGTTCCGGAGGATTTGGGACCAGCAGTTTCAACTGTTCGAGATTGCATGCAGTACCAATTTGTGGACCACTATGGTTTTGATGTTGCATGAAGTCGTTTTGAGGAACGATATTGTACTCCATTGTGCTGGAGCGAGTTTGGTTTGAGTTTGAGTTGACAATTGATTCGGATTTTGTGGAATATGCTACCACAGACTGTCAGATTAGCGGAAACGAGATGATAATTGCTTGAGTTCGATGTTTGAGTTATGTTGACATGTGTAAACTGAGTTGTGATTTGCCATATTGTTTTGATCCAGATGGGGTCGTAGGCGAGTTTGTGTTATGCCGTATGGTTCGGCATTGCCTATATTGTTGGCTTTTATGTATGTTGTGTTCCGTGTGGCGGAACTGTCTTTCAGGTTTGCTACGTGTTGTGTACCATATCTGTTCCTTATGCACGAACACTTGGCTATTGTGTGGAGCCAGTTCAGATTCGAGATTTGAGGGTACAGGGATTTCAGCATTGAGCTATCTCCTATTGTGGAGTCAGTTGTCAGAGTTATTCAGTTGACATTGCCACTGGAGAGTTGAGCAGTATGCAGAGACAGTGCTCCTACTTTTAGTCGGCAGACTCGAAAATTTCGAGGTCGAATTTTTTTTAAGGGGGGTGGATTTGTGACGACCCGGAATAGATTGAACAGTGTCATCAGCTTGGTCCGTGAGATTATGAGTAATGGTAGATTTCCGATAATGGATTTACTCGCCAGGTTTGATAACGACTTAATTATTGGCCGAGAATTGGAGCTGAGTCTCTTCTCGAGAGTCGTTCTACGTGTGATTTTGAGTTTGTGGACGGTTCCGGATCGTTATTTGGACGACCGAGGAATAAATTATGAATATTTGAAATTTTGATATAATCGGGTTAAAATGGTAGATTTGTTAACGACTAAATTACCGGACGAGAATTTGGTTTCGGCTCCTTCACGGAAGTTGTTGAGAATTTAATTTTGAGCTCGTGGGAACTTCCGGAGGATTATTCTGAGTTAAAAAGATTAAGTTACGAATATTTCCGATTGTAGATCACTTAATTGGTTAATGTATGTGTTTGGGTTGAACAGTTGACTTTTTATCCGATTGGTCGATGTGTTTGACTTCGGGTGATAATTGAAGAACATGTCGAGTCGAGTTTGTTGCCGTGAGAATTATCGGAATCGGAATTACGACGAGAAAACAACTCAGAAACTCAAGAGGAAGAGATTCATACCCCTCACGTGGCCGGAGGTGGCCGGAAAATCCAAGTCGGCCGGCGAAACTCAAACGGGAAAGTTTTCCTCCTCGGTCAACGGTCAACAGTCCCAAAATGGAAAGTCAACGCCTGGTCAAACCTCAAACAGTGCTTTCAAAAATTTTACGACTATTTTCGATATTTATACTCGCATCACGGGACGATCAACGGTTCAAAACGAATAACCAAAACGATTCGGATAAATACGTAACAAAAGGATAAACTCGTCGATAAACTGAAACTTCAAATAATCATTTTATATTCCTCGGTTATCGGAAAAATCATCCGGAACCGCCCACGAGTTCGAAATCACATGCTCAACAACTTCCATGAAGAAACGCAATTCAAATTCGCGAACTAAACCGAAAAACCACTCTATTAACGATGAATTGCGATTAAGCATAATCTCGTGAATCGTACCGATTACACTACAGATTCTGATTCGGGTCGTCAAAAATCTACCCCCCCTTAAAAAAATTTCGACCTCAAAATTTACATACCAGTCATGTGAACAAATGAGGATACTGCTCCCGCATACGCTGCTCAGTCTCCCAGGTGGCCTCCTCAACCGAGTGATTCTGCAACAAGACCTTCACTAGCGGGATCACACGGTGCCTCAACTCCTGCTCACGACGATCAAGAATCTGCACAGGCTCCTCCACGTACGTCAAATCCTCTCGGATCGGTAACTGTTGTGGGGCTAACACATGTGAAGGATCTGAGATGTACTTCCGCAACATCGAAACGTGGAAAACATCATGAACACGATCCATCTCAGCTGGCAACTCAAGTCTATAAGCAACAGGTCCAACCCTCTCGGTGATCTCGTACGGACCAATTTACCGTGGTCGAAGCTTCCCACACTTCCCGAAACGCACAACACCCCTCCATGGAGATAGTTTCAGGAAGACCCAATCGCCTACCTCAAACTCGAGACTGTTCCTCCTCACATCCGCATAACTCTTCTGATGATCCTGGGCGATCTTCAATCTGTCCCGGATAATCTGGACGTCCTCCATAGTGCTCTTTACCAAATCAGGGCCAAGAAGCCATCTCTCACCCACCTCACTCCAACACAACGGAGTGCGACACTGCTTCCCGTACAGGGCCTCGTACGGTGCCATCTCAATACTGGCCTGATAGCTGTTGTTGTAGGCGAACTCTACCAAATGTAGTTGCTGGTCCCAATTCCCGCGGAACTGCAACATACAAGACCGTAACATATCCTCAAGTGTCTGTATAGTCCGCTCGGACTGCCCGTCAGTCTGAGGATGAAAAGCTGTACTAAATCGCAACTTCGTGCCCAATGCTCGCTGCAACGCCTGCCAAAACTCAGAAGTAAACTGACTATCTCGGTCAGAAACAATAGACACAGGCACACCATGCAGCCGAACAATCTCGGATAAGTACAACTTGGCCAATCTGCCCACTGATATCTTTCCCGGAAGTGCAAGTGAAAGGACCCAACCCCAGTTTAGTTGTCTAAACTGGAATCAAACCCTATCGAAAACACGAACCAACAAAAATTTTCCAAAATTTGGGCAGAGTTTCGTTACTAACGTAGAATTTCCATTACCTGCACGCGGAAAATACACTTCATCCTATGCCACAAAAAGCAAACCGTGGGCACCAATCACATCCGGATTTCTCAATATATCAACAGTAAAGTAAACAATACATATAATATATACTTTACTGAAATCCGGGTAAAATCGTATAACATATTCAATAGAAACTCAGAGCGACTTCTAATACATAATCATATATGTATACCACAGTAGGTAGAATAATAAACCTACTGGATGAAACAAAGTAGCTCGAGCACTATGCCTTCGACCACGACGTGCGACACCAGAGCCTGAACTGCAAATTGGGCACGGAAACCGAAAAACCCAGGGGAAAGACAATAAACACGTTAGAGTGAGTGGACGAAAATAAATTTCTTTCACCAAATAATATATACGTATAAAATCATATGCGAGTCAAATGCATAAGTAAAGAAATGGTACACGAGGGAGACTCCAACTCCTCACGCGTCCGGGTACACGAGGGAGACTCCAACTCCTCACGCGTACAGAGCATGCAATATAAAATCGCGGAATCACTCATGGACTACCACGCGATAGCACAGTCTGAATCACGGGATCCCAGACCCACACGTGATTCCTAGCCAGAAAGGCCTCGGGTCAGGATATCTGTCCCCCACGGAGCGTACTCGGGGATCAGCCGAGAAGCCAATGTGTATCGATACCACAACATATACTGAGACTGTACTCTGTGTAAACCAAATCATAAATCCTTTCCATGCACATGCATAAAACATAATATGTACGTATGTATATATATTCGTATACGTATATTCGTATAAGCATAATCGTAAAACACATGCTCGTAAAATCATAATCAATCTGCATGCTCAAGTTCGTAAATCATTTATAAAAGACTCACAATCAATCCGTGAAAAGTAATGTCCACTCACAGACTGGAGTAACGCGTATCGCGTTAACCCGTGATCCGGCGGAAAGTCCCTCGCCAAACGAACGATCACGAACACCTGAATATTCACAAAATCCATATCTCAAAATCATATCTCGACAATACAAGACAAATCACGAGAAACCACCGTTCTCGGAAACACGTAATCCAAAGTCGACGAATCGTCGAAAATCCATATATACCACCTTAATACCTCGTTTTACGTTCGGACGCTCAACTCGAAAAACGAACCTCCCCACTGCGATCGGGGCGCGATTTCGAGTTAAATGACATGCAACTTGTCGAAAGTCCAAAAAGTCAAACTTTGACCGTTGACCGCCGTTGACCGCCGTCCACGGCGGCGCCACTGTTGACCGGAAGAATTCACGGCGGAGAAACCCCTATTCCATGCAAAACCACCCACTGAGCAACTTTGTCAACTGCACCGAAGTCCAATTCTCACTCTAACATGGTCAATTTCATGAAAAACCGAATTAACACATTAATTTCAAATCCAAAATTCTCCTTGCACACATCGAATTGAAACACGAAACTTACAGGGGAGCATCAAGGGGATGAGAGCTTCAAAGCCCACTAAGAATTGCAGCTCGAATCGGCCTCAAACATAAAACCCGAATTCACAAAGTTCCTTCCAAAGTTTGGCCGGATTTTGCTCCTCCTCCGGCAAGCCTCGCTGTGCATGGAGGCCGGGAAGTTGAAGAAGGCATCATGGCGAGTAGAAAGAGCCACGGGCCAAGCCCGGAGGTGGCCAAAATCCCGTCGCCGTCGTGGAGGCCGACGCCACCGTCGTGACTCACCCTCCCAACTCGGTCAAACCGAGTTGACCAAGTCAACTCCCATTATGGTAAGTTTGACCTGCCCAAAACAGCAGGTTACTATAAATAGCCTTTCCCAAAACGGAAACTTCATGTTTATCCATTTCGACGAACTTCAAACGCGCACAACTTCCTCATCGTAATTCCGATCCCAATAATTCTCGTGGCCACAAACTCGTCTCGACATATTCTTCAATAATCACCCGAAGTCAAACATATCGGCCAAACGGATAAAAAGTCAACTGTTCCAATCAACATATAATTAAATCAACCAAACAATCAACAATTGGCAAAATTCGCAACTTAAACTCCGTAACTCAAAATCGTGCTCCGGAAGTTCTTACGAACTCGAAATTAAATTCTGAACAACTTCTGTGAAGAAGCCGAAACCAAATTCTCTACCGGTAATTAAGTCGCGAACAAACCCGCCATTTAAATCCATTTTCGTCGAAACTTCAAATATTCGTAACTAATTCCTCGGTCGTCCAAATAATGATCCGGAACCGCCCACGAACTCGTAATCACACGTACAACGACTCTCGAGAAGAGACCCAGCTCCAATTCTCGGCCAATAATTAAGTCGTTAACAAACCCGACCATTCCAAACAACCGTCGGATATCAGTGACTACGCAGTAACTCTCGTACATAGCTGATCATACTAGTGATCCTGGTCCGGGTCGTTACAAATCCACCCCCCTTAGAAAAATTTCAACCTCGAAATTTCCAAGTCTGCTGGTTAAAAGTAGGAGCACTGCCTCTGCATACTGTTCAACTCTCCAGTGACAATGTCGACTGAACAACTCTGGTAACCGTCTCCATAATAGGAGAAAACTCCATGCTGAAATCCCTGTAACAACAAATCACAAATCTGTACTGGCTCCACACAAGCGCCAAGTGTTCCTGCATAAGGAACATATAGGGTATACAACACGAAACCAACTTGAAACACAGTTCCGCCACACGGAACACAACTCGCACAAAAGCCAATGCTATAGGCGACGCTGAACTATACGGCATAACATAATCTCGCCTATGACCACATACGGGTCAAAACATCCTGGCAAATCACACTCAATTCACACATCAATATAACTCACACACTCATATCAGCATAACTCAAACATCGAACTCGGGCAATAATCAACCCATTTCCGCTAATCTGACAGTCTGTGGTAACACACTCCACAAAATCAGAATCAAACATCAACTCAAACTCAGCCAAGCTCGCTCCAACACAATGGAGTACAACAACATACCTCAAATCAACATCAAACAACCTCAAAATCATAGTAGTCAACAAACTGGTACAGCATGCAATCTTGAACAGCTGAAACTGCTGGTCCCAAATCCTCCGGAACTGCAATACCAAGGTCCACAACATGCCCTCCAAGGTCTGAATAGTCCTCAAAGATCGCCCACCAATCTGAGGACAATAGCCAGTACTAACTTGTAATCTGATCCCCAATGCTCGCTGCAAAGCTCACCAACACTCAGTCGTAGCTGATTACCTCGATCAGCGAACTGGGACATAGGCACACCACATAAATGACCAATCTCCGTCAAACACATCTATGCCAGTCTGCCACTGAAATCTTTTCCCGAAAAGTACAAGGAACTGTACTGAGTTCGTGAAATGGTCCACAATGGTCAAACAACTGGCACCACAAACCAAAGTGCATACAAGCATACACAAACACAGCAGTAATCACCACGTCAAACAGGAAATCTCAAATGGCTGATACTTCTCGGCAAGTCTCTGTCTCCTAGCCATCGCCAGTCGACAAATGTGGCATCTGCACAAACAAGCTGCTATATTGTTCTTCATGTAGCGTCACGAGTAGTAAACTCGAAGTATCAGATACATCTCCGCATCACTAGTGCCAAACGCACGCAAAACAATGAGCTTCAACATCATTATACACGAACTCAGTCTCCATAGCGCATAACCCGGCTAACACGAAAACTCGAGCCATACTCACATGAAATACTGAAGCTCCCGATTCTCAACTGAATGCATCAGCAACAACATCCCAGACGGATGGTCAAAGTACAACCACAAGCCTTCCTCGAACAAGTTCAAAGGTGCAACCATAGTCGTTAGTCGACCCCATCCATCTACACTGTCTCGAGCCCAAATCTGGCCGAAAATACAAGTGGATGAAACTCAAATGATCAGTGTACGCCCTACACTGCGCTGCACACCGTAGCTATAGAGTCTAGAACTCTCTCTGATACTAACATAAAGACAGCTACACCCAAATCATACATAGGATACGTAGCTATACAAAGTTCCACTGCCTGGAACCATGAGCCACCGCTCTGCTACACAGCATCAAAACACAATCAAATCTAAATCTTGATGCATCGCCGTAACCCACGTACTCGTCGCGATCATCAGGTAAGGTCAAAACCGAAGCAACGGTCGACCATCCTGCAGGAGTCAGTAACTCTCCTCGCGTGCATCGAACCACTCGAACTCTACGCCTTCTCTGTCAATCCGGAAAGTAGAGTGGCAATCCAGGAAAATCCTGCACAAGCCGTCGGTATAAGTCTGCCACACCCAAGAGACTCCCGATCTCTGGTACAATAGTAGAGCAATCCCCAAATCAACACGGTTTCCATCTGGTCAGGATCCACGCCAACTCCCTCAGATAACATCACATAGCCCAACATCTTCACGCTAATCGACCAAAACTCACACTGGCTGAACTTCACAACTGCTGACCGTCTCGCGAAGTCTGTAAAACCACTAACAATCGTCTCAGGTGCTGGCCCATACTCCTGAAGTACATCAGGAAATTGCCGACGAACATGGTCGCAACTCGTCCAAAAACCGTCTGAACACCTGGTCCATCAAGTCCACACGATCTACGGAGCATTGGTCAACCAATGAAGTGACCAAGAACTCCAAATGCATACACCGAGATTCGAAAGCTAACATAGTCACATCTGACTCATCAAACCTCCACTGATGGTATCCGGATCCGAAATCGATCTACAAAAAGACTGAAGCTTTCACAAGCAGATCAAATCAATCGACGATCCGAAGCGGAGGATACTCACTCTCCTCTGAAGCGAATCAGGCTTCCGGTAGTCAATGTGCCACCTCCTCGAACCATACAAACAGTCGCACAACTGATGCAAGAGCACACCACGCAAATACGCGGGGTCGCATGAAATCTCCTGAAACCTCCTCCAGCAACTCCTGGAGTCAAAACTGTAGCTCCATCAGCTCCACTGGCTCAGAATGACAAGGTGTCAGTAAAATGAGTCCAGCATCCGGTACAAGCTCAATAGTGTAGTTGATCTCCCGAACTAGAGGAACACCTGGTAACTCCTCCAACACACACCTGGAAACTCGGAAACCACCTCAATGTCACCAATGTCAGGTACAGCAACCATAGTATCCACAACATGTGCTAAGCAAACAACATAACTCGTCTCCATCATCCGCTCGACCATCACCGCGAAACAGCATCTCAGGAAAATCTGGTCGTCGAAACACAACCTCCTTCTCGAGGTACTCAAACACAGCCAAATGCATCGTCAGTAAGTCTATACTCACAAGCACACTAAAACCACAATGTCCAGCTATAACAGATCCGCGGCTAACCCATAACCTCAAACAAGGATCTCGCAACCTCCGGATGGATACAACACTCTCCAAGACCTCGGAAGTGGAAATGCAGGTACAATCACCATGGATATCAAGCAACAGTATCCTCGGAGAAAAATCTGTCCTCAAACAAGGTAATAGCACGAACTCCAACATGCCCAACTAGTCGCCCACGTCAAATGCGACTTGCTGAATGACTCGTAAAAAGGCTGCGTTGGTCACTCCAGAAACAGCATCATGATCTCCTCGTGGACTCTGAGCTACCAAACCGCTAAAACAGCTGGTTGGGGGCGCTCCCTCGCAACGTGACCATCCTGGCCACCGAAACAGCAACTAAAAGTGCTCCTCGAACACAAATCATCGCAACACCTGCTGCGTGAAAGGATCGCCAACGATCGCCCAAACTCATGCCACAGGAGCAAGTCCGCTACTCTGCGATTTCCGCCATCGTCAAATGAATCCTCTGCCTGATCTGATGGCCCTCAACAATATCGAAAAGGTCACAGCCAGATGAAGTCACTGACCCCGAAGTGTCAGAACTCAACCTCATCAAAATCTCGACTAAGTCCACTTTCCTCAAACCATCACATCGAAAACCGCGTACATCTTTCCCTCATAATAGCCTCGCCACTGAGTGCAACACACTAAGCTCCTCACGAATAACTCAAGGCATATCAATCAGACTCTCTCTGGTACTCAGGTTCAAACTCATCTCGAACCTCGTGCACTGCTTCCTCTGAAGCCACATAACTCGTGCAAACAGTAACAAACATGTGAACAATGCATCTCTGCCTCAGGTGGGTAAACACTCCACATTCAATTGCTGGATAGCCTGATAACACCATCACCATTTACACAACACTCTGAATGTAGGCCATGGAGTCACAACCGGAACTCACACAATAACAGCCCACCAAATACAACAATCTGACTCAGGCAAACATCACTGCCACAATTCTCAGCTCTGAGGCAACATATAGACGCCCGTATACACATCCCCAGGCAAACCGTGCCACACAATTCTCTGAACCAGATTACTCATCCAAATCCGCAGTTCACTGGTAAATCGCGCTTCGATTGATCCTCAACAGGATCCACAACCGAAATGACATGGAAAGCACGTCAGGGGGCATCCTAATGAATAACATATCGTTCACAACAAGTGGAACGTAATCATGGAACTTTAAATATTTGAAAGTATACAACACCCGGAATATTGATGATTATCCGCCGGCCGGTCGGGTCACCATTTCAGCCATGCTGTACATTCTCAAATATCCTTAGTAAACACGACTACAGAAGTCTACAGAACCTATAACCAAATGCTCTGATACCAAGCTGAAAGGACCCAACCCCGGTTTAGTTGTCTATACCGGAATCAAACCCTATCGAAAACACGAACCAACAAAAATTTTCCGAAATTTGGGCAGAGTTTCGTTACTAACGTAGAATTTCCATTACCTGCACGCGGAAAATACACTTCATCCTATGCCACAAAAAGCAAACCGTGGGCACCAATCCCATCCGGATTTCTCAATATATCAACAGTAAAGTAAACAATACATATAATATATACTTTACTGAAATCCGGGTAAAATCGTATAACATATTCAATAGAAACTCAGAGCGACTTCTAATACATAATCATATATGTATACCACAGTAGGTAGAACAATAAACCTACTGGATGAAACAAAGTAGCTCGAGCACTATGCCTCCGACCACGACGTGCGACACCAGAGCCTGAACTGCAAACTGGGCACGGAAACCGAAAAACCCAGGGGAAAGACAATAAAAACGTTAGAGTGAGTGGACGAAAATAAATGTCTTTCACCAAGTAATATATACGTATAAAATCATATGCGAGTCAAATGCATAAGTAAAGAAATGGTACACGAGGGAGACTCCAACTCCTCACGCGTCCGGGTACACGAGGGAGACTCCAACTCCTCACGCGTACAGAGCATGAAAAATAAAATCGCGGAATCACTCATGGACTACCACGCGATAGCACAGTCTGAATCACGGGATCCCAGAGCCACACGTGATTCCTAGCCAGAAAGGCCTCGGGTCAGGATATCTGTCCCCCCCGGAGCGTACTCGGGGATCAGCCGAGAAGCCAATGTGTATCGATACCACAACATATACTGAGACTGTACTCTGTGTAAACAAAATCATAAATCCTTTCCATGCACATGCATAAAACATAATATGTACGTATGTATATATATTCGTATACGTATATTCGTATAAGCATAATCGTAAAACACATGCTCGTAAAATCATAATCAATCTGCATGCTCAAATTCATAAATCATTTATAAAAGACTCACAATCAATCCGTGAAAAGAAATGTCCACTCACAGACTGGAGTAACGCGTATCGCGTTAACCCGTGATCCGGCGGAAAGTCCCTCGCCAAACGAACGATCACGAACACCTGAATATTCACAAAATCCATATCTCAAAATCATATCTCGACAATACAAGACAAATCACGAGAAACCACCGTTCTCGGAAACACGTAATCCAAAGTCGACGAATCGTCGAAAATCAATATATACCACTCAATACCTCGTTTTACGTTCAGACGCTCAACTCCAAAAACGAACCTCCCAACTGCGATCGGGGCGCAATTACGAGTCAAATGACATGCAACTTGTCGAAAGTCCAAAAAGTCAAACTTTGACCGTTGACCGTCGTCCACGGCGGCGCCACTGTTGACCGGAAGAATTCACGGCGGAGAATCCCCTATTCCATGCAAAACCACCCACTGAGCAACTTTGTCAACTGCACCCAAGTCCAATTCTCACTCTAACATGGTCAATTTCATGAAAAACCGAATGAACACACAAATTTCAAATCCAAAATTCTCCTTGCACACATCGAATTGAAACACGAAACTTACAGGGGAGCATCAAGGGGATGAGAGCTTCAAAGCCCACTAAGAATTGCAGCTCGAATCGGCCTCAAACATAAAACCCGAATTCACAAAGTTCCTTCCAAAGTTTGGCCGGATTTTGCTCCTCCTCCGGCAAGCCTCGCCGTGCATGGAGGCCGGGAAGTTGAAGAAGGCATCATGGCGAGTAGAAAGAGCCACGGGCCAAGCCCGGAGGTGGCCAAAATCCCGTCGCCGCCGTGGAGGCCGACGCCACCGTCGTGACTCACCCTCCCAACTCGGTCAAACCGAGTTGACCAAGTCAACTCCCATTATGGTAAGTTTGATCTGCCCAAAACAGCAGGTTACTATAAATAGCCTTTCCCAAAACGGAAACTTCATGTTTATCCATTTCGACGAACTTCAAACGCGCACAACTTCCTCATCGTAATTCCGATCCCAATAATTCTCGTGGCCACAAACTCATCTCGACATATTCTTCAATAATCACCCGAAGTCAAACATATCGGCCAAACGGATAAAAAGTCAACTGTTCCAATCAACATATAATTAAATCAACCAAACAATCAACAATTGGCAAAATTCGCAACTTAAACTCCGTAACTCAAAATCGTGCTCCAAAAATTCCTACGAACTCGAAATTAAATTCTGAACAACTTCCGTGAAGAAGCCGAAACCAATTTCTCGACCGGTAATTAAGTTGCGAACAAACCCGCCATTTAAATCCATTTTCGTCGAAACTTCAAATATTCGTAACTAATTCCTCGGTCGTCCAAATAATGATCCGGAACTGCCCACGAACTCGTAATCACACGTACAACGACTCTCGAGAAGAGACCCAGCTCCAATTCTCGGCCAATAATTAATTCGTTAACAAACCCGACCATTCCAAACAACCGTCGGATATCAGTGACTACGCAGTAACTCACGTACATAGCTGATCATACTGGTGATTCTGGTCCGGGTCGTCACAGCAAGAAAATGAGCGGATTTCGTCAGTCGATCCTTGATAACCTAAATACCAGTGTTGCCAGCCGAAGTACGCGGCAACTGATAAACGAAATCTATGGTAATATGTTTCCACTTCCAAACCGGAATCTCCAGTGGCTGTAGCTTCCCTGCAGGTTTCTGCCTCACCGCTTTAACCTGCTGACTGATCAAACATCGGCTAACATACGCGGCAATCTCCCGCCTCATGTTGCACCACCAGTAATACGCTCGAAGTGTACGAAACATCTTCGTACCTCCGGGATGCATCGCATATGCTGAACTGTGGGCCTCATCCATAATCTCCTTCTTCAGGCCCTCATCTCTAGGCACACACAACCTGCCTCTGAACAACAACGTACCGTCGTCGCTCAATCGGAACTCTGTAAGCACACCATTCCGTATCATAGTCTTCTTGCTCAACAAGTAGGAATCTGAATCCTGAGCCTCCCGTACCTGATCAACCAATACGGGTCACACCTGAAAACTGGCCAACAAAGCTCCCTCATCATCCCACTCAAACTCGGCACCCGTAGCTCGAAGCTCGGCTAACATCGACACTCTGGCCACACACACATGAAACAAAGATGCTCCAGATTTCCGACTAAGTGCATCAGCTACAACATTGGCCTTCCCTGGATGGTATTCGAACGTGCAATCGTAGTCGTTGATCAACTCCATCCACCGGCGCTGCCTCATGTTTAGGTCTGGCTGTATCCGCAAGTAGGTAAGACTTTTGTGGTCGGTGTAGATCTTACACTGGGCTCCATACAGGTAATGTCTCCAACTCTTCAATGCTAACACAATGGCGGCTAACTCCAAATCATGCGTCGGATAGTTGACCTCATGTGGTTTCAGCTGCCTGGAACCGTAGGCCACTACTCTACCATGCTGCATCAACACACAGCCAAGCCCCAACTTCGACGCATCACTATAAACCACAAACTCACCGCTGTCGTCTGGCAATGTCAGAACCGGTGCAGTAGTCAACTTCTCCTTCAGGAGCAAATAACTCTCCTCACATGCATCGGACAACTCAAACTTGACGCCCTTCTTCGTCAACCTGGTCAATGGAGTAGGAATCCGAGAGAAATCCTGTACAAACCGCCGATAATAGCCTGCTAAACCCAAGAAACTCCGGATCTCCGGTACAGTAGTAGGTCTACTCCAGTTCAGCACGGCCTCGATCTTTTCAGGATCAACACTGACTCCCTCAGCCGATATTACGTGGCCCAGAAACTTCACACTGTCCAGCCAAAACTCGCACTTGCTGAACTTCACAAACAACTGATGGTCCTGCAAAGTCTGCAACTCGTAAGGCCCATACCGCGACTTGAAAGCTATCTTGGCCACATCCGAGTCCCGAATCCTCAACTGGTGATATCCGGATCGAAGGTCAATCTTCGAAAAGATTGATGCTCCCTTAAGCTGATCGAACAAATCATCAATCCGCGGTAATGGATACTTGTTCTTTATCGTAACCTGATTCAGCATCCGGTAGTCGATGCATAATCGCATGGATCCATCTTTCTTCCGTACAAACAAAACCAGAGCACCCCATGGTGAAACACTGGGTCGAATAAACTTCTCCAGCAACTCCTGGAGCTGAACCTGCAACTCTTTCAACTCCGCCGTTGCCATACGATACGGTGTTTGTGAAATCGGTCCTGTACCTGGTAACAGCTCAATAGTAAAATCAATCTCCCGCACAGGAGGTATGCCCGGTAACTTTGCTGGAAATACATCCGGGAACTGAGAAACAACCTCAATACTACCAAGGTCTGGCACAACTGCTATAGTGTCCACAACATGTGCTAAGTAAGCAACACAACCCTTCTTCATCAACTGATCCACCCTCATCGCGAAAATCAAACACGGTAGTGAAGTGTTCTTCTCGCCGCGAAAAAGTATCTCGGGAAAGCCTGGTTGTCGAAACGCGACCTCCTTCTTGTGACAATCAAACATGGCCCAATGCGTCTCCAAGAAGTCCATACCCAAGATCAGATCAAAATCAACGATATCAAGCAACAACAAATCTGCGGCTAACCCATGGCCTCCAATAAAAATCTCACAGTCTCTGTACACCCAGCCAATACTCACAATCTCACATGACGGATACAACACTCTCCACAACCCCGGAAGTGGAGATGCAGGTACCGTAGCTAATGATGATAATCTATATGACATGAATGAATGTGTGGCACCTGGATCTAACAATGTAAGTACTGGAATACCAAATACATGTAACGTACCGATAACGACCTCTGGTGAAGCTCTGCCCTTTCGTAGAGTCATGGCATGAACCCTCGCTTGTCCGACTGGTCGTCCACGCTGAAGCTGTCCCTGTTGTCCACCCTGGGCCGCATACTGTACTGGTCGAGCTCCCGAAGTGGCACCTCGCTCTCCTCCGGAAATCTGGGCTGCCCGATCACCGGCACCAACTAACTGAGGACATGCCTTCGCATAGTGACCCACTTGACCACAGTGATAACAGTTAAGGGTACCTCGCTGACATGAACCAAGATGATACCTATTGCACAAGTTGTACAATGGATACTCCCTCGGTACAGGAAATGTGCCACCAATACGCCGAGGATAACTGGAACCGCTGGAATCCCCACTAGCATGTGGTCGCTACGGTTGATCTCTCCTCCACCTCTGCCTCTGTCTCGATGCACTAGCTGGTGGTCGATAAGATCCACCGCCTGAGGATGAAGCCGAACCGGAAGTATCAGAACTCTGCCTCTTTGAAGGTCCCTGACTTGGTCCACCCTCCTCAAACCGTCTAGGCTTGTACCTCTGCTGCCTCTCCTTCTCAATATCCTCACCTCAGAGTGTTGCACTGACAAACTCATCAAAGTTGTTCCGAGGCATCGTAGTCAGAGTCCCCTTAATGTTCAAATTCAAACCCAACTCAAACCTGTGACACTTGGCTTCCTCAGTAGTCACCATATCACGCGCAAAACGAGATAAGCGCGTAAACCTGTCCCGGTACTCAAGCACAGACATACTGCCCTGTCTCAAGTTCGTAAACTCCTAATACTTGCACTGCTGGGTAGCCTGATTGAAGTATCTCCGCATAAACAAATCACGGAACAAAGTCCACGGAGTATCAACTGGAACTCTGTCGGTGCTAACCCACCAAAAGTATGCATCAGACTCAAGTAATCCGACTGCTGCCACTGTCATCTGCTCAGGAGTAAACCGCAGACGCTCACATACACGTTCAACCTGAACCACCCATGCCTCACATATCTCTGGATCAGCTGAACCCGAAAACACAGTCGCACCAGCAGTACAAGCTTTGACCACAGGGTCAAAACGCTATTCCAAACGCAGCACTCGCATCGGCAAGTCGTGCGTCTGGCGATCCTCATCAGGATCCGCTTCCTGATCAACACGGGGACCACGTCGAGGAGGCATCCTACTGATACAAGAAAAGCATTAGGTACAAGCAGAAATAACGTAATCATAAGACCGCAGATATTTGAGAACACACAACACCCTAAGTATTGATGAATGTCGCTGGCCAGTCGGGTCATCACTCCAGTCATGCTGTACAAACTCAAATACCCTAAGCGTCACAACTACGAGAGTCTACAGAATCTGACAACCAAATGCTCTGATACCAAGCTGAAAGGACCCAACCCCGATTTAGTTGCCTAAAACGGAATCAAACCCCTTCTGAAAACGTGAACCAACAAAAACCATTAAAATTTCAGCAGAGTAACGTTACTAACGTGGAATTGCCATTACCTGCACCCAGAAAATAACACTTCATCCTATGCCACAAAAGCCAAACCGTGGGCACCAATCCCAACTGGATTTCTCAATATCATTTCAATATCAATAAACCGAAAACAAAACTGTAATATATAATATATCCAAGAAAATCCGTATAAAACGTGTATCAGAATGTATCAGAGCGACCTATAGTAAATATATACAATATATACATCAGTAGGCGAAACAAGAAACCTACTGGAAAACACAGGTAGCTCAATTCCCTAGCCTCCCACCACGACGTGAAACACCAGAACCTGAACTGCAAACTGGGCATGGAAACCGAAAAGCCCAGGGGAAAGACATGAAAATCGTTAGAGTGAGTGGACGAAAATAAATTTCTTTCACCGAATAATATATGTTATAAAAACATATGCGAGTCATTGCATGAAAATCAAATGGTACGTGAGGAGATGCTGGCTCCGACCCACGTACAAAGCATGCATAGAAAACCCCACGGGGTCACTCATGGACACATCCGTGCTAGTACAGTCCGAATCACGGGATCCCAGACCCACACGTGATTTTAGCCAGAAAGGCCTCGGTTCTGGGGTACTGCCCCTCGCCGGTCAGGTCGGGGTACTGCCCCTCCTGGTAGGCATCCATCGGGGATTAGCCGAGATGCAAGTGTATCGATACAACAACATATACTGAGACTGTACTCTGTGTAAACCAAATCGTAAATAGGTCGATGCAAATGGATAAAGTAATATTTAAATACATATACGTAATATATAATGATTTAAGCATAATCGTATATCACATGCTCATACTAAACATAATCTCGTATGCCTGTTCATGCTCGTAAAACGTATATAATGACTCGCGATTAACAGTGAAAATAAGTTGTCCACTCACAGGTGAGCAAAACGCGCACTCGCGCTAATCTCGTGGTCCGGTAGACGATCCCTCGCTTGAAGCACGATCTCGATCCCCTGAATAATCATAAAACATATATGATCAAAATCATAGCCCACAACTCTGTAATTAACCACGGAAACCAACCGTTCCCGGAAACATATAAAACTGAATAAAACAATCGACTGAATTTCCGAAATCTCCACTCGAAACCCTCAACTGAAAATCCGATACCCAAATCAATTCGAAAACCTCAAGGCTATAATCGGGGCGCGATTATGAGAAAAATGACATTAAAATCATCGAAAACTGAAAAGTTGACTTTCTCGCCGGAGCGCCGCCGTTAACCGCCGCCATCAACGGAGAGTTTCTCCGGCGTGCAAGCTCCAGATTTCAAGATCATCACAAGCCCAACCTGTTCCTCAACTACCACAAAGCCCAATTCCAAGTAAAACCTCTCCAAAAACAGCTCGAAACATATCGGAGTTCATCTCCGGCAACCGCCACGGGTTCACCGGAAAACTCATCCTCAACCCAAATCAAACAAAGGGGAAGCATCCTTGGTGCAAGGGGAGTCGAAACCCCCACTCCCCCGCCACCGTAGCTCGCCGGAAGTCCACCCCCCGTCACCGGCGAACTCCGGCAAACCGACCCGATTCGTACCCATTCAATTCATCACCAAATCACAAAATTCCAATTACAAAACAACTCAGAAACTCAAGAGGAAGAGATTCATACCCCTCACGTGGCCGGAGGTGGCCGGAAAATCTAAGTCGGCCGGCGAAACTCAAACGGGAAAGTTTTCCTCCTCGGTCGACGGTAAGCAGTCCCAAAATGGAAAGTCAACGCCTGGTCAAACCTCAAACAGTGTTTTCGACAATTTTACGACTATTTTTCGATATTTATACTCGCGTCACGGGACGATCAACGGTTCAAAACGAATAACCAAAACGATTCGGATAAATACGAAACAAACGGATAAACTCGTCGATAAACCGAAACTTCAAATAATATTACATTCCTCGGTTATCGGAAAAATCATCCGAAACTACCCACGAGCTCGAAATCACGTGCTCAACAACTTCCGTGAAGAAACTCAATTCAAATTCTCGACCGATATTTAAGTCGCGAACTAAACCGACAAACCACTCTATTAACGATTAATCGCGATTAAGCATAATCTCGTGAATCGTACCGATTACACTACTGATTTTGATTTGGGTCGTCACACTCTTGTAGTTGTGACTCTTAGGGTATTTGAGTTTGTACAGCATGACTGGAGCGATGACCTGACTGGCCAGCGGTACTCATCAATGCTTCGGGTGTTGTGTGTTCTCAAATATCTGAGGTCTCATGATTACGTTCCTTCTGCTTGTACCTAATGCTTGTTTTGTATCAGTAGGATGCCTCCTCGGCGTGGTCCCCGTGTTGATCGGGAAGCGGATCCTGATATGGATCGCTAGACGCACGACTTGCTGATGCGAGTGTTGCGTTTGGAGGAGCGTTTTGACCCTGTGGTCAAAGTTCGTACTGCTGGTGCGACTGTCTTTTCGGGTTCAGCTGATCCAGAGATGTGTGAGGCATGGTTGGTTTAGGTTGAACGAGTTTGTGAGCGTCTGCGATTTACCCCTGAACAGATGACAGTGGCAGCAGTTGGATTACTTGACTCAGATGCATACTTCTAGTGGGTTAGCACCGATCGGGTTCCAGTTGATACTCCGTGGACTGTGTTCCGTGATTTGTTTATGCGGAGATACTTCAACTAGGCTACCCAGCAGCGGAAGTATGAGGAGTTCACGAAGTTGAGATATGGCAGTATGTCTGTACTTGAGTACCGAGACAGGTTTACCCACTTACCTCGTTTTGCGCGTGACATGGTGGCTATTGAGGAAGCCAAGTGCCGCAGATTTGAGCTGGGGTTGAACTTGAACATCAATGGGACTCTGACTATGATGCCTCGGAACAACTTTGATGAGTTTGTCAGTGCAGCACTCCAAGGGGAGGATATCGAGATGGAGAGGCAGATGAGATATCAGCCCAGACGGTTTGAGGAGGACGGACCGAGTCAGGGGCCTTCTAAGAGGCAGAGTTCTGATACTTCCGGTTCGGCTTCATCCTCGGGTAGTGGACCATATCGACCACTAGCTGGTGCACCAAGACAGAGGCAGAGATGGAGGAGAGATCGACCGCAGCGACCACAGTCTAGTTGGGGTTCAAGCGGTTCCAGTTATCCTCGGCGTACCGGGGGCTCATTTGCCGTACCGAGGGAGTACCCGTTGTGTAGTCTCTGCAGTAGGCACCATGTTGGTCCGTGTCAGCGAGGCCTGGTCACTTGCTTTCGCTGTGGCCAGGTGGGTCATTATGCGAGGGAGTGTTTCCAGCTTGATAGTGCTGGTGGACAGGCGGCTCAGAGTTCCGGAGGAGAGAGAGGTGCCACTTCAGGGGCTCAACCAGTACAGTTTACGGGCCAGGGTGGACAGCAGGGACAGCCTCAGCGTGGACGACCAGCCAGGCAGGCGAGGGTTCATGCCATGACTTTGCGAGAGGGTAGAGCTTCACCGGAGGTCGTTATCGGTACGTTACAAATCTTTGGTATTCCAGTACTTACATTGTGAGATCCAGGTGGCACACATTCATTCATGTCGTATAGACTATTGTCTTTAGCTACGGTACCTGCGTCTCCACTTCAGGGGTTGTGGAGAGTATTGTATCCGTCCGGTGAGGTTGTGAGTATTGGCTAGGTATACCGGGACTCTGAGATTTTTATTGGAGGCCATGGCTTAGCCGCAGATTTGTTATTGCTTGATATCGTCAACTTTGATTTGATCTTGGGTATGGATTTCTTGGAGACACATTGGGCCATGTTTGACTGTCACAAGAAGGAGGTTGCGTTTCGACGACCAGGCTTTTCCGAGATATTGTTTCGTGGCGAGAAGAACACTTCATTGCCATGTTTGATTTTCGCGATGAAGGCGGATCAGATGATGAAGAAGGGTTGTGTTGCTTATTTAACTCATGTGGTAGACACTATGGCGGCTGTGCCGGACCTTGGTAGTATTGAGGTTGTTTTTGAGTTTCTGGATGTGTTTCCGGAGGAGTTACCTGGCATACCTCCAGTTCGGGAGATTGATTTCACGATTGAGCTATTACCGGGTACATGACCCATTTCACAGGCACCGTATCGTATGGCGCCAGTGGTGTTGAAAGAGTTGCAGGTTCAACTTCAGGAGCTATTGGAGATGGGTTTTATTAGACCCAGTGTTTCGCCATGGGGTGCCCCGGTTTTGTTTGTCTGGAAGAATGATGGATCTATGCGGTTGTGCATCGACTACCGAAAGCTGAATCAGGTTGCAGTGAAGAACAAGTATCCGTTGCCGCAGATTGATGACTTGTTTGATCAGCTCAAGAAAGCTTCAGTCTTTTCGAAGATTGATCTCAGGTCCGGATATCACCAGTTGAGGATCCGAGAGTCTGATGTGGCCAGGCCAGCTTTTAGATCGCGGTATGGGCACTACGAGTTTTTGGTCACGCCGTTTGGGTTGACCAATGCCCCCGCAGCCTTTATGGATTTGATGAACCGGGTGTTCAGACGGTTTCTGGACAAGTTCGTGATTGTGTTCATCGATGATATTTTGATCTATTCCAGGAGTGTGGGCCATCATAAGAAGCATTTGCGAGCAGTATTGCGGACTTTGCGGGACCATCAGTTGTTTGCAAAGTTTAGCAAGTGCGAGTTTTGGCTGGACAGTGTGAAGTTTCTGGGGCACGTGATATCGGCTGAGGGAGTCAGTGTTGATCCTGACAAGATCGAGGCCATGCTGAATTGGAGTAGACCTACCACTGTTCCAGAGATCCGGAGTTTCTTGGGTTTGGCAGGCTACTACCGACAATTTGTACAAGATTTTTCTCGGATTGCTACTCCACTGACCAGACTGACGAAGAAGGGCGTCAAGTTTGAGTGGTCCGATGCATGTGAGGAGAGTTATTTACTCCTAAAGGAAAAGTTGACTACTGCACCGGTTCTGACTTTACCAGACGACAGCGGTGAGTTTGTGGTTTATAGTGATGCATCGAAGATGGGACTTGGTTGTGTACTGATGCAGCATGGCAGGGTTGTAGCCTACGGTTTCAGACAGCTGAAACCACACGAAGTCAACTATCCGACCCATGACTTGGAGTTGGCCGCTATTGTACTAGCGTTGAAGAGTTGGAGACCAGTGTAAGATCTACACCGACCACAAGAGTCTCACCTACTTGCGGACGCAACCAGACTTGAACATGAGGTAACGCCAGTGGATGGAGTTGATCAACGACTACGATTGCACTTTCGAGTACCATCCAGGGAAGGCCAATGTTGTCGCCGATGCACTCAGTCGGAAATCTGGAGCTTCGTTATTCCATATGTGTGTGGCCAGAGTGTCTATACTAGCCGAGCTTCGGGCTACGGGTGCTGAGTTCGAGTGGGATGACGAGGGAACTTTGTTGGCCAGTTTCCAAGTTCGACCTGTGTTGGTTGACCAGGTTCGGGAGGCTCAGGATTCAGATTTCTACATGTTAGGCAAAAAGACCATGATACAGAATGGTGTGCCTATAGAGTTTCGGTTGAGTGACGACGGTACGTTGCTTTTCAGAGGCAGGTTGTGCGCACCCCGAGATGAGAGTCTGAAGAAATAGATTCTGGATGAGGCCCATTGTTCGGCGTATGCGATGCATCCCGGAGGTACAAAGATGTTTCGTACACTTCGAGCGTATTACTGGTGGCGCAACATGAAGCGGGAGATTTCCGCATATGTGAGCCGATGTTTGATCTGTCAGCAGGTTAAAACGGAGAGGTAGAAACCTGCAGAAAAGTTACAGCCACTGGAGATTCTGGTTTGGAAGTGGGAGCACATTACCATGGATTTCGTTTATCAGTTGCCGCGTACTTCGGCTGGCAACAGTGGTATTTGGGTTATTGTGGATCGACTGACGAAATCTGCTCATTTTCTCACAATTCCGGGGAAGATATCAGTGAGCAGATTAGCCAAGTTGTATTTATCAGAGATTGTTCGACTGTACGGTGTGCCTGTATCTATTGTTTCTGACCAAGACAGTCAGTTTACCTCTGAGTTCTGGCAGGCATTGCAGCGAGCCTTGGGCATGAAGTTGCGTTTTAGTACAGCTTTTCATCCTCAGACTGACGGGCAGTCTGAGCGGACTATACAGACTCTTGAGGATATGTTGCGGTCTTGCGTTTTGCAGTTTCGAGGGAATTGGGACCAATAACTACATTTGATAGAGTTCACCTACAACAACAGCTATCAGGCCAGTATTGAGATGGCACCGTACGAGGCTCTGTACGGGAGGCAGTGCCGCACTCCGTTGTGTTAGAGTGAGGTGGGCGAGCGATGGCTTATTGGCCCTGATCTGGTGAAGAGCACCATGGAGGACGTCCAGATTATCCGGGACAGATTGAAGATCACCCAGGATCGCCAGAAGAGTTATGCAGACGTGAGAAGAAAGAGTCTCGAGTTTGATGTGGGCGATTGGGTCTTCCTGAAACTATCTCCGTGGAGGGGTGTTGTGTGTTTCGGGAAGTGTGACAAGCTTCGATCACGGTGCATTGGTCCGTATGAGATCACCAAGAGGATTGGAGCTGTGGCTTACAGACTTGAGTTGCCGATCGAGATGGCTCGTGTTCATGATGTTTTCCACGTTTCGATGTTGCGGATGTACATCTCAGATCCATCACATGTGTTAGCGCCACAGCAACTACCTATTCGAGAGGATTTGACATATGTGGAGGAGCCGGTACAGATTCTCGATCGTTGTGAGCTGGAGTTGAGGCACCGTGTTATACCGCTGGTGAAACTCTTGTGGCAGAATCACTTGGTTGAGGAGGCCACCTGGGAGACTGAGCAGCGTATGCGGGAGCAGTATCCTCATCTGTTCACCTGACAGGTACGTAAATTTCGAGGTCGAAATTTTTCTAAGGGGGGTAGATTTGTGACGACCCGAACCGGAATCGGTAGAGTAATCACCGTAATCCACGAGTTAGCACGTAATCATAGTTTTTCGTTAATTGTGTGGTTTACCGGTTTTGTTTGCGACTTAATTATCGGCCGAGAATTTGAGTTGAATCTCTTCTCGAAGGTTGTTGTACACGTGATTTCGAGTTCGTGTGCACTTCCGGATGATTATTTCGACAACCGAGGAATATAATATGATTATTTGAAGTTTTCGAATATCGATGAGTTTATCCGTTTGTATCGAGTTTATCCGAATCGTAATGGTTATCCGTTTTGGACCGTCGATCGTCCCGAGGCGCGAGTATAAATATCGGAAATAGTCAAAAATTGACGAAAATCACTATTCGGGGAGTTTGACCGTCGTTTGACCAAGGCCGAGGCGTTGACCCGCGTTGACCGAAGGGAGAAAACCGGCCACCGTTTGACTCACCGGCGACCTTCTTTTTCCGGCCACCTCCGGCTTGGACCTTGGTATATTTTGATTCCTCTCTTGATTTCTAGTTGATTAGAACTTGGAATTACTTGATTTGGTTGAGAATTGAGGGAGAAATGTTGATTTGAAAATTGGGGAAATTTGGCCGGAAACGGCTTCGACGGTGGGAGGAGCTCCGACGACTTTCCGAGGGGGGTTTGTGATGGAAATTGTTGGGCTTGAGGTAGGTAGGCGGTCCCTTGAGGATGAGAGGCCGTGATGGCCTCACGGTGACGGAATCGGGCGGCAGAGCATTTTCTGGCCAGTTATGGTTCCGTGGCTTTCGAGCTGTTTTCCGGTGTGTGTGGCCAGCATTAGACTTAGTCATAGAAGGGAGATGTGTTGCACTCGTCGAGATGAAGCTTCGGTGAGATTGGTCGCTGGGAAATCTCTCCGGTTGACAGCGCGCCGCCGCTGCCGGCGGCGGTCAACTGCGGAGCTCCGGCGACCCGTTGACTTTTTGGAATTTGATGATTTTAATGTCATTTTTCTCGTATTCGCGACCCGATCGTCGCCTTGAGGTTTTCGAGTTGATTTGGGTCTCGGATTTTCAGTCGAGGGTTTTGAGTGGAGATTTCGAGAATTTCGTCGATTATTTTGCACAGTATTATATGTTTCCGGGAACGGTTGGTTTCCACGGTGTGGTACAGTGTTGTGAATTGTGGTTTTGATCAGATATATTTTATGATTATTCAGGGGATCGAGATTGTACTTCAGGCGAGGGATCTTCCGCCGGACCACGTGATTAGCGTGAGCGCGCGCTCTACTCATCTGTGAGTGGACATTTTTATATTTCCACAGTTGTTGCGAGTTCGTGATTTTCCGTATTTACTTTATACGATGTTGAGTTATTTATTATTTTCGAAGGTATTATTTTATATTTTATGGTGATGGCATTACTGCATCGATGCTTCGGCTAATCACCGGTAGTCCGCCAGAGTTGAGAGATTCCTCTGGGCAGGATTGAGAGATTCCCTTGTTATGCCACCGGGGTTGAGAGATTCCCATGGCCTATCACCGTCGAGTTTGAGAGATTCGCCTGGCAACCTCTATATATGTTTTCCGAACTCGCTATACTTGTTTATTGTATATGAAACTAGTGAAAGGCATATGTTTATTTTCGTCCACTCACTCTAACGTTTTATTTGCCTTTCCCCTGGGCTTTTCGGTTTCCATGCCCAGTTTACAGTTCAGATTCTGGTGTCTCACGTCGCGGTCGGAGGCTAGTTGTTTAAGCTACCTGTGTTTTCCAGTAGGTTCCTTGTTTCGCGTACTGTTGTATATTTTGTATATATATACACTAGAGGTCGGTCTGATACATTACTTATACATGTTTTATACAAATTTTCCCGGATTTCCTATATATTACAGTTATGTTTACTGTTTGATGTTATTGATATGATATTGAGAAATTCGGATGGGATTGGTGCCCACGGTTTGGTTTTTGTGGCATAGGATGAAGTGTTATTTTCCGGGTGCAGGTAAAGGAAATTCCGCGTTAGTAGCGTTACTCTGCCGAAATTTCTATGGTTTTTGTTGGTTCGTGTTTTTAGAAGGGGTTTAATTCCTGTTTAGGAAACTAAATCGTGGTTGGGTCCTTTCATTAATGATATGAGAATATTTTAGATTGCGAGGTGGGAGTCATGACGTATGGTGCTATTTATAGTAGAGACTATGACATGGTAAGATCACAATTTCTGGAGATGGACATTATCGAGAGTAGACTCTTTCAATTCTGTGGCCTTTGAGGATATCGGTATTGTTCAAGTGATTCGTTTTGTGAAGGAATAGGACGTGGAGATGTGCATCAGACCGGATAGTAGTTTGCAGTCGACAGGGGGAGAAGGACCTTCGACCTGTCGGGAATTCCCAGAAATTAAGCTCCAAGTTTAAGAACACAAAAATCCATTCTTCATGTCTAATGCTCCCCCACCTTACATTTATTCTTCTTGCATACCAATGGTGTCCGACCATCTCGGGTTCAAGTTTAGTGATGTTAACATGGTCGGGTGATGGAAGATATGACCTCAAAACATCATGGTTAGGTCTTTAAAGTGATAGACCTCCCAACTCCATTTCGTATTTGGCTCGAAGACTTCAATTTGTGTCTCATGGAGATTGGAAGTTCTCTCATTCTTCAAATTGATAAAATAGACAACTCCTTGAGGACATAGCTCAAGCAACTTGTAATTATCACTCCTCAAGGTGACCTTGCTACCAACTACCAATGTCGGGTTCTGATGCTTGTTCGTCTTCAATTTCTTCATCTTTTTGCGGACCTTGCTCATATTCGGTGCCTTGACTTTTTTAATATTCTTGGCTTCATCATCTTTCACACTTCAATCTCATAGACTTGTAGAACTGGAATCAGTGGATCTTCATTGAATAACTTGAAATCATTTGCCTTCCGGCCTATGATTACTTATGGTCTTCCTTTAGAATTGGCTTGAAGAAAACATAAGAACTCAAGTTTACCCGGTTTCACATTAGTTTTGGCTTGGATCTTGATACCCTCATGCTTCCTCTTGGTTTTATTCTCAAATCTTGGAGGTATATTAGGCACACACAATGTGTCTTGATCATCCTCCTCATCACTTTCACAATCGCTCTACACCAAGGGGGCATCATCATAGTTAGTGAAGCACTTCCCAGGTTGCACTACCGCATTCACCACCTTAACTTGGTGCTTTTAATCCTTTTTGGCACAACACGGCAATTCATTGATTCTTCTGCCTTGTTGAACTTGATGTGTCTTTGCAAATTGACTTAGTTATTCCTCCATCTTACGAAGGACACATTGGTTCTTATTTTGGATCTCCTTATTCTTATTCATTAAGCTCTTGAAGATATCCAAGTACATCTTCTTGTCGAAAGATGCTTGTGGTTGGTAAGAGTTACCTCCCAAAACATTGGTAAATTCTCCTTCTTGTCCTTAAAAACCACCATTTGATTGTTGAAGCCTCCTTGACTAAACTCTTGACCATTTATTTGTCCCCTTTGGTTATCTTGGCTATGCTCCCCCCTTATGCAAAAATAAGATTAGTACACCAACCCGGATTACTCCTTTATGCACCCAATGACATATGCTTGCACTCCTTAATAATCTTCGGATAGTCTCCTTGATGAGGGCAACATGGAGTCTCATGCATCATACTCATATAGTTCATGCAAGTTGGTTCCGCACTAGTCTCTGCAATTTGACTTACATAACTTCCATTTTGGGTTTGCTTCAGCAAAATGTTATTTCTTGTTCATGGTCTCTTCAAGTCACATGATGTTATCCTCTTTTACATATGTGTCTCCCTTGACTACATACATACTTTCCCGGTTGGCGTGGCTTCACATCCCATAGGGCCAACTTTTCCGTATACTTCTCAACCAAATGTGCTTCCTTAGCAGTCTTGTTCATGTAGTCTCCACCACGAGCATTGTCTACCTTCTTTCTTATCTTCATGCTTATACCTTAGTAGAAAAGAGACATAAGCATGTCTCCCAAGAGTTGACTGAGTTGGGTGGGAGCTTGTTGAGCCACTTCTTGGCCTTGTCTCTAGAGCTTGAGGGGAACACCAGTAGCCTCAATTGTCCCGCATCCATGTTTCTGATATTCAATCTAGCACATGCCTCTTCAAACTCCAAAAGATATGAGTAAGGGTAGGATTTAGCATGGCCCAATAAAATGGGGAGAGCTTGGAGGAAACTCGGCTTGATCTCAAATGACTCCCCCACCAAAGGTTGTAACACAATGCACCTAGTATGTGCCACCAAAGAGGGTAAGGCACATTCCCTCAATTGTCTTCCTTCATATACTTCGTCCTCCATGACAATCTGCTCCTCTGCTATAGGCTCAACCTGTTGCTCAATTGGCAGATTCAACTCAATATGAAAGACAGGAGCTCCGATTAATGGATTCTCACATCTAGCCTCTACAACTATGTCAAACGAATTCCAAAGTTCTTCTCGGTTCTCTACCCTCAACAACGGAATCCTGCTCTCTTCTTCAATACTACTACTCGACCCTACTTTACTCGGAACCACTTTTTTGAAATCCAAATTAGATCTCCAAAAAATGGATGGCGAGCTCGAAGATGGAGTATCTATATTCGAATGATTAAAGGACATAAACCTAAAAACACACTAAGAAACCACTTGATGTTAGGCCTCTAAACCCTTAAAAGTACTCAAAGCCTTGAGGACCTTCCACAGTATTTCTTTGGCACCCCCTCAAGGAAACATCAATGATCACTCTAAGATTTCTAATGTGATTTTGGTACATGGCGTAGTGGCATTCATTGTACAGTGGACTCCGAAGTGAACCGAGGTAAAGGCATATGATAACCAATATACCAAAATCATGGAATAAGGTCCTAATGATCTAGGGTGTAGCGGGAAGTAAGATCGATAAATCTAGACTCTCTAACTATAATACTTTAAATAAAGACACTACTTTAAATATGATCTCAAGAATGTAAATAACTCAAAGTAAGTGGATAAGAGACAAGTGAAAGAACCTTCAAGCACAGCAGATTCTCGATGAGTCGAAGGTATTCCTATAATGACCCGAATCAGAATGATATGTTAATTGGCTTGATTTGCGAGATTCACGAATAATCGCAGTTTATCGTAATTAGTCGATATGGCAGATTTGTTCGTGACTAAATTATCGAGAGAGAATTTGAGATGAGTTCCTTCACGAGAGTTGTAGTGTACGTGATTTCGAGCTCGTAGGAGTTTTTGGAGGCTTATTACAGATTACGAGGAATAAGTTATGAATATTTCCGACCGTTGGATTTAGTCGTGTTTATCCGTTTTGGTTTCGATTCATTTTGGACCGTCGATCATTTTGGGACACGCGTATAAATATTAGAATAGTCGTAAAATTGTCAAAAAGTCACATTTGGGAAGTTTGACCGTCGTTGACCGCGTTGACCCACGTTGACCGAAGCTCCACCGCGACCCACGGGCTGCCGCCGTTTCCGGCCACCTCTAGCCACAATCTTGGTATGGTTAGAATCCTCTCATGATTTCCTATGGTTTTGAACTTGATTTTGTGAGAATTGATGGAGTTTTGAGGGAGAGCGAACTCAGTAAAGTTTTTGGTTTTTGCCGGATTCAGGTGGTGGTTTCCGGCATGATTTGAGGTCGTTGGGGTTGGGGTTTTTGCTCCCCTCAACCTATAGATGCTTTTGGGTGGAAGAATTTTGGAATTGGACGACGTTTGGAGCTCGCCGAAATCACGCTGAAATCCATGGAGAGCGTGAGCTGTCGAGCTCGATTTTGGCCGGTGTGTTTCGAATTGCAGGTTGGTGTAGAAGAAAAAGTTGTTGGGCTTGAGGAGTAGATATGTTCTGGAATTTTTCGCCGGAATTGGTCACTGTTGACGCCACGCCACCGCCGGCGGAGGAGCTCTGGCGAGATTGACTTTTTGGGATTTTTAGGTTGATTTGAGTATTATATTTTGGGACGAGGGTTAATTGGATATATTTTGTGAATTTTATAATTCTCGTCGATATTTCGAGTAGGGACGTCTCTCGAGAGTGCGAGGTTCTCGACGTATTAGCTCCGTATGTTGTGATTCTTTATGTATTGATCGTATCCTTGTTATTTAGGTGATCGAGATCGTGCGTTTGGCGAGGGATCTTCCGCCGGACCTCAGGGCTAGCTTTGCTCTGTGAGTGGACATTTATTTACACTGTTGTAGCGAGTTCTTGATTTCAGTATTTGTTTCCAGTACAATGTTCGGACTATTTATCGTTTGAAAAGTATTTTTTATTTTATCGGTGATGACATTTATTTATTTAGCATCGATACATTGGCTACGCGGCTGATCACCTGTAGTCCATCTATCAGGCTTGAGAGATTCGCCTAGTTTATCACCATCGGGTTTGAGAGATTCACCCGACTTATGAACTCGCATCATTTTTATGATTATATAAACAGTGAAAGGCATATGTTTATTTTCGTCCACTCACTCTAACGATTTTATTAGCCTTTCCCCTGGGTTTTTCGGTTTCTGTTGCCCAGTTTACAGTTTGGTATCCAGTGTTGCGTGTCGACTGTGGGGGCATAGAGTTTGGATCACTCTTCAGTTTCTGTAGGTTTCTTGTTTGGCCTACTCGTTGTAAATGTTGTATATAGGCGTCGCTTTGAGTACTTATACTGTGTTTCAGTTGAGTATACTCCTGGATAAATTCTGGATTTCTTGTAAACCTTTGAGTTTATTATATATATGTTGTTGAGAAATCCAGATGGGGAACGGAGCCCTACGGTTTGGCTTTTGTGGAATATTCGAAGTGTGTTTCTTTGCAGGTTCTAATAATGGTATGTCTTGTTTCAAAGCAAACTCTGGCAAAAAAAGTTTTAAGGTCTTGTTTTCGAAGGGATTTTATTTCGGTTTAGGCAACTAAATCGGAGTCAGGTCCTTTCAATTCCTCGACCCGTCGAATGCAATTCGTACAACATTTGACGGGTTGGGACTATGTCTTGACAGGTTGAATGTAAGCTCATATGTCTCCTCCACACAAATCTCAATGGGTCATAAAGAATTCTCGACGGATCAAGCAGAATGCCCTACAAAAAGGTTAGATGCATAAGTCTAGAACAAGTTCCTACCCAAAGTATCTACCAAAGCATTCAAGAGATCAAAGACAATCAAAACAAAGTCTTATATGGAAAATGGATCAAAAACTACAAAGCTAAGAAATAAGTGTCTCACAAAATGTTTGGATCTCCGCAATCAAAGGCTAACCGAGCTAAAGAATCAAATTTGAACTCAATCCCCGACAATAGAGCCAAAAACTTGTTAAATAGATAAGTATATAGGGTCAAGTAAAAGCTAAGTAAAATTTCCTTACCCATAAGTATACAGGGTCAAGTAATATAATTTATACGAAAGTCGAGTGTCGAACTCAGTAAGATTGACAACTCTAATTCCAAAGCTTGACTCAGTTATGGCCTAGACTCTCTTCATTAAGTAGCTTGTTATGGTAATGACATCAAGTTTTCCATGAAATGTGATGAATTTTCTATTTGTTGCACAATCTATCAAACAAGTAAAAACTAGTCAAATGGCCATCGAAGTATGTCATGTTCGATAGTTTGGTTTTATTCCCGTATGTCATATATCAAATTGATCACTCAACTTAACCTTCAATTATCAATTTGGTCACTTGTTCTCAAACGGACGTTAAAAAAATATTTCATTTATTTTCAGGGGTATTTTTTTTATCTCGTTATCCCTATTTTGCCAAAAAAATCTAAAAACTTCATTTAGTATTTACATCACGTAACTCTTAGATGCTACTTGATTTAACAAGTTGTAGGATCTGAGTTAGCCAGTCGCGGATGCAAAATTTAGGTACGTGCTGGAGATCAATCAGATTTTTGCCCAGTGCTTGAAGGTCCCATCAAGGGATGCTTAGTTTGCATATGAGTTAGACGGACCAAGACAGTTGCGATCCCATCGGCTCCGAGCTTAGCGACAACGACGAACCAGTCTTCGATTCCCAAAAAGTCACCGCGGCCAGCATTTTCCACTGCTCTGAGGCTGCTTTGAAGGTCTATGGAGCCGAAACCAACATCATTTTGACGTCGTTACTTCTGATCTTGTTGTGTGTTTTGTTTGACAACGGGGATTGAAAACTTGTAGAAAATAGAGATGGAAGATAATGTGGCGTTGCAGAGCAAGTCAATGTCGACGGGATCGACTTTGGGGAGGTCATAGGGGAGCGGAGGATTGTCATAGTCGCCGGAGATGTAGTTGGGGAGCTCCACGTCTGGTAATGGGGCACCGGAAGGTAGTATCTTTTGGAGTAGCTTCGCCCATCTCTTCTTATTGTTCTCTTCCTCATACATGAGAGAGAGAGAGAGACCCTCATAAAATTTGGCACATGTATGTCACATGTATATTTTTAATGTCCCAGATGACAAAGTGACAATCAATTTTGGTTAGGGAGACCCATGTTGAGTAACAATTTTTTATATATGACATAAAATAGTGACCAAATTGTCGATCTTGACATAATTTGGTGACCATTTGACCAACTTTCCCGATATGAAATGGGGACCTCCTCCTTTGTTGTGTGTTTTCTCCCTCATAAACAATATAGAATAATGTTTTAGTGGTCAGTGATATCTGAAATTAGTTGTAGTCGGTACGTTATCGTTGAATCTGCATCTAATTGTAGATGTTTAAAAATCTATTGAAATAAAATACAATTTTACATCATCTCTAAATGCATATCTAACAATAATTGTGTATAGAAATATCGATTGTATCTAGCTACGTTTCACTCCTATATTAAAAGATTACAGGCACTAATGATTATGGAAATGAACTCCAATGAAATTATGTTTAGTGATCACATGATGTATATATTAAAAAGTGTATTAGAGGTTTGAATCACTTCTTATGTTTTCCACCTTGATTAACCCATTGTTTTGTAGAAGCGCAACTTGTAACTGCACCATTATGAAAGGAAACAGCTGTAGGAAAAAATGTTGTGATGTTGAATATATAATTTGAAACAAAATTAATATATTTACAATAAAATTGTAACTAATATATATAATTCCATAATAACCTAGTACTGAATAGAATTGGAGGGTGATGGTGATGATGAAGTTGAGAAGTGTGTATCACACATGCTCCTTAAGACAATTATGCTGCCTCCACTGGTGCACAAGGTCTCCTTGGCATTTGTCTCCGAGGATATAATGACTTTGAGCTTCTTGAGTTTTGACTACACAAGAACTCCTCGACGAACTAGATAGTACCTTCCTCTATCACCGGATGAGAGAGAGGGAGAGAGAGTTGATCAAAAGAGTATGGTTTCTACATTCTAATGGGATCAATCAAATGAAATCGAAGAAGAAGATCATTTTATACAGGCTTTATTGGGGAACAAGTCACTTATTTTCGAGTTAATACCAAAACCTTTTATGGTCATTATACTCTCCATCAATTGGCAGTTACAAGGTATTTGATTTACCGTCAATAATGTTTACGATCATTTACAAACAATCCATTTAGTAGGCTTCAATTAAATATTATAATTAAGATTTATGAGCGGTTACAAAACCGTTACAAATAATTTAGTTCGTCATTCAATTGCATGCCATTAAAAAGGTTTATTAACCGTCATAAACAATTTAATTGACAAATTTAAAGAGCAAGAGCACTCGGTGAATAAAAAAACTTTAGCTGTCTTTGGCTGATAATTTCTCGTTCACCAATTTAACCATTTGAACAAGTAAATATCTTAATTTCATTGCCTCAAAATGGTTAATTAAAATAGTGTTAAAACACCTATTTTTCCAACAATTTCACATATGAATAAGATTAGCGACCAAAGATTCGATAGACTTGGAAAACTTGCATAGGATAGGTACAGGTTAACTCTTTGAACTTTTCTTTGTGAAAGCATGCTTACTTTGCTAACTAAACAGTAGACGCGATGTCTTTGAACTGTTTGCCGTTTATGTAAATGATAGCATACTTCACACAAGTATCTTCTTTATACTTTCAGTTCTCACTATTGTGTCCGTTTTGGCCCTGGACATGCACCAGGTTCTGTAAGAGCTTAACAATAATTGTGCCCTTAGCAATTCTCTGAGAAACGGCCCCACTTCTCTCTTACATAGGCTTTATCGGGGAACAAGCCACTTATTGTCGAGTTAATACCAAAACTATTTTTGGTCATTATACTCACCACCAATTGGCAATTACAAGCTATTTGATTTGTCGTCATTAATGTTTACGATCGGTTACAAACAATCCATTTAATAGGCTTCAATTGAATTTTATAAGTAAGGTTTATGAGTGGTTACAAAACCGTTACAAACCATTTAGTTCGTCATTCAATTGCATGTCATTACTAAGGTTTATTAGCCATCATAAAAAATTTAATTGGCAAATTTAAAGAGCAAGAGCACTCGGTGAATACTGGACATTGAAATGTTGGAAAACCAAGCTTAATGGAAACTCTTGTTGGAAAAATTGTGGTTTTTCACAATTTTATTAGAATAATTTAAACAAGAAAACTAAGTCAAAAAAGACTTAATATTAATAGAAGAGAAACATAGATATTTAATCTCTTACATGAATACATCAAGATGATGTATTTATTTGTTTAAATTGATTAAGAGGTGAATGAGAAATTGTCACCAAAAGTTGGCCACTTGAAACATGAAAAAAGAGTTTGTCCCACATGAAAAAATAAGGAGTGTGATGATGTAATATCAAGTTCCAAGAATTTTCTTTTTTATGATTTATTTAAAGGTTAACCAAGAAAGGTAGTTAGATTTGTCACCATCGATAAATATTAAGATATTTTTAGTTGAATTTTTATCAGATTATCAAAGTTGGTTGACTTCAGGTTGCAGTCATAGAAGTTGTCGAGACGAGTCCGTAGACTCAAAGAATGATGAAAACGGAGTTACAACAAGAAAGTTATGATCAACTTAAGTTTATCGAAAATGTAACAGTCGTAAATGGACGAGTAAAACTATGACTTTCTATTTTGGGGAATTATATTTAGGGAAGTCGAAGAGTTTATCAAGATGAGTTCGTGGCCATGTCAAGTGTTAAAATAAGAGTTACTGGGAATTATATTTACGGTCATTGAAAGTTTTATAGGATTTACGAAATCAGTTAGTCGCAACTATAAATGTCGATTTTCTATTTTTGGAAAGTCAACTTGGTCATTTTGGGGTCCGACTTTTTTTTCTCTCTCTTCTTCCCCATCTCTCTCCTCTCTACCATGGGCTAGAAATCGCTGGCGGTGGAGCTCGCCGGTCCCGCCAACAAAACCGATGAGACCAGTGTCAAAATGTTCCTCCGATCTCCCTATCCTCTTTCAACTATAGTCTTAGCCTCTAGTTTGCATCATGAAATCTTTGGTGAAGCTCGAAAGGTAGGCTGATGGCATGGAACCCTATGTTTTAGAGGCGATGGTTTTGAGCTCAAATTAATGCTTGTGACCTACTGGGTTTTGAAGATGTAATGACCCGAACTAAAATGACATGCTTAACAACTCATAATTCCTAATATCGCGTATGCGATATACTTAATGATTTATTAACAACTTTTTATCCATCACAATTTTGACTTTACTTCCTTCTCAAAAGTTCTAGAGAATTTAATTTCATGCTTGTGGGAACTTTTGGTGAATTTTTCAAATACCCGAGCTAGTTGTTACAAATTTTAGAAGTTGTTGTGTTAATTTATTCGAATTGAAATTAATTTATGGCGGTTCCATCTCAGCCGTTGGTTTTGGTTGAGATCAATTATGGACAAATGGATCAGATGAGGTGCTTGGAGTATTTATAAGGAATTTTGGGCCGACCCTTATCGGAAATTCGATCGGGTTGGAGATGTTTAGCCCAGGTGAGACCGCGACGTATGCAGCCCAACCCGTTTGCTCGACCCGTCTACATATTTGTCGGTCGACCACCAACTTTGATGCCTTAGGTATGGAATTGAAGATCTTGATCTCTATGTTGTGTTTTTAGGATTATTTTGAGTGTTGCAGGTGTAGCGATGAACGATTTATCGAGGTTTTGGCCAACTGGGTATTGTCGCCACAGTTGGCAGTCCTCCGACGAGTTTTTGAGGTTGGGGCTAAGGGCTTTTTGTAGGCCTTGTCCTCCTGAGCATTTTGGGTATAGCCTTGCGTTCCGACGAGGCTCGGTGGCAGCGATGCGACGCTAAAACCCTAAATCGGTAATTTCGGTCGCCGTGGCTTTCAGCGCTCGTGGCTGTCGGCTGCCGTCCAATTAGAGCACGTGGATAAGGGGGCTTGGTGTGATGATCAGTTTGCCGGGTCGGGCACCACCATTGGTGGCGGTCGCCGGAGGTGGTGGTTCCGGCCACAAGGCCACCTGATCTCACTCCAGCGAAGAAGGAACTACCAGAATTTCTACTATAGTCGACGACGTGAAGTCGTCGGCCTGTTAACATAAGTCGTCGGTCAAGGCATCATCGGGAATACATCGTCGGCTATACGATAGCCAATGATAGGGTAGGGTAGTCGTTGGTTATAGAATGAACTATAACCGGCAACAGATGCGTCATTGGTAATACCTTAGACTATAGCTGACTACCTTGTCGTCTGCCATTTTGTCGCCCGAGTCAAAATGTTGACCAGTTACGGTATTTTTTGGAATACTATAGCTGTCCATATATGTCAATGTCGTCAGCTATAGGTGGTGCTTTTTTTTAAAAAAAAAAAGCTGCAAATTCTTGATTGGGCCCAATTCCAGAATCTGCAATTGCAGAATACAACACATATTTTTCCAGTAATATATATATTATCTGAAAACATATGCATCCATACAAAGAAAACACAACTACACTAAGACTGATAAAAATCTATGTTGTGTAAGTAATCAGAGTGGTGACTCCCCTGATCGTGCTAATCCACTTGTGGTTGTGGCTGCGGCTTTGCAGCATCGAAAACGTTCGAAGGTAGGGGCGGGATCTAGATTCCAGTAGCCTGAAACTGTGGCATACACTGCTGCCACCATGCCGCCACAGATGCATGTTGCTCGGCTAAATTCTGCTACTCAGCAAATCTCACATTTTGTAATGAAATCGCCTGCTCCACCTCCTCTATCCGTCTCTGTTGCTCCTCCATATATCTATGTTGCTCTTCCATCTACCTCGTCTACCTCTAGAGCTGCTCATGTAGATGGGAGGTTCTGAAAGATCCAGACTGGCGGGAGAATTCAGGAGTCGTCTTCAAGACCCCTTAGCCCTTCTTACCCAAACCCCTGACGTAGTAGGTGTTCTTCCTAGGAGGTATCACAGCTACCATGATCCTTGCCGACACAGTTGAATCAGATGTATCAATCTGAGAGGCGTACTGGGTGAGCTCCTCATCTGAGGTGTTAGGATATCGCTCTCAAACTACCTGAGTTAACACCTGTGGGATCACCTCCTCCACTCTTGCCTAATTTTCAAGGAAATACGAATAACGTATTAAACATACAAAAGAATGTAGAGAAAAATATATATAATGAAGCAAATATGTGAATTAATTTATGAAAGACTTACAACATCTTCGGCGCACTGCGGATACGTGTGATGCGTAGTAAACACCAACGAAGGGACTTCTTGGTATTTGGCGGCGGCCACCTCAGCCCAACCAGAATAAGATCTAGAACCACAATGATGGTTCTTAGTGTTTTTTGCCTGATTCTAAGAGTTTGTCTCGGAGATGGTCTTGTTGGATAAACATACATTTGAAAATAATTAACTAATTTTTTTCATATAATTAATATGACACAACACAAATATGCTCAAGTTGCATACCTTGAATCACGGGTGCATGAAGTGACTTACCAGCCATCGCCACTCCTACTCCCTAAACCGAAACTTGCTAGGAGTACCATCTCGGTCGATGCTGTACTTTTCCCAGTGCTTTTTGAGCTCGGACTTCGACTCCTTATATATATATATATTAAAGGAAGACAAATGTTAGATATTGAAACTCTTGAGAACCAAAAATCTAACTCGATATATACAAAATAACCGGGAAACATCACCTACTCCCTTGCACATCATTTTCCCATGTGTGTCTGAGTATGTTTTCCATGTGAAACCACCTCCGTAATGTATATATAAATGGTAAAAATTGTATATGGAAAAATGTAACTCACCGACAGTGCATTCTGCGCTTCCAACTTCACGTAGTTCAGCACGGAATTTCAATCCGACCACAGCATTGAGAGTCTGTCCCGTATGATGCTTCTGGCCATTGAGGTGTACTTTCAAGTACCACCTCCTTCAATCGTTCTAATGACCACCGACCCGTGTCTAATCAGATCTTCAAGAAGCTTGCCGACGACGGTCCCTCTGGTCGTTTTGGCTTTGCAGTTGACGCCGGTGCCTAAAACATGGGAAAAAGATGAAAACATATGCACCCAATTTAGTTTACACATCAGCTATATAAGTTTGAAATTAAATAATCAAATGTTAATTAATATGAAAGGACCCAACCTCGATTTAGTTGCCTAAATCAGAATCGAACCCCTTCTGAAAACGTGAACCAACAAAAATCATTCAAAATTTCGGCAGAGTAACGCTACTAATGCGGAATTGCATTAACCTGCACAGAGCATGCATGGAAAATCTCACGGGGTCACTCATGGACACATCCGTGCCAGTACAGTCTGAATCACGGGATCCCAGACCCACACGTGATTCTAGCCAGAAAGGCCTCGGTTCCGGGGTACTGCCCCTTGCCGGTCAGGTCGGGGTACTGCCCCTCCTGCCGCTCCTGATAAAACTGTATTAAACAATCGACTGAATTTCCGAAATCTTCACTCGAAACCTTCAAATGAAAATCCGATACCCAAATTAATACGCAAACCTCAAGGTGATAATCAGGGCGTGATTATGAGAAAAATGACATTAAAATCATCAAAAACTGAAAAGTCAACCCTCTCGCCGGAGCGCCGCCGTTGACCGCCGGCGGGGCGCCATCAACGGAGAATTTCTCCGGTGAGGAAGCTCCAGTTTTCAAGGTCTCCTCAAGCCTAGCCACTTCCTCAACTACCACAAAGTCCAAAACTCACCGGAACCTCACCAATTTCAGCTCGGAATCCAAACGGAGTTCAACTCCGGCAACCAATTCGGGTTCACCCAAAACCTCCATTACAACTCAATTCAAGCATAGGGGAAGCATAACTGGGGCAAGGGGAGTCAAAACCCCCACCTCCCCGCCACCGTGGCTCGCCGGAAAGCCACCCCCCGTCACCGACGAATTCTGGCAAACTGACCCGGTTCAAACTCATTCAATTCCTCACCAAATCACAAAATTCCAACTACAAAACAACTCTAGAACTCAAGGGGAAGAGATTCATACCCTTCACGTGGCCGGAGGTGCCGGAAAATGCAAGTCGGCCGGCGAGAACCAAACGGGAAAGTCTCCCTCCTCGGTCAACGGTCAAACTTCCAAAAATGGAAAGTCAACGCTGGTCAACATGTCAAACAGTGTTTTCGACAATTTTACGACTATTTCCGATATTTATACTCGTTTATCGGGACGATCAACGGTTCAAAAAGGATAACTACAACAATTCGGATAAATACGAAACGAACGGATAAACTCGTCAAAAACTGAAACTTCAAATAATCATATTATATTCCTCGGTTATCGGAAAAATCATCCGGAACCACCCACGAGCTCGAAATCACGTGCTCTACAACTTCCATGAAGAAACTCAATTCAAATTCTTGGCCGATAATTAAGTTGTAAACTAAATCGGCAAACAACACATATAACGTGAAACCGCCACTATACTCTAACTCGTGAATCGTGCTGACAATACTACTGATTATGGTTCGGGTCGTCACAAATCTACCCCCCTTAAAAAATTTCGACCTCGAAATGTACGTACCTGTCATGTGAACAAATGAGGATACTGCTCCTGCGTACGCTGCTCAGTCTCCTAGGTGGCCTCTTCAACCGAATGGTTCTGCCACAAGACCTTCACTAGCGGGATCACACGGTGTCTCAGCTCCTTCTCACGACGATTGAGAATCTGTACAAGCTCCTCCACGTACGTCAAATCCACTCGGATCCGTAACTGCTGTGGGGCTAACGCATGTGAAGGATCTGAGATGTACTTCCGCAACATCGAAACGTGGAAAACATCATGAACACGAGCCATCTCAGCCGGTAACTCAAGTCTGTAAGGAACAGCTCCAACCCTCTCTGTGATCTCGTACGGACCAATGTATCGTGGTCAAAGCTTGCCACGCTTCCCAAAACGCACAACTCCCCTCCACGGAGATAGTTTCAGGAAAACCCAGTCACCTACATCAAATTCAATGCTCTTCCTCCTCACGTCCGCATAACTCTTCTGCCGATCCTGGGCAATCTTCAATCTATCCTGAATAATCTGAACGTCCTCCATGGTGCTCTTCACCAGATCAGGGCCAATAAGCCATCGCTCGCCCACCTCACTCCAACACAACGGAGTGCGACACTGCTTCCCATACAGGGCCTCGTACAGTACCATCTCAATACTGGCCTGATAGCTGTTGTTGTAGGCGAACTCTATCAAATGTAGCTGCTGGTCCCAATTCCCTGGAACTGCAACAGACAAGACCGCAACATATCCTCAAATTTCTGTATAGTCCGCTCGAACTGCCCGTCAGTCTGAGGATGAAAAGCTGTACTAAATCGCAACTTCGTGCCCAATACTCGCTGCAACGCCTGCCAAACTCAGAAGTAAACTGACTATCTCGGTCAGAAACAATAGACACAGGCACATCATGCAGCCGAACAATCTCGGATAAGTACAACTTGGCCAATTTGCCCACTGATATCTTTCCCGGAAGTGCAAGAAAATGAGCGGATTTCGTCAGTCGATCCACGATAACCCAAATACTAGTGTTGCCAGCCGAAGTACACGGCAATTGATAAACGAAATCCATGGTAATATGTTCCCACTTCCAAACCGGAATCTCCAGTGGCTGTAGCTTCCCTGCAGGTTTCTGCCTCTCCGCTTTAACCTGCTAACATATCAAACATCGGCTCACATACGCGGCAATCTCCCGCTTCATGTTGTGCCACCAGTAATACGCTTGAACTGTACGAAACATCTTCGTACCTCCGGGATGCATCGCATACGCTGAACTGTGGGCTTCATCTAGAATCTCCTTCTTCAGGCTCTCGTCTCTGGGCACACATAACCTGCCTCTGAACAACAACGTATCGTCGTCGCTCAATCGAAACTCTGTAGGCACACCATTCCGTATCATGGTCTTCTTGCCCAACAAGTAGGAATCTGAATCCTGAGCTTCTCGTACCTGATCAACCAATACGGGTCGAACCTGAAAACCGGCCAACAAAGCTCCCTCATCATCCCACTCGAACTCGGAACCCGTAGCCCGAAGCTCGGCTAACATTGATACTCTGGCCACACACACATGAAACAACGAACCTCCAGATTTCCGGCTAAGTGCATCAGCTACAACATTGGCCTTCCCTAGATGGTACTCAAAAGTGCAATCGTAGTCGTTGATCAACTCCATCCACCGGCGTTGCCTCATGTTCAAATCCGGCTGCGTCTACAAGTAAGTGAGACTTTTATGGTCGGTGTAGATCTTACACTGAGCTCCATACAGGTAATGTCTCCAACTCTTCAACGCTAACACAATAGCAGCTAACTCCAAATCATGTGTCGGATAGTTGACCTAATGTGGTTTCAGTTGCCTGGAACCATAAGCTACAACTCTACCATGCTGCATCAACACACAACCAAGCTCCAACTTCGACGCATCACTGTATACCACAAACTCACCGCTGTCGTCTGGTAATGTCAGAACCGGTGCCGTAGTCAACCTCTCCTTCAGGAGCAAATAACTCTCCTCACATGCTTCGGACCACTCAAACTTGACGCTCTTCTTCGTCAACCTGGTCTGTGGTGTAGCAATCCGAGAGAAATCCTGTACAAACCGACGGTAATAGCCTGCTAAACCCAAGAAACTCCGGATCTCCGGTACCGTGGTAGGTCTACTCCAGTTCAGCACGGCCTCGATCTTATCAGGATCAACACTGACTCCTTCCGATATCACGTTGCCCAGAAACTTCACACTGTCCAGCCAGAACTCACACTTGCTAAACTTTGCAAACAACAGATGGTCCCGCAAAGTCCGCAACACCGCTCGTAAATGCTTCTTATGCTGGCCCACACTCCTGGAATAAATCAAAATATCGTCAATGAACACAATCAGAAACTTGTCCAGAAACTGTCTGAACACCCGATTCATCAAGTCCATGAAAGCTGCGGGGGCGTTGGTCAACCCAAACGGCATAACTAAGAACTCGTAAGGCCCATACCGCGACCTGAAAGCTGTCTTGGCCACATCCGAGTCCCGAATCCTCAACTGGTGATATCCGGATCGAAGGTCAATCTTCGAAAAGACTGATGCTCCCTTAAGCTGATCGAACAAATCATCAATCCGCGGTAACGGATACTTGTTCTTTAACGTAACCTGATTCAGCTTCTGGTAGTCGACGCATAATCGCATGGATCCATCTTTCTTCCGTACAAACAAAACCGAAGCACCCCATGGTGAAACACAGGGTCAAATAAACTTCTCTAGCAACTCCTGGAGCTGAACCTGCAACTCTTTCAACTCCGCTGGCGCCATACAGTACGGTGTCTGTGAGATCGGTCTTGTACCCGGTAACAACTCAATAGTGAAATCAATCTCCTGCACAGGAGGTATACCCGGTAATTGTGCTTGAAACACGTCCGGAAACTCATAAACAACCTCAATACTACCAAGATCTGGCACAACTGCTGTAGTGTCCACAACATGGGCTAAATAAGAAACACAGCCTTTCCTCATCAACCGATCTGCCCTCATCGCGGAAATCAAACACGGTAGTGAAGTATTCATCTCGCCGCAAAACAGTATCTGGGGAAAGGCTGGTCGTCGAAACGCGACCTCCTTCTTGTGAATATCAAACATGGCCCAATGCGTCTCCAAGAAGTCCATGCCCAAGATCAGATCAAAATCAACGATATCAAGCAACAACAAATCTGTGGCTAAACCATGATCTCCAATGAAAATCTCACAGTCTCTGTATACTCAACCGATACTCACAATCTCCCCTGACAGATACAACACTCTCCACAACCCCGGAAGTGGAGATGCATGTACCGTAGCTAATAATGATAGTCTATATGACATGAATGAATGCGTGGCACCTGGATCTAAAAATGTAAGTACTGGAATACCAAATACATGCAACGTACCGATAACGACCTCCGGTGAAGCTCTGCCCTCACGTAGAGTCATCGCATGAACCCTCACCTGCCCGGCTGGTCGTCCACACTGAAGTTGTCCCTACTGTCCGCCCTGGCCCGCATACTGTATTGGTCGAGCTCCCGAAGTGGCACCTCGCTCTTCTCCAGAACTCTGGGCCGCCTGATCTCCAGCACCAATTAACTGAGGGCACGCCCTCGCATAGTGACCCACCTGGCCACAATGATAACAGTTGAGGATACCTCGCTGACATGAACCAAGATGATACCTATTGCACAAGTTACACAATGGATACTCCCTCGGTACAGGAAACGTGCCACCGGTACGCCGAGGATAACTGGAACCGCTGGAACCCCCACTAGCCTGTGGTCGCTGCGGTCGATCTCTCCTCCATCTCGATCTCTGTCTCGGTACACTAGCTGGTGGTCGATAAGATCCACCGCCCGAGGATGAAGCTGAACCGGAAGTATCAGAACTCTGCCTCTTTGAAGGCACCTGACTCGGTCCACCCTCCTCAAATCGTCTAGGCTGGTACCTCAGCTGCCTTTCCTTCTCGATGTCTTCACCTCGGAGTGCTACACTAACAAACTCATCGAAGTTGTTCCAAGGCATCGTAGTCAGAGTCCCCTTGATATTCAAGTTCAAACCCAGCTCAAATCTGTGACACTTGGCTTCCTCAGTAGCCACCATATCACGCGCAAAACGAGATAAACAGGTAAACCTATCCCGGTACTCAACCACAGACATACTGCCCTGTCTCAAGTTCGTAAACTCCTCATACTTGCGCTGCTGGGTAGCCTGATTGAAATATCTCCGCATAAACAAATCTCGAAACAAAGTCCACGAAGTATCAACTGGAACTCTGTCGGTGCTAACCCACCAAAAGTATGCATCAGACTCAAGTAATCCGAGTGCTGCTACTATCATCTGCTCAGGAGTAAATCGCAGACGCTCACATACACGTTCAACCTGAACCACCCATGCCTCACATATCTCTGGATCAGCTGAACCCGAAAACACAGTTGCACCAGCAGTACGAGCTTTGACCACAGGGTCAAAACGCTCTTCCAAACGCAGCACTCGCATCAGCAAGTCATGCGTCTGGCGATCCTCATCAGGATCCGCTTCCCGATCAACACGGGGACCACGTCGAGGAGGCATCCTACTGATACAAGACAAGCATTAGGTACAAGCAGAAAGAACGTTATCATGACACCGCAGATATTTGAGAACACACAACACCTGAAGTATTGATGAGTACCGCTGGTCAGTCGGGTCATCACTCCAGTCATGCTGTATAAACTCAAATACCCTAAACGTCACAACTACAAGAGTCTACAGAATCTGACAACCTAATGCTCTGATACCAAGCTGAAAGGTCCCAACCCCGATTTAGTTGCCTAAATCAGAATCGAACCCATTCTGAAAACGTGAACCAACAAAAACCATTCAAAATTTCGGCAGAGTAACGCTACTAACGCGGAATTGCATTAACCTGCACCCTGAAAATAACACTTCATCCTATGCCACAAAAGCCAAACCGTGGGCATGAATCCCATCTGGATTTCTCAATATCAATTCAACATCAACGAACAGTAAACAAAACTGTAATATATATAATATATCCGAGAAAATCCGTATAAAACATGTATCAGAATGTATCAGAGCGACCTCTATTGTAAATATATACAATATATACATCAGTAGGCGAAAAACCTACTGGAAAACACAGGTGGCTCAAACAACTAGCCTCCAACCACGACGTGAAATACCAGAACGTGAACTGCAAACTGGGCACGGAAACCGAAAAGCCCAGGGGAAAGACATGAAAACTATTAGAGTGAGTGGACGAACGTAGAATTACCATTACCTGCACGCGGAAAATACACTTCAACCTATGGCACAAAAAGAAAACTGTGGGCACCAATCCCATCCGGATTTCTCAATATATCAATAGTAAAGTTAAACAATAAATATAATAGTATTTACTGAAATCCGGTGTAAAATCGTACAACGTGAACAACAGATTACTCAGAGCGACCTCTAATGTATAATCACATAAATATACCACAGTAGGTAGAACAATAAACCTACTGGAAGAAATAAGGTAGCTCGAGCACTATGCCTCCGACCACGACGTGTGACACCAGAGTCTGAACTGCAAACTGGGCACGGAAATCGAAAAGCCCAGGGGAAAGACATGAAACACGTTAGAGTGAGTGGACGAAAATAAATGTCTTTCACCAGTTAATATATATGTTTAAAATAACATATGCGAGTCCAGGTAAATAAAGATAATAAAGTACACGAGGTAAAACTCATACTCCTCCAGTGTACTGAGCATGCAAGTATAAATCCCACGGGGTCACTCATGGACACCTCCGTGCTAGTACAGTCCGAATCACGGGATCCCAGACCCACACGTGATTCTAAGCCAGAAATGGCCTCGGTTCCGGGGAAACGCCCCTCACTAGTCAGGTCGGGGATACGCCCCTCCTGGCGGCCCTCCATCGGGGATCAGCCGATGAGGCAAGTGTATCGATACAACAACGTAACTGAGGCTGTACTCTGTGAAAACCAAATCATAAACAGTTCGATGCAAATGCATGAAACAGCATATAAGTGTATGTATATTCGTATACGTATCTCCGTATAAGTATAATCGTATAATCGTAAAGACACATGCTCATGTAATCCGTAATCTCAATACGCATGCTCAAGTTCGAAAATCATATAAAAGACTCGCAAGAATTCCGTGAAAAGAAATTGTCCACTCACAGACTAGCGTAATGCAATACGCGTTAACCCGTGATCCGGCGGAAGGTCCCTCACCAAATGAACGATCATGAACCCCTGAATAATCACAATAACTATTCCTCAAAATCATAATTCGACAATTCAAGACAAATCACGAGAAACCACCGTTCTCGGAAACACATAATCCGAATACGACGAATCGTCGAAAATCCGTATAACACACCTCAATACCTCGCTGTACTTTTAGACGCTCAACTCGAAAAACGAACCTCCCCACTGCGATCGGGGCACGATTTCGAGTGAAATGACATGCAAATTGTCGAAAATCCAAAAAAGTCAAAGTTGACCGCCGTTGACGGCGGCGCTGCCACCCGACCGAAAAATTTCACGGCGGAGCAACCCTCACTCCACTCAAAATCATCCACTGAGCAACTTTGTCAATTGTAGCAAAGGCCAATTCAAACTCTAACTAGCTCAATTTCGTGATAAACCGAATTGGTATCAAATTTTCCAATCCAAAATTCTCTATCCACAAATCGAATTAGAACACCATACCTATATGGTTAGAATCATGGTGAGGAGAGCTACAAAACCCAGTACATCTTGAAGTTCAATTCGGCCGAAATTGATGAACCCGAATTCACTCCATTTTCTTCAATTTCTCGCCGGAAAAAGTTCCTCCTCCGGCGTCCTCGCCGCAAACGGAGGCCGGGAAAGTGAAGAGGAGGTCGACTGAACAACTCTGATAATAAACTCCACAATAGGAGGTTGCTCCGTGCTGAAATATTTGTACCCTCAAATCTCCAATCAGAACTGGCTCCACACAATCGCCAAGTGTTCCTGCATAAGGAACAGATAGGGTACACAACACGTAATAAACCTGAAACATAGTTCCGTCACACGGAACACAACACACACCAAAGCCAACACTATAGGCGACGTCGAACTATACGGCACAACACAAACTCGCCTATGACCACATACGGATCAAAACAACATGGCAAATCATAACTCAGTCCACACACATCAACACAACTCACACACTCATATCAACACAGCTCAAACATCGAACTCGAGCAATTATCAACCCATTTCCGCTAATCTGACAGTCTGTGGTAGCACATTCCACAAAATCAGAATCAAACATCGACTCACATCGAACCTGCTCCAACACAATGGAGTACAACATCGTCCTCAAAACGACATCAAGCAACATCATATCCATAGTGATCAACAAACTGATACTGCATGCAATCTCGAACAATTGAAATTGCTGGTCCCAAGTCCTCCGGGACTGCAATATTGAGGTCCACAATATGCCCTCCAAGGTCTGAATAGCCCTCAAATATCGCTTGCCAATCTGAGGATAAGAACTGGTACTAACTTGTTGAAAGGACCCAACCCCGATTCAGTTACCTAAATCGGAATCGAACCCCTTCTGAAAATACGAACCAACAAAAATTTTTCGAAATTTCGGCAGAGTTTCGTTACTAACGTAGAATTGCATAACCTGCACCCTAAAAATAACACTTCATCCTATGCCACAAAAGCCAAACCGTGGGCACCAATCCCATCCGGATTTCTCAACATCATAATATAAACAATAAACAGTAAACATACTGTACTATATATAGTATATCCGTGAAAATCCGTATAAACATGTATCAGAATGTATCAGAGCGACCTCTAGTGTAAAATATATGCAACATATACATCAGTAGGCGAAACAAGAACCTACTGGAAAACACAGGTAGCTCAGATCACTAGCCTCCAAACCGCGACGTGAAAACCAAAACACCTAAATGTCTTTCACCAAGTAATATATATGTTATAAAAGCATATGCGAGTCGAATGAATAAATATAATAAAATACGCGAGGTAAACTCATACTCCTCCAGCGTACAGAGCATGCGAGTAAAGATCCTACGGGGCCACTCATGGACACGTCCGTGCTAGTACAGTCCGAATCACGGGATCCCAGACCCACACGTGATTCGAGCCAGAAAGGCCTCATGTCAGGGTATCTGTTTCCACCCGGAACTACATCGGCACAAGAAACAGACATCTGTACCCACCCGGAACTACATCGGCACAAGGTACAGAAACCAGTACCCACCCGGAACTACATCGGCACAAGGTACGGTACCCCTCCTGGTAAGCACCCTCGGGGATCAGCCGGGATGCGTGTGTATCGATACAACAACATGAACTACGACTGTACTCTGTGAAAACCAAATCATAAACAGTACGATGCAAATGCATGAAACAACATATAAGTGTTTGTATACTCGTATACGTATATTCGTATAAGTATAATCGTATAATCGTAAAACACATGCTCATATAATCCGAAATCTCATACGCATGCTCAAGTTCATAAAACGTATATAAAGACTCGCAAACAATCCGTGAAAAGAAATTGTCCACTCACAGATGAGCAAAACGCGCACTCGCGCTAATCTCGTGGTCCGGCGGAAGATCCCTCGCCTGAAACACGATCACGATCCCGATCTCGATCTCCTGAATATTCACAAAACATAACTGATCAATATCATAGTCCACAACCCTGTACTGAATCACGGAAACCAACCGTTCCCGGAAATATGCAATGCAGAACAAAATGAATAACGGAAATTCCGAAATCCCTACTCGAAACCTCGACTAAAAATCGGCTAACCAAATCAACCCGAAAACCTCTGGACGATAATCAGGGCGCGATTACGAGAAAAATGACATTAAAAACGTCGAAATCCAAAAAGTCAACTTTTGGCCGGCGCGCCGTCAACGGTGGAATTCCATGGCCAAAACTTCCAGAACTCAAGTTCAAACCAAGACAAACCCTTTTCTCTTGTACCTCGAAAGCCAATTCTCACCGAAACAAGGCCAAACAACCTCAAACAAATCGGAATTCAAGCTTTGCAGTGACTAAACCGATAACCCTCAAAACCTTTTCAAATCCCAAAATCAAACACATAGGGAGACTCTCCAAGGCAAGGGGAATCAAACCCCCCTAAACACCACCGTCATAGCTCACCGGAAAACGGCAAACGAACATCGACGGAAACCTTGAAACCGACCCGATTCGGGTCCAACCAAAACGTGACCAATTTCATTCAAACCAAGTACCAATCGACTTAAAATCAAGAGGGGAAGCGATTAATACCCTTTACAAGGTCGGAGGTGGCCGGAAAGTGGGTCGTCGGACAGCAAGCCAAAACGGGAAAGTTTTCCCCTCGGTCAACGGTCAAACGTGATGTTTTTGGAAAGTCAACTCTGGTCAACGCTAAATAGTGATTTTCGACAATTTTACGACTATTCTCGATATTTATACTCGAGCCTCGGGTCAATCGACGGTCCAAAATGATTATACGAAATGATTCGGAAAAGCTCGAAACAATCGGATAAACTCTTCGGAAACTGAAACTTCAAATAATCATAAAATATTCCTCGGTTATCGGAAAATTCTTCCGGAACCGCCCTCGGGCTCGAAATCACGTACTCTACAATTTCCGTGAAGACACTCAACTCAAATTCTCGACCGAAAACATAGTCGCGAATAAAGTCGACGAACCACACAATATCGTAAAACCGCGACTATGACCAAATCTCGAGAATCGTGCTGAATACGCAACTGATTCCGGTTCGGGTCGTCACACTTGTAATCTGGTCCTCAATGCTCGCTGCAAAGCTCACCAACACTTTGTTGTAGCTGATTATCTCGGTCCGCGAACTGGGACACAGGTACACCACGTAGATGGACAATCTCCATAAAACACAACTATGTCAGCCTGCCACTGAAATCATCTCCGAAAGTACAAGGAAATGTACCGAGTTCGTCAAATGATCCACAAAGGCCTAACAACTGGCATCACAAATCAAAGTGCGTACTGGCACACAAAACCACAGCGATAAACGCCACATCTAATCGGAAATCCTCAATGGCTGTAACTTCTCGGCAAGTCTCTGCCTCCTAGCCACCGCCAGTCGAAAAATGTGGCTTCTATACACACAAGTTGCTACATTGCTCTTCATGTTGCGTCACGAGTAGTAAACTCGAAGTGTCGGATACATCTCCGCACCACTAGCGCCAAATACGCGCCAAACAATGAGCTTCAACATCATCATACTCGAACTCAGCTCCCGAAGCTCGCAACTCGGCTAACACAGAAACTCGAGCTACACACACATGAAACACTGAAGCTTCCGACTTCCAACTGAATACATCAGTAACAACATCCCAAACGGATGGTCAAAGTACAATCTCTACCCTTTCCCGAACAAACTCAAAGGTGTAGCCATAGTCGTTAGTCGACCCCATCCATCTACATTGCCTCTCAAGCCCAAATCTGGCCGAAAATGCAAGTGGAGGAAACTCAAGTGATCAGTGTACGTCCTACACTGCGCTGCATGCCATAACAGTAGTGTCTCGAACTCTTCGATGCTAACATAAAGACAGCTACACCCAATACCATACACAGGATACGTAGCTACATAAAGTTTCCACTGCCTGAACCATGAGCCATCGCTCTGTAAAACCGCATCACACATAACCAAATCCAATCCTCGATGCATCGCCATAATCCGCGAACTCGTCACAATCGTCAGGTAAGGTCACAACCGAAGCAACGGTTAACCATCATTCAGGAGTAGGTAACTCTCCTCGCGTGCATCGAACCGCTCGAACTTGTCGCCTTCTTCGTCAATCCGGAAAGTAGAGTGGCAATCCAGGAAAATCCTACACAAAGCCGTCGGTAAAAGCCTGCCAAACCCAAGAGAAACTCTGGATTTCTGGTACAATGGTAGGTACACCCCAAATCGACACGACTTCTAGCTGGTCAGGATCCACGCCGACTCCCTCGGATAGCATCACAGAACCCAAAATCTTCATGCTAATCAGCCAAAACTCACACTGGCTGAACTTCACAAACAGCTAATCGTCTCGCGAAGTCCACAAAACCGCTCGCAACTTCTTCAGGTGCTGGTCCACATTCCTGGAGTACATCAGGACATTGCCATTGAACATGACCGCAACTTGTCCAGAATCGTCTGAACACCAGGTCCATCATGTCCACACGATCTACGGGGGCATTGGTAAACCAAACAGCGTGACCAAAAGCTCCTGATGTCCGCACCGAAATCCAAAAACTGTCCAAACCACATCTGGCTCATCGATCCTCGACAAATAATGTCTGGACCCGAAATCAATCTTCAAAAAGAGTGAAGCTCCCTGGAGCTGAACAAACCACTCGTCAATCCAAAGCGGAGGATACTCGCTCTCCTCTGAAGCAAATCAGGTTTCCGATAGTCCATGCACCACCTCATCGAACCATCTATCATCCGTACAAACAATGCAAGAACACACCACGCAAATACGCGGAATCGCATGAAATCTCCTGAAACCTCCTCCAGCAACTTTTGGAGTCGAAACTATAGCTCCATCAGCTCCGCTGGCTCCGAACGACAAGACGTCGGTAAAATGAGGCAAGTACCTGGTACAAACTTAATGGTGTAGTCGGTCTCCCGAAATGGAGGAACACCTGGTAACTCCTCCGAAACACACCTGGAAACTCAGGAACCACCTCAATGTCTCCAATGTCGGGCACAACAACCGAAGTATCCACAACATGAGCTAAGCAATAACACAACTCGTCTCCATCATCCGCTCGACCATCACCGCGAATTAGTATCTCAGGGAAAGTCTGGTCGTCGAAACACAACCTCCTTCTCGAGGTTCTCGAACACAGCCAAATGCATCGTCAGTAAGTCCATACTCACAATCTCACTAAAACCACGATGTCCAGCTATAACATATCCACGGCTAGCCCATAACCTGCAACAAGGATCTCGCAATCTCCGGATGGATACAACACTCTCCAAAACCTCGGAAGTGGAAATGCAGGTAAATTAGCCATGGATATCAAACAACAGTAACCTCGGAGAAAAGTATGTCCTCAAACAAGGTCATGGCACGAACTCCAACATGCCCAACTAGCCGCCCACGTCAAATGCGACATTGCTAATTAACTCATCAAAAGGCTACATTGGTCAAACTTCAGGTACAACATGAGGATCTCCTCGCGAACTCTGAGTTGTCAAACCGCTAACATAGCTGGATGAGGGCGCTCCCTCGTAACGTGACCCTCTTGGCCACCACAATAGCAACTGAGAGTGGTCCACGAACACAAATCACCGCAACACCTGCTACGTGAAAGGACCACCAACGATCGCCTAAACTCATGCCACAGGAGCAAGTCCGCTACTCTGTGATCTCCGCCATCGTCAAACGGATTCTCTGCTTGATCAGATGACCCTCAACATAACCGAAAAGACCATAGCCTGATAAAGTCACTGATTTCGAGGTGCCTGAACTCAATCTCATCAAAATCTCGACGAAGTCCACTTGCCTCAAACCATCACATCGAAAACCGCGTACGTCTTACCTTCTCGATAGCCTCGCCACTGAGTGCAACACACTAAGCTCCTCACGGATGTCTCGAGGCACAACAATCAGACTCTCTCTGATACTCAGGTTCAAACTCATCTCGAACCTCATGCACTGCTTCCTTTGAAGCCACATAACTCATGCAAACAGGGACAAACATGTAAACAACGCATCTCTTCCTCAGGTGGGTAAACACTCCACATTCGATTACTGGGTAGCCTGTTAAACCTTTACCGTATAAACAACACCCTGAATGTAGGCCATGGAGTCGCAACCGGAACTCACACAATATCAGCCCACCAAAAACAACAATTTGACTCAGGCAAACATCAACTGCCATAATTCTCAGCTCTGAGGCAACATGTAGACGCTCATACACACACAACCAGGCAAACCGTGCCACACAATTCTCTGAACTCGGAATACTCATCCAAATCCACAGTTCTCATGCAAATCGCGCGTCGATTGATCCTCAATAGGATCCACAACCGAAACGACACGGAAAGCACGTCAGGAGGCATCTTAATGAATACAATATCGTTCACAACAAGTGGAACGTAATCATGGAACTTCAAATATTTGAAAGCATACAACACCCGGAATATTGATGATTATCCGCCGGCCGGTCGGGTCACCATTCATGTCATGCTGTACATTCTCAAATATCCTTAGTAAACACGACTACAGAAGTCTACAGAACCTATAACCTAATGCTTTGATACCAAGCTGAAAGGACCCAACCCCGGTTTAGCTCCCTAAACCAGAATCAAACCCTTTCGAAAACACGAACCAACAAAAACCGTAGAAATTTTGGCAGAGTTTCGTCACTAACGTAGAATTACCATTACCTGCACGCGGAAAATACACTTCATCATATGCCACAAAAAGCAAACCGTGGGCACCAATCCCATCCGGATTTCTCAATATATCAACAATAAAGTAAAACAATAAATATAATAGTACTTTACTGAAATCCGGTGTAAAATCGTACAACGTGAACAACAAATTACTCAGAGCGACCTCTAATGTATAATCACATAAATATACCACAGTAGGTAGAAAAATAAACCTACTGGAAGAAATAAGGTAGCTCGAGCACTATGCCACTGACCACGACGTGCGACACCAGAGTCCGAACTGCAAACTGGGCACGGAAATCGAAAAGCCCAGGGGAAAGACATGAAACACGTTAGAGTGAGTGGACGAAAATAAATGTCTTTCACCAGTTAATATATATGTTTAAAATAACATATGCGAGTCCAAGTACACGAGGTAAAACTCATACTCCTCCAGTGTACTGAGCATGCAAGTATAAATCCCACAGGGTCACTCATGGACACCTTCGTGCTAGTACAGTCCGAATCACGGGATCCCAGACCCACACGTGATTCTAAGCCAGAAATGGCCTCGGTTCCGGGGAAACGCCCCTCACCGGTCAGGTCGGGGATACGCCCCTCCTGGCGGCCCTCCATCGGGGATCAGCTGATGAGGCAAGTGTATCAATACAACAACGTAACTGAGACTGTACTCTGTGAAAACCAAATCATAAACAGTTCGATTCAAATGCATGAAACAGCATATAAGTGTATGTATATTCGTATACGTATATCCGTATAAGTATAATCGTATAATCGTAAAAACACAAGCTCATGTAAACCGTAATCTCAATACGCATGCTCAAGTTTGAAAATCATATAAAAGACTCGCAAGAATTCCGTGAAAAGAAATTGTCCACTCACAGACTAGCGTAACGCGATACGCGTTAACCCGTGATCCGGCGGAAGGTCCCTCGCCAAACGAACGATCACGAACCCCTGAATAATCAGAATAACTATTCCTCAAAATCATAATTCGACAATTCAAGACAAATCACGAGAAACCACCGTTCTCGGAAACACATAATCCGAATACGACGAATCGTCGAAAATCCGTATAACACACCTCAATACCTCGCTGTACTTTCGGACGCTAAACTCGAAAAACGAACCTCCCCACTGCGATCGGGGCGCGATTTCGAGTGAAATGACATGCAACTTGTCGAAAATCCCCAAAAGTCAAAGTTGACCGCCGTTGACCACCGCCCATGGCGGCGCCGCCACCCGACCGGAAAATTTCATGGCGGAGCAACCCTCACTCCACTCAAAATCTTCCACTGAGCAACTTTGTCAACTGCCACAAAGGCCAATTCAAAATCTAACTAGCTCAATTTCGTGATAAACCGAATTGGTACCAAATTTTCCAATTCAAAATTCTCCATCCACAGATCAAATTAGAACACCATACATATATGGTTAGAATCATGGTGAGGAGAGCTACAAAACCCAGTACCTTTTGAAGTTCAATTCGGCCGAAATTGATGAACCCAAATTCACTCCATTTTCTTCAATTTCTCGCCGGAAAAACTTCCTCCTCCGGCGTCCTCGCCGCAAACGGAGGCCGGGAAAGTGAAGAGGAGGTCGAGGCGTTCCAAACTGACCCATCGCCGAGGCTCGGGGTGGCCGGACGGTGAGCCACCATGAAGCTCACCGTCGCCGTCGTGACTAGCTCCTCTACCACAGTCAAACAAAGTCAACCAGTCAACCCATTAATATTAATCTTTGACTTTCCCAAAGGGGAAACTGCTATTTATAGACTTTCTATTTTGGGAAGCTTTCAAACACCCTTTTCGGTAAACTTCGAATATCCGTAACTTTCTCGTCGTAATTCCGATTCCAATAATTCTCGCGGCAACAAACTCTACTCGACATGTTCGTCAATAATCACTCGAAGTCAAACACATCGACCAAACTAATAAAAAGTCAACTGTTCAACCCAAACACATATTTAAACCGACTAAACAATCATCAATCGGAAATATTCACAACTTAATCTTCGTAACTCAGAATAATGCTCCGGAAGTTCCCACGAGCTCGAAATTAAATGCTCAACAACTTCTGTGAAGAAGCCGAAACCAAATTCTCGTCCGATAATTTAGTCGTTAAGAGCACCACCATTTAAATTCGAACTTCAAATATTCATAATTAATTCCTCGGTCGTGCAAATAACGATCTGGAACCTCCCACGAAATCGAAATCTCGCGTACAACAACTCTCGAGAAGAGACTCTGCTCCAATTCTCGGCCAATAATTAAGTCGTTAACAAAGCTGGCAACTCAAACATCTGTCGTAAATCCGCGACTGTGCAGTAACTCCCGAATCAAGCTGATTATACTTCTGATTCTGGTCCGGGTCGTCACATCACGGGATCTCAGACCCACACGTGATTCTAGCCAGAAAGGCCTCGGTTCCGGGAAACTGTCCCTCGCCGGTCAGGTCGGGGTACTGCCCCTCCTGGTAGGCATCAATCGGGGATCAGCCGAGATGCAAGTGTATCGATACAACAACATGAACTGAGACTGTACTCTGTGTAAATCAAATCATAAATAGTTCGATGCAAATACATGAAACTATATAGATGCATATACGTAACGTATACTGGTATAAGCATAATCGTATAACACATGCTCGTATAAAACATAATCTTGTATGCATGCTCATGCTCGTAAAATGTATGTAATGACTCGCGATCAACAGTGAAAAGAAGTTGTCCACTCATAGGTGAGCGAAACGCGCACTCGCGCTAATCTCGTGGCCCGGCGGATGATCCCTCGCTGATATGACGGAAACATGCATTTAAATTAAACACATAAATCAACCATAAACAATTTAAAACCCTATAGATGTAGTATAATATAAGCAAGTAGGGATCGTTCTAACCGGGGATTGAAGGGTGCATGCAATTCTTGTGTAGTAAAAGGGGGTATAAAGAGTTGTTTTTAATTACCTAATTTATTTACTAGAAACGTCTCAAACATAGCACATAATCCTATGACTCTAAAATGCGTTGACTCAGAGACAAGCAAACACATATGAGACCCAAAAAAACACATACCACGTTTGAAACAAAAAGAAAACCTAATTAATTATATACAAGTGATCAACTTAATCCATAATCTAACTCATTTATTAACACATGCAAATATCAACACTACCGAAATCCCATAACCCTAAATTTTGATTAAACATGCATAATTCATAGATTGTGCTAGGCATCCCCTAAACACCATTGATCTAGACTAGGAATCCCCTAAATCAAAACCAAAGCATTAAGAACCAATTAACTTCATGCAAATTGAAATCTAGAATAAGGAACACATGGAAAAGTTATTGAAATTTACGTATGTAATAAAACCGAAATACAATCATCCAAAACACACAAACAAGTTTCATGAACAAAAAGAGACTACGGAGTAAAGAGGTCATTGTGACACTTTTATATCTTCGGAATCCCCTATGGATACTCAAGAGAACTAGACTTCTTTGGTGGATGACGTTCGGAATCCCCTATGCGTCGGTGGAAGAAGAGATGCGGCGGTTTGATGGCGTAGTCGGCTTCTTGAGGATGTCGGCTTAATTTGTGGGGAGGAGGAGAGTATTTGGCAGAGCATAGGCTATAGAATAAGTGATTTTTTTGCTTTGAGTCGAGCTCTTGTATTTATAGGTGAAGAATTCCAACTTTCCTCTCCAAACTAGGTTTTCCTAGTGTACTCGGGTAGAATTGCCAGCCTGTCTTGAAACGTCTTTTCCGGGAGATCTAGAGCTCAGAAAATTCCAATTCTTGTTTCATTGGAAAGCTTATTCAAAGGGCTATAAAATCCATATAATGAACGCCATATTTGGAGTTGAATTGAATTTACTACGGATTTTAGAAGTTGAGTGACCTGACTGCCCAGTTTTCTTCTTCTTCAAGGAAAAGGAAATCTTTATATCTTCAAATCTTGCATTCCTTATTCCTCAATACTTCTTGGCCGAATATACCATATTCTTGCACATATTTTGGCCTTCAAATAAGGTATTTTTCTTCATGGAATATCCTTCAAAAATTCGTCCATTATATGCTCCATATAATCCGCCATATTTGCTCTTTCCTGGGTCGCGCAGGAGAAATGTCTTCATCTTTTGTCCACCATTTTGGTATCCATTTCATTTGGCATTTGGTTTCCAATTCTTCACACCATATGGGAATGCATTTTAGTAACCATTTGAAGACCATTCCTCGGACTATTTCTTCTCCGGATTTATTGCGTTTTGCGTGCTTGTAGACTCCTTTACTCCGTCTCTTTTGGTCAACACCTGAAATTAACAAAATAAGTTAAAACTAATAAAACTAAGCAATTATCAAAGTAAAAATGTAGAGAAAACACAATAATTAATACGCCTAAAATGCGTAGATCACTCGCCCGAAACACGGTCTCGATCTCGATCCCCTGAATAATCATAAAACACATCTGATCAAAATCATAGCTCGCAACTCTGTACTTAACCACGGAAACTAACTGTTCCCGAAAACATATAAAACTGTATTAAACAATCGACTGAATTTCTGAAATCTTCACTCAAAACCTTCGACTGAAAATCCGATACCCAAATCAATACGAAAACCTCAAGGAGATAATCAAGGCGCGATTACGAGAAAAATGACATTAAAATCATCGAAAACTGAAAAGTCAACCCTCTTGCCGGAGCGCCGCCATTGACCGTTGCCGCCGCCGCCGCCGCCGCGCCGTCAACGGAGAATTTCTCTGGCGAGGAAGCTCCAGTTTTCAAGGTCTCCTCAAACCCAGCCACTTCTTCAACTACCACAAAGTCCAAAACTCACCGGAACCTCACCAGTTTCAGCTCGAAACCCAAACGAAGTTCAACTTCGGCAACCAATTCGGGTTCACCCAAAACCTCCATTACAACTCAATTCAAGCATAGGGGAAGCATCACTGGGGCAAGGGGAGTTGAAACCCCCACCTCCTCGCCACCGTGGCTCGCCGGAAAGCCACCCCCCGTCACCGACGAATTCTAGCAAACCGACCCGGTTCGAACTCATTCAATTCCTCACCAAATCACAAAATTCCAACTACAAAACAACTCTAGAACTCAAGGGGAAGAGATTCATACCCTTCACGTGGCCGGAGGTGGCCAGAAAATGCAAGTCGGCCGGCGAGAACTAAACGGGAAAGTCTCCCTCCTCGGTCAACGGTCAAACTTCCAAAAATGGAAAGTCAATGCTGGTCAACATGTCAAACAGTGTTTTCGACAATTTTACAACTATTTCCGATATTTATACTCGCGTCTCGGGATGATCAACGGTTCAAAACGGATAACTACAACAATTCGGATAAATACGAAATGAACGGATAAACTCGTCGAAAACCGAAACTTCAAATAATCATATTATATTCCTCGGTTACCAGAAAAATCATCCGGAACCGCCCATGAGCTCGAAATCACGTGCTCTACAACTTCCATGAAGAAACTCAATTCAAATTCTCGGCTGATAATTAAGTCGTAAACTAAATCGGCAAACAACACATATAACGTTAAACCGCGACTATACGCTAACTCGTGACTCGTGCCGACAATACTACTGATTCTGGTTCAGGTCGTCACATAATATTTACCCGATTCGTTCATCTACTATCCCTTAATTCGAGCACTCCAAAGAGGTGTCTCGAATGGTACATACACGTACGCTTGGTCCACCATAAGAAAATGATCCTGTCCTCCAATAGGCTTTCCCATATCGTCGAAAATAGGTATGGCTGGTATCTCGTCGGGCACGAAGATTGTGGATGGTGCACTACTACATTTTGACCCATTGCCAGCGATTTTTAAATCGCCGGCAATGTTTTTTAACATTACCGGCGATTTTTGCCGGAAAAATCGCCGGTAATGTCTTCTTTTTTTTTTAACATTACTGGCGACTTAAATGTAAGTCGCCGGCAATGTCCCGTTGATAATGCAAAAAAAAAAAAAAAACATTACCGGCGACAAAAATTTCAGTCGCCGGTAATGTTAAAAAAAAAAAAAAGACATTGCCGGCGACATAATGTATGTCGCCGGCAATGTCTTTTTTATTTTTTTGCATTACCAACGGGACATTGCCGGCGACTTACATTTAAGTCGCCGGTAATGTTAAAAAAAAAAGAAGACATTACCGGCGATTTTTCCGGCAAAAATCGTCGGTAATGTTAAAAAACATTGCCGGCGATTTAAAAATCGCCGGCAATGGGTCAAAATGTGGTAGTGGGTGGTGATAATCACACACCAGCCCTTGAACTACCTGAAGCACATGCCTGAGATGATTGGGTCGTAAAGGGAGCAGGCTTTGGCTTGGCAAAGTGTGGCATACGCATATGGATCAACTTTTCAGATATGCCACCCGTTGAGGGTCGGCTGGCAGTCTATTGCGGCGTTGCCTCCTGATAGAGCCTCCTCGCGATGGAGGGTCAGTTGGGTTCCTGCGGCGTCGCATCCTTACCAAGTAGAATACGTTGGGGAGAGGTGATAGGGCCAGAATAACTGTTACTGATCTTGGCCGAGCTGCTACTCTCATTTCCACCTCGGGATCTCGACCAGGATACTGAGGAATTTTTTTTACGAAAAAAATTCAAATTCATACCTAAAAATGTATATTAATTCACATATAATCTATAAATCCAAATATATTCAATAAATTACATACTCAATTATATATTAATGTATTCATCTCACATATTAAATAAAATAACAAATTCAATAAAAACACAAATTCATATCCACTGTACATATATTCATCGGCATATTCAACAAATTAAATTACAAAATCAAAATATCACAATTATATATACATTCAATTATTGTTACTCCTATATTTATATATATATATTCACATACTCTATATTTATATATACTCCCAATTATATTTAGATATATTCATATTTTTATATATATAGTTTATGTATAATGTCACAATTATATATACTTATATACATTCACAATTATATTTATATATGTTCACAATTATATATGTATATGCAAAAATTAAAAAAACTAATTATATAAACATAATTATATATATACGGGACGGTGGAGAGAGATATCGGAATCGGTGTCGGTGGAGGGAGGAGAGTCCACGGGGTGTCGGCGATAGGGGTGGTGGTTTTCGAACTCGATCTGGCAGTGGGGGAGAAATAGATCCGGTGGGGAGAGAGGAGGAGGAGAGAGAGAGGATTCGGTGGGGAGAGAGGAGGAAAGATAGAGTCGATTAGGCGGCGTGTGGCGGAGAAGCGAGAGACAATCGAGGCTTTTTGTTTTGTTTTTCACGTCTGCGGCGCTGCGGGTCGCGTCTGTGTTTTTATTCCAGAACTATAACCAATGACAATGATACAATGCGTTCGCTATAGAGTGAAATTTTATTGGTTCAATATTCTCATGTAGAAACATGCTTGTCAAATACCTGTTTAACTAATTGATCATTCACATAGTTAGAATCATTACTAATTAAACACGTTTCTCATAAATATACACCTTTCCCATAGAAACACTTTTTTATACTCAAATACGTACATCTCTAACTAAGGTTGATAATCAGAATCATCGCTTGAGTCTGACTCGGTTTCATAGTTAATTTCTGGTAAGATGTGATGCTCCTCGTCACCTGAGTCTTCGTCAATTTCATATGGATTAACATCAAGAAGTTGTGCTCTATGAATTCGAACCACAACACCCGATCTCACATTATTAAGGTGAATTGTATAGGACTTCGAAATGTCAATTGCGTTCGGCTCTTGGTATGCAATAACTTCTTCATCATCTATGGCATCACCAAGTGTTGCAGCACTATATAAGTTTCTAGGAACAACATGGTTAACTATTTCCACGCGCCTCTGTGCACAAGATCATCAAGATAAAACACTTGTTTTACCCTGTAGCAAAAACGAAGGGGTCATCTTCATACTAGCTTGTAGTAGTATTCACCGAAAATATATCGTACTGATTGGTCCTTATGTACTCCGGACTAGTATCAAACCATCTACACTTAAACAAGTGTACTTTCATGGCTTTCCCATAAATTAGTTCAACCACTGAATGGAGAACACCGTACTAGTCAACACCATTCTGCCCACCGTGCACCATTACCCTAGAATTTTATGTCCCCAGTTTGTCATCTCTATGTTAACATATAAATTTCATGCCATTGACCTTACACATCGGGTAAACATTTGAAGTTTCCGGTTTCATCGCCAAGAGCCTCAATACGTGTGACCATTATGGGTAACCATCATCTTGTACATGGTTCATCTGAAAAAAAAACTATTCACTTTAAATATGAACATTGATATTAATTTTTATATATATGCAAGTAAATATATATATATATATATACTTACCCATTTGCCAAAATAGTTTGCAAACGTCTTGTTGTGGTACCTAACATTACCGACAATAGAAGGGTGTTGAAGATGGATGTCTTTCCAATATTGAACTTCTAGACAGTTAATCAGTACCCACTATTGGGCAATGACCACCTCATATGGTTCTAACTTGTACGACTTTGGCAAATTTCCATATACTTCAACATCATTGGAGATGATATATAGAAAGGTTGAACTTGGGTTGATCTACCAGCATATGCTATGGATGGTCCTCCACAGCTCCTAAATACAACTAGGTGTACGTTACACACTCGTGCGCAAGATATGCTTCAGCGATACACCCTTCAGATGTAGATTTATTATTCACATATTCTTTGTAGTCTCCCAGTTGTCTATTGATCTACGCATTTTATGCTTGATTATTAATGTCTTTCTCTCTATATTTAACTTTGTTTTATGCTTAGTAAATATGTTTCTAACTTACTTTATGTTTTTAGGTAGAAATAAAGGAGGAAATAATAAAGGAGGTGTTTCGGAGCTAAAAGTTGGCTAAGGAGAAAAGTTCCTAATTCCAGAGAAGAAATGGTCAGAGAAATGGTCTTCAAAATGGTTACTAAAATGCTTTCCCACATGGTGTCAAGAATTGAAGACCAAAAGCATATCCAAAGAAGCCCAAAGAAAGAAGATGGATTAAAACGAATTATTAGAAATCAGCCTTTGTACATCAGCGCACTTCGAAAGACCACTGTGAACAGATACAGATGAATCTAGATGCGGTTAGCATATGGTTGGAAAGATCTAGAAGTCTAGTTTCCAACGTAACTAGAATCAAACGATTTGGAGTCCAAGAACGAGAGAAATTTCTGTTTTAGTGGAGAAGGGTCAGGTTACCCGGGTGGAGTAGTTAGAGTTCTAAAAGTAGTCGAACTAGGCTTTGCTTGGCCTATATAAAAGATTGCTCAACTAGGGTTTCATCATCACTCACCATATAGCCAAAGCTCTGCCCTAAAACACCTCCTCACGTCCAAAAATATCTCCAAGGAATACCAAGAAGCCGTCCACTCCAAAGCTCATCAACTACCTTCCTCCACCAAAGTATTCAAGGCAATCCTTAGTGCTTCTCTCCATCCTTTGAAGGCACGATTACATCAAATAGACTAGGGCAATCCCGACATCAAAAAGTGTAACCATGACTTCTACTCTTTACTTCTCGTGTTATTACTTGGTTTGTATGGACAAATTTGTTGAAGTATTTTTGGTTTGTAATTCTATCAAGTTCATGTGATCTCCCACTTTTTGATCTTTAGCTTTCATGTGATATTTTGTGCTTAACGCTTTGATTTATTGCAGGGCAATCCCACCTTAAATCGATGGAAGTGTTAGGGCAATCCCTACACTTTACTTTCGAGAGATATGCATGAAATTAGTAGCTAAAGACTTAGAACTAATAGGTTGCATGTAATTTGGTAGGTTCTAAAGAGTTAGGTGAAAGATGAGTCAATCCTTGTAAATATATTAGTTTAGGATGTTTTACCTTAAAATTTGTAGGAATTTAGTAACCAAAAAAACTCTCACCCCCATTTAAACCTAGCATAGTTATGCATGCACCTTCAATCCCCGGTTAAGAATGATCCCTATTTACCAATGCTACATCTACCAAAAAGGGTTTTAATTGACTTATTGTTGTTGAGTGTTAAATGTTAATTTAGTGCTTAGTAATGGTGAGTATCAACTTTGGCACCGTTGCCGGGGATTGTAAAGAATTGTGTGATTATGCTTGCACAATATGTTTATATTTTTCTGTTTTCGGAACTGTGCACTGCCCTGTTTTGTATAGATTATTTGACATAGTTACAGGTCTCATAAAAATCTGAAAATTTGCAAGATTGTTTGGTTACGTGTGTTGTTTGTGTCTGTAAAATTTTATTTCATTCGGCCGAGCCAATAATTCTGGAAAAAATTGACAAGCATCTATGCTTAAGTTTGCACGAATCTGGAATTGCATGTGTTCTTTGTAAATATGTGAAATTGTGTAAATATTAAGCATGTATATAAAACCCACGAAATTTTTGTTTATATAATAACACTTGTTCATATTGTATTTTTACAGCCATGTGTACACCTTAAAGGAAGCTTTGGGTTTACATTGAGTACATGAGCTTGGTTGATTAAGTTGCACTCATTGTGAATAGATGGCGCCTCTTTTCCTAGTTTATCTCCTAAACCCTTTGTGATGTGTGAATTTCATCACCACACACCATAACCTAAGTGAAGTTATGGACATGAGGTTGAGGGCGGAGTCTACTATGGACTTGAGGGAGTGTAAATTTTCGGAAGATTGGTTGAATGTCGGACATGGTGTCTAGAAACAGGTTATGACTGGTGACAGGTTCTGGATCTAAGAAAGACTTGCATCAATGGAGTATATACCAATGATTCGGTGAGTGGATGAATACTTATCTTTGAGTAAGATATCATTGGTGACTTGGTGTCTAAAAGGTGACGGTTTCTATGACGGGTTCTGGATTCGAGATCTCAAATCGGTCCTACCTCTCGTGGTCTCTCTTGCTAACTGGCCAAGTTCATTAAAGTTTCCTAAACAAGATAAGGACTAAATCTACTTTCCATGATCGGTAAGCCTCAGGATGCATTGTCGAAATTAGTCCTGCCTCTCGCGTTATCTCTATCCCCAACTGGCCATGTTTTTTCGATTAAACCAAGACCATTCGTTTGGAAGTTTATACTTTATCGCGCGGGTCGCACGTCCTTTGAACAACCTAAAGATCAAGCAAATGTACCCTCTTTAAATCCGAAGAGCACTCAAAATGTCCTATACTTGTGCATAAAAATGTGGAAATGTGTGTTGCACCGAAATTTTGTAATTAAACACTAATTAAAACGTTGCATTTAGTCTACATAACCTTCTAGCGGCTTTGTGATGCTCGGATTTCATCACCGGGTACCCTAACCTAAGTGAAGTTAGGGACATGAGGCCAAAAGATAGGTCACTTTGCATCATAGATTAGCACGTAACTTTTGTGTTTTCTGCAGGTTTCTAACACTTTTGTCTTATGCATTCACTCCATACTTCATCTAAGTTCTTGTTTGATATGTTAGGGTGACGATTTGATTGTATGATGCATGAATTCGTTGAAGTATTGATTGATTGCATTTGTGTGATTTATGTACATATGTGTGTTCCTTTAAACTTTACATCTTTATATACACTAACATTGTCTACTCTTGCAAGGAACCATGTAAATATGTGTTTTAACTTATTCTAGATTGTTCATATTACGTTTCATATCATCTAGGATATTTAGAGCCCTTGCATTCATGCATTTATAACTTAGAACTTTTCAATTGTCGAGAAACTCTGTTTTTTTTTTTCGACCGATCGAATTTTTTTTCATGCCTATTAATTTCGACCGGTCGATTCCCCTGTTTTAGTGTACTCGTAAATTTTTCATGTGTTTCTGTGTTTTGTGTACTTTTGTGTGATTTTCGTGTACCTTTGTTTGTGCTTTGTTTGTGTTACATTTTTGGCCTAGTATCTTGTTTTTATTGTGTATTCTTTTGGTACTAACACTTGGTCTTTGGTGGATGCTCAGATTTATGAATGATCAGACCTACTCCACGTGAAGTTCAACTTCGTACTCGCACTGTGATCATTTCTACCAACGCGGTGGAAGACCTTGACCGACCTATTGTTGAGGACGACGTTGACTCACCAAGATCATCCCAGCACCCCGAGCATTTGATAATAGAAGAAGAACAAGAACAAGAGCAAGTACCAATGGCCAACGCAAACAATGCTCAACAAACACTTCGCCAACGCACTTGTTCTACTGATTGGAGTGCCAGCCCCTCATGCATCAGATTTCCGGAACCTTAAGAGGAGAAGAAGGACATTGAGCTGAAGAGCGGATTTCTCCATCGCCTACCTATCTTTCAAGGGATGGCGCATGAAGATCCAAATATGCATTTGAGGCAATTCCAGTTTGTGTGCACAAGTATGAAGCTTGCGGATGCTGATGAAGAACTCGTGAAACTCAAGGCGTTTCCTTTCACCTTGAAAGAGAGAGCACAAACTTGGCTTATGGAGCTTCCACCGAATCATATCACCACATGGAAACAACTAGCATATGCTTTCTTAAGCAAGTACTTTCCAGCCTCAAAGATCACTGTTTTGAGGAAGAAGATCATTGGAATTGCACAGGCTGCGGATGAGTCTTTTGGCCAATACTATGACAGATTCAAGGTTCTCTGCGCCACCTGCCCATCACATGGATTCTCTTAGACCAACCTCATGAACTACTTCTATGATGATCTCAAACCAATTGATCGAGAGCTTCTTGATGCCGTTGCAAATGGAGCATTCATGGATTTCACTGAGGTACAAGCTCATGCACTATTGGAAAATCGAGCCAACAATGATGCTCAATATGGGATGGCACCACGCAAGACTGTAGCTGAAGTAAGTTCTAAGCCAGCAACGGATGACAAGTACAATCGACACAGGCACACCATGCAAGCGAACAATCTCGGATAAGTACAACTTGGCTAATCTGCCCACTGATATCTTCCCCGGAAGTGCAAGAAAGTGTGCGGATTTCGTCAATCGATCAACAATAACCCAAATGCCAGTGTTACCCGCCGAAGTACGCGGCAACTAATAGACGAAATCCATCGTAATGTGCTCCCACTTCCAAACCGGAATCTTAAGTGGCTGTAGTTTCCCTGCAGGTTTCTGCCTCTCCGCCTTCACCTGCTGACAAATCAAACATCGACTCACGTACGCGGCAATCTCCCGCTTCATGTTGCGCCACCAATAGTACGCTCGAAGTGTACGAAACATCTTCGTACTCCCGGGATGCATCGCATACGCTGAACTATGGGCCTCATTCAGAATCTCCTTCTTCAAGTCCTCGTCTTGGGGCACACATAACCTGCCCCTGAACAACAACGTACCGTGGTTGCTCAATCGGAACTCTGTAGGCACACCATTCCGTATCATGGTCTTCTTGCCCAACAGGTAAAAATCTGAATCCTGGGCCTCTCGTACCTGATCAACCAGTACGGGTCGAACCTGAAAACTGGCCAACAAAGCTCCATCATCATCATACCCAAACACAGCACCCTTAGCACGAAGCTCGGCTAACATCGATACTCTGGCCACACACATATGAAACAACGAGGCTCCAGATTTCTGACTAAGTGCATCTGCCACAACATTGGCCTTCCCCGGATGGTACTCAAACGTGCAATCGTAATCGTTGATCAACTCCATCCATCGGCGCTGTCTCATGTTCAGATCTGGCTGCGTCCGCAAGTAGGTGAGACTCTTGTGATCAGTGTAAATCTTACACTGAGCACCATAAAGGTAATGTCTCCAACTCTTCAACGCTAACACGATAGCGGCTAATTCCAAATCATGCGTCGGATAGTTGGCCTCATGCGGTTTCAGCTGCCTGGAGCCATATGCCACAACTCTACCATACTGCATCAACACACAGCCAAGCCCCAACTTTGACGCATCGCTGTACACAACAAACTCACCACTGTCGTCTGGCAACGTCAGAACCGGTGCGGTAGTCAATCTCTCCTTCAGGAGCAAGTAACTTTCCTCGCACGCATCAGACCACTCAAACTTGACGCCCTTCTTCGTCAATCTGGTCAGTGGTGTAGCAATCCGGGAGAAATCATGTACAAACCGTCGATAATAACCTGCCAACCCCAAGAAACTCCGAATCTCTGGCACGGTAGTGGGTCTACTCCAGTTCAACACGGCCTCAATCTTGTCAGGATCAACACTGACTCCCTCAGCCGAAATCACGTGGCCCAGAAACTTCACACTATCCAACCAGAACTCACACTTGCTAAACTTCGCGAACAACTGATGGTCCCGCAAAGTCCGCAACACTGCTCGCAAGTGCTTCTTGTGCTGGCTTATACTCCTGGAATAGATCAGGATATCGTCAATGAATACAATCACGAACTTGTACAGGAACCGTCGAAACACCTGATTCATCAAGTCCATGAAAGCTGCGGGGGCGTTGGTCAACCCAAACGGCATAACCAAAAACTCATAGTGCCCATACCGCGTCCGGAATGCTGTCCTGGCTACGTCAGAGTCTCGGATCCTCAACTGGTGATATCCGGATCGAAGGTCAATCTTCGAAAAGACTGCTGCTCCCTTCAGCTGATCGAACAAGTCATCAATCCGTGGCAACAGATACTTGTTCCTCACTGTAATCTGATTTAGCTTCCGGTAATCAATACACAAACGCATAGACCCATCCTTCTTCCGCACAAACAACACTGGAGCACCCCACGGAGAAACACTCGGTCGAATGAATCCCTTCTCTAACAACTCCTGGAGCTGAATCTGCAACTCCTTCAACTCCGCAGGCGCCATCCAGTACGGTGTCTGGGAAATCGGTCCAGTACCCGGCAACAACTCAATCGTAAAATCAATCTCCCGCATAGGGGGTATACCAGGTAACTCCGCTGGAAACACATCCGGAAACTCAGACACAACCTCAATACTACCAAGATCTGGCACTGCAGCTGTAGTGTCCACAACATGGGCTAAGTAAGCAACACACCCCTTTTTCATTAACCGATCCGCCCTCATCGCGGAAATCAAGCACGGTAGTGAAGTGTTCTTCTCACCACGGAACAGTATCTCGGGTAACCCTGGTCGTCGAAACGCGACCTCCTTCCTGTGGCAGTCAAACATGGCCCAGTGCGACTCCAAAAAGTCCATACCCAATATCAAATCAAAATCCACAATATCAAGCAATAACAGATCTGCAGCTAATCCATGGCCATCAATAAACACCTCGCAATCTCGGTAAACCCAACCGATGCTCACAACCTCACCTGACGGATACAACACTCTCCACAACCCCGGAAGTGGAGATGCAGGTACCGTACCCAATGATGATAGTCTAAATGATATGAATGAATGTGTGGCACCTGGATCTAACAATGCAAGTACAGGAATACCAAAGAAATGTAACGTACCAATAACGACCTCCGGTGATGCTCTGCCCTCACGTAGAGTCATTGCATGAACCCTCGCATGTCTGGCTGGTCGTCCTCGCTAGGGCTGCCCCTGCTGTCTGCCCTGACCTACAAACTGTGCTGGTCGAGCTCCCGTAGTAGCACCTCGCTCAACTACGGAACTCTGGGCCGCCTGTCCATCACCACCATACAACTGCGGGCACTCCCTTGCATAGTGACCCACCTGGCCACAACGAAAACAAGTGACAGGACCCCACTGACATGGACCCACATGATGTCGACTGCAGAGACTACACAACGGATACTCCCTCGGTACAGTAAATGTGCCTCCAATACGCCGAGGATAACTAGAACCGCTGGAACCTGCACTAGCCTGAGGCCGCTGTGGTCGATCTCTCCACCTCCTCAATCTCTGCCTCGACATACCCACTGGTGGTTGATGTAATCCACCGCTTGAGGATGAAGCTGAACCGGAAGTATCAGAACTCAGCCTCTTCGAAGGCCCCTGACTCGGTTCGCCTTCCTCAAACCGTCTCGGCCGATACCTCTGCTGTCTCTCCTGCTCAATATCCTCGCCTCGGAGTGCAGCACTAACAAACTCATCAAAGTTGTTCCGTGGCATCGTAGTCAATGTCGCCTTGATATTCAGATTCAATCCCAGCTCAAACCTACGACACTTGGCTTCCTCTGTAGCCACCATATCCCGCGTAAAACGAGACAAACGGGTAAACCGATCCCGATACTCAAGTACAGACAAACTGCCCTGCCTCAAGTTCGTAAACTCCTCGTACTTGCGCTGCTGGGTAGCCTGATTAAAATACCTCCGCATAAACAGATCACAGAACAATGTCCACGGGGTGTCAGCTGGAACTCTTTCGGTGCTAACCCACCAAAAGTATGCATCACCCTCAAGTAAACCAACTGCGGCTACTGTCATCTGCTCAGGAGTAAACTGTAAACGCTCACAAACACGCTCAATCTGAACCAACCATGCCTCGCATATCTCTGGATCAACTGAACCCGAAAACACAGTAGCACCCGCTGTGCGAGCCTTGACCACAGGGTCAAAACGCTCTTCCAAACGCAGCACTCGCATCAGCAAGTCGCGCGTTCGGCGATCCTCATCAGGATCATCATCCCGATCAACACGGGGACCACGTCGAGGAGGCATCCTACTGATACAAGACAAGCATTAGGTACAAGCAGAAAGAACGTAATCATGAAACCGCAGATATTTGAGGACACACAACACCCGATGCATTGATGAGTATCGCTGGCCAATCGGTTCATCACTCCAGTCATGCTGTATCAACTCAAATACCCTAAGCGTCACAACTACAAGAGTCTACAGAATCTGACAGTCTAATGCTCTGATACCAAGTTGAAAGGACCCAACCCCGATTCAGTTACCTAAATCGGAATCGAACCCCTTCTGAAAATACGAACCAACAAAAAATTTTCAAAATTTCGGCAGAGTTTCGTTACTAACGTAGAATTACCATAACCTGCACCCAGAAAATAACACTTCATCCTATGCCACAAAAGCCAAACCGTGGGCACCAATCCCATCCGGATTTCTCAACATCATTATAATCAATAACAGTAAACAAACTGTACTATGTATATATGTATATCCGAGAAAATCTGTATAAACAAGTATCAGGATGTATCAGAGCGACCTCTAAAGTAAAACATATACAATATACACATCAGTAGGCGATACAAGAACCTACTAGAAAGCACATGTAACTCTGATCACTAGCCTCCAGACCGCGACGTGAAAACAGCAAAACTTGAACTGCAACTGGGCACAGAAACCGAAAAGCCCAGGGGAAAGACAATAAACACGTTAGAGTGAGTGGACGAAAATAAATGTCTTTCACCAGTTGATATATATGTTAAAATAACATATGCGAGTCCAGGTAAATAAAAACATCATAGTACACGAGGTAAAACTCACACTCCTCCAGTGTACTGAGCATGCAAGTAAAAATCCCACGGGGTCACTCATGGACACCTCCGTGCTAGTACAGTCCGAATCACAGGATCCCAGACCCACACGTAACTCTAGCCAGAAAGGCCTCAGGTCAGAGATCTGCCTCCCCCCGGTAAAGACCTCGGGTCAGGAGTCGCAGCCTCCCCTGGCAATAAGCCTACCATCGGGGATCAGCCGAGAGGCAAGTGTATCGATACAACAACATAACCAAGACTGTACTCTGTGTAAACCAAATCATAAACATTTCGATGCAAATGCAATATACAGCATATAAATGCATATACGTAATATATAATGATATAAGCATAATCAGCTAACACATGCTCGTATAACTCGTAATCTCGTACGCATACTCAAGTTCGAAAATCGTATAAAAAGACTCGCAAACAATCCGTGAAAAGAAATTGTCCACTCACAGGTGAGCAAAACGCGCACTCGAGCTAATCTCGAGGACTGGCGGAAGATCCCTCGCCAGAAGCACGGTCACGATCCCGATCTCAATCTCCTGAATATTCATAAAAACATAACTAATCAAAATCATAGTTCTCAACCCTGTACTGAATCACGGAAACCAACCGTTCCCGGAAATATGCAATGCGTTACAAAATGAATAGCGGAAATTCCGAAATTCCCACACGAAACCTCGACTGAAAATCGGCTAACCAAATCAACCCGAAAACCACTGGACGATAACCAAGGCGCGATTTCGAGAAAAATGACACTAATTACATCAAAATCCAAAAAGTCAACTCCTCGCCGGAGCGCCGCCGTTGACTGCCGCCGCGCCGTCAACGGTGACATTTTTCCGGCGAGGAAGCTCCAGAATTGAAGCCCATCTCAAATCGAGTCACTTTCATAACTACAGCATACACCAATTCAAACCCAAACCTCATCAATTTCATCGAAACCCCAAATCGGAAATCACATCGGAAACCTAATCGGGTTCCTCACCAAACACCTCCTCGTCCAAAACCAGTTAACCAGGAAGCACCACCGAGGTGTGGGGAGCAAAACCCCCAACAACCCCACCGTCAAAACTCACCGGAAACATACCCTCCGTCACCGGCGAACATCGACGACTCGGCCCGACTCGAACTCACGTAATTCATAATCAATTTTCACAAAATCAAGCACTAAGCAACTCGAAATCACGAGAGGAAGCGATCCCTACCTTTCACTTGGCCGGAGGTAGCCGGAATTGGGTCATCGGACGTTGAAGTCGAAACGGGAAACTCTCCCCCCACGGGTCAACGGTCAACTTTCTAAAAATGGAAAGTCAAAGTCGGTCAACGCAAAACAGTGTTTTTCGATGATTTTACGACTATTTTCGATATTTATACTCGCACCTCGGGTCTATCGACGGTCCAAAACGAATATACAAAATGATTTGGATAAGCTCGAAACAATCGGATAAACTCGTCGGAAACTGAAACTTCGATTAATCATAAAATATTCCTCGGTTATCGGAAAAATCTTTCGGAACTGCCCACGAGCTCGAAATCACGTACTCTACAATTTCCGTGAAAACACTCAACTCAAATTCTCGACCGAAAACATAGTTGCGAATCGAATCGGCAAACCACAAATACGACAATAAACTGCGACTAAACTCAATCTCGTGAATCGTGCCGAATATGCAACTGATTCTGGTTCGGGTCGTCACACTGGCCTTTTTGTATTAAATGAAAAAACTTACATATTAATAGTGCACTACTAGAAAAAACACTTTAACTGACGAAAGTAAGCAAAATAAGCCCATGATTTTTTTTTCGTCGGCTATACTATACGTTAGCCGATGGGGAAAAATAAGTCATCCGCTTTAGTTGAAAAAAATTGTCGGCTAAAGTTTGACTTTTGCCAACGAAAATTTTGTTTATAGCCGACAAATAATATGTTTTTTAGCTGACAAAATAATAATATCATCAGCTAAAGTTCTTTATGTTTACAGATCTGGGTAGCAGCTCATTCATTCAACAAAAATAAAATGAGAGAAAAACATAAATTGCTCTCAAATCGTCGGGTGTTGTCAGAAGCTGTCCAAAATGAGTTTGTGAAGCTATATCCCTCTACATATATATTGGTACGTATATATATGTGTGTTGATTGATGATTTGGAGTTTAGTTGATTTTGAGTTGAATTATTATATATATTAATTGTTGATTTTGAGTTGATTTCGATGAAAATATAGATATATAATTATATGTGAAGTGTTGATATTATGCATATATATAGTATGTGCTAATTTGTAACTAAGTATTAGAAGAACTAACGTACATAATTTGTAGTTTAAAGATATATATAAATATAATGATGAATTTTTAATTAATGCATGTGTATATATTTATATATATATTCAGGATAGACAAGAGTTAGATTTGCCTTCCAAAATGGGATCGAAGATATGCCATTGGAATGTGAAGTTTTTTGGAATATGTGAAGGCTAATGCTAACGGGAATACAATTCATTATTGCTCATGTACGAAATATCAGTGTCGCAACAATTTATATCGTTTTCCCATCGATATAGTATGGGTGCACCTGAAGAATAACGGGTTTTGGGATAAGTATATATGTTGAATTTTTCACGGTGAAACATCATCAACGGGTTAGCATGATGATGGGAAATTTCCTGAGAGGACCAGTACATCCAATGATACAACAATGAGGTTGATGAACGATGTGTTTCCTTATGAGATCAGTGTATTTACTCAAGTACAAGATATCCCTAGAGCTCTCAAGACTACCAGTATTGACAAGTACAACAAGCCGATTGCCTTTCGACAGACCCTGTTGTACAACGGGTGTAATAAGACTGTTCTTGAAATGGTCATGGGAGTAATGAAGGTCAAAGTGGTGAACAAATTGAGTGTATAGGTTGTTGATGATTATCTGGAATTGACTGCTTCGATGTTGCCCCCCGGCCATCGTCTTCCTACAACTCATCGTAAGGTACAACATATCCTGAAAGATCTTGGCTTCACCTGCTTCAAAACCCATGCATGCAGATATGATTGCATTCTCTTTTGGGGTAAAGATCCTGAAGGGAATGATCTTGAAAACCTTGATGCCTATCCGATATGTCATACAGATAGGTATAAGTTGAATCCTACTGGGAATAAGAAAGCTGTAAAGATACTTTGGTATTTTCCGTTGAGGGATAGGCTAAAATGGTTGTACATGTCTTCACACATAGCCAAAGCTATAAGAGGGATTTTTCTGACGATGACACTCTTCTACACCCTGCTGACAAAGAGGCTTGGAAGCACGTCGCCAGGGTGTATCCTGATTTTGCACTAGAAGTTTAAAATATTTGGCTTGGGCTCTCATCTGAAGGATTCAACCCTTTTGGTAACATGGGTCTTCAATATAGTATATGGCCAGTTATTTTGGTACCGTACAACCTTCCTCCATGGATGTGCATGAAGAAGAAATACAATATACTGACTCTATTAATTCTAGGGTTGGGTTATCCAGGAAAGTGTATGGATGTGTATTCGAGAACTTTGATTGAGGAGCTTAAGTTTCTGTGGAACGTTGGTCATTCCACTTATGACAAGTATAATCACGAGATGTTCCAGATGCGTGCCATGATTTTTGGCACCATTAGTGATTTTTTTGCCCGCGAGATGTTGTCAGGCAACGTTGTTAAGGGATACAGGGGTTGTCCAGAGTGCTTGATTGATAAGTGCAGCTGATTTCATTGCAGGAAGATTGTCTAGATGCGTCACCGTTGTAACTAGGACTTGATCACCATGGCGGGAAGATGACAAGGCCTTTGATGGGACTGTAGAAAATGATGTGCAACCCAGGAGATGGACGGGGGTGAAATTTTGGAAGTGCTGAATGAATACGATTTTGGGAAGCTCACCAATAATCCTACTATAGTGGCGGCAATACCTGACAAACCCAATAGATAAAGTTTAGGACTCACAAAAACATATTCTGGGAACTCCCTTACTAGAGTAAGTTGTTCATCAGGCACTGCCTAGATTCCATGCACATTGAAAAGAATGTGTGCGAAAGTATGGTGTGCATAGTGTTGAATTAGGAGGGGAAAACTAAAGAAGACCCTAAGGCACGCATTGATCTGAAAAGAATGGGTTTACGAAAACATTTGTGGTTGAAAGAAGGGAAGAAAAAAATGCTCAAGCTCCTTACATCGTCAAGTCTGAATAGAAGAATGAAATTTTTTAGGTGGATAGGTAATGTTAGATATCCTTCAGGCTATGCAGGAAATCTAGGTCGGTGTGTTAACTTCTAGGACAATAAGATGTATGGATTAAAAAGTCATGATTGTCATATACTACTTCAATGTCTCTTCCCTATTTTCATTCGATCATATCTGCCCCGTCAGGTGGTGGAGCCGTTAGTAGAGTTGTCAACATTCTTTCAGAAGTTATGCACTAGAGAAATGAAAAAATCAGACCTGAGGGAAATGCAAGAAAAAATCATTTTTATCATGTGCAAATTTGAGAGGATATTTCCCCCAAATTTTTTTGACTTCATGCCTCACCTGATGATCCATCTTCTCGAATAATTGTTGCTTACTGGTCCAGTACACTACACTTGGATGTATCTCATGGAAATGTACGATTCAACATCCAAAGATTAATCTGTTTTTATATCAAATTATTTTTCAATAATCATAACATGCACTTTGCAACTTGATAGACAACTAGGGGACTACAAAGACTATATGGCTAATAAATCTGCACCTGAAGGATGTATAACTTAAGAATACCTTACACACGAGTGCGTAACGTACACCAAGTTGTATTTGGGAGCGTTGGAGGACCCTCCACAACATATGCCAGTAGATGAACCATAGTTCAATCTTTCTATCCTCACCTATAATGTTGAAGTTTATAGAAAGTTGTCAAACTCGTACTAGTTGGAACCATATGAGCTAGTCATTGCCCACTGGTGGGTATTGATTAACTGTCTAGAAGTTCAATATTGCAAAGACTTCCATCTTTACTATGATGAGGTTGCCGGTGATCTTAAGTACCACAATAGGCAGTTTGCAAAAATTATTCTTGTGGCTGGGTACGTCTCTATATATATTTACTACTGTATATATTTATAAATAAAAAAATATCAATGTTCATATTTAAAGTTAATGGTTGCGATTATTTTTTCAGATGAACCATATACAATTTGATGGTCACCCAAATTGGTCACACGAATTGAGGCTTTTGGCGATAAAACCGATAACATCAAGAGTTTATCCGATGTGTAAGGTCAATGGCGTGCAATTTATATGTGAACATAGAGACAGGAGACAGAGAACACAGAATTCTGGGGTAATGGTGCAAGGTGAGAAGAATGGCATTGACTATTACGGTATTCTCCATTCAGTGGTTGAACTAATTTATGGGGAAGGTATGATAGTGCACTTGTTTAAGTTTTAGATGGTTTGATACTAACTCTTGGAACACAAGGACTGATCAGTACGGAATATTTTCTGTGAATACTGCTAGAAGCTGGTATAAAGATGACCATTTTGTTTTTGCCACAAAGATAAAACAAATGTTTTATCTTGATGATCTGGTGCACAAAGACGTGTGAAAAGTAGTCAATCATGTTGTTCCTAGAAACATATACAATGTTGCTATACTTGGAGAGACCGCAAATAATGAAGAAGATACTGCATACCAAGAGCTGAACGCAATTGGTATTCCTGAATCCTCTACAATTCGCCTGAATAATATGAGACCGGGTCGTGTCGTTCGAATTCGTGACGAAGATGTAATGCTTATTAATGTTGATCCAAATGAAGACAACAAAGACTCCAATGATAAGAAGCGACACATATTACCAGAAATTAACTCGGACACCGAGGAAGACTCAAGCGATGATTCTGAATATGTGCCTTAGTTAAACAGGAATTTATGTTAAACTTGTTTTCACATGAGACGTATTTTTTAAAGTATTTTCACACTACACATGATTGTTATGATTTTAATTATGAGAGCCTTAGTTAAACAAGAATTTGTGTGAAACGTATTTTCACATGTGCCTTATTTTTTTAAAGTATCTTCATACTTTACCCGACGAAATAGACTTATGTCGTCAGCTGAAGTTACTTTAGCTGACGACTGTGACACGTGTCATTGGCCAAAGTATAGCCAACGATAGTAGATAACATTTTCGTCGACTATACTTTAGCCGACGACTTTTTTAGGTCATCGGCTAAAGTCATCGGGTTTATATCCCCGGTTCGCCCAGACTGCCGCTCCTCTCGCTTAGAAACCCTAATTTCTCTCTCTCTCTCTCTCTCTCTCTCTCTCTCTCTCTCTCCATTTGCCCCGCCGCTGGGTCTAGAACGTTGCTGGTTGTCCAACCCTCCACCGCCTCGACCAGCCCGCCTAGCCCAGACCGCCCCCTCATATCCGAAAGTTAGGCTTTCCTCTCTCTCTCCGCCACTCGCCCAGACCGCTGCTGCCCAGACAGGGTCACCCAAACCTCTTCTACTTCATTTCAGGTTTTACCTCTCTCTTTCCCTCAATATTTTAAGGCAATTTTAGGGTTTAGGATAAATTTTGCAGTACTGGATGTGGTGAATATACTAGAAATTTTGTTTATGCATTAATTTTGTGCAGCACTATGATGAAACTGTTGATTAGGGTTTAGGAATATGCATTGTTAATTATTTTTTTGCAGTACTGTGATGATTATATGACTGTGCTAATTAAGGTTTGGGTATTTTGTTTTTTTTTTTGCTACTGTGAATTACTTTAGGGTTTAGGGACTGTGAATTGGATGATGGTTGTGAGTAAGTGATGATTAATTAGGGCTCAGATGTGATTAATTAGGTTGTGATTTTTTATTTTTTTTGGGATAAACAGATTAATGTATATGTATTGGTATTGGAATGGTTTAGCTTATGTTTATGTTGAATGATATATGGTATTGGTATTGCTATGGTATTGCAGATTGAATATGTATTGTGTACGGTTGGTTATGGTATTAGTATTGGTATTGCAGATTATATGTGTTGTAGATTGGTATTGGTATTGCATATTGGATAAACATATTGGTATTGGTAATTCCAAATTACATTACAAGAAAATAATGTTTTAGTGACAAAACAATAAGTGACGAACATGATTTTGTCACTTATAAGTGCTTTAGGTAAGAAATTTTTCTTTTTTGTCACCCAAAAATTTTCATTACAATAGTTAAATTTAGAATATGTTTTCGTGACAAAACTCTGATAATAGGTGACAAATATTTTTGTCACCTATGTCCAGGAAAAATTGAATTTCCGTAAATGGCTTTCATTGTATCTAGTATACCTTGGAGTAGGGGTCGGCAAAAAGCCCGGTGTGACGACCCGAACTAGAATCAGTAGAATAATCAGCGTAATCCACGAGTTAGTGCGTAATCGCGGTTTATCGATAATTGTGTGGTTTGCCGGTTTTGTTTACGACTTGATTATCGGCCGAGAATTTGAGTTGAGTCTCTTCTTGAGAGTTGTAGAACACGTGATTTCGAGCTCGTGGGCGGTTCCAGATGATTTTTCCAATGACCGAGGAATATAATATGATTATTTGAAATTTTGGATTATCGACGAGTTTATCCGTTCATATCGTATTTATCCGAATCGTAATGGTTATCCGTTTTGGACCGTCGATCATCCCGAGGCGCGAGTATAAATATCAGAAATAGTCAAAAATTGTCGAAAAACACTTTTTGGGAAGTTTGACCGGCGTTGACTGAGTTTGGAGGCGTTGACCGAGTTGACCCGTGGAGGAAAACGGACCGTTTGAATTTCTCCGGCGGACCTGCCGATTCCGGCCGTTTCAGGCCATGACCCTTGAAGGTAAAATGTTCTCCTCGTGATTCTAAACAGTTTAGAACTTGGAATTTTAGAATTTGAGTTGAAATTGAGGGAGAACGATCGAGTTGAAATTTTGGGGAAAACTTGCCAAAATCGGCTTTGACGGTGGAGGGTGTTCCGGCGACTTTCCGAGGAGGAATTGTGTTGGAAATTTTTGGGCTTGAGGTAGGTAGGTGGACCTTTGAGGTTGGGTGGCCGAGATGACCTCACGGCGACGGATTTCGGCGGAGGAGCTTTTTCCGGCCGGTTAGGGATTTTGGACTTTCGAGCTGTTTTCCGGCTTGTGTGGCCGGAATTGATCTTAGCCATAGAAGAGAGATGTCTTGGGCTCGTTGAGATGAAGCTTCGGTGAGCTTGGCCGCCAGAAAATCTCTCTGGTTGACGGCGCGCCGCCCGCAACGGCGGCGGTCAACAGCGGAGCTCCGGCGACTGTTGAATTTTTGGAAACGTGTCAAGTTATATGTCGTTTTGCTCGTATTCGCACCCCGATCGTCGCCTTGAGGTTTTTGAGTTGGATTTTCAGTCGAGGGTTTGAGTGGAGATTTCGGGAATTTCGTTAATTATTTTTGTATCAGTTATACGTTTCCGGGAACGGTTGGTTTCCGAGGTATGGTACAGTGTTGTGAATTGTGATTTTGATCAGATATATTTTGTGATTATTCAGGAGATCGAGATCGTGCTTCGGGCGAGGGATCTTCTGCAGGACCACGTGATTAGCGCGAGTGCGCATTTTTGCTCACCTGTGAGTGGACACTTTTATATTTTCACAGTCGTTGCGAGTTCGTGATTTTCCGTATTTGATTATATACGATGTTGAACTTATTTATTATTTTTGGAGGTATTATTTTATATTTTTTTATGGTGATGGAATACTTGCATCGATGCTTCGGCTACTCGGCTGATCATCGGTAGTCTGACCAGAGTTGAGAGATTCCCCTGGGCAAGGTTGAGAGATTCCCCTATTATGCCGCCAGGGTTGAGAGATTCCCCTGGCCTATCACCGTCGGGCTTGAGAGATTCGCCTGACTGTCGGGCTTGAGAGATTCACCTGGCACCTCCATATATATTTTTCGAACTCGCTATACTTGTGTATTGTATATGAAATTGGTGAAAGACATATGTTTATTTTCGTCCACTCACTCTAATGTTTTATTTGCCTTTCCCCTGGGCTTTTCGGTTTCTGTGCCCAGTTTGCAGTTCGAATTCTGGTGTCTCACGTCGCGGTCGGAGGCTAGTTGTTCGAGCTACCTGTGTTTTCCAGTAGGTTTCTTGTTTCGCCTACTGTTGTATATTTTGTATGTACATACATTAAAGGTTGCTCTAATACGTTACTGATATGTGTTTTATACGGATTTTCTCGGATATACTATATATTACAGTTATGTTTACTGTTTGATGTTATTGTTATGATATTGAGAAATCCGGATGGGATTGGTGCCCACGGTTTGGCTTTTGTGGCATTGGATGAAGTGTTATTTTCCGGGTGCAGGTAAAGGCAATTCCGCGTTAGTAGCGTTACTCTGCCGAAATTTTAATGGTTTTTGTTGGTTCACGTTTTCAGAAGGGGTTTGATTCCGGTTTAGGAAACTAAATCGGGATTGGGTCCTTTCACCCGGCCCATGTATAGCCGGCACGGGCCGGGCCGGGCCGGGGCTCAACAACATTTTAATATTTGCGGGCCGGGCCAGGCCAGGATTTATCTTTTATATAAGGATCCGGGCCCGGCCCATTCAAGCTGGCTTTGCGGGCTTTTACGGGCCGGGCCTTTGCGGGCTTTAATTATTAAAAAATTAAGACATTTCAAAATAAACATAACCTTCATCCATGCACCGGGGTTTAAACGTATTTCGACGAGTCTAAATTTTACGTACGGTGTTTATCACTATAAGATGGACCTTTCTACATGTCCTCGTTTATCATTAAAACATATTTAATTCTCATATTGCTTGAATTCTCCATATGTATATTAATGTTCTTACGTTTGTTCCTTTGTTATATGGAATGAAATACCTTTGTGAAACTTAATCGGACATGTTTAATTATTTTATAAAATTTTTCCGTTGGATTGATTGGTTAGAATATTATAACCATGCCTTTAAAATTTTATAAATTTTGGACTTGATTTAGACATCGATCCATGTATTTCGCCAAATGTGACCATAGTACTCTTACAACTAAAACGGAAATTACCCCTCCCGAAAATAATTTTTTAACATCAAATTTTGGACACATATTCTTATGGAATACATATCTATCTCGTAGTGTCAAAAAAATTGACATAAAAAATTGATTTATCTACTCCCCCCATAGGAAAATAAGGAAAATAAGATGAGTGTACGTATTTTAGTGTTTTCACAAATTTTGTTTCACTGTATTGACCGGGATCCAAACGTACTTCGATTAGGCTAATTTTTACGTACGGTATCTTTTATTACAAGGTGAACTATTATATATGGTCTTCTTTATTGTTAAAATATTTTTAATTCTTATATTGCTTGAATTCTCTATATGCACACTAATGTTCTTACCTTTATTCCTTGGTTATATGGGTTGAAAGATCTTTGTGAAATGTAAACGATCATGTATCATCATTTTACAAAACTGACTGTCGGATTGGTTGTTCATAATATTCTAAGCATGCCATTAAAATTTTATAAATTTTGGACTTGATTTAGACCTACATCTATGGGTTTCGCTAAATGTGACCGTAGTACCCTTACAACTAAAACGTAAATTACCCATCCCTAAAGGAATTTTTTAAGATTAAAATTTTAACACACATTCTTGTAAATTACATATCTATCTCATAGTGTCAAAAAAATTTGATTTATTTAGTTTCTCCATGGAAAAATAAGCAATATATAAGAGAAGGGTATTGATGTCAATTCACACACTCTCAATTAAACTCTCACCATTGAAAAATTACAAGATCTAATCTGAACCATCTATTATACACTACAAGAAAAGAGGACTTAGACGACGGAACAGTATTAGTTCCGTCGTCTAAGTGTTACTTAGACCTCGGAGTTTTCTCCGTGGTCCAAGTAACACTTAGACGACGGAGATGTAATTCTCAAGATCTAATCTGAACCATCTATTATACACTACAAGAAAAGAGGACTTAGACGACGGAACAGTATTAGTTCCGTCGTCTAAGTGTTACTTAGACCTCGGAGAAATCTCCGAGGTCTAAGTAACACTTAGACGACGGATGTGAAGTTTCTCCGTCGTCTAGGTAAGCACCTGGACCTCGGAGACTTCTCCGTGGTCCAGGTTATCACCTGGACGACGGAGAATTACATCTCCGTCGTCTAAGTGTTACTTGGACCTCGGAGAAATCTCCGTGGTCCAAGTAACACTTAGACGACGGAGAATTACATCTCCGTCGTCTAAGTGTTACTTGGACCACGGAGAAGTGATCACCTGGACAACGGAGAAGTGATCACCTGGACAACGGACCGACACGTCGTGGTGTAAGTTCCACTTAAACGACGTACCGACACCTCCGTCGTCTAAGTGAAGCATTATATATATAGGCCATGCCAAACTCTCTTAGCTTCGATCATTCCATTATATTTTCTCCCGTGGGGAATTTTTGAGATCGAAGGAGAAGGAGAAGGCCGGATTAGGCTAGGCCGGGGCTAGAAATTAATTAAAGGATCGGATCTCCGGTGTTCGATCACTAGCTAGCTTAATTAACTGCAGATATCGAGAAGGCCAGCAGGTACGTACGTAGGCAGTTAAAATTTGCATGATTAAATATATATATATTTAGGGAAACCGTACGTGCGTACATACATGCATGAATGTTAATTAGCTATATATACAGATTAAATTACGTACGTAATTTGATGGATCGATGTAGATCGAGTACGTATAATTAATGGTAAATTAATGGACTAATATATATATATGTAATAATTATTTAATTATAATATTTTGTAGCAGTATGGACAAGAGTTGGATGAAGTTAAAGAATAGATGTGATGTCCGGTATATGGATGGAATTAGCGAATTTGTGAATTTTGCGATAGAACATGGTCATGGAAAGAAGCGTTTCAGGTGTCCGTGCCAGAAATGTCTTAATTGTCAGTATGCGGAGGTTAATGTTATGGTGCAACACCTGTACGAAAATGGTATGATGTGGAGTTACACTACATGGAGCGAGCATGGTGAAGCAGTAGAGTTCAGCGCAGCAGACTTCAGCTCAGGGTACAGTTACCATGGTGCCTCATCCAGCGGCAGTGGTGCCGGACCCCCAGCTTGCAATCCAACTGTAGATTTGGTCCATGATGCGTTTCCGGGATTTAGTCATAGTGGACACCAACACCAAGACGGAGGTTACAGTACCACTCATGAGCATGATGACACATTCCCCGCTGCTAGCTTGGCCACTGACACCAGTGAGATGGATAAGTACAACCGGATGCTACTTGAAGCGCAGACCCCGGTGTTCCCTGGATGTCGAGAGAATGTGTTGCAATATGTGATGGAGCAAATGAAGATAAAAGTGAAGCACAAAATGTCAGTCAGTGCTTTTGACGAAATTCAGGAGCAAATATGTAAGTTGCTTCCTGATGATCACAATCTTCCTAAATCTCATTATAAGGTTAGAAATATCTTGAGCAGCCTCGGCCTAAAGTACAGGATAATTGACGCATGTCCGAATGATTGTGTGCTATTTTACAAAGAGTATAAAGATTTGGACTATTGTCCCGTATGTGGCCAGTGCAGATTCCAGGTGAATAGGAAGAGTTCGAAAAAGAGAATTCCTGTGAAAGTTGTTCGATATTTTCCCTTGATTCCCAGATTGTAGCGCCTGTACATGTCTCTACACACAGCAGAGGCGATGCGATGGTACGCAGAAAAGCGAATAGATGACGATGTCCTGCGACACGCCGCGGATGGGGAGGGTTTCAAACATTTCGACAGAGAATTCGGAAACTTTGCTGCAGAGGTTAGAAATGTTAGACTCGGCCTATCTACAGACGGATTCAATCCTTGGGGAAGTAATAGCTCCGCCGTAAGCACTTGGCCAGTAATTCTGATGCCGTACAACCTGCCTCCGTGGATGTGCATGAACAAGGAATTTAATTTCCTTACTGTACTAATTCCAGGTCCTAAATCTCCAGGGAAGTGCTTAGATGTCTACCTCAGACCTTTGATCGACGAGCTGAAACTGTTGTGGGAAAATGGAGTCCCAACTTATGACAAATTCACTGACACGATGTTCACGATGAGGGCTGCCGTAATGTGGACGATCAGCGATTTTCCAGCGTATGGGATGTTGGCAGCGTGCAGGACAAAAGGATATAATGGATGTCCTATATGTTTGGACGACGTGAACTCTAGTTGGCACGCAGGGAAGGTGTGTTACTTGGGTCACCGTAGATGGCTCCCTCACGACCACCCTTGGCGACAGGATGAAGCTCATTTCGACGGGACGGTAGAGAACAATCCTAAACCCCGTAGTTGGTCGGGCGAAGAGATTTTAGAGAGGTTGAGCTATTTCGACTTTGGTGTGTTGACTAACGACGCGGATGTAAAGAAATGCAATCCAATTCCTCCACATGATCTGAGCTATTGGGATCACAAGAGTATATTCTTTGAACTCCCTTACTGGTCGAAGTTGAAGCTGAGGAACAACTTGGACGCGATGCACATAGAAAAGAATGTGTGCGACAGCGTGGTGGGAACAATTCTCGGTATTAAGTTCAAGACTAAAGATACTCCCAAAGCGCGCAAAGATTTGGAATCAATGAATCTACGTCGTCCCTTGTGGTTGAGGAGGGATAGGAAAGGAGTGTACAACAAGATGCCAGCTGCACCGTACACAGTGAAGCCGACACTTAGACGTTCTGTATTTCACTGGTTTAAGGGCGTTCGTTATCCGGCCACGTATGCAGCTACTATAACTGGAGCAGTGGACGAGGTGCAACACAAGTTTGTTGGTCTAAAGACACATGACTATCACGTTATGCTGCAACGTCTGATTCCAGTGGTAATTCGACCATATTTGCCTCGCGACGTCGTAGAACCAATAGTGGCATTGTGCAGATGGTGGCAGAGGTTATGCGCCAGAGAATTAAAGAAGTCAGATGTCGTGGAATTGCAACAACAAATTGTGCACATCATTTGCAAACTAGAGAGGATTTTTCCTCCTGCTTTCTTCGACATAATGATTCACCTAATGATCCACCTGCCCGAGCAGGTTCTCATTTCTGGTCCGGTCCAGTACACTTGGATGTATCCTCAAGAAAGGTACGTACAACTAATTAATTATACAGGTTTTTCGATTCATAATTTGTTCCACTGGAGATTACTAGCTAGCTATATGCATGTACTTATTTTTATTGTACGTTTGATTAATTTTGTAGACAGCTTGGACAGTATAAGTCATTCGTCAAAAACAGGTCGGCTCCGGATGGCTCCATAGCAGAGACATACCTAATGCATGAGTGCGTTACTTACTGCAACAGGTACCTCAAAGATCCACCACCTCCAACTGCCTCCGATCCCAGTGCCCGCATCAATCTTTCTGTCGTCACCAATGTCGTCCGACCGTTTAGAGGAGTATTAAAGGAAACGTTAACACAGGAAGAACTTATTGAGGCACATTGGGTAGTGTTACGAGACTGTGACGAAGTTGAGCCGTACATGATGTCATACAGGGAGAGGCTTCAGGCGTTATATCCAGACAAGAGTTCGGCGTGGATTGAGAAAATGGTTAAGAAAAAGTTCCCCGATTATTTCTTCCAATGGGTACGTATTTAGTGATTTATATACATATTGAGATCATGCATGTTTAATTTGTAGAAAGTAAACCCTTACATTTTTCCATTTTCGCAGATGATTGATCTGCAAAAATCCGAAAACCACGGGGGGTGGTGGTCTTGGCCAAAGCACTTGCTAGCAGGGAAGCCGATTAAACACTATATTTATCCGGGATGTTTTGTGAACGGTGTGAAGTTCCATTCATTGGCGCGAGATGAAGGAAGAAGAACACAAAACAGTGGGATAGCGGTTGGGAAAGACCCTGATCTATATTACGGAATGATCGTATATGTGGTTCAGCTATGTTACGGGAATGATGTCAACGTTTTCCTATTCAAGTGCAGATGGTTCAAGCGTACAAAGGAAGACCTGGGACTTTTATCAGTCGATACAAACTCAAGCTGGTATGAGGATGAGCCTTTCGCTCTCGCCACCTTAGTTAGGCAGGTGTTCTATCTCGACGATCCGAAAGCTGGTGACGGGTGGAAAATAGTGAACCAGATCTCTCATCGAGGAGTTTGGAATACAGAGACAATTGAAGGGACACCGGCGACGACTGAAGATGCTGCTGAACCAGACAGAGACATTCCTGCCTATCAAGAGCCTAATATTTCTGTCATCCGCTCCGACATAATGGACCTGGTTCAAGACGGTGAACGGTTACCCATGCCTGATGGTTGTACAGATCTAACTGAAGAAGAGATCATTGAGGTAGATGAAGAAGACGTGCAGGATGAGGACGATGACGACGACTCTGGTTATTCCTCGGACGATGTTGAGTACGATGAGGAGGATGAGCAATCGGATAACGGTGATGATGATGATGACGATTATGACGAAGAGTACGGTCACACGACGAGGATCATTACTTGGTAAACCCTAATTTATTATTGTAATATATATATATATGATCGATCGATGCATCGTAAAAAGGTGAAAGATTTCTATTATGTCGAGACTTTAAGATTCCTCGTCCAGCTTTGGTTGGTTTTATTGTTTTTAAATACTATATATATGATCGATCTCCGCCAGCTTAACTTCCTCAGATTTTAAGTCGACTTCTCTCTGTTTCAATTGAATGTCTTTGGACTGTTTTTCTAGTCCCGGCCCCTCTCTTTGCTTTCAACTTCATCGGTGTATTCTCTGATCTTATTAAAAGTAAGCTGAAGCTGCTCTACATTTCGCTCACGCAGCCCTTCAAACCCTAAATCCTAGACCCTAAATGTAGCAGATCGGATCGATCGATCATTTTTTTAGTTATATTCTTGAATGAGAATAATTGAACGAACATACAAATGACCGGGGACGACCTAAACCCTAAACCATACGGCCCTAACCCCTGAATTCAGGGTTTTTACACTTGGACGACGGAGACAGTCATTCTCCGTCGTCTAGGTACACACTAGGACGACGGAGAATGTCGTCTCCGTCGTCCAGATGACAAACCCGATACCCTAAACCCTAAGGACCCCTAACCCCTGAATTCAGGGTATATTCACCTGGACGACGGAGACAGTCGTATACCCTAAACCTAAGGACCCCTAACCCCTGAATTCAGGGTATATTCACCCTAAACCCTATACCCTAAACCTAAGGACCCCTAACCGAGAACGGAGAAATTAATTGCAGATTCACCTTTGGCGCCAAATCTCAATCTCATATAAAACCCTAGCTAAATCTTGGACCCTAAATCTAGCAGTTCGGATCGATCGATCAATTTTTTAATTATATTTTTGAATCAGAATAATTGAACGCACACACAAATGACCGGGGACGACCTAAACCGTAAACCCTAAGGCCCTAACCCCTGAATTCGGGGTTTTTACACTTGGACGACGGAGACAGGCATTATCCGTCGTCTAGGTACACACTTGGACGACGGAGACAGTCCTGCTCCGTCGTCCAAGTGACAAACCCTATACCCTAAACCCTAAGGACCCCTAACCCCTGAATTCAGGGTATATTCACCTGGACGACGGATACGACATTCTCCGTCGTCCAAGTAGACACCTGGACGACGGATATTAGCGTCTCCGTCGTCCAAGTTTCTACTTGGACGACGGAGAATGTCGTATCCGTCGTCCAGGTGTAAATTTCGTAATTTTTTCTAAGACAACGACCATCTAGACCATCTTCGAATGCGTATTCTTTTCGTCAAGACTTTAGAGTAGTATATTCTTGGTGTGTGAGCTTCGACGGTTCGAAAATCGGAGTTGCGAAATGTCCTGTATCCACGTTTCCGGTTTGTGAAATTCTCGGTTTTGCGGTTGACTGTGCCGATGAAACCCTTCCCGAACTTATTATTTCCTGGTCCTTTATAGTAATTATATATTATGTTACGACGAACATATCCAACGGTTGTTTTGTCCAAATTCAATTTCGTTAGTACTCTGCTGCAAATCAGCAACTACTCATGAACACTAAAGTCTTAAAGATTAGTCGATACTTAACAACTTTCAAAACGTAAAATTATTCGGCGGTTCAAATTTATCTGTTTATATATACGATGCGTTCATTGATATTGTACGACTATTTCACTCGAATGACAGATCGCTAAATTCCTAGCGAATTAATTTAAATATTTTTTTTGCATAATTTGAACCTAGACGACGGATACGGTAATTTTCCGTCGTCCAAGTGTTCACCTGGACGACGGAAAATTACCGTATCCGTCGTCTAGGTTCAAATTACCATGGCGGTTCGAATAATTTTTTATTATTTTTTCGATGTAAATATTGACTTGGACGACGGATATGTCGTTTTCCGTCGTCCAAGTGAACACTTGGACGACGGAAAACTACATATCCGTCGTCCAAGTAGAAATAACATGGCGGTTCGATTTGCCGCCTCAATTTTCGGCACCGCTTGAAATTCCACTTAGACGACGGAAAACACTGTCTCCGTCGTCTAAGTCAACATTTATGGCGGTGAAACGGCCCGCCCATTTATTTGGCGCCGGTTCGAAAAAATTTGACCCTTCACTTAGACGACGGAGAACACTGTTTTCCGTCGTCTAAGTGCACTTAGACGACGGAGAATAGTGCTCCGTCGTCTAAGTGAAACTGTATATAAGGAGGAGCACCCCCCCTCATTTTCTCATCATTCCATCTCCTCCTCTATACTCTCCTCTCCTCTCTCTCTCACTCCGGCGATCCTCCTCCGGCGACGCTCCGACGACCAATTTTCCGGCGTGGTTCCCCCTCTCCGACGACTCTACTCTTCCAATATTCCGGCGAAATTCCGACGAGGTAATAATTCGAAATTTTAACTCTTTAACAATTTTTTTATTTGTTTAATTATTTAAATTCTAAATACTTTTAATTTATTAGTTTTAAATAATAAATAGTTGTAATTATAATAATTATTTTCTTGTTATTATTATTATTTAGTAATCATTATTAGTTGTTAATTATTTGGTAATGAATAATTATTAGTTAAAATTAAATAATAGTAATAATAATAATTGATTATATTGGTAAATGAATAATTATTATTAAATGCATGATAAATAATAATTAATTGATAATTATATGTATTTTCTAGTAAATTGCATGGTAGTACGTGTTCGATTTAAATTTAGTACATAGGCTTGGTGTAATTAAGTCGCACTCTTTGGAATAGATGGCGCCTCTTTTCCTTGCTTATCTCCTTAACCCCTCGTGATGTGTGGATTTCATCACCGCACACCATAACCTAAGTGAAGTTATGGACACGAGGTTGAGGGCGGAGTTTGCAAAGGACTTGAGGGAGTGTAAATTTTCGAAAAATTGGCCGAATGTCGGACATGGTGTCTAGAAACGGGTTATGACTGGTGACAGGATTTGGACTAAGAAAGACTTTTGTCGAAATTAGTCCTGCCTCTCGCGTTATCTCTATCCCTAACTGGCCATGTTTTTCGATTTAACCAAGGCTGATTAATTGAAAATTTACACTTTATCGCGCGGGTCGCACGTCCATTGAACGACCGAAAATGCCAAGCTAGTGTACTCTATTTAAATCTTAAACGTACTTAATTAATTAGCGTAAATTCTCCGTCGTTGTAATTATTATGGTAAGTAGGTATTTTAACACCGTACGTACTCTTAGGTTTAAATGGCTCCGCCAAAGATCACATCCGGGAAGAAGAAAGCCCAACAGGAGTCAGAAGATGAGATGCTCCAAATGTTGGCGGCCCAAGTCGGTTGGGTTCAACCGCAGGTAGACGCCCTCAATCCGGGGCCTTCTGGGGAAATTCCCTCTGCCCCATTTCTCTCAAGCGGTGATGACGTCGACCCCTTTTCAACTCCGACGCCCGGTACCGCTTCAACGGGAAGTACTCAGGCGTCTTCGACGGCCGAGTCTATCATGTACAGCGCCCGCCGTAAGCAAAGGAGGGCCCCCACTGACCCCCAACCGAAAAAGACTCGGGGTCTCGTTAAAGGTGGAAAGGCGGAGAAAATTTGCAAGGCGACCGGGAGCAAGATCGCCTTGCCTTACGACGAATTCACCGGTGGCCCTCCCACACCTCAGCTAGCAAGTCTCTCGGCTCATAGCATTGGGTCGATTGTTCGTAACCGGGTTCGTATCACTGCCCCTACTTGGAGGGATGTGCCGGATTCGGAGAAGGCGAAAGTCTTTAAGGATCTTTCGGTACGTAATACGTACAATTTTAGTTATTATATACTATTTTTAATATTAGTTATATTTAATTTTATAATATATACGATTATAATTTTCAATTTATTTCTGATAGGAACAATTTGCGGTGGATCCGGATCCGGCGATGTTGAGGCATATCAACCAAACCGCCAACAACATCTTCAAAGATTGGAAGTACAGGCTCCATCAGTACTTCCGAACTAACGGTCCCGTGCCTCCCCCCGAAGAGCTGCGTGGGGATAGAGAAGATGAGTGGGAGTGGTTGTGTAACCACTTTGCCGATGAGCAATTTCAGGTGTTAATTTACTTTTTTTATTTCAATTAAGATAATTGAATACTCTAAATTTTAGTTACTTATAAATTTTTTAATGATTTCATTATGTTGTCTAACAGAAATTCTCCGGTGTCAACAAAGCCAACCGGGGGAAGAAGGACAAGCACCATACTTCCGGCGCCAAGCAACTCATTCAAATTGCCAAGGAGCACAGGGATAAGGGCTCCAAACACCCTTATCTCGATGCAAGCGTAAGCGCGTACGTGACGCCTGGGCTCGATAATGAAGCGAGTCAACGCGGCGTAAGTCATATATATATATATGTGTGCGCTAATAATTATAGTAATTATTATTTAAATATTATTTCATTATAATAAATTTATTATTCTTTTGTAGGCAAGAGTGATAGAGCGTGCGCAGGAAGAATTGGCTAACACTCAGCTTGCGTTCCCAGATGTGCCGCTAGAAGACCTGCCTCCTCTATCTGTGGAGAGCCAAATAGCAATTGCGGATGAGGTCTACGGTCGTAGAGCTGGCAAGGAGGTTAGGCACTTCGGGCCTAAGGTGGTTCGAGATTTGTCGACCTCTGAGTCATCATCTACGGGAGGTTCGGGGCGGCGGAGAAGTTCTCAAGCTGCGGCAGCCTATGAAGAGGCTCGAATCGCACGGGAGGAGAATATTGCCATGCGCCAAAGAATGGACCAGCAAGACGAGCGAATAGCCCAACTCATCGCCCTTATGCAACAAGCTCAAAGACAATGTCAACCTCCTCCGAACCCATTCCCCGACGACGACGACCCGGCTGGAGGCGGAGGACGAGGCGGCGCATCTGCTCCTCCAGTGTTTTAGCTAGCTAGTAGTTCATTATTTCGTTTCTTAATTTCCGCATTACGAACAATATTTTCATTTTTAATTATGGGTTTTTTCGATTATGTATACAAATTAATTTTAATTATTTTATTAATTTAGTGTATTTAATTAATTTAATTAATTTTTTTTCAATTAATATTAATAATATTTTTGAATTTAATTTTTTTTTTAAATTAATTTTTCACTTAGACGACGGAGACATTAATCTCCGTCGTCTAAGTCCCTACATGGGCCACGGACGTTGTTAGCTTCTCCGTGGCCCAGGTGGTGACTTAGACGACGGAGATTAATGTCTCCGTCGTCTAGGTTACGACCTGGGCCACGGAGAAGCTAACAACGTCCGTGGCCCATGTGGGGACTTAGACGACGGAGATTAATATCTCCGTCGTCTAAGTCCCCACATGGGCCACGGACGTTGTTAGCTTCTCCGTGGCCCAGGTGGTGACTTAGACGACGGAGATTAATGTATCCGTCGTCTAAGTCACCACCTGGGCCACGGAGAAGCTAACAATCTCCGTGGCCCAGGTGGTGACTTAGACGACGGAGACATTAATCTCCGTCGTCTAAGTCCCCACATGGGCCACGGACGTTCTCCGTGGTCCAAGTGAACTTGGACGACGGAGATTAAATTCTCCGTCGTCTAAGTACTTAGACGACAGCACTTGGAGCACGTACCTTGGACGACGGATTTTCCGTCGTCCAAGTACTTAGACGACGGAGATAGGCACTTAGACGACGGAAATTCTCCGTCGTCTAAGTCACTTTTTCTTGTAGTGATATTTACTGTTTTACTGTGTAAGGTAAATCGATAAAAAAAAATTACAATGAAACCCTAAACCCTAACTTACTCTAAACCTCAAAATTCCTAAAACCTAAAACCTAAACCCTAACTTACTCTAAACCTCAAAATTTCTAAACCTTAACTTACCCTAAATCTCAATCCCCTAAACCCTAACTTACCCTAAACCTAAACCCTAACTTATCCTAAACTCTAAGCAATGATTTAATAGTAAAATAGATACACAAATATAACTATATATGGAATTCCAATATTTGATCAATATATGTATATATAATATATTAATATAGACATACACAAATATAAAATATATATCTATATAGTACTAGTCACTATATTATATATATATATAAGTGTAGGTATAATGATATATGTACTACTATCTTATATATAAAAAAAATTGCGGGCTTTGACGGGTTTTTGGCGGGCCGGGCCGGGATTTAGATCTCTAAACCAAGTTCGGCCCGGGCTTTTTTTCGGGCCGGGCCGGGCTTTTAGCCCACGAGCTTGCGAGCCTCCACCGGCCCACGAGGCCCACGGGCCAAATGATGACCCCTACCTTGGAGAGTTAATTACGTAAAAATATCCCAAAATTCTCTCATATCGTGTAGTAGAAAAAGAAACTTATGTGCAAGTACTTAAAGCATCTCCAATAGTTGTGTTAAATTTTCAAGTCAAATTCTCTAAAAGCTGAAAAAAAAAATTTCTATTTATTTAACTTTTACTTCACCAATTAAAAATTTTAATAATGTCAATTGAAAAAAGGTACGTTAGAATTGAGAAAAAAAATGAAAAATCTTTTTCAACAAAAAGTTATTAATTCTCTCACTTTGGCTATATATAACTGTAAAATTTAACAAAAATTATTTTAATTTTAACTATAAGATAGCTGTTGAACGGAGAAAAAATTATAAAACTAGTTATATTTTAACTTTTTTTTTTTTAAAACAAGTATATGCGGTAGATGTCCTTGTCTTCTCCAACTGCTCCACGGTTAAAAGTTAAAACTTATGTTGTTCTCCATCAAGGCTTTGCCTGAGATCATCGATCTCTAAAACAAGCGGATCCATCCGCTATATCGGCTTCAATTTCTCAACGATGTCGTCTTCAGTTCCTTCTCCTTATGCGGCGCCAGTCGCCTCACTTCCATCGCCAGAGGGTTCATCGACGTCATCGCCTTCACGATTTCATTTGGGTCCTCATCTCCCTGAACCCTCTATTGCGCTTCGAAGCTATCCAACCCCTGTTGCTCAACGATCACATTGTCATTCTGAACCAAAATATATGATCCAATTTCGGTCGTCGGCGGTCCAATTGAGAAACCCGATGAGTCTGCAATGCTTCTCCTTGTCTCACCTCTTCCACTCACTGTACGTAGTTTCTCTCTATGTATATGGTTGATACTGTGTTCTTGGGAGTGTAAGTAATTTGTACTGCCAGTCTATTATATAATAGAGTTTGAAGTCGGAGCACGTCCATGCTTGGTCTAAACTTACAAGCGGTTTTAGTCCATTTGTGAAAGAAAAGCGGCTACGAGTAGGAGGTGTTTTCATATTTGAGCTCGTGGAAGTGAGTGACCCTATGTTGAATGTACACATATTTAGATACCAATTAGGCATAGTTCGTACAATGTCTAATTATCTGGATATTCATGGCTAGCTGTGATCTTAATTTTTTTTTGTGGTATGAAAACTTTTGTTTGCATGTTCAGTTACATTTTATGCATGTTGTGGTTTGTAGTATTGACAATGCATATTGAAATAATTAGTGGTAGCATTACCCAAGATAAAAAGCAAAGTACTAAGCAAGGTATCATGACATCAAGACATCATTGAGGGAGTGAATATAATTTTCTAAGGCATAGGATAGGAAGATTGCATGAAAGATACAGCTGGCGAAAAGGAAATATCTAGTGTCATTTGTTTTTAATGTCAATATCGTCTGCACCTTAAGATATCATGAAAGGACTCAACCCCGATTTAGCTTCCTAAATCGGAATCAAACCTCTCGAAAACACGAACCAACAAAAACTTTTCGAAATTTGGGCAGAGTTTCGTTACTAGCGTGGAATTACCATTATCTGCACGCGGAAAATACACTTCATCTTATGCCACAAAAAGCAAACCGTGGGCACCAATCCCATCCGGATTTCTCAATATATCAACAATAACGTAAAGTAGTAAATATATATGTACTTTACTGAAAATCTGGAGTAAAATCGTATAACATATACAATAGGAAGCTCAGAGCGACTTCTAATACATAATCATATACGCATACCACAGTAGGTAGAACAATAAACCTACTGGATGAAACAAAGTAGCTCGAGCACTATGCCTCCGACCACGATGTGCGATACCAGAGCCTGAACTGCAAACTGGGCAGGGAAACCGAAAAGCCCAGGGGAAAGACATGAAAACTGTTAGAGTGAGTGGACGAAAATAAATGTCTTTCACCAAATCATATATGTTATAAAACATATGCGAGTCGAAATATAATAAATCAAACCAAATAGTATACGAGGAGACGCTGACTCCAACTCGTAAACAGAGCATGCAAGTAAAATCTCACAGTCAGAATCACGGGGTCCCTAGCCCACACGTGATCCTAGCTGCAGCAGCACAGTCGGAACCACGGGGTCCCTAACCCACACGTGATCCTAGCTGGTAACATCCTCGGGGATCAGCCGGGATGCAGTGTATCGATACAACCTCATAAACTACGATTGTACTCTGTAAAAACCAAATCATAAACAGTTTGGTGCAAATGCATGAAACAATATATCAGTGTATGTATACTCGTATACGCATATTCGTATATGTATAACTGTAAAACACATGCTCGTAAAACCATAATCAATCTGCATGCTCAAGTTCTTAAATCATATATATAAAAGACTCGCAATCATTTCGGTGAAAAGAAGTTGTCCACTCACAGACTAGCGTAACGCGTATCGCGTTAACCCGTGATCCGGCGGAATGTCCCTCGCCAAACAAACGATCACGAACCCCTGAATATTCACAAAGTCCATTATTCAAAGTCATAACCCGACAATACAAATCAAATCACGAGAAACCACCGTTCTCGGAAACACGTAATTCGAAGTCGACGAATCGTCGAAAATCCATATATAACACCTCAATACCTCGCTATACTTTCGGACGCTCTACTCAAAAAACGAACCTCCCCACTGCGATCGGGGCGCGATTTCGAGTCAAATAACATGCAATTCGTTGAAAACTATTCCGGGCGAAAAATCGCCGTCGCCGTCGCCGCTGCCACCATCGCCGAAAAATCCAAACCTGCCCAGAAAAATTCATGCTACACATGGTTTCAAAGATCTCGACAAGCCCAACAACTCCAGTTATAAGTTAAGGCCAATTTTGACCGGAAAATCTCCAAAACTCAACCCAAAGTTCAAACCCTTACCGGAATCAAATCGTTCGATCTCACTCCTCCGGCCACGGCGACCTTCAAGACTTCATGGAAACGATTCCTTAGCACAAGGCTAACAAAAGCCCTCAAAGTAGCACCACCAAATCGGCCGGAATCTTTGCCGCCGACCTCCACCGATTCTCACCGGAATTTCATGAATTTCACCACCAAAATTCATCCTTCTCCGGCCACCACACAAGGGGATATAACCACCACATTAAAGAGCAGCCTAAGCCCATCAAAAACTGTGAAGGAACCATGCACAAACATGGCCGAAATCGGTCACAAATCCGGCAACGAAATCGGCAACCCAAAGGTACCCAAAACGGGTCGACCCACTTTGGTCAACCCAGTCAACAGACCAAAATGGAAAGTGGACTTTCCCAAATGGAAAACTTGCTATTTATAGGCCTTCCCAATTAGGAAACCACATGATTCACTTTTCGGCAAACTTCAAATACCCATAACTTTCTCGTCGTAATTCCGATTCCGATAATTCTCGCGGCCACAAGCTCGTCTCGACGTACTCTTCAATTATCACCCGAAATCAAACACATCAACCAAACCAATAAAAATTCAACTGTTCAGCCCAAGCACATATTTAATCGACTAAACAAAACAACAAACAGAAATATTCGCAACTAAATCTTCGTAACTCAAAATAATGCTCCAGAAGTTCCCACGAGCTCGAAATTAAATACTGAAAAACTTCCCTGAAGAAGCCGAAACCAACTTCTCGTCCGGTAATTTAGTGGTTAAGTAGCTCGCCATTATAATCCGAACTTCAAATATTCATAATTAATTCCTCGGTTGTCCAAATAACGATCCGGAACCGCCCACGAACTCGAAATCACACATACAACGACTCTCGAGAAGAGACCCAGCTCCAATTCTCGGCCAATAATTAAGTCGTTAACGAGCCTGGCGATTCAATCAACTGTCGGCAATCTGCGACTATGCGATAACTCACGTTTACAGCTGATCATACTGCTGATTCTGGTCCGGGTCGTCACAAATCCACCCCCCTTAAAAAATTTCGACCTCGAAATTTCTGAGTCTGCCAACTACACGGTAGAAGCACTGTCTCTGCATACTGCTCAACTGCCCAATGGCTACATCAACTGAACAACTCTGACAACTGACTCCACAATAGGAGATAGCTCCGTGCTGAAATCTCTGTACCCTCAAATCTCGAATCTGAACTGGCTCCACACAATAGCCAAATGTTCTTACATAAGGAACAGATAGGGTACACAACACGAAACAAATCTGAAACGTAGTTCCACAACACGGAACACAACACAACACATAAGCCAACGCTATAGGGGATGCCGAACAATACGGCATAACACAAACTCGCCTATGACCACATACGGATCAAAACAACATGGCAGATCACAACACGACCTACTCATATCAACAAAACTCAAACATCGGACTCGGGCAATTATCAACCCAATTTCGCTAATCTAACAGTCTGTGGTAACACATTCCACAAAATCAGAATCAAACATCAACTCAATCTCAACCAAACTCACTCCAACATAGTGGAGTACAATAATATCCCTCAAAACGACATCAAGCAACATTAACACCATAGCGGTCCACAAACTGGTACTGCAAACAATCTCGAACAAGTGAAACTGCTGGTCCCGAATCTTCCGGAACTGCAATACCGAGGTCCACAACATGTCCTCCAAGGTCTGAATAGTTCTCAAAGATCGCTCGCCAATCTGAGGATAAGAACCGGTACTAACTCGTAATCTGGTCCCCAAAGCTCACTGCAAAGTTCGCCAACACACAGTTGTAGCTAAATACCTCGATCGGCGAATTGGGACATAAGCACACCACGTAGATGGCTAAACAACGAGTGCCACAAACCGAACTGCATACAAACACACACAATCACAGCAGCAACCGCCACGTCTAACCGGAAATCTCAAATGGCTGACACTCCTCGGCAAGTCTGATTCACATCTTTTCAAGCATTTAATTAAACACTTAATCAAACACGAATACAATTAAAACCCTTCTTTGTTGATGTAGCATTGATAAGTAGGGATCGTTCTTAACCGGGGATTGAGGGTGGATGCATAACTATGCTAGGTTTAGTTTATGGGGGTGCAAGGTTTGTTTTTACTAATTTTCCTACAAGATAGAACCTAAATCTACTATTACATGTGATCATCTCAATTTTTCACTCAACTCTTTACACTAAGTCTTATTATATGCAACCTAAAAGTATCTAAGTTTTTAGCTCACATGTGATTCGTTTTCATGCTTCGGGAATTTGCCCTATGACATATCTATCAACTTGACAAGGAATTTGCCTTCGACTTAGTTGATGCATTAAGCACACATGCTTTGCTAAAAGAACACTACAAGAAAACATCACTTAGACCACGGAAACGTAATTGTTCAATGGTCCAAGTTACACCTGGACGACTGAAATGACTCCGTCGTCCAAGTACCACCTGGACGACGGATAATACCATCTCCGTCGTCCAGGTGGTCAGCTGGACCACGGAGTCTTTTCCGTCGTCCAGGTGATAACCTAGATGACGGAGACGGAATTATCCGTCGTCCAGGTAATCACCTGGACCTCGGAGTCTTCTCCGTCCTCCAGGTGATCACCTGGACGACGGAGAATTTCGTCTCCGTCGTCCAGGTGATAACCTGGACAATGGACCGACACGCCGTCGTCCGAGTATACGAAACGTTTTTCCACTTAGACGACGTACCGACACCTCCGTCGTCTAAGTGAAGCATTATATATATAAGCTCGATGCCAAACTGATCGAATTCATTCCTCGATCTATTCATTCCATTTGAAGAAGAATTGAAGGAGAAGGGAGAAGGAGAAGCTAGGGAGCTAGCTAGCTAGAAGCTAGGCCGAGAAGAATCAGGATCGATAAGGGATCTCCGCTGACTAGCTAGTTAGCTTAATTAACGTACAGATATCGAGAAGGCCAGCAGGTACGTACGTACGCAGTTAAAATTTGCTTAATTAATTAATATATATTTAGTGAAAACATACGTACATATATACATGCAAGGATGTTAGCTGATGTTAGCTATATATATATATATGTACAGATCGATTAAATTACGTACGTACGTAATTTATGGATCGATGTAGATCGAGTACGTATAATTAAGCGTAAATTAATTGACAAATATATATATGTAATAATTAATTAATTATAATATTTTGTAGCAGTATGGACAAGAGTTGGATGAAGTTGAAGAATAGATGTGATGTCCGGTATATGGATGGAATTAGCGAATTTGTGAATTTTGCGATAGAACATGGTCAGGGAAAGAAACGTTTCAGGTGTCCGTGTCAGAAATGTCTTAATTGTCAGTATGCGGAGGTTAATGTTATGGTGCAACACCTGTACGAAAATGGTATGATGTGGAGTTACACTACATGGAGCGAGCATGGTGAAGCAGTAGAGTTCAGCGCAGCAGACTTCAGCTCAGGGTACAGTTACCATGGTGCCTCATCCAGCGGCAGTGGTGCCGGACCCCCAGCTTGCAACCCAACTGCAGATTTGGTCCATGATGCGTTTCCGGGATGTAGTCATGGTGGACACCAACACCAAGACGGAGGTTACAGTACCACTTATGAGCATGATGACACATTCCCCGCAGCTAGCTTGGCCACTGACACCAGTGAGATGGAAAAGTACAACCGGATACTACTTGAAGCGCAGACCCCGGTGTTCCCTGGATGTCGAGAGAATGTGTTGCAATATGTGATGGAGCAAATGAAGATAAAAGTGAAGCACAAAATGTCAGTGAGTGCTTTTGACGAAATTCAGGAGCAAATATGTAAGTTGCTTCCTGATGATCACAATCTTCCTAAATCTAATTATAAGGTTAGAAATATCCTCAGCAGCCTCGGCCTAAAGTACAGGATAATTGACGCATGTCCGAATGATTGTGTGCTATTTTACAAAGAGTATAAAGAGTTGGACTATTGTCCCGTATGTGGCCAGTGCAGATTCCAGTTGAATAGGAAGAGTTCAAAAAAGAGAATTCCTGTGAAAGTTGCTCGATATTTTCCCTTGATTCCCAGATTGCAGCGCCTGTACATGTCTCTACAGATAGCAGAGGCGATGCGATGGTACGCAGAAAAGCGAATAGATGACGATGTCCTGCGACACGCCGCGGATGGGGAGGGTTTCAAACATTTCGACAGAGAATTTGGAGACTTTGCTTCAGAGGTTAGAAATGTTAGACTCGGCCTATCTACAGACGGATTCAATCCTTGGGGAAGTAATAGCTCCGCCGTCAGCACTTGGCCAGTTATTCTGATGCCGTACAACTTGCCTCCGTGGATGTGCATGAACAAGGAATTTAATTTCCTTACCGTATTAATTCCAGGTCCTAAATCTCAATCGAAGTGCTCAGATGTCTACCTCAGACCTTTGATCGACGAGCTGAAACTGTTGTGGGAAAATGGAGTCCCAACTTATGACAAATTCACTGACACGATGTTCACGATGAGGGCTGCCGTAATGTGGACGATCAGCGATTTTCCAGCTTATGGGATGTTGGCAGCCTGCAGGACAAAAGGATATAATGGATATCCTATATGTTTGGACGACGTGAACTCTAGTTGGCACGCGGGGAATGTGTGTTACTTGGGTCACCGTAGATGGCTTCCTCACGACCACCCGTGGCGACAGGATGAAGCTCATTTCGACGGTACGGTAGAGAACAATCCTAAACCCCGTAGTTGGTCGGGCGAAGAGATTTTAGAGAGGTTGAGTTATTTCGACTTTGGTGTGTTGAGCAAGGACGCGGATGTAAAGAAATGCAATCCAATTCCTCCACATGATCTGAGCTATTGGGATCACAAGAGTATATTCTTTGAACTCCCTTACTGGTCGAAGTTGAAGCTGAGGAACAACTTGGACGCGATGCACATAGAAAAGAATGTGTGCGACAGCGTGGTGGGAACAATTCTCGGTATTAAGTTCAAGACTAAAGATACTCCCAAAGCGCGCAAAGATTTGGAATCAATGAATCTACGTCGTCCCTTGTGGTTGAGGAGGGATAGGAAAGGAGTGTACAACAAGATGCCAGATGCACCTTACACAGTGAAGCCGACGCTTAGACGTTCTGTATTTCACTGGTTTAAGGGCGTTCATTATCCGGCTACGTATGCAGCTACTATAACTGGAGCAGTGGACGAGGTGCAACACAAGTTTGTTGGTCTAAAGACACATGACTATCACGTTATGCTGCAACGTCTGATTCCAGTGGTAATTCGACCATACTTGCCTCGGGACGTCGTAGAACCAATAGTGGCATTGTGCAGGTGGTGGCAGAGGTTATGCGCCAGAGAATTAAAGAAGTCAGATGTGGTGGAATTGCAACAACAAATTGTGCACATCATTTGCAAACTAGAGAGGATTTTCCCCCCTGCTTTCTTTGACATCATGATTCACCTAATGATCCACCTGCCCGAACAGGTGCTTATTTCTGGTCTGGTCCAGTACACTTGGATGTATCCTCAAGAAAGGTACGTACAACTAATTAATTAATTTTTTCCACTGGAGATTATATATATACTAGCTAGCTAGCTATATGTACTTATGTAATGTGTACGTTTGATTTTGTAGACAGCTTGGACAGTATAAGTCATTCGTCAAAAACAGGTCGGCCCCGGATGGCTCCATAGCAGAGACATACCTAATGCATGAGTGTGTTACTTACTGCAACAGGTACCTCAAAGATCCACCCCCTCCCACTGCCTCCGATCGCAGTGCCCGCATCAATCTTTCTGTCGTCACCAATGTCGTCCGACCGTTTAGAGGAGTATTAAATGAATCGTTAACACGGGAAGAACATATTGAGGCACATTGGGTAGTGTTGCGAGACTGTGATGAAGTTGAGCCGTACATGATGTCATACAGGGAGAGTCTTCAGGCGTTAAATCAAAACAAGAGTTCGGCGTGGATTGAGAAAATGGTTAAGAAGAAGTTTCCTGATTATTTCTTCCAATGGGTACGTACGTACGACTCGGTATTAATTATTTAAATACATATCGCTGATGTTTGTAGAAAGTAAACCCTTATATTAATTTGCCCTTTTTCGCAGATGATTGATCTGCAAAAATCTGATAACCACGGAGGGTGGTGGTCATGGCCAAAGCACTTGCTAGCAGGGAAGCCGGTTAAACACTATATTTATCCCGGATGTTTTGTGAACGGTGTAAAGTTCCATTCATTGGCCCGAGACGAAGGAAGAAGAACACAAAACAGTGGGGTAGCGGTTGGGAAAGACAATGATCTATATTACGGGGCTATTGTATACGTGGTTCAGCTATGTTACGGGAATGATGTCAACGTTTTCCTATTCAAGTGCAGATGGTTCAAGCGTACAAAGGAAGACCTGGGACTATTATCAGTCGATACAAACTCGCACTGGTATGAGGATGAGCCTTTCGCTCTCGCCACCTTAGTTCGGCAGGTGTTCTATCTCGACGATCCGAAAGCCGGTGAAGGGTGGAAAATAGTGAACCATATCTCTCACCGAGGAATATGGAATACAGAGACAATTGAAGGGACACCGGTGACGACTGAAGATGCTGCTGAACCAGAAAGAGACATTCCTGCCTATCAAGAGCCTAATATTTCTATGGTCCGCTCCGATATAATGGACCTGGTTCAAGATGGTGAACGGTTACCCATGCCTGATGGTTGTACAGATCTAACTGAAGATGAGATTATCGATGAGGTAGATGAAGAAGACGAGCAGGAAGAGGACGCGGACGAGGACTCAGGTTATTCGTCGGACGATGTTGAGTACGATGACGAGGATGAGCCGTCGACTAACGGGGATGAGGACGATGATGATTATGACGAAGAGTACGGTCATACGACGAGGGAGATTAATTGGTAATTAATTACTGTAATTATTGTAATATATATATGATCGATGCCGGTTTACGGTAAGAAATTAATCTGAATTATATATCCTAGCCAACGGAGAAATTAATAAATATTGGCGCCAAATCTCAATCTCATATAAAACGTACCCTAGCTAAATCCTTTACCCTAAATCTAGCAGTTCGGATCGATGGATCAATTTTTTAATTATATTTTTGAATCAGAATAATTGAACGGACACACAAATGACCGGGGACGACCTAAACCGTAAACCCTAAGGCCCTAACCCCTGAAATCAGGGTTTAGAACTTGGACGACGGAGAATGGTCATTATCCGTCGTCCAGGTACATACTAGGACGACGGATATGGTCATTATCCGTCGTCCAAGTTCACAAACCCTAAACAGTAAGGCCCTAACCCCTGAATTCAGGGTCTATACACTTGGACGACGGAGAACGTCATTCTCCGTCATCCAGGTTAGAACCTGGACGACGGATACGCTCATATCTGTCGTCCATGTGCAGATATCGTAATTTTTTCTAAGACAACGACCATCTAGACCTTCTTCCAATGCATTTTCTTTTCATCAAGACTTTAGAGTAAACAATTCTTGGTGTGTGAGCTTCGACGGTTCGAAAATCGGAGTTGCGAAATGCCTTGTATCCACGTTTCCGGTTTGTGAAATTATCGGTTTTGTGGTTGACTATGCCGATCAAACCCTTCCCGAACTTATTATTTTATGGTCCTTTGAAGACAATTATATATTATGTTACGACGAACATATCCAACGGTTGTTTTGTCCAAATTCAATTTCGTTAATACTCTGCTGCAAATGAGCGTCTACTCATGAACACTTAAGTCGTAAAGATTAGTCGATACTTAACATGTTTCAATACGTAAAATTAATCGGCGGTTCAAATTTAACTGTTCATATATACGATGCGTTCATCGATATTGTACGACTATTTCACTCGAATGACAGATCGCTAAATTCCTAGCGAATTATTTTTTAAATTTTTTTTTACGTAATTTGAACCTGGACGACGGAGATGGTCATTTTCCGTCGTCCAGGTGTTAACCTGAACGACGGAGAATGACCATCTCCGTCGTCCAGGTTCAAAAATCATGGCGGTTCAAATTTTTTTTTGTTTAATTTTTTCATGTAATTTTCACTTGGACGACGGAAACTGACCATCTCCGTCGTCCAAGTCCAAAATTATGGCGGTTCAATTTACCGCTTCCGTTTTTGGGACCGCTTGAATTTTCACTTAGACGACGGAGAATTCATTCTCCGTCGTCTAAGTCCAATTCCATGGCGGTTCAAAACGTCCCGCCCCTTAATTACGCGCCGTTTCAAAATTTTGAAACCGCCACCTGGACAACGGAGAACATTATTTCCGTCGTCCAAGTTCACTTAGACGACGGAGAATAGTGCTCCGTCGTCTAAGTGAAACTCTATAAATAGAGTACGGCTCATCTTCTTTTCCTCATCACTTACAATCCTATCTCTCCTCTCCTCTCTCTCTCTCAAATTCCGGCGATTCTCCTCCGGCGACGACGCTCCGACAACACAACTCCGGCGTGGTTCGATCCTCCTCTCCGACGACACAACTCCGGCGATATTCCCGAAAACTCCGATTCGGTAAATTTCTATTTTTCCCTTATTTAAATAATTTTCATTTTATTAATTAATTAAATTCTAAATATAATTAATTAGTAGAAATTAATTTAGTAATTAGTTTTAAATATTTAATAAATGATTAATTGTTGTTATTAATTAATTAAATCATAATTATTGTTATTTAATACTAATTAAATGAATAATTGTAAATTTATTGTTATTAATTAAATAAATAAATAATTATTGTTATTAATTAATTAAATAAATAATTATTGTTATTAATTAATTAAATGGTTAATTATTGCATGCTAAATGGAAAATAAATTATTGCATGTAATTACGTGTATTTTTTAGTAAATTAATTAGTAGTACGTGTTCGATTTAAATTTAGTACATAGGCTTGGTGTAATTAAGTCGCACTCTTTGGAATAGATGGCGCCTCTTTTCCTTGCTTATCTCCTTAACCCCTCGTGATGTGTGGATTTCATCACCGCACACCATAACCTAAGTGAAGTTATGGACACGAGGTTGAGGGCGGAGTTTGCAAAGGACTTGAGGGAGTGTAAATTTTCGAAAAATTGGCCGAATGTCGGACATAGTGTCTAGAAACGGGTTATGACTGGTGACAGGATTTGGACTAAGAAAGACTTTTGTCGAAATTAGTCCTGCCTCTCGCGTTATCTCTATCCCTAACTGACCATGTTTTTCGATTTAACCAAGGCTGATTAATTGAAAAGTTACACTTTATCGCGCGGGTCGCACGTCCATTGAACGACCGAAAATGCCAAGCTAGTGTACTCTATTTAAATCTTAAACGTACTTAATTAATTAGCGTAAATTTTTAAGTTGTAATTATTATGGTAAGTAGGTATTTTAACACCGTACTCTTAGGTTTAAATGGCTCCGCCAAAGACGACATCCGGCAAGAAGAAAGCCCAACAAGAGGCAGAAGATGCCATGCTCCGCCGCTTGGCGGACCAAGTCGGTTGGGAATTACCACCGGAGGGCAACGACGCTCTCAATTCGGACGGATCATCTGGTCCGTCCGTAGCGCCCTCTGGGGAAATTCCCGCTCCCCCATTCATCTCGAGCGGTGATGACGTCGACCCCTTCCAATCTCCGACGCCCGGTACCCATTCAACGGGAAGTACTCAGGCGTCCTCGACCGCCGAATCAATCATGTACAGCGCCAGCCGTAGGCAAAGGAGGGCCCACACTGACCCGGAACCGAAAAGGACTCGGGGTCTCGTTAAAGGGGGCAAAGCGGAGTGTATTTGCAAGGCGACCGGTAAAAAGATCGACTTGCCGTACGACGAATTCACCGGTGGCCCTCCCACAGCTCAGCTAGCAAGTCTCTCGGCGCATGGGATAGGGTCAATCATCCGTAACCGGGTTCGTATCACTGCCCCTACTTGGAAGGAGGCGCCGGATCATGAGAAGGCGAAAGTCTTCAAAGATCTTTCGGTACGTAATACGTTCAATTTAGTTATTATATAATATTGTTAATCTCGGCCTAAAATTTCATAATATATACGATTATAATTTTCTATTTATTTTTGATAGGAACAATTTGACGTGGATCCGACACCGGCTATGTTGAGGCATATCAACCAAACCGCCAACTCCATCTACAAAGATTGGAAGTACAGGCTCCATAAGTACTTCAAAGATGTCGGTCCCGTGCCTCCCCCGGTAGAGCTGCAAGGGGAGAGAGAAGATGAGTGGGAGTGGTTGTGTAACCACTTTGCCGATGAACAATTTAAGGTATTAATTTATTTTTTTTATTTCAATTAAGATAATTGAATTATTTAAATTGTACTTATTCATTTTTTAATGATTTAATTATGTTGTGTAACAGAAATTCTCCGGTGTCAACAAAGCCAACCGGGGGAAGAAGGAGAAACACCATACTACCGGCGCCAAGCAGTTCATTCAAATTGCCAAGGAGCACAAGGATAAGGGCTCCAAACACCCTTATCTTGATGCAAGCGTAAGCGCGTACGTGACGCCAGGGCTCGATAATGAAGCGAGTCAATGCGGCGTAAGTGATATATATATGTGCTTTTAATTATAGTAATTATTATTTAAATATGATTTCATTATAATAAATTAATTATTCTTTTGTAGGCAAGGGCGATAGAGCGTGCGCATGAAGAGTTGGCCAACACTCAGCTTGCGTTCCCAGATGTGCCGCCGGAAGACCTGCCTCCTCTATCCTTAGAGAGCCAAATTGCAATCTCGGATGAGGTCTACGGTCGTAGAGCTGGCAAGGAGGTTAGGCACTTTGGGCCTAGGGTGGTACGAGATTTGTCGACGACCTCCGGCTCTTCATCTACGGGAGGTTCGAGGCAGCAGAGAAGGAGTCAGGCTGCAGCCGTCGAAGTAGCCATTCAAGAGGCTCGACTGGCACGAGAGGAGAATGAGTCAATGCGGCAAAGACTTGACGAACAACAAGCACAAATAGCCCAACTTATCGCCCTCATGGAACAAAATTGAGAAGTATGTCAACCTCCTCCGAACCCACACCCCGACGACAACGACCCGGCTGGAGGCGGAGGACTCGGCGGCGCATCTGCTCCTCCAGTGTATTAGCACTACAAGAAAATGAGTCATTACCGGCGAGATTCCGGCCAACAAGGCCGGCGACCGGAAAAGTCGCCGGTAATGTCCATCATTACCGGCGACTTACCCCGTCGCCGGTAATGTCGCCGGAATCTCGCCGGTAATGTTCCAAAACATTACCGGCGACTCCAACCGTCGCCGGCAATGTCTAGGCACAAATTTCCGGCGAAATTCCGGCCGAACATTACCGGCGAGATTCCGGCGTAAAGTCGCCGGTAATGTCTTCATTTCCGGCGACTTACTCCGTCGCCGACAATGTGTCTTATATTAGATGCCGGATGGGGCAGCTCGATCATTCAATCATTTTGAGCGAAAAAAATCCAGAGAAATCGAAAGAAGGAAAACGTACGCTCTGAAATCGATCATTCGGTATATTGTCAAAATTAAGGCGCGCGTCGAAAACTCGATCACTCGGGAAGCTATATATATAGGTACGTAGGTGTATATATACGTATATGTGGTATATATATATATATGTGTGTGTGTTGATCAAATCCAATTCGTGAGATATATATGAAATGTTGTTGATGTACGGTCACCGAAACGAGAAAACAGCTTGTAGTTAATCTTGTGTCTGAATCAATGACTGGTATTATCGTATTGTTATCGGAGCCAGGCTTAACAGAGCCTCCTCCTACCCAGTCAAATACGTTTTGAATTGAAAAAAGGAGAATACTATCATCGAGTACTGAATCGAATTCAGAGATTAGATCGATATATATACATATGCATGCATGTGTTGATTTAATTAGAGTTGAATTGAGAGATCACGTCGATTATTAGTAGTGAATGTGTGTATATATATATATAATTAATACGTAAAATTGTTAGAATTTTCAGGATGGACAAGAGTTGGATGAGCCTCGAAAGATGGGATGTCAGATATCACCAGGGAATTAGGAGTTTTGTGGATTTTGTGAAGGCTAATTGTGGAGACACTACACTTCATTATTTCCCGTGTAAAGAATGTAAGTGTTTCAGCGATCGATTTCGATTTCCCATTGATAAAGTCCAGAGGCACCTGAGTAAATACGGGTTTTGGGATAAGTACACTTGTTGGATTTATCACGGTGAAACATCGGTAGCGGGTCCGCATGATAATGGACAATTTGGTGAGAGGGCCAGTCCACGCTATGATCATGGAGATTTTGCTGAGAGGGGCAGTTCATCCTATGATCCAACATCGATGTTAATCAATGATATGTTTCGTCATGAGAGCGGTGTATTTGCTGATGAAGCACCAAATGTCCCTCCCGTCGTTGAGGGTTTCCCCCATATCGAGCCAGTCGAACCATTACCTGGAGGTCATGTCAACACAAGCGGTATGGACAAGTACAACAACCTGATTGCATTGCAACAGACTCCGTTGTACGACGGTTGTAGTAAGACTGTTCTTGAAAGTGTGATGGGAGTGATGCAGCTCAAAATGGAGAACAAAATGTCTGTCAAAGCTGTTGATTCTTGGTTGAAGTGGACTGCTTCGCTACTGCCACCCGGTCATCGTCTTCCTACCACTCATCATAAGGTGCGACATATCCTGAAAGATCTTGGGCTTTCCTACATCAAAATCCATGCATACAGATATGATTGTATTCACTTCTGGGGAAAAGATCTCGAAGACCTTGAAGCCTGCCCGGTATGTTTTACAGAAAGGTATAAGTTGACTCCTGCAGGCAACAAGAAAGCTGTGAAGATACTTCGATATTTCCCGCTTATTGATAGGCTGGAGCGGTTGTTCATGTGTGCTTTCACGGCCGAGGCAATGAGATGGTGGGCTGAGAGGAACTTGCCTGACGATGACACCCTTATACACCCTTCCGACGGAGAGGCTTGGAAGCACATGGTCAGGGAGTTTGATCATTTTGCAGCAGAGGTCCGAAATGTTTGGCTAGGGCTCTCATCTGACCGATTCAACCCTTTTGGCAACATGAGTCTTCAATACAGTATATGGCCAGTTATTTTGGTACCGTACAACCTTCCACCATGGATGTGCATGAAGAAGGAATACAATATGCTCACTCTGTTAATTCCGGGCCCGGGTTATCCAGGAAAGTGTCTCGATGTGTATTTGAGGCCTTTGATTGAGGAGCTTAAGTACCTGAGTGAGTGTGGCCACCCCACTTACGATAGGTTCAAAAAGGAGATGTTCCAGATGCATGCCATGCTTGTTGGCACCATCAGTGATTTTCCTGCCCGCGGTATGTTGTCGGGCAACGTTACCAAGGGTTACAGGGCTTGTTCAGGGTGCATGACGGTTGATTGTTGCAGTCCTCATTGCAGTAAAATTGTTCAGATGCGTCACCGTTGTTGGCTTCCATATGATCACCCATTTAGGCAGGATCCAGACGCGTTTGATGGGACTGTGGAAACAGGTGTGGCACCCAGGCGATGGACAGGGGAAGAAATTTTGGAAGTGTTGAATGAATACGATTTTGGCCAGCTGAGCAATCATCCTGACATAGTGGCGTCAATTCCAGACAAGCCCGAAAGGTATAAGTTTTGGACACACAATAGCATATTCTGGGAACTCTCCTACTGGCCCAGGTTGCCTATCAGACATTACCTAGATGTCATGCACATAGAGAAGAATTTGTGTGAAAGTGTGGTGGGCACAGTTCTTAACTTGGAGGGGAAAACAAAAGACATCCCTAAGGCACGCATTGATCTGAAAGCAATGGGTGTGCGGAAACATTTGTGTTTAAGAGATGGTAAGAGAAAAATGCCGCAAGCTCCGTACACCGTAAAGCCGAAGCATAAGCATGAAATTTTTCGGTGGCTGAGTAATGTCAGGTATATATTCTTATGGCTATGTAGGAATTTGGCCTTAAATTTTTAGCGGAGTATATATGGTTATATGTGAGAAATATAATTGGTCCATATATATGGCTTTATCTATATATATGCAGGTATCCTTATGGCTATGCAGGAAATATAAGCAGGTGTGTTAACTTCCGGGACAATAAGATGTACGGATTAAAGAGTCATGACTGCCATGTACTGCTTCAACGCCTTTTCCCTATTTTCATTCGAGGGTACATGCCCAAAAAGGTGGTGGAGCCGTTGGTGGCCTTGTCAAGATTCTTTCAGAAGTTATGCACCAGGGAAGTTAAAAAAGCAGACCTGAGGGAGATGCAAGATGACATCATTTTTATCATGTGCAAGCTTGAGAGGATATTTCCCCCAAATTTTTTCGACATAATGCCGCACCTGATGATCCATCTTCCCGAACAATTGTTGCTTACCGGTCCCGTACACTACACTTGGATGTATCCCATGGAAATGTACAAATGATTCATAAATTTGGTTTGCCTATGTTTTTATATGTAAATTCTTGTGGTTAAGTAAGTTAACATGTACTTGTTAACTTGTAGACAATTGGGAGCCTACAAGGACTATGTGAAGAATAAATATGCACCTGAAGGGTGTATCGCTGAAGCATATCTTGCGCACGAGTGTGTAACGTACACCAAAGTGTACCTCGAAAATGTAGAGGACCCCCAACAACATATGCCGATAGATGAACCCCAGTTCAACCTTTCTATCATCTCCAGTGACGTGGTAGTACAGGGAAGCTTGCCAAAGTCGTACAGGTTAGATGGAAATGAGGTAGCCATTGCCCACTGGTCGGTACTGATTAACTGTCAAGAAGTACAATATTGGAAAAACTATCATCTTCACTGCCCTGCTATTGCCGGAAATGTTGATTACCACAACAAGACGTTTGCAAACTACTTTGGTCAATGGGTAAATATATGTGTATATGTATATTTTTATATATATCTTTATATAGCATGTATGTATGTACGTGGTTTTGTGGTTTCAAGATGACATAATTTCTTCTGTACGTATTAATATATGGATGTTTTCAGATGAACCATGTAGTAGATGATGGTTGCCCAGAGTGGTCAAACGAATTGAGGGTCCTGGCGATGAAACCGATTGCTTCAAAAGTTTACTCGATGTGTCAGGTCAATGGCGTGAAATTTATATGTGAAAATCGAGACGACCGACTGAAAACACAGAATTGTGGGGTGATGGTCCATGGTGGGCAGGATGGCGTTGACTATTACGGTGTCCTTCATTCAGTTGTTGAACTAATTTATGGGAACCGCATGAAAGTGCACTTGTTCAAGTGTAGATGGTTTGATACTAGCCCGGAGAACACAAGGACCGATCAGTACGGAACATTTTCGGTGAATACTGCTACTACCTGGTATGAAGATGACCCTTTCGTTCTTGCCTCATCAGTAAAACAAGTGTTTTACCTGGACGATCTTCTTAACAAAGTCCCGTGGAAGGTGGTTAACCATGTTGCTCATAGAAACATATACAGTGCTGCCACACTTGGTGATACCGCAGATGATGAGGAAGTTACTGCATACCAAGAGCCAAACGCTTTTGACATTCCGGAATCATCTACGATTCGCCTTAATAATGTGAGATCTGGGAGTGTGGTTCGAATTACTGGAGCAGAACTTCTCGATGTTAATCCATATGAAGTTGACGCTGATTCAAATGATGAGGAGCAGCACATATTGCCAGAGGTTACCTATGAAACCGAGTCAGACTCAAGTGATGAAGATGATTACGATTATCATCCTTAGTACGTTGGAAATTGTAGTCGGAAATTGTAGTCGGCAAATGTACGTAGTAAAATGTTTAAGGAAATTGTAGTCGGAAAATGTACTCGGAAATTGTATGTAGTCGGAAATTGTACGTAGTCGAAAATTGTATGTAGTCGGAAATTGAACGTAGTCGGAAATCGGAACCGTAGTCGGAAATTATACGTAGTCGGAAATCGGAACCGTAGTCGGAAATTGAACGTAGTCGGAAATCGGAACCGTAGTCGGAAATTGGAACCGTAGTCGGAAATCGGAAATTGAACGTAGTCGGAAATCGGAACCGTAGTCGGAAATTGAACGTAGTCAGAAATCGGAACCGTAGTCGGAAATTGAACGTAGTCGGAAATCGGAAATCGGAAATTGAACGTAGTCGGAAATCAGAAATTGAACGTAGTCGAAAATCGGAACCGTAGTCGGAAATTGAACGTAGTCGGAAATCGGAACCGTAGTCGGAAATTGAACGTAGTCGGAAATCGGAACCGTAGTCGGAAATTATACGTAGTCGGAAATTGTACGTAGTCGGAAATTATGTAGTCGGAAAATGGTCGGAAATTGGTCGATCGGATAATAGTCGACAAATAATGACATTACCAACGACTTAGCAACTCGTGGGTAATGTCATTACCAACGAGTTGCTTCTCAACTCGTTGGTAATATCATTACCAACGACGTTGACCTACCTCGCCGGCAATGGTGGTGGTATAGCTCGAGCTCGATCTCCTCCTCCCCATTTCTCTTCGGCCTAATTCAATTCTCTCTTCCCTCTTCCCTCTCTTAGCACGAAATTCTCACCTCTCCCCTCTCCTCAATCCTCTCTTCTCTCTTCCTTCTCCCCTCTCTTCCTCTCCTCCCCTCTCTCCTCCTCCCCTCCTCCTCTTCCTCCTCCCCTCACCTCCGTCGCCGGAAAAGTTGGGTCGAGCTCCACCATGCCAGGTTTGAGCTCACTCTCTCTCCCTCTCTCTCTCCCTCTCTCTCTCTCTCATTCCACAATATTTTTTTTGTGTATTTTAATTAATTAATTTTTGATAATTGTGGGATGTATATATGTATGCATGTGGACAATATTTGTAAAATGTAATTAAGGTATGTATGAAAATTGTGGGAAAAAAATGTGGATAATTGTGGGGTGAAGGAGCAATATATGTGATGTATATATGTGAAAAATTAATTAATATATATGGAATGTATATATATACGTATGTTTGAAAAATGTGGAAAATTAATTAGCTAGGGTGAATTGGATTAATATGTGATGTATATATATATGTGTGAATTAAGGTGAAATTAAGATGCATGATCGATGTATATATGTGTGAAAAGTTTAAAGCCGGAAATGATGTATGTATATATGTTAAGTTAGGTGATATAGTTGTTAATTTAACGTATAATAGGTAATATTGGAACCATACCAAATCGGAACCGGAACGGTTTGAAACCGGAACTGTTTATAACCGGAACCGTTTGAAAACAAACGGTTCCGGTTTCAAACGGTTCCAGTTCCAAACCGTTCCGGTTCTAATTTGTTATAGAACTGAAACGGTTTGGAACCGGAACTGTTTGTAACCGGAACCGTTATGTTACAAATTGTTCCAGTTACAAACAGTTCCGGTTTCAAACGGTTCCGGTTCCAAACCGTTACGGTTCTAATTTGTTATAGAACCGAAACGGTTTCGAACCGGAACCGTTTCGAACCGGAACTGTTTGTAACCGGAACCGTTATGTTACAAACGGTTCTGGTTACAAACAGTTCCGGTTTCAAACGGTTCCGGTTCCAAACCGTTCCGGTATTTCTGATTTGTTATAGAACCGAAACGGTTTGGAACCGGAACCGTTTGGAACCGGAACTGTTTGTAACCGGAACCGTTTGTAATATAACGGTTCCAGGTTCAAACGGTTCCTGTTCCAAACTGTTCCGGTTCCAAACCGTTCCGGTTCCGATTTGTTATAGAACCCCAGTTCCCATGACTATTACGGTGTCCATGCCAGGAGGTTTTGCGGCTAATTGGCTTCGGAGATGTTCCCGAAATAGTGGAGGGAACAGTAGTCAAGCTTCCTCCTCGCCCACAGTTAGCAACACGCCCAGTGGGCCAATGATGAGTGCTCGCACGAGAGCCTTGCTAGAGGCGCGAGCTGAGGAGGAAGCTGCACGATCAAGAGCCGTGCAACCGGAAGTTGAGCCTCGAGCCTCAGTCTCCAGACGCTCAATCAGCAGACGTCCTTCCAGTGGCAGAGCCTCAGACGAGCGACAGTCAACGGGGGCATCAGAAACTCCCTCAATCCGAATGCCCCATATTCGCCCGGTGCCAACTCCCGTTTCACGGGATTCATTTGAGACACATGGTGGTGCTGGCGCCTCATCGTCCAGGCCTCGTCTATCTCCGCCGTCCGGTCTCTTCCTACCCGACGAGATTCCTGTCATCCCTGAATTCGATGATAGGGGGATGCCTGTTTATATTGAAGGACGGCCGGAGTTCCTGAGCGTGGAGGAAGCGTATAACTTCCTCCCGTTCGACCCCGTGTATCTTTGGAGTGTGAGGTGCACCAACCAACAAACGGACGATGCAGGTAAATTTTATTTAACATCAGATTGATTACTTAATTATTACTTAAGACTTGCGATAGGTTCAATTAATGATATCAATTTGTTGACATTGTATTATTAGGCAATTTCATTAATGGGACTGGAAAACGGAAAGGGGCTAGAGGCACCTGCACCAGGAAGAGACTTGAGCAGGCCACCAGCGGAAGGAAAACGCCCATAAGGGCCAATGAGGATGGTGAGGTGATCGAGGCATTCGACACCACGCGCAAATATGTCAGCATGGCCGGTGCGATCGTGCGGGACAAGGTCCCAATGCTTTGGCCAGATTGGGAATCTGTGCCTATCTACGTGAAGATGCAAGTGCATAATGCACTCAGTGTGAGTAAAATCGTATTTTCATTACGTAAATTTTACATTTATTAATTAAGTCCGAATAAATATATAATTTTACCTTTTATATATTCATATTGCAGGTGTGGTTTGACGTGGATGAAGTTCTTATTCACACGTGGGTAGAGCGTCAACTACATATGAGGTGATGTGCTTCGACTTATTTGAATATATATCGAGTTAGATTTTTGTTTATCAAGTGTTTTAATATCTCTAACTTTTTTTCCTTCTTTTAATATAGGTATAAAGAGTGGAAGAACGAGCTTTCTTCCCATTACACTGTATACAAGGAGCTAGGCCGAGGTTCCACCCCTAGCGAATTCCGGTTTAGGGAGTACGAGTGGTTGTGGCAGATAGCCCACTTCGAGCACCCCAAAGCTCGGGTATGCATCCTTAATATATCTTTCAAGCATAATGTATCGTATCAGATTGAAATAGTTAGTTACTAATTTTTTTTCATATGTTTATCAAACAAGGCGATTTCGAAGACGAACTGGGCGAATAGATTGAAAAACACCAGGGCCCATCATGCAGGTTCACTCAACTACATGGGTTGGTCGACTAAGGCGCAGCAACAACAAGAGGTGAACCCGTTGGTGTATATTCATCAGAAGTTCTACCCGCAGTGCCCTGAAGAAGCGGTAAGTCTTTCGCCTCTCCATGTGTTAATAAAACTATTTTTCAAAATGGAAATAGATTTTGTTAGCTAATACGTTGTTCATTTTCACTTTTCAATTAGTCGAGAGTGGAGGAGGCGACCGCAGAAGTGACCATGAGTATAGCTCGGACTAACCATCCTGACTGCTCCGAGGAAGAAGTCACCCAGTATGCCTCTCAGATCGATCCGCTTGATCCCCCGATAGCGGCTCGGATCATGGCAAAAGCGTGCGGGACTGGAAAGAATACCTACTACTGTAGGGGAATGGGCACGGCGGGCGAAGGACTATTGAAGAACACTTCAGAATACTCTACCGGGTCAAGAAGTTCAACTTCTAGTCGTAACCTCGCGGCGGAGCTTCATAGGACGCAGAGGGAGTTGGAGGAGCAAAAGAGGCAGATGGCCGAGTACCAAATGCAGTAGACACAGGTGCAGGCTCAGATGTACACATGGATGCGGACTATGTACGAGGCTCAGACTACCGGACAACCCTTCCCCACACCTCCCTCGGTCCCTCATATCCCTACCTATCCACCACCACCACCGCACCAGTCAACGCCAGAGCAAGACCAAGGTAGCCACCGGAATTCAAATGAGTACATGGATTACTTCAACCCTGATGACCCGCAAGTTCCTGGACCTGACCTGTAGTTGTAGTTAATTTTTTTATCGTCGTTGCTATTTGTACTGTACGTTGGACATTTATGTTGAACTTGTATGACTGTCTTTGCTACGTGTACTGTTGAACTTGTATGATTGTACGGTTTATCCGGTTCAATGCAGGTTATGGAATTGGGCCCAATCCAGAACCGCGTTTTTTTTTCAAAATTTTTCCCCACATTGCCGGCGACATGGACTCGAGTCGCAGGCAATGTCTCACATTCCGGCCACTGCGGCGCTGCCATTGCCGGCGACGGCGTCTCCCGTCGCCGGCAATGTCAACACCGGCGGGGAATCTCCGGCGACGTCATTGACGGCGACAAGTCGCCGGTAATGTCAATTCCGGCGAAAAAAAAGGACAAGGCCGGCGACGGCAGGTCGCCGGTAATGTCTCCATTTCTGGTAGTGTAGCTAGCTAGTAGTTTATTATCTCGTTTCTTTCCGCATTCTGAACAATATTTTAATTTTTAATTTATGGGTTTTTTCGATTATTCATGTATGTACAAATTAATTTACTTTGATTATTTAATAATTAAGTTATTAATTAATATTCAAAATTTAGTTTATTTATTTAATTTTAGCATTTTTCATTATTTAAATTAAATTAATAATAAATTAAATTAATAATATTTAATTTCAATTTATTTTTAAAAAAAAATTAAATATTCACTTGGACGACGGAGATTATGTTCTCCGTCGTCCAGGTGAAGAACCCTAAACCTAACCCCTAACCCCTAAACCCTAAACCCTAAACCCTGCCGTTGTCCGTGGCCCAGGTGTTCACCTGGACGACGGAGAATTAGTTATCCGTCGTCCAGGTGAACACCTGGGCCACGGAGAAGCTAGCATTATCCGTGGCCCAGGTGTTCACCTGGACGACGGATAACTAATTCTCCGTCGTCCAGGTGAACACCTGGGCCACGGACAAACGAGCAATGTCCGTGGCCCAGGTAGACACCTGGACGACGGAGAATTAGCCTTTCCGTCGTCCAGGTGCATACATGGGCCACGGATAATTCTCCATCGTCCAGGTGCCCATGGTCCAAGTGCACTTGGACGACGGACAGTCTAATTCTCCGTCGTCCAGGTGCTTGGACGACAGCACTTGGAGCACGGACCTTGGACGACGGAGTTTCCGTCGTCTAAGTACTTAGACGACGGAAAACTGCACCTAGACGACGGAAATGGTCCGTGGTCTAGGTGCAATTTTCTTGTAGTGGAAATAAACACAAGGTTAGATTACACAACATATTCGAAGAGTGTTTGACCAAAATACAATCATCCAATCCATCAAAAACCGAAGATAAATACAAGGAAATAGTATAAGGAATCATGTTACACTTTTTGTAAGGGAATTTGCCATCTACAAGAGTTATGCGACGACCCTTCAATGGAGATGGATGCACAGAGCCCTCAAGGAATTTGCCTTCGAGTTGCGTCGGTGATGGAAATGATTTGTGACGATGGAGGAGGCGGATCCTTGTAGACCTTCGGCTTTGGGAGGAGAGGGAAAGTGTTTTGGCAGAGCTTTTGCTAGTAAATTGAGAGATCCCTTTTGAAAGAGTCGAGCTTCCCTTTATATAGAACAAGATTAGAAAACTTCCCACCTTCTGAAAGCTGTCAAATCTGACCCTTCTGTATTAAAAGCTACGTTTCGGACGTTTTACAACTTCAAACGGCGTGATTCTTTCGGAACTAGAAAATAGACTTCCAGGGCTTTCCATCTATGCATGATTTGTGCCATAATTCCTCCTGACGCGCTTTCAGCGCCCATTTTAAGTTGGTTGTTAGGCAGAATGACCTGTACCCACTAAATCCGAGATTTCTGAATATCTACACATTGTAACGGCATGATTCCAGTGGGGTTGGAAACTAGACTTCCATATCTTTCTAAGCATGCCTCACATGTGTCCAAATTCGTTTTCAATTGATTTTGGTGGCCTGTTGAATTGGGCTGATCTGCATCAACAGATTTCTGGATTTCTAACTTTCGGTCCATCTTCTTCTTTTGGGCTTCTTTCTCTCCAATTCTTCCTTAGCAGAAAATACCATATAATTGCACGCATTTTGGGCTTTAAATCATATCCATATCATCTTGGAATGGTCTCCACAATTTTGGCCCAAGTATCCTCCATGAATTCGGCAAGAACATGCTTTCCTAGACTGCGCATGAGAAATGTCTTCATTATTTCTTTTCCGGAATTAGGAACCTCCTCCTTAGCACGCTTTTAGCCCCAAAACGCCTCATTTATTGTTCCACCTTTATTTTCTACCTAAAAACATAAAAATAAGTTAGAAACATATTTACTAAGCTCATAACAAAGCAAAATGCAGAGAGAAAGACATTAATAATCAAGCATAAAATGCATAGATCAAAGTCTCTGCCTCCTAGCCATCGCCAGTCGACAAATGTGGCATCTGCACACACAAGCTGCTATATTGCTCTTCATGTTGCGTCACGAGTAGTAATCTCAAAGTATCAGACACAACTCCGTACCACTAGCGCCATACACGCGCAAAACAATGAGCTTCAACATCATCACACTCGAACCCGGCTCTCGTAGCCCACACTCGGCTAATACGGAAACTCGAGCCACACACACATATGAAACACTGAAGCTCCTGATTTTCGACTGAATGCATCAGCAACAACATCCCAAACGGATGGTCAAAGTACAATCGCTAGCCTTTCCCGAACAAGCTCAAATGTGCAACCATAGTCGTGAGTCAACCACATCCATCTACACTGTCTCAAGTCCAAATCTGGCCGAAAATGCAAGTGGAGGAAACTCAAATAATCAGTGCACGTCCTACACTGAGCTGCACGCCATAGCTGTAGTGTCTCGAACTCTCTGATGCTAACACAAGACAGCTACCCAAAATCAAACTCCGGATACGCAGCTTCATAAGGTTTCCACTGTCCGTAGCCATAAGCCACCGCTCTGCTACACAGCATCAAGCACAACCAAAACCAAACCTCGATGCATTGCCATAACCTGCGAACTCGTCGCAGTCGTCAGGTAAGGTCAAAACCGAAGCAACGGTCAACCATCCTTCAAGAGTAAGCAACTCTCCTCGCGTGCATTGAACTACTCGAACTTGACGCCTTCTTCGTCAATCCGGAAAATGAAGTGGCAATCCGGAAAAATCCTGCACAAGCCGTCGGTACAAGCCTGGCAAACCCAAGAGACCCCTGATCTCTGGTATAATAGTAGAGCAGTCCCCAAATCAACACGGCTTCTAACTGCTCAGGATCTACGCCAACTCCCTCGGATAACATCACACAGTCCAAAACCGTCACGCTAATCGATCAAAACTCATACTAACTGAACTTCGCAAACAGCTGATCGTCTCGCGAAGTCCGCAAAACCACTCACAATTGCTTCAGGTACTGGCCCACACTCCTGGAATACATCAGGATATTGCCAACGAACAAGACCGCAACTCGTCCAGAATCGTCTGAACACATGGTCCATCAAGTCCACACGATCTACAGGGCATTGATCAACCAAACAGCGTGACCAAAAACTCATGATGCCCGCACCGAGATCCGAAAGCGAACATAGCCACATCTGACTCATCAAACCTCCACTGATGGTATCCGGATCTGAAATCGATCTACGAAAAGACTGAAGCTCTCGCGAACTAATCAAGCCAATCATCAATCTGAAGCGGAGGATACTCACTCTCCTCTGAAGTGAATCAGGTTTCCGGTAATCAATGCACCACCATGTCTAACCACCCATCATCCGTACACACAATGCAAAAGCACACCACGCAAATACGCGGGGTCGCATGACATCTTCTCCAGCAACTCTTGGAGTTGAAACTATAGCTCCATCAGCTTCGCTGGCTCCGAACGACAAGATGCCGGTAAAATGAGTCCAGCGCCTGGTACAAGCTCAATGGTGTAGTCGGTCTCCCGAATTGGAGGAACACCTGGTAACTCCTCTGAAACACACCTGGAAAACTCGGGAACCACCTCAATGTCGCCAATGTCAGGCACAACAACCAAAGTATCCACATCATAAGCTAAACAAGCAACATAATCCGTCTCCATCATCCGCTCGACCATCACCACGAAATAGTATCTCGGGGAAAGTCTGGTCGTCGAAACACAACCTCCTTCTCGAGGCACTCGAACACAGCCAAATGCATCGTCAGTAAGTCCATACACACAATCTCACCAAAACCACAGTGTCCAGCTATAACAGATCTGCAGCTAACACATAACCTCCAACAAGGATCTCGTAACCTCCGGATGGATACAATACTCCCCAAAACCACGGAAGTGGAGATGCAGGTACAATAGCCATGGATAACAGACAACAGTAACCTCGGAGAAAAGTCTATCCTCATACAAGGTCATGGCACGAACTCCAACATGCCCAACTAGTCGCCCACGTCAAATGCGACTTGTTGAATAACTCGTCAAAAGGGTACATTGGTCAGACTGCAGGAACAACATGAGGATCTCCTCGTAAACTCTGAGCTACCGAACCGCTAGAACAGCTGGCCAAGGCGCTCCCTCGTAACGTGACCCTCCGGGCCACCGAAACAGCAACTGAAAGTGCTCCACTAACACAAGTCACCGCAACACCTGCTGCGTGAAAGGATCACCAACGATCGCCCAAACTCATGCCACAGGAGCAAGTCCGCTACACTGCGATCTCCGCCATCGCCAAACGGATCCTCTACTTGATCTGATGACCCACAACATAATTGATAAGGCCACAGCCTGATGAAGTCGCTGATCCCGAAGTGTCGGAACTCAACCTCATCAAAATCTCGACTAAGTCCACTTTCCTCAAACCATCACATCGAAAACCGCACACATATTTCCCTCACAATAACCTCGCCACTGAGTGCAACACACTAAGCTCCTCACGGATGTCTCGAGGCATAACAATGAGACTCTCTCTGATGCTCAGGTTCAAACTCATCTCGAACCTCGTGCATAACTCCCTCTGAAGCCACATAACCCGTGTAAACAGGGACAAACACATAGACAATGCATCTCTGCCTCAGGTGGGTAAACACTCCACATTTCATTGCTGGATAGCCTGATAAAACCATTACCGTATAAACAACACTCTGAATGTAGGCCGTGGAGTCGCAACCGGAACTCACACCATACCAGCCCACCAAACACAATGATCAGAACCAGGCAAACATCACTGCCACAATTCTCAGCTCTGAGGCAACATGTAGACGCCCATATACACATCCCCAGGCAAACCGTACCAAACTGAAAGGACCCAACCCCGATTTAGCTTCCTAAATCGGAATCAAACCCCTTCGAAAACACGAACCAACAAAAACTTTTCGAAATTTGGGCAGAGTTTCGTACTAGCGTGGAATTACCATTATCTGCACGCGGAAAATACACTTCATCCTATTCCACAAAAAGCAAACCGTGGGCACCAATCCCATCCGGATTTCTCAATATATCAACAATAACGTAAAGTAGTAAATATATATGTACTTTACTAAAAATCCGGAGTAAAATCGTATAACATATACAATAGGAAGCTCAGAGCGACTTCTAATACATAATCATATACGCATACCACAGTAGGTAGAACAATAAACCTACTGGATGAAACAAAGTAGCTCGAGCACTATGCCTCCGACCACGACGTGCGATACCAGAGCCAGAACTGCAAACTGGGCACGGAAACCGAAAAGCCCAAGGGAAAGACATGAAAACTGTTAGAGTGAGTGGACGAAAATAAATGTCTTTCACCAAATCATATATGTTATAAAACATATGCGAGTCGAAATATAATAAATCAAACCAAATAGTATACGAGGAGACGCTGACTCCAACTCGTAAACAGAGCATGCAAGTAAAATCTCACAGTCAGAACCACGGGGTCCCTAGCCCACACGTGATCCTAGCTGGTAACATCCTCGGGGATCAACCGGGATGCAGTGTATCAATACAACCTCATAAACTACAACTGTACTCTGTGAAAACCAAATCATAAACAGTTCGGTGCAAATGCATGAAACAATATATCAGTGTATGTATACTCGTATACGCATATTCGTATATGTATAACCGTAAAACACATGCTCGTAAAACCATAATCAATCTGCATGCTCAAGTTCGTAAATCATATATATAAAAGACTCGCAATCATTTCCGTGAAAAAAAGTTGTCCACTCACAGACTAGCGTAACGCGTATCGCGTTAACCCGTGATCCGGCGGAATGTCCCTCGCCAAACAAACGATCATGAACCCCTGAATATTCACAAAGTCCATTATTCAAAGTCATAACCCGACAATACAAATCAAATCACGAGAAACCACCGTTCTCGGAAACACGTAATTCGAAGTCGACGAATCGTCGAAAATCCAGATATAACACCTCAATACCTCGCTATACTTTCGGACGCTCTACTCGAAAAACGAACCTCCCCACTGCGATCGGGGCGCGATTTCGAGTCAAATGACATGCAATTCGTCGAAAACTATTCCGGGAGAAAAATCGTCGTCGCCGCTGCCACCATCGCCGGAAAATCCAAACCTGCCTAGAAAAATTCATGCTACACATGGTTTCAAAGATCTCGACGAGCCCAACAACTCCAGTTATAGGTTAAGGCCAATTTTGACCGGAAAATGAAAGGACCCAACCCCGATTTAGCTTCCTAAATCGGAATCAAACCCCTTCGAAAACAAGAACCAATAAAAACTTTTCGAAATTTGGGCAGAGTTTCGTTACTAGCGAGGAATTACCATTACCTGCATGCGGAAAATACACTTCATCCTATGCCACAAAAAGCAAACTGTGGGCACCAATCCCATCCGGATTTCTCAATATATTAACAGTAAAGTAAACAATACATATAATAGTACTTTACTGAAATCCGGTATAAAATCGTATAACATATACCACAGAAAGCTCAAAGCGACATCTAATACATAATTGTATACACATACCACAATAGGTAGAACAATAAACCTACTGGATGAAACAAGATTGCTCGAGCACTATGCCTCCGACCATGACGTACGACACCAGAGCCTGAACTGCAAACTGGGCATAGAAATCGAAAAGCCCAGGGGAAAGACAATAAACACGTTAGAGTGAGTGGACGAAAATAAATGTCTTTCACCAGATAATATATACATATAAAATCATATGCGAGTCAAATGCACATAAAATCAAATGGTACACGAGGGAGACTCTAACTCCTCACGTATACGGAGCATGCAACATAAAAATCGCGGAATCACTCATGGACTACCACGCGATAGCACAGTCTAAATCACGGGATCCCAGACCCACACGTGATTCCTAGGCAGAAAGGCCTCGGGTCAGGATATCTGTCCCCCCCGGAGCGTACTCGGGGATCAGCCGAGAAACCAAGGTGTATCGATACAACAACATGTACTGAGACTGTACACTGTGTAAACCAAATCATATATCTTTTCTATGCACATGCTTAAAACATAATATATACACATGTATACTCGTATACGTATATTCGTATATGCATTATCATAAAAACACATGCTCGTAAAACCATAATCCATCTGCATGCTCAAGTTCGTAAATCATAAATAAAACACTCGCAATCAATCCGTGAAAATAAATTGTCCACTCACTGACTGGCGTTACGCGTATCGCGTTAACCCGGGATCCGGCGGAATGTCCCTCGCCAAACGAACGATCACGAAACCCCTGAATATTCACAAAGTCCATTATTCAAAGTCATAATCCGACAATACAATACAAATCACGAGAACCCACCGTTCTCGGAAATACACAATTCGAATACGACGAATCGTCGAAAATCCATATATACCACCTCAATACCTCGCTTTACGTTCGGACGCTCAACTCGAAAAAAGAACCTCCCCACTGCGATCGGAGCGCGATTTCGAGTCAAATGACATGCAACTTGTCAAAAATCCAAAAAGTCAAACTTTGACCGTTGACCGCCGCCGGCCGAAGAATTTCATGGCGGAGCTGCACTAATTCCACTCAAAATCGTCCACTGAGCAACTTCCATAACTACACCGAAGTCCAATTCAAATTCTAACTCATCCAATTTCACGAAAAACCGAATTGTTCCACAAATTTCAAATCAAGAATTCTCCCTACACACATCAAATTGAAACTTCAAACCAACGTGGTTAGATTCGTGGAGGGAAGAGCTACAAAGCCCAATCAATTTTATAGTTCAACTAGGCCAAAAATCACAAACCCGAATTACCTCAATTTTCTCCATTTTTAGGCCGGAATTCCTCTCTCCACCGTTCACCTTGCCGTGAACGGTGACCGGCACAAGATCGAGGGCCTCAAGGCGCACCGGAAGAGACCGGAGGCAAGCCGTGGGGTGGCCGGAATCCCCACGCCACCATGTACCGTCGAGAAACATCTCCACCACTCGATCAAACGGTCAAACAGGGTCAACACTTCAAATTGAAGTCTTTGACTTTCCCTTTTAGGCAGGTCACTATTTATAGCTTTCCCGATTAGGAAACTTCATACTTATCCTTTTCGACGAACATCAAACCCACGTAACTTTCTCGTCGTGATTCCGATTCCGATAATTCTCGCGGCCACAAACTCATCTTGACATGTTCTTCCATAATCACCCAAAGTTAAACACATCAGCCAAACGGATAAAAAGTCAACCAATCAACCAAATACACATTTAAATCGACTAAATAACAAACAAACGGAAATAATCACAACTAAATCTTCGCAACTCAGAATAATGCTCCGGAAGTTCCCATGAACTCGAAATTAAATTCTGAACAACTTCCGTGAAGAAGCCAAAACCAAATTCTCGTCCGATAACTTAGTCACGAACAATCCTGCCATTTAAATCCGTTTTTGTCGAAACTTCAAATATTCATAACTAATTCCTCGGTCGTCCAAATAACTATCCGGAACCGCCCACGAACTCAAAATCACACATGCAACGACTCTCGAGAAGAGACCCAGCTCCAATTCTCGGCCAATAATTTAGTCGTTATCAAACCTGGCGGTTCAAATACTGTCGGAACTCTGCGACTACGCAGTAACTCACGTATATAGCTGATCATACTGCTGATTCTGGTCCGGGTCGTCACAAATCCACCCCCCTTAGAAAAATTTCGACCTCGAAATTTCCAAGTCTGTCGACTAAACATAGAAACACTGCCTCTGCATACGGCTCAACTCTCCAGCGACAATGTCGACTGAACAATTCTGATCACAAACTCCACAATAGGAGATAACTCCGTGCTGAAATTCCTGTACCCTCAAATCACAAATCTGAACTGGCTCTACACGAGCCCAAGTGTTCCTGCATAAGGAATAGATAGGGTACACAATATATAGCAAACCTGAAACACAGTTCCGCCACACGGAACACAACTCACATAAAAGCCAACACTATAGGCGACGCCGAACTATACGGCACAACACACACTCGCCTATGACCACATACGGATCAAAACAACGTGGCTAATCACAACACAGTTTATACACACCAACATAACTCAAACATCGAACTCAAGCAATAATCAACCCATTTCCGCTAATCTGACAGTCTGTGGTAGCACATTCTACAAAATCAGAATCAAACACCAACTCAACTCAAACCAACTCATTCCAGCACTATGGAGTAGAACATCGTCCCTCAAAACGACATCGAGCAACATCAATATCACAGTGGTCAACAAACTGGTACTGCAAGCAATCTCGAATAGCTGAAACTGCTGGTCCCGAATCCTCCGAAACTGCAATACTGAGGTCCACAACATGCCCTCCAAGGCCTGAATAATCCTCAAAGATCACCCGCCAATCCCAGGATAAGAACTAGTACCAACTTGTAATCTGGTTCACAATACTCGCTGTAAAGCTCGTCAACATACAGTCATAGCTGATTATCTCGATCAGCGAACTGGAACGTAGACACACCACGTGAATGAATAACCTTCGTCAAACACAATCATGCCAGCCCGCCACTGAAATCATCTCCGAATGCACAAGGAAAAGTACTAAGTTCATCACACGATCCACAAAAGCCTAACAACTGGTATCACAAACCAAAGTGCATACAAACGCACATAAACACAGCAACAATCACCACGTCTAACCGGAAATCTCGAATGGCTGATACATCTCGGCAAATCTCTACCCCCTAGCCATCGCCAGTCGACAAATGTGGCATCTGCACACTCAAGTTACTCCATTGCTCTTCATGTTGCATCACGAGTAGTAAACTCGAAGGGTCGGACACATTACCGCTCCACTAGCACCAAAAGCGCGCGAAACCACGAGCCTCAACATCATCACACACTACTCAGCTTCCGTAGCGCATACTCGGCTAACACAGAAACTCGAGCCACATACACACATACAACACTGAAGCCCTGACTCTCGACTGATTGCATCAACAACAACATCCCAGATGGATAGTCAATGTATAACCTCTAGCCTTTCCCGAACAAACTCATAGGTGCAGCCATAGTCGTCAATCGAAAGTGGATGGAACTCAAGTGATCAGTGTACGTCCTACACTGCGCTGCACGCCATAGCTATAGTGTCTCGAACTCTCTGATGCTAACATAAAAGCAGCTACACCCAAATCATACACAGGATACGTAGCTACATAAGGTTTCCACTGCTGAAACCATGAGCCACTGCTCTGCTACATATCATCAAAGCATATCCAAATCCAAACCTCGATGCATCGCCGTAACCCACAAACTCATCACAATCGTCAGGTAAGGTCAAAACCGAAGTAACGGTCAACCACCCTGCAGGAGTCAGTAACTCTCCTCGCATGCATCGAACTACTCGAACTTGACGCCTTCTTCGTCATTCCGGAAAGTAGAGTGGCAATCCGGGAAAATCCTGCACAAGCCGTCGGTACAAGCCTGCCAAACCCAAGAAACTCTTAATCTCTGGCACAATAGTAGGGCAATCCCCAAATCAACACGGCTTTCACTTGGTCAGGATCCACGCCAACTCCCTCGGATAGCATCACGTGACCCAAAATCTTCACGCTAATCGACCAAAACTCATACTGACTGAACCTCACAAATAACTGACCATCTCGCGAACTCCGCAAAGTCGCTCACATTTACTTCAGGTACTGGCCTACACTCCTGGAATACATCAGGTTGTTGCCAACGAACATGACCGCAACTCGTCCAGAAACCATCTGAACACCTGGTCCATCAAGTCCACACGATCTACGGGGCATTGGTCAACCAAACGGCGTGACCAAAAACTCGTAATGCCTGCACCATTATCTGAAAAATAACATGGCCACATCTGACTCACCGATCCACAACTGATGGTATCCGAATCCGAAATCAATCTTCAACAAGACTGAAGCTTACGCAAACTGATCAAACCACTCATCACTCCGAAGCGGAGGATACACACTCTCCTCTGAAGCAAATCAAGCTTCTGGTAGTCAATGCACCACCTCATTGAACCATCCAACATCCGTATAAACAATGCAAGAGCACACCACGCAAATACGGGGGGTCGCATAAAATCTCCTGAAATCTCCTCCAGCAACTCCTGGAGTCGAAATTGTAGCTCCATCAGCTCCGCTGGCTCCAAATGACAAAACATTGATAAAATGAGTCCAGCGCCCGGTACAAGCTCAATGGTATAGTCAGTCTTCCGAACTGGAGAGATACCTGGTAACTCCTCCGAAACACACCTGGAAACCCGGGAACCACATCGATGTCGCCAATGTCGGGCACAGCAACCGTAGTATCCGTATCATAAACTAAGCAACAACACAACTCATCTCCACAAACCGCTCGACCATCACCAAGAATCAGCATCTCGGGAAAATCTGGTCGTCGAAACACAACCTCCTCCTCGAGGTACTCGAACATCGCCAAATGCGTCGTCAGTCGGTCCATACTCGCAAGCACACCAAAACCACAATGTCCAGCTATAACAGGTCTGCGGCTAACACATAACCTCCAACAAGGATCTCGCAACCTCCGGATGGATACAACACTCTCCAAAACCTCGGAAGTGGAGATGCAGGTACAGTAGCCATGAATATCAAGCAATAGTAACCTCGGAGAAAAGTCTGTCCTCAAATAAGGTCATGGCACGAACTCCAACATGTCCAACTAACCGCCCACATCAAATGCGACTTACTGAACAACTCATCAAAAAGGCTGCATTGGTCACTCTAGAAACAGAACAGCATCATGATCTCCTCGTGAACTTTGAGCTGCCGAACCGCTAAAACAGCTAGCTGAGGGTGCTCCCTCGCAACGTGACCCTCCTGGTCACCACAATAGAAACTGAGAGTGTACCACAAACACCAGTCACCGCAACACCTGCTGCGAGAAAGGATCACCAATGATCGCCCGAACTCATGCCACAGGAGCAAGTCCGCTACTCTGCGATCTCCGCCATCGTCAAACGGATCAGCAGAGGATCCACAACATAATCGAAAAGGCCACAGTCTGATGACGTCACTGATCCCGAAGTGTCAGAACTCAACCTCATCAAAATCTCGACTAAATCCACTTTCCTCAAACCATCACATCAAAACCGCACACATCTTTCCCTCACAATAGCCTCGCCACTGAGTGCAGCACACTAAGCTCCTCACGGATGTCTCGAGGCATAACAGTCAGACTCTCTCTGATGCTCTGGTTCAAACTCATCTCGAACCTTGTGCACTGCTTCCTCTGAAGCCACATAACACGTGCAAACAGGGACAAACATATGAACAGTGCATCTCTGCCTTAGGTGGGTAAACACTCCACATTCGATTGCTGGGTAGCCTGATAAAACCGTTACTGTATACACAACATCCTGAATGTAGGCCATGGAGTCACAACCAGAACTCACAATATATCAGCCCACCAAACACAATAATTAGAATCAGGCAAACATCACTGCCACAATTCTCAGCTCTGAGGCAACATATAGACGCCCATATACACATCCCCAGGCAAACCGTGCCACACAATTCTCTGAACTCTGAATACTCATCTGAATCCACTGTTCTCTGGCAAATCACGCGTCGATTGATCCTCAACAGGATCCACAACCGAAACGACACGGAAAGCACATCAGGAGGCATCCTAATGAATACAATACCGTTCACAACAAGTGGAACATAATCATGGAACTTCAAATATTTGGAAGCATACAACACCCGGAATTTGATGATTATCCGCCGGCCGGTCGGGTCACCATTCCAGACATGCTGTACATTCTCAAATATCCTTAGTAAACACGACTACAGAAGTCTACAGAACCTATAACCTAATGCTCTGATACCAAGCTGAAAGGACCCAACCCCGATTTAGCTTCCTAAATCGGAATCAAACCCCTTCGAAAACACGAACCAATAAAAACTTTTCAAAATTTGGGCATAGTTTCGTTACTAGCGTGGAATTACCATTACCTGCACGCGGAAAATACACTTCATCCTATGCCACAAAAAGAAAACCGTGGGCACCAATCCCATCCGGATTTCTCAATATATTAACAGTAAAGTAAACAATACATATAATAGTACTTTACTGAAATCCGGTATAAAATCGTATAACATATACCACAGAAAGCTCAGAGCGACATCTAATACATAATCGTATACGCATACCACAGTAGGTAGAACAATAAACCTACTGGATGAAACAAGATTGCTCGAGCACTATACCTCCGACCATGACGTGCGACACCAGAGCCTGAACTGCAAACTGGGCACGGAAACCGAAAAGCCCAGGGGAAAGACAATAAACACGTTAGAGTGAGTGGACGAAAATAAATGTCTTTCACCAGATAATATATACATATAAAATCATATGCGAGTCAAATGCACATAAAATCAAATGGTACACGAGGGAGACTCTAACTCCTCACACGTCCGAGTACACGAGGGTGACTCTAACTCCTCACTTATACGGAGCATGCAACATAAAAATCGCGGAATCACTCATGGACTACCACGCGATAGCACAGTCTGAATCACGGGATCCCAGACCCACACGCGATTCCTTGCCAGAAAGGCCTCGGGTCAGGATATCTGTCCTCCCCGGAGCGTACTCGGGGATCAGCCGAGAAGCCAAGGTGTATTGATACAACAACATGTATTGAGATTGTACTCTGTGTAAACCAAATCATAAATCTTTTCTATGCACATGCTTAAAACATAATATATACACATGTATACTCGTATACG